>CM054126.1:63426093-64687343 GCA_028751855.1 Ambrosia trifida | reverse complement strand
TTGTTTAAATATAATTTTTTATGACTTTATTAAAAAACGACATATTAACTAAAAAAAACAAAATATTTAAAAAAATTAACAATATTAAACAATATTCTATATAGATTGTTAAAATATAATTTTTTATGACTTTATTAAAAAAAAGTGTGTTGAATTTTTTTTATTTTTTAAGTACGGTATAGACATTTACTATCATTATCAAAACCGCAAGATGATGTTGCAGTTTTACCTTTCTTAATATTGTCAATTTCACCTATAAATACATATATGTAAAGTTTCATTATCATTCACTCCAAAAGAAACGTTCGATAGTATGGAGAAGGACGAAGAGGTTGGGTCATATTTCTGTTCTCAACCAGTTGCTAAGAAATCAAAGTGAAAGGATGAACTTTGGAGGCGTATGAAGAGGTCGTCGTCATCCACGAAGGCTGGGTCATCTACGGAGATTCTGACTGAAAAGCCACAGGAAAAGGAGCCCGAAAAAGATAGTGCTATAGTTTCCAACAAAGATTCAAAGAACTGGTCCCTAGATGTTTTAGAGTTTTACCTCAACGGGGACTCTCCATACTGCTACAGTCGTTTCATTACAAAAAAAACTCGACAGAACTTTTTGGGGTGCCCTACTAGGGAATGAATCTGGCGGTCATCTGTCGTCTACGGTACACTTAACACGACATATTAATTTTTATAAGTTTTCACATGTTTACATAGTTAATTTATAGTGTTTTTTCTTCTTTTGTAGCATGTTGAAGCATGGACTGTAAGATTAATGCGTGTACGGCAGGCGATGCTCTTAAAAACCCCCAACAAAGAATTACGATGGTCGGTGTTACCTCCTGATTTTTATCATTACATGCAAGATGATAAATCCACTACCCCCTTTATTATGCCGGACAAAAGGACCCGTATCCTCCATTCTGGGAGGTTGACTGCATCTACCTTCCTTTGTGGATTCGCCAAATAGTCCGGCTACTTGTCCGTATTGATATGCAGAGCATGGTGATTACTCAATACTGGACCGATAAAAGATGGAGAAATGGAAAACATCGAGATGTTAGGAACTATATGGAGATGCTACAGTTATTTTTCAAATGGTTTCTAGAACGTATTCACTTTAGGAGACATACGAGGTACATAACGTAACGTGATATGTCCCTCGGTTTGGTTAAGACGGATGTCCCCCAAGACGAGGGTAACATCGCTAACGCTAGGGTTCTTGTTTGTATGATGATGGAGAAACTAGTTAAAAATAAATCGTTGAAGATACACCATGAAAACACCGTAGAAGAGGCTTGTGTGAACTATCGATGCCACATGGCTGATGAGCTGTATAAGTGCCGTTGTGATAAGTTCTGGTGAGTTGCGTCAGCTTTTTTGTATTATTTCCTGTTTCATGTAATAAACTTTTTCATGTAATAAAGGCGTCATCATTTATTTATTTCATGATACTTTGAACTAGCATCACGAGAGTAATACGACAAGTTGATAAGAAATAACAAGAAATAGTACTAAAACATTAACTTACGACAACCAACACACGACAATGAACATCACTTGCCACGGGAGGTACAACTTTTTTTGTTGTGCCCTGTTTGCTTACAAATACTGCATCTGCGGGGAGCACGAGGTTCGTACTCATGCCTTTCATCCATCTCGTTATGGATTCTCTTCTGTTTCAACCTCCCACGTTTTATGGTAAAATGTGACGGGTTACCACGGAGTCTCCAGTTTGCCTGTGCCCACAAAGCTGTATGACCTAGGGTATAAAAGTGGCCGTTGTACTGAAGACTATATACAGAAGTATGATATCATGGATCAACAATTTGATGAAGGTCCTTATGTTTCATGTGGCAAACCGCAATAGCATGCGAACAAGGCTGACGTTCGATTTTCCAATTTGCACAGGAGCAAGTTCTGTTACGGTATTCAACCGTGTAATCGTTCCCCCCGTCTTCCATTGCCCGAACGCGAGACTTGACGTGGTACCGTCCCTGTGAACCATCATACAAACGTACAATATGTTCTCGTGATTTAGCATCTCGTTTGCATATCACCTTCCAGATGTGGGGGGGCAACATTGTTTGGCAACGCTTTGCTATTCTGTAGTGAATGTTAAACTGATCAACATCCCTTTCCAGTGTATGGTGTATGGCTGCCGTAATAGGCATCATCCTTGCCTTTGACAACATATGGTTGAAGCACTCAGACATGTTGGTTGTCAGGTTACCCCATCGATGATTTTCTTTATCGTGCACCAACATCCACTTAGAGAGATTAATGTCTCTCAAGTATCTCCATGCCTTTTTCTTAATGCTCTTCATTTTTCTGATGGCATACAGATACTTGTAACGCTGTGATGTGCTACCGATAGTCCAACAAAGCTTTTTCAGAGTTGCACTTTTGAATTTTGCGCCAAGATTGCTTCGTACATGACGAAGACAATACCGATGGTAAGCGTTCGGCTCCCTCCATCCTGGCAATTCCTCCATCGCCCTAATTATTCCGACATGTCTGTCCGAGATAACACAAAGGGGGTTGCTGGCGTTGTGTCTTGAAATATGCAGCCTAAACTGCTCCAGGAACCAACCCCAGCTCTCAATTGTCTCCTCATCTAAAATTGCATACGCCACCGGAAGTATGTAGTTGTTTGCATTCTTGGCGACCGTAATCAACATCTTACCCTTATACGTCCCCTTTAGATGAGTCCCGTCAACGGAGACTACCGGTGCCGAATATTGGAACGCCTCAATTACGGGGGCAAAGGTCCAGAAAACATATTTGAACACCTTACATTCCGGGGGGCTCCTGGGATGATGATACCACTCAACAACGGTACCTGGATTTGTAGCCTGTAACCGAGCCACATACGCTGACAACTGCTCAAAGTTGCTCTCCCAGGTGCCGTACACATTCTCAATTGCTTTTCTTCGGGCTTTCCATGCCTTAGAGTATGAGATATCGACATTCAGCGTCTGCTTTATGTAAGTGATGACCTGTTTCACCGGAAACGTTAAGTCAGCCTTCACCTGTGCAAAGATATGCGTGGCAACATCTCTTGACCTTAGTGCCCTGTTGTTGTTGCGTTCAACCGTTGAGTATCATGTGTGTTTTGTTGACCACTTTGACAACCGCCAGAAGGCCCCCTCCCGGGCACGTGATGCCGTAGCAGCCCACATGCAAGTTGAGTTTTTATTTTTGCATCTTACTCTAAACGTGTATGGCCTGCTTTCGACGACACACAACTCTCTATTACATTGCATGTTCCAATACCGGATCGCTTTAATCACTTTTTCTTTACTTTCAAAGTAGATGCCCACACGGATATCATCTATGTTTCCACTCCACATCTCCATGCTATCTTCATCGTCGTAATCGGGAAGCCGATATGCTTCTAACCCTTCATCTTCGTCGTCAATTGGTACGTCCGTAGGGAAAGCAGGATTAAGCCCTTCATGGAATTGAGGATCTGTTGGGATAAGTGACTGTCCAGCTTCATCTTCTTCGTCCTCGCTTTTTTCCGAGTCAACGTCCGTGGGTTCATGCTCGCTTTCTCTGCTCTCTTCGGACGTATATCCTTCTCACCGGTATGAGACCATATTAGGATACCGTATCAATGAAATTACTTTAATATTAACAAGAAAAAAAATACCTTGAGAAGCATCTGACGGTTCGTAGTTATAATTTACAGGCACGTTGTCATCGATGTCGTTATTGTCGTCTTCGTCGCCGTCTTCGTCATTGTTCACATAGCCTCCAGTATCATCCTCTTCGTTTTTGTCATCGTTATAACACCACACATATTATAAGTACGTATGAAGAAAAATATGAATATTAATAAAAATCAATTGACTATATAGGTCTCGTACCTTTATTGTCATCGTTAGCATGATGTTGTTCGTTGTCATCAAGAGATAGATCAGCAACATACTCTTCGTTACAGTGAAAATCATTATAATGGTAATTAGCAGTACCTCCTTGATGTGAGGTTCCTGTGTTGTTGAACGATGACCCGAGACCGAGATTGGTTGACTGCATATGCTGAGATGGCGGAGTTTGCAAAGTGTCGTCTTCTAGAGGCACCGAGGAAAAGCTTCTTAGCAGATCCATAACACTAGTTTCCTGAATAGAAACTATAGGCATGGGCTTCACATGTACGATTGCGATGTAACAATGTGTATTCTCGGCTAGATAGAACATCGTGTTCATACCATCGTCCCCGACGATGTACGCCCCCTCTGAGCAACCCTGAAAAGTGTAGTACAATACTAAACTCAAAGTATAACACTCTCTGTTACTATGAGCTTTACTAAAAAACTGCGTCTACAAACTCAGTATATGACATTCTGTGGGTCATAATAAAAGTGGTTGAAATGGTGTTGTCGTCGGCGGTAACACTACCGTTTACGTAGGTAACGTCACCACCCCAGTAGAGTTTTACAATGAAAGGGTGAAAGTTTGCCATGATTTGTTTGGTAACAGAGGATTGTGATGGTCCGTAGTTCATATTGCATACATATATATTAGATAAAACCGCAAGATCGTCTTGCGGTTTTTTTCTAAAATACTGTTTTCCAAAAACTGCAAGATGGTCTTGCGGTTTTATTCACCCCAAAAGGTCGTACAATAATAAAATACTATTTTCGATAAACAGCAAGATGGTCTTGCGATTTTTTCTAAAATACTATTTACCATAAACGCAACTTGAAGTTGCGGTTTTTTGCCCATAAATACTCATTACATACTAAGTTGCAGATATCAACAAACGTGGCTGTGGATTCGTATGTTGGGCAGACCCACCTGTAGTAGAGACCCTACCTAGCAACACCCCCACTTCGGGTATGATTAATGAAATCACCGATCAGTTTCATCGTTCTGTAAACATCACTGACCAACAACGAAGAAACCCTGTCTTGCAACACTCCCATTTGCAACAACCCTACCCATACCGTCCGTCTACTCCACCAACACCAAACCATAACCGTCCAGTAATTTTTCAAACACCAAACCATAACCAACCGACTTCTCCACAACCACATTCCTCTACCGGTGACAACGGTCACCAACCAAATCCACCACCCATTGAAGATGACGAAGAGGATTTTGATGAGTCGGTTCTTGATGAAATCCTATTCAGGAGGTGGCACAAAGAACGAGCTCGTGAAGAGTATGACCCAGAATTGGCCCCAGTCTGATTGTTCACCACATAATGGACTTATGTTTTATTAATAACGTGTGTATCTTCTCTAAGAGGTTAGGTAGGTGGTTGTGTTATGGTTGACTTTATTTTAGTATGCTTATGTATGGTCCAGTTAAATAAATTGACTTCTTTGGTAAAAATTAAATTAAGGCGAAATGCCCGAGGGCCACTTTCGGGCCCGTGATTCGATTCCCTGGGCCGGATTTACCGGTCACCGGGCCGCCAGCACGCAGTGCTTAGCAAATAGTTTACCGTTCATGCAAGTTTAGGCCTCCAAAATTATTGCTCGGCATCATTAGCTGCGTCACAAAACGATGAAAAGTCACATTTTCGAAGTGCCACTTTTTAGAGTTGAGGTGGTGTATTAGTTTCGGAGGCTTTTTTTTAAGTGGTGAAATGCCCTGGGGGCCACTTTCGGGCCCGTGATTCGATTCCCTGGCCCGGATTTACCGGTCACCGGACCCGCCAGCGCACAGTGCTTAGCAAATAGTTTACCGTTCATGCAAGTTTAGGCCTCCAAAATTATTGCTCGGCATAATTAGTTGCGTCACAAAACGATGAAAAGTCACATTTTCGCAGTGCCACTTTTTAGAGTTGAGGTGGTGTATTCGTTTCGGAGGTTTTTTTTAAGTGGCGAAATGCCCCGGGGGCCACTTTCGGGCCCGTGATTCGATTCCCTGGCCTGGATTTACCGGTCACTGGACCCGCCAGCGCGCAGTGCTTAGCAATTAGTTTACCATTCATGCAAGTTTAGGCCTCCAAAATTATTGCTCGGCATCATTAGCTGCGTCATAAAACGATGAAAAGTCACATTTTCGCAGTTCCACTTTTTAGAGTTGAGGTGGTGTATTAGTTTCGGAGGTTTTTTTTAAGTGGCGAAATGCCCCGGGGGCCACTTTCGGTGCCGTGATTCGATTCCCTGGCCCGGATTTACCGGTCACCGGACCCGCCAGCGCGCAGTGCCACTTTTTAGAGTTAAAAAGGTAAAACCGCAACTTCAATTTGCGGATTTAAATTCAAAAGGTAAAACCGCAACTTCAATTTGCGGATTTAAATTCAAAAGGTAAAACCGCAATTTCAATTTTGGGATTTAAATTCAAAAGGTAAGACCGCAACTTCAACATGCGGGTTTAAAAGGTCTATAAAAGTACATGTATTTCCATCCTTTTACTACCACCAAATATCACCCCAAATCATTATGGCAAACAACAGTCATACACAAATCATAAGATCTCGACCAATCAAACCCCGAATTTGAGGACATAGTCCCTGAGACACCACCGCATAGGATTCCACACCAACCCCGATGGTATCGTCCAACCAGAGAGTCGAAGAAATGGTCTCCCAATGTCATAGAATTCTACCAGAATGGTGACACCCCTATATGTTGTAGTGTTTTTCTTGGCCGGATTCTGCTCAGAAAGGATTTTTGGGGAACCCTATTGGGATATGACGGTGATGGTCACCTTTGGCCACTTGTAAGCATTCTTTTTTAAGGTTTTTAAATATTAATATATATTCCCCTCTATTTTTATTTATGTGTATACATTTTTTATTAATAATTGTAGCACGTGGGAGGCTGGGTTACGTTGTTCATGAGGTACAGACGGGTATTGATCAATAAATCTAAGAAACCTGAACAATTGTATCCGTGGACAATACTACCCCCACAATTCTTCGACTTATTGTCTGAAACTCCCAACTATCGTGCGTTGCCATTTTCCATCGGAATTAAAGACAACTACCCTCCCTTATGGGATATTGATATGGTACTATTCTTTATTATAAACCACCATATATATTTATTATTTTGGGAAATAATATACGCTAATCTACCTTATGCAGTTGTATATCTCATTATGTGTTGAACAAAGATAGTGGTTTCTTGTTCAAGTTGATATGCGGACATTTCGTACGACGCTGTACTTTGCTAGCTCTTGCGCATTGTCTACTTTCGGTGAACCGACGCCAATCCAAGTGTTGATTTACCCAACATTTGTGAAGTTCGAGACTTTGTTCAAGCAATTTCTGGATGAAATTTTATACTGGGAAAATTCTGGAAGAAATTATGTGGAAAAAATAATAGTGTCCGATATAAAAGTCTGGCCGCCTGAAGATCACGGCTCAGTTGGTGGTAATTTTGGAGTCCTTATATGTATGCTAATGAAGAATCTAATTAATGAGGAAGATATCAACTTTGAAGGAGATCTTGCGCATTCTTGTTCAGCCTACCGTCAGTACATCGCGGATGAATTTTACCGTGGACGTTGGACACCAAATAATATGTAACAAATATTGTTGTTAACGTTTATGAGCATGTGTGTTTCTTATTATAAATGTCATGTATGTTGTGTGACATTTATGTTGTTAACGTTTATGTGTTATGTGACATTTATCTACCAAAGATGTGTGTTTCATGTATGCTGCATGAAAACTAACATTAACCATTAAAACATAAACGCTAAAACATGAAAATTTAACATCCATAAACGATTTTAAAAACTATGCATCATTATTACAATAACAAGGACCACCACAACTAGGTTGATTACAGTATCTACTACCGGTACCACATTGAGTACGCCGGCGATTTCTGGGTGGACTGCGACGTTCATCAAATTGAAGGGGTACAGGCGTCCAAGAATTATTATAACCCGTTGGTTGTTCACTTTGATTTTGTGCCCAGTAAGTGAACGAGGATTGCTGGGTGTTAATCGGGTTATCTGGTGTCCAAAATGAAGACGAATGGGTGTTACTTAGGGGTAGGGGTTATACATAATAGACTCTTGAGGAGTAGGTATGAACCCCTCCCCCCCCCCCCCAGAGTGTTGTGGATTGAACCCCCCACCATACTAGCGTTGTGGATCGAACCCCCCCTAACTGTTGTGGATGAACGGGGTTTTGTGAGGAACCAGAGTGTTGTGGATTGAACCCCCCACCATACTGGCATTGTGGATTGAACCCCCCTAACTGTTGTGGATGAACAGGGTTTTGTGAGGAACCAGCCCCTGCAGAATTACCTCTCCCACTATCATCATCATCCAGCAAACTTTGTAAATCAAAGTCTGACCATCCCATAGACTGGTCATCATTGCTGGGAGGGTCTTGAATTGCTGAAAAAGGCCCTGCCTGGTCCACCCGACCACGTCTACGGTTTATACGCCCTAACACCCTATTAGGTCGGCTTTTGTCAGCCTGGAAAGCGACCGGGTGATCTTGTAGACTCGAAGGATAATTCAAACGATCTCCTTCGCGAATTGAAGTCAACACTGCGGTGGCAGTGTTTTGTATCGCTGCGAATTGTTCAGGTGCGTTTGGCATAAACCGAGCCGCTTGACTATACATCTCTGCATAGCCTTCCATCTGCATTAATATTAAAATAGCGAACATTAAAATAATATTTTTGCATTATATAGTATTTTGTAAATTTATTAAAGTGATATACAAACCATTAGTTGGGTGATTGACCCATCATCTCGGAACCCGGTTTGTGGTACCAGGTCATTCGCCAGGTTAGTCACAAATCCAACCGTGTGTTCCAGATACCAACTCATGTAATCTGGAAACACGGAAGGAAACCCTGCCAATATCGGTTGCCCCACCACTCTATTAAATCTGTGATTATCCCAGGAGGATACATAGGTTTCATGTTTACTTCTCCAGTTTGTATCCGTTTTCCCGGTACGCTTCAATTTATGCAGGGTACGATGCTCTTCATGGCTAAGGGGGGGATTCTGAGGTTTCCATTGGCAGACCCCGTACTGTCTAAGGACCCGAGATGGTGCGTGGTATTCCACCACATGCATCCACAAGATATAACATTCACAACACCAGGAATCCTGCCCTTCTAACAATAGTCCGGCAGAGAACCCATTTCTTCTTCATATGGACGCCAAATAAACTGGTGCAAAAAAATAATTAATTATTAATGCATTGTACGGAATTCAGCAGTAATTTAATGTAACTTAACTCTTACCGAATCCTCGTGAAGATTGGATAGTTGAGAACGGATTGCGCGCAACGAGTGTCTGGTCATCTCCTTAAAATTGTGTGGTACACGCCACCTTTTAAATATAATTAGCAAACACAATAATTAGCAAAAATAATATGTTTTAATAAAATCAATAATATGCACGCATAACATACTACTTATCTGGCACCAAATGGGAGTCTAGGTCTTGGTGGTCTACCGGCGCCTTCTTCTTCTTCTTGTTGCGGAACAATTCTGGGAGCTAATACCCGGATTATGGTATACGCCCACAACTGTAACAAATACATAGACCCACACATTGCTTCGCCGTCCATTACTGCTGCTTTGCACAGGTTGCGATACAACCATGCCAACACAGCACTACCCCAACTCAAGGTCCCATATTCATGGAGGTCCGCTAGGTATGGTAAAAAGGACAGCTTCATCCTCCCGTTGCTTGTGTCATTAAACAAGAACATGACAACAGGATTAATATCACACAACGGGCGCATTGTATGATCTCGACGCTAGTCGGGTCATCGGGAAACGGACCCGATATTCTTTCTAGAACATCCCGTACAGGCAGCTTGTTTCCACTGAATCTGTTAGCTCTTATACCCAACAAATTGTAGACAAGTAGTGCCCGTTCCTGATCATTCTCCACGTCAAATCGTTTCCCTATCACGGCTTCACCATTAATCGGAAGACCCATTAGACATGCAACGTC
This sequence comes from Ambrosia trifida, assembly GCA_028751855.1. Lineage (NCBI taxonomy): Eukaryota > Viridiplantae > Streptophyta > Magnoliopsida > Asterales > Asteraceae > Ambrosia > Ambrosia trifida. The sequence continues at coordinate 64,677,449 of CM054126.1, read as the reverse complement.
CTCTAACGTCACTGTCACCTCACCGAATCGTAGGTGAAACGTGTTGGTCTCAGGACGCCATCTTTCAACAAGGGCAGTTATCAACCCTCGGTCAACCTTCCGGTAACCACACTCAACAACTCCAAGAAAACCTGCCGTCCGCAGCATAAATTTAACACGTTCATCCAATGGATTGTTGGTAATTTCCGCCCAAAAGGATTGGTCGCCCCGTTTAATATTAAGATCTTCAGCTGCCCCATTTCCTTCAAACAACATTGCTGAACGATGTTGTGATTGATCCCATAGAAGTTCATTGCTGCGAGGACCAGGGTTTACAAATGCCATAGTGCAAATTTTGAGAGTGCAAGATATGTTGTCTTTGGATTGAGAGTGAAAGATATGTGGTCTTTTGGATTTTGAGAGTGCAAAATACTTTGAAAAAAAAAACTCGTTCAACATACATGAAATTTATAAAACTAAACCTGTTGCATGAGGTTGCATGTACTTGCATGCATTTATGTGGTCTTTGATTTAACTTGTCTTATTGAAAAGCATGCCCCCTCCTGACTGAGATATTGGCAGATTGTATTGTGTGGTTGGGGTGTAATGCATGTGAACCACTGTCTGCTTCTTTCTTTGAATTCACATACACATGACAAAAGAGAAGTTACAAGACTAGCCCTTGATCTATTAGTTAAAGAAAAAAAAAAAAAACCCAAACCGCAAGACCATCACACGGTTTCAGTTATACAGAATTTACAAGACTGGCCCTTCAAGTATTTGATAATATTCAACCTTTTTTTGGCTTGCACATACTTGTGTCAGTACACTACTGAAACCGCAAGATCATATATCGGTTTCTAATTAAAGTTACAAAACATCCCCTTCAACTATCTAACTACCTACAAATGCCCCCTGCCTGTGTCAGCCGAAGTACACAAACCGCAAGACCATCACACGCCTTCTCCCCCCTCTCTCCTACTAAGCAAAAGCCTCCCTCCTCTCCCCTCCACCTAAGCATAAACCGCAACATCGTGTTGCGGTTACATCATTTACGAAAGTTCATGCCTGACACCCTCCAAATGTACAAAAAAATGATACTATAGCACTACTTCGGAAAAAAAAAAATCCAATTTGAACCAAGCTTTATAGATCAAGGAGCTGTTTAGAAATCTGACAACAAATGTGATGATGAATTTGATACTTTTGGCTCTCGATGCCATAAGTTGTTTGGTTTGTTGAGAGAGTACAATGGCTTGTTCATATCAATATTTGGACTTCTAAGTGTTATGTTTTTGTTTTTAGTAGGTTAAGTTTTGTTATTTAAAAAAGAGTGACGGTGCAGTTTGTTGCTTGTCTGCCCGTCATCCCAATGTAAATTGTCACTAATGGAAACTTATTTAAGACATAAAAGTATGTCTGGCAAATCGTGTATACTCGACCTGTTAAGACACGAACACAAAACATGTATACACGAACACGACACGATAACTTATCATGTCATTTTCTCGATACCCGAACACGAACCTGTTTATACCTGGTTTACACGATAAAACGCGATAATACCAGTTTATACCAAGTTAACACGATAATACCTGTTTATACTAGGTTAATACGATAATACACAAACATGTTTTTTCAAATCTGACACGTTAAATGAGTACCATCAAGCATTAAAAAGACAGAATTCCATCTAGTAAAATGCATAACTCCAATACTCCACCCCCACAACCTATATTTAAAAAAAAAAAAAATTAACATGTCTTAACGGGTACTAAACAGGTAAACAAGTATTTAACCTATTTAGACATGAAAATTAATAGATATATTTCGTGTCTACGTGTTTAGGACACGAAACCTGTTAAGGTCATACTTGTACCTGTTAAAAACGTGTAGGTTCGTATCGAATATTCATGTTTGTGTTTGAATTTGCCAGCTCTACATAAAAGAAAACCTCAAAATTTGAACAAAGAAGATGTTTTTAAGTTTTAAGCACCATTATGTTTTGAGTCCATCAAACTCCAGTCATTTTTTTTTTTCCGGAAACGATGCAGACACGGGCCAGACTTAGGCCCATAAGGTTGTTTGTCCAAACTCAAATGCGGGCATCGGTTGTGATGTGGGCCGACTTCTTGGCTTGATAGTTGATACTAATTATTTGTTCAAAAATCAAAACCCATTATTGAAGGATTTTGATAGATTTGATTTTGATCAGGTCAATAACCGTTTAAGATATTACTAGTGGGTTAGCCCGCACGATACAGTGGTTTCTGCTATCTTTCTTTTAGGTGTTATATATTTGCATCTTTGTTCATATACTTTGTTTCATTTTTTCTTTAACTTATACTGACTAGATTGGAATTTGAACTACAGGTGAGAATTCTTCACTCATCGGATCATCCTAATGTACTCAAATTTCATGCATGGTAAGGCAGTCTCCTGGAAATCTTGAATTCTTTAGTTTCTAGAACTATCATGGGTGTTATATGATATCTAATGGTGGAATGGAAGTTATCACTTTTTGTTATACTTTTTTTTCTTTTGAAATAGGTATGAAACTTCTTTTCATTTGTGGCTGATTTTAGAATATTGTGTTGGAGGTGACCTCAAGACATTACTGGAGCAAGTATGTAAGTTTTTTTCAAGCATCTTATGTGGCATAGCAAGTTATATGAGAGTATGCATTTTTATGTTTATATATATATATATATATATATATATATTTATATATGTGTGTGTGTGTATGTATGTAAGATGAGAATGCATTATGATAGAGCCATAGAGGGATTGCAACGGAGCTTCATAAAACGACTTTAAATGTCTACACAATACAGTTGCCTTGATAGGTATCAACTAGGGGTGTGCACGGATCGGTTCGGGTCGGGTTTTGACAATAACCGAAACCGACATGTTCGGTTAATACGTTTTCAAAACCGATTGGTTTTGGTTATTTCGGTTTCGGGTTTTCGATTATTTTTCGGGTTCGGTTTCGGTTAAATAGTCGGGTTTTTTTAGGAAGAATTGTGAACCCTGCAAATATGGCGTGTATAATTTATTACTAACAACGCGTCCAATTGTTGCATGTATATTTAGCATATTATTTTTATTACTATTATATTTAATTTTACATGCAATATTAGGACATCTAAATTCCATAATCAAACAAACAAGATTAAAACAAACTAAGACTAAAATTCCCAAATGTATAACCCACCTCATAAGTTTCACATATGTCATGTTTGTCATCAAGCTCAATATTGTTGGTTTGGTCCCTGACTGACACACTGAGAGAATGCATTTAACAAAACCACTTAATGGACTACCTAAGTTAATATAGTCTACTTACGTCACCTTTTGACACAATCATGTCTGCAAATATGGCATCTTTAGAGGATCTTGAACTTTTGTTTCAAAGTAAAACTTATGTTTGAATCTAGCATACCAGATAACAGTGTTTTGAAATATGTAAAAAAAAAACAATCACTAGACTTCAAATAAAATTGTATTTTATTTGTGTACAGTTTATATTATTATAAATAATATGTAGTATACAAAAACATATATAAAATAAAATAAAAATTAACATATCGGTTCGGGTCAGGTTTTTTTTCGGGTTTTCAGAACATGTAACTGTAACCGACCCGAAATTTTTGGTTTTTAAAAAAACAAAAACCGAACCGTCGGTTATCATTTCCATTCGGTTTTTTCTGTTTGGTTTTTTCGGTTATTTCGGTTTCGGTTCGGTTAATTTGGTTTTCTGCTCACCCCTAGTATTACTAATGGATTAATTATACAAGACTAATGTAAAGTCTTTGATATTACTATGGTTCAATAAATATAATGTGATGTAATTAAAGACAAGTTTAAAAGACAAATTTGCCCTAAAAAGTAGTTAAGATGTGCATTATGTATTTTATGATAAGCAAATATACTTCTTATTTTTTGAGTAAAGTGCACGGATGGTCCCTGTGGTTTGCCCAAATTTCACATATACCCCCATATATTTTCAACATTTTATAACATTTTGGTCCCTACCGGCTAACGTCGTTAAATTTTATCAGTTAAGTCATATAAAATGACCAAAATACCCACAGGGACCATCCGAGCAGTTTAACCTTTTATATATATAATAACCACCACCTCCTCCTCCTCAAACAATCAACATCACCCCCTCCTCCTCCTCCACCACCACCACCACCACCACCCATTTTGAGACTTATTGTGTAACACCCCAACCGATGGCGGAAACATCGGGATGTCACGTATTGACGATTGTTCAATAGCTCATGGTGAATAATAAATTTCATTAATTGATTTAAATAAATTACATACAATTGTTCTACAAGAATTCGTACATCAAAATGAATAATACTATGCACACATCTTCAAGCATTAACTCAATCTTCAAGCAAGTATAACCTGAAACATGTTAAGTTTGAAAATATTTTTGGGTCAACAAAAGTTGGTGAGAATACATAGGTTTTTGAATATAATTGATAACAATAGTTTGTACAACAATCACAGTTGTATAATGATAGAGTATGAGTCCGACATGTAACAATGCGTCTTTGTACAATCAAACCTTGTGTCGACTGATGACTAACTCGCAAGTTAGTTAAATGTTGTTACTGTTATCGATCATCCCTGAATTTATGCGGGGGGATGGGTTTGTCAGACCTATAGCGCTATAATCTAAACAGGCGGCTTGATCATTGTTAATGATTGTACTGTGTCTTTTTGTTACAGTCAAATGATAGAATGATGGTGCAATTGAATCACAAGTAAGTATGAGTGAATGTATGCGAGGCGAATCCCAAAGACTCAACAACGTAGCTAGTCCAAATTGAAGAAAACGAAAAAGAAAGAATATCAAGATTCCAATTCGCCAATTACAAGAGCTTATAATCAAAGCTTCAATTGTAGAAGTAATAGACTATAGAAGAAAGGTATGAGAGAAAGTTTAATTGGATTGAAACAATCGATTTAGAGGTGCAAAGTATAATGGGTCATAGGTGGGTTTTTATACTAGTTTTGGGGTCAATTAGCCATTAAAATTGGTCAACACCATAAAGTAAGGTTTTATGATGAATTGACTATTTGACTAAGACTTTGACTGTTTGACTAAGACTTTGACTAATCAATTTAAGGAATGTGTTAAGTTTATTTTCTTCTGAAATACTACACAAGATGATAGTTGGCTCAGTTGGTTGTCACTGTGTGTTGGTTGGCTGTGGACGCGGGTTCGAGTCCCGGTCCACACAAATCTTTTTTTTGGCAATTATTTCCCTAAAACTATATTATTCTAAATTCATAGAGTAAACTGCCATTTTCGTCCTTGAGGTTTGGCACTTTTTGCCAGTTTCATCCAAAAAAATTTTTTTTCTCAACTGGCTCCACTAGTTTTCAAATTTTTGCTCGTTTCATCCAACTCGTAAACGACGTTAGTTGAACTCAGTTAAATAAGGGCAGTTTTGTCATTTTATCATTTAACTTAAGGGCATTTATGTCAATTCATTAGTTTTATCAACTCCATCTATATAAAACCTAAATCAGATCAAAACCCCCAAATCATCATCTTCTTCAAAATCATCTTCCAAAAACCCTAATAAATCAAAACCCAAAATTGAACATGCCCTCATGTCCTTCACTTACTCTGCCATCGGTCTTGGCCTTGGCATCACCAAATTTGCTGGTATTAATTCACAAACAAATATGCACGTTACACTTAAGTCTTAATATATAATCCAAACTATAATCTTTTTTAATCGTTAATAATTATGTTGAACAGAAAATGGAAAAATCAAGGGAAGCCTAACTGGTATAAGTGTTGGGGAAGTGACTCAAACACAAAAAATATGGAGAAGACCACCGGAGATGGGGGTTTAAGGTTTCAACAGAAACAACAATATGGAGAAGACCACCGCCGACCACCGTCGTCTTCGTCTTCCTCCTCCGTCTTCGTCTTCCTCCTCCGTCTGTCTGTCTCTCTCTCTTCTGCTTCCTCCTCCGTCTGTCTCTCTCTCTTCGTCTTCCTCCTCCGTCGTCTTCGTCTTCCTCCTCCGTCTGTCTCCTTACGTCCACCGTCGTCCACCGCCAACAAATTTCCTTGCCTCCTGATGCTAGCAATACCCTCTTTGTAGAGGGTTTGCCTTCAGATTGTTCACGCAGAGAAGTGGCTCGTATCCTTTTGTTTTTTTTTCCTTTCAGTTGGCACACATCATTTTGTACTTTTTGGTTCCTTCACCTGAGTTTGGCAAATATATTTCGTCCTTTTGTGGGCTACAAAGAAGTTCGACTTGTGACCAAGGAATCCAGACATGTAAGAACAAATCTAGTTGCAACATATATTTAACGATGTCGCCTGATAGCTCGTCACTCACTACATTTTATCGTTTTGGGTAACTGTGGAGTCAAATGATTGACGAACCCACATAACTCTTTTAGTAGGATGTGGTGACTAAATCAATGGCTTTTTAGCATTTACTTATTGAGTTATTTCTAGCCACTTCCATTATAAAGGTGGGGTTTTGATGGTTAAAGAAAGTTTTAGGGAAATTGATCAATGGTTGGGTTATTGATGGTTGTTTAGATCTGGGAGATGATGTTTGGTTGATAAAGGAGGGACAGATTAGGGGATGTTTGGATGCGGGTGTAGGAACTAGCTAGAGGGGTGTTTGGTGACAAGTTTAATAACAGGAATAAAAGGTGTTTGGCTACAATAAAATGACAAAACTGTCCCTCAGTTAACTGAGATTGACTAACGGAGTTAGGCACTTGGACGAAACCAGCAAGAATTTGAAAACTAGTGGAGCCAGTTGAGAAAAAAAAAATTTGGATGAAACTGGCAAAAAGTGCCAAACCTCAAGGACGAAAATGGCAGTTTACTCAAATTCATAATATGATTATATAAGCCCGAAAGTGACTCGAAATATTTTTAAAACGTACAAAAGTGTCGAGATACAAATAATTATTAGTTTAAGGTATTTAAAACATATATTGTTTAAAACAATACATTCTTTTTATCTAAAAAAATTAGGGGAAATTCGCGATGTTACAGTCTCCCCTACTTTTGGAAACTTCGTCCCGAAGTTATTAAAAACACAGGTTTGAGGTTGATTAGGTAGAAATTAAGGCAGCTATGGTTTGGGTTAAGGCACGACATGAATTTATAGGTAATAGAATAATTTGTTTCGAATAATTTGGATAAGAGGTTTGAGATGTGAGTTTTAAGGATTGGATTAGGTTCGTCTGAAGTAGCAAGAAGCATAAGAATCTAGCAAAATACTAAACTTATGTTTTAGGAATCTTATAAGAAATGCATGAATTGATTGGCTATATGAAAACCAAATGAACTACTAAAACCTTATTAGAATTTCACACTACCTTAACGTACATGTAAATTCATGATTACGTTCTGGACCGCAATCACCAATTTACCTTACATTAGGGTTTTGTGTCTTTCTATGACTCTAAACACACATGTAAGTAATGCAAAATAACCTTGTGATTGAATCGTTTACAATGTATCCAAAAATGAGTCCAACTGTTGAGTAGGAAAAAGACTTCTACCAGTCAGTGAGTAAGAACCTCTACCGATTGTTGAGCAGGTGCGATAGCCTCTACCAGTCGTTGAGGAGGTTGTAGGGCCTCTACCGACTGTTGAGCAGGTTTGATGACCTCTACCAATCGTTGAGTAGGTTATTTGGTACTCAACTAACTGTTGAGCAAGTACTTCCTCCTCTACCAGTTGTTTGATTAAGTGTACAAATTATTTCACACATAAATTGCAAATTGATAATATGTACATATAAACAATCAAGTATCAAGCATAGCATGCGAGTTGTAATAGTGTTGTCCTAGACAAGGTTAATGACTCTAGGTGTGTCTAAAGCAAATAGTTTATATTCCATGATTTCTAGTATTAAATGTTTAAATATGGTAGATAATTGAATCCTCATGTATAACTAAGGATTATGTTTGATGCAACACACAATCAAGTTTCAATAGTTTGGTTATCATGGGTAACTAGCTCATGTGTGAGAAGGTGAAGGATATGAATTTAGTTCTTGAGACGATGATGAAAAATCTTGAAGCATAATCAAGGTTGTGAGAGATAGTGAATGTGAAGATAGTTTATAAAGAGTTTATTTTATAGTAAGGAGATTATGTAGCAATGTAAATTTTGGGGTTTGGATCAAAGGTTATAATCAAGTGTATAAGAAAACATGATTGTGGTATATGCCAAATATTGTAAAAATTTGAACAAGTTGAAAATGAGTGAGTGTCGATGGAGAATTTAGAGACTAGATATTATTCCTATGGAAAAAAAAATCTTATTTTCAAAATTGGTTTTATACATAAAGCAAAAGTTGTTAAAGAGTACAAGCTAAGTGGGCTCTGATTAAAATATTCCCGTTAGTTGGAGATTTCAAACATGACATTAGGTTTTGAAGATCAAGGTTCTATTAAGTGATCTTTAATAGTTTAAAGCATTATATAGAAAATTGTTTGTTACGTCAATAAATAAACAATTGAATTTAAGTTTGAGGACATCTTTTGACAAAAATATGTACTTTGTAAAGTTACTAGGTAATGAAAATACAACAAGATTTAGAAATCTTTAGTTTGTGCTAAGGTATGAGGTTATAGTTTTTAAAAAATAAGTAACATGTGGAGAAATGAAATAATATGATTTGGGTAGGGTGTTGAATATTTAAAAAGTGGCTAAGATGGTAAGGTGAAGTGTGATTGTGAAATCCATAGATGGTTATGATATGAGATTGATTTAAGCTGTAAAATTTTAAGATTTCAGAGCTTAGTTTTAAGGGAAGTGAGTGTAATCATCTATTCATTAATTAAAACGAATAAATGAAAACGTTGACTTATCAAAGCTTCTAGATTCTAATAACATAGTGAAGACATGCTTTAGCCTATAAGTAAACACTCATCCCGAGAATTCCCAGGTAGGCATCCGGGTCCCTCGTCTGATTGGGATATATGCGCAATGCCAGTCCTAGACAGAAAACTCAGAATACAGGCGTTCACCCTTCCAGATTGCACGTGTTCGTTATTAAAATCTAGAACTTTGACGAGATCTTCAAGATGGTTCAGGCTAAACCTGAGGATTTGTCCTATTAGTCTAAGAGTAGATCTTGTGATGGAGAGCACTCTTCTTGTAGGGACTAAAGTAAGGATAAGAAGTAAAATAGAGAATATAAACAAGTAAGGTTGCAAGTAAAAGGAGCAAGTACTGATTATAATCCTATGGTTATAGACTAGATTATTTTTTTTTCTAATAACCTAATTCCCTATAACCATGGCTCTGATACCAATCTGTAACACCCCAACCGATGGCGGAAACATCGGGATGTCACGTATTGACGATTGTTCAATAGCTCATGGTAAATAATAAATTTCATTAATTGATTTAAATAAATTACATACAATTGTTCTACAAGAATTCGTACATCAAAATGAATAATACTATGCACACATCTTCAAGCATTAACTCAATCTTCAAGCAAGTATAACCTGAAACATGTTAAGTTTGAAAATATTTTTGGGTCAACAAAAGTTGGTGAGAATACATAGGTTTTTGAATATAATTGATAACAATAGTTTGTACAACAATCACAGTTGTATGATGATAGAGTATGAGTCCGACATGTAACAATGCGTCTTTGTACAATCAAACCTTGTGTCGACTGATGACTAACTCGCAAGTTAGTTAAATGTTGTTACTGTTATCGATCATCCCTGAATTTATGCGGGGGGATGGGTTTGTCAGACCTATAGCGCTATAATCTAAACAGGCGGCTTGATCATTGTTAATGATTGTACTGTGTCTTTTTGTTACAGTCAAATGATAGAATGAGGGTGCAATTGAATCACAAGTAAGTATGAGTGAATGTATGCGAGGCGAATCCCAAAGACTCAACAACGTAGCTAGTCCAAATTGAAGAAAACGAAAAAGAAAGAATATCAAGATTCCAATTCGCCAATTACAAGAGCTTATAATCAAAGCTTCAATTGTAGAAGTAATAGACTATAGAAGAAAGGTTTGAGAGAAAGTTTAATCGGATTGAAACAATTGATTTAGAGGTGCAAAGTATAATGGGTCATAGGTGGGTTTTTATACTAGTTTTGGAGTCAATTAGCCATTAAAATTGGTGAACACCATAAAGTAAGGTTTTATGATGAATTGACTATTTGACTAAGACTTTGACTGTTTGACTAAGACTTTGACTGTTTGACTAAGACTTTGACTAATCAATTTAAGGAATGTGTTAAGTTTATTTTCTTCTGAAATACTACACAAGATGATAGTTGGCTCAGTTGGTTGTCACTGTGTGTTGGTTGGCTGTGGACGCGGGTTCGAGTCCCGGTCCACACAAATCTTTTTTTTTGGCAATTATTTCCCTAAAACTATATTATTCTAAATTCATAATATGATTATATAAGCCCGAAAGTGACTCGAAATATTTTTAAAACGTACAAAAGTGTCGAGATACAAATAATTATTAGTTTAAGGTATTTAAAACATATATTGTTTAAAACAATACATTCTTTTTATCAAAAAAAAAAATTAGGGGAAATTCGCGATGTTACATATTGCCTCCAATCTTCCTCACAAGGACACTCTATAACCTCCACACAGAGAAGACGAGACCCACGCAGACAAGACGAGAAGGAGGATTCACATGGAAACCAGGACCACGTGTCTGGCTTCCGGTCACCGACAACGGCTGAAGACGAGACCCACACAGACAAGACGAAACCCAACCATCACCAACATCATCGTCAACAACATCATACACCAGTAACACCACCAGATCTATCATCAACAACCACCACAGCCTTCGCCGAAACCACCAAGCACAGCCATCTTCATCGTCATACACACCATTACCGCTGCCATCCCGTCGCCCCAACACCATCTTCTTCGTTAAATGGAAGTTTATAAAAAAAAATACTCAAATTAAAAGCAATATACATGGATTGCCGGAAAAATTGAATCGGAGGAGACTCGATTTTGATGGCTAAAACACACGAAACGGATCTGGAGTTCTGAATCCGAGTTCTGAATCCAGGTCCGTGACTGATGATTGTCTAGTAGTGGCAGTGGTGCACGATAACGTTGGAGGTACGGTGGTGGTGCTAGATGATTGGTGATGGTGGTGTGGTGGTGCTAGATGATAAGCTGCAAGTATAGAGGAGGAAGAGAGAGAGAGAGAGAGAGAGAGAGAGGGGGGGGGGGTAGATGGTTGTGTGGTGGTGCTAGAGTTTATAATATGTTTTGTTTTTATTTTTTTAAAAGGGGTATTTTAGTAATTTCACATAGGCTTAACTGAAAAACTTAACCTCCATCCAAGTCAAGGACCATCGATGAAACAAAATACAAACCACAGATCCCACACATGTAATTTCGAAAGGTTGAGGAACAGAGTTTAAATTTGGGCAAACCACAGGGACCATCCGTGCCGTTTACTCTTTTTTTTTTTAAAGAAATCCTTAAAAAATGCTTTATAAGATAGTATAGATATAGATAACCAATGATAATATACTAGTTCTATAAGACAATATTATTTAGAGGAAGCAACCATGTATCCAAGATATTTGAATACTTAGAGTAAACGGTCTTAATTCTTCATAGCGACGGGGCATAAAACTGTGCTAAGTGGCACCCGTATCACACCACCATCCCAACGCTAGAAAAGCTTGTAAACCAAAAGATATAAAAAAAAAAACAAAAAGAATAGACCAATCGACTCAACTGGAAGTGTGGAATATTTACGTTATGATGCTACTTTTCTTCTTGATAAATTAGACTAAATTAGACCGGAATGTAAAACATAAAACAAAACAACTAAGTCTATATGGGAGAAATATCTATTATATAATTGAAAGCCTCAAATCATATATGGCACTCATATAGTTATTCTCCCATTTGAGAGTGACATTTTGGATGCCATGTGTCACTAGTGGGAATGCCCGCGCGTTGCAGCGGGTGTCTCAACTGATATCAGATTCAATTATGATAGCTATAACGAACCACCACCCATTTCGGGTTTCAAACAACTTTGTTATAAATGTGATTACATGTCATTCGTAGCGTCTTTCTAAATGTGTCTGTATAGATAGATAGATATATGTAGGGGTTGATGATATCCGTGTTTTGGGCTACCCGTTACTCGTTGCAATTTCTTCTCTAGGAGATCTATGTCATCCTCTTTATATACTTTATATTTACATACGTATTTGTTGTTGATATTTTTAGTGCTCGTGTACTAATTTGAGCTTTAAACTTCTTTAATACTATGTTTTTTTTTTCCAATTTCCTCTCTAAAAGATCAAATATACGTCTATTTTAAGGATTCATTGTTTTTTGGAGATAAAACTAGATGGCTGAAAACTACAATTATATACCCCAGCATCATAGAATACTCCTCTTTCCGTCATCTTTTCCAAGATTATTATTGCAGTTTCAGTCTAACCTAAAACGACAATCCCGTGAATGAGAGAATTATAGGTCAGATTTTTCTCCGTCATTGACCATCTTAACAAACAAAAAAAAGGCCGTGTTAGTATCATTTTTTCTGCAATATGTGTTTAACAGTGGCGTATAAGGTAGCTTATTAGACCCTAATCCTCTGCATATTTTTTAGAATTTCAACTGCTTTTGTCTTGTAACCGTGACGACATTGAGCATCAATGATGGTGTTATAAACTTGAATATTTATCACCAAACCCATTGACGTCGTTTAATTCATAAGTCTATCTACAATACCAAAAGTTATTTCCAAAATTGCTTTCATAGTTTTCTTTATCAATTAAATATTAAAATACGTATGTGCAGACCAAACTTATAATCTAGAAAAAAATCATGTATCCTATGCAGGTCTTACAATTTTTCTCTACCAACTTATTATTAATTTTAACAAAAGATTAACATGATGAAATAATGCAAAAGTGTTGCTAATATATTAACATAATGAAATTCTATTCAATTTAATGGAGGGTCTCATTATTCATTTTAGACATTTAATTACAATTGGGGGTTTCACTAATAACTAATGGTGATGAAGAGAGGAGCATGGCAAGTTAGGATTGTATAATAGGTTTCAAAGGTGGTACACAAGGGTAATTTTGGAAGAAATGAGATAAAAACTTGAGGATTACACTTGAGATTCTTGGGATGCCATGTTAAATTTGTCAATTTGGACACATTTAGCCATCACTCATCCTTTATAATGTAGTAGAGATTTTGTAATTTTAGGGAAAAAAAGGTTTAAAACAAAATTGGATTTTTCTCTCTCATATTTCCTCCTATAATTTTTGAACGTTAATATCTTTTATCTACGAGATTTTTTAAAGAAAAACATTACACCAAATTTACGAGCGTTTTATTATCTTTACAACGAGTATCATAGTGCTACATAAAAAACGGAGAAAAAACGACTATTTTTTTGTGGGGTATTGTTCATACGAGAAAAAAAACATGTGTTCATGTAATTCATTAATCATGTATAGGCAAGTCACTAATTATGTTCAAACCAGTAAATATGAATTCTGTTTTCAACCAGAGTCAAATAGGTTAATAAAGTTATACATTATTTTAGGTTAGGTACCAATATTAGTATGTTAGAGTTATATATGTGTTTAGTTTTTAGGATAGGTCTTAATATTAGAGTTACACTGGAGTTCTACATTGTTTTAGATTAGGTGTTAGCATTGGAGTTGTACATTGTTTTAGGTTAGATATTAATATTAGAGTTATACATCAGTCTATTTCATATATAAAATTGACGTGTTATATTAGATTTCTCAACCCCAGGACGCTCATGAGTATAATCTAGTATACATATATTAACAAAGGACAATGTACATCCATTAAAGTTAATGGGCAAAACATGTTATTACCAAAGTTAAAAAGCCAAAATAATTATAATAAAGTGTAATGGTAAATAATGAAAATAAAAAAGAAACATTATTAAAGTTAAGGGGCCAAACAACATTTCATTACCAAAGTTAAGAAGCCAAAGATAGTTAATGTTGACCCAAAACACATCAACAAAAGCACTAAGTACAACATACCAATGTACAAAGACGTTGGTAATTAGTATATAGGGTGCAAATGAGCCCAGCCTAGCCCGAGCTTAAGCTTGTTTGACTTATGAAAGCTCGAGCTTGGCTCGTAGGTAGTTTTTCCAATCACAAGCTCGGCTTGAAATCGGCTCATTTATTAATCATTTTTTACATGTGGTTATTTTTTCATAATTTTATAAATATTAATTATTATAATTCTTTAACTATATATTTAATATATCAATTAAAAAATAATATAAATATTGGGCTCGCTTAGGCTCTCGGGCCGGCTCAAGCTCGATAAACATAGCTCAGGCTTGGGCTCGTTTCCTAGACAAGCTTGTTCTTAGGCTCGGGCCCGTTTAAACTTGGATCGTTCGAGCTTTTTTTTAGCCGAGCTCGAATAGCTCGACTAGTTTGCATCCCTAAGTATATCTATTATATTTTGTCAATCCCAATCTATTTACATTTTAAATTCAAAACTATTAATGCTATAATTGTTGGATATTATCATGGTATAAAAATCTTGCCTAGCCTCCGATTAATCACGGATTAATCGCGAGGCAGAGGTTCATCGAGTTAACACCAAATAATTGCTAGTCGGTGACTGTCTAGCGATTCCAGCTAAATTATGACCAAAATCTGTAAATTTTGGCGATTAATCCTATATACTTAAAGATATGAGTCGAGGAAGGGGTTAAAACATGCCTACTTAAAAGAATTACATATAAAATGTGTACGTGTGTGTTTGTGTGTGTATATATAAAAAACTAAAACTACATATAAAATCACAATTTGATTAATCACGATTAATCCGTACTAATTTCAATGAATCGCTAGTCGGTCCCTCATCGACAGACTAGCGCCTAACGATCCTTACAACACTGGATATTATGATATAAACTTAACTTAGTTTATTTGTATTTTATGTAACTTATGTAATTAGTTTAATTTGTGACACAAGATATTGAACATACTTGAACGGTTGTTTAGTACTAGTTAACATTGGATCGGTTCAACCCAAACAACTCTGTCGTTTCATTTGGCGCCAACAACCGTTTACTCAATGTATATATATGATGATCATTTCATTTGACCATCACCAAGGATCATGTTTCCTATCATATTTACTATCCACATGCATCTCTAGAGATCCTTATATTCGATATAATTCAGTACATATACATAGAAATCGCAAATTATACAATATGATCAGATTTCCAACAAATTTAGCATCAGAACAAAACCAAAATATCCTACCCACAAAGAAATCGCAAGCATCTGCTGCAAACATCATTCTACAATCATGGAATATCAAAGGAAGAAATCAATGTTTATCACAAAAACTTTGTTACTATTGCCATGGATGAAGACATTTGATGGATTATAGCAAAATCAGAGAAAGGGATTGAAGAAACAATAATCTAACCTTAGATTCAGGGGGTTAAACCAAGTCTCTGCAAGCTTAATCTTTCGCTAGATGAATGACTCGTGGAATCATAAGAACAGTGAACCTGAAACAAACACACGCTTCGAATTTCGAGAGATTCTACTTAGCAGACACAAAAATGTAGTCCGCCTTATGTGTGTTCTTCAGGGTTTTCTGAATGGCCTATTGAAGGAGGTGAAGTGCTCCTTAAATAGGTTCCACACGGGCCTCAACATTCACCCTTAACTTACCCAACGGGCGGAAGCCCAATTAAGGGCTTGCCTCCACATCGGCCCAAGATTAGTCCAATAAAATATAATATGTAATATTATATGAATCATAGAGAGAGGTCGTACCGTTGGTCCTATGTGGCATCCGCCTGCTGGCTGCAGGTCTGACGTAACATGATTTGCTACCGAATGTACTATTGTCCCCTCTGCAGTTATGTGTAAGTGGAGATCCTTGGTGGATCGTACTCTTTGTCTCCTGCGGCGGCTACGTGGGCACATGTGACTTCCTGATTGGTGGATCGTGCAGCATGCTCTTTGCCACACGTCCCGATGTAATGACTGGTTTGTACTGGTCTGTACGTTTATATCAGGGTCTGCCACGTGTCCTTCGCTGGTTCAGTAGAGAACACCTGGCGGCTGTTTTCAGAGATACATGGTTGTCCCGATATTGAATCCGCCGGGTAGGTGATGACCGCCTGATCGAACCCGCTAGATCCATGTCCGCAGTTGTTGAGCTCATTATCTGCATGAGCTTATGTCTCTGGGCTTGTTTTTGGGGATGGGCCCATCTCACTTTCAGTGTAGTTTTGGGCCTATATCCCTTCAGAGATGAAGCAACAACACTAATACAACAAGCAATGGGGGCATGGGCAAGAAATCAAAACAATGATCGGTGATTTGATATGTAAACACTGGATTCAAAAATCATCACACTGGAGACATTTCAATGTTCAAACGAATTTAAAATTCTTTTAGGGTTGAAACATTTCTATTGAATCAGAAATTCTTTTCATAAGGGGCATTGTAACCATAAAAATTAAATCTGAACCTAATTCATTAAGAATACTGAGCAAGTTTTATACAGCATGAATGCTCTTAGTCTAGACCAACTTCATTTACAAGGTTATATAGTGACCATATAAGGGGACATATGTAAGAGAAAACCACTCTTTTATGAACCAATGTTAGATAAAGCCATACAAACACAAAAGATGATAAATCAGGAACAATTAAAGAAAGATAAATAAAAATTATTCACACATGAATAGGAAGATTAGTATCATTCATATAAGAATGACTACTTAGAAATATATTTTCAAACATTATCATTGTCAACAACAAAATCAAATGTTGACTAGAGGGAACTAATCATATGTGCTTTAGAATTTTAATCATGTAATTGCTGCATGGCTTTACTATGTGGGATTGAGAGAGAACAGAGAGAATGTAAAAGATGTATTCTTTATTGATCAAACATTCTGAATACAAATGAAGGGATATGTCCGGTTTTTATAGTACCGGAAGGTTGCGACTATAACATGAATGGTTGTGTCGGTTGAGGAGTAACCGACCAAACTTATGATAACAATAATAATACAAATAACATAATAATACTTATGATATAATCAAGAATTATGTCTAACATTCTCCCCCCTAATTCTTGATTTCTTCTTCCATGCTTCTTTAGCTCCTTTCTTCATAGCTTGATTTGTATCACACAAATTCTCTTGCCTTTTACTTTTCTTTTAATTGTCTCACACAACTTGCTGATTGTTCTTGAATCACACGCGGATGATTAGCTAGCTTCACACTTCTTTGTTTGTTTCACACAAACGACTTTCATAGTTTTCTTCATTTAGATTGTTGCTTCATACAACTTTGCTTTCACAGCTTTTCTTGGATGATCTGAGTCACACAGGTGTCCTTCTTTATTAATTCCTTCACGGCTTTGATTGTATCACGCGATTCTTCTTTTCATGGTTGCCTCACACACCATGATCTTCAACTTACATCTTTTAGTTCTTTAGTGCCTCACACACTAATTCTTATTCTGATCACTTCACATGACCTAATTTCTTGCTTTTGATCCACTCACTGGATTTCGCCATTTTACCCATCACAGGTTGTTTCCGTATCACACGAATATTCTTCTTTAATTATATCACATGATTAGTTGTCTTCTCTTATTTTCCTTTGTTTATTTGGACATTCATAGGCATAATGTCCAATTTTCTCACATCGATAACACTTGGGTTGAGACTTATCCTTTGTACTTGTTTCTTCTTGGTGGTTGTCTTCACGACTTTGACCATGGGTTCTTTGAAACTTGTCTCGTCTAGCATCTTTTCTATAATTGATTTTACCACGACCTCGATTAAAATCTCCATGTCCTTCTTGACTGATCTTTCTTTTGTATTGTGCAAGTAGAAGTTTATCATAGTCATTTCTATGATTTCTTTCATCTCTAGATCGGAGACGCTCTTCATAAGCTTTTAGTCTACCAATTGCTTCGTCAAGTGTTATGGTTTCCATATCGGAGTATTGTTTTATCGATGCAATAATTTGTAGAAACTTGTCTGAAACTGAGTCCAATAATTTTCGTACCAAAATAGGTTCTTCGAACTTTGATCCTAGGGTCTTTGACTTTGTATTTAACGCACTTAATCTACTAGCAAATTGGTCTATTGTTTCTGTCTCTCTCATTGATAATATCTCGAATTCTGTGCGTAATGATTGAAGTCTTGCTTTCTGGACTCTATCAATTCCAATATGTCTTGTCTTTAATGCTTTCCATATGTCTTTGGCTGTAGTATGTGACGCTACTTGCATCACCATATCTTCTGGAATTGCTTGAAATAGATAGGCAATCACTGTCCTGTCTTTCTTGACATCTACATTTGTTCCTTCTGTGGGTTCCACTACTTCCCAAAGATTGTTGGCATTCAATATTGCCTTTACACGAACAGCCCAAATCGTGTAATTTGTAGATGTTCACATCGGGGTTTGGAGGCTAAACGTGAGTGTTTCCTTGGTGACGATATCTTCTTTCATCATCGTGGGTTTCACCGGTGTCTTTAGTGGACTTCTGTGTTTATGTTTCTTCCCTATTGTCCAATCTCAATTTGAACAATCTAAACACCACGTCTGGAACTGGTATGACTCTCCTTCGTCAACCTTGATATTCTTTGAATTTTTGACGAATCCTTCGTAGTATGTAAGGCCTAATACACGCTACTTGGGGTTTCGCTAATTGGAATAGGCTTTCTCTTAAAAACTAGAATATCAACTATTGTTCCCAAAATACCTTAAGTCAATCCCTTTGACTTTTTTGTAAATATCCTCCAAATAATTAAAACAAATCAATTTTGTTTTATAAAAATCAAATCGTTACTTAATAATGATCTTTGAATTTTGTATATCTCTTGTAAACGACAAATATACACTGAACTCTAAGAAAAAATCTTTCGGGAAAAAACGGTTTGTCTTATATTTGTATGGTTTGACTTTCCAAAAGTCAACTTTTCCTTCACGATAATTTCTACTGCCCAAATCCTTTAGAAACAACTTTGTTTCAAGGATTCAAAATGGAACACTAATTTTGTTCCACAATAAACTGTTTGGATTTCCTATCCAAAAAAAAATGATCGAATATGAAAAAAAAACTTTAGAAAACGTTTTCGGTTCTTGAGTCCGAGAAAAAGAAATCTTAACCCTTTGATGCTTTGATAAAAACTTTAAAACGAATTGCTTCTGTATCTGTGATCGTTGGGACAAAGTTTTGAAGTGTAAAACTTGTTTTGGTTTATAAACTGTTTTTGGCGGGAAGTTTCCGAATAAGAAACAAAACAGAGTATGATCTTGGATTCGATTTTTTTGTTTTGGATTATAATATTGTGTATTCCATTTTGATAATATATGAGGGCAGGGATAGATATAACCGTTTTATTGCGTTTAAACGATGTATTCGTCGATTCCGGTGTCTCGCCGGAGAAGATGAATTTCGCCGGAATACTCGACCGGTTCTAGTTCTTCTTCTTTGAACAGTTATAATCTTCACGATTGATGATCCTTTGATTGATTTATATGGCAAAGGTCCTTTGATTCTATAAAACGATTCATCTAGTTTGTCTCTGTTTTTTTTTTTCAAAAACAGAGGATTGATCGTTTCTTGTTTCTTTTGATCGAATCACTCGATCTTCTTCTTCTTTTGGTTCTTCACGAACTGTTTCTCTTTCTTATGATCAAATCACTTGATCTTCTTATTTGTTGTGAACGACTCGCACGTTCTTCTTCTTCACAGGTTCTACAGGATCTTAACGCTCTGATACCAAATGTGGGATTGAGAGAGAACAGAGAGAATGTAAAAGATGTATTCTTTATTGATCAAACATTCGAATACAAATGAAGGGATATGTCCGGTTTATATAGTACCGGAAGGTTGCGACTATTACATGAATGGTTGTGTTGGTTGAGGAGTAACCGACCAAACTTATGATAACAATAATAATACAAATAACATAATAATACTTATGATATAATCAAGAATTATGTCTAATATACTAGACCTGTTGGAAGATGTTGATTTAGCACAATTTTACATATTTGGCCTATACTCTAAGTTCAACATCATGACAGATTGATTTCTATTAGAGTATTTATGGATAGGAGAGGCAAGGCCTATTCCCCTCTACTTGAAGTCGTTTCTTGGGCAAAAAAAGCAAAAAAAGAAGTTCTTCTATTTAAAGCGGATTTTGAGAAAGCGTACGATTGCGTTTCTTGGAAATTCCTTATTAATACCATGCATCATATGGGATTCCCGACGAGATGGAAAACATGGATTATGGGGATTCTTGTCACGGGGAGGTCGGCGGTTTTAATAAATGGATCACCAATGTCGGAATTCCAACTTAAACGAGGTCTTAGACAAGGTGACCCTTTATCACCTTTTCTTTTCACGATTGTTATGGAGGCCTTACACGTTATGGTCACAAAGGCAACAGAAGCGGGCACTTTTTCAGGGGTGAAGTTACCAAACAACGGTCCGATGATGTCTCACCTCTTTTATGCCGCTGATGCATTGTTTTTTGGTGATTGGTCGGCTGAAAATGTTAGCAACTTAAACCGTATTCTGCGCTGTTTTTCTTTGGCTTCTGGTCTGAAGATCAACCTGCACAAGAGTTCTATTTTTGGCATCAACATTGCTGATGTGATTGTTGACGAAGCGGCTGCCAATCTGGGCTGCAAAAAAGGTTCCCTCCCGTTCATTTATTTGGGGTTACGGTTGGTGACAGTATGAAGAGCATTAAAAGTTGGAAGCCAATTATTGATAAATTTCAAGCGAAATTGTCGTCATGGAAAGCAAGGCATTTATCGTTTGCAGGGAGGGCAGTCCTTGTCAAGGCTTTGGGGCTGTTCCGAACTATTATATGTCACTGTTTAAGGTACCCGTGGGTGTTCTAAAGGTGTTGGAAGGATTAAGGAGAAGGTTTCTTTGGGGAGGAACAATCGGACGTAATAAAATACGTTGGATAGCCTGGGATAAAATCATTAAACCAAAGAAGATGGGGGGACTTGGGATCGGGAGCATCGAAGATTTAAATTTGGGGCTCATTGCAAAGTGGTGGTGGAGATACAAGTCTTCGCCGGACCAATTATGGTGCAAGGTGGTGAGTGCAATACATAGTCGCAGAAGAGGACATGATTTTATTCCAGACAAGAAATCTGCAGTTGGGACGTGGCATGGTATAGCGTCTATTCAAAACCAGTTTGACAAGCGGGGCATTAACCTTCAATCCAAATTTGTTTGCAAGGTGGGTATTGGGAATACAGTGAGATTTTGGGTAGATTTATGGTGCCATGCTGGTCGTTTGAAAGATAAATTCCCAGCTCTATATCAAATCGCTCGAAACAAAGATGTTTTGGTCTGTGAATGCTATCGTGCTTTTATCAGCTATGTTTGGTGGGATGTACCGTGGGTCAGATTGCCGAACTCAGCCGTGGAAATGGATGAAGTGCAAAGGTTATGGCTTTTAATTAATGCACAAGATGTGGGTAAATCGGTGGATAAATGGATGTGGGCGTCTCAAGATTCAGTTAAGCAGTTTACTGTCAAACGGGTCAGGAATGAACTTACAAGTCTGCAGGGTCAGACGCAGCAGCAGCAGCGAACTTTTTTCTGGAACAGTCTTGCGACTCCGAAAGTTAACTGTTTCGTCTGGCGTGCTGTGGAGAACAGAATAGCTACGGCTGATGCGTTAGCGGTCCGCGGAATCAGTTTTGGGGATGGTATGTGCAGCAGATGCAGCCTTGAACTCGAAAACGCTGATCATATTTTAATTAACTGCATCTGGGCGAGGGCGTTATGGTGGAATGTCAGAGCATGGCTGAAATTGTCCAACAAGGAACCGTATACTTCGGTTAAACAGGTTGTTGAGTGCTGCAGGAAGATGAACAGATCTGCTAAACAAAGAAAAGCCATATATGCGGTCGTCCTTCTTGTAATGTGGAAGCTTTGGATAGGGAGGAACGATAAAGTGTTTAACAATGTCGACATGGCGGTACCAAAAATGCTGGAAGACATCAAAGTTGAATCTTATTGGTGGATGATAGAGAGAGGTAACATGCCCAATTTAGAAAAGGCGAATTGGTGGGAGTTCTCGATCTTTGATAACGGTTAAAAATAGGGGCAGACGATGTATACCAAAGTCTGTTTGTTTGGGTTTGGTATGTATTATTTGGATGTAATTTTCTTTGTGCCCAGGTAGTCCTCTCGCTAAATGGGCTCCGGGCGGTTTTCGTTGTGGTGAAATTTGGAATGAATAAAATGTCCCGTTTGAATGTTCAAAAAAAAAGAAAATGGTCAACAGATAGAATTGATGGATCCTTATTTAATAGTTAGAAAAGAGGGCGTTAATGAATGAGTTACAGAAAACAATTTATGGGTATTAGTAGCGAAAGATCTTGGCTTGGAATGGCATGAAAACTATGTCTTAAGAATGATTTATGCAAAGTAGTTGGATGTGCTTCAATTCACATGTAAAGAACACAAGACACAAGAGGGAACAACAATAACCATCGTTACCAGAGGAACATGGTGCAGAACACACATTTCATGTAGGAGCAAATGTTCAAAATCATGGTATAAATAAACAAGAAGATCAACAACACATAAACTATTCTCTATTCGGAAGTAACTGGAATGATGCCAAGAGAATGTTCATAAGAAGAAAATTCAATTTCTCACAAGCTGTGAAGGCACTGGATGAGGTAAACAACTCACTACCAAAAGAACTACTCTAATCTAAGTCAAATTTAGGGGAGTATGTTGGATATTATGATATAAAGTTAACTTAGTTTCTTCGTATTTTAAGTAACTTATGACTTACGTAATTAGTTTAATTTGTGACATTAGATATCAAACATATTTGAATGGTTGTTTGGCAGTTAACTTCGAATCGGTTCAACCAAAACAGTTGTCATTTCATTTGGCACCAATAATCGTTTGCCTAAATATCGTGAGAACAAGTAAAAAAATCAATCAAAATCAATTTTTTAATACAAACCTTATTATAATCAAAATACAACATTAGTAAATGCATTTTCTTTCTAAATAATTCATCTCTTTTTGCAAAATCACTTTCTAATTAACTTTTTACACATGTACATGTGTAAATGAAACAGTTTACACATGTATAAGCAGTAAATTTAAACATGCGTAAAAACAATTTATTTTCGTATATGTTTGAATTTTCACGCTAAATTGTGTTTTTGAGATTGTATTTTTTTAATAAATATAAATGTAAATAGAAATTTTGAATTTGAATGATTTTAGATGGTGTTCTCGCAGTTCGCACGAAATATATGTGTTCTCGTATTAACTTTCCCATATATATATATATATATATATATATATATATATATATATATGGTAGGGTTCAAATAGGAACCATACCTTAAGTAGGAACCATATAAACCAATCTTAGCCATTGATCTCTAATGACATGATTGTAAATAAGTAAACATTAATTAATTTTTTATTTAAATCAAAGGGTATTATTGACTTTTGTTATATGATTATTAATAGGTTATTATGTATGCATTGTAACTGACTACTATTCCAAAATAGGAAGTTAATTAATTAATTAGATTAATCTTTAATTAATTATATATATATATATATATATATATAGGGTAGGGATCATACGAGAACCAACTTTAGGGAGAGAACCAGAGAACCATTGTCAACACAAACAAAAAAAAACCTAAAAACCCCACCTTCACCCCCTAAAAACCTAAACCCACCACCTCACTCCCTAAAAACCTAAACCCCCCATCCCCCACACCGCCCCAACCCCCCCCCCCCCTCCACACACAATTGTGAAATGCACATGTGCAGCTAACCCCACACCCCCCCCCCCCCAAAAACCAAAACGCTCCATCCCATCCCCCCTAAAAAGATACTCCCTCTTCCACCATACCAAAAAACTAAACCCTAAAGCTAAACCCAATAAAAAACTTAACTATAATAGTGAAATGCACATGTACATGTAGTACAATTATCTTATTTTATAGTTTTATATAGGGGTTTTTTTAAGTTTATTCACCAACAACCCCAAAAAACCTAACCCCATTCCCATCATACCTAAAAACTAAACCCTAAAGCTAAACCTATGAAAAAAAAACCTAACTATAATAGTGAAATGCACTTCGCGTTTATTTAAAGATCATTGAATAAATTTTTTTCCACCTTATATATCATATCACGTCCATTTAAATGATCATTTCATTATGGCAATTGATAATTTATTCAAAAGTGTGCTCTAATAGTGAAATGCACATGTGCATACAGTATATGACGTAATTATGACGTAAAAAAGGCCATTTTTTTGTTTTTTTTATTTTTTTTGTATTTTTTTTTATTTTTTTTTCAGAAAGATTAACACTAAAAAAACATTTTGGTGTTTTTACTTTTTTTATTTTTTTATTTTTTTAGGTTATATAATTTTTTTATTATAATTTTTATTTTTTGGTGGAGGGGTTTTTGTGTTCACACTTGGTTCTTTAGTTCTCTCCCTAAATAGTGGTTCTCAAATGATCCAAATCCTATATATATATATATATATATACTAGTAAGTGACCCGCGCGATGCGGCGGTGGTAACAATTTACAATGTGGTACTCATTGTTTGTTAGTTTGTAAATCCTCTCGTGATATATTATATAGCACTTATTTTAGGTTTCTTATTCATTTAATAGTATACATACATTTATTATGTTTATTAATTTACTTTTCTTAAATTCTACAACTCGTGATTTTCAAATGCATGTGCGTCTTTTATCAAGAATGTGGCCGCTTTTTATAGGGGTAGAAAGTGATTTCTTACCAATGACCTCTTGGTCTAGTGGTATAGTGCCTCACTTACAAATGTAAGGTTGTTAGTTCAAATCCTTGCAAATAGAAAGTGAGGTGGAATTAAGGTGTGATAAAATTTAGCGTTTAAAACAAAGAAAGAAAGTGATTTCTTAGTGGTTGTTCTAATACAGTTGCATGGATTCATGTTAAAGTATGGTTTATCTAAAATGTTTTTTCCTCGTTAATGTATTTCATATTTGTTCCATTGTGTCCACATGATGCTTGTTCTTTCTATTGTCCATTCTAAATGAATATTTTTGAGAAAAAAAGAGTTAATAGTTTTTATTTCTTTTCTTGGGTAGACTAAAGTTTTGCCAGTTTACCATTTTATGAGGAGTTAGAATAAAAAGGTAAGGGTGCATATTTCAATTTTTAGCGGGACAATATAATTTGTATTTCAATTGGCAGAGTTTTATAAAGAATAAATGGAAAACAAAAAAAAAGTAATGTAATTGACCAACAAACATTTATTGTTAAAGCTTTATATCTATTCGATATATGGACAACACCCAATCCCTTATCAAAGGATACAGAACACCAAAGTGGAAATTTTTGACCATCAAACATGTCTTTTTTTTTTTTTTTTTTTTTTTAACGGCAAACAACTTTTTATTCATCACCCGAATATGTACAATAGCTTACTAATAGCGAGACGCTACATAGTATTTTATAACACCGAACCCAGACCCGAAACGGGTCCCTTTACATTTAGAAATCAAAAGAATTCCATTTCTCCCAATCTATTGTGAGTTGCTTCGCCCGATTTGGGATCCACATAAAAGATGTCGATTTGATGTCGCTTAGCATTTGATCTAGAGTCCATCGCTTACTATTGAAGATCTTGTCGTTTCTTTTTTTCCATACCACCCAACAAGTTGCGAGTATTATAGTTTTGAGTGCTTTTTGCTTGGTCTTCCTCATACCGGTTATGATGCTTGCTTCCAGCAACTCCCTGAAGGTGTATGCATAAATCGTTGGAATAGTGCACCATACGCTGACTTTGTGCCATAAGTTTGCTGCCACGAAACAGGTGATGAATAAGTGGTCCGCCGATTCAGAATGTTCATCACAGAAGCTGCATATTGCTGGTCCAGCAACTATTTTTCTTCAAACCAGCCCTTCCAAAGTTTGTAGACGATCCTGCTCTGATCTCCAAGCGAAAATGTTGACTTTTTTTGGAGCCCACTTTGTCCGGCTGAAAGGATATGGTACTGCAGATGCCGAGAGCATTTAGTGACAAGAGGCTACCAAAAAAACTCTTGACGCCTCGAACATCCAGATCCATTTGTCTGCTGCATTTGAAAGGCTGTTGCGTTGTATGAGTTCCTCGCATTGCTGAAGTTCCAACTGTTCCTGTACCTGCAATGGTTCATGTTTCCAAGCCCAACCCCCGACCCAAGCGCTCCCATTTAGGATTAATCTTGCTGCAATGATGCAGTTCTAGTTAGATTCGAGAGTGAAGAGATTTGGGAATTTATTCATGAGTGGAACCTCCCCCGCCCAGCAGTTGACCCGGAACCGAATACTCGTGCCATTTCCTAATACACCCCTGAATAAATCACCAACTTGAATGTTGATTTCATCTAAATCACCAACTTGGTCTCATATTTCTAATGATCTGGTGCCATGAAAACGATGATGATGGCTTGTATCTTGCCTTAGTCAGCCAAGGGTGAGACTTCTATTTTGCAGCTATTTCTTCCATCACAGTTCTATTTTGCCTACATAAAAAAAATACACTTAACTTTTCTTGAAAATAACATACGCTTTAACTATTATTACTAAAACAAAATATTTAAGCAATAGATTTTAGTAAGGTTGTATGCATTACAGCTTTCAACCCATTATTATCCACTTTTAGCTAATTTTTATTTGACCCACTGTTATTTATTCTCAACATTTGCCACTTCTACCAAAAAACAAAGTAGGAAATAAACTATATGTATATGCAAAGAGAAACAGTAAAAAATTAACTTACAATAATAGTGTTCCAATAGGATGCATCCAATCACTTATATAATTAGCAAGTAGCACAGCAATTAGCCCAAACAAAATAGTGACGCCATAAAAAAGCGATCTTGAGCATAAGCTTTTACAATCTCAGAAAGATATGGAATATTGACCATCATGATCCTGAATGAACAAAACAAATCAACACCATGCTTATTGCCATATCATTACAAAAAAAAATTTGATTTTGTCTCACAAATACCAAATACTTTCAAAGACTTAATGAACATAACCAAACCTTATTTCCCAATTGAGAGACATATCACGCCATGAAAATGTTCCTAGAAGCTCATTAATATGGCGTTAGCATGATTCTATAAGAACATCCCAATCATCATCATACAAGATTGGAATTTGGTGTCTGATGCAACCATTATCTACCTGTAAAAAAAATACTAATTTCCAAGAACCTCATTAATATGGCATATGACTTATTCAGATACCATATTCGGATCTTTAACATTAAAAGAGGGGTAGGGATATGACTTATTGAAGTGATGAGTAAACAATTGTGTCCAAGTATCATCTCCCATCATCTGGACTCATTTTCCATTTTGAACAAGCTGTGATAGACGATATATTAAGCTTTTATAAAGAAAAAAACAAGATATCTGTAGAAAGCAAACATAATAACCAAGCAATGTCTACCTGGTACATCTCATAATCGAATAAGACCTCAATATCAAGATCAATGGGCAAAAGATCATGAACCCATCAAAAATCCAAACCTGATTGCATAAAAACACAAATCGGTAGTCGATTGTATCTTGAACCCACCAAAAATTCATTTGTTTATGTATAAAAAGTATAGTTAGGGTAAGTTGAGGAGTTGTTTTGTGGCACTTACCTGTTGATGGAAGCCTCTAGATCTGAAAATAGCAGGTAAATTGAACAGCCATACCTGTTTTCACTCTAATAGACACTGGGCTCATGTAAGCTCTATGGAACAGCAATACAAACAACCAAAAGTCACCATGAGAAAAATATATAACAAATATATATTAGGAATATATGAAAGAATGTATATTACATGGCTTGGAGGGATATGCTTTCCACTAACAAGATTTAGCAGGACAGTTCCACAATTCAGTTCAACAACTTCCGATAGATTACCTGTGATAGTAGAGTATCGCTTCCTTTATCTTGTTTCGCACAATCGCCAAATGTAAACCAAAAAGGTCGAGCATTTAACAATAGTAAATTGCACGCCGTTGTTGAAATCTGTTGTACCTCGGGTCCAAGAAATTGATTACTACAATAGAAACATGGCAACCGACACTAACAAAATAGATTTTTGGTTCGTATAAATTAAAATAAGCAATACACATACCTCAAATCAAAAAGAAAAAAAAGCCTCATCACCAAAGAGTAGACTTCGAAACCCACCTTTGAAGCCCTACCCATCTTCCTGTCTACATATATAAGATCATCATGGCAAAATACGTCAGCAGCAATTAGGGTTTCATTGTCTACCTCCTCTATATTTTCTATAAGTTTAATTATGATTTGACCATGGATGAAAATAATGGTTTCCTTATAACTTCGAAACAAATAAGAAATTGAATAGAAGCTAAACGTCATGTTTCTTCTTCAATCGAACAAACCATCAACAACCCTAGTTTGAGTTTAGCGAAAATTGAAGTCTGAAACACACATAATCGAGCAAACCAGTAACACCCCACAAACTCAAATCAAAACCCGAAAAAAAAAACCCATAAGATAAATCTTGAAATAAAAAGGCAAACCTCTGGAATAAAAGCTAAATGTCGGGTTTCTTCGCAATCGGACACTTCTGCGTGTAATAGCCGGTCACCACCTAAAATCCGCCTCTCGTCTCTTCTATCTCTAACTTGGAATCCATAGAGTAGATGGGAGAGTATGCGGTTTTGTGATTGGGAGGGTTTTGAATTTGTTTTGCAAATCTTGTTTGGGGATATGAATTTGAATTTTGAAAGAGAGGGGATGTTTGAGGAAAGCTGCAAAAGCACAGTTCTCTGAATCTCTGATGTTTGGACAAGATAAGTTAGTTTGGGGAAGGGAAGAAGTTTCAAAATGGACGATTTGGATTACAATCCGTGTGAATACAATGGATGGTGGAGGTGGTAATCAGTGTGATGTGTTTTTAGGTGCTTAAAGGGTTGTATAGCAAGCATTATGAGTTGTACAACTCTTAAAATATGACAAATGACCATTTCTGCCCTTCCTATATGCTTATTAATATAGTATATATATATATATATATATATATATATATATATATTTAGTTATTAAATTCTTTTTTACAGACCTTTTTTTATTTTGTTTATAATTCAATTCTTTTGTACACACATGTATACAATGTACATCAATTTCTTTTCTTTTCATTTATCATCATTATCGACATATATACACTGGTGTACATCAGTTTCTTTTTTGTTTTTTTTTCATTTATCATTATTATCGTTGACACAGATATACATTGATGTATATAAGTTTTTTTTTTTTTTTAAAGTCATTCATCATCATAAACAACAACACAGATATACATTGGTGTATATCAGTTACTATTTTTTCTTTCATTCATCATCATCAACACATATATACATTGGTGTATATCCATTTTTTTCCAGCTTATATGACTATAATTTGGACACACATATACGTTGGTGTATATCTTTGTAAAAATGTAAGTTAAATACATCAGTGTACACCATAAATAGATGTTGAGGTTTCTTCGTTTTTGTATATGAACAAAATATACATTGGTGTATACCTCCTAAAAACCCTCTCCTTCTCCATTTACTGATTTAGGGATAATATTAAAAAAAAATTGGATCCTACAAAACGTAATTATCACGTCAAAAAAAATGAGACGCTTTATTATTATCAAATGCATATACACTAGTGTACATTATACGTTGATGTATATTACGTAAAGAGAATGAGAGACATAACCGCTATAAGGATAAACAAAGCCAAATACCTATACACAAGTGTATATAATGGTAATTTTTTATTTAGCTATATAGCTGTTGTAAGTTGAAGTGTACATTGGTGTATATCAGTTTTTTTTTGTTCATTCATCATCATCATCATCAACACATATTTACAATGGTGTACATCAGTTATACATTGATGTATATCAGTTTTTTTCTTTCATTCAACATCATCAACACAGATATACATTGGTGTATATTCGTTTTTTCATTCATCATAATCACCAACACAAATATACATTGGTGTATATCAGTTTTTTTTATCATCATCATTGACACGGATATACAATGTATATTCGTTTTTTCATTTATCATCACTATCATTGACATAAATATACATTGATGTATATCAGTTTTTTCTTTCATTTAACATCATCAACACAGATATACATAATATGAAAAAGCGTATATACAATGTACAATGTACAAACCTATAAAACATGTGACAACCGGCAAATTCCGATCAAACGCCCGATGTAGTTGTAACCGTAATTGAGCTTTCGAAATAATTATATTTTTTAAATAATGTTATTCATTTAATTTCGTAAGATATCGTATCGTTGAAATGAAGGAAAGCTCGACCGAATCGTTTAACGCGATTCCAACGCGTGTTCTGAAAGAACGTGCGGATGTCGAAAATAATATTTATTTTTGCTCGGTTAGTTATATTTTTTTAATTTCGAATAAAACCGAATAGTTTCGGTGTCAAGTTGTCAAACCAAATAGAAACCGAAGCGAAATACGTTAAACCGGGTTCGATACGCGGTATACCCCTACCTACCCCAAACCCTAGCTATAAAAGCTTCACTACACTCTCATCCCCTTCATTTTTCAGCTGCCGCTACATCTCCTTTCTCTATCTACTCTCTTCAGCTCTCTCTCTCTCTACACCCTCCCTCTCTCTCACCCGGTCCCTCCCTCCTGAAGGCGGCCGACCACCACCCAGTTTGGTGGTAGCGGCGTGGTGGTTTCAGACCCCAATCGGGCAGAAACAGTACGTATACGGAGGCGATGTGGTCAGGTTAAGTTCATGGAGCTACAGTGGGTGGTGGCTCGATGTTGCAGACGGGATGGCGGTGGTCATTGGAGGTTTCAGGTGGTTGAGTGGCTAGAGTCGAGGGTTCAGGACTGCAATGACGCCAAAGATGCAAGTCTGGTGGTCCTTGGTTAGCGTTTATTCATAGCACGGTTTTTGAGGTTTGATTTGGGTTCATCTTGAGAGCCGGTTTAGGGATGGGTTCGATTGCATTGTTGCTTCGATGGTGCTTGGTCTCAGATCTAGTTCCGGTTCGGGTCAAGTTTTGTGGGTTTTGGTCCAGTTTGTTGTGGCCCGATCTGTTTGCGGTTAAGGTTCTTGGCTCGGGGGTCCAATGGTGGCTGGGGTGGTGCTCCCTGGGTCATGGCTATGGTCCGGTTGTGGTTCTTAGCAAGACAAGAAGGTGGATTGACCCGGGTTGGTTTTAGATCCGTGTTGGTGCTCGAGTCAGATTCGGCCGATTCAGGTCCAGTTCGGGTTAGATCTGGTTCGGCTTGGGATCGGGGATCGGTCACTGGTCAGATCTGTCCGGTTCGGGTCAGATCTATGCGGTTCGTGTCAGATCTGGATGGTTCGAGACCGGTCAACGTGCAGTCAAACGACCAACACGTAGCACGAGACACATAGCACGAGGCGCACGCGTGGTGTAATCTCAGGCACGAGGAAGTCGGTCAAAGCTTCGGGCTTTGGTTGCTAGCTAAGCAAGGAAATTAAGGTGAGTTCATGACCCCACTTTTTACTGTTTTGTAAATGTTTCGGGGGGAAGACATGCTTGTTTTATGAAAACCTGTTTATTTAAAGCATAACAAAGTTTATGAAAAACTTGTGAAGTTACAATGCTTTTATAAAATCGTACGTGGGTAAAAAGGGAAATGAAAGTTACTAGTATTAAAATGTGCGGTAACTGTGGAAACTTGAAATGGTACATAAGATGGACACATGGGTAACGGAAAAGTCTAGTGGGACGCGCAGTCTCCGCAGTTAACTGTAACCATTAATACAAAGTGATGCAGCCGTAGAATATGGGGATAGTACTATCGGTCCTTGACGGGGACCCACCCCCAGTTGATTAGCGTCAACTCGGATGGACCAAGGGGTGTTACGATATTCTAAACTTGTTGTTACCACTATAACAACGTGCGGGGCAAAAGTAAGTAGTCTGGTTTTGGTTACGGGCTCATGGGGACGCCATCGGTATTAGGATTTGCAACCCTAAGTTTTATGTAGCACATTTCTTATGTGTGTTACGCGCACTAGCTTTTCAAATAATGGTTATTTTATTTGATCATTTCCGCTTTAGGCATACGTGTTTGCCCGGTGGGTAACTCCCGGGGAAAAATGGTTTTCATAGCAAAATGAGAAAGTTTTTCAAAAGTTATTGTGGAAGTCTCCTTTTGGGTTAAAAGTTCGATCGACAAAGCTTGGGTATATTTATCTTTATGGGGAGGTAAATATATGGCAAAGTGAGTCGAGTCGAAGGTTAAGAAAGGAACGCCCGGTAAGAATTTAAAAGAGACTTTTTATATGTATGTTCGATCGACGAAGCTTGGATATATTTATCTTTATGGGGAGGTAAATATACGGCAAAGTGAGTCGAGTCGAAAGCTAAGAAAGGAATATCCGGTAAGGATTGAAACAGGATTTTTATATGTATTTTCCCAAATAATGTTTGCATAAGGAAAATAAACTTTCTCATTAATGTTTGCAAATATTTTCTTAAGTGTTTCGAAAGAAAAATGGATTATGAACGATAAACATAAAACCATGAACTCACCGGCTTTATGCTGACCTTTTTAAGCATGTCTTTCAGGTCTAGATAGTGGCAACGACACGGTTGGAAATAAGCGATGTCTTGGAATTGGAGACCCTAGAAGGCTTAGTAAAAGGCGTTCGAAACATGTAGAAATCTTAGTCAAAATATTCCGCTGCGTAGTAAAGGTGCCAAACGTTCACAACCGACGGGAAAATCGGGGTGTGACAGTAAATTTATGAACTAAGTGAGTGGAAATTAAAAAATGTCTTAATTATAATCTGATTCGTAGACCAATTATGATATGGAATTAATATGGAAGTATTACACATAAATGTATAATATGACAAATCACATATATGATCTATAAAAATACAAAACCTGCAAAATCGTGTATGAATTAAGTGATTGAAAATAATTTTTTTACCTTAACCTTGTACACTAATGAGGTACGACCATACGACACACAATGAATCAACAACATACATTGTGATTTCTTGAAGATATTGAATCGTTTTAGACTAAAAAGGGTAATTAGTTACATCCAAATTGGTAACTGATATATATATGGTTAGAGTTGGGGATTTCTTAATTTTAGTTTTAATTTATGGAGAGCGATGAAAGCAAATGAAGAGATAATCAAGGAATAATTTTTTTAGCTTCCTATTATGCCCTTTTCATTCAAAAATAAAAGTCAATAAGATGAGTGGTCTAGATTGGTTCCTAAGTTCCTAACTAGGGTATTGGTTCCTATTTGATCTTATTCCTAAAATTTAAAACACATTGCATATATACACTTCTCACACTTTGTACAAGAACCCCACCCTATATAGGTATATATATATATAATACCATATTAGAATAACAAACAGACTTAAGGTGGGACTGTGGCTGAAAATAGTAGTGTTGGTCTCTGTCTTGGAATAGCTGCTATGATTTTCTCGACGTCTTTGCGAAATCCCATATCTAATAAATGATCAGCTTCATCAAGAACCAAAACCTTAACGTCCATTAACCTGGTGACAAATCCAGATGTATTTTAAATGAATATATATCAATCATCAATCTTTACTTTCTTGAGAAAGTGGACTATTTTTATTAAAAAGAACGGTCATGGCTATTCAGAGGTCAAAAGTACGATATGTAAAATTTTAAGGTGGGCTGGATCGGTGCAAGCGGTTGTTTGTGCTTGTTAGACATTAAACTATGATATTGTTTTACATCCCATGGTCTCAATATGCTAACTCTGTTTTGATAAAGCCAAATTATAATTTTATGTTTTGGTTTGGTACAAACCAAGTGGAATGAGTAGGAGTAGCTTTTAAGGTTGAATTATGCAGTTTATGCTTCTGCTTATACTTGTCAGGTTCATTTTTTTTTGTTTTCTGGTTAATCTTTTGTTTGTGACGGATCCTTTATTATATAATCATGGTTCACACTTGATGTTAGCACTTTCATTGTTCTTTTTGTTTACATCCCTTTTTGTCACATTTGACCCATTTGGATAAAACAGTCAACACCTATTCCTATCTGAATAGAATAAATTAACACCTCTATGGTTCTTAATTAGTATGAACCAAAAGGGAAACAGAAACGTACACCGACAAAATGAATTCCAACTGTAATGTGGCTGAAACTGAAAACGGGTCAGGTTTTTTTCACCGGTATACATAAAGTATAGGATAGTATGGTAGTCAAAAAGGCACATTAAGATTACCATCTTATTACCTGTGTCAAATTCTGTCTAAAAAGGGCATACCTACTTTACAAGTGGCTGATGTTGCTTAGTCTTAAACTTTATTGTGTACCTCTGCATATAATTTAACAAAAAACACACTTAAGACCTTTGGACCTTTTCTGCTGCTGTGTATCCTTGGTTCTTTAATAATAAGAATTTATTAATCTTTAAAATACTAACCATCTCAGTTTAATACTACTGCTGTCACATGACTTTATGACATTTGTTATCTTATTCTCATTGTTCCATATCAAGTAACTGACATAATTGTTTGCTAAACAAGACATTTAAGTGAATACACAAAATAACCATTAACTGTTATTACTATGTACTTAGAAACATTGTTACATCTAAGACTAAGTAAAGTCTAATCCCTTGAAATTAGCCATTGCTACATGTTTGCACATAATCAGCAATCACCTTTTTATCATTCAATAGCAACCGGAATGAAAATATTTTTAAAAAAAATCGGGTTTTAAGAATAAGGTCACCTGACTAATAGCCCATTCATCTTTCCATAACTGTCAATTGAGCAAAGCCTAAATCAATCAATTATACACATTATTAGAAACCCTTAGAAAATAAAACTGAAATTGAAGCTTTCGGGGCTTATGTATTGGTCAACGGAAAATAGCCGGAGCCCCCACACCATCGTCATCATCACCTATTCGGTGCCTTCCAACTTTAGCAACACCAAATGGGTCATCATCGCCGTGAAGTACCTCCGCAAAGACACTCTATCGCTACCCGATTTGGGTCTTTCTGATGAAACACACACCGTCGTCGCCCGGGTTTCATGGCGGAACCATAGCTTCCAACCTTTGACAACCACCAAGAGAACCCTACTCGCCTTATGTTGGGTGAAATCTACTTACAATTGCGGCAATGTTCTAATAAATTTCATGAATTATTAGAAACTAACTTATCAGATTCACATTTTACCTTATTCTTAGTTTATAGCCCTAAACTCATAATGGCGAGAAATTTCTTATTTTCAATTCAATAATTTTCTATTGAATGGGACATTATTTTACATCGACAAATAACAAGTAAAGGAAGAAAGATATTATTTAGCACCTCTTTCCAATACTGATTGAAAGTGCATTGCTGTGTCAGAAAGAAGGATAGCTATACTGATTCGGTATACTGTAATTGAAGCTTTCGGGGCTTATGTATTTGTCAACGAAAAATAGCCGGAGCCCCCACTGTGACAACTGGTAGAAATCCAGGTACTATCCGTATAAATATAATAACTGTAAATATGATTGCATGTGATGTGATATATTTGTGTTGGGCAATAATTGAAAGTTGTTATTGGGAATTAATATTGTTGGAAATATTATGGGGATTTTAGTGATTCCATATCACGTAGTGATAGATTACCGTATTAGACCTTGGTGACGACCCGACTAAAGGTAGAAAGTCTAGTTAAACCGTAATACGTGATCCGACATGTCAAGTTATTTTATGGACGAATGTGATTATTATTATTGGATTAAGGGGTGAAAACCTTAGGTAAGTAAGGTTTGTAGGTTTTATAAAAGGTAGGATTGTGTATATTATGAGAAGGTTTTTATAAAAAAAATATAATAATACAAAGTTGTTATAATATTATTATTATTATTATTATTATTATTATTATTATTATTATTATTATTATTATTATTATTATTGTTATTATTATTATTAAATAATAATAATCATTGGCTATTTAAAGGGAGTGTGTCATCCCAAGACACCACCCACCTTCACAACCTTTCACTACACTCCATCTCTCTCTACAAAAACCATCCAACTCCCCTCTTCTTCCCCTCTCCCAACCGAAAATACCATCACCACCACCTATTTTCTTAGTTTCAATCATGTAATCATCTTGAGAAGCATGATTATATGAAGAGTTAGGCATTCTTGGTGATTAGAGGTTAAAGATTCAAGAACTAGAAGTTAGAAGGAAAACCCCACAAGTTGATACTAAGGTGAGTATGAAACTAAAACTATTTCATTATTATTTTAGTTTTTACATAAGTATTCACCAAATAAACAAAGTTTTTCAATCTAAAACTAATGGGGAAATGAAAGGAAAAAGTATATGTATGTGATGTATGTATGTATGTATGTATGCGTGAGTATGTGTGTGTATGTGTGATCGTGTGTGTGTGCGTGTGTGTGTGTTAGTGTGTGTGAGTGTGTTTAGGGTAATAATCTTGATGTTTTGATAGTTAAAATGTTAAGATCCTTCATATTTAGACACATGCAAGAGGATTAAATGGGTGATAAGAAATCTGAAAATAACCAAACATTAGAAGAATTACTAACTTAGATAAATGAGTTCTTGGATGAACTAAATGAAAGATGACTTATGGACCCTTATGGACTTGAAATGGACTTTGATAAGACATAAGTTTGGATGATTTTAAGTATAAACTCAGATCTGATTATAATAAAGTTTTAATGGATTTTATGAACTTAAACTAGTGCAAAACAAGCTTTGATAGGATCTACATGATTGGGAAACATTACATGTACGATCGGGACCCATTTTTCGGCTTAAAGTGCCAAAACTAATCTTTAAAAGATGATTTTTTAAAATTATTTAGAACAGATTTTTATGACTTATTTTGATGATAAATAAGGTATTATAAGGTTAACATGAAAGACTTAAGGTTAAAATTTAAGAATAATGGCTAAGGACGCGTAAAAACGCCCAATATCGATAGATTTGTGCACTAGAAATACATGCATGTAGATCTGATGTAAAATGATTATATAGGTGAAAATGTAGTATATTAAGCACTAATCAAGGTATATTAGGTATTTACCTTCATAAAGGGGCGCTTACAGTGCGAAACTATGCCCTGAAAGTGGCCTGAAACATAGTTATAAGGCATAAAATGTTAACGTAATGTAGCAAAACTCGAATAACAAATATAAGGTTGTTACATGGATTGGATATTAGTCTTCTGACTTAAATAGAAGCTATATAAGAATCATGAGGAATAGTTGTTAAAAACAACATATAAAGCTTGAAATGTTAGATAAACTATACGATGGTTAGACTTAGCCTCTCGTCACGTGTCACCAATGGGGTTAATAGGGTAAGGGATAACTAAAATCTGGGATTTATTGGTTTACTAAGTCGGGATAATTTGGTGAATAACTTAATTGGACTTAGTATGGTTTCTAAATCGACCTACGATATGGGAGGTGATTTAGGTGAATGATTGTGATCGGGATTGGAAAGTTCCCAAAAGTATTGCACTAAGGTGAGTTCACAGCCCCTTTTCTTTTAAATGTTTTTGAACGATTTATAAATCGGGGGATTAACATGCTTATATGATGCGATAGACTATAAAATAGAATATTGACGTCCTTAGGATAGTGCACCGGTGGGTACGTTTGTTAAAACGTGACACCAGTGTCAACCGACGAGTTGCCACTCTCTCTCCCAACACATCTTAATCATTAGCCTTCGGAAAAGGCCGTTGTTTATGTTGTAGTACTATTGGGTTGACGCCCCCGTTTTTATGATTTGACTGGGTCAAAATCTGCTTGAAAAATGAACATAACCTCCAACAAGTACATCTCGCGGAGAGGCCACCACAGGGAACAAAAGTTATGGATTGATTAAGAGCCTTAGGATACATCATACTTGTAGACTTCATGACTCTACTTGATTTTATTTTAGTACTGATCGATCATATGTTATTACTAAACTGAAAGTTTACTATTACTCATAAACCTGTGAACTCGCCAACATATTGTTGATGTTTTTAAGCATGTTTTTCAGGTACTGATGCATAGGTTAAATGAGAGTGGTTTGGCTAGGGCACTACGGTGGACATGATGTTGGGACCTAATAATAATGATAACTCTATCTAAAACTTTGTTTTTATTTGTGTTTTGTAATGCAATATTAACATATATTTTCGCTTCATCTTGGTAAAACTTGTTTTCTTGTTTCTAACAATGTTTCGTTTATTACGAAAATAAAACAACGTTTCACTAGAGGGTGTTAGCAAGATGTCCACACGTAACTTTATGTGATCCGCTAAACCTTATGGTAACAACTTCCGTTACCTCATGACTTGCTTTCTGTTGTGCGCTGTCGGGGTGTGACACCCACACCGTCGCCGTCATCACCTATTCGGTGCCTTCCAACATTAGCCACACCAAATAGGTCTCTCTCTCTCTCTCTCTCTCTCTCTCTCTCTCTCTCTCTCTCTCTCTCTCTCTCTCTCTCTCTCTCTCCCCCTCCCTCCCTCCCCATCCCCCTCCCTCTCCCTCTCTCTCTCTGACCTTACATCTTCAACGAATATGAATGCATGAGAGGGGAAGGTGAAAAGAGTAGGCAGGGATGGAAGAAGGAGAGTAGTATTGTAAAAATGTTTTGATATTGTAAGAGAAGAGGTGAGTATTGTAAAGTGTCTACATTACCTTTCAAAGTGTCTTAATTGTCACAACTATTCTCATAATACTCTTAAATTTCTTGTTTAAATATGTTGTACATGTTGCTTGTTAAGTTATACAGAAATGAAAATTACAATGTTGTACATCACTCCACCTAAATAAGATAATATAGATTACGTATATTGATATTTGATATTGATATAGATATAGATTTTTGTTAGGTTTTTATTACTTTTAAAATAAGATGGTCCCGTACACTTCGAATATTGCTGTTACGACTTGCTTCTTAGAGCATTCACAACCCATCCATCAAATCTCCTCCATCAAATTACACTAAAAATCACTACTTCACCCTTAAATCTTCTCTCTCCTAATTAAAATAATCATACTTTTATCATTACATTTGCTCTCTCCTCACTCACAACTACTTACAAAAATATTAAAATATATATATAGGGGTGAACAGTAGTTTTTCATATTTAGGGTGGAACAGTGTTTCCACCAAATATTTTCTCTCTCCTCCACTCACAACCATTTACACTCACCCCATATAATTTGGTGGACACACTCACATACATTTGATAGATGAGATGTGAGTGTTTTTATATCTATGTTCCAGTAAAAATTATATTCAAACCGAGCCAGTCCACATTTCGACGTATGTTTTATTCATAAGTCATAACTGACCCCGGTCAAATATCATATATTCTGGTTCTTTTAAATTACGTTTTTGTGTTTCTTACGCTCATTTTTACATTCACTTACTTTTTCTTGATTTTTTTTTGAACGATCAACTAAAGTATTGCCGGGTACTCTGTACGCGGCCCCCAATGGCCGAAAGGGGCCCAGACGGCCTCTAGTCCGTACAGACAGAGCCCTTCGGCCCACCCGTCTCCTGTTCCAGGGAAAACCCGGCCCACAAACCCGCACGAAGGCACGACGGTAGTGAACCGGTAAAACCTGGAGGGATCAGGAGTCAAACCCATGACCACAAGTGTCAAGGGTCTCTCCATCACTTCCCAACCACCTACCCCACCACAAGGGTGGGGGTATCCATCACATGCCTCCCGTGAGAATTGAACCCGGCTCCCCCAAAAAGAAAACCGGCCCTTTTACCACTAGGCCACATGATCAGGATACTTTTTCTTGATTTCAAGAGCTAGTCAGTATTAACACATAACACCTTGAACAGCTTTTAAATACATGTACTAACATAAGGACACTCACATTTTACAAAGCTTACCACAAAATTACAACTTAATATTCAGGCATTAATTGACTGTTTTTGCCATCTTCTTCGGCAGCCATCTTCTGGTCCGCCACTCTCAACCAATAACAAGCCAAGACATAACTCAACACCAAACTAAATAACCCACTACCCAACCCAATCCAAACAATCAACGCCATAGACAATCCATTACCTTTCAATGGACCCATAGGGCACCCATAAAGATCCTCATCACCCGAATAGGAAGTCACATCGTAACCAGATAGGTTTCCGGTCCGATTCCTGAGGAGGTTCTCAGGAATTGGACCGGACAACTTGTTGTCAGAAACATCAAAAACCAATAACCGAACCAACGAGCCAAGTTGGGGTGGTATTGGGCCCGTGAGATGATTGGAGGAGAGATTGAGTGTTGTGAGGTTTACAAGGTATTGGAATTCGGTCGGTATTGGGCCAGTTAATGAGTTGTTTGAGAGGTCTAATGATTGGAGACTTGTGCAGTTAGAGATGTAGGGTGAGATTGGGCCGTGGAGGGAGAAGTTGCTCAAGGAGAGCTTGTAGATTCGGCCGTTGTTGCATGTTGCGCCCACGAGGTTCGACGTGGAGCCTAAACATGGGTTAGCGAGGTTGGGTTTGGTCCAGTTTTGCAAGTTGTGGTTGGGGACGTGCATGGATTGGAGCAAGTTTGTTAGGCAAGATTGGTCATTGGGGTCTTGTAATGATGGAGGCAAGAAAGCATACATTAGTATGGACATTAGTGTGAATGTTGAAAATTCCATTACTAAAGTGAAATAAAGTTTGTAGAAATCAAGTGTTGAGTAAAGGGGGAATAAGTAAGGGTAGAGAGACGATTGGGAAAGAAGAAAGGTGCAATTGGTGTGAGTTTGGGTATTGAATGGTACATGTGAAATGGTAATGAGTGCATGTTTATAAAAGTTTGATTTGAATGGAAGAAGAGGATGGTTTAGTATTGTATTGTATCATGTGATATTAAAGGTATTTTCATGCTTATTAATGAATATAGAAAATACAATATATGATTCGAAACATTTGAAACGTTGTGGAGTTACTTGGTACTCCATCAAGGTTGCCTCCTTTCAAAGCCAACCAAGTAGATGAAGCAAAATGATGACTTCCGGACAAGATTATAGGACGTGACACAGACATATATGTCTTAGTCGTGGAGCCAATGTTGCAAGGGTAGACAAGGAGGGTATCTTTTCGTAAAGACAGGGGCGAAGGATATGTTGGGCCAGGGGTGGCCTGTTTTTTGGTGCAGTGGTATAAATTTGCGATTTTCGTAGGTAACTTGAGTCCGGGTTAAATCTGGCCCCCGCCGATTTGCCACTACCGATCAATTTTTTTTTGAGTCCGGCCCCTCCCGATTCAAAAACCAAGATTCGCCACTGCGTAAAGGCATGCGTGACGTTACTCACGCCACAGATATCATGAGATACATGATCAACCATTAATAAGCGGTGGAAGCCTCAAAACTCCTCATAGATGTTGATTACATATCTAAGGATGACAAGAAGTTCACTTTATGAGGTAAAAATATCTCTCGTGTACACCTCTAAACAACTCTCTTACTTATATTAAGCATACCAGCTTTTATCTCGGGAGCATTCCGGATTGAAATATCTAATATGACATAATAAAACATATTATTATTATTATTTTAAACAAATCTCTGCCATAAGTTATCATATTCAAATATTAAAAAAACGAATCTCTGCGCCGGGGTATAAATCTAGTGCCATTACAAATGAATTCGGAAGTTTGTAATCGATCATTCTAAAAAGAACTAACATGAAATAAGAAAAAAAAGTTAATTATTGAAATATCGAACGCATTAGTCTAAGGGTTATGTGATGCGTTAAAAAATTCATGGGTATACGATCGGGTATATAGTTCGGGTATTTGGGTATGTTGTTTCGGGTAATCGGGTCGGGTATCACCTAATCCCAGACCCTACCTAAACCCACAGTTTTTTTTTTAAACTAATCCCAAATCCGACACAATACCTGTCGGGTTACAAAAAATAGTCATTTTTTTTCTCCGTTTTTATATAGTACTATGGTACTCGTTGGAAAGATAATAAAACGCTCGTTAATTTGGTGTAATTTTTTTATTTAAAAAAATCTCGTATATAAAAGATATTAACGTTTAAAAGTTCTCAGAGGAAACATGATTGAAAAAATAATAAAGTTTTAATATTTAGATTTAGTAGATTAGATATTTAATAGATTAAGTTAAAGATTATAATAGATTTGGTTAAATCATATTTATTTATTTTTTTAATTGGTTTACACTTACCACATCACATCCTATGTGGCATCTCTCAAAGGAGAGATTGCATAAGAGTATGACATGTAGGATTAATCCCTTTGCAATATATATATATATATATATATATATATATATATATATATATATATATATATACACACACACACATAGATACTATTCCAATGCATGGCTACTAAACAAAATGAACCCTCAATCTTTCGAACTTCATGATTGACCCTAGGCATCATGATGAGCCGACCTAACTATCCAATATGGTCCTAGGCAATGTTTTTAAAATCGGACCGGACAGTGAACCGGGCGCCTTACTGGTTCACTGGTCAAACCGGTTCAACCGGTCGGACCGAATTTAAGAACCGGGTGCGCTATAAATAATATAAATATTCCTAAAAATTAACCAAGTTAAAACACAAGCTATATGAACAAAAATAATGTAAAATTAAACAAACTTAATCTTATAACATAACCTAAGATTAAAAACATAACCCCATATTTAAACAAAATAAATTGAACAACTAATAAAAATGAAAAATTAAAGAAATGCTACATGACCTTTTAGAATTTAGAGTATTTAGCTTTTTGGTTTTGTTGTTCCCAATAAACATGGTGGACGTGAAGACAATTTCAATTGGGTTTTGGTTTTGTGTTTTCAATGTGGTTTACTTTCTCTATTATGTATCCCACTTCATTTATTTTGTAAAACAATACTCTACATCTTCAGTTTCATTGCAAACAAGAACGCTAACATATTTTCCTGCAACTTTGACCATTTTCCAAGCTCCAGCTCCTCTCTTCGACCTTCACTACCGGCGTGTCTGAACTCTGCAACTCTTATATCTCTCTGTAGAAAAGTTTGATACCAACAGATTCAAATACAATCAACCACAATAAAGATAAAGAACACAAGAACTAGCGACAAAACAGTGGAGAAAAATATTATTAACCAACCCTAAAAAACCCAACCAGAAACCCTAGATCTCAAACCAATCGTTTGAGATCTTGAAGAGATACAAAGTCTCAACAACTCAGCTGATACACAATCAGCTGATGATACGAACAATACAGACGAAATATAAAGACTAACAATAACAAGACAGATGAACAAACCCTAAACTAGACAAAGAAGATTATAAAGAAAAAGAAAGACAATCAGACGTAAACTCTCCAAATGAGAGATAGGTAGGATATTTATAAGCCAGAGAAGAAGGATCTAGACAACTGGACGTAAACCAGGCCATGGGCCAGACTCAGCTCCTGGACACTTTATCACACATGGGCCTAAGAAACGAATCATCCAGCCCACCTCATTTGGGCTCAATATCCAGCACATCACTTGGGCTCACCTGCATAATAAAACTAACATAATATGATATAATACGTAATATGTTGTTACACTTGAATTATTTGATACATTTATATTTTTAACATCCCCCCTTAATTCAAGTGTTCAAACATATTTTTCAAGCCAAGATCTTTACATAAAACTTCATGTTGCCCACTGTACAAACCCTTAGTAAAGATATCTGCAATTTGTTTTACAGAATCTATCTTAAGAGTCTGAACAAATCCTTTGTTCACCTTCTCACGTAGGAAATGTAAGTCGATTTCAAAATGCTTTGTCCGGTCATGAAATACCGGATTGGCAGCTATTGAAATGGCAGACTTACTGTCACTATAAAGTTTAATTGGTAAGTTAACTTTAACACCTAACTCATTTAACAAGTTTGATAACCAAACAAGTTCACAAGTCGTAGAACACATGGCTCGGTACTCTGCTTCAGCAGAAGACCGAGACACGGTGTTTTGTTTTTTACTTTTCCAAGAGATCAAATTCTCTCCTAGAAACACACAAAAACCCGTAACCGACTTTCGGGTTTCTAAACACTTTGCCCAATCGGCATCGGAATATGCAACCAAATCAAAGTTACTACTTTTCTTAAACATGATCCCCTTTCCAGGAGCATTCTTAAGATATCTCAACAGTCTTAAAGCCATTTTCATTACCGAATCAGTAGGCCTATGCATATATTGACTCAGGAACTGAACTGTATAACAAATATCAGGTCTAGTTAACGAAAGATAAATTAATTTTCCAATAAGTTTTTGGAAACCTGTAACATTGTCAAGTGGCTTATCTGTTTTACTATTCTTAACAGAAAGAATGTAGTTTTGCTCTATTGGAACACTCACGGGCTTAC
The DNA here is from genome assembly GCA_028751855.1 of Ambrosia trifida. Classification (NCBI taxonomy): domain Eukaryota; kingdom Viridiplantae; phylum Streptophyta; class Magnoliopsida; order Asterales; family Asteraceae; genus Ambrosia; species Ambrosia trifida. Next base: position 64,632,888 of record CM054126.1, on the reverse strand, counting down.
ATCCTAAGTAACCAAACTCATTTAACAACTCCAAACAGTATTTACGCTGATTTAAACATATACCATCATTGTTATATAAAACTTCTAAACCCAGAAAATACTTTAGTTTACCCAGATCTTTAATTTTAAAACTTTCATTCAAAACTCTTTTAACAATATTGATTTCACTTTCATCATTACCGGTTACAACAATATCATCAACGTATACAAGTAATGCTAAGAACACATTTCCTTTAGACTTAACAAATAACGAATAATCACAAATACTTTGAGTAAAACCTAACTTCAACAACACTTCAACTAATTTTTCATTCCACTTACGTGGAGCTTGTTTTAACCCGTATAGAGACTTTACAAGTTTACATACTTTTGACCCATCATTATTATAATAACCCTCGGGCAATTGCATATAAACATCTTCGTCAATAGACCCATACAAAAATGCGTTATTAATATCAAGTTGAAACAAATTCCAATTATTTTGAACGGCTAAACTAATGACACTTCTAACCGTAACCATTTTAACTACCGGAGAAAATGTTTCTCCAAAGTCTAAACCTTCACGTTGACTATACCCTTTGGCTACGAGTCTAGCCTTATATCTCTCAACCTCACCACTAGACCTATACTTGACCTTAAATATCCATTTACACCCTATAGCTTTTCTATTAGGTGGTAAATCTGTTATGATCCAAGTATTATTTCTATGAAGGGCTTCCATCTCACTATTCATGGCTTCGATCCATTTAGGATCTTTTGAAGCCTCGGAATATGTAGATGGTTCAGCAACTTTATTAAGATTAGCAACAAAACATGAATTTTCAAATGACAGATTAGAATAGTTCAACACTTTTTCTACTCCATATTTAACTTTACCCTCTACAACATAATCAGAAAACTTTTTAGGTAACACAGATTCCCTGTTGGATCTTCTAACAGAACCAACACGGTCTCCCTCAGGAGTTATAGCCTCATCATATAACCCTTCAACAACTGGGCTGTCAGTCCCTCTACCTTCAGTGCTACCAGGTTGCTGTTCACAGGAATGAACTACATCACTGGCAGCTCTAGGAGAGTCATCTAACATCCTCCCAGGTGAAGGATTATGAGAACTATTTGTTCCCCCTTCATCATCGGGAGGATTTGGACTAGAATGATTATCACTTAACGACACTTCAGAATCATAGCTATCAAACAGGTTTAGATGATCCACATTTTCAAACACAACATCTTTAAATTCAGACTTAAATGGAAAAATATTTTCGTAAAACTTAACGTCTCTAGAAAAGAGAACTTCTTTAGTTTCCAAGCACCACAATTTATAACCTTTCTTAAAAAACGAGTAACCAATCATGACACATTTACTAGCACGACTACAAAGCTTATCAGGATCATCTAATACAGTTTGAAAACACAGACACCCGAAATTTCGTAAGTGATCTAACGTGGGGGGGGAACCCATACATCAACTCAAAGGGACTTTTACCAGCTAGCACAGAAGACGGAATCCTGTTAATAATATACGCAGCAGTCATAATACATTCTGGCCAAAAACTAAGAGGAACACAGCTTTGGAATAGCAAAGCTCTAGCAATGTTCAAGAGATGACGGTGTTTCCTCTCCACAACTCCATTTTGTTGTGGAGTGTAAACACAAGTAGTTTGATGTATTATGCCTTTACTATTACAAAAACTATTAAACTGTTTGTTGACAAACTCGGTTCCGTTATCACTTCTAAAAATTTTTACCTTTTTGGTAAATTGAGTGTTTATTAGTTCGTAAAAACTGATCAAACTTTCATAAACTTCACCTTTGTTTTTTAACAAATATACCCAGACAGAACGTGTATAATCATCGACTACGGTTAAAAAATACCTATAACCTTCCCTACTAGTGACCTTGTAGGGTCCCCATACATCAAGATGTACAAGATCTCCTACTTCTTTAGTCTTGTGGTCACTAAGAGGGAAAGGCACCCTGACCTGCTTTGCCTTATGACAAATATCACATGGCTGCAATTCAGGTTCGCCAATTTTAAGATCATCTCTTAACAAAGCTAAGACTTGACCAGAAGGATGGCCTAGTCTACTATGCCAAAGACTATGTTCACTAACACTATTAAAACATAAACTACTAAAGCTCACATCTCCTCCTACAAAATACAATCCATCTTGTTGTCTACCAGTCACCAGGACATTCCTTGACTTGGAATCCTGAACATAGCATGCATTTTCATTAAACAACACATCAAGTTTGTTATCTTTGGCTAACTTATGTATTGATACAAGATTAACACAATAGTCAGGAATTAACAAAACATCTTTTAAAATGACACCATTAGCTAATTTTACATCTCCAATTTTAGTAACTTTAGCATGAGTACCATTAGGGTGTTTGACTTCAACATTATATTTTGACACATCAACAGTATTAATCATATTTTTATCACTGCCTATCATGTGTTGATTAGCCCCAGAGTCCATTATCCAACCCAGAAACAATGCAAGTTTTATCAGACTAGAACAACTAGAGAAATTTTCAAATAGACCAGACAATACACCAAGTAATTGGCTCAATACCGGTCCACCTAACCCGGTCAGTAGCCCTAGACACAACAACAAGACCAAACAAGTCAGAACGTTCTCACAGTGGGGGTGACCCAAGTTAGGGTTCTCCTACCCTGCAACCTGTACCTTCACTTAGGGTACAGAGTTACAGGAGCAATTGTAGCTATAATATCCAATCCAAGGTTAGTAACCTTCAGATCCAAACAATATCTCCCAAGATCTGCAATAGCAAGAGACAAAGTATGTAATACAAACAAATCAGTAGACCAGATCTACTTTTAAGATAAGATCTACTGATTAATCTCAAGATCAGAACCAACACCTATTTTTAGGTGAGATCCGAACCCTAGATTCACAAGACAAGGAGACAAATACTTAACAAAAAACAATCAGTGGACCAGATCTATTCTAAAAGATAAGATCTACTGATTTCATTCAGATCTGGACCACTACCTATTTTAAAGGTAAGATCCAACACTGAATGATTAATCAAACAATCAACAAGATCTGTAAATCAAAAAAATAATAAATGACACAATAGCCAACAGATCTACAACTATGAATGATCCAACACAACCAGATCTGTTAAACAATAACAGATAGCTCAATAGCCAACGGATCAAACAACTAGACACAGCGGAAGAACAATAAACGACTAATATCATGAGCCAATGGCTCTGATACCATGTAGAAAAGTTTGATACCAACAGATTCAAATACAATCAACCACAATAAAGATAAAGAACACAAGAACTAGCGACAAAACAGTGGAGAAAAATATTATTAACCAACCCTAAAAAACCCAACCAGAAACCCTAGATCTCAAACCAATCGTTTGAGATCTTGAAGAGATACAAAGTCTCAACAACTCAGCTGATACACAATCAGCTGATGATACGAACAATACAGACGAAATATAAAGACTAACAATAACAAGACAGATGAACAAACCCTAAACTAGACAAAGAAGATTATAAAGAAAAAGAAAGACAATCAGACGTAAACTCTCCAAATGAGAGATAGGTAGGATATTTATAAGCCAGAGAAGAAGGATCTAGACAACTGGACGTAAACCAGGCCATGGGCCAGACTCAGCTCCTGGACACTTTATCACACATGGGCCTAAGAAACGAATCATCCAGCCCACCTCATTTGGGCTCAATATCCAGCACATCACTTGGGCTCACCTGCATAATAAAACTAACATAATATGATATAATACGTAATATGTTGTTACACTTGAATTATTTGATACATTTATATTTTTAACACTCTCTCTCCAACTCCTACTACGTTCAGATCATTGTAAAAACTCGTACGAACCACAACAATCCTGACACAATCCGGCTCATTTAACACCTGCAAATCCACCGGTCCAACCCATTTAACACCGGTTCTCCGGTCCGACCCCCGGTCACCGGTCCAACCAGCGGTCCTCTGCAGAAACGGTCCTACTCACCGGATTGGCCCGGAAGACACGGCGGTTCCTGGTCCGACCGGTCGAACCGGCCGGTCCAGTCCGGGTTTAAAAACGTTGGTCCTAGGCTTTAGCATGTGATCACTAATTAAACATCATCCTTTATCTCTATAATGCTACTTCCAAACATTCTGTTAGACAACATGATCAAATGCACTGAAAGGGTCTCATTGGTTATTAAAACCATCACAATTGTAATCATTTTATTAACTATTAGGACATCCATAGTGGGCCGTGAAAAGGGGCTTAAATCATTTTTAGCGCCCCAAACACTATTACAAGGGGCCTTAAATTTAAAAAATGGTTGGGGGCCTAAAAGATTTATCGCTCGATGAAGGAAATCAAAAACCAATCAGATTTTTCTCTCTCCTTTTATTATTATTTTTTTATTATTTTTTAAATCTGAAAAATAAAATAAAATAATAATGAAAGCCTTAAATTTAAAGCCACCCACTACACATGTTCTTAACTTTTAATAATATTTTATTTCAAATAGAAGTTAAAGTTTTAATCCCTAAACTATTCCCATTAATTTAATTAGAATTACAATATTTACTATTACTAAATAGGTATAACATCAGTCATTATGTGGAGAAAACAAAAAGAAACCTAAGGAAAGGTTTTCATTTGTGAAAAAAAAAAACATTTTAAATAAGTAAAAGAAAAGATAGAAACAATTATTTTTCTTCCGATTGAATTATTTTTTCGTGTTTTCTTCGATAAGTAAAAGAAAACATAGAAACAATTATTTTTTCTTCAAAAAGCTGATATTTCTTCTAAGATCATGCGTAATGAGCATTATAGGGGCATGAATAAGCATGATATTGACTCTAATACCATCTCCTTAGGCATTATATAGGCATTAAGAGGAAGGGGACTTTCTAGTATAATGCTCAAATAGGATAAAAAAAATATGGAATGTAATAACTAAAAATGGCATTAAGTGACTTTAACCATTACACATTTTTTTAAAGGGTCTTATGATAATGATGTAGCGAAAAACGACCCCTAAGGCAAGGCAGTGGCGGATCCAGAATTTTTTTTCATTGAGGTCTCTTTTTTTGGTTTACAGATTTTTCATAATGAAAAGTTAGAATTTTTGGGTCGGTTGTCATTCGGGTCGGGTCTTGGCGACTAACTAGTTTTTAATTAGTACCTGTGGCGTTGCGTGGCGGTTCAACACGAATAGTTATATAACTGGTTTTCATGTTGGACATTATATAAGTCTTTTTTTTTTTTTTTTTTTTTTTTTTTTTTTTTTTTTTTTTGTAAAACCTACTAATATAATGTGTATAACATGTTTAATTGTTTATACAATTTTTAGTGGGATACATAGACCATTTCTTTTCTTTTTTTTAACGGTGACTTTCTTTAACTGTGTGGCAGAGATCATCACACCCGCCTCTTGGCAGGCCTTAATCACCCACGTGTCCAGACTATATTGTCTGAATCGGGTCAACGCTGATACGGTGGAAACTACGGCGTTCGCCCGGAAACCGTACTGCCTCCACATAGACCATTTCTAGTGGTTACGGAATTGATATTGGCGAGTTAAAGCTAACATAAAAATGTAAAAATATTGATAGTGAATTTTTAACTAAATAGTGGTGGGGAAATATAAGTTAAGACATATATATATATATATATATATATATATATATATGTTTTATTTGAAAAAAGAAATTATAATCTACAACAGATTAAGTTTAAATCCTTTAAGTTTTTTTTTTAAATAAAAAAAAGACCTGATAATATGAATATCATTAAGAATGTGATAATAATTTATTTAGTCTAAAAGAATTTGATATGAAAGAAGACATTATTTTCAATTGAGCTAATTGTTAATTTAGTCTTTGAGGTTTGTTAAAAATTGTCACTTTCATCTAATTTTTTTTTTGTAAATTTAGTCCCTGTGGTTTCATTTTTTGTCATTTTAGTCCCTGAGGTTTGTCAAAAATTGTCACTTTCATTCGAATCTTGTTAGTCCACAGGGACTAAAATGACAAAAAAATAAAACTACAGGGACTAAATTTACAAAAAAAAGATTTGGATGAAAGTGACAAACCTTAACAAACCTCAATGACTAAATTGACATTTAACTCTTTTGAATTTTACAGCTAAGAATTTAGAATTGTGGGTCCATTCTTCCATAATTATTTATATACAATAGAAACATACGGAAAATTAACAAAAATGGGTTTACAAGTCTCAAACGTGCGTCCTTTGGCTTAAGGAGGGAGGAATTTGCCATTACAACAAGCTTAGGTTTGATGGTATGGGTTCCCTTGAACTTTTTTATTAGTTCATCAAATAAAGATTGGGGTTCCAGGACCCCGACCTGTTAAGGGTGGGTCCATCCCTGCCCTAAGGGACATGAACCATTACTTATGTTCTAAGACTCAAACCCTTGACCTTTAAGGCTGGAGTTACGCTTTAACTCCAAAGATTTTTTCATTAGACCAACACCACCCTGACAATTCATGGTATTATGACCCAACTTATTTGTTATGTGACTGTGGCTGTTTTACTTCAAGAGTTGCTTCACTAGTACAACCTTTGATAAAACCTTTATTCAAATTCACATAGTAAACACTCACATGTCAACCACTTATCACACCAAGAATTGTTATGACTTAATGTTTGTGCTCTATTCGCATATGAAAATAACTAACACATGGCTTGGATGGCACAAGGGGTGACATGCCTAACTAGTTACCAATCATATTGAATATTGTGTCAGTTAGATATACATGTTTCTCTTAACCTACGAAAATGCCAGGCTTCTTGTATTAAGGATCATGGATGTTTTGGACCACCTTGTAGACGGTGTGGTCCATAAAGATCAAGCTTGAGTCTGGTAGTAAAGTTAGAAAATAAGTGTAAGAATTATAAACGCAAATGATTTACAAAAGTAGTCCTTCAATTCCTAATTCCTATACATGCTTATTGATGGAACTGAAAAGAGGTTTTAGACAGTGATGACGTGGGTAGCCTAAAGCAAACATAAATATATAACATTACTAAACAAATGCTTAAAGGGTTGAAGCCTATAAGGCTTCGGACAACCAGGAGCATCCTAAGTCAAAAAGATGACTTGTCCCGTCCTCTTTTTCATCGATCAGGACAGATAAGCTGATGGAGTAACATCAGCTAACAGACCGCAGGTCCATAGCAGCTACTTACCATTTGTGGGATGTCCTTTAGTTGCAACAAGGCTCAAGGCAAGATGCTTTCTCCTTAGGGAGATCCCCTTTCCCTATAAATCAGAGGCTGATTCCTCAGCTCTGGACACACCATCACAATCACTCTCACTTCACTCTTCTAATTCTTTTGGTCTTGCACGTGGAAGAATATTTCTCTCCACTCGGATCTCTAGAACTTCTATTTCTGGTTTCGAGTACATCTCAAACCAGAACCTTAAAGCATCTAAAACAAGAAAAATAACCTTGAACCTCCTTCTACGTTTGCAACGTAGAAGGACACCACGACCTGCGTTAGGCAAAGTGGAACCTTTGAACCCTTGAACCTCCCTTGTGACTCAGAACTATCGTTAGGCAGTTATTTGTTGTAGCAACAAGTTGGCGCCCACCGTGGGGCTACGCCATTGCCTTTACAAAAATCAGTTGTGTAGCTCCAACTCTCTCCATGTCTGACCCTGAGTCCCAAGAGGAAGTCAACCAGATCTCTCCAAGCACAGATCAGACTTCTCCAGCCAGATCTGTGTCTTTTTCCACTCCAGGAGGCACTCCAGCTAGAACTCAGTCCCCACCTGCACATCATGGGACAACAAGCTTACAGACTCCACCTCCCACTCGTTTTGGGGTGTTTTCTCCTCTCCCTGATCTTGCACAGACTCCCCAGCGTATAGATCTTACCCCTGAAGGAGTGGAAAGAAACTTCCTGCAGCTTAGATCCCTTTTGAACCAGTACGTCATGAGGGAGAGGGATAAAGGAGTCCGCCTCCGTCTAGACTATGGCGAGGAAGAAGAGGTGTCGCTCTCACCAGGGCCTCCTCCTCCTGCTCTAAATGCCACCTACAGTCATAGACCACGACTCGGAAGCAGTGCCGCTGGCCCCAACAACACACTCTCCACTTCTCAGCATGAAACAAGGTCCAGCCCCACCGCTTTCCCACTGTTTACCACCCAAGCTGCCGCTACTGGCACACCACTTGGGCATGAAATCACCCTGGATCAGCTTCTACAGTCACCAATATCCAGTGTCCCTCCACCGGTAGCCACTTCATGGGATCAAGCCATGGCTTCGTTCCCCATGGCAAGGAACGCTTCTATGAGCATCCCCATGATGACTAGCAACGTGGCCACAACCGAAAACCTCCAAGGTTTTAACCTCATGCCCTATATGATATCACAAGTGATGGCTAACTTCCCTTGGCAGCAGCTCATCAGTCAAGCCATCGCTGCTCAACAGGGGACTCCGGTCGGGATGACCAACAACAGGACAGAACAACCTGTCAACCCACCCTACAAGCCAAATAGCTTATCTTGCTTCTCACCAGAAATAGCAGATTATGACTTTCCTAACAAGCTAAAGATGCCAGCTCATATAAGAACATATGATGGTTCTGATGATCCAGAAGATCACCTTCAGATCTTCTCAGGGGCAGCTCGGATCGAAAAATGGGGCGATCCTGAGTGTTGTTTAATGTTTATGCAAACCCTTGTTGGATCTGCAAGAATCTGGTTCAATGGCTTGAAGGTTGGAAGCATCCGAACCTTTGATGAACTCGGCAAAGGATTCTTTGCCAACTTTTCACAACAGAGAAGATGTGTCAAGGATGCAACCGTCATCTTCCAGATAAAGCAAAAAGATGATGAAAGCCTGAAAAATTTCATTGAGAGGTACAAAAAAGAAGGACTTACCTACGTTGGTGCAAATGAAAAGATGAAGGTTGCAGGGTTCATGAATGCCATCAACTCAAAATACCTCACCAGGGAGTTTAACAAGAGTCTCCCCAAAACCCTTGAAGAGGCTTTGGAAAGAGCCGAAGCCCACATCAGAGGAGAAGAGGCTGTAGACATAAAGGAGCAAAGAAAGAGGGCTTCCAACTGGAGAAGCAACAGCCCTACTCGGAATAGAGGAAACTATGGTACCTACGACAACAGATCCAGGAGATCTGAGCCTCGAAGGTCGGAAAGCAGGAACCCTCCAAGCAAAGACAGAAACATAAATTTTACAGCCCTCTCCAAAACTCCTCAAGAAATTCTGGCCACGGAAGAAGTCAAACACACCTTTAGACCACCTCGTCCCTTGCCTAAAAGTAAAAGAAACGAAAACTCCAACCAGTATTGTGAGTTTCACGAAGAAAAGGGACACCACACCAACGACTGCTTCCAGCTTAAGAAGAGGATCGAAGAAGCAGTTAGATCTGGCGAACTAGCCCACTTGGTTAAAGGTGTCAAAGAAAACATAGCTGATGGCAAGAAGAAAGATGTTGCCATGGTGTTTGTTGAAAGTGAAGCACCAAGCAAACGACAGAGGTTGGAGGATTGGGAATGTCAAGGCATCTACTTCCCTTGTACCAACGAAGAAAAACATTGTGATCCACTAGTCCTTGAAGCCTTCGTGGGTTCACGTCAAACACAAAAAGCCTACAGAGACACCAGAGCTGCTACTGAAATCATGTTTGCGAAATACTTTAACCTTCTAAGCCATGAAGAATGCTCCACGCTCAAGCCAGCCGAAGCTGCCATCAAAGGCATAGCTGATATTCCTATCAAACCCTTGGGCGAGATGGTACTCAATGTAACTTTCTCCGATGGGCAAATGCGAAGAACTGAACCGCTGACGTTCATTGTCTTAGACCTACCATCCAGTTACGATGTCATCATTGGTAGACCCGGTGTAGTAGCTTTCGATATGACCGTTTCCATCAGCCGGAAAAGTGCCAAGTTCCCCATCAAAGAAGGAGTAGGAACCCTCCAACCATCAGCCTCTATGCTAACGGTTGTTGAAGAACAAAGCAAACTCGGTCTTAGCATCAATCGTAAATACCCTGATCAAAGGATACGGGTAAACACAGCCCTTCCTAGGGAAATTCTCTCAAAGCTTGAAGCATTGCTAAAAAACAATGTAGATGTTTTCGCTTGGTGTCCCAGTGACATGACAGGGATCCCACGTGATGTTGCTGAACACGAACTTAAAGTTCCCCAAAACATCAAACCAATAGTACAAAAGAAAAGAAGCCTTGCACCAGAACGAAGCAGAGCAGCTTGCCAGGAGGTTGACAAACTGGTCGAAGCAGGAATCCTCCGAGAAGTCAAATACCAATCCTGGGTTGCAAACCCAGTGATGGTTAAGAAACCTGACGACTCATGGAGGATGTGCATAGACTTCAAAGACCTCAATAAAGCTTGCCCAAAGGATTGCTACCCTTTACCGGAGGTGGATTTGAAAGTTGACTCATTGACAGGTTACCCTTGAACCTAAAAACAACTTTTAAAGTTATTCAACACCTCCCAAATTTGTTTCTTTTCACATAATGCATGCTTACAAGCTAACCCTTCAACAGGTTTCCCCTTCAAATGCTTTTTGGATGCCTATAAAGGTTATCACCAAATACAAATGAAGGAGGAAGATGAAGAAAAGACTGCTTTCCATACTGACAAGGGTATCTTTTGTTATAAAAAGATGCCCTTCGGCTTAAAAAATGCAGGTGCCACCTATCAAAGGTTGGTTGACAAGGCCTTTACCGAGCAAATTGGTAGGAACATGGAAGCATACGTGGATGATTTGGTTATCAAAAGCAAGACTGAGGATGAAATGCTCAAAGATATAAAAGAAACCTTCGACAATCTCAAGAAGATCAATATGAAACTAAATCCCATCAAGTGTTCCTTCGGTTTTGAAGAAGGGAAATTCTTGGGTCATGTTGTAGGAAAACAAAGCATAAAAGCTAACCCAAACAAGGTTCAAGCCATCCTCAAAATGAAGTCACCACAAACCAAGAAAGAAGTGGAAAGCTTGAACGGCAAGCTTGCCGCCTTGAAGCGTTTTGTGTCGAAACTTGCTGAGAAATCCCTTCCTTTCTTCAAGACCCTCAACGGTTGTGCTGACAAGAAGAACTTCAGGTGGACAGAAGAAGCTGAAGAAGCCTTCAACGCTATGAAACATTACTTGGCTTCCCTTCCCACCATTGCAGCACCTGAAGCAGGGGAAACGATCTCTGTCTATCTTTCAGTCACTGAAGAAGCCTTCAGCGCTGTTCTCACTATCGAAAGAGAAAAAGCCCAGGTACCAGTTTATTTCTTCAGTAAAACCTTAAAGTTAGCAGAGGTCAAGTACCCTCCTTTGGAAAAATTAACCTTGGCCCTGGTACAAACGGCCAGAAGGCTTCGAAGGTACTTTCAAGCACATCCTATTCAAGTAGTCACTGACCAGCCAATCAAAAATGTGCTTGAAAGGCCTGAAACCTCGGGAAGACTAGCCAAGTGGGCTGTTGAGCTAGGTGAACACAAAATCACCTACGTCCCGAGAAAAGCAATAAAAGCACAAATACTTGCTGATTTCATTGCTGAAATTCCAAGGGCAGAAACTGCTGAGGTTAACATGACCATGGACGAACCTCTCGATCCTGAAGCCTGGAAGCTTTACACAGATGGAGCTTCCAGCGTTGAAGGCTCGGGAGCTGGTCTTATATTAATCAGTCCTGAAGGGTTAGAATTCACATATGCCCTTCGTTTGGAATTTCAGACAACAAACAACAAAGCCGAATATGAAGCTCTAATCGCAGGACTCAAGCTTGCAAAAAAGATGATGGTTCACAAGCTTCAAGTGTTCACCGATTCACTACTGGTCTCTAGCCAAGTGAACGATAGCTACATTGCCAAAGAACCCAACATGAAAAAATACAAAGAGAAAGCCAATGAAATCATGAACACTTTCCAACAATGCAAGATCAAGCAAGTTCCAAGGTCTCACAACAAAAAGGCTGACGCGCTAAGCAAGCTCGCCTCGCTAACCTTTGCTCACCTCACTAAGAAAGTATTGGTTGAGGTAATCAAGCATCCTGCCATATCAGAGTTGGAAGTCCAAGACGTCATCACTGAAAATGAGCCAAACTGGATGACTCCTTTTGTAAGGTTCCTTCAAAAGGGAGAACTACCACAGGACCCTGTTGAAGCTGAAAGGATCCGAAACAAATCGAAGCAGTATACCATACAAGATGAAATGCTTTACAAAAGAGGGTATCTAGCTCCACTGCTCCGATGTGTTGGACCCGAACAGAGCAAGTACCTGATTAAGGAAGTTCATGAAGGAATCTGCGGAGCCTACTGTGGTCCAAGGTCAGTTGTGGCAAAACTGATGAACCTGGGATATTTCTGGCCCTCCATGCATCGTGATGCATCAAAACAGCTGAAAAGATGTGAAGCCTGCCAACTACACGCCCTAGTCCCCAAAAGTCCCAAGCATGATTTGGTGCCTGTCAATTCAGCTTGGCCGTTCTACAAATGGGGAATGGATATCGTTGGACCCTTCCCACCAGCAAAAGGAGGGGTTAAATTCTTATTGGTGGCAGTAGATTACTTCACAAAATGGCCAGAAGTGAAGCCCTTAGGGAAGATATCCGGGAAAAAGATAATTGACTTCGTTTGGGAAAACATCATTTGCCGATATGGCCTACCTGGGGTGCTTGTGACGGACAACGGCAAGCAATTTGCAGAGAAACCATTCAGTGCTTGGTGCAAGGAGTACCGAATAACCCAAGTCTTCAGTTCCGTGGCCTACCCCCAGTCGAACGGTCAAGTCGAAAGAATGAATAGAAGTGTGGTTGAAGGGATCAAGGCTAGACTAGGCAGACAAGGAAGAAACTGGTTGGAAGAATTGCCAAGCGTTCTCTGGGCAATTCGAACCACCGAGAAGACAAGCAACAAGAAAACGCCTTACAGCCTTACCTTTGGATCTGAAGCAGTAATACCTGCTGAAATCGGAATCACCACACCAAGAACCTTTCATGTCAATATCCAGGCAAATGAACAAGAATCACTGCTTAACCTCGATCTCCTGGAAGAAGCAAGGGACTCAGCAGCAATCCGTGAAGCTCAATACAAACAAAAGATGGAGTCCTACTACAACGCCAGAGTTAAGCACGAACGATTCAAGCCCGGCGACCTGGTTTTGAGAAACAACGAAGCAAGCAAGAAGGAAAGTCAAGGGAAGCTAGGACCCAAGTGGGAAGGCCCATACACTATCCTAGAATCCCACAAAGGGGGATCCTACAAACTGGCAAGCATGGAAGGCAAAAAACTCCCCCGTCACCGGAACGGCAAGAACCTCAAAAGGTTCTTTGTTTAAGTTATAACAAAATGTTGCTCTTTTCCAAATGATGTAATGTTATCCCATCTAATGAATGAAAGGATCATTTGATCCTCTTTTAGAAACTTTGTCTTTCTATCCTAAGTTCAGGTTGAGAACCTTGCAAGAAACTCCATGGTAGAGACCATGTAAGGGGATGAGCTCCCAGGCCATATCGCTCAATAGGTTCGAAGGATAAACGGACCTATATAAGGGGTGAGTTCCTAAATCAATCCTACTCCATGAGATAAACAAAAAAAAAACACTTTTAAAAATCTCATAGAAAGGTTTGAACAACCTACACCAATCGTTCCTTAAGTTTAAAAAACAAACTTACGAAAATTTTTCGAAAACACTTAATTAAGTGTTGTATATAGGATAGATGGTGACATGTTTACCTAGACTACCTTAAGGATGAATGACTGCAGCATTCAAACTTTGAAGGTGCTACCGGATAAACATTCCCAAACAGCAAAGACAAACATAAATGACAGCAGAGAAACAACAATCAAACTTAAACACGAGCCACAAAGACTTAACATTCAAAGGCTTTTAACAAAAGCCAACAAGTAGCATAATTGTTCAAAGGGCTACAACCCATAACTACCAAGGAACCATTGAAGGTTCCAACAAAAGATAAAAAGTACTTAGAAACACAAACACAAAGTTAATTGTTTTTAACAAACCAAGATGCTAAGAAAGCTACGAATGGGAAGTTCAGACATCACCACCAGACTCTGAAGGCTTAGAGGCTTCATCCTCATTCACTACCTTGACCACCTTCGCTTTCTTTGCCTTCTTCCCTTTCTTTGGAACCTTCTCCACAAGTCCAGCTTCAGAAGCTTCAACACTAGCATCCTTGGAAAAAGTTTCAGCCACATCCAACGTCTCTTCACTATCACCAGAATGTGCCCTCTTCCTTGAAACAGATTGAAGCACCTTTGCAGAAACAACTTCGTTTAAACCAGCAGGCTTCAATTCTTTCAGCTCCTTCAAGGGTTTTCCATAGTAGGAAGAGACTTGTGCAACATAGGGATAACTAGAGTGTTCCATCTTAAGGACAGTCTCCTTAAAAACATCCAAGGAGTCAGGCTGATAAAAGGGAGATTCTTCCAAAGCTTGGCCAGACTCATGAGCTTTAAACCCTGCAACAAAACCAGCATGCTTACCGTGGGTCAAAAGCTTGGTATAAACCTCCCCAAGGGCAGAGTTGAATTCGGTGGAATGAAGAAGGTAGGTAACGACTTGCTGAAATCCTTCTTCAATCAGCCATTTGTTATCACTTTGGGTAGCAGCAAGGGAAGCCTCCAACCCCTTCTTTTCAATTTCAAAAGCCTTTTTCTCTGCTTCCAAAGCCAATTGATCTGCCTCCACCTTAAGAATAGCAGCTTCATGCCTTGCCATCTCAGCCTCATGCCCTTTCTTCAGTTCATCAATAAGGGAAATCAAAGTAACCTCCTTCTTAGCGTACTCCTCAGCATCCTTCTTCATATCAGCAATGGACTGTTTCATCTCCCTCTTCTTCTTGGCAAAGTCACTATACTTACCCATAACCTTCCTAAACCTACTAATCCCCTCTGGAAGCATAGCAGCAAGGTTACAGGTACCCACCATCATCTTTGCCAGCAGAGCATCATCATCCAAACCCTCAAGACAAGCCTTGGCACCAGGAGTAGCAAAGTGTGCAAGAACCTCCTCACAAATAGCCGAAGACTTAAAGTTGTCACTAGACTTCACGTTCCACCCAGGAACATACAGACCTCCCTCATCAAAGTTAGCTGACACTTCTGTTTCTTTCACCACTCCAACCTTCACTTTTTTACCCTTACCTTTCTTCACAACAGCATCCACAGGAACATCATCCATGGTCTGATCTTGCTCATCTTCAGAATCCTCAATATCATCACTAACTGTCACTGCTTCAGAAGGATCAGCAGGTTTAGCAGCCTTCAAAAGCCGCCTGCTTGACCTCCTTGTTGAAGCCTTGGAAGAACTAGCTTTAGCAAAACCCTTCACATTAGGGACAACAACATAGTTGGTCCCATCATACCTCCCTTTCTGATATTTGGTCAGTGCATCTTCCCCATCTGCTGCTTCAGCATCAGAAAATACAACACCCGAAGCATCATCACCTTTGATAAAGTCAAGAGCCGACATAACTGCAAAAAACAGAACACATAAGGAAAAAACAAAGAAAGCAAAAGAAACCAACAATAAACAAAATTCATACCCTGACCATCCTTCATCACAACAGGATCTCTACCCGGCTTGTCCCAACGAGTGCTAACACCGGATAATACTAAGAAGGGTTCAGCAAATGGACGAAGCCTTGAAGGACAGGTCCTAAGAGTCGTTAGAAAGGTATCATCTAGTTCAGACTCTGAGGGTTCCCCTTCATTAAGAACGGCCTCAGGATGCCTCCACACAGGCTTAAAAGGGAAAATAGAATCAGACACCCAAAAGAACCTATTCTTCCATTGACCAACCGTCGTAACATGGGAAGAAAGAAGGTTAGTCTCCACTGATGACCCCTCGAAGGTGAACCAGTCACCATTCTTGGCAAGACGAAAAAATCGCCTGAACATCAACAGAGTAGGATCATACCCTAGGGCTCTACAAAGACATTCAAAGTGTAAAACACGGCCAACACCATGTGGGTGGATCTGACCAAGGGAAACCCTATAATACTCAAGAACATTCAACAAAAATACAGAAAAAGGATAACGAAGGTTTGCAAATTCAAAATGACGACAGTACAAAGCAATGGAACCAGACGGACACTCGGAAACAGAGAGTTTTTTACCAGGAGCCACAGGTTTGAATGACAAATCAATATCCCATTCGGCACAAAACGATTCTACCTCTTTCTGAGAAAGAGTTGAAAACGTAACGGCCATGTCCTTTTTAGCGCCCATTATGCTCAAAAGGATGATCAGTAAACAAAGCAAGAAGAAGATAAACTAACCTGCTATGATGAAAAATCACGAAACCCTAAGATGGATGAAGTGTTTGAGAGGATGAAGATGAAGAAAAGAAAAAGGTAAAGTAAAAAATGAAGTACAAAAAGGTTTAAAAAAGAAAAATCAAACGGTTATTTAATTCAAAAAACCGTAATAAGAAAAAAAAGTAATTAGTCTGAGCAAACTGCCAGATGTCACATCAACAGTCCAATCAACATTGAAACTGCTGAGTAATAACCGCCCAAATCACAGCGAACCCCCGAACCTTTCAAGCAAAGGATAAACTAGGAAAACAGTCAGAAGCTTTCAAGCTACCGCATCAAACCTTCTGACTTGGGGGGCTGATGACGTGGGTAGCCTAAAGCAAACATAAATATATAACATTACTAAACAAATGCTTAAAGGGTTGAAGCCTACAAGGCTTCGGACAACCAGGAGCATCCTAAGTCAAAAAGATGACTTGTCCCGTCATCTTTTTCATCGATCAGGACAGATAAGCTGATGGAGTAACATCAGCTAACAGACCGCAGGTCCATAGCAGCTACTTACCATTTGTGGGATGTCCTTTAGTTGCAACAAGGCTCAAGGCAAGATGCTTTCTCCTTAGGGAGATCCCCTTTCCCTATAAATCAGAGGCTGATTCCTCAGCTCTGGACACACCATCACAATCACTCTCACTTCACTCTTCTAATTATTTTGGTCTTGCACGTGGAAGAATATTTCTCTCCACTCGGATCTCTAGAACTTCTATTTCTGGTTTCGAGTACATCTCAAACCAGAACCTTAATGCATCTAAAACAAGAAAAATAACCTTGAACCTCCTTCTACGTTTGCAACGTAGAAGGACACCACGACCTGCGTTAGGCAAAGTGGAACCTTTGAACCCTTGAACCTCCCTTGTGACTCAGAACTATCGTTAGGCAGTTATTTGTTGTAGCAACAGACAGCAACTAGCAAATGATTATTGATAGAAAATTTCATTTACGATGTGCACATATAATGTATATATGTGTGATCTTTGGGGGCAAAAACCCAAAGAACCCAAGCTGGGAAACCAGAGATGGTGGTGGTATGATAACTGGCTCTTCAACAGTTGAGTTAAACACCAATTTGGGGTGATAGTCGTCAACGCAATGATGGTGACGAAGTCGAAGACAAGCGATATGCAACGACCGTCCAAGCCGATCTCCGGCAACTACTAGCTTGGACCTGGTATACATGATTCTATTGTTGGGTTAGAATCTATATTTACTATATCGTTAAAAGATGTTATCAGTATCCCTCATTTGTTGAGTTAGAGATGCTTCAAGCCCAAATTTTGTTTATTTATGAAATTATGGGGTAGTTAAAACTTAAACATGCTTAGTAATAATACCATTCGCATTCGGAAAGATATAACTCCATAGTTAGTTGTTTTTGGCAAGAGTCATGATGTCTAAACATTCCCCTAAACAAAATTAAAGTATTTAAACATGAGTGATGCGGAAGCAACAAGATATGCATACGGTTCTTCAAGATATTTAGCTTGATCTTCACCCGGCCCCAAAGCATGAATACCTAGTGTTAAACTTCGAATAAAGACACTTTAAATGATTAAATGAGGTTTAAAACTGAAATTAAAGCAGTTAAGGCATATCTGAGGAAGTTCGCTTTTTACCCGCCCGGTCTGACATGCTGAAACTTTAAGATTTCTCATTTCAGAACTATGACCCGCCCGGGCTGACCTACTCAAACTTTAAGATTTCTCATTTCAGAACTGTGACCGGCCCGAGTCAGTATGTGACCCGCCCGGGCTGACCTGCTGAAACTTTACTAAGGCATATTTGGACATCCGGGACATACCCAAGATTATACTTATAGGACCCTAAGTGGCCCAAATCTGAAGAGTTAATTGCCAATTTAGTCCTTGAGGTTTGTCAAAAATTGTCACTTTCATCCAAATCTTTTTTTTTTGTCAATTTAGTCCTTGTGGTTTCATTTATTTGTCATTCTAGTCCCTGTGAACTAACAAGATTTGGATGAAAGTGACAACTTTTAACAAACCTCAGGAACTAAAATGTAAAAAAAGAAATGAAACCACAGGGACTAAATTGACAAATAAAAAAAGATTTGGATGAAAGTGGGAATTTTTAACAAACCTCGGGGACTAAATTGGCAATTAACTCAAATCTTATCTTAAAAGTTTGTTATTATCGCTTGTGTCAAGCTTATCATTGGCATACAATTTGGAATGGTCCGTTTCTTGATTTTCAAAGTTTGGATCATCTGACCCGTTTGAGTCGAAGCCTTACTATATTCTTATTTTGGCCGTTTGAGCCTTGTTTTTATTATCAATAGAAGTTCATACCTGGAATTAATGCTTACCATTTCATCCTGGCATACCCAAACTTACCCATGGCGTGTTTGGAAGTAATTAAGCATGTCATTTACAATAGGGACTCGTACTATTTATCTACAATGGTTTAAGTCTTCATGAATCCCTCAAGTGACTCGTGACCTGTTTGACTCGGTCCCGCAAAACTAGAGGCGGCGTTCAAGTTTATTCCCTTGGACAATATGCCTTTATGGCATTACCTTAGCGTCTATGGCCACGATATAACAAATTCACTAGTCACTTATCACTTGGGAACCATTTGACTAATAAATTTACAACGTATGTATATAAATTACGAGATTTGAGTCTTAAAAGGACTTACTTGGCATGTTTCCAACCTTCGACCAAGGTTGTTTCTATCGAGTTGCATTTGAATACAAGCTTCTTATAGTGAAGCTCTTGTGATATTGTTCAAGCATGGGAAAATACATCTAAAAGTATATAACTTGATTTTTAAACAAGCATAAGCTATCGAGTAACTTACCTTATTCGTGGCCTTTCCAACTTCAAATCTTTTACCTCCCTTGCTTCCCAAGCTTTCCGAATTCACACCTATTTCATGCTACACACGCATTGGTGTTTAGTCATTCATTCATTGTGCATCCAATTCATGGTTCCACATAAATCGAATTTGACACATATATCAATATATCATTATCGTATGTATTCATGAAATTTCATTCATTCATGCACTTTATCGAACACCTTGTATGCACATTTTCTCTAGGTTGATTCTAGGTGTTCAAGACCTCCTAACCTTTACCATTTATTTAGTTTACCAACAATACATGTTCAATTCGCAACATGTTCATGTTTTTCATAGCATTTGAAGTTTATAAGTCTTAGTATTAATTTACACTTATGAGATTCTCAACAATGTCAAAACCCACTTAACATAGGATACAACAATCTAATTAGCATATGAATCAAGCATAGTATTATGTATTTTCATAAATTAGGGTTCCTTTAATGTATATTAACATCTAGAAACCTTCATCCATCCTCAATTCACGTTTTCACATAAACCCTAATTTCATCATCTTATACACAGAAGTGATTTAGATGAAATAAAAGAGTTCCAAGGTTACCTTGTGATGAGTTGCACTACTGATCCTCAAGAAATCAATCATGCATCAAAGGAATCATGGTGTAGAGGCTGAATTGATCAAGATGAAGAAGAGTAGGTGATGTATGTATGTGTGTGTTCTTGGGTGTGAATGTTGATATGCACATTGTGTGCGTTGACCTTCACCAAGTTCACATATACCCCCACCTAACATGTTTCTCATATTTGAAATTTCAGCCCCTCACTAATGTAGTGCAAGTTATTTGCTAGATAAGTTCCCTATATTAACTTCTAGTGCTAGTTTGGTCTTTATTTCATTAACGGGGTTAGCGGTTTCGTTCGTTTGCTAGCAATTTAGCTCAAATCATGTTTTATTTATTTGCATTAAATCCCGTCTTTACATATTTAGTTATTGTTGGGTTATATTGAGACCACAGTTACCAGATCATAGACTTTTGATGGTTATTGTATAGCTTGATAGTTAGAGGGTTAGTTATGTTATTTAGACAAAGTTGTATGTGGGAAACCCTAGCTGCGCACTTGCTGGACGGGCCCTGCGCACTTGAGTCAAGTGCGCAGGCCTAACTCCTCCTATAAATAGAATGTGTGTGTACAGCTTGTTCCTTTGGGGTTTTACGATTATCTTTGTAGCACACGTGAATAGGTGCGTACTTGTCTGTGTATTCCAAGGTTATTCATCATCAAATCAGAAATGGAATCATCATGTTATTCATTGTGTGTGTCGGTTTTATTCATGTTCATCTAGTTTCTTTTATTGTAGAAGATTAATCACTTAAAACACCTAATCCATAGGTGTTTCTAAGTGATAACAATCTATTGCATTTAACAAGATCTAGCATTCGGGACTTACAATTTGGTATCAGAGCCTCTGTGCTCTAGATTGTATCTACTTTAAGATACCAAAACCCTCATCTTGTTAGTTTTTATTATCAAGATTATTTTCTTTATAAACTTTTAAATTTAGGTGTTTTTCTTATATTTTGGCTTCAAAATTCGTGAAAATTGTGTTTCTGAAGGTTAATAGTATGTTATTTTAGGTGAAAATTCAATCCAAGCACTTCAGAATGAAATGAAAATGTTTTGGAAAGAATTCAGCTGAGTTTTGTGTTTTTCACAGCCTGTTTTGCGCACTTATTTTATACATTCTGCGCACTTATTTCATATGTTGAGCACTTGTTTCTTGGTTTGAGTACTTAAATCACTGGTTTTAGTACGCAAACAAGGATGTGCGTACTTATTGCTGCAAATCGTCCTGAGCACTTAATTAGGGTTTCTGCGCACTTAAACAGAAATCCTTGTTTTGTGCGTACTTATTGAAAAGTGTAATGTTGAGTACTTGGCTAGGGTTTCTGCGCACTTAAATCTTAAATGAGAGTTTAAGTGTCTGCGTACTTCATTTAGTGCGCAGACTGATCAGTCAAGACTGAGCACTTACCATGCCCAAGTGTTGACTTATCTGCGCACTTATCAAGAAACACAGCTACACGTGTACTTGCAGGACTGCGCACTTATCTAAAGACTACATTTTGACAAAGCTGTTCACATTCTTACAGGTTTCTGCATACTTGATCTGGACCTCTGCGTACTTAGCTGCGTACTTAAGGACTTGGACATTTTCTGGACTGTTAAACTTAAAAATCTGATAAACAAACTGCTAAAAACTTACTTAAATCATGGCCGGTAACGATAACCACTCAACAGTAAATCCTATCACTCAACAAGAACTTGAAACTGGAACAACAACTAGAGTTCCTAAGTTAAAAGGTGTAGAGGACTATGGAACTTGGAAGAACAGAATGAGATCATTCTTCTATGTCACGGACTTCACCCAATGGAATTCTATCCAGTTGGGCTGTAACATCGCAAAATTTTCCCCAAAATTTTAATACATAAAAAGCCCTTATATATATATATATATATATCTATACTATATTAATAAGCATATAGGAAGGGTAGAAATGGTCATTTGCCACTTTACAAGCCTTGAAAGCATGTTGTACAATGATCAAATGCATAAATCTCTTAAACTTTTAAATTGTACAAGCTATGATGCATCATGTACAAGCCTATATGCATTTAAAAAAACACACGCATACACATCTAGGGTTTCAGATTCATGACATTTCAAAAACCTAATCCGCCGCGCTCTCTCTCTCTCTCTAGGCGATTCAAGAACATCGATTTATTTTGTGAGTACCAATTTGTTACCTTCTCTTCATTTTAGCTTCAGTTTTTTCAACCAAATCTACCGTCTTGTTTAATATTTGAGTCGGATCTGTGTAATGCTTTCGGATCTGTGTTAGGTTCCTCAACAATAGTGGTCGTGGGTGGAAGACGACAAACAGTGCTTGGTGGTTTCGGATCTGTGTATTTTTGGCGTTCAGTTTGGGTTTTTGAGTTGCAATTGTTTAAATTGGGTTGTTGAGTTTCTTGAGTTGCTTGCTAATCATTGTGTCGTTTTTTTTACTAATGGTTTTGTTTTCAGTTTGAACTTTCAATTTACTTATCATTTGTTTTTAAAGTCCAAGTAGTGGTTTTATTGAGGTTTCTAGCCATCTAGGTATGGTTTTAATAATGTCTGACTCATATGGAAAGCCTTGAGTAATTATAGAAAATTGTAGATGATTCTGTGTGAGAGCTTTCATGTTTATATTCGGCGCAGACATGGAAACCGCAGGTGAGGTCGCAATGAGCCGGTGGCTCGGCTCGGACTATCTGTTATAAGGAAGTCTCGAACCGAACGGCCGCGAAAACCAATTCGAGTCTGGTCAACTGGGCTGCATACACTCACCAAGTTGTCGTCCGAATCGACAAAGTGGTCTATTTTAGACACACACACACACATATATATCTATACACACACACAAACATCTTCGTTTTGTATGTTATGCATGTCTAATAATAGGTACAGTTCATTCTCATAGCATGCTATGATTCTGGCACTAATGATTGTTAAAGGGTGAATCATGTAAATCGGGTTTTATGGTTGCTTTTCATTTGGACAGATTTTGCATTGGACCGAAATTGTCAACAACTCTACATTCAAAAAGTTGGCACCATATGATCCTAATTGGTACTACATCTGAGCTGGTATGCTTTTCTTATATTTCAGTTTTTGTACATGATGTTGCGAAATTAAAATATTGATTTTTTGAACTATAATTAACATTTGTACTCTGCTAATATTTGCTTTTTTTATTATTTTGTTAAGCTTCCATGGCAAGGAAGAAATAATTTGAATGGAGGGCATGGATATGATGCTTTCCAAATCTAGGGTGGATGCAAGAGGAGTGGTAGTGCGCCAACTCACTTTTCGAGAGCAATGATGGTTTTTCATGTCACATTCTTCAACAATTGCATAACATGAATATGGTTGACTTTGACTAGAAAGGGTGAGTGTTTTGTACATCCTTTTTGTTTTGCATTACTAAAAAAGATAGATTGTTCTAGGGTGGATTGGTTAAATTATTTTGATGTTACTTTCAAGAATGAAAGCGATAATTGTTTCAACTGCATAATCTCCTTTGGTGGCTGCAAGTTACTTTTTATGAGTGTGTAACACTTTCTAAGATTATATTGCTGATTTTTTTGATAATGTGTCGATTTTTGTCTAGGCACTTAAAGAAGCATTTTAAACATTCTACAAGAAGGGTGTTGCTGGAAGTTAAAGTGTAGAGTTACTTGCTACATTTTATATAAATGTTCTTACAAAAGGTTTGGAGTGAGAAATTAACGATGACGCTACACGTGAGAAGGTATATTAAATAATTAAACATGCCATCCAATTATTAAACCTTCCACTTTTAGATATTTGACTCACTTGACGTGGCCATTGGATACGACGACTTAATGTGTATTTTTTTTGTTTTCATCATTACTTTCTTGTTATTAATTTTCTTGTTATTAATTTGGTTCTCAGAAAGTGAAATAGAAATGTAATTAGTAACTGCTCTCGCATCAACTACTTCTGGGTCTCAAATTTAATGTCGTTTTTCAGTTTTTATTGGCTGCTTTAGAAGGTTAGTTTCGGATTGAACCTTCTTTTCCACCACGTGACAACACCAAACTTGATGGCACCTTTAGTATTTTTGCACCTTTTTTTCTTCTATTTTACCAAGATCACTAACTTAGTGGTTTTAGTTTTGAATGTCATTGCAGCTTGTTGCAAGCGCACTACATTTTTCTAAAGACTGCACAGGTCAGACCATAAGCAAATTTACAACAAAGGTCAAACCATACACACTCTTAGAAAAAAGTTAAAGTTATATTTTTATTTTAACTGTACAAGAAACTTAAAAGGAGAGTGAGTCATTAGCTCAAAAGTTGCAGCTTTTATGCACCAGTATTTTAAAGGTTAGTTTAGTATACATGTATCGCAGAGGTGGCGAAACGGGTGGGTGATATGGGTTGGGTAACAAATCAAACTGTGTAATTTTTTTTTAATATGGGTTAAAACTGGTCAGGCGCATTGTATTTGTTTACCCATAATATTTTTTGTTCAAATTTGTTTAATAATAAACATCTAATTTGATTAATTGAATTCAAATATATGGTATGAGTGACTTTTGACTGGTGCAAACCAATTTGACCAGTTTTGTTTCAAGTTATTTTCTCAATACCCCAAGTTGACCGTTAAGAGTCAAATGCGCCAGAATTGCCACATCCAATAAACACTCGAGATCAATGTTCATGAATTCTAAGCTTAGAAATCAAAACTAGAGTCCTTGAGCGAAATGAGATATGATACACCAAATTCATTTTTTCTCAAATAAAGGCTTGACTTTTGTTGCTCGTTTATTTTATTGTTGACTTTCCTGTTTTATTTGAACACATTGAAATAATATAACCATGGTTTTAAAAAACAGTCGAGGCGCACGCCTTGAGGCGCACCTCAAGGCGATTCGAGGCAAAAACGAGTCTGAGGCGTTGCCTCAGAGATTATTTGTTTTAGGTGCGCCTCACAGGCCTGAGGCAGCAAGAAAAGGTGCGCCTCAAGCGCACATCAAGGGTTTTGAGTATGTTTTTGATGTTTTAGACTTTTTGTGACATTTCATATCTTATTTAATGTGTGTTTTTGATGTTTTTGATTATGAAATTAGTTAGTGTTTTACTTTTTATAGGATATATGATTTTTTTAATTTATTTTTTAGTTCTGCCTCGGGCTTACGCCTCGGTTCGCCTCGAGGCTTACGCCTCATGAGGCGAAGGGAAAATGCCCAGAGGCTCGTTTCCGTACTTTTAAACCTTGAATATAACATATAAATCATACAAAATATCCCTAAGTTCATCTCATAGACTTCGTATACGTAGTATGGTATAGAGTTATTTTAATTATGGTCTTTATACAACAGATGGTTTCAACTTTTGCAGGTGTCATAGTAGTTGGATTGTTGGCTTCTTCTGGTCACAGGTTGATCGATGGAACCTGTCAGCTTCACCAAATAATTTATTGTATTTCTCCTCAATATCTTCTATAGCTCATTGGGCAGGAATCAGATGCTTGCTCTCTGAAAGCCCAACATACTTCCCAAATCAAAGCTGCTGCAAAGGAATTGTACTTTAACAAGGATGGGTCAACATAGAGAAGCTTCAAGTAAGTTAACAATAAGCACAATTTTGGTTAGGTTGCAATTTATTTGAGTTTTTACACTTAATATTTTGGTTATTTGTTCTTTTTAAGTGTCATTTTGACATTAACAAACTTCCAGATCTTGTTGGTGTTACTTTTGGCCATAAGGGCATAAATGTTGTTTTAGAAAGCAAGTATGGTGCACCCAAAATTGTATCAAACCTATACATTAGTCTCATGTTATATTTATGTTCCTTTTGTGTTTGGCTTTTATAGGTTGATTTGGTAGACCCGGTGGAGAACATAGGTGCAAAATGGTTAGGAAAGCAGCTACCAAGACCAATGACTTGGCTGAATAAGCGGATTAAGTATGGGTCAAAGCATGATGGTATACAGAATTAACCGTGTCCATTTTTTACCTTTTCAGGGTTATACACCAGAAGGTGGTACCAATAATGTGTTTTTGTTTGGTATGGTCATCGAATTGTGGCAATAGGTTCTCAATCAAGGGAGTAAGATACAACAATGGGTTGCACTTGAAAGTCGTTTTGTTCGTGTAGTTTCCATGATTGCAAGAGTGAAACATGACAACTTGGTGAAGGTAAATTTACGTTTTACACAGTATTAACTTAAAAAGAGTGTGCTTTACATCTATATATGTTTTTATAATAGTATGTGGTGGAGAATGTGGTAGTAAAACTCTGTACTTTTTTTGAGTTTTTTTAACCCTATCTCATCCTACTGAAATTTCTGTATTGGTGAAACTTCTGAACCTTTTTTTCTGTTAGAATCAGACTACCTGCCACCTTTTTTTGTATTGGTGAAATTATGCTTAAGGTAGTCAAACCATTTACTTTTTGTTCACCTTTTCTGAATCATACACTAATTTGGCGAAAATCAGAACCACCACCTAATGGATGTTCTGCCATTTTGTTGTTCAAGATGAATTCTTATCTAATAAAACACCTTTGCATAACTAGCTTGCAGTAGCTATTGTTTGATACATTAGAATTAACGAAATAGAGTAAAAGCTCCATGTTATATATTTATTTAAAGGTGGTGTTTGGTATAGTTGGTTTTTCATTTCTTAGATGTGAGATTATTATTATTGATTTTGATTTTTTGTTAGTTGCATTGGCAGTTATTGTAAAAGAAAGGTAAATGGGCCGTTCGGTTTTTATGGTGGTGTTGAAGAAGCTAAACTTGCAATTAACATAGCACACGTTGAGGCAGCGTGCAAAAAATGGCATATGTTACTGTCTTAAGCTTTATCCGAAATAATACGGAAGTGAATTTTATTGGTTGACCTGACCCATGTCTACATGTACAATTTAAAAATGTTTCAGGGTTCATTGGAATATGTGGAACTCTTGAAACTCCCGATGTAGATTAATGTATTGAGATTGAATGGTTTAAGATTTGTTTTTGTTTATCTTGAAATGAAAGCAAATGTCTTGAATGCAGGCTCACTTTGCAAGAAAAAAAGAAAATAAAGTGTTCCAAGCTAAACCAAACCAACTGAAAATTAAGTACTTTTGCAAGCAACTTTTGTTGGTATCAAATTTGAAATTTATATATTTGAATACTTTATAACTGGATAAAAACATAATTATATATTGCATAAATTTAGCTATTATAGAACATCATATAGTTATTTTCATATATGCTTTTAAAATAGTATATTAAAGTTGATTCGATTAACTTATCACATATTGTAGCACCCTAATTTTAGATACATTGTTTAAAATTTATGTTACACTTACAATTTTTATACTTAGTGTTTGTTTGATGATTAGAATTGAGTTTGGTTGTAAACAAACAAAATTTAGATTAAATCAATAAGTGAAACCTTTTGTCAAACCTTGAGGTAAGAACGGTGGAGAAGTGTAATATATAAAAAAAGTCACGACCCATTTTGGAGTTTAAAATTAGATTGAGAAGATTATTTAACTATCTACAAGAGCATAATAAGCTCCTTAAACCTAAATCCAAGTTTTGTTGGTGTTTACCTATGAATAAGAAACCTAATAGAAGTATTGTATAATAAAGGGACGAGCAAATGGTATTAGATATCGGTAATATGGGCGGAGGATATTAACCCCAGCCCCACCGTTTTCTTGCGCAGTAGTATAAATTTACGTGTTTTCATCCGAAAATTTTATACGTATTGAATCTAGCCCCAACATTAAAAAAGTCTCATGAATTCCCCCCCCCCCCCCTAAAAAAAATTAAGCTCCGCCACTGACCGGTACTAGATTTCCCGTAACGAATCATTTTCGATGCCAATATGGTACATGCTTTTTTTAGCGTTTGCAGTACCTTTACTTTTGGTATCGGTATCGATACCGAGCTATCCCTAATTCAATATATCATGATAAGTTTTATAAACTGACTCATTTGACTCACTTGGAGGATAGGTGCAATGCGCAAAGAAAACGAGGTTTTTTTTAACAAATTTGCATATAGCCATAAACACTCGCCTCTAATTTACTTGCGCCCGACTCTAGGCGAGCTCCTGAACAGGGCTTTTACAAAAAAAATGTAGTTTGTCGTCTAAGTCACCACTAGGCTCTTATGTGCCTAGATTCGCTTTTGACAACCTAGCTCTTATCAATGTTTTATTGGTTGTTATAATCCTGTATAGGTCATATAAAGCGGTATGAGTTTATCTAGGTATGAAAAATGGGTAATTTTAGTGCATGTCAAAAATGGGTCAGGTAGGAAGTCAATAAAAGTTTCTTCTAAATTTATTGTCTAGATTTGAGTTATGTTTAATGGGTCAATGGAGAAATAAATACATATATACAAAGAAACGGGTCAAATGGGTAGGAAGTCATTAAAAGTTTAATTTTAATGCATAAAATTTCTACATTTTTTTTTATTAAAGAGTCAGGTTATTATTAAGCTATATATTTTTTGGTTATCATAGTGAAATAAATCGTACAAATGTTTCCATTCGACATCCTAACTCGGTCCTTTTAACCCTTACCAAATTAGTTATTTGTTTGAAGGTTTGGCCTTTCAAATGGATGTTCTAGATGTTTGCATTTATGACCAGATGTTCACAATCAACTTTGTTTTGAAGTGGTTTTAAGTTTCGAGCAAAGTTGCATAAAGTTATTCACTGTCGAGCTCTGCTTGTGGAGATTCGTTTCCTGATTTTTTTTCTTCTTATTTTTCAGAAAATAGTACGTTTGTATTCGATAGTTTGACTTATGAATGCAGGCCAGCTATGCTCCTAGGAAGACCAATAAAGACTAAAATATGCGGTTAAATGTGAACAAGGTTGTGGAATCATATGTTTAGAACACAATTGTATTTATAACACAATTAATAAATGTATAAGCATTATGAATTTATAACCAAATTATTTTGACGAAACTATTGAGGTGTTTGCAACATTATTTGGTTGACAACGATACAAGTTCAAGATTTGGTGAAGGTGGCAACTTAATTGAGAAAGAGTCAAAACTATTTACATGTGGCTAAACTTAAATTAAACCATATCAATTTAATCTCTACGATTAGATTTTTCTAATCATTAATGTTTATGTAATTTTTTTCTCAACCATACCACACTTTGGCTGCCAAGGCAAGTGGAGAGCAGTCCTTGAAATACATTTTTCATTTAATGAATTTGTTTAAAGCCCTCTATTACAATGGAGACCACAACAATGCTACTAACTCAAAAATTTAAAAAAATAGAACAATTGTCGCCACCGTCTCATCTTTTCATTTGGTGCATTTGTCTTAAGCCCTCGGTTACAAAGGAGAACATAACGATGTTACTAACTCGAATACATTTGGAAAAATAGAACAGTTGTTCCTGCCGCCACATTGCGCGGGTCTTCTACTAGTATATATATATATATATATATATATATATATATATATATATATATATATATATATATATATATATATATATTATTTTACACCTTTATCATTAATATTATACAAATGTGCCTAAGTCTTTATTTATCCTAAGTCACAACTTATATACATACATAAATGTATATAAATAATAATAATAATAATATGATTCTAAATTCTTTTTTTTTTTCACATACAAGATTTTTTTTTAAATAAAGCCTTGAGTCCTAGTCAAAGTCTTAGTCAAACAGTCAAAGTCTTAGTCAAAAAGTCAATTCATCATAAAACCTTACTTTATGGTGTTGACCAATTTTAATGGCTAATTGACTCCAAAACTAGTATAAAAACCCACCTATGACCCATTATACTTTGCACCTCTAAATCGATTGTTTCAATCCGATTAAACTTTCCCTCATATCTTTCTTCTATAGTCTATTACTTCTACAATTGAAGGTTTGATTATAAGCTCTTGTAATTGGCAACTTTGGGGCTACACATATTCTATTTCTCGAGACTTAATACTATACTAAGGTGAGTTTACGTAACCATGTTTATGCAATTATTTATACTTGCAACATTATACTTAAGCAATTCTACATACATGTCTAGTTGTAAACTTTAATGCCTCATGAATTAGACAACAACAACAGTTTCAACGAGTTTCAACGAGTTTCAACGAGTTTCAACATTACATAATCATTAGCTATGGCCAAGCCGGCGATACTCAATAATAGATCTATTGGATTCACAATCCCACCCAGATACATGTACCTCCTACATAGGTAGCGTGGGTGATTGTTATCGTTCCAACTTATTATTAAGGTGAACCGTGCATGACGGGATGGACCTAAACTAGTCGGAGGTTTGATTATGTCGATTCAACATATTATGTTTATTCATGTAGACTTAAACTTACGATAGATATATGAATTGCTAAACTTTTATACTTAAACTATTTGCTTGACATGGCTTATGTATTCTCACCAACTTCTAGTTGACCCCCCCCCCATTTTTACAACTCAACAGGAAATAATGATGCATGAAGACTAGAGTATTTACATGAGAAGGCAAACTGAAGTCTATGCTTGTTTGGTTTTTGTGATGTATTAGATTTCCACTTAAAACTCATTATGTATTTTCATTTTTTGGATATTTGCACTTTAAATTAATTTCAATTAAAATTTGGTTACCATGTGCTACTGTATACTCATTCTTACGTGACACCTCGATGTTTCCGCCATCGGTTGGGGTGTTACAGATTGGTATCAGAGCCATGGTTATAGGGAATTAGGTTATTAGAAAAATAATCTAGTCTATAACCATAGGATTATAACCAGTATTTGCTTCTTTTACTTGCCATTCTCTATCTCCCTCCTACTTCTTATCCCTACTTTCATCCTTACAAGAAGGTTGCTCTCCACCATTGGATCTACTCTTAGACTAATAGGACAAAATCCTCAGGTTTAGCCTGAACCACCTTGAGATCTCGTCGAAGTTCTAGATTTTAATAACGAACACGTGCAATCTGGAAGGGTGAACGCCTGTATTCTGAGTCTTCTGTCTAGGCTGGCATTGCGCATATATCCCAATCAGACGAGGGACCCGGATGCCTACCTGGGAATTCTCGGGATGAGTGTTCACTTATAGGCTAAAGCATGTCTTCATATGTTAATAGAATTTAGAATCTTTTATAAGTCAACGTTTTCGTTTATTCGTTTTAATTAAATGAATAAATGATTACATTCCTTATATTACCTCATTGTCCTTCATTCAACCCATATCTTATTGAACATTCATTACCCAAATCACTTCCGTAACCGATGCCCTATCAAGATCCTCCAGCTACCTAACCGCAAGTCTCACCATTTGACTATTGGTTGCTTTTATTCTATGTATTGACGCTATTTGATTCAAGTAATAAAATATTTGTCTGAGAGTTGTTACATGGTGCATGATTGTTTGAATGTGAACTAATTATATAAATCTATACAACTACAACTCATATACTGTGCTTGTTATACTTGCTTGCATAAACATGTTATCAATTTGCAACCTATGTGTATAATAAATGTTGCACTTAATAGAGGTCATCATGCCTTTTCAACAGTCGGGAGAGGCCCTACAACCTGCTCCACGACTGGTGGAGGCTATCGAACCTACTCAACGATTGGTAGAGGTCATTATGCCTTTTCAACAGTCGGGAGAGGCCTTACAACCTACTCCAAGACTGGTGGAGGCTATCGGACCTGCTCAACAATCGGTGGAGATATAGAAGGACGCAAAACTTTAATGTAAGGTAAATTGGTGATTGCGGTCCGGAACGTAATCGTGAATTTACAGGTACGTTAAGGTAGTGTGAAATTCTATCAAGGTTTTCAGTAAATAACCAATTATAAACTCTAGTTACCTGGTAGTTCATTTAGTCTTTCTATAGTCAATCAACTCATGCATTTCTTTTAGAAGTCCTAAAACTTAAGATTCTTATTCTCCTTGCTATTTCAGATGAACCTAATCCAACCCTTAAAACTCACACATATCAAAACTCTTACCCAAATTATTCGAAACAGTTTATTCTGTTATGTTGATGCGTTCTGCGACTAATGATTGGATAAACATTATTAACATATGTTAGAGAAGGGCCGAAGGTAGATAAATGGGGCGAAGGTAGATAAGATTGGGCGAAGGTAGATGATTAAAGGACGAAGGAAGATTGGAACTGACAAGAAGACACATTCGACCATTGGAAGTGGGCGAATGTGGAAAAGACCCACGTTCGACCAGTGAAAAGGGGCGAACGTGCAGTATCTATAAATAGGTTTTGTGATTTTGATTATGTAATAGAGTTGTCAGTTGTGTCTGTGTTGAGGTCAGGTTCAGAGGTTGTTTTGAGATATTGTGTGTGTGTTCTAGATTAACGTAAAACTGATTGTAAAAGCTTATTTGAAAGAAGTTAATCTATGAAATGATGTTGAAAATGATCTTGATTGCGTTTTGATTTGTGTTTTATCAATTTGTTCAGAACTAGGGTTTCCGCACCTAGTTTTGTGACTTGTATGATCGTATAATCCTGTTTTAGTTAAAATCTTTCGCTCACAAAGTGTTATCAGAGCATAGAGGATCATACAATAACAAATTTGATAAAATCAGAGCTGATTTGGACATGTTTTTGACCTAAATACATCTGTTTTTACATAAACATTGTTTTTAAGTGTTTTTGATCGATTTAAAGGAGAATTTGTGGTCAAATTCAAGTTTTCCAAGAATTAAAGTTGCTCCAAATCAATTCCGAAACATAACCTGATTGAGATCATTCAAATCCATGAACTTTTGAAAATCTGAGATCAGAATAACCGTTTTTCAAACAATAACCGTTTTTCAAAAGTGAGATCTGATCATGGTGGGCGAACCTGGAACCTGACTTGAGTTTTGTGGTCGAAAGTGTTGTAGAGTGGGCGAACCTGAGTAGTTAGTGGTCGAATCTAAAAATTTGTGTAGAACTTTTCACTTTCGGGTACATATTTTCACCTTCGACCGGATTATATTTGGGCGAAAGTGGAAGGGTGTTATTTTGTTTCTACATTCTGTTGATATCTACGTTCGGGTGTTACTGTTTGGGCAAACTTAGAATCAGAAGGGTCGAGAGTGATAAAGTTTGGACGAACATAGAATTTTCTGGTCGAACCTAGAGTATTT
Organism: Ambrosia trifida; assembly: GCA_028751855.1. Classification (NCBI taxonomy): domain Eukaryota; kingdom Viridiplantae; phylum Streptophyta; class Magnoliopsida; order Asterales; family Asteraceae; genus Ambrosia; species Ambrosia trifida. The sequence goes on along the minus strand of CM054126.1, from coordinate 64,599,973 downwards.
CGGGCGAACCTAGGTTTTTGTTGAAAATTTTTCTAAGTGTTGAGATTTTTTTTAGTTTGTGATCATGTGGCGTTTTCAAACTACTCCGGGATCAGCAACAACACAACCACAACAGCAAACGATGGATCCATGGACAGTGGCAGCGCAAAAGACGAACACACAGTCTTCACAACCACTTAACTACATGGCAACGACGAGCACGATGCCTCAAAGTGTAGCACATCCAGCACTACAATCTGATTACTGGGGAGTAGCAGCAGCGGCGGTAAATACTCAAACTACTAATGCTATTTCTACTTTGATTAAGGATTTGTCTACAGGTAGTGGAACTCGGCCACCGAAGCTCATGGAAATGCAAGAGTATAATCAGTGGCATACCATGTTCAAGATCCATTTGGAAGGCATGGGAGTAGAAGGCGCAGAGGCTTGGAGAATGATTGCTACGGGATACACACCACCAGTGTTGGAGAATACCGGTGAAATAGTTCCGTTGGAGAGTATGTCGGAGGAGGAGAAAAAGAAGTTTGCGGTGGAGAAGAAGGCTTTTTCCCAATTGACACAGGCAATCACAAGTGACCTGTTGCATCAGTTTGGGACATGTACTACATCAAAGCAGCTTTGGGATAAGCTTAAGAGGAAGCATGATGGTAATGAGAAGACTAGGAGCCTGAGAATGGAAGAATTAGTCAAAGAGTTTGAGAATTTTTCTTTTATTAATAATGAAACTCTAAAAGAACTAACTCCTAGATATATGCATTTGTTGTCTGAATTGTCTAGTTATGGTGTACAGATTCCAATGACTAAGCAGGTGGATAAGTTTGCAGATGCTTTACCACCACAATGGGATCAGCATGTGGAAGTTCTCAGAGAGAAGGATGCTTATCAATTCTGGACTATTTCAGAGTTTATCGAAAAGCTGGAGAACAAAGAGATGGAGGATAGGAGGAAAGCTAGAAGGTCACAGATTCCTCAGAATCCTAGTTTGTATTTTGGAGGCACTTCAGTTCCAGTTGGTAACTCGAGCTCAGGAAGCATTGCACCACATGTTGCATGTATTTCCAATGTCATGGAATCATCAAAACCAACCACCAACTACTTGACACAAACATCATCCTACTCACAACCATCATACACACCACCACAATACAATTCCTACATTTCATCACTCTCCCCAATGCAACAAGCAGGTTTTTACACCGCTAACCAATCACAACAACCAATAAACCAAGTTACTCAACCTAATCAACAACCGGTGGTTTTGGATACATCTAACTTGGGAAATGTGACTGTGGAGGTTGCTCAGCAACACATTGCATTAGTCTCAGCAATGGTTTCATCCTACAATGGGTTAGTTGCTAGTCAGATTGGGAACAACAACTTAACCAACGAAGACTATGCACAGATTGACAAGGAAGAGATGGAACTCATTGACATCCAATGGGCTTTTGCGAGTATCATGAGATGAGCAACAGAGTTCATTGAGAAAACAGGTAGGACTGATTTGGCAACTTCTCCCAACACAACCTACGGATTTAACAAGGAGAAGGTTACGTGTTATAATTGTGGAGAAAAAGGACACTTTAAAAGGGAATGCACCCAGCCACCTAAACAAGGTAATCGAAACCCTTTCAATGCAAATTACCAGAACCGTCAACAACAAAACCAAGTTTCTTACCAAAATAACAACAACTACCAAAACCGAAACTTTAACAACCAAAACAGACAACCAAACACTCAAAACCAGATTCAAAACCAATCTTCTAACAACACAAACCGAACAGTTATACCTATCACCACACCTAATGAGACTCAACAGAATGCGAGTCAGAACCAAGCTTTGGTGACTCAACAGGATGAAAGGTTTGACTGGTCGGGTATGCAAATAGGAGTTGAGGAAGTGACTACTGGTGGGAATGTGGCATGTGTTGCTTATCAGGTTGATATGGAAGAGTCGGTGGCGATTGATGACAAGAAAGAAACTAAGGAGTGTGAAAGTGATGATTCTGAGACTGAGATGGAAGTGGAGAATGAACCTGTTAAGGTTAAGGCTGAGGAAAGAAGTTCTGGAATGGTGATTGATTCTGTTACTGATGTTCCTGAAGAGTGTAGATCAGTTTATTCAGATTCTGAGAGCGAATCAGACACAGAGGCAAGTGTTGATTCTTTAGATGATGATATTGATCAGTTGCTGGCAGAAGCTGACTTTTTGATGACGAGGAAGTCGTGCATTGCTGATGATGCTTTCACCAAGATTGACTATTCCAAGTTTTTCACTGGAAAGGAAGCTCATTTCGCGTTGATGGCCATGACTGAACCGCCAAAACCTGTAAGTTCTGAATCTAGCACTGATTTTATGAGTGATAAATATTGTGGAACATGTGATAGATTGACTGAGGAGAATAAACAACTCCGAATTTCACGTGATAGTGCTATCATGAACAGTCAATCTACTCGCAAAGAGTTGAATGCTTTCAACAAAGTATTAGATGGCTATAAAAAGGACATTTCCGACTTGAAAAACACTTTGTCATTGAAACAATTGGCAATAAACAACTATATCAATGAAATTGAAAACACCAAGTTGGAAATGGCAGCCATGAAATGCTTTGCTGAAAAGGTTAACAAAAAGTTGGAAAGTTATAAGAATGTTGCTTATGTGGTAGACCATATCATTGATGATAACACCACCAATTACAAGTCTGTACCATCTCCGATTCTTTTTGAAAATCATAACTATCATCAAGTAATACCGGAGAGCTCGGTAAAATCAGACTCATCATCGGAAATGGAATCTAATACCTCGAGTATTGGTGATCCTCATTCCGATGTGAGACCGATTTTAGGCTTGAACGATGAGGGTGTTTATGCTGAAAGTGTGAATTCAGACTCAGAGAATGATGATACTGGTAGTGATCAAACTGTTAATGTATGTGAGATTCCAAAAGAAAATCACATCATTACTACTGAACCAGTGTCACCATCTGATCATGTTCATCCGATGGCAAATGCTAATCGTGATAAAAAGTCTGAAAAGAATGATGTTAAGAAAGATAATGGTGTTAAGAATGTTGTTAAAAAGAATGAGTTGAATGAACAATGTGACAAACCTGTCAAAGTGTTCTATCGGATGGAAGGATCCGATAAGATCATTTCTGATGAGGAATTTCCAATCAAAAACGTTAACTATTCTAAACTTGACAAAATCTGGCAAGAAAGCACTATTTGGTTTCCAAAACATGAGAGAACAAACGAAATTCCACCAGAAATTTTAAAGAAATTGTTTTCGGATGTTCCTCAAGAACCAAAGGTCCATGTCACCGAGTTCATTCGACCAAATGACAAAGCAAATGGTTTTCATGAGCCCACTTACTCGAAAGGACCACTTCCTGAGAGTTTGAGGAATCAACAGTATAATGATCAATATCCTGTTAGATCATTTGCTCCACCGAATGCTCATTATGTTTTTGAAGAATATCGAAAATGCTTTAAATGTGGAGAACGTGGGCATTTACTTGCTCAGTGTCCATATGTAAGGCATAAAAGACATGAGGTTGAAGTTAGAAATTCCATGAGAAAGCCGATTGATCATTATGCTCCACCACATAGACGGGTTGTTCCTCAACAACAACAGTTTTATAATCAAAACAATTTTCAAATAAGGAACAATCGTCCAATTCAATATGATCAAAGAAATCGGATTGCTATGGAACAATCTTGGAGAAAACCTGTGGTGAACTCAACAGTTGATAGGCAAAAGGTTCCACAAAAACCGATTGTCAAATCAAATGTTGGACCTAAGTCTGTTAATTCAGATAAGGTAGCCAAGAAAGTTACTTTTGTTAACAATGTTCAGAAACCAATTGAAAAACCAAAATCTCAAATTCGTATTCTTAAAAGGCCTGAACAATCTTGGACACCTAATGGTACTCCAGGAGCATCTACTTCAAAGGTAAGTGAGAAAAAGGAAAATGTTTTGAACAATCAGAAAAAGATTGATCCAAAACAAAAAGTTGTTGAAAAAGTTAATGAGGATGTTTCTTTGAAAGCCGATGTTCAAAGGCCCAAGACTCAGGCTTGGGTCCCCCGAAAGAACTAAATGTTTATTTTTTTGTGTGCAGGGAGCTTCAGTTGGCCCTATTAGCAGTCTATGGATTGTTGATAGTGGAGCTTCAGGCCACATGACGGGGGATCTCGCATTGCTGTTTGATGTGAAAAACATTAATGGAGGGTATGTCGCTTTCGCGGGTAATAAAGGAGGATATATCACGATGGAAGGAAGCGTGAGTAATGGGATTGTGACTTTCGAGCGGATTTCTTATGTCAAGCAGATAGACTATAATCTGTTGAGCGTCAGTCAAATATGCGATAAACAATTTTCTGTGCATTTCGATGACAAATCCAGTTATATTCTCAAACCGGGCTTCAAAATTCCAAAGGAGTGGGTAATGTTGATGGCACCTCGAGTCAACAATCTCTATATTCTTGACATGTCCAAGGCGATGACATCACAGGGGCAAATAACATGCTTACTATCCAAGGCGACCGAGAAAGAATCGATAATGTGGCACCGCAGAATGGGGCACATTCATCTGAGAAAAATGAATCAACTGGTGAGAAATGGGCTTGTCGATGGAGTAAACGTGAAACATTTCCATCTGAACGACAAGTGTGTAAGTTGTATGAAAGGAAAACAACACAAACAGTCCCATAAAGTGAAGAAAGTTAACTCTGTTGAGATGCCGCTTGAGCGATTGCACATGGACCTATTCGGACCGGTCAAGCGCAAAAGTCATCTTGGAGAGCTTTATTGTTTAGTTGTCACTGATGACTATTCAAGATTTTCATGGGTGATGTGTTTGAAGAACAAAAGCGACACCTTTACCAATCTACAAGTTCTGTTCACTCGATTAGAGAATATCTACAATTTGAAGATAAAAAGAATCAGGAGTGACAACGGGACGGAGTTCAAAAACGCCAAGACGGATGAACTTTGTGAAAGCAAAGGGATACATCATGAATATTCGGCTCCGTATACCCCACAGCAGAATGGTGTTGCTGAACGATAGAATAGGACTCTAATTGAAGCGGCTAGAACAATGCTCGCTGATTCAAATCTTCCAGTAATGTTCTGGAATGAGGCGATTTATGCAGCAAATTATACATTAAATCGGGTCCTAACAGTGAAGAAGTTTGGAAAAACATCTTATGAACTGTTACACCGACGAAAGCCAAACTTAGAGTATCTAGAACCTTTCGGGGCGCCATGCACGATGTTGAATCCAGGAGAGAAGTTTAGTCCTAAAGCTGAGGAGGGATATTTTGTTGGATATGCAACCCCGCTCAAAAGGGTATTCAACAAGCGAACTCGTCAAGTGGAGGATTGGGCTAACGTGGAAGTTCAACGATACACTCAAAATTTGCAAGGCACGGGCCCTGATTGGATGTTTGATTACAAAGAATTCTTTGAATCATTCAACCTAGATAGCTTGGTTGAAGAAGCTGTTATCAGATTACTTTACGAGTGTGAAAACGCGGCGACTTCACCGTTGATGCGTCCAATCACCGTAAACCCCCCACCAGCTTCTAATGATACCAGTGCTCCTATACAAGAGGAAGAGATGTTTCAAGAAGCTTCAACGTCATTAGACACTTCAGAATCTGAAGATGAACAATTTGAAGAAGCAGTTCTTGAACATGCAGAAGAATTAGAAGTGCAACCTGTGAACCCAACTCCAAATCCGGATGTTGCTTCATCATCAAACACGGGTCATGATCAGGATGATGTAGAAAACTTGACTGCTCAGACGGGAGTGATTGTACCTGTTAATCCGGAATCTCGGATTCATCGTATTCACCCGCTAGAGCAAGTTATCGGTGATCCTGGAAGTGGTGTTATGACCAGAGGGCAGCTGAAAAGCGTTAACTCGCCAGAGAGTTTTGGTGCTTTAGCATTATATGCCAAAATTCAAAAATCTGGTAGTCAAAATGATTGGTCGTTTGCATGTTATGTGTCGCAGGTAGAGCCAAGGACATACAAAGACGCTTTGAATGAAGATGCCTGGGTTGAGGCAATGCAGGAGGAGTTATTGCAATTCCAGAAATTGGGAGTCTGGACGCTCACAGATTTGCCGCCGGGAAGAAAGAAAATAGGCACTAAGTGGGTGTTTAAGTGCAAAAAGGATGATCGTGGAGTTATTGTTCGTAACAAAGCCAGATTGGTCGTGCAGGGTTTTCATCAAATCGAAGGGATTGATTACAACGAAATCTATGCACCAGTAGCACGAATTGAAGCTATTCGGATGTTCCTCGCGTTTGCTTCATACAAGAAATTCAAAGTCTATCAAATGGCTGTCAAGAGCGCATTTTTGTACGGGAAAGTCAAGGAGGAGGTTTATGTCGGGCAGCCACCAGGCTTTGAGGACCCAATCCACCGGGATAAGGTCTACGTGCTGAACAAAGCTTTATATGGTTTGCACCAGGCTCCAAGACAGTGGTACGAGGAGCTAAGTACATACCTCATCTCTAAAGGATTCAAGCGCGGCCTCGTCGACTGCACCCTCTTCACGAAGAAGACGGGAGATGATTTGCTTCTAGTACAGATTTACGTTGATGATATTATATTTGGTTCAACTAACGAACTTTTATGCAGGGAATTCGAAACTGTCATGCAGGAAAAGTTCGAAATGAGCGCAATGGGGGAGATGCAGTTTTTCCTCGGCTTACAGGTGGACCAAAGACCCGACGGGATCTTCATTCACCGGACGAAATATGTATCCGACATCTTGAGCCGATTCCAGATGGAGGACTCTAAGCCGATGGATACCCCGATTCAACCCAATCACGGGATTGGAGTGGACGCTAAGGGGAGCTGACAGATCCATTTACATACAGAGCAATCATCGGATCTCTGATGTATTTGACAGCGTCTCGACCAGATATTATGTATGCAACGTGTCTCTGTGCTCGCTATCAATCGAAGCCGAAACAAAGTCATCTGACGGCGGTCAAGCGTATCCTTCGATATCTGAAGGGTTGTCCATCAAAAGGACTTTGGTACCCTAATGATGATGATTTTGATTTTATTGCTTTTAGTGATGCAGATTGGGGCGGCTGTGACAATGATAGCAAATCAACAACAGCTGGTTGCCAGTTTTTAGGGAGCAGGTTAATTACCTGGCAATGCAAGAAACAGACTTCCGTCGCACTGTCTACATGTGAAGCCGAGTACATTTCAGCCTCGAGTTGCTGTTCACAAGTGCTCTGGATCCAACAACAGATGGTCGATTACGGTTTGCAGTTTCTTAAAACCCCTATACACTGTGACAACGAAGCCGCAATTGCATTAACTAAAAATACTGAAAATCATTCTAAAGCAAAACATATCCGGATTAAATATCATTTTATCCGTGATTGTTACACTAAGGAATTGATAGATATGGTCAAAATCCATACTGACTACCAACGTGCAGATTTGTTTACAAAAGCTTTTGACAGATCCCGCTTTGAATATCTTTTGAAAGTAAACAATATAAAGGAAAAACAGGACTAATCGGCACCTCGGTTTATCGCTTTTTAGTTTTAGTTTTTAAATTTTTGCTAATTGGGAATTTCTCTTTGCTAATTGGGAATTTCTCTTTACTATCATAATCCTCAAAGAAGTTGATGCTTTCGAGGGGGTTGTTTAATCCTCAAAGAAGTTGATGCTTTCAAGTGGATTGTTTCTTTCAAAATTTTTGTTTTGTTTTTCAGAAAAATTAAAAACCCAAAAATATGTTCTTTATTTTAGGGGGAGTCATTTTATCAGAAAAACCAAAAACATTGAAAAATTTTCAAAATACCTAAAAATTAGAAAAACCAAAATGATTTCCTGGATAAAAAGAGGAAATGATAGTACATCAGTGGGGATCTGACACAGGCTAAAGAATTGTATAGTATAATGAGACGTATGTTGATTACGTGTGATGTGCTGATAGGCTTCGTAGACTAAATATTGCGTGCATTAGTGATACAAACATAACAAACTACGCGTTTGTGGCTGAACACCTCATGGACATATGGTCTTAGTACCGTAATTTCGTTTGATAGGATATTTGTACAAAACTCGGAGGTTTAGGGTCGTTATGTTATTAGTTGTCTGGGGATAGCCTATCTGATCTTCTGCTGTAAGTCATTACGGACCTAGATCAGACAGGATGTCTTTATAAAAGAGCTATATGCCAAATCCTAAAGTTACCGAATTGAGTAACTTTCCATGTTATATGATGATCAAAGATTATCTATTACATCGTATTTATCATTGATGCAAATCATGATTAATATCAGTCCTCAACCTGGTATAGTGCATACGTTACTTTGCTGCATTAATTTGCTGACCTGTATACCTCTATGCATTATATCTTGTACAATTACAGACGACGAAAGCATAATCACGCTTTACAATGAGTCTTTGTGCATTTACTTCTTGATACGGGAGTATGTCGTGTGTGTGGGAACCACAATGTGTTAGTCTAATACATCTAATTCGTATCATTTTAAAGCATTGCGTAATTGTCTGCATGTGAGCTTACGTGGACCACAATATCAGCAATTGCCGTGTCACATATTGTTTTTAATGATAATATTCAAACAGATCAATGCTGTGTTCAGATTTCTCAGTAAACTGATATGATCCTCTTACTGGAAATCACAAAATGTTTACTGCTTTCATTTACTTTGATGCATTTTACTTTGTTGCATTTTACTTTTATTGTCAAAAAGATACAAAATCCAAAAAGATTTTAGGTGTGTTTTGATAAAATTTCGAAAATTCAAAAATATTTGCATTTCTGCTTTATTTTTGATAACCGGGGATGCTTGATGGTCAATTTCTGAGATTTGATAACACCATCTGGACTTTGTATCATTCAAAAAGTGTAAATTTGAGTTTTGGAAGTTTAACGGATTGAAAAATGTTGAACGGGATTCGAATTCGTGATTTGGCGAAATTTTTAGATTTTTCCATTTTACATTCGCCCCTTAATTGGGTCGAATGTGGAAAAATCATTACCTTCGACCGTTTTTTTATTTTGGACGAATGTGATTTTTTCACTTCCGGGTGACAAAATCCATCTCCGGGTATACATTTTACCTTCGGGTGGACGAAGGTGGCCATATTTCACATTCGTGCCATTCATTTGGGGCGAATGTGGACTTCACCCACATTCGACCAACAACAACGGACGAATGTAGCTTCTATATATAACCCATTTCACATTCGAACCTTACATTTGAAAATTTTTCAAAATCCTTTGATAACCAGACCTTGTTGCTCGTGTTTCTTTTGATTCACTGATTTAATCCCTGACCTTTACTGATCATTTTGAGACTAAATTTGCAGGTAATGGACATCATTACAGACCAGAATCGTCGTGTTTTTTAAACCGGACCTAGGGTTTTAATTTTAGGGGTTTAGGATGTTTGTTAAATGCTGGTTTTGATTTCCGTTCACTTTTCATAAGTTTTAGGGGGAGAATATAAAAGGAATTAGGTTTATAACAATGATTAGATGTTCGTTTGATCGATTGAAACAGTTAAAACCTAATTCTACTTTAAAACTCATGAAAACTGAATAATTTTGACAATTGGTTTTGAACAAGTGTTAATCGGTCATGTTAGGTCATATTAGGATTAAAATTACATGTTAAAAACTGAATTGGCAAAATTTTAAATTTTGGGCAAAATCTATTTCACCTTCGGTTCAAAAACCGGGCGAAGGTGGAATTGGTTTGGGCGAATGTACAATAATCTGGACGAAAGTGACTTTTTACTCAGATCATGTTCACATTCGACCATAATTTTCACATTCGACCAAATTATCTCACATTCGACCATTCTAAAACGGGCGAATGTGCAGTATGTTTTTGACCAGAATTTTTGTAATTTTTGTCGTTTTTGTATTTTGACGTGTTTGTTTGATTTTAATGTGCAGATGGCTGATCAATCCGAGAACGTTGAAGCACCAGCAGTTAATGTTGAAGTTCCAACAGAGATTATTGTTATAGATCCGGTGCCAGAGGCAGAAACGTCTGTTCCAAGCAGTTGGCCGTTTGAAAGATCGCATAACTGTTGCGCATATCTCGGTGATGTAGAGAAGAATACGGAGTTCACCGGGATCATAGAGTTTCTGAAGAGGAGCAGAATAGTTCATGCATTAGCCACACCGACGATCATATACAGAGACATTATTGAAGATTTCTACCGAAATGCGAAGTATGACTACTGGGAGAATCAAACGATCATCAAGAGCAAGATTCAGGATATGGAGATGTTCTTGACTGAAGCTGATATTCGGGAAGCGTTACAGATAAAGTTTGAAGATAGTGAAGATCCCAGGGAGTTGTCATGGACAGAGCAGAAAGCGTGTTTCTTACGGATGAAATACAAAGGTCCAATTACTGACGGATCTATGTATAAGGGAAGCTGGGAGTGCAGTATAAATATTTTGCACATGTTCTTATCCACGTATTTGGGTGTGTGAGCGGTGGATATGATGTCATGAGAAGGAGTTTAAGTTCGTTAATGGTTGCGTTGACACTCAACAAACCATTTAACGTATCTGGGATGATTCTTGATCATATGCTGGAGATGCTGAAAGGAATGAAGAACAAGAAGTTCATGTTATATCCGAGATTTCTGATGATGATCTTTGACTATAAGTATCCTATGTTGAAAAAGGATCCGACTATGATCCTAGGTCAAGATCATATGAACATTAGAACATTGATGAGAATGAAGGGTTACAAAGGTGTGCCTGATAGTGAGAAGCCACCTAATAGGAGATTATTTGGTGCTTTGGCTCGTCAGGATTACACTGATCCTGGCAAGAACAAAGCAAGGCATGATAATAGTGATTCGGACAATGATGATCCCTTAGTGTATGTTGATTCAAACACTAAGAGGAAACGGCAAGTAGTCAATCCTGGAGCCAAAGGGAAGGGCAAGGGAAAGACTGTGGATCAGGGAAGCTCTAAGCAACAAGCGGTTAGACAGAAATCGACAGCGAAGAAAGGATCAGGTTTGGTGGACGAAGAGTCGGTAGATTCAGAAGAGACTGAAGTAGAGGAACAGTGGGATTCTGATACTGAAAATGTGAGGACCACCAAACGTAAGGCCACTATGGTTGGTGAGTCTGGATCCTTGAACAAATCGATTGAAGAAGCTGAGAAAAGAAAGAAATCTGTTGAAGATGAGAGTCTAGGTGTTGACCTAGCAGAGTTGAGTGTTGGAGATACTGTGGTAGTTAATTTGCCTAGAACGAAAAAGCAAAAGACCATGGCCAAGAAGTCAAGTACAAAAGAGCTGAGGGAGAAAGAGTTAGCTCAGTTATTGAAGGGTAAAAGAGTACCTGATGCAGGTACATCATCTAAGCTGTCTTCACCTGTTTCTAAAAAGCAGAAGAAAACGAAAGAGGCAGAGACTTTACCAATCGATCAATTCAATGTCGATTTGGATAAAGTGCTCGATATGTTCAGAAAACCTCAGAAGGAGAAAGTAGCTGAAGTTGAGCCATCTAAATCAAAGTCGAAGAAAGTAACTGTGGATGACGATGTCATGAAGCAAGTGAATAAGAAAATGGAAGATATGATGAAGATGTTAGTTGCTCAACAGGCTGAGATTGCTAAGTTTAAGCAAAATGAGGAGAAAATGCTTCAGATCGTGGTTGCTTCGAAATCTAATCAGGATGAGATAAATGATAAGATTAAGATGTTGGAAGCAAAGAACAAAAAGCTTGAAGGTAAATGTTCGAGGAATAAGAACAGATTGAAGCTGATTAAAGAGGATAACAAAGAACTAAGGAATGAAAACAAACGCCTTAGTAATTTGATTGACGAGCTTTATAGCAGGGCACCCCAGTTGAAAGAGGGTGAAGAAGATGAAGAAGAGGAAGAAGAGCAGGTGGATTTTGAACCATCAGATTCCGATAAAGAACAAGAAGATGATGATGAGGATGATGATGGATCGGAGAAAAGCGATGATGATGATGATGACAACAATGATGATGATGATGATGCAGAAGGTGCTGGGAGACAGAAAGGAGATGAGTTTAGCAGTGGTAGTGATCATGATGGAGGAGATGATACTTCCAGATTCACTTATGAGAAGAGAACATCAAAGAAGAAAGATACTGGAGAATCAAGTTCTAAGAAGAAAGGTGAGAACGTTGATTCAGATGAAAGTATTTTCTGGAATGAGAAGGTGAGATCTCTATCTGATGATGCTAAACAGCTGTATAAAGATATGTTGGAAAAGAGAGAATGGACCATTGAGTTCACAGGATGCTTCGCTGAGATATTCCAAGCTGATGACTTAAGATATGAATTGGAATATGAAGATCCTGATCTTGAAGAAGGGGAATTACCTGCATCTGTGGCAAAGGAAATACTAGATGGTCTTGCACAGAGGTTAGGGAAAACTTTTGAGGAGTTTATGATGGATGAATCGATTCCAGATATTCCTGAAAAGGATATTGGAAGTCATTCAGATGATATGCAGACTCCTGAGAACAATGAAGTGGAGATGGAAGATATAACTCATGAAGAGTTCCCTCAGTACTTCAGACAAACAGATGAAAATGAAGTATTTCCTGATTTCACTGAGGTACCAAATAAGTCAGCAAAACAGAAAGCTAAGAAAAGGAGTGAAGAGTTTGTGGAGAAGGTATTCGGTACTGATAAGAAAGATTCTTCTAACCAGTCTGATGAGTTGAAGAATTATTTGAAGAAATTGAAGGAAATGGATGAGAATCGACCAAAACCTGAAGCTCAAGGTAACTTTTACAGATTTCATAATGCCAAGTTCAAAGGCAGAGCTCTCGGGTGGACTTACTTAGGCAGGCTGAAATGTATTGCTGCAAAATGGGAAACCGGAATCCTGTACTTCAACAGATTCTGTGACTTGCTTACTCTACCATACTGGGCGGTTAGAGACTTATGCAGATTCCCAATGTCAGGTGCCGAAGTAAATGGATCACATGTCGGTTGGTGCGCAGATAAATTGGTTTGGGAAAGTCGAACAAGATGGAAGAGATTTCAGCCTCAATATCCCCGAAGAAAAGTTCATAGGGATATTGATCCTCAAACCAATATGAAGCGAGTAACTTTGATCTATAAAGCACCTGCAGTGATGAGAAAGATACCGTTGATGCCTATGCCACAGCATTTTAGTGCTGATTTTATCTTCTGGTATTATGATTGGAGAAAGGCTGAAGCGGTGATCGTGTTGAGAGATGGAAAGGATAAATACAAGCATGTTCATGTATTTGATCCTATGTGGTTGATTAATTGCACGTTTGAAGACATCATCATGCTTTTCTACAATCCGATCTACTATGAACCAAAAGACTTTGCTCAAGCAAGAAAGTATACTCAAGTGGTTGGAGTTTGTTTTGCGTATGACATCAATGCAGGAAGCAATTTGGAGGGTAAGCTTGGTAAGACAGTGAAGATAGCAAATGTGTCTAAACCAGTGAAGAAAACATTTGAGCCTCCAATGACTACTGAGCAGAAGAAACAGCTCAGAATCAAGTTGATGAACAAAACGATGGACCAACAGAGAAAACTATCCAATCAATAGTCGAGGGGGAGTTTGTTGATGCGTTCTGCGACTAATGATTGGATAAACATTATTAACATATGTTAGAGAAGGGCCGAAGGTAGATAAATGGGGCGAAGGTAGATAAGATTGGGCGAAGGTAGATGATTAAAGGACGAAGGAAGATTGGAACTGACAAGAAGACACATTCGACCATTGGAAGTGGGCGAATGTGGAAAAGACCCACGTTCGACCAGTGAAAAGGGGCGAACGTGCAGTATCTATAAATAGGTTTTGTGATTTTGATTATGTAATAGAGTTGTCAGTTGTGTCTGTGTTGAGGTCAGGTTCAGAGGTTGTTTTGAGATATTGTGTGTGTGTTCTAGATTAACGTAAAAATGATTGTAAAAGCTTATTTGAAAGAAGTTAATCTATGAAATGATGTTGAAAATGATCTTGATTGCGTTTTGATTTGTGTTTTATCAATTTGTTCAGAACTAGGGTTTCCGCACCTAGTTTTGTGACTTGTATGATCGTATAATCCTGTTTTAGTTAAAATCTTTCGCTCACATGTTACCTATAAATTTATGTCATGCCTTAACTCGAAACTTCCCAAACCACCCTTGTCCTAATTTCTACCCAATCACCTTCAACCCTGTGTTTTCAATAAACTTCGGGACGAAGTTTCCAAATGTAGGGGAGACTGTAACATTGCAAAATTTTCCCCAAAATTTTAATACATAAAAAGCCCTTATATATATATATATATATATATATATATATATATATATATATATTATTTTACACCTTTATCATTAATATTATACAAATGTGCCTAAGTCTTTATTTATCCTAAGTCACAACTTATATACATACATAAATGTATATAAATAATAATAATAATAATATGATTCTAAATTCTTTTTTTTTCACATACAAGATTTTTTTTTAAATAAAGCCTTGAGTCCTAGTCAAAGTCTTAGTCAAACAGTCAAAGTCTTAGTCAAAAAGTCAATTCATCATAAAACCTTACTTTATGGTGTTGACCAATTTTAATGGCTAATTGACTCCAAAACTAGTATAAAAACCCACCTATGACCCATTATACTTTGCACCTCTAAATCGATTGTTTCAATCCGATTAAACTTTCCCTCATATCTTTCTTCTATAGTCTATTACTTCTACAATTGAAGCTTTGATTATAAGCTCTTGTAATTGGCAACTTTGGGGCTACACATATTCTATTTCTCGAGACTTAATACTATACTAAGGTGAGTTTACGTAACCATGTTTATGCAATGATTTATACTTGCAACATTATACTTAAGCAATTCTACATACATGTCTAGTTGTAAACTTTAATTCCTCATGAATTAGACAACAACAACAGTTTCAACGAGTTTCAACATTACATAATCATTAGCTATGGCCAAGCCGGCGATACTCAATAATAGATCTATTGGATTGACAATCCCACCCGGATACGTGTACCTCCTACATAGGTAGCGTGGGTGATTGTTATCGTTCCAACATATTATTAAGGTGAACCGTGGATGACGGGATGGACCTAAACTAGTCGGAGGTTTGATTATGTCGATTCAACATATTATGTTTATTCATGTAGACTTAAACTTACGATAGACATATGAATTGCTAAACTTTTATACTTAAACTATTTGCTTGACATGGCTTATGTATTCTCACCAACTTCTAGTTGACCCCCCCCCCCCATTTTTACAACTCAACAGGAAATAATGATGCATGAAGACTAGAGTATTTACATGAGAAGGCAAACTGAAGTCTATGCTTGTTTGGTTTTTGTGATGTATTAGATTTCCACTTAAAACTCATTATGTATTTCCATTTTTTGGATATTTGCACTTTAAATTAATTTCAATTAAAATTTGGTTACCATGTGCTACTGTATACTCATTCTTACGTGACACCTCGATGTTTCCGCCATCGGTTGGGGTGTTACATGGGCCCACATTTTCCAATGAGAACCACTGCCACAGGAGAAGAGTTTAACCCTGATCCAACCACTTACACTGATGTCGATAAATAGCTACTCAAAGAGATCATAAGGCTTATGGTGCCCTTACCATGGCCTTATCAAACGATGTTTATAACATGTTTGAGGAGTATGGCACTGCGCACGATCTGTGGTTTGCGTTAAATGAGTACTATGAAGGGAATGAAGAGATGCGCCAGTATAAGCAAGACATGGTGCAGAAAGAATATGACATGTTTAGTAGCATTCGTGGGGAAAGCTTGAGCTCACATATCGAAAGGTTCATGAGTATGTTGACCAAGATGAAGAAGGCGGGAATTCCTGTGAACAACAGAAATTCAATCAAGAAGCTGCTAGACTCCCTGCCAAAAGAATGGAGTATCCAGTGTATGTTGATCAGGAAAGAATATCTAGACGCCCAGTCTACCTTGGCTGACCTTATCAACACCCTGAAGTCGTTTGAAATGGACATCACGAAGAGAGAGATGAACCAGACCAATCCAAAGGTCGTACCCAGCACTGCAATGAAAAATTTGGCATTAATGACCCCTGTGGGTAACATGGGTTCAAGCTCGTCTCATGTGTATGTTGATGGAATGGGTGGTGGTAGCTCCAGTTTAGGAAAGACCGTTCCATACTCCGACCCAGTGGCAAGGACTCTCAACCCACAACAAACAAAGCTTGCTAATGAACATGTTGAACTCTTCAACACTTTCATGACCAGCTTTGAAGCACTGAAGACAGGTGACCTGAAGAATGATATGATGAGTCCGGAAGATATGTATCAAGTGGATCCAGATGATATGGAGGAGATGGACCTAAAATGGCAAATGGCCATGATTACTCTAAGGGTGAAAAGGTTTCAGGACAGAACAGGACGAAGGGTTGGAATGGGAAAGGCTGGCTTTGATAAGTCAAAAATCAGGTGCTACAATTGCAAAACTCTCGGACACTTCAAGTATGAATGTCCAACGTTGAATCAAGCTGAAATTAAACCGGCAAAGAGGATGGTGGCAATCACGGATGGAAACGAAGCCAATCAGCAGAAGACACTGGTGGTTCAAGATTTTAACTGGGCAGAGGAAGTTGCTGTGGCTGAGGCTGAAGTGAACAAGGCACTGATGGCAAAGATCTGCACAAAATCAACACTTGGTGTGAGCTCTTTGGAAGGGTCATCAGCGGAGATGCCAAAAGGAGAAAGGATGGCGAATGCTGGTCTAAAAGGTGTGCTGAATGAGGACAAGGGAAAGGAGGTTGCTACCGAGGAAGCTTTAGTTGCTGAGAAGACTTCCACAAGCAAAGCTGATCAACAACCGCAGAGCGTGCAGAAGAAAGTTGAGGAGAGAGATCTGGTAAGTATTCCGCTTGAAATAAAATCAAAGCTGTGCTCACCAAGGTGTGTTACAGCTGTTGCTTACTGTTTGTCCCACAATAGGAAAATTTTAAGAGAAATGGATGACATCCGAAAAATCAACACTGAAATGAAAGAAAATGAGTTAGCATATCAGCGAAAGTTAAATGCAACAATAGCTAAAATGCAAACTCTAAAAGAATTTGTTCTCAGAAAAGATTTTTTAATAAATGACTTAACAGAAAAACTAGAAATATCTAGAAATAAAACAAATCATCTCCAAATTGTTGTGGACAAATGGAATGTAAGCAAGCATGCTCATACTGATATCCTTGACTGTTCAAGGAAATCATTCGTCAAAGATGGAATTGGGTATAAGGATAAAAAGGGACTTGTAAAATCTCTATTTTTACCTTTGAGCAAAAGTGAATATATACCCATTCCAAAACCACATCCAAAAAGTGATCTTTTTGAAAAAGAATGTGTCAAATCTGAGTCAAAGTCTAATATAAATAAAAGCAGTGCAGATATGACACAACATGATCAGGTGGACGATGATGAGAGTTGTGGTGGACAAATGATGGGGTTAGGTCACCCAGGTGCCAATTACTCTACAGTGAATTGGTTCATCTGTAGTCATGACAAGTCTAAAACTATTTTGAATTCGGATGAATGTAATAACTTAACTAAACTGGATGATTGTAATAGTTTATCTAGGTTGGATAACTGTAATAGTTTATCTAGGCCGGATGACTGTACTACATTAACTTCTAAACTTAATTTAAAGGGCGTTGTGGACCCTGATGATAGGAAGAATCCTATCAAACGCTCAGATATTTGTGTTGACAATGTTATGCCAGTTTGTGTTGATCTTAATGATGCATTCTCTGATAATGAAAATGTATATAGACCATCTTCGTTTGTACCAGAATTAAAAAGAAACAGGTTTGGAAAATTTCTTACTGAAGAAATTCCAGAGTTTACTCCATCATCAACAGATATGTCATGCTCTGAAGAATCACAAAGTGAAACAGATAACACAATTCTTGAAGAATCACAAAGTGATACAGAAAGTGACATTAGCGAGCCAGACTGCAACACAAATGAGAAATCAAGCAACAACAACATTGATGAACCATGTTCCAGTGAAAGCTCATGCTCAAGCAAGATCAAGAGAAGAGCATCACAACCATCATCATCCAGACCCTCTCCAAAGATCAAGCCAAAGCACTCAAAATGCTTTAGATGTGGAAATGAGGGTCATGTGGTCAAAACATGTCATTTAAAATTCAGTGATGTCAAAGCACTAAACTGTCTTTCTGATCAGATTAAAAACCTTCAAGAAACAGTAAAAATCTTTGATAAAACCACAAAAATTTTGAAAAGACAAGAGTCTGTTTTGGGTGAA
This sequence comes from Ambrosia trifida, assembly GCA_028751855.1. Lineage (NCBI taxonomy): Eukaryota > Viridiplantae > Streptophyta > Magnoliopsida > Asterales > Asteraceae > Ambrosia > Ambrosia trifida. The sequence continues at coordinate 64,581,634 of CM054126.1, read as the reverse complement.
AATCACGATAGATCAAAATTAAACCAAACCTGGATTCCCAAAGTCAACTAAGTAATGGTTTGAGTCGTGATTGTACATAGAGTCTCTTGTATTTATATGTGTATTTCTTGTGTTTTTCTTTTGTATTTCAGAATAAGTTACAGAAATGGCTGATAGCACTGATAAGATATCTATGGCATGTTGATAGCGGGGCTTCTAGACACATGACTGGTCTAAAGGAACTTCTCAATAACTATAGATTTATTGATGGAGAGTTCGTTGCCTTCGCCGGAAATGAAAAAGGCGGAAAGATTGTAGGAATAGGAGATGTGGTCTCTGACGCACTGACGTTAGAAGATGTGAATTATGTCCTAGAATTGTGCTACAATCTGTTGAGCGTGTCACAAGTCTGCGACAAAGGAATATCTGTGTTATTCAATGACATGGAGTGCATCTTTTTGAAACCTGGATTCATTCCGCCCACCAATATGATCATGCTAAAAGCCCCTAGACAAAATAACACATATGTGATAAATATGAGAGATGCTAAATCAGAATGTCAAATGACATGCTTACTTTCTAAAGCATCCGAGTCAGAGTCACTGTTATGGCACAGGCGATTAGGATATGTTAACTTCAAAAACATTAACAAACTTTCAAAACTAAATCTTGTCAGAGGTCTTCCTTCCAAGGAATTCCCTTTTTCTGAAAAATGTTTAGCATGTGCCAAAGGAAAACAACACAAGAAATCGCACAAGTCCAAAACAGTGAACTCTATAGACTTACCTCTTCAATTATTGCATATGGATCTTTTCGGTCCTATCAGTGTTAAAAGTTTAGCTAAAAAGTCTTACTGTTTGGTGATAACAGATGATTTTTCTCGCTTTACATGGGTGTACTTCTTAGAATACAAAAGTGAAGCTGCTGAGATATTGATGTTGTTTGTTCCTCTCATTGAGAACATAGTGAAGACAAAAGTTAGATCAATCAGAAGCGATCATGGAACTGAATTCAAAAATCAAAGCTTCGTGACTTTCTGCAACAACAAAGGAATTCATCTTCAGTACAGTGCTACAAGAACTCCTCAACAGAATGGAGTTGCTGAAAGGAAGAATCGTACACTTATTGAAGCGGCCAGAACCATGCTAATCGACTCCAAATTGCCGATCATCTTCTGGGCTGAAGCTGTGAATACTGTCTGTTATGTTCTTAACAGAGTCTTAATTGTAAAGACGCGCGGGAAAACAGGTTATGAATTGCTTTTTAAAAGAAAACCTCTGATTGACTACTTCAGGCCGTTTGGATGCTCATGTACGCTGCTTAACAACTACGAGAACATAATGAAGTTTGATGCAGTTGGAGATGAGTGCTTCTTTGTTGGATACTCTTCAAGTCAAAAGGCTTATAGAGTGTACAACAAACGAACCAAAATGGTTCTCGAATCTTTCTATGTTGACTGGCAGGAATCCAACTCTACTAATACAGGAGCCGGTCCTGACTGGTTCTTTGACGTGGATGTTGTTTTCAACAATTTCAGTATCATTGAAGAACAATCAACTGACAATCAAGCAGCCGATCCTTCTCCTCTTGAAGATACTCTTTATTCTTCCGAAGACGATGCTGCACCGTTCACCACCCGTTTTTCTCCACTTGTAGCTGATCCAATTGTTCCTCTTCAGTCCACAAATGGTGATGCAACTGTTGAAACTACTCCATCTCCTAAAAGTACTCCAGCTTCAGAAGAAACATCTTCAGCACAACATTCTGCAAATGATCCATCCAGCTCATCAACTCCTGTAGATCACCTCTCTAATCTGCCTTCCCAAATTCAAGAAGAACAAAACATGGGATTTAAGTCATCTAAGAATCATCCTGTGGAGAACATCATTGGACCAATCTCTGAGGGTGTTCTCACTAGGAATCAGGCAGATAAACTTAATATTGCACTATCAGCCTTCTTATCTCAGACGGTACCCTTCAGCATTGAAGATGCTGTCAGAGATGCAAGTTGGGTTGAAGCCATGCAGGATGAGCTGTATTAGTTTAGAAAGCTCAAGGTTTGGGAACTTGTGGATCTACCTGAAGGGAAGTATCCTATCGGAACAAGATGGGTGTTTCGCAACAAAATGGATGAAAGAGGTGTGGTGATCATGAACAAGGCTCGTTTGGTAGTTCAGGGCTTTCGTCAGCAGGAAGGAATTGATTATGAGGAAGTGTTCGCTCCAGTTGCTCGACTTGAAGCCATCCGTATCTTCCTGGCATACGCCTCATACAAGAACTTCAAAGTCTTTCAAATGGATGTGAAGAGTGCATTCCTGTACGGGAAGATCAAAGAAGAAGTCTACGTCTGTCAACCCCCGGGTTTTGAAGACCCTCATCATCCCAACAAGTACTACAAACTGGATAAGGCTCTTTATGGACTTCATCAAGCTCCTCGAGCTTGGTATGAGACCTTATCTTCATACTTGCTACAGAATGGGTACACCAGAGGAAAGATTAACATGACTCTGTTCACCAAAGAAGTCAACAAACATTCTATCCTTGTTCAAATTTATGTTGACGATATTATCTTTGGCTCCACTGATGAAAATTTGTGCATGGAATTTATAAGCATTATGAAGTCTCAATTTGAAATGAGCATGATGGGAGAATTATCGTTTTTCTTAGGCTTGGAAGTTCAGCAGAAAGAAGACGGAATTCTCATCCATCAAGCCAAGTATACAAGAGACATTCTGGAAAAATACAACATGACCGACTGCAAGCCGTCCAATACTCCTTTTGCGGCCCAAACAACACTTGTACCAGATCTTCAAGGCCTTTCAGTGAATCCTCACACTTATCGATCAATGATTGGCTCACTGATGTATCTAACAGCTAGCAGACCAGATATCATGTGGGCAGTTGGATGCTGTGCACGTTTTCAGTCCAATCCCAAGCAATCGCATGAAACTGCAGTAAAAAGAGTCTTCCGCTACCTCAAAGGAACACCAAAACTTGGTTTATGGTATCCTAAGAGTGATAATTTTGATCTAATCGCTTACTCTGATAGTGATCATGCAGGTTGTAGGATTGACAGAAAATCTGTCTCTGGTGGTTGTCAATTTCTGGGTAACAGGCTAGTGTCTTGGCAGAGCAAGAAGCAGACTACAGTGTCCATCTCCACTACTTAAGCTGAATACACAGCTGCATCCAGTTGTTGTTGTCAGGTGTTATGGATCCAAAATCAGCTTTTGGACTACGGTTTGAATGTCATGCATACACCTATTTTTATTGATAATGATGCCTGTCGTGACATTGTGAAGAATCCAATTGATCATTCTAAAACCAAACATATTGAAATTCGGATTCATTCCATTCGCGATGCTCACGACAAAGGATATATACAGGTGTTGCCAATAGATACTGCTGATCAAAAGGCAGATATCTTTACAAAAGCTTTTGACAAAACCCGTTGTCATCAGTTGGTTACATGGCTTGAGATGATAAATTTTGAACAAAAAAAAATAATAAAAAAAAACTTTACTTGTGCATAATTTACAGAAAAATCTTCTTTTTACTTAAAACAAGATTTTTGGGGGAGAAAGTAAAACTAGTCCATCCCTAATGCAAAATTACTTCAGGAAATGATAGGAACTAATCATATCTCGTCAGCATGTGAATAGGACCCAGAGGATGTTGTGGCCTACAGCAACAATGTGTCGGTAGATTCAGCCTGGAATCAAGTAAACTGCTAATAGGTGATTAACAATGAAGATCTACACGGAAAGCTGGATTCCCACTGTGCTATAGGTCTACACAAGCTGAGTCCGGTCATACATAGGTTGAGAAATTAAAAGACACAGAAAATTTTGTGCATAGGTAAATCAAAAGACACCTAAGAGTGCAAGCTACCAATGCGGGGCTAAGAAAATTTTTGAAACTGAGCAGCAAAAGACACGCAATGTTAGTGGCGTGCAAACATATTTAAATAGCTCACCAAACGATCAGATGATCATATTCTCTGCTTATGGTAACATAGACCTGAAGCTCTCATCGTCTGATCAAGATAATGATCATCTTCTCTGCTTATGGTAACATAGACCTGAAGCTCTCATCATTATTTTTCAATAAACCTTGAGGATCGGTAGGCCAATACCTAGCACACTGTGGGGTCCATAAAATTTTCGTCAATATTACCGAAGAACATGATAAACAGCATCACCAAACACAAGTTGAAAGAGAAAAGGCATGGATTTAAGTGGACAAGCATACCGACAATTGTTCTTAGGCTGCAGCTATCCAACGGGAAGTTGAAACGGGTTCTGGTAGGTATGGTTAGTATGATCTTGAATGCAGAAGGTGAGATCTGGTAAAACCCCACTTATTAGAATGATTTTGGGCTATTAAACTCTCATTGGGCCTAAAATGATTGAATGATGCGTACTTAAATGGGCCGTGCGCACTTGACCCAAGTGCGCAGCCCATTTGGCCACTATATATATTCTCAGTTAATTTTTGTTAACAAATTTTATTTTCTTTAACCCTTTTTCACTTTAACCATATCTGATCATCATCATCATCGTTCATCATCAGCAAACTTTAAACCCTAATCACTATTATCAAGCATTAATGTAACACCCCAACCGATGGCGGAAACATTGAGGTGTCACGTAGTGACGATTGTTCAATAGCTCATGGACTAAAGTGTAAATTTGAATACATTGATTAAATAATTTATTACATTGAAGTGAAATACAACGATACTAACTGTCAACTAAATTGCAATACAGTGAATCAAAATCTAAATATAAATCCGAAAGCTTAAAGAATGCATCTCAAAACAACCTGAAACATGTACAAAATATTTTGGTCAATACAAAAATTGTATTGGTGAGCATACCCTGTTTAATTAAATATAGTAGGAAAAGTGTTTAGCAATTCATGTGCGGTACCATTTGCAATTATGTAATAAGTAATATCCGTTCAAAACCAAACCTGAGAATAATGACTAACACATGACTAACCAACTGAATAATGAATTAACAAGACAATGACCAAGATTCTCTCAACAGAGTCTCAAGGGGGTAAACCATAGTACTATTCATTGAAAAGCTAGGCCGCCCAGCGGTTAATGATTTTGACAAGTCATAGACACACCAATTAACATAAAGCAAACACACATGAGAATTGCATTAAGTATAAGAAATTGAAACTTGATTAATATATAGGTACATGAGTCACCCCAAAGTAGTAAAACAGTAAAAAGGGGAAAGATATACTCACAGTTTGCGAAAGCGAGGAAAATCCAACTTAAGCGGTCGTGAGCTAAGTAATGGGAATTCCGAGGAATTCAACCTATAATGTGTAAGCATACTAATAAGGAAATGTCTAAAAAGTCTAAGGTAACTAGGGTCTAAGGCATTAGGGTTTGCTAAGTCGATTTGGGGAATTAGAGTTTTTATGATAAGTCGAAATAATATGTCAAAATTTGTAAATATGGTTTAGGTAATATAAATATTACCAATTTAATATTTAGATACAATTTATGTTTGAATAGTTAAAACAAAATAATCTAGTTAATTACTTTAGATATTTATTGTAAATAAATACAATAATCATAATTATTGAAATAAATAATTATGAGTTACACAAAGATCCATCAATGATTATAAAGACTTTCAATCATAAGACATTTCTATTTTATAAGAAAAATATTTATAAAATAGATGTTAAGTAGTGTAAATAAATAAATGTTTAATTATACAAGACATGACTCAAAAATACTATTTTTATAGAAATTGGATGCTTTCTTATGTAAATTAATGAAAATAATTTACTCATAATTTTTATAAACTTATTTATATTTAAAACTGATTTAATGAGATTAAATCATGTTTAAATGACTAAAAATAGGAAAATCAATAAAAATAAATGTTTTCTGAACCAATAATTTTTTATTTCAGATTAGAATGCTTAGAAATAATTATCCTAAAATTTTGAGATCAAAATCATTAAAAATGAATTTTTAATCAATTAATTATGATTAAAACAATTTAAATTAATAAAATCGTGAAAATAGATATTTTTCAGAGAACTAAAAATATGACAATTTTCTATGAGGTATCAAGAAGCTACACCTAAATTTTCATAATTTTTGGGTAAAAATTAGATTTATTATGAATATTCTAAGTTTAAAATGTATTTTTAATGTATAATAATAAAAAAAATTAAACTAAGGAAATAAATGAAATAAAAAAATAAAAACAGAAAAGTGAGGGGAACCAGAATCGAACTCGGGTCCCCACACACATGCTACACAACACTAACCACTAGACCAAAGCCTTGTTATTATATTCTTTTGAAACAATAATATATTTATACAATAACCCAATGTTCATCTTCTTCCCCAATTCACTTCCTAAACCCTAACCCTAACACCCAAATTAATAGCCAGCTATAGGAACGATTAAGCATCTGTTTTAAGGGGCTTTTGCTCGGAACTGTATACGAAACGAAATGGCAATAAAGAATTTGACTTACAATATCGATTACACGGGAGACTAGGAGGTTGGCCGGAAAAATCTTTGAGCGTCGATTACTGTACTTACAGCTCGAGTAATACGACTGTGAATGCAGGTTTAAAGTGGTTAAAGGTTAGGAAATGACAAGACATGGTCAGTTTATATAGTCGTTTGAAAATTTTTACAAGCTAGAAGCTTTATTGAAGGCTCGACGGTTACAACATAAATCCCCATTAATGCATGGTTTGCACGTCCTTAATAATCATTAAAAGGTTGAAATCGGTTAAATATTCGTGGAGAAACGTTTTTGCAGCATTAACAGTGAGCATTAATGGCTTGTAAGGAGGTCCTTACCTCGCCGGAATTCAGATCCGGTGACCGGAGATCTGACTGGAAAAACGCGCCAGAGAGGAGAGGTGGGGGAACTGTTTTAAAAACTTTCATGTATTGACAGAAATGGTCCCTCAGGTATAACTAAGTTAATTTTTATTATAACTTGTTAACTTTTTCCTATACAAAACTTAACCGAGTTAAACTAATTTAAAAAAAGTTTCATAAAACTTTATAAACTTGAAATTTTTATAATATCCATTCCGTAGACGTTTCAAGATACGTATTGGATAAAAAAAAACTTATACCCGATCCATTATAAATATAAATGATAAAATTTTTAGTTTACTCTAAAATAAATTTTTTTTAGAACGACGAAACTGATAGGGATTATAATGGAAATATTTGAAGGGTTAATATTGTAAATTTGACGAAAGACGAGGGTGACGGATGTCACAATTAACCTTCATAAATCATCTTATATCATCGATCTTGTTTCCTTCTTTGTTGATTCTAACCACTGCTTAAGGTAGATTTCTTATACTAATGGTTTTTATTGTTGTGATCACAGGATAATCAAGATCTCATCTGTTTATTATGGCTTAAACATTGGGTTTAAACTTATGAAGATTGCCCACTTAAGGATGAACAACTGCGCACTTGTCTCATACTTATTCATGCCACAAGAAACCCTAATGACCTGCGTACTTGAGTGTGAACTTAAAATCTTAAACGAAGGTTTAAGTGTCTGCGTACTTATCTAGTACGCAAACTTGACTGACTTGACTAAGGGTTACTATGCCCAAATCATTACTGACCTGCGCACTTAAGTCCTTGTGTAATGCCTGCGTACTAACCTATGTGCTCAGTCAAGTGTGTGCGTACTTGACTGAGTACTTGACTCAATTGATTTTGACTTGGCCTGCGCACTTGTGGACATGCGCACTTGAACTTTAAACAAAATATGACCCTTATCTTGACCATTGAGACACTTGAACGGACTGCGTACTTAAACCCGGACGTTAATTATCTTAAAACTGAAAATCAAACGTATCATGGACACTGATGAAACAAATCCATCAAACCTTAATCCTATGACTGTTAAAATTACAAAACTTAAAAAATAATAATAAAGTCTAAGTCTAAGTACGTCGTCCGTCGAAGTTTAAGTCTAAGGTCAGTCATTGGTCGTCGATTCGTATTCAAGAGATCTAATTGGCTTATCGTGCTCTTGGTTTAAACAGATGGCACTCGACTGGGATCCGAGAGGAATGCACAACCAGCCGATGAATCTTGAAACCGATGATGTCAAGTTTAAAGACGTAGTGACCTGGATCAGACGCAGCAAAGTCGGATATGCTGTGCAGCACATTGTACCAGTTTACTGTTCTCACATCGAAGACTTCTGGAGGTCTGCTCGAGTTGAAACTGCTGGAAGAGTCAAGCGAATCAACGCTACAGTCTGAAACAAGGCTGTAGTCATCACTGAAGATACCGTTCGGAACGTCCTGAGACTTCAAGATCAGCCAGGAACTGTCAGATTTATGCCCAAAGCAGATATTCACCAACAGTTCAAAAATTTCGGCTACAAGGGAGATTTTGACAAGAGAGGCGATATCAAGAAAAGCCAGCTGACAAGAGACTCGAGACTAATCAGTCACGTATTCATTATGTCTCTGTGTCATAGAAAAGGAGGCTACAACGCGCTCAGCACTGAATGGTCGACCGCAATGATAAAGATTTGCAAGAACGAAGCCTTCAACTTGTCGGGCATGATCTTCGATTACATGGTAAAGAATGCTGAAGCTGGGTCAGGCAAATGGGTTATGTACCCAAGGTTCGTGCAGATGATGATCAACGCACAACACGAGAATCTGCCCCTTGGTGATCAATACAATTTCACCAAAGGTGCACGATTCTTTACTGAGTGCAACACGCCTGACTGGGAACCCATGCTGGAGAATATGTATGCAGCCCAGCGATATCCTGTGGTCATGGAACTGTACAACAAGATCAAGAAGAGAAGGTTAGATGTTACAGAATCTCGTCAACAATCCACTGCTGCTTCTGCACCTGGATCATCTGAGCCTGCTCCATCTTCAGCCCAGCCAACTGCTGAAGAGATTACTCTAGAGAAGGCCAGAGGGAAAAGAGTAGCTACTGAAACTGCTCCATCAAATCCCAGCAAAAGGAAGAGGCCAGCTGGTTTATTACAAGAAGGAAGAGAAACACTGACACCTGAACAGCTCAAAACTGCTGAAGTCCTTCAACAAGTTGCTAAGTTCGAGAGGGTAGCAAGAAAGAAAAGGAGAGAACAGCTAACTCAGTCAGAGATTCCTCGTGTAATGACTCAGGACGATATCGAGGAACAAGTGATCTTAGAATCCATCTTCGGGGCAGAACAACCAGAACAACCAGGGCCTTCCACAGCTGCTGCTCCAGCCCCTAAAGCTCCAGCTCAACAGCCAGCTGAACCATCCTCCTCAGCTCCTGCTGCACCACGTCGCAAACCGGTGCATCAGGAACTGTATGAGAAGCTAGTGAAAGAGATTGGAAAGACGGCTGCCAGGGAAATCTGCACCCTGAAAAGTGATGTGCACAACAATAAGAGCTGAGAAAGAAAGTGAAGAAGCTCAAGCACAAGAACAGGAACATGGAGAAAATCATCAAGGATCAACGATACCTGATCAAGTTTCAAAATCAGGTTCAGATGCAAATGTTTGATATGTTCCAAGAGTTCAAGAAGCAGCAAACTGGTGCTCCTAGCGCAACATTTGATGAGGTTTTTGATTTCGGGAAGTTTCTGGAGGAAGAGAAAGAGAAAGAAAGAGTTGCTGAGGAAAGTGAGGTTGATGAGATCAGTGAAGATGAGATGCCCGATAGGTTTGTGGAGATGGGATTGGATGAAGAGGTTGTTTATGAGACGTCAGATGGGCACAAGTTGGATCCTGAAAGATCAAATTGGTTTCCTAGAAGGCCCATCACCATTCCAGCCATGCATCAAAACATCCATCACACCAGGGAAGCTCACAAGGAGAAGATTATCTCCTGGAAGTATGATGAAGAGAAAAGGTTGTTTGCCGTGAAGAGAGGAGGGGGAGTGATACAGTACTAAAAGGGTCAAAAAGAACTGAAGTCTCTCCCTCGATGGGATATCAGGGAGCTTAGCAGGGCCCCATTCATCAACCGCACCCACGACACCACGGGGTCCATGCTTGAGTGGTTTATAAGGAAAGAATGTGACACTGATTTCCAAATCTTCAAGCCGCAGAAACCAAGAAGGCGGATCTCCAAGAAAAAAATCGATCCAGCAACAGGACGAGGCATGATAACTTATGTGATTGACCCTCCTCAAGTCGTCACACGAGTTCCTATTCGATCTGAGCTTCCAGTTATGCTGAGGGACTTTAAGAAGTGGTTTTACGACAGCAACACTGGTGAAGCAGTCATTAAATTGCAGTTGATTCGGAGGCTATGAGGATTTTGGATCCAGTAGATGTGTTTGCCCTTAATTTGTTAGATCTGAATATGCTGTTTGCGAATCAGATTAATGTGGGTGCCGGGAACGCGTTATTTGAGGAGGCCTTCTTATTTAGAAGGGCGGTTGATCGGGCAATGAAGCTAAAGCAGGAACTGCTTGAGATAGTTGACAAGATCAATGCAGCAGACAAAGAAAAGGAAGACAGGGAGAAAGCTGCCCAAGCTACTGCTGCTGTTGCTGCAGAAGTTACTCATCCTGAAGCCGAGACTACTTCAGAGGTTCAGACACAAGATCCTGCAACAGTAGCTGATCCGGAAAGACCTTCAACAGAATCTACTCAAGCTCCTCCAGTGGTTGAAGAATATCCAGTGGCGCTGTACATTCAAGACCCCCCAGAACAGGCTGAGGGGGAGCAAAGCGAGGTTGAGATTGATTGAAGATGGAAGAACTGGTAGCTGTGGTCTAGGGGGAGTATTGTTGGGTTATATTGAGACCACAGTTACCAGATCATAGACTTTTGATGGTTATTGTATAGCTTGATAGTTAGAGGGTTAGTTATGTTATTTAGACAAAGTTGTATGTGGGAAACCCTAGCTGCGCACTTGCTGGACGGGCCCTGCGCACTTGAGTCAAGTGCGCAGGCCCAACTCCTCGTATAAATAGAATGTGTGTGTGCAGCTTGTTCCTTTGGGGTTTTGGGATTATCTTTGTAGCACACGTGAATAGGTGCGTACTTGTCTGTGTATTCCAAGGTTATTCATCATCAAATCAGAAATGGAATCATCATGTTATTCATTGTGTGTGTCGGTTTTATTCATGTTCATCTAGTTTCTTTTATTGTAGAAGATTAATCACTTAAAACACCTAATCCATAGGTGTTTCTAAGTGATAACAATCTATTGCATTTAACAAGATCTAGCATTCGGGACTTACAGTTATTAAGCGTGTTTATGTGATTTGGGGCGTTACAACTCCACCACCCTTAAAGAGGGTTTCATCCTCGAAACCAGATTTACCCCAAATAGGTGGGGTTTCCAGCCACCAGCTTAGATCATCCCTGCCTTTTTGCTTTAGTTACACGTAACATCATTGACATGAGTTTTTTTAACACGTGTCTTAGGATTTTAATCTTGTGCTTTACCACCTCAACAAGAGGTTCATTGTTCTCATCTTTAGGATTTAACTATTCATTAGTATTCTGCCCACATAGGCAGTTATTTAATTTAGCCACCCGTAGGTGTCTTGTCAGATTAAGAGTTACCGTCTTTGACTCATTGATTCGTTTGGCATCCTAAGGCTACTAAGGACTTAGCGTTTACACTTCGTTCACCTACTTTGCTTAAAATTATTGATACGCGTCTTGGCCTGCATTGGATTTGGTTATGTTAATGACTTCCAGGAGTGACATCCATTCCCAATGTAAGGTATCTTCGCTATGTTTTCTAGCTCAAGGGCCCTTTATAAATTAGTTGTTCTACCGGATCACATGAATCCATTTTCACACATTATATGTATTTGTTCAAGACATCGTATGTCATTATAATAGACATATTAAGTGTTTTAATCTTCCTCAGCTTAGTATCCGAGTTTCCAAGTCAGGGTTTATGGTGTCTCGGATTACGAGTCATTATGATTCTTGAATTACTACTATAAGTGTAGTCCGTGTGTTTGTATCATTTGTTCCATATTGGTACGTGAACTTTTGACTTTATGTCGAAGTCATTTTCACACGATTGATCACCTTTTTCCCCCTCGCACAGGCAGTCCGACATTTTGTGAGTTGATTGTGTTTTTTTCTATGTATAGGGTTCACGACCCTTTCCTTATCCATCCTTTATGAGTTTGTGTATCTCGTTCTTGAGATTTCTCATTAGATTTCATTTCGTATTCGAATTTTAGTTTTCATATCCATGCAGGATTTGTTTTACTAGTTCATTGGGGTACCTTGGTTCTACAGACCATTTCCTTACTAGTCCAATATCCTATGATCCGATCTTTGGTACTACGACATGTTATTGTTTATTTGTGCACTTAAAACTTTGATCCTCAGATCATTCCCGCATTACCAAGAAGGTTCTCACCCCTCGAAACTGCTTGATTTTCCATTCTTATGCTTGTTCACACAGGTATTTCTACGTGTGTTTTCTTAGTTTAGTCTTTATGCGTATGTTGGTCCTGCAAACTCGGTTTAGTTTATTACGGAGGTGTTGCCTCCATTATGTGATTCTTGATCCTTTATACACATTAGATCTTTGCCAGTTGGTCTATTCATCCGGTGCTAAAGGCACGTGAAGGTTCGTTTCGTTTCGTCATTATAACGTGTCAAAAACAAATCACATGGTTTTATGTTTGGTTTTTGTAACAACCGGCAAAAATGAGGTAATTCCGTACTAATTAATTAATATGTGATTAACGTAATTAAGTGCAGTTATGTGTTGATTATTTAACTGAGGCCTTAGAGAATAGTAAATTCCCATATAATGCATACGAATGCATACGTTTAATGGTAAAACATGATAGGATCATGGGCTAATAAACTTATCCGGTATGGACGTTGGCGATTACCCGGTAAAAATTAAATAAACGAAAAGGATCCCGGACACCCAGGATATAAAACAAAGGGTATTTTCACAAAATATAATGGGTTTTGGAACTCCAAAACCATAAGTGAAACTTTCCATACAAATCTCCCGGTAACAAATAAAGTGCGCGTACCGCACCCGGTACGCGTATAACTTATAATTTCACCCGACAAAAGCCTAAATAACCAATCAACGCTTAAACTAGGCTATGTTTAAAGGTTATTAGGGGCACTTTTAATGTCCGAATAACACGCGGTTAAAACCCGAAAAATACCCGAACGACACCCGAACAACAAGGGATTAAACTTAACAAATTATTGGTAAATATTTTGTGTTGTGGACCCCACAAACACCCCTCAAAAACCGGCCACCCTCTTGCCCCATACATAATCTTCCTTTTGTGTACTAGAGTATCTAAGATGATATGAGAAAAGCATGGTGTGATCTTGTGTTATCATTTTATAAGTAAATTGTTGTCCTTAAAAGATCCAACCAATCCATCCATATCTTTCAAAACTCACGGCCACATTTCCAAACCATCCATTAAGATCTTCTTTTGATCACTTGTACACACATATACCCATTTTAAATGAAATAATATCTAGTGATGCAATCTTCTAAACCTTGAAAAGATTTGAATGTGCTATAAGATAACACAAAGTTGAAACACTTGAACAAACTTCTCTTTCTTTTCTTCTTGTGGCCGTGGATATCAAGCACCCACACACACATTCCTTTCAAGTTTTTACACCTTTAAATCACTCAAAACATCCATCATTCAAAACCCCATTGTGTGTTTCAAGAGCTTGGAGCTTAACCATTTGGAAGAACACACTAAACCTCATCCAAATCAAAGGTTTTTGTCTTCCCTGGCCTTGTGCTAGTAGTAAGCTTCTTAATCTTGCTTTAGTTCACTAAATATTCATGTTATGTGTTTTTAGAAGCAAATTGTACATGGTTAAACTTGAATAAGATTTCATAAGAAAACCTATGATTTTAAAGACTAAAAATGGCGTTTAGTAGTATAAATAAATTGAAAGCTTAGTGATGGATGTTAAGTATTCCTGTAGTTTGTAATAAAAAGATGAATACTTAAAGAAAAATGGTGATTTGGATAACACTTGTTAATGGAACTTAGATGACTTAAAAATGATTTTAATCATCATGGATTAAAGATTTAAGACTAGTCTAAGTGTTATTTTTGCTAGAGAACTAGTATCATAAAAATCACATTACTAAAGACTACTCACTTGGATAAATGAAATTTGGATTTATTGGACAAAATACACTAATCACACATATTAGTAGCCTTATTAATGGAATATGAGACTATTAAAAGTGGTAAGATGTAAAAATAATCCAACATTAAAAAGATGATCCTTTAAAGTCCACCAATTTAGGAGAAAAATGCTAACTTTGAAAGTTAGTATGGAAAAATACAACTTTTATAAGTTAAGGGACTAATGTTGTAACTTTGAAAGTTGAGGGACTAAAATGGATATTTTAGAAACTTGGGTCCAAAAATGCAACAATGGAAAGTTTGGTGTCAAAAGTATAAATAATAATTTTTCCAAGGTTGGTTTGGTAAACACTAGTAAACTTACTTATGTATCTTGTATAAAAAGTGTATTTTTATAAAATGGAACTTTATAAAAATATGGACTTTTACTAACATAAGGATTTTTATAAAAACAAAGGTTTTTATAAAATTACGAACAAATTAAAAACTTAGGAAAACTTATATAAAAATGAACACTTTTATATAAATGGGAATATAAAAGTGTTGGAACATTTTTGTATATAAGTTGCCAAGTTTGGGTTAAAAATACAAAAGTATTTTTAAAAACCTTCCAAGTAATATGGGTTGAGAATTAGAAAAGTGAATAATATTTCTATAAAACACATATTGGAAAAACCTGGGAAGATTAACTATTTAAGTTAAGGAAATCGGACAATGACGTGTAAGCGGACAAACAAGGAAAATGCCGTTACGGCAAGATAAGTATATATATATATTTTAAGAAGTAAAATATATAACTTGGGTGAAAAATTACATAACACTTTCCTAAGTGTTGGAGGAATATTCGTGGGAGAAAAACATAACGCAAATAATCTAACGATTGAAAACGTTAAACGAACGTATGGACTTAACAAGGAAAATATATGTATATATATATATATATGTTCGGCTCGACGAAATACTAGTGTATCTACATAATGGGAAAGTAGATATACGGGAAGGAAAACCGAGACGAGTAAATAATATCTATACTATATTAATATGCATATAGCAAGGGCAAGGTTGGTCATTTTACCAAAACTCTTAAAATTTGAACAAGTAAATTGGTACAACCCCATAAAACTTTGAACCCCAACACTACAAAATTCAGCAAGCGCTCCTTGCTTTCCAGTTACCAAATTATCCCGCCCAAATCATACTAAAAAATTCGATTCAAATTTTGAACTACCTAGATCTCTACTCTCTTCCAGTTTCTTATTATTATTCATCTCAGTTTGACTACTATTTGCTTTTGTAGAGAGTAAGGAAAGGGAGCAGTTGGCCCTCTTCTTGAAGAGACTTCAACTGCAGTCAAGGTAGCGGAACAACGACAGCCACACTTGGTATCGATCTACCTAACTCTTTCTGATTAATATTACTAGCAAACCCAGGTAGAGGAACCAGAAATCGAAACCCTAAAGGTTTCAACTTCTGAATTGCGTCCGTTTCACCCTTTTATTGGTACCGAATCGAAGAACGGAAGGGATGAGAAGGTCGGTTAAAGAACTTTGCTAAAATGGTAAAATCTAATACTCACGTATCTCACTTTTGATTCAATAATAGCGTAAGTTTTCATTCCTCTTTGCAGATTCAACATCCAAGCTTACTTTATCCTCTCTTTAGCGAAACACAAGTTTATTAATCTTCTGAATTTTTGCTTTCTGTTTGGAACGTTTGTTGAGTACGGATCTGGTTAACTTCTCCAAAAAAAATTTACAGTTTTGTGATTTAATTAATTAATAGAACAGCATGTTACTAAAAAATGTATCATGAATTTATGTACAACGCCTGATATAGTGATAGATGATTGATCTATATAAGAGATGTTAATTTTTTAAGGAATTCTAAAAAGATTTAGGAAATGGATTTGTTTTGGATCATGCTATTCGAGCTTGGAGAGGTTAATATGTATGTATATAACCTGGTAAATGGATTTGCAGGAGGTATATAACACTGGTGGTAGAATACGTTGAGCTATAAAGAGTTTTTAATCCATTAAAGCAACATGTAGTTCAATAGTGTTTAATTTTCAACGAAATTTGATTGTTCAAATGTAATTTTTAAATTTTGTATGCTTGTTTGTCACTAAGGTAAATCCGGCTTTATACTGCATCCAGGAATATATATAAACAGCGCAGTCCCTAT
This sequence comes from Ambrosia trifida, assembly GCA_028751855.1. Classification (NCBI taxonomy): domain Eukaryota; kingdom Viridiplantae; phylum Streptophyta; class Magnoliopsida; order Asterales; family Asteraceae; genus Ambrosia; species Ambrosia trifida. The sequence continues at coordinate 64,565,338 of CM054126.1, read as the reverse complement.
TTTTTCTTACTCTGCTATAACAAATATTGGGCCGAAGACACTTTTCTGATGTCCGTATAATAGAGGAACAAGCCAAAGCAGGGTTTATTTCTGATGTCAAAGACTACCCACACTGGTATATTCACATAAATTGGTTAATGATTGTGTTTAATTGGGTAATTAGTTTGATTTTGTGTGTTCAGATTGTCTAAACCGGATGCGGAAAGTAAAAATTTTGTTGGATAAGGTGATTTGAAACAATTTGGGTAAACCTTGAATGGTGTTCTAATGTGGTGATGACTGATGTATTTCTTTTGTTTGCAGCTGCTATGACTGATGTATTTCTTTTAGTATGAGAGTTCCAATGTATCATATTCATTCAGGTATACTTTGTTTTCTTCATTAAGAGGCAGAGCTATTCACTTTGTTATTTGAGGCATTTTAAAGTGATTAAAACCTAATAGAAAGTCAAGAAAATATTGATAGTTATTCGGGGATTATCACTTTCAAAAAGAACAATTTGAGTTATTCGTGCCATACAGAAAAAAAATGTCGTGCGTATCATGATTCTTTTACAAATGCTAATTGGATTTGTTCTGATATGCCTTATCACAAGTAAGTAATTCTACCTACATCTTTCAATCTATTTTACAATTTATTTACTTCTAAAATGACACTATTATTATGTGTAGATCAAGCACAAATGCAGCCCACATCAGCCCCGTACCTGTTTGAGGCTGGTAATAGCAGTCAATACATCGCAAATGATTCTTCTGTGCTCTCCTTTTCTCCAGCTCTAAGGAACAACTTTATATTTGTAGATTTATCCAAGGTAAAACTTAACTTTCAATTTCACGTTTTAGAATTGTGGCATTTGCCAAAAATGTTTTCTATGAATGATTTTGCATGTCTGTAAACATGAAATATGTTATTCATCTTATGACTTTTGTTGGATTGTGTGTTAAGTATTATATAGTTGAATCAAGTTGTAGAAAATGACTCTTATGTAATATGCAATCTACATGTTACAGTTGGTTTGTGTGGTTTGATTTTTTTTTTTTTTTTGGCAGTATTTCTTTTATCATCTTTAGGCTTTCAGCTTGTAATATGATATTTCAGCTTTAGTTGAGAATTAAGAGCCGTGGAAATTCGATAGAAGATATATTCAACTATTATTGTGCTACTCAACTAATTGGAAAGTTATTTCACCTAAGAATCCGTTAATTAAATTGTTTCTAAGCATCATAGATTCATGGTATATTGTAACGACTTTATGGGAATAATTGGTAGAAAACAATAACCTCTGCAAGAATGTCAGCTTTAGATCAAGGAACAGAGAGAAATCAGATTGTTAAATTTTAGAAACATATATATATAGTTTTAAACGACTTTATAAAAAAGAAAGAGCAGACCCCATTGAAGACGAGAGTGAGGTACAACAAGGCCATTTCTGTCCACCGCCCTTCTCATGGAGCCGTGCGTTAGCCATTTTATGTTTTTTTCAAAGCGGTCCGTTTTTACCCGAATAAAATAACCTTTGTTTTATTCGACCCATATCAAACTTCATGGTTTATCCACATATGGCTGAAATTGTTTTTCCACAAGAGTCGTGCTGCTTATAAACTTCCTAGAAAAAAACTTTACCTGCTGTTAACTTACAAATGTATTTATCCGAATCCGACCCATCTCAACCCAACATGTTTTTAAACTTTGGGCGGGTTGATTGAGTTGGCAAACGGATCTAAACAAATATCATCCCAGCTATAAAAGGACATCAACTTGAAAAAGAGAAACAATGAGGGATTTACTGAATCTAATCAAGGAGAAATAGTGGCTAAATTGAAACAAAAGACGGGTAGTTTTAAAGGTTGGGTGAGCAAATTATATCCAGAAAATGCAAACAGTCATCAAACTTAATCAAGATTTAATTTTTATAATCATTTGATGAATTAATTAGTAATTTTTTTTCCAGGTAATCAGTGAATTAAGTCTTATTTGCAGTTAACTTAATAAGCCTGCAGTAAAGGATGAGGGCAAAATTTGATAGTGACTTCTAGAATACATGGTAAGTGACTTAAGGTATTTACATTGCATTATGTACACACTTTTAAGTGAAATTATTCATTTGTATAATGCTCTTTTTCGGGTCAATTTTGCAATTACTCGGGAAAGTTAGTGAACTGCGTGAAAGATACTCGCTAACAGGCGTATTAGCACCAATAAACTTCATTTGGTAAATATCAAAAATACAATATTATCCTGATGTGGACTGATGAGTTAGAGACAAGAGAAAGTAGTAACAAGAGTAATTTTGCTGAGTTTTCTGATGATCTTTTTCTAAAATTTAGTGTTGCCTTAAAGGTTTACAACTTGAAAGATAAAAGAAACAAACTAATTAAGAAAAATGGAAACAACCTACAAAAATGCAGGAGATCCTATGACTACATCTTGCGTGGCTAAAAGATAAGAAGAATAAAATAACTTGCACCAATAAAATAAGAAAATGGTTGCAAGGTGAAGTGGGAAGTCCAAAGTAAACAATTTGTTTAGTCATTTTTTAATCATTTTATGCTGATAAGTAATACATTCTTTTGGGTCAAACGTTTCAAGCATTTACTTCCATGTTCAGCACATCATAATATTGGATTACATGATTTTTTTTTAACGGCCAACGAATCAATTTTCGAGCATTTTCGGGCACTCTTTTGGCGAATCAGGTACTCGAGAGTACCCGGGCCACCAATTGCCACCAATTCCCGAGAAAACCCAACCACTCACCCGCCCAAAGGCACGACATTGAAATAAACTTCACGCTGTGATGGAACGACACTCATATTGTTTTACGTTAACTATGGAGCATATAATGATTATAATTTTACTTAAGTCCTAATTTATTTGTAAGTATTTGATCAGTGTTATACAATGTGTGTGGTCACTGTTGCGCACCTTGTGCGATTTGGATCATTTCATTTAACTTCTCGGTCCCACTTTGTAACAAGAAAAGTTTGGAAACGGGTGCATATTGTTTGCACTTGAAAAGGCAAGAACTCAAGTTTTGCAGGGAAAGTCACAAAAAGAAGTTTGATACATGAACGGTTTATGTTATGATGTGAAATAGTTATGTATTAAGTTTTGATGGCATGAAGTACATTTTTAAATATTTATCCACTACAGTCGATCCAGTCTCTCATTTATTAATATTGGGTATTTTTTAGTTTCTAACACATAGGGGAAGAAGATATGACGATGAATTATTTACATTAACCCGGCTATAATGCTACTATCTCAAAAATGTTGTACCACATCGATGGGAAACACAAACATTTAATAGCATTCCACTCTAAAAGCTAATGTGAATCCAAAAGAACAATTAATAAACCTCACATACTCTTATAAAAAGAGAGGTCAATGGGAGTCGGTATAAACCATTTAACCTTCCATATTGATTTTTAGGCTGTTGACTTGAGGGTCATCAGGTTAAAGATTTAAGTTATGCTTCACTGTTGAAGGACCATCAAGGTAAAAATAAATTGGCCCAGTGTTAAGCGAAAATTCTGTTGAACCGAAAACTCGGTTGCGAGTAGTCTCGAATGTGGACTAAAACGCAAAACTAAAATAAAATACCCATAACTCAACCACAAAAAAATAAACGAAAATAACCATAAATTAGTCACAATAATTGACCATAACCAAATTAACCATATCTGTAAACATAATAACTTTTGTAAATATTATTATATAAATGACGAAACTAACAGAAGTATTGTACGTACAACATATCACAAGTGAATTTATAAACAAATTGAAACGAATACCACGTTGAAAACTGTTATCGCCGCGACATCGCGCGGGTTTCTTACTAGTATATATATATATATATATATATATATATATATATATGTGTGTGTGTGTGTGTGTGTGTGTATACCGAACCGAGGAGATCCTAGTATATTTACTTAATGGGAAAGTAAATATACGGTGTGGTGAGTCGAGTCGGGCGTTAAGAATATACTATCGAACGACAAGACCTTAGTGTATTTATTTGAATGGGATAAATATGCGGTAAAGTGAGTCGGGTCGAGTGTTAAAATATATTATATCGAACGATACGATCTTAAGTATAATTATTTAATGGGAAAATAATTATACGTTGAGTGAAGTCGAGTCGAGGATAATATTATACAAGTTAAAGAAATATTAATGCGAATATATAACTTGTAAGAAAAGGGTAATCAATCGCCAACGAACCTAGGATACACGTTTAATTAAACGGGGAATTGGAATAAATCGTGGTCTGGGAGTTGGGTGTACAACTTGCCGAAGCACATGCACTATAGGTATAGTGGCTTATACGTCTAGGACGTTTGTAGGCGTGTGACCTCAAGCTTGCTATTTCCTCTTTAAGCCGAGCACTTGTTCAGGTGAGTCTCACGGCCCCATTTTAAACTATTTTACGTTTTTCGGGGGAAAGATATGTTAGGGAAAATGTTTGACGGAATAATTACTTGAGTTGTGATCGCCACTCGGGGTTGAGTCCTCTCTTCTATAACCATTAATTCGGGAAATGAAACTGAAGGAATATTTGGATAGTACTATTGGTGCCTTAAAAGGCCCACCCCTAATCGATAGCGTTGATTATGCATCGGCGTATGCCTGGGGTGCACGTATTCTGAAATCAAGTCGTAGGATACCGAGTAACGACTTGGAGCGGGGCATTATTATTAGTCTTGGTTTGGTTATAGGCTCAAGTAGAATTGTAGGAATTTGCAACTCCTATAAATTGTCATAACATGGTATTTCCCAAGAATTAAAGTTTTGGAAACTAAAACCTGTGAACTCACCAATATTTATATATTGACGAATTTTAAACATATCTTTCAGGTTATTGAATGATGAAGGACGGCATGGCTAGATGGGTCGAGGGAATCTCACTTTTGGGCGTCGGCTATTTTGCAGGGGTTTCGCTTTTATTTCCCAAGTGTTGGGATATATTTGTGAAACCCCCTTATTTGTATTAAAACAATTTGGTTTATGGTTGTGTAAACATAAAACATGGTTATGACGCCTTAATAAATGATCCCTTTTCTTTTAATTACTTATAGTTTGCGTTAACCTTGACTTTATGCACTTGAACCGTCGCGCCACGTGTTTCCGCCATTGGCGTGGTGTGACAGTTTTACACGATTACCACTAGGACTATGGTCCCTCTAGTTCCCGAGGTCTCTAACTTGCCCCTCACCATTAAATGTTGGGTTCATTTTCTTGTTTAACAGGTGTTCTTATGTTTTATCATCGCGATTTTCTATTTCGTTAGGTGCGAGCCATGCTCTACAGTTGCCTTGTGGGCCTTCATTTTGTTTACGTTTATGTCTGGTGTGACACGTAGTTCACCCTTGCCCATAGGCTTTTACGAATTCGTTATGGTTTAAGTCCGCGTATAACTTACACTTGAACTAGATTCGAATCTTGGTTTTGGGTTCACCTTCATATGATGTTTATATTTGCAAGTGACCAATCCCTTGGATATCATACGAGTTTGCTTAGGGCTTAACCTTTTATTAAGGTTCAAGCCCATTTACGATTTAACCCTCGATTAAGTTCCGGTTCTCTAACGAGGTGACATTTGAACTAAGGTTGGTGTTTAGTTAGGAATCTATTTTCACTAGGTTTCAACTTGCTTAGGGTTTAACCTTTGATTGGAACTCTAGCCTTGTTGCGGATTAGTGTCCGATTAAGGTTCGATATAACGCCCTAAAGCCGTAATACAGAAAATACGCAGCGGAAATACCAACCGAAAAATTCATTTCTTTAGAAACAACCTTGAATGTTTAGAAACCAAATCTACTAAATATTTTAGGTATTACATCTTCTATTGTTTCTTATTGCATCCAACTAAACTCATCTTTATTAAGTTATGTGACCGTGACCACGTACAATCCGCTCCCTCGCTCGATCGCCATCCTTTCCTTGCTTTAAGAAGTAGACAATACAACCTACAATCACCACATAACCATATCATTAGTTTGGTAAGTGACTATAGTCAGTATTTTTACAACATGGTAATAGCATCCCAAGGAAGCTAGATAATCTCTTTGACTTGTCTCCACAAACTCGGACTAATACAAGATACGAGCTTGAATCCGATCTTTGGATTCTAGCCTTGAAATTCCATGCATCCATCCTCATCTATCATGTGCCTTTGTTGTAATTCACATAACAATGTGGTTAATAACATTAACAATACATACATAAACGCGACCTCCACGATTTCATTTCAATGTCCCACCATCCTTTAATCTTAAACATTCTTACTAAGATCTATCATGGAGCTTAGAGTAACCTTAAGAATCCTTACATTCCCACATAATGACACATGCTAAACCATGTTAGAAAGAAGAAACAAAACAAAAGATTCAGGGGTCCACAGTAACTTACTCTGGCCACCGTAAGTTACGGTAGCCCCTGATTCAGTTTCCACCGTAAGGCAGTAGAGGTCCACCATAAGGTTTCTGATGTCCACCGTATCTTACTCTGACCACCGTAAGGTACGGTAGCATCTGCAAATTTGGCTTATTTTGTTCATTTCCTTGCCCGCTTTCCCCCAATCTTTGAACTCCTTTAAACTCATGTTCAAGGCCATTCCTAAAGGGCACTTGGGGACTTGGTTAACACCATTTAATCATGCTTTGAAGATGTCCATTTATAGTGGTTTATAACCCCTTTCGGTTTAACTATAATCCATCTGATTCTCACCCAAATCTACCCATTAAGGTCTTAGTTATACAAAACCTTATTTGATTATCCAAAGGAAATAACCATCATTTTTTTAAACCATCTAACTCTTGTTAAACTAAAAATCATCATCCAATCATTTAATATGACCCAGTTTATAGGTTTATCCTTTGGTAATTCCTTGGAATTCCCAAAACACCCTCCTCGGCTTATTTTACAAACTAGTCACCCGTGGGTGACACTACTTGGTTTAATTCCATTGTTTTTAACCGGTTAACTTATTTGGAAATCTCTAAGCCCTCATGGACTTAGTTTTCTATCATTTTCAATATTACATTACTATTGGTCATTCTTAGGCGCCTTAGCGCACACTAGACATAGTTTTGCAAATAACTACCAATTTAACGCCCACACTTCACGAGGGTGGTTTTCATACGCATATACTACTACTACATAATTCCCATTATATATGAACATAATTCAATATCATAGATGCGAGTTAAGTTCGGGAATCACTTACCTCAAGTCTTCCAAGTTCATGCTTGTTTACTTGCCTCATCTTGACCCACTAGCCTCCCATGCTTGAGTCCATCTTTCTTATCCTTCCATATCATCACATTCACATCTCATTAACATACAAGATCATTCATCTTAGAATTTAATCCAACACATAGCGTGCATCATATTATTTATGTATAGTGTACACACTACTAATGCATACTTCTTAGCAAATCATACAATCAACTAAGTTCCCACATGAATACTCTCTAATTCAATCCTCATGTTAAGCTACTATCAATTGTATCTATTATCACATTACTTTCATATTTGTCAAGTCTTGCATACAAATTCACATATTATGCTCATCTAGACATTTCATCAAACACTTGGTGTAAGTACCATATTCTAAGCTCAATGTACAAGCTCCTAATACACGCATTCCATCAAAACGCATAATCACCTTCAATCATGACCAATTTTCCACATGCATATCACCAACTACACATTATTCCTACCATTACATGTATTTACAACTAATTTAACAACATCAAGGCACAAATGAAAACCCAATATCATCATCCTTTGCAAACAAGTAACCTATAGTGAATAACTCCTCTCTAAATTATTAGAGATGATCAATATCACATAAAATCAAGCAATAATATGAATTTAACATGTTTTGCTCAAAACCCACATGTGGGGTTCGAATCCTACACGAATTTGGGGGTTAGGGTTCTTACCAAAGCTTAATCCTTGAAGATTAGCCCTTTAGATCACACCCTTCATCTAATACTTCAACCTCAAGCATCAATTCTTCCTTTTTGGTAGGATTAGGGCTTGATTTTGTCTCTAAAATCCCCCTTTTGGGCTGCTCACGTTTTTGCACCCAAATGGGTGTTTTACTCATATTAATCTTGACCCAAACTTATGCTTTTAGTCCCTCTGCTTTACCCCGATGTTATATTTTTATAAAAACTAACTAATCAAGTTAGTTTCTAACATAATTTGCTCATTTATATAAACAATAACACCAAATAGGTTATTTCCATAATAGAACATAACCCGCATTCTTATCGTCTAAGCCCAGTTTTATTATTTTATTAATCACACCTAATGGCGTAATTAAGCGAAACTGAGTTTTGGGGTGTTACATTCGAGTTGATGACGACCTAACCCTTGATTAAGGTCTAAGTCTACTTATGGATTAACCTTTGTTCGTGGTTTGAACATGATTAGGACTTGACTTCTGACTAGTGTTCAAGTCTACTTATGATTAGATCCCCGATTAAGTTTCGAAGGTGGTTGTGATCTAACCCATTATTATGGTTCAAATCCATTTAAGCATTTCAATTTTGGTTATAGTTCAAATGCGTACATGACTTAACCTTAGATTAAGGTTCAAGTCTAATTGTGAATAAATCTTTGAGTAAGTTTTGAATGTGTGTACGACTTGAACTTTGATTATGGTTCAAGTCTTTTCATGAATCATCCTTTATTTAAGTTCAAATGTGGTTATGACTCAACCTTGATTAAAGTTCAAGTCTATCTACGGATTAGCCTTATTAAGGTTCAAATGCGTTTATGACTCAACCTTGATTAAGTTTCGAGTCTATCTACGGATTAGCCTATATTAAGATTCAAATACGATTATGACTTAACCTTGATTAAGGTTCAAGTCTATCTACGGATTAGCCTTTATTAAGGTTCAAATGCGATTATGACTTAACCTTGATTAAGGTTCGAGTCTATCTACGGATTAGCCTTTATTAAGGTTGAAATGCGATTATGACTCAACCTTGATTAAGGTTCGAGTCTATCTACGGATTAACCTTTATTAAGGTTCAAATGCGATTATGACTCAACCTTGATTAAGGTTCGAGTCTATCTACGGATTAACCTTTATTAAGGTTCAAATGTGATTATGACTAAACCTTGATTAAGGTTAGAGTCTATCTATGGATTATCCTATATTAAGGTTCAAATGCGATTATGACTTAACCTTGACTAAGGTTCGAGTCTATCTACGGATTAACCTTTATTAAGGTTCAAGTCTTTTTTTTTTTTTTTTGTTTTTTACAATTATGTCTTTGTTTAAGATTCTAACGTTTTTATGACTTAAGCTTGGTCAAGGTTCAAGTCTTAGCTCGATTCGCGTAATAGTCGTGGTAATACTTGAAAAGGAAAAAGACAAGAAAAGTAAATCATGACTCACAAAAGTAACTTTATTTTCTTTGTTAAATTAAATCTTATTCAAGTTTTACTATTTTATTTTCATAATAAGATGAGTCACTGGATCTATAATTTAATAACTAGTTATTTAAATCTAGTTTAACACTTTCTGCCTATTTTTTTCTTAATAATCACTTTCGTTATTCTCTAATATCAAACACTTGGAAAGTGAAAAACTAAAATGCCATTAAATAGTTATTTTACATTGGATTTGGATTTTTTTTTTTTTATTTGATGAAAAAACATGTACGACACATCATCTTTTATTGTTATAGTTATATCAGGTTGATTCAATACATAATCAATTTTATGTGGGCACTTTGAAAAGTGGATAAAAACTTCAAATTTTTGTTTAAACTATGATATATAAGACGATTTTGTAAACGTTTATCACACTCTTTCTGTTAGTACAAGATGTCCCTAGGCTAGTATATATGTTGTTCGGACGCGTTTCGGGGTGTTTGGAGATGTTTATAAGTGTTTTGGGTGTGTTTGGAACCTATAGGCGATTAGCATTTTTGTACAGGCAATTACGTTGTAATTGCTAGTACTGTTCACATGAATAGGAGCTAATTGCTAGTATTGTTCACATGAATATGAGCTAATTGCTAGTTGTTATAGGCGATTAGGGCCTAATCGCCTATAATATCATGTGGCATAGCTTCGTAATCGCCTATACTGGTCTGTACGTGAACAGGAGGTATAAACAGGCCCAATCATTACCCTAATCATTATTTCTTGCCACACACACTCTCCAAACACCCTCCCCTGGTCTGAGAAGTCTGATTTGATCATTGTAACACTCGAGCTCTGTTTTAATGATAAATCTTTAATCTTTTGACCCGTTTGTGTGTATTAATTACTCGCATATCATTGTTTCTTGGTTGTTTTTGTTATTAGAACATATTTAGAGGATTTCGCACTCTGAATATAAACCTCATGATTGTCGGTTGACCCGTTCACCGATCCTACAAGTGGTATCAGAGCCGAGGCTCTTATCACGAGCGTTTTGATAACAAAAACGAGTGAAAACAGGTGGGTTTTGTGTGAAAGTTGTGATTTTTATCCAAAAACCTGTTTGAACTTTGAAACTTTGAGTTTTTCACATATTTTCAAAATCTTAGTGTGTTTTTACGGATAAAAACGTGTGTTTTTTTATTAGGTTTTGTTCTAAAACTGTTTTGGAAACTTTTCTAATCATTTGGGGATTAAACACATTGTTTTGGATAAGATTTTGTGGCAAAAATGGTAGTTTTTGAGCAAAAGTGAACTTGCAGATCAGATCAGGCGATTACGAATCCCTAATTGCATGAACTTATTGCATGAATAGGGTAATCGCCCCTCTTACTAGCGAATAGCCCCCAATTTCCTGTACCTTCACACGATTAGCCCCAATTGCCTGCAATTTCACACGAATACGATTGTAATTGCTTGTTCTTACTAGCGATTAGGAGCTAATCGCCTATACTTGCATGTGGCATCGCTCCTAATCACGTGTTGAATCCTAATCACCCTCAAACTCGTAATCGCTCAACTGTTCACTAGCAATTACGCCAATCACGTGTAAAAACTAGCAATTATGATCCTAATTGCCTGAACACTAGCAATTACAACTCCTACTCGCCTGTAACCTGTAGAAAGTGAAAATTTGTCTAAGTATCGGACTTTTCACGAACATAAACATATGGCGAACCCGTGGGGACATTTAAATTAACCAAGGAAACAATTTAACCAACAAATGAACAATCAAGCAAACATACCCACGAACCCTTGGCAATTCTCAGCCGAGCGCAATGCGCAAAATGCGCAACGGATTCAACAAGCGCAAATGCAAGCAAATGTTGCCGAAACCAATTCGTGGGCGCTAGCGGCTCAACAGCAGGCAATGAATACGAATCCGTGGGCACTCGCGGCTGCTGCGAATCAACAGACAAATCATCTGTCCTCCGTTCTCTTAAGTGACTTAGAGACTGGTAGTTCGAATAGGGCACCGAAACTGCAGTACATGTCCGACTACCACGGATGGAACGACAGATTTCAGACATATGTTAAGGGTATCGATGGTCTCTTATGGTTAGCAATTGAGACTGGATACAGTAGGCCGATGGTTGAGAATTCAAATACTCCGATCTCACTGGAAGATATGACCGAAGATCAGAGGAAGAAGTACAACTACGAAAAGAAGGCGATGGCAGTGTTGAAACAAGCACTTCCCAAAGACATACTTCATCAATTCGCACAGTGCGCTACTTCGCAGATGCTTTGGTTAGTGCTTGCTGAACGGAACGTGGGAAATCTGAAGACTCGAAAAGTCAAAATGGATCAACTCAAAAAGGAGTTCGAGAACTTCAATGCTATTGGGAACGAATCGCTGAGAGACATGACTGCAAGATACTACCACTTGATGTCCGAAATGTACCAGTACGGGGTCGTATACACATCTGCAGAACTTATAGAAAGATTTGTAGAGGCGCTACCTCCTCACTGGCATCAGTGGCTGGACATCCTGAAATCAAACAATGCATATCAGACACTCTCCATCAATAAGTTCATAACAGAGCTAGAGAACAAGGAGATAGAAGAGATCAAAAGGGCAAACAAGGCGCTCATTCCTCAGAATCCCAGCATCTACTATGGGAACCTTCCTCAGGACGACAGTGTGGGTGGATCCAAACCATAGACTGCTTTTGTGGTTAACCCAGATCCAGTTTATGCATTTGACAACTATGGTCCCCCAGCTGATGTTCCTCCACCAGTCTATCCTTTCGGTCAAGGAAACCCGTATCCTTTGAATTATAATACTAACCAATTTGGTGTTAATCCTTTTTCTCACCTTGCAGCACCAGCTCAGGCAACTTCAAACTTTGGTAGACCTTCTTCATCAGGGTTTAGTGGTGCTCCATCTATAGGTTATGGTGGATATGGAGGTGCTTCGACTTCAAGTCATGGTGGCTATCGGACCAATCTAGTCGCAAAGCAGCTGAACACAGCAGGTTTTGAGAAGGTGACTGTAGAGTTAGCCCAAGAGCACATGGCTCTACTGTCAACCTTGGTCAACTCCTACAGTGGATTGGTTGCAGGACAGATCGGGAATCCTCATCTCACACAAGAGGATTACGCGTAGATCGATAAAGATGACATGGATCTGATAGAGATCCAGTGGCACTTCGTGAGTGTTGTAAGAAGGGCAAAGGAGTACATGGATAGAACGGGAAATAGAGATGTTCTGATTAACAACAACACTAAGTTTGGGTTTGATAAAACTAAGGTCACGTGCTACAACTGTGGCACCAAAGGGCATTTTGCAAGATAATGTGACCGGCCTAAGCAACAGGGAAATCAGAATCCCTTCAACAACAACAGAAGCAACCAGAATCAGAGGCAACAAGCTCAGACACAACTAAACCCAAATATTGAACGAGCTCTTGTCCCAGTGAATAAATCAAAACCAGAGGCCTCCTGTAAACAACAATCAAGGACAAGCCCTAGTAATTCAAGCTGATGAAGGGTTCAACTGGAATCATATAATCACTGGAGAAGAAGCTCCACAGGGTGGTACAGCATGCTTTGCCCAACAGACTTCTGGTGCACTAGTTGAAGTTGAAGAATGCTCAAGTCAGTCTGAAGTTATTATTCCTGAAGTTGAAGTGTCTGACTGTGACTCTGAGTGTGATTCTGATGTGGGGGAAGACTTGTTAGCTGAAGTAGATGCCTTGATAAGCAAAAGGTCGTTTCTTGTTGATGCTGACTACACAAAGAACAACCTTGCTGAATACTTCGGAACTGTGAAGACAGCTGCTCATTATGCTTTGATGGCTATAACCAAATCTTCTAACAAGGTAAGTTATTCTTCCAATTCTAAAATAGAGTGTGTAGAATGTGGCAAGTTGAAGTACAGAATTGATGTCTTAACAGACGAAATTCTGAACTTCAAAGCTGACTTAAGTCAATGCCAACATAGCAATGATGTTTTGAGAGCTAATGAAAAGGCGCTCAAAATCACCATTGAGACCCTGAAGAAAGAGTCTCCTGAGTGTGATCAGCTAAAATTCAGAATCAAAGAATTGACTGAAGAGAATCTGAATCTAAAAGCTGATGTAGGTCCTTTACAAAGGTCAATTGATTCCTTAAGGCAAAAAGAGAAAAGTTTTCTAAGTACGGTTGAAAACTACAAGAAGGATGTTTCTGAATTGTCAAAAACTCTAGCAAACAAGCAAATTGCTATAAATAATTATATAAATGAGTTAGAAGACACAAAGAAACACTTGGCCATTGTAAACTATGACTATGAGAAGATCAAGAAGAAACTTCAAAGTTACCTAAACTGCATGTTCTTGATCATATCACTGAACACTCAGAGAAAGAAAGCAATTCCACCAGTCCTAAATATTCTCAGTGTCCACCTCCGGTGAGATTCGAAAATCACAATTTTGATGTCTTGCCGAAGGAGGAGCTTGTGGACGTGGCAGCAGCAGCAAAAGCTGCAGAGGCGGCCAAAGCAACTGAAGCAGCTAACCTGATGAAGTTACTAAGGTTGCACCATCTGCTGAGGCTGTCAAAGTTGGTGAGAAAGCTGATGATATCAGTGTTTATGACACAGACTCGTCGGATGATGAGCGTGATGAGCCTCCAAAGTATGCACCGGTCAAGGTTCAAAATATTCCTCCTGAAAACCACATCATTACTACTGAAACCTTAAGTGAACTTGAACCAAAAATGCAAACCGAGGATGGCAGAAGGATTAAAGTGTTTTATAAACTAAAGGGGTCTGAAAAGGTATATGCTGATGAGGAAGTCCGTCTCAGATGTATCGCCCCTGGTCAAATTGCTAAAATCTGGCAAGAATCTATCATTACCATTGAAAAGGAAACTTGGAATAAGAAAAAGGTAAGGGTAAGGGTAGAAAGGACCAGGGTAATCAGTCCAATGAATACAACAAGAAAAATCAAAAGAAAAATACTGCTAATCCTTAAAGTCATGCTCAAAAGAAAAGTCCGAAGAAGCATATCACTGAATTTATTAGATCTACTGGAAATGAGATAAATGACGATCCTCATGTTGATGTGCAAAGAAAATGCCTTGAGGATCTGAAACACAAAAACTCATTTGCCAGTACATCTAATAGAAAGAACAAAAAGGAGAACAACTATGAATCTCCACGATTTGAGGAGTATAGATCCTGTCATAAATGCGGGGGACGTGGGCATTTAGTTGCTGCGTGCCCTGAATTTAGACAAGAAAGGATCAAAGTGGATGATGCTCCTAATCTAGCAAAACTAAACAACCAGTTTCCCCTAAACTTTTTGAAAAACAAAAGGGAAAGCACATTGTTTATGACAACCGAAACAAAATTGCTATGAACCAAAAGCCAGTTAATGGCAGGGGTCCACAGTTGAGGGGGAGAACTGTTCCCACAAAGGTTCAAGCATCGCCTAAGCCACCAGCAAAGGCTGCAGCTAAACCACAGGGCAACCCTAAAACTGCTCCACGTACAGTTAAGTCTGAAGTAGATCCAAAATCTGTCCCTCCTAAGGAATCTGAGGCTGGATCTTCTAGCCCCAAGGCAAAGAAGAAGCCCAAGCCAAAGAAACCGGAACATGTTTGGAGACCCAAGTCACCGACTAAAATTGGAGAATCATCTGCTAGTGCTAACACTTCCGGACCATCGGGAACAACACCAACTCCTAACGGAAGGTGGGTTGATTTTCCGACTTTAGATGAAGATGGTAGACCCAAGACCGTGAAGGCTTGGGTCCCCCTTAACCACTAAACCTTTGAATGTTTGTGCAGGGAGTTCCACGGGGCCTTATCAGCAGCCTATGGATTGTTGATAGTGGAGCTTCTGGGCACATGACAGGCGACTTATCCCTGCTTTTTGACATAAAGAATATCAATGGGGGGTATTTTGCTTTTGCTGGTATCAAAGGGGGTTATATTACGAAAGAAGGCAGTATGAGTAACGGAATAGTAAGCTTTGAAAAGATAAGCTTTGTGAAGCAAATAGACCACAACTTGCTGAGTGTCTCGCAGATATGTGATAAAAAGTTCACTGTGTTCTTTGATGACAATGCTTGCTTCATTCTGAAACCTGGACCCAAGATACCAAAAGAGTGGGTTATGATCTCGGCTCCTAGGGTCAAAAACTTATATGTCCTGGATATGAGCCAAGCCATGACAACAGAAGGTCAAGTCACTTGTTTTCTATCGAAAGCGACAGAAAAGGAATCTATCATGTGGCACAGGCGTATGGGGCAGGATTAGAAGCGATAACGGGACAGAATTCTAGAATCATGCTATGGAGTCGTTATGTGCAGAAAAGGGTATTCATCACGCATTTACAGCACCGTACACTCCTCAGCAAAATGGGGTTGCAGAAAGAAAGAATCGGACACTTATTGAGGCAGCCAGAACAATGCTCGCAGACTCGAACTTGCCTGTGATATTTTGGAACGAGGCAGTTCACTGCACGTGTTACAATCTAAATAGGGTTCTAACGGTAAAGAGGCTTGGTAAGACATCTTATGAGCTTCTGAACCGGAGGAAACCGAACTTAGAGTTTCTGGAACCTTTCGGAGCTCCATGCACCATGATACATCCCGATGGGAAGTTTGGTGCAAAGGCAGAAGAAAGTTTCTTTGTTGGTTACAGCACTCCCAATAAAAGAGTGTACAACAAAAGAACTAATTGCGTTGAAGAGTGGCTTAATGTTGATGTTCAACGCTATACTGCCAATGCACCTGGTGTTGGACCTGATTGGTTGTTCGACTATAAGAGTTTATTTGATTCTTTCAACGTGGATAATTTGGTAAATGATGTTGTTGCGTAAATGTATTACGAGTGTGAAAACGTAGCTAGCTCACCGCTAATGCGTCCGATCGTCGTCAATGCACCTGCACCAGCAACACCTGATGCCTCTGCATCCACGGGTTCCCGTGGTAAAATCGCAGCAGCATAAGCTGAGGAAATGTTTCAGGAAGCGTCAGCAGAGGTTCTAGAATCTTCATCTTCAGACGACGATTTTGCAGAGTCTCATGAAACACTTACTGAAGAGCAAGTTGGAAATGGTGAATCTACCACTACAACTCCAGTTATTCCGACAGGAAACAATCAAGCTGGTCCCTCCTCTTCAGCAGCTCCAGGGATAGGTCTTAGGATTGATCTCTCAGGTTTTAATATGCAACCCGCTGCTCCTCCAGTTCAAGCGCCGCAGAGACAAATTTGTCTCAAGGATTGGAAAATCTCAATCTGCATTTGGATGATCTAGTGCCGACACATCCAAAATCTCGGATTCACGACACTCATCCGATGTAGAGTGTGATTGGTGATCCGGCAAGCAGAGTCATGACTCGCAGTCAGCTCAGAAATGCTAGTCCAAGTGACAATACAGGTACCTTAGCACTCTACTCGGAGATCAGGAAAACAAGTGTTCAGAATGACTGGTCCTTCACTCTTTATGTGTCTCAAACAGAACCAAGAATGGTGCAAGAGGCATTGAGAGAAGAACCATGGATTGAAGCAATGCAAGTCGATCTATAGCAGTTCCAAAAGCTAGGAGTGTGGGACTTAGTTGATTTACCTCCAGGCTCAAAGAAGATTGGAACAAAGTGGGTCTATAAGTGTAAACGGGATGACCGCGGGGTAATTATCAGAAACACGGCTCGATTAGTTATCCTCAGCTTCCGTCAAATCGAAGGAATAGATTACAACGAAGTATACGCTCTAGTTGCGCGCCTTGAAGCTATCTGAATGTTCTTAGCTTATGCTTCGTACAAACGGTTTAAGGTGTATCAAATGGACGTGAAAAGTGCTTTTCTGTATGGTATCATGAAGGAAGAGGTGTACGTTGCTCAGCTACCGGGTTTTGAGGATCCTCTTCATCGCGAAAAAGTCTACAAATTGAACAAAGCGGTGTACGGACTCCATCAAGCTCCGCGTGAATGGTATCAAATGCTTAGCAACTATCTTATATCCAACGGGTTCAAACGTGGACTTGTGGATTGCACCTTATTCTCCAAGGAAAAGGGTGGTGACCGTCTTCTGGTACAGGTTTATGTTGATGATATTATTTTTGGATCTACTAATGATGAAATGTGCAGGGAATTTGAAAATCTTATGCAGGACAAATTCAAGATGAGCTCGATGGGGGAGATGCAATTCTTCCTTGGTCTACAAGTAGAACAACAAGAGTTGGGGATCTTCATCCACCAGACCAAATACGTTGCTGACATCTTGAGCCGGTTCCATATGGAAGACTCTACTTCAATAGGCACCCCAATTCAGATCAATCACGGGATTGGTCCTGACGAGAAAGGACAAGCCGTTGATCCTTTTCTTTATCGGGCGATGATTGGCTCACTAATGTACCTCACTGCATCAAGATCTGACATAATGTTCGTGACATGTCTACTATCAAGATACCAGTCAAGGCCAAAACAGTCCCACCTGGTAGCTGTGAAGTGGATCTTACGTTATCTAAAGGGTTGTCCGACCAAAGGTCTATGGTACCCTAATGACGATAAGTTTGACCTCATCGCTTTTAGTGATGCTGACTATGGCGGATGCAAGAAAGACTTAAAATCCACATCGGCTGGATGCCAGTTTTTGGGACCAAGACTAGTCTCGTGACATTGCAAGAAGCAAGCCTCGGTAGCCTTATCCACCTGTGAGTCGGAATATGTAGCGGCATCTAGCTGCTGCTCACAGGTTCTCTAGATACAGCAACAAATGAGAGACTACAGTTTGAAATTTCTTAATACTCCCATTCACTGTGACAATGAGTCCGCCATAGCACTTGCTAAAGACTCAGTTAATCATTCCAAGGCGAAACATATCTTGGTTAAGTATCATTTCATACGCGATTGCTATGAAATGAAACTTATCGATATGGTCAAAATCCACACGGATTACCAACGTGCCGATTAATTCACCAAAGTTTTTGACGGTCCTCGTTTTGAGTATCTGTTAAAATTAAACGCCATTAAAGTAAAGCAGGATTAGATCCTCATCGGTAATCGTTTTTGTAAATATTTTTCTTAAAAAAATCAGAAAAATCCAAAAATATTGTCTTTTCGCAAATTTTTAGATTTTTAGGGGGGGAAAATTTTAGAAAAATACAAAAACTTCAGAAAATGGAAAAACTAAAAAGTAAAATGAGAAAATCCAAAAATCAAAAAAAAAATGAAAAATTGCAAAAATGAGTTTCTTTGGTGAAATAGGGAAGATGATATTAACTCATCAGTTGGACTGTCTGGACTCTTATCATCTAAAAATATGGAACTGGTAAATAGCCTCTACAATGATGTGTTGGTAGGCTTAAAATCATTTCCAAGTTAGGCACGGTGATATAAACCTAAATCAACTGAAACCGGTGTGGGTCAACGTGCGTTGGCATATGGTCTTGGTACCGAAATCTCGTTTGATAGAATGCCAAAATCCAAGGTTTCATGGTCTTTAAGAGGTTGGTACATCCGGGGTGAACTGGACGTCTCTCAGAATAAAAGGAGTGGCACATGTGTTGAACGTTGGGTTCAGAGCCTACAACTGAGACACCTCTATGTCATTTCCTGAAAAAGAAAAGTAAAAACAAAAAAATAGAATAAAATTCTGATAAGGAGACGTCCAGGAATCCTAAAAGAGCAAAAAGATTCATAAATGCCAAAACCCTATTCTTAAAGAGAATTCGCTCAAAGGTATCAAATCATATACCTAAAGCATCGTACCGTGAAAAATCAAAAATACGGTATTTGACTTGAACCCTGGTCTGGATCTCACTGGTCTCTCTGCTGCAGCGTTCTTGTAGACCTGATCATCACTAAGTCCATTCCTTGTAAAATACGGATGACAACAGCTTACTCACCGGTTACGAGGAAGCTTTGTGCATGTCTTGATACGGGAATGTGTCGCGTGGCGGGGAACACCTTGTTTATCAGTTTTAATATTACCTTAACGTATCTAAAGTGCCTAGCGATAAAACTTGATTTTGAGTTTAGGCGGACAACAACACTGACAATTGTTGTAGGATGCTTATTGGTAATTTAATCTAAAACTTAACATATAAGGGTTCTAGCACGGTCCGTACACTGATATGATTCCCTAACTGATGAAACTCGCAAAAACATGATAGTGTATAGTTAGTTGATTTAATGTATTCGTTTATTTTCTGTTTAGTTTTATCTGTCTAATCATTCTTGTTTGCCGATGATGGAATCCTAATCCATTGTAATCTTACTTCTTCAAAAACTAAAACGCCGAAAATCAACTAATTGAAAATTGTAGTTTTTGTCGGGTCAAAACCTACTTTCTCTTAAGTACAGGGGTAGAAAATGAAAATTTTCAAATGTCTGAGTCAACATCTGAGTCGCTTGTTAAAACGGGGTTAAAAACGCATGTTTTGAACCTTAACGGGTCAAATATGTGAGATTTGGTGCTACAGGGGCAATTTGGTAATTTGTGTAAAAATTATATGCATTTGGTGTTCCTAATCGCCTATTGTTTGAGACGAGTATGTGTACTCGTGTGTATAATTGTTGGCGAGTACAAGCTACTCGCTTATCCTCTCATGCGATTAGGCCCGATTTCGTTTAAACTTAAAATTCTGAAACGGGAAATTAGGAAGTTCTACTCGTGTGTAAGTTAGAGCGATTAGAATACAATTGCCTGGTCTACCTAGCGATTACATCCTAATTGTGTCAAGTGTCTGGCGATTACATGGGGATATAAAAGCAACACTTAGAAACTTTTTCCTCATTATTTTCAAACCAACTCCACAGTGTTCTTCGTTTCCCTCTATCCGGACCTAACCAAGATCTCTTGCCCTTGTTCATTTGAACTTAGATTATTGTACTACATTGTTAAGGTACCA
Organism: Ambrosia trifida; assembly: GCA_028751855.1. NCBI lineage: Eukaryota > Viridiplantae > Streptophyta > Magnoliopsida > Asterales > Asteraceae > Ambrosia > Ambrosia trifida. The sequence goes on along the minus strand of CM054126.1, from coordinate 64,545,036 downwards.
TTCCCTCATATTTTCAGATCAAAACAACTTGTTTTAAGGGACTTAATCTGTTCTATATGAACCGTAACCCTAAGTCTTAATATTTTGATGGTCTAGCCTTGATACGAGTTAGTTTATGATGAATGTGGGATGGGGTCGCTTAATCAGCACCTAAAGGATCTGTTTGTATTATAATTTTGATTTATATCATCCTAGAATTAAAAGCCCCAATTTCAAACCATAAAGAACCCTAATTGTCAAAACCGGTTAATACACCCTAGATTCGAACTGTTAAAGATTTATTTGTTAGGGGTTTTTCTAATCAGGTATGGTAGATTCTAATGTGACAAAATCCGGATCCAATTCAACTCACTTAGAAATTCGACAGATTGGTGAGCGGGCAGTACTGTTCATGCGAGTAGGTTCATACTCGCGTGAACAGTGGAACGAGTAGAGTGACTGGCATGTTGTAATCGCATGAACAGTGACACGTTTAGGCTAATCGCGTGCTATATTCGTGTGTATCATCATGCAATTAGTCCAATTGTGTCTGTTTATAAGCGATTACCATATTGTAATCGCCTATGCCAATCTGTTGACCAAAATTTGTCAAACCTTTGGTCCGTTTTGTCCATTCTATGTGTTTTTTATCTGTTTGTGATGATTGTGTCTTGTCTTTGTGTTTTAGAATCATGCATCGAGAATGAGAAACATCTACTCGTCACAATTGCTGTGCATTTCTCGGGCCTGTTACAAAGGATAAATGCAAAGTCTTTGAGGGAGTTATAGAGTTTCACAAGCGTTCGAGGATTAACTTTGCTATTTCTGAAGGTCATGCGGCTTATAAGGACATCCTACAAGAGTTCTACCAAAATGCGAAGGTTGATTGCAAGTCTACACCAATGGTTATCACGAGTGTGGTCCAACGGAAGAACGTGATGATTACTGAAGATATTGTACGTGAAATTCTTAAATTCAGGGATACTAAGGATGATCCTGTTGTGTTCGACTCTATTCTGATCTGAGGTGGTTTTCTGAGAATGCAGTATGCCGGTGATGTTAGAGAACAAAAAATGCTGCTAAAGGCCAACCTGCCACCAGAGTTGAAGTATCTAACTCACGTGGTCTTGAAATGTATCAGTCCACGTAAGGGGACGTTTGATGCTATTCGGGACACGTTAGCTTTGGCAATAGTAGCTCTAACTTTGAACAAGCCCTTCAATTTCTCTGGTATGATTATGCATCATCTAAAGGAAGTGATATTACAGAAGACGACAAAGACTCCATTTATCATCTATCCTCGCTTTCTGCAAATGATAATTGATAACCAATTACCATACTTAGCAAAGAATCCGGACGAGATTATCACGATCAATGACATAGACGAGACAGAGTTGAATAGAATGACGTCCTACAAAAACAAGAAAAAGTCTGAGTATCCTCCAACTAGACGTCTTTACGGGCATTTGGTTAGTGATGACTATGAGTCACCACCGGGCAATAGGTGGAGACACGATAACAGTGATTCAGAAGACGACATTGTGATTCACAGACAAGTATTCAAGGAAGGTGATGACATTGGCAGAGAGACAGCTGAATTGGGTGATAATGTTCCGGGCAGTACTATTGATGCTGCAATTACTCATGATGATATATTTTATCCGGACGTTCTAGATTCTAATGAACCTTCCAGTGCAGCAAAAGATCAAGAATCTTCTCAATCAGCAAAAGAAAAGAGGCCAATTGATGAAGATGCCCCGGTTAATATAACAAGTGAAGACGATGACTCAGATGATTCAGAGGATGATTCCCCTGGTATTTTTGCCAGAAAAGAGGCAAAGATAAAAAGAAAGCTGGCTGAGGAGAAAGCTCGTGCAGTTGAGGAGAAAGCTCTTGCTGAGGATCCTACCTTTACTGTGGGTCTGGATGATAACATTGCTGAAATAGACGCTGAGCTAAATACTCCTTCTCCTTCTAAGAGACAAAAGACAATGGCAAAGAAAGATATAGTTCAGGGAAAGAAGAGAATATCTCAGAAACCACTGATGGAGAGAACCTCAAAGAAATCAAGACGGTTTAATTTTCCAGAAGCATTTGGGAGTCTTGAAACTCAATCTTCCCCGGCTACAGCAACAACAACAATAGCAGCAGCAACAACTTCAGCTACCACATCATCAGGTGCAGCTATGCCTGCAGGCATCACCATGTCGATGCCTGCTTCAGTAATCTTCACTGAGCCAGTTTCAGTTACTGAAGCAGCGACGAGTTCACAGATTGTTTCTAATCCTATTGGTGACCTGATAAAGAAGATGCGACAAGAAGTTCGACCTCCGACTTCTAAGTCAACCGATCCGGCCTCCTCTTCCTCAGCACCGGCCTCTAATGATCAACTACAACGCCAGATCAGTGAGTTAACTGCTATAGTTGCTGCATAAGCGCGTGAGATTGCTGAGTTAAGGGGTAAACATGCAAATGTTGAAGAAAATGAAAGAGCTATGATGGAGTTGATCGATGAAAACATCCAGTCAAACAAAGAGCTGCAAGCTTCAAATAGAATGCTTCTCGTCTCTAATCAGCAACTTACAGAAGCACACCAAAGCACTCTAGCTAGACTTACCAGTGTCGAATCCCAGTGCAGCCAGCTTGGTGCTCAGTATAATAAGCTTCAGCTCACAAATGTTAACAATGAACAACGGATCACTAAATACAGAGCACGAAATAAGAAGCTAAAGGCTAAGGTGAACCAGATAATTGTAGACCTTCCAAGACTCAAAGGTTCTACAAGTTCTAAGGTTGATTCTGATGATGATGAAGATTCGGATGATGAAGATGATGAAGATGATGATAGTGATGATGATGGAGGTAAAGATGGTAAAGATGGTGGTGGTGGTGATCCTGGAGCCACAGGTAGTGGCGGATCATCAGCCGGATCTGGAAAGAGGCGACAAAAGAAAGGAGACGATACACAAGGCAAGGATCCAAAAGCAAGTTCTTCTGCTAAGGGGGAGCCTTTCAAAGATAAGATTCAAAAGATGCGGGAATCATTAAAGCAAGCAGTGGTTGCTGTAGAGATAGTAGAACCTCTAAACAGTTATTTTGCTTATGATGATGATGGCAACTTATTCGTACCTCCAGAGTCCTCAGAATATGATTTGGAAGAAGGTGAAATACCACCTGAGGTTACTCCCGATGACCTGGAAAAGATCTTTGGCTTAGCTCCTGGAGAATCTTCTGATGCTAGTCACAGTTCTCCTCCAGAACTGAATCCAGATAACCATGAGGTAGAGATGGAAGATGGAACCAGAGTGCCTTCTCCGGAATATGTAGTTGATGAATCTGGCACCGGGATACCAAATATTTCTGAGGAGATGCTTCATGAGGCTGAAGAAAAGCTCAAGACTGATCCTACTCCTGTTCCCGATAAAGTGAAAGAAAGACATGATAAGATCAGGCAGAAGTATCCCAAATGGTTTCCATCTGGAGAAGAGTCTGAGAAGAAGAAAGATCTGGTACAGGCATCTATTTTCAAGAAGCGATTGTTGAGGATGTCTGGAAATGTAATCAGCTGAGCCTACATCAAGCATGCTAGGATGCTGGGAGTCAAATGGCAGGACGGTTTGCACTACTTTCAGCCTTATAAGAAGGTTCTCAGCTTACCATTCTGGTATGTTCGTGACTTAGTTCGATTACACTATCCATTGTATTATGAGTCTGCCGGTGATCTTCGAGGATTCTTCAATATTCTGAAAAGAGAAAGCGCTGAAGAATGGAAAACTCTCAGACCTCAGTATCCCAAATCATTCAAGACAGACAAGCTCCATGCCATCACCAAAAGTCCCACCTGGAAGCACAAAGTCAAGCCACCAGAAAGCGTTTCGAAGATACCAATGGTTCCGATTGAACAAGACTTCTCTTCAAAGTTCTATTATTGGCATTATGATGCAGCTACAACCGAAGCAGTGATTGTCTTGAGCAACTCACCAAAGCCTTGCAGGAAAATCAGAATATGGGACCCGATGTGGCTAATTAACCTCTCAGCAAAGGATGTGGCGAAATTGTTCACGTATCCCATTCAACATCTGAAAGCCAAAGCTGATCAAGCCTTGAAGTTTCAGAGAGCGATTCGCTTCTACCATGCCAACAAAGTTCACGCTGGATGCGACTGGTCAAGACTTACAAGGATCAGGACGATGTCTAAGTGAAGTGAAGACTGAAGATTGCTGCACGTCATTTTTGTTTGTTTCTTTTTATGAGTCTGTAAAGTTGTTTTGCTGTGTTATAAACTTTGTCTTTTGAAGTCTCTGTACGTATACTAGCTTGGTCCAAGGGGGAGTCTGTTAGTACATGATGTCCCTAGGCTGGTATATATGTTGCTCGGACGCGTTTCGAGGTGTTTGGAGATGTTTATAAGCGTTTTGGGTGTGTTTGGAACCTATTGGCGATTAGCATTTTTGTACAGGCAATTACGTTGTAATTGCTAGTACTGTTCACATGAATAGGAGCTAATTGCTAGTTGTTATAGGCGATTAGGGCCTAATCGCCTATAATATCATGTGGCATAACTTTGTAATCGCCTATACTGGTCTGTACGTGAACAGGAGGTATAAATAGGCCCAATCATTATCCTAATCATTAGTTCTTGCCACACACACTCTCCAAACACCCTCCCCTGGTCTGAGAAGTCAGATTTGATCATTGTAACACTCGAGCTCTGTTTTAATGATAAATCTTTAATCTTTTGACCCGTTTGTGTGTATTAATTACTCGCATATTATTATTTCTTGGTTTTTTTTTGTTATTAGAACATATTTAGAGGATCCCACACTCTGAATATAAACCTCGTGATTGTCGGTTGACCCGTTCGTCGATCCTACACTTTCTAAATGTTTATCATATCTGTCAAACTATACATATAAATGCGAAAGACAATTCTTGCGTTTTTTCTACTTAATGTTAATTTTTTATTAAGCACATTGCTAGTTACATCTTAAGAACAACAATAAACAATGGTTAATTTTTACAAAGAAAAAAAAAAGGAAAAACAAAAAAAAAAGTTAACATCTTTGGGCTGGGCCCAAGAATTTATAGAGAGATTAATGAGGCGTGGTTCCATGGACTTTGGAGTTTGGAAGATACCCACAAAGTTGCTTTGAAACCAGATTCTTTTAAGAACTTGTGAATTATGTTTTAAATTCGGATCAATTGAAAATCTATAAAACCTATTTGTTGTTCGGGTTTGAGTTTTGATTTGCTTTCCGTGTACTTGGCATTCATACACCTTTAGTTTATGTGTAGTGGAATCACCATTAGATCCATATGATCAGTAATTCCATTGGCTATTAATATTGCATGAGGTCCATACACACATCTATACATTCCATACTTACACCCGTTACCACACTATGTCCAAGCCTTTAACCTTGAGAGGTGTTTTGACGCCTCTATGGGCTGGTGTGGCCATGAATGCCACACCACTACACATAACCTTAATGCATGACATGTAGCACTGTCATATTTCGATAATCGTAAACATATTGAAGCAAACAGTTTGTAGGCTTTTGGTTTCTCTTTTAATTGAATTATACTTTATCTTGAAACTTTAATTTTGATTTACTATAGGTTTTTAGTTTTGTTAAATTATCTATATCTATATCTATATCTATATCTATATCTATACCATATTATAAAGCATCTAGTAAGGATTCCAACCAAATTTAAGTAATTACAACATTTTATTCTTATGGCACAACAACATAATGAAGTGAGTAAGGGTGCAAAATAGTCTTTTTACATGAACATTAAAATGATAAATGAATTATTAGATAAATTGATAAAGACAATTAAATTGCTTTAAATTATATAATAGTACTATCTTATCATATTTTTGTAACATGGTAAAAATTAAAAAGAAGAGAGTGAAAAGATGCAACTCCTTATAAAATTTAATGTTTTAGTAATTACTTGAGAAAACTAAAGAGACACAAAGCTCTTATAAGTTAATTTTCTTTGTTCATAAAAAAAATGGTTAGACAAAGGGTGAATGTAAAGGGAAAGCAGCCAAGCAAGATGATTTCCGTTTAAATACATCGAAAGAAGTGAATGTGTTTTGGCAAGTAACGTTACTCAAGTGTGGTATGTTTTGTCTCTACTTTGATTGTATTTGTATGTATTTGTGGATTTAGTTTTTGAAAGATGATTTATTTTTGTTCATACAAGACAACATTGTCTACTCTTGTTTTGATTTGATGATGTTGTAGGAGCTTCAACTTTTATAAACATATATATGTATGTATTTTGGTATATATTCTTGACATCATTTTTCTTTCTCTTCGGTTTGACAAACACCTATTTTGCCTTAGCCATTATAACCTCATCAAATATAATAAGAGATTTAAATTAACTATATTATCAAATCATGTATAGATAATTATATCATCATGGGGAGTTAAAATGATGTACATAAGTTAACTTATTTACATATTTAAATAAGTTCTTTCTACTGCTTTTAGTAACCATACATTAGTTTCTTGTTTGATGCTTTTTGTCATCCTCTAAAGTCCTACAAGTTGATATTGTAGCGCACTGTATGAATGATAAATCAAGTCATTTGTTTTTGTCTCTCTATTTATTTCATTATTGGTTATTAAAAAGTCTGTTTACTGACTATGCAGGCCAATTTAAATGCATGATAAGGACCTGTTGTGATTTATAACTTGGTAGAGGCTGCACAAGAATTTTTGTTTGAAGCTGTCACAAGAGGACAACCACATGTAAGCGTAGTTACTGTTCATCTATACATATGTTAGTGTTTACATCTTTTTACATAAGCATTAATGAATTATTGGATAAATTGATAAATACAATTAAATTGCTTTAAATTATATAAAAGTAATATCTTATCATATTCTTGTAATATGATAGTAATAATTAAAAAGAGGAAACTGAAGAGATGCAACTCCTTATCAAATTAAATGATTTAGTAATTACTTGAGAAAACTAAAGAGACAACAAACTCTTGTAAATTAATTTTCTTTGTTCATAAAAAGAATGGTTAAACAGAAGGTGAATGTAAAGGGAAAGCAACTAAGTAAGATGTTTTCCGTTTGAATACATCGAAAGAAGTGAATGTGTTTTTCCAAGCAAGGTTACTCAAGTGTTGTATGTTTTGTCTCTACTTTGGTTATATTTGTATGTATTTTTGGATTTATTTTTAAAAAGATGATTTATTTTTGTTCATACAAGAGATCCTTGTCTACTCTTGTTCTGATTTGATAATGTTGTAGGAGCTTCAACTTTTATAAACATATATATGTATGTATTGTGGTATATATATTCATGATATCATTTTTTCTTTCTCTTCAGTTTGACAAATATCTATTTTGCCTTAACCGTTATAACCTCGTCAAATATAATAAGAGACTTAGATTAACTATATTATCAAATCATGTATAGATAATTATATCTTCGTGGGGAGTTAAAATAAGATTAATGTTGATAATGTTTTTTATATAATATAGGGTTAGAACTCGTAAATAAAGTAAGATACAAATGATGTGGTCAATATAAAAACACAAAAATCAAATCTTAGTCACATATGGTGGATGAACATATATTTATGTTAACATATGAAAAGTTCAACAATGTGTAAGACAAATTTTACACATCTAATGGATTATCATAGGTTTACGGGTTACACTATGTTGAGGTTTGCTGAAAAATATAAAATACTTGAGTTATGTCTCTTGTTTTATAATGTTTGAGTATGGGCGTTTAAACTAACTTATAAACATATGATACAGTTTTATAATAATTATTTACTGAAGAAAAGAAACAAAAATTTGCCATGCCTAAAATAAAGTGAATAAGTTAAAAAAATCGTTCGAATTATTATAATTTGCCCTTCTGGTACAATAATATAAATCGGGTTGAGCATCATTTCTATTCCTATGTATGACGTCATAGGCTATCATTAATCAATGCTATAGTCCTTTCGACCTATGTATTAATTTAAATGTTTGGACCAACTGATTGAGTTTCATATATAAGATTGAAGTTAAGTCAAAGATGGCATGGATGCTATTATCTAAGTCGCAATAAAGATTAACCTCAAGATTTGTGTCAAAGTTATTGAAGATGGTCTATAAAGAGTTAAAAGTCTAAATTTACAAATATATTTTTAATTGTTTTACAAATTTGACATGATGTTCTATTAATATTAAACATGAAAGTTCAGTAGCCAGAGCCTTTATCTTACAGCAAAGTGTTATTATCATCATATTAGTGCATCATAGTGTTCATTAAAATTGATAAAAATATATTTTTATAAGCCTTTATGAGTATGATGATGATTTGTATAAGGAACGTGTTATAAACCATAAAATTTGCTATTTTATTTGATTAAAATTTCAGGAGATTATGATGAAGAAGAATTGGCAGCAAAAGCATATGAATCAATGTCATTTTTTTGTCGCCGCCACATTGCGCGGGTTTCACACTAGTTAGTTATCTAAGTTGAAATGGTCATTTTAGTTGTTGGTTTGTTGATTTCACTTAAGTGTTGAATAAAATAAAAATATATTCATAAACGAAAGTAATCAATAGGGAATATTCCTGAATCCTAATAATGTTCCTGAACAAGGGATTTTAATTGTGATCAGGGCTATTTCATGCATCCTGGAGACTCGTAATGAATAATGAATATGGGGCCTATTCGTTGCGTTGTTTTAGTCGCAAAAATTGTTTTGATCTTGTAGTTTATGTATCATCTTTGTGTATACCATATAAACTTTTTTTCTAGATTCAGGGCCTTAGAACACTAGGGTCCAAAGTCCTCGCTTCATTTTACCCCCCGTTTAAAGCACTCCTAGTTGTTATTATATAAGACTAGTGGGAATGTCCGCACACTGCAACAAGTACTTACGTTTTTTTACGCATGTTGAGTGATGGGTTTTACATAATTTACTTCTAATAGCAATTTGTTAAGACAACTATATTCATAATGAGCAAGAAAGTAGACGACAATATAGCCAAATTAACCCGAGTATAACTATATGGGCATGCGTTGCACAATTGCCACCTCTATCAAAAGTCTAAAACCCATATCTAATTTACAGATAATGTTTAGAATCTTATTTTAAAGTGGACTCGAATAATCACAAAGCAAAAATAAAATAAAATATGACACATGCAGTCTATATATATATATATATATATATATATATATATATATATATATATATATATATATACTAAAGTGGAATTGGATTTGGATAAAACATTATGAAACAGAATGTAAAAAATAAGAGTCATGTAGCTCATATGCAACAAAGATGACACATGACCATAGGTACATAAATGGCACCCTACAGAATCATTATGTACAAGTCATGTATTACTGAACAGGTTATTGTAATTCTCAAACATATTATCAGTTATGAAAAAAAAACGTGTATGGACAAGTAATGAATTAAAGAAAATATATTTGAACAATAAGAGGGTATAAAGGGAAACTATTTTATATTAAAGATAATTGGAACTAAGACTCTTCATATGTCATTTTAATTTTTGTAAAAATTACTAAACTATTCATTTAGTTTGCTTAATAATGTATTATAAATAACTAAGTTACAATCCCATGTATTATACAAGTTGATAAATATAATGTTATATAATTATGTTTTAAGAAAATATATGTATTTCACGGTTAAAAAATCGAAGTATTTTACTAACATAATAAAAGATAATGTAATTTGCTAACACATATAGTCGTCAAGATATGTCACTACAAGAAAACAAAGCTAATGCAACCCCAGTTAAATGTTGCATTAGGCCTTAAAAAGGTTGTCTTAGGCCTAATGCAACCTTTTATCAAGGGCTGCATTAGGTGAAGTTGCATTAGACCTAACGCAACTTTTTTGTTAGATAACGCAACATTTTTTTAAAGGGTTGCATTTACCATTCAAAAGCAACCTTTTTAAGATGCAACCATTTTTTATGCTAATGCAACCCTTTAAACTTTATATGCAACTTTTCAAACAGTCAAATGCAACCTTTACTCTTTCAAACGCAACCTTTGTTACATTCAAATGCAACTATTTTTATATTTTTGATATAAAAATACAACCTTTTTCTACATCTAATGCAACATTTTTTAAGATTTAAGTTACAACAAATGCAACCCTTTTTATTGATAAATGCAACCCTATAGCATTATTTTTCACGCACTAAAATTTATATTTATATGCAATAGTACACCAACACAATAATAAAAAATGTAATCTTACATCATAATTTTACATGTCCATGCTAAAATTAAAAATGTTAAAAAATAAAGTAATCAATTACAATGATAAAAAGGTAAAGCGAAAACATCCTATACTCGTCTCTGAGATCCTAAAATACTCCATTGGGTAGCTTTTGTATAACAAGTATCATCATAGCTTCAAAGTTCACTTACTCTGTCAAAATCTTTTTGCAATTTTTTTTAGCTCAACTTGTTTCCCTTGATGGTCCTTTTCAATTTCTTTTCGCATTTGAAGTGATTTTTCAACTTCAAGGCTCGCTTTGACTCGGAATCGTCTAGGCAAATACATCCAATTTTATATATATATATATATATATATATATATATATATATATATATATATATATATATATATAGGTAAAGTATATGGAGGAAACCCTCCTTATTTGGTAAACTCTGGAAACTCTGACTTCCCAACATTTTTTTTTTTTTTTTGAAAAAAATAGGGTATGTAATATACATTTTTTTAAGCATTTCGGGCCAAAAAAATCGAAAAAGCGTCGAACGTTTTTTTTTAAAAATAAAAAAAACGTCTACTGTTTACATATAGTTAACACATTGTTAACACCTGTTATTAGCGCTTAACATGTGTTAGTCAAAATTTTATTTTATTTTTTTAAAAAAAAGTACTCGGCGCTTTTTTAATTTTTTTGGCCAAAAATGCTTAAAATCATGTATATTACTTGCCCTATTTTTTTCAAAAAAAAAAATATTGGGAAGTCAGAGTTTCCAGAGTTTACCAAATAAGGAGGGTTTTCTCTATAACCAATCCCTATATATATATATATATATATATATATATATATATATATATATATATATAGGCTAAGTATCCTATAGAAACCTTGGTGAGTTGTGGAAACCCTGAAAACCCATCCAATGGATATAATGCAGCCACGTCTACTTTTGATACATACTTCACAAGGACAAGATGGTAAAATCCCCATATGCTTGACTGAGCATGACTGAATGACTGACACAAAAGTCTCTATCTTTCTTTCTCTCTCTCTCTCATCTCTCTATATCTAGATTCACAAACTCTCTCTTTCTCTCATTGCCTATTAATTTTCAAATCCCCTTTATAAACTCAATACCTCTCATCTCTCTTAAAAACCACACTCCAATAATTCTATAAAGAGGAAGGAGGAGACCGGAGGGTCTCCGGCAGTGACCCCCGCCACCTGACGGAGCTCCGGCGGAGCTGTCCCACGTCTCACAAACCCCCACCCCCTTACACGCTTAAATAAGAAAGAGAAGCACCATGAGAGAGATGATATCTGAGGAAGAGAAAGAGAGAGAGAGAGAGAGAGAGAGAGAGTGAGCTAGAGAGAGAAAGGAGACCGCAGATCTGAGGAAGAGAAACAAAGAGTTTGACCAGAGAAGAGGAAGAAGACACAGGCGCCGGTCGTCTGTTATGTGGTTGTCGCCGGTCGTCTGTTTTTCAGATTATTTTCAGAAGGATATTATGGGGTTGTCGCCGGTCGTCTGTTTTTCAGATTACGTCAACGAACAGAAGGATATTATGTTGTTGTCGCAGATCTGAGGAAGAGAAATCAAGATCCGGTGGGTTTTTTTCAAGATCCGGTGGGATCTGTTTGAAGACTTACAAATTTTTGGTATGTGTTGCACAGATCTGTTTGAAGTTGTGGACCGGAGGGCAAAGCTTGTAGTCGGAGATGAGCAACCAGATTCACAGCCACCAGGTTAACAAATGTATCTCTGTATAATGAATTGATTTTTTTACATTAGCACAAAATCTGGAATTGATTATGATTTATGAAAACAGTTATTCATCTCTATAAAAGATGTTACACAACTATGTATCAGTATTCTTTTATATTTTAATAAAAGGATTTTGTAACAGGATTTGTGTTGATAAATAGAATAAATGAAAGATATATATGCATGGTGATATATGCATGGTGGTTGTCCATATGACTTATTCGTTTCATTTTTTGTGATTTTCCCATTGTGCACTACTCAGCTTCCAATGGACAAGGATCTAAAGCAAAGAGTAAAAAGTTAAAAGCAAAGGTATTCTAGATGTTTCTGTGGGATTTATATAAATACATGCGAGTATTCTGATTTGCAAATGGTCTAAACTTACACTATTTATAGACCACAAAGGATAAACCTTCGAATGAAACGTCTGTGAAGGTTGCTACTTCATTAAACAGAACTAGCTCTGGTGCATCATTTTCGAAAGTCTCATCTGTTAAAGATTTACCTGCTGCTTCGACTGATAATCATGGGATTACAACTAATGAGGAGCAACACAAAGTTAATAATGATATATCCAAATCAGATGTTCCTGTGTCTTTGTTTACAAAGTGATTATAAGTTGTAACATGGTAACAAAAATCACAATATACTATAAGTAAAAGATGTAACACGTAACAAAGAGTTGTTTCATGTATATACATGTTTTTATTATAAGTTGGCATTTTTGTAACATGTTTTTGTAACAAATACCAATGATACCTATAACATGTTACAACGTAACACATAAGTGTTACAGACAACTAACTGATGATACCTATGACATGTTAAAACGTAACACATAAGTGTTACAGACAAATCTAACTGATCGAATAAATGTAAAAGAGAGGAAGAAAGATGAGAGAGATGCAGGAGATAAAAAGAGGAGAGAGGAGAGAGGAGAGAGGAGAGGGGAGAGAGGAGAGAATGTGTAAGTGATGGGTATGTGTGAAAATACCAAATTACCCTTTATGTACCTATTATGTCAAAGCCATTAATATTTTAAATTTTAAAAATATTGGTTTGATCTCCACCTTTGATTAAGTGTGATCAATGGCTATTATAGGGTTTCTTGGGTTTTCACAACTCACAAGGGTTTTTATTTTAGCCCAACCTTATATATATATTCCACGTCTCTCTCGTACCTGAAGTTAATAGCAATATTCAAGACAGAAAAAGACGGTCAACGTTATAGAATGCAAGAAAACTCAACATTACTAATAAATCCAACACATGCCTTGAGAAAAAAGAACAAAAATCAACCGAAGAACAAGCAATTTGTTATGCCCTATAAAAATCCATAAACTTACTGTTGCAGTTGAAGGACCTAAAGTTAACATGTAACCTGTAAATTATTTAAAATTTCAAGTAATTTAGAAAATAAATACTATATGTATGCAAGTGGGGCCCTATACATGCCTTGTATGCAAACTTTCAAACAGGATTGGGCTGGAAATCTCATGATACCACTGCAATTAATCATCATCATCAGTTATAAGAAATTTCATTTGAACAACCAATTTAAGCCTGCCAAAACAGATCATTAAGTTTCCTCCACTATATATCAGCATCAGTACTAACCTTTGTCATTTGAGCAACCATCTTAAACTGCCAACAAGATCATTTAAGTTCCCTCATATCAATATCTTAACCAAGTTGGATTAAAAAATAGAAAAAGAGTTTAATGCATAAAAAATAAAGGTGTGGGGTACGTCATATATATAAATCAATGAATTCAAACTATATTCTTACCTCAAAAAGTTTAAACTTTCAAAGCATGTAGTCCTCTGTTCAACAATAATTGAAAATAACTAGACTACTATATTTGAAAATTTCCAACACAAAATTAATAATAGGTAAATATTTGTATTTTAGAATACCTTAGTTTGCTAAGTGCAGGACCATATTCAATAGATATAAAAAGTTCAACATCATAACAGACATGATCTCTTATGTACTTTTGATCTTAATCATTTCATCTTGTGTGACTCCACTTTCATAAGTAAAAGCATTAGTGCCAACTATAGTGCACCTGCAGTCGACTATATTCTTACGCCTAAATTACAATATTCAGTTTAAAAAAAAAAGCTATTATAGGTTGCAACAACCAGCAATTTGAACAAAAATGAATGCTTTTAAATATTTTCGCAAGAACATCTCATGTTCATCTAGAGACCAACACAAATCTTTAAGGTTCCTGCATTCAATAATATATTACTTTAAGAAAACAAAAGATATGTACCATGAAATCACAGCCTTCATCAGAGCCATAAATAACACATCAAGGGGAAGAAAATGACTCTTGCAGACACCATGTTAGTGAGATAATATCTTTATAAGGTGCCTTGCAGAACAATTGTTATGCGCTGCAAAATGAAACAAATAACAATCAATAAGAACATTGTACATTGTACAATATATGTGTAGTGCCATACTTCTAACTTCATCAAAAATTTCAGCACAGTAATATATCAATACCAACTTTTAATAACCAAAGCTTAATAAAACAAACAATGTTAACTAACTAAAACATTCAGCGAAAGGATTTGAACATTCATCGTTCATGTATAGGAGTCTAATGGAATTCAAGAGTCTTAATGACAAGTGTAACAAAAATTGGAATCCTAATATGTTTCGGTACAATTTTTTTTGGGTTTGTTCGGTTACCCATAAACTACTCATCACTCCTAAATTTGGTTAAATAAACTAGATGAAATGTGATAAGAGAAAGTTGGACGGTTAATAAGAACCAAACCATAGATCTTTTGCTTTCAAGATCCTTGATGGTGAAACAACAGCCAAAACCACTAATCAGAACCCAATCCAACAACCCCAATGAAAATCGTTATCAGAAATAGAAACACAAAGTCTCATGTTTCCCCATTCAAGGATTAAAAAAAAACATACTCGGTTTAAAGTTGTAGATTAAAAGAACCTGGATGCGCCATCGTACTAGTATGTGATAAAATCACCCACACAAACAACTGCTTAAATCCAGTAATAAAAGACATATGCACCAGTTAGTTCACCCAACATCAAACCGCATAATTTCATTTAGGGCAAAAATTCAAAACAACATGATCTAGCAACTGAAAACAATTAATTTGCATACAAGCAATAAGACCAAAACATCACCAATTAAGGATACGCAATTTGTACTAATACTATTTATTATGAACATCGTAACTTCAATTCATGATTACGACCCCTCGAATTTAGAGCAAATCATTGTACCACAAGTCTAGAACACAATATAATAAAGAAAAAAACATGATATTGGAATAATTGCAAGCGTGAGATACAAGAAGGGGTCACACTAACGAGGATTTAAGCAAGAAGAAAACGCAGGCGAGCCCTTAATCAAATGGTATTCAAACTGTGAGTTGAGGTTTTTTAGCGGCAGCGAATGGATTACTGATGATTAACTGAAAATATTAGGGGATGGAAATTGAATCTGGGCGGGGGAATCGAATGACAATGGGAGGGATCAAATATAGAGCGGGAATTCTTAAAATTTTGAGGTGATGTATAAAAACTATTTATAAGTAAAAAATAAAAATAATTATAGTATTACCTACTTAAAAGTAAATCATGTCTACGTTTTTAATCATTTTAACACTTTTAATTATAACTAAAAAGGTATATTGGATTTTATTAATCCGAACTTTGACAAATTGGCCAATATTAATCTCAACTTCAAAAATTGCCTGTGCCAGTCCTAACTTGTAAAATATTTTCCTTCACTGATCCTTTACAAATGGTGGTCTTGATCGTCTGTTTTTTAACAGAATGAGCTTTATTTTGTTACTGGTCAACTGATCAAGATCACCATTAGTAAAAGATCAGTGAAGGAAAATATTATACAAGTTGGGATCGACACAGACAATTTTTAAAGTTGGGATTAATTATTGGCCAATTTGTCCAAGTTCGGATTAATGAAATCCAATATCCCAACTAAAAAGCAAATTCTAAACTTAAACAAGGTCAAATCGGGTTATAGTCAATCATAGTGGCTAGCGCCTAATAACGAATCATAAAATCTCTTAATGGACCATTAAGGCTTAACGGTCGTAGTGGATAATAATAGTTATTAATGAATGACATACATCTTAAAGGACTATATTTGGCCTTACTAGTTGGTATTAAAATTGAACGTATCGGTTCTTTTTACAAACTGGTTTCAGTTTGGAACCGGTTTTAATTGGTTCCAAGTCAAATCAGCCTCGAACCAAAACCGGTTTGGTTATGTCCTAGTTTGATCGGGGTTGCTTTTTGTCACGAATAAAAACATAGTTTTCTTTTATTATTATTATTATAATAATAAATGAAAGTAATAATATAATTACCCTATGACATAGTATCGTGTAAACTTGGATGCAACATCTTAAAATAATAGCTTCTAATAATGCAACATTTCTAACAAAAGTTGCAATTTTTAGTAAAATTTTGCAACCTTTCAAGAAAATGTTGCAATTTATAGTCAAATTTGCAACTTTTTAATAAAAAGATTGCCTTAGATCTTCTAATGCAACCTTTATATTCAACAAGGTTAAATTAGAGTCAAATGCAACTCATTTGAAAAGAGTTGCTTCTAAATAGTTGCATTAGGTCTATTTTCTAGTAGTGTGTATTTAAAAAAATGAATATTGATGTGACAGTTATAAATTATGTTAGGTTAATTTTTAAAACATTTTTTTTTCAAATGGGAAATAATTTTGATTTTTTAATACAACATATTTTTTATTATTTAATGCATTGCATTTCTACTATTTTTACCACTCAACTACATCAAGTATTTAAATTTTTTTAGATATTACTTATAAAAACAATTATCTTCACAATTTTTCGTTTTTAGTATTTTAGATAACATAGTTTGAACATAATGAAGTTTTTTAGTTGAAAATATAAGTTTATTTAACGTATTAATAATTGATTAATTTTATATCAAATTTGGTTAATAATATAATAACTATCTTTAATTAAAAAATAATTATCCTTAATTCAGTAAGATAGAAAAAAATAACATCTTTAATTAAAATATAGAGTCAAGTTATTCTACACAGTATAATAAAAATGAGAAGGGTGAGAATGATACAAAAAACACAATAGACCATGAAATATGATACAATGAGCCACACAATATAACACATTGCCAAAAAAAATATAACACAATACTGAAGAAAAAAGACACAATGAATTGAAAAAATGACACAATGATGAAAATAAGAAAAAGACACAATGGTACATGAAAGACGTAATGATACAACGCATATTTTAAAAACTACAAGCTAAAACCCCAAAAAACAAAGACCTAAAAACTCACGTTGTAGGGTTCGATAAAACGGTTTCAATGCCACTTGAATGAGTTCAATCGGAGTCCGTTTGATACTCTTCCTATGAGTTTCTATTTTTTTCCCATGTGTATTTGATCCTAACCATCTATATATATATATATATATATATATATATATATATATATATATATATATATATATATATATATATAGGGTAAGGTTCCTGTAGGAAAATAGTTTTGTGTAGGAAGTGTTTTCAACCGTTTGATCTAGAAATCGATGGTTTAGAATAAAAGTTTTGGTTACTTAAGATTATACTAATTATAATTTAATAATCAAGGGTAGGATGGTCCAAAAATGTTTTAAAAGAAGGCATGAAAGTCAATTTCTTGTCTTTGATCATTAAGCACTTCCTTAATTAACGTTTGTTTCTCTCTCATAATAACTCACCTTCTTCATCTTTCTACATTCTTAAAATCACATGCCTCCTCCTACCATCTTCACCAATATACAACCAGGTCTTTAATCGGTGCTCCTTTCTTCTTACTAATCGTTGGATTCCTCCTATAAACCTCATTATTCTTGTCTTGTTTTACAGATCCGAGCTGTTAAAATCACTACACAAGGGGAAAAAAAACCCCGCTAGTAGATATGTAAACTGTATGACACTACAGTTTTTGCTTTCTTATTTTCATATATTTTATGCTTGTCTGTTTTAAAACACTATTGTTTTCGTTTGTTGAAAATACGTGTTATAAAACACTGTCCATATAGTCTTAAAACGCTATTGTTTTCGTTTGTTGAAAAACGTGTTATAAAACACCGTTGACACGTAGTCTTAAAACACTGTCATATATATGATTTGTTATAAAACACTGTCCATATAGTCTTAAAACACTACTGTTTTCGTTTGTTGAAAATACGTGTTATAAAACACTGTTGATAGGTAGTCTTAAGAATCGAACAAGTTTTTGGGTATTTGATCGAATTATTTGATGCGAATATCTTATAATTGTTATAAAAATAAGGAAGAATTAGTTATTTTAGGATGATTAAATTTCATAAATATCCTGATTTTAAATGCTAAATTAGTGGGTCAATGATAATTAATAAAATGGATAAAAAGTCTATAATGCCTTTCATCTAAAGATTTAATCAGATTTGATCCAACGGTTGAAAACACTTCCTACACTTCCTACACAAAACAATTTTCCTACCGGATCATCTACCTATATATATATATATATATATATATATATATATATATATATATATATATATTGCAAAGCGAATAATCATACATGTCATAATATTATGCAATATCTCATTTGAGAGATGCCACATAGAATGTGATGTGGCAACTCTAGACCAATTAAAAAAAAGAAATAAATATGGTTTAACCTAATCTATTAAATACCTAATTTACTAAATTTAAATATTAAACATTTATTATTTTCTCTCTCATTTTTCTCCCATAACTTTTAAACGTTAATATCTTTTATATACGAGACTTTTTAAAGAAAAAAATTACACCAAATTAATGAGCGTTTTATTATCTTTCCAACGAGTACTATAGTGCTATATAAAAAACGAAGAAAAAAACGACTATTTTTTGTAACCCGACAGGTATTGTGTCAGGTTTAGGATTAGTTTAAAAAAAATTGTGGGTTTGGGTCGGGCTTGGGATTAGGTGATACCCGACCCAATTACCCCTTTTTTATATTAGAATATGATAACTTATGGCAGAGATTTGTTTAAATAAATAATAATAATAATATTCATTAATCATATATTGACAAGTCATCTATGTTGTCATATTAGATATTATATTATGTCATATAAGATACTAGCTTTTATCCCGGGAGTGTCCCGGGGTTGAAAAATATAACCATTCTAATAATACTAATACTAATAGCAATACTTATTACTCTTGTAATTAAATAAAAAAAATAGCCTTGCTATAAGGTGGCACCATGTGTTGCAGTGTTGTGCGATTCTTTCTCCTAACTTCTCTTGATGAAGTATACCTATCCATCTTTAGAAGAGTAAAATTCCATTGATAGCATGACGATTGGGCTAAATTTCAACATAGTATATAAGAACCTGGTTTAAAAGAAAAAACATGATTAATGAATAACCTAAACACTTTGTGTTTTTTTTCCTGTATGAACGAAACCCCATAAAAAATAATCGTTTTTTTCTCCGTTTTTTATATAGCACTATGGCACTCGTTTGAAAGATAATAAAACGCTCGTTAATTTGGTGTAATTTTTTTTCTTTAAAAAGTCTCGTATATAAAAGATATTAACGTTTAAAAATGATGGGAGGAAACATTAGAGAGAAAAATCTAAATTTGTTTTTAAATTCTTAAAGAAATTAGGGTTACATAAGTGTAGGAGAATTGATGAAAACAAAATAAAAAAATAAATTAAAAACTATCACCTCAACGTGAAACGTGACACATTCAAAAGAGGGTTGAGGCCTCCATTAAATATCACATCATCAATATTCAATTCTTTTATTATAAGTTATAGATTTTGTGACACCCGGCATATTTGGCTTAAACATTTTAGTAACATCTAAGTCTACCTTAGCGGGAAACGTTTATAAACGGACTTAACTAGGTTAGTTGAGTCGGGTCAAGTTAGAATTGTCCAGGGTTCAATGATCTGGAGGATCATTGGGAGTCATTTTGGGAATATACTAGTACTGGGTCCCGTTGTTGGTGACATTACATAAACTAATTAAGTGTATGTGTGGATTATTGAACGTATGGTGGATTATATACATAGATGTGTTTAAATGATGTGTAGATGACTATCCATGCTTAAATGTGTTAAACATAGACTAAGGTTGCATGCTCATATGTTAAGGTGCGTTAAACACGACAAACTGGAATACTAGATAAACACAGGTTCTGGTTCGACCACTTCGAGTGGTCGAAGGTGGAATTGTGTATTGGTATGACCCTTTGAAAAGGGGCGAACCTGGGATATGGGATTTGAAGAATTCCCTTCGACCAGAACAGGGTACATTCGACCCTGTGAAAGAGTCGAAGGAGGCCACATTCGACCATTGATAGGGGTCAAAGGTGGAATAGTATAAATACCAAACTTTGTCATTTTTCACCATTTCACAAACCCTAACCGTCTCAAAACACTCTCAAACGATTTTAATCACTAAGGAAGGAGTTTTTGCTCTTCTTTTTCATAATCTAACCTATCTACAACATCTAAACAAGAATCCAAGGTGTGTTCTTAATCCTAAGTCTTTTTAAGGCATTTTAATCCGTTTTTATCTAACCCTAAATGTCCAGATCTGTCCTAAGGATGTTTTTATCAATAAAAACCTTTTAAACACCTTTCTAAATCTAAACCCTATCATTAAACATACGTTTTGTATCAATAAACATATGTTAATTATGTGTTATGTGATGTTATGTATTGTTTAATGATTTGCTGCTGTTCTAATGTTAGAAACATGATCTACGGCTGTTATGAATGATAGTTTAGGATTGTAAAGGTTATTATTAGATAAATGATGATATTATGGGTATTTTGGGGATTTTATGAAATCTAGGGCTTGTGCATGTTAAGTATTATTAATAAAATGAATGGGGTTTTCGATTACAGGATAAACTGAGCATTGGTAGATGATTATGGGTTGGTATTAAAAGTTTCCTAATTGGGTAAAGATTTCATGCATGATGTGACATTTCCATAATTTTGCCATTTTGGGAAAGTATTAAAACAAGCTGGTTTTGGGGCAAAATTGGTGGGGTTATGTAGGGATATGTTAATCATACTTGACTGCTGTGTTTGATGATGTTTCGGGATGTTTCGAATGTGTTTGAAGCGTTTTTAGGAAAATTTATAAAACAGGGGCGAACCTGGACTCATTCGACCATTCGAATGGTCGAAAGAGAGATTCAAGGGTCGAACCTGGGAAATGTTGGGCGAACCTGATCAAACGGTGGAACGTGGAAAAACGGGTGGAGGAAAACTTAAAAACGGGCGTAGGAGACTTAAAATGGGCGAAGGAGATTTTATCTGACTGGTTCGACCGTTCTAATGCAGAAATGAGATTTTTGATACAAACTAAGTGTTTTATGCTTGAACCTTGTGTGTAATCTATGTGTACTTGATTAGTTAGGGTAATGAGTCACCAACGGGATGTCGGGTCGGTCTAGTGTGTCGGTTGAACATTTAAACACGTTTTAAAACATAATTGGTTACGATCTGGACAATCGGGGACTAGATAACCTTATGGTTATTAGTCGGAACACTTATGTGAACATTTTGATAGATCTCCGGTAGAGGGATTATCAAGGGCTTAGCATTTTACTAGTAACAGAAGAACGCTATCTAAGGTGAGTTCACGGGCCCACTTTTACCGCTTTAACTTTTGGGGGAGAAAACATGCGCTAAACTATTTTGGTAACATATGTCATACTATATTTTTAACTTTTATTGCTATACGATCTTTGGAAGTCCCGGGGGAAACCATGAATGTGCGGGGATACACAACGGGGGAAATGTGGTTAGATCTATTGGGCGTGACCTGCCCCACTCGACGGCTTGGAGGGCCGGGCGGGTGCATGTTGTCTCGAACTTTGCTAAACATGTTGAACATATTCGGGCTGCTTAAACATATGCTAAACATTGCTAAACGTGTCCAGTAATGGTTTCCAATCTTAGTAGTAATAAAACATACGCCTAGTTAACGTACTTGGTGACATTGGTATAGTATGGACATGGTAACGTTTTGGTAACTTTGGTAACTTATTGAACAAACCTGTGAACTCACCAGCATTATATGTTGACGTCTTTTTGGCATGTTTTTCTCAGGTCGCTAAGGTAGCAACACTGGACTAGGCGCACGAGTCTGCATGGCGTCTAGGTTTAGTTTCATGTTTGGAATGAAGTTGTGAAAACATTGTCATACATGGTTTGGTAACTGGTTTAATGCTTCCGCTACGATTTTGATAATTTGAGAAACTATGTTTTGGGTTTTACGTATTCATATAGTGTTGTTTATTGTGACCGTTGACTTGGATCCTGGTTTGTCATGCGCCTCGCGGTAAAACTCCGCAAGTGGAAATTTGAGGGTGTGACAGATTGGTATCAGAGCCAATGGTTATAATGAACTAGGACTGCATGTAGAGTCTTGTCTATAGCCGAGTCGCACACACACTAGACGGTCACATACTTGAGTCTATTAGTGGGATACGTACTAACGTTGTCAGGGTGTCCTTACATCATCATCACACTTCTATGTTACTAGGCGACGATATTCGGTGACCGGAGTCTGGATTAGGAGTACATCTGGAGGACCATGTAGAGCAGTTTATCATTTCGGGTGCACACGAAATAATAAACTGAAATGCATGAAAATCCCGATGGACTTCGAGTTTGGATGTATAGTCCTGGATTTGTCCCTAAGTTAATTCTTATAAATCTCTAGTGGTTGACGCTAGAAGTGAATCTGAATCCCTCGATTTCTTGATTTGTTAGATCATGTCTGGTGCTCGCGGTGGTGGACGTCGTGGTGGCGGCGGCGGTCGTGGTGGCGGCGGTGGTCGTGCCGGCGGCGGTGGTCGTGGTAACATCAACATGACCCAAGCTAAGCTGAACAACTTGCTACAGCAGCAAGTGAACATGGCTATGGCTAATTTCCAGGCTGGGATTAATGCCATGGGTGGTGAGTTGATATCTGTCGACCTTGCCTCATTCTTGGGTTTCATGCCCTTTCGTTTGTGTTTTACTCGTGTACCGTGTTTCAGGTATTGGTGCCAATCCACCTCCACCTCAGCGCTCTTATAAGAAGTTTCGGGACTGTCAGCCCCATAACTTCGCTGGAACTGAGGGAGCGGTGGGACTGCTCCGATGGCTGGAGAAGGTTGAGTCTGTGTTCGTCATGTGTAACTGTCCTGCTGAGGACCGGGTGAAGTATGCTACTGCGACATTTGAGGGGCCTGCACTGTCATGGTGGAATGCTACTACTCAGAACATGGGATTGGGGAGGCTATTGCTATGCCTTGGGCGGAGTTTGTGCAACTGTTGAGAGGTGAGTACTATCCGAAGGAGGAGGTACAGAAGTGGTTGGGTCCGAGATAGAAGAGTACACTGTGAGGAGGAATGAGCTGGCGGTGTTGTGCCCTGATTTGCACACACCCGAGTATAGGAGGATTGAGCACTATGTGTCTGGGCTATGCCGGAGATTGCTGGATTGGTTGCCGCTGGAAATCTTCCCACTATTGCTGAAGTTGTCCGATCAGCTCATCGGATGACTAACCTGAAGGTGGCAGAAGGTGTTTTGCCTCCTAAAGGTACTGCTGTGAAGGTTACTGAAGGGAACAAGAGGAAGTGGAATGGTGTGGGGAAGAGTGCTGTGCCAGCGCCATCTCAGCCGGCGAAGAAGTTTGAATCATCTGGGTCTTCTTCTGGGCAGAAGTCAAGTGGGTATGTTGGGAAGCATCCCAAGTGCAACAAGTGTGGTTTTCATCATTCGGGGAGTTGTGATCGGGCTCGTTGTCATCGGTGCCATCAGTTGGGGCATCATGCTAAGGATTGCAGGGTGGCACTCACCCCAAATCAGACTCCTGCTGCTACTCCTACTCCTGCTGCTCAGGGGACTCCAGGAAAGCAGGGGTGCTATAACTGTGGTGATACGGGACGCTTCAAGCGTGATTGCCCTAGGTTGAAGCAGGGTGATAATGGAAGGGGCGGGAATGGTAATGGGAACAATTGGGGCGGAGGCAGGACTGCACGGGCTTTCATCATTGGATCTACACAGGCTAGGCAGGATCCAGACATAGTTACCGATACGTTCCTTCTTAATGATCGCTATGTTTCTGTCTTGTTTGATTCTGGTGCCGATAAGAGTTTCGTATCTATGGACATTAGTCGATTGCTAGATATAGTA
Organism: Ambrosia trifida; assembly: GCA_028751855.1. NCBI lineage: Eukaryota > Viridiplantae > Streptophyta > Magnoliopsida > Asterales > Asteraceae > Ambrosia > Ambrosia trifida. The sequence continues at coordinate 64,520,778 of CM054126.1, read as the reverse complement.
CCCACACCTTTAGAGGCTAAGTACTTAATAGAATTGGCTGATGGTAAGAAAATCGAAGCGACACACACCCTTAGGGAATGTCGCTTGGAACTATCGGGTTTGTCTTTCCCCATCGACCTTATGCCGGTACCCCTGGGTAGTTTTGATGTCGTTGTCGACATGGATTGGTTATCGTTGTATCGTGCGGAGATCGTTTGTTTCGATAAGATTATTCGGATCCCTCTCCCTGATAGAGAGACTCTTTCAGTTCATAGCGAGAAAAGCGGTGCTCCGCTGAGTATCATTTCTAGCATGAAAGCCCGTAAGTATTTTCGGAAGGGTTGTTCGGCCATTTTGGCACTTTTTAACGTTTCTACTGACGATGAGAAGAAGATCGAGGATATCCCGGCGGTTCTTGATTTTCCCGATGTGTTTCCTGATGATTTGCCTGGTCTTCCTCCCCATCGTCAGGTTGAGTTTGGTATTGATCTTACTCCGGGTGCAGCTCCTATTGCCCGAGCTCCGTATCGTCTTGCACCTCCCGAGATGCAAGAGTTGTCCAGCCAGTTGCAGGAACTCTTGGAAAAGGGTTTCATCCGACCGAGTTTTTCCCCGTGGGGAGCTCCTATTTTGTTTGTGAAGAAGAAGGACGGAAGTCTTCGCATGTGTATTGACTATCGTGAGCTGAACAAAGTGACCATCAAGAATCGTTATCCTCTTCCTCGCATTGATGATCTCTTTGACCAGCTCCAGGGCTCCAGCTACTATTCGAAGATTGATTTGTGCTCTGGTTATCACCAATTGCGCGTCAGGGAAGCTGACATTCAGAAGACTGCTTTTCGCACTCGTTATGGCCATTTTGAGTTCTTGGTCATGCCTTTTGGTCTCACTAACGCACCGGCAGTGTTCATGGATTTAATGAACCGCGTTTGCAAACCTTACCTTGATAGGTTTGTCATCGTGTTTATTGGCGAGATTCTGATTTATTCCAAGAGCAAGACGGATCATGAAGAACACCTACGGTTGGTCTTGGAACTTTTGAGACAGGAGCAGTTGTATGCTAAGTTCTCGAAGTGTGATTTTTGGTTACGTGAAGTTCAATTCCTAGGGCATGTGGTGAATGAACTGGGAATTCATGTCGATCCGGCTAAGATCGAAGATATTAAAGACTGGGAAGCACCAAAGACGCCATCTGAGGTGCGGCAATTCCTAGGTCTTGCGGGTTACTATCGTCGTTTCATTGAGGGATTTTCGAAGATCGCTCAACCCCTCACTACTCTTACCCAGAAGGACCGAAAGTTCGACTGGGATGAACCACAGGAATCAGCATTTCAGATGCTGAAGCTTAAACTTTGTTCTGCACCTATCTTATCTTTACCTGAGGGAACGAATGACTTCGTTGTGTACTGTGACGCTTCTATTCGTGGTCTCGGTTGTGTGTTAATGCAACGCGGGAAGGTTATTGCTTATGCTTCTCGTCAACTCAAGGTTCTGAGAAGAACTACACTACTCATGACTTGGAACTGGGTGCGGTGATCTTTGCATTGAAAATCTGGAGACATTACTTGTACGGTACCAAGTGTGAAGTGGATACCGATCACAAGAGTCTTCAGCATATTTTCGACCAGAAGGTGTTGAACATGCGGCAGCGTCGCTGGGTTGAACTCCTGAACAATTATGACTGTGCTATCAAATATCATTCTGGCAAGGCGGACGCCTTGACCAGGAAGGAGTCTGCGAATCCTCGTCGTGTTCGAGCCTTACAGCTCACCATTCATTCGTCATTGCCTGACCGAATCCGTTCTGCACAGTTGGAAGCTTTGAAGGAAGAGAACGTTAAGGCTGAGACTATGCACAGTGCTGACAAGCATCTTGAACTCAGGACCGATGGCTTACACTAATTTGCGGGACGTGTTTGGGTTCCCTTGTTCGGGGGATTACGCGAGCTTTTTTTGGATGAAGCTCACAAATCCCGGTATTCTATTCACCCTGGCTCCGATAAGATGTATCAGGATTTGAAGATACTTTATTGGTGGCCAAACATGAAGGCTGATATAGCTTCTTATGTCAGCAAATGCTTGACTTGTGCTAAAGTCAAGGTGGAGTATCAGAGGCCGTCTGGTCTCCTGCAACAACCAGAGGTTCCAGAATGGAAGTGGGAGCGAATCATGATGGATTTTGTCACCAAGCTACCAAGGTCGCCTAGTGGTTATGATATGATCTGGGTGATTGTTGACCGGTTGACAAAATCGGCACGTTTTATACCTATTAAGGAAACCGATGGACTCGAGCGGTTGGCTCGACTTTACCCTAAAGAGGTGGTTGCTCGGCACGGGGTGCCTGTCTCTATTATTTCTGATCGTGATTCTCGTTTCGCTTCGCGTTTCTGGAAGGCTCTGCACAAGGCTTTGGGTACTCAGTTGGATATGAGTACGGCTTATCATCCGTAAACTGATGGACAAAGCGAGCGGACGATTCAAACCTTGGAAGACATGCTTCGAGCATGTTTTATCGATTTTGGCAAGAGTTGGGAGATTCACCTACCGTTGGTGGAATTCTCCTACAACAACAGCTATCACTCTAGTATCAAGGCAGCTCCGTTTGAGGCTCTATACGGACGGAAATGTCGATCACCACTTTGTTGGGCCGAGGTGGGCGAGAGCCAGCTCACTGGTCCGGAACTAGTGTACGAAACTTCGGAGAAAATCGTACAGATTCGTAACCGTTTGGCTGCTGCGTGGGATCGTCAGAAGAGCTATGCCGATCGCCGTCGCAAACCTTTGGAGTTCCAGGTTGGGGACAGGGTACTTCTGAAAGTTTCACCATGGAAGGACGTCATACGCTTTGGAAAGCGTGGCAAGCTTAACCCTCGTTATGTCGGACCATTCGCAATCCTGGATAGGATTGGACCGGTGGCATACAGACTTGAGTTACCGGCGGAGCTCGGTAGTGTTCACAACGTCTTCCATGTGTCTAACTTGAAGAAGTGTTTGGCTGATGAATCTCTCATTGTACCACTAGAGGAGATCAAGGTTGATGATCGTCTTCGCATTGTGGAGGAACCTGTCGAGATTCTCGACAACAAGATTCGTAGCCTTCGTCGGAGTAAAATCCGCATCGTCAAAGTTCGTTGGAACTCGAATCGTGGACCGGAGTTCACGTGGGAACGGGAGGATCAGATTAAAGCTCAACATCCTCATCTTTTTCCGAAACGCGCGTTCGAATCGAGGCATGATACTGCTGAAGCGGAATGAATCTCAAGTCGAGATTCCTTTCAACGTGGGGATGATGTGAGATCCGGTAAATTTTCTTTTCATTTCATTCTTTCCGTTTCCTTTCATTTTGGGGCTTTGTACAATTTTCGGGACGAAAATTCTTTCAACGTGGGGATGATGTGACACCCGGCATATTTGGCTTAAACATTTTAATAACATCTAAGTCTACCTTAACGGGAAACGTTTATAAACGGACTTAACTAGGTTAGTTGAGTCGGGTCAAGTTAGGATTGTCCAGGGTTCAATGATCTAGAGGATCATTGGGAGTCATTTTGGGAATATACTAGTACCGGGTCCCGTTGTTGGTGACATTACATAAACTAATTAAGTGTATGTGTGGATTATTGGCCGTATGGTGGATTATATACATAGATGTGTTTAAATGATGTGTAGATGACTATCCATGCTTAAATGTGTTAAACATAGACTAAGGTTGCATGCTCATATGTTAAGGTGTCACACCCCAACCGATGGCGGAATCATCGAGGTGAGACTTAGCGGTAGATTGTTCAAAGACTTCATGACACTAGATTTTGTAACAATATAGTTTAAAGATAGAATTTCATTTATTGTCTAAAAATGGAAATACAAGTAGTTCATATAACGAAAAATACAACAACAAGAATATGATGACTTGAACTAGAGTGAGTTTCTATGTCCAATCCTAAGTAGTTTTCTTGATTGTCCTGCAATAGATATTTCCTGCAACATGTATAAAATATCCGTCAACACATAAAGCATTGGTGAGCATACTAGTTTTGACATACATACATAGTATAATAAAGTTTTGCTTATAGGCATATGCAAGAGAACCATACAAACGGCGACTAGCCACGAAGAATTTTGCTTAACATGACCCATGTAGGGGGCGGATAGCCAATCCTATAGCGCTATACATGTAAGGTGGGTTGTCAACTATATGAACATTTGTATGTTAGAGTAAATAATTCTACATAGCATAGCGTACAAGCATATAATAGACTTTAGATTGCGCATGATAGAATTTAGAATATGATAGACTTTAGACTAAGCATAATAAATTGTAGAGTTTAAAATCATTTGAGTTTTGATAGTGATACATGTTGAGCCCCAAAGAATAAAGGATAAAAGGGGGACAAGTATGAACTCACCTTTAGGTGCGTTTTACCAAGTTCCAAAAGAATGAGTCTTGGGAAATTAGTTCCTTAGCCTTGGTTAACTAGAATTAAAAAAAATAAAATAAAGAGTCTTAGGTTCGAGTTTAGATTATAGATTCAAGAGAGTCAAGCAAGCCTTTTAGGCAAACCAAGCACAAATTGCCTTTAGGGCAATCCGGATGGTCATGAGAGTCAAGTAGTGCCTTTAAGGCTAACCAAAACACAAACCACCATAAAGGTGATTCGGATAGTCAAGAGAGTCAAGTATTGGTAAGGTGGGGATGTATCCACAAACCTTCCAAGTTATTAGATTAGTAGAGTTTTGAAAGTATATGTTTTAGTATTTACATAATATAACTATAGGGTTAAAGTAGTGTATGGTGACTTAGTTTGGAAGAGCCTTGACTTTCCTTTGTCAACCATTAACCATAGCACAAGTCCATTAAGTTGTTGGTGAACTTGGTTGGTATCACTTCAACTAACCTTCTAGTACATAAAAACAATAGAAGATGAACCACCTTTGAGGCCTCATTTTAGTGTCCTACTCATATTTATTTGCCATAGCAAACAAGAGCAAGGTCCTAGAGGTTTCCCCAAGGGATTAGAAGAAGAGGAGAAATGAAGAAAGAAAAGGGAAGTGAGAGTTTAAAATGAGAAAACTCACTTAGAAGTGGGCTTCCATCACTTAGGATTTCTTGAAGAATTTAGATGTTTAGAGAGGATTTGAGATTGAGCAAATTATTAAGGTGTAGGGAGGGGTTGTATTTATAGTTGAGATAAAGAGTTGGGTATTAAATGGAGTTAATAAGGTGGTTAGAAAGAGATTAGGTTGTGGTTAGGAGTTTAATTAATATGAATGGTAATATTAGTTTTAAGCTATTCTCGTGACTAAAAGAGTCAGCGACAACATGGATTGGATATGGATGTATGTTGTTATTGATGTTGAAAGTCAACATCATAATCACGTTTCTCTTTTCTTTTCTTTTTTTGTTTTATTATTTTTTTTATTAAAGTATTAATATATATATATATATATATATATATATATATATTTTATTAAAAATTAAATATATATTAAGATCTTAACTAAATGAGTTTCTTGTTATAACGCCTAAATTGATTAGGATAAATTATAATGACGACTCTTCATGCATTGGTAGGAGTAACATAAAAGAAGCGAGTAAAGGCGAACTTGGAGTTCGTTAAATATAGAATTTAGATACATGTAAGAGTAAAAATCACGCGATGTTACAATCTCCCCTACTTTAGGAAATTCCGTCTCGAAATTTAATTAAGAGTTAACCTATTTTGAAAAATAGGTAAGTGGTTTGATGTGGTTTAACACAAACTTGTTAGTTTATTATTTATAAATCAAATATGGTATCTAGTCACTGTGTGATAATATGCTTGTAAAATTTTTTTTCAAAATTTTAACCCAAGGTCATACTTAATTTATTTTTCTAAAGGTGGAGTTAATGGTACGTAGAATTTGTAAGTTTAACCAATTACGTCATTTTCTTAGTAGTGAAAAAAAAGTACGTATAAGTAGGTTTGTGCATGGAGTTGATGCAACAAATTTTTGGAAAAGTAAGTAAATATACAGTATAACATACATGAAATAGTAAAATAAATCTTGTGAAGGTAGGTAAGTATATTGTGTATAAGAAATAGTAAGAAATTTTAGGGAAAGTACGTATTTATACGGTATGAAATAGTGAAAATTGAAGGTAGGTAAGTACATTTGTATAACATATAGAAATTTTGGGAAAATAAGTAGTCATACAGTATATCATATATGAAATAGTAGAATTGTTGGCTTGTAAAAGAGGTGTCTTTGGGTAAGTGGGGGGAATAGTAATTAAAATGTGAGCATAATGAGTGACTAGATGTGGGATTGAGTAGTATTTAGTAATAGGTATTTGGTTTGCACAAGGTCGAAAATTTTGTTTAGGAAAAACTTTTTCTATAAGCGATTAAATAAACGAGAAATTAGACTATTTGAAAAACAACTTTTTTTTTGCGAAATAAATAGTATTTATTTAGTTTTGAAATCCAGTATATAAGTAGTCAAGAAAATATATGAAAGTGAGAGACAAATCTCGTTTTATATGTATAAATGCTTTTAGAGATTAAGGCCAGAGCTTACGGGATTTAGAAATAGGTTCTTGATAATGGAAGGATTGTTGATTAAGCAAAGAATGGTACGAGGGAAGAACGAGTTGATGGAGATTACAAGTATAGATTATTCATAGCAAAGGATAATATTGCATAGTAGAAAGTGTGGTTCAAAATAAGGTCATAATATGCATAAAGTAAATAATGCTAGCGTAATTAGACTAGTAAACTATAACATAAACGGTATCGCAAAAGATAAGTAACGTAAGTATTGGTCAAAATTTTAACTCGACACCCAAAACTTCTCATGGCATGAATAACTCTACTTTTGGTAGTATAACAGGACATTTATGTATAGGATGTACCGGCGGCGTATCCACCATGTCGTTATCATACCTCATCCGTGTTGTTATTCAAGTCATGATAGGTTACACACACTGAGACTTTTTATGTTTTTCATGCGCCCAATTTTTGTAATTACGTGTGCACCCGTAATTAGTCCAATTGTCGTATGGTCCACATAATTTGTCTTAGTTATGTGTGGGTCACTAGTGGACACAAAATACTTATACACACGGGAAAATACATTAAACTAACACATTAGACAGTTTTGATGTTGTAAATATAGCAAGTAACGTGACATATAAACACATAATGTGAAAAGGCATTAAGCAAGTTTTTTTTTTTTTTTTTTTTTTTGATGTTGTTAACCGCACGCGTTTTTTTTTTTTTTTTTGGCGTGGATGTATGGTTTCATGACATAATGGTGTAGACTTGTGCATATGTGGTTACGTTCAAATGTATAAAATCAAACAAAAGAATGGACAATGGAATTTTAAATGAAAACGTTCACGCGTGAAAAAGAATGTTTTGACTAAGAGTAACATAAAATTCGAGTTCATTACAAATTTAGTTTATGGGTATGCGAGCGATTTTTAGCTTTTCGAGGCTAAGGGTCAGGTTTGATGGCAGAAGATTTTAGTCCGTTGGATGTTAAGGAAAAACGGATTTAATTGGAGTGGGAAAATTTAGTGTAAAGGTTTTATCGAATATTGTCGTTTGATTTATGAAAGATCCATTTTATTAAGCGAGAAAAATAGTTTATTGACAATTTTAGTTTGGCGTTGATGACTATTTTGACTCGTGATACGATTTCAAGAGAAAAGGTTTTGGGATTATAAAGAAGTAGGTTATTTGATTTAGCGTGTCTTTGCTCACAAGTCCTATTTACAAAAGATTTTTTTTAAAACACTTTTACCATTTAGAATATTGTTTGTCATACCGACTTGACACACATTTGTTAGTGGTTTGAAGGTTTAAAGTGAGATTTTATAGAAGAATAGGTATCCTCTTAGGAATAGTAGGAAGAATTTTGTTCAAAAATTTTGAAAATGATTGTGCGTGAGGAGAAAAGAGTTTTGCGATGTTTGAGTTTTGCCGATAAATTATGATTGTAAACTAGGATAACGATTGTATTTCATCAAAAGAAAATTTCACATCCGTACAATTTCTTGAAAACATTACATAAGGAAATTCTCATTTTTTTTAAGAAAAGAAAAGTCAATATTCTTTAGTGTGGTGAGTGGGTCTTCCAGCATCGTAGATCACCATGGCAAGTCTTGGGCATTGGTCGCGCCCATGGGTTGGGTCGTTGCACTCGGAGCATATCCATCCATTGGCTTTAGTGAATAAGGTAATGCTAGTAGGTTTTTCGGGTCGTGGTTTAGTGGTATGGCGACATGTTTTGGCTAAATGACTATATGCATCACAGTTGGTGCATATGCGGCATTGTGTGTGAGTGGGATGGTGATATTTACAACTGTCGCATAGCGGAAAGGTTCCACGGTGCTGCTTTTTGTTAGAATTCGGAGTCTTAGGAGTTGTCGAAGTGTGGTTTCATTTGAGATTTTTGTGTTTTCGGTTATCCTTTTTCGTTTGTTTGGTAGGGGTATGGGTAGAGGGTTTAGTATCTACATGGTTTGTGCTGTCCTGGATGGTATCGTCGGGGTTTGGAATTGGGTTTGTTGGTGTCTCTAGGTTAGGGAGGATCTTGACTAGTTCTTGGGCAATAAGACTTGCCAGTTGGTTGAGGTCGATGCTGTTGAGACGGGAAGACATCCACAAGAATTATACATAAGAAAATTTGCATAAACGTTTTTTTTTAAACAAGGTGACTTTTGAATTTAGGCAAGGAGTTATTAGAATGTTGATTAACAATGAAAGCTTGTGAGTAAAATTTCACTAGATCAGTAAAGTTGGTGCAAATTCGGGAAAAAAAATATATATATATTTACATAAGTTCAAGTTGTTCTCATAGACTTAGTATGTAAGTTCAAGTTACACATATAGTATACAAGTTTCACATTGTTCAAATAGCGTAACACATATGTATAAGCAAGTATAGTGCACTTAGTTAACATAAAGGAGTTTTGATTTATGTTGGTTTGCGATTATTACTATTGTTTGGAGATTGCGAGAGTAGATTGTAAATGCGAGTCTTGAGTTCGAGTGCGAGAGGATAAGGTACAATTTCAAGTAAATCGAATATATAATGAAAACATATCATGAAAACAACATTGAAAGTAATATTAGCATAAAAAGAATGGCTTGTTTTAAACAAAACAATTGGAGTGTTCCGAAACGGAACTAAAACTAACCAAAGTGATTCGAATTTACCTTTGAGTTTGGAAACATGCTTTGGCCTAATAGGTGGAATACTCTCGCCGAAACTTTCGGTTAACGGTATTCACCCTTCCAGTTACTACATGTTTCTTGTCATTAGTAAATTTGAGACATTGGCGAGATTTAAAAAAAAATATCAATGATTGAAACTAGTCGCTAAGTTGTGGATTTCACTCCTATCTTAGCGAGGTCGTTTCTTTGAGTGTGGTTTGTACACTTTGTCCAATGTGGTAAGAAAATTAATTCTAACCTTCAATTGGTAAGTGTCCACTAGAATGAGAATTCTGAAATTTCCACCAAGGTGAGGATATCACTCCTATTTTGGTGTAGTTTCAAAAATACAAAGAATTTTCGCGGATTGAAAGTTATCACCAAAGCGAGGGTTTCACGCCTATTTTGGTGATTTCCTTTCGTTTGTGTTATACGAGCGTCTTCGAGTGTAGAGTAATCCACAAATAGTAAGGTATATTTTAAGGACCAAGATAATGGAGAAGAAGCAAGATAGGGAGAACAAGTATATTTTAAGCATGATAAAAGGAATGGTCAAAAAGGTTCTTAACTATAGTCTAGGTCAAACATGGCAATTTTTCCTAATTCCCTATAGTCATGGCTCTGATACCAATCTGTCACACCCCAACCGATGGCGGAATCATCGAGGTGAGACTTAGTTGTAGATTGTTCAAAGACTTCATGACACTGGATTTTGTGACAATATAGTTTAAAGATAGAATTTCATTTATTGTCTAAAAATGGAAATACAAGTAGTTCATATAACGAAAAATACAACAACAAGAATATGATGACTTGAATTAGAGTGAGTTTCTATGTCCAATCCTAAGTAGTTTTCTTGAATGTCCTGCAATAGATATTTCCTGCAACATGTATAAAATATCCGTCAACACATAAAGCATTGGTGAGCATACTAGTTTTGACATACATACATAGTATAATAAAGTTTTGCTTATAGGCATATGCAAGAGAACCATACAAACGGTGACTAGCCACGAAGAATTTTGCTTAATATGACCCAGGTAGGGGGCGGATAGCCAATCCTATAGCGCTATACATGTAAGGTGGGTTGTCAACTATATGAACATTTGTATGTTAGAGTAAATAATTCTACATAGCATAGCGTACAAGCATATAATAGACTTTAGATTGCGCATGATAGAATTTAGAATATGATAGACTTTAGACTAAGCATAATAGATTGTAGAGTTTAAAATCATTTGAGTTTTGATAGTGATACATGTTGAGCCCCAAAGAATAAAGGATAAAAGGGGGACAAGTATGAACTCACCTTTAGGTGCGTTTTACCAAGTTCCAAAAGAATGAGTCTTGGGAAATTAGTTCCTTAGCCTTGGTTAACTAGAATTAAAAAAATAAAATAAAGAGTCTTAGGTTCGAGTTTAGATTATAGATTCAAGAGAGTCAAGCAAGCCTTTTAGGCAAACCAAGCACAAATTGCCTTTAGGGCAATCCGGATGGTCATGAGAGTCAAGTAGTGCCTTTAAGGCTAACCAAAACACAAACCACCATAAAGGTGATTCGGATAGTCAAGAGAGTCAAGTATTGGTAAGGTGGGGATGTATCCACAAACCTTCCAAGTTATTAGATTAGTAGAGTTTTGAAAGTATATATTTTAGTATTTACATAATATAACTATAGGGTTAAAGTAGTGTATGGTGACTTAGTTTGGAAGAGCCTTGGCTTTCCTTTGTCAACCATTAACCATAGTACAAGTCCATTAAGTTGTTGGTGAACTTGGTTGGTATCACTTCAACTAACCTTCTAGTACATAAAAACAATAGAAGATGAACCACCTTTGAGGCCTCATTTTAGTGTCCTACTCATATTTATTTGCCAAGCAAACAAGAGCAAGGTCCTAGAGGTTTCCCCAAGGGATTAGAAGAAGAGGAGAAATGAAGAAAGAAAAGGGAAGTGAGAGTTTAAAATGAGAAAACTCACTTAGAAGTGGGCTTCCATCACTTAGGATTTCTTGAAGAATTTAGATGTTTAGAGAGGATTTGAGATTGAGCAAGTGATTAAGGTGTAGGGAGGGGTTGTATTTATAGTTGAGATAAAGAGTTGGGTATTAAATGGAGTTAATAAGGTGGTTAGAAAGAGATTAGGTTGTGGTTAGGAGTTTAATTAATATGAATGTTAATATTAGTTTTAAGCTATTCTCGTGACTAACAGAGTCAACGACAACATGGATTGGATATGGATGTATGTTGTTATTGATGTTGAAAGTCAACATCATAATCACGTTTCTCTTTTCTTTTCTTTATTTGTTTTATTATTTTTTTTACTAAAGTATTAATATATATATATATATATGTTTTATTAAAAATTAAATATATATTAAGATCTTAACTAAATGAGTTTCTTGTTATAACGCCTAAATTGATTAGGATAAATTATAATGACGACTCTTCATGAATTGGTAGGAGTAACATAATAGAAGCGAGTAAAGGCGAACTTGGAGTTCGTTAAATATAGAATTTAGATACATGTAAGAGTAAAAATCATGCGATGTTACATAAGGTGCGTTAAACACGACAAACTGGAAAACTAGATAAACACAGGTTCTGGTTCGACCACTTCGAGTGGTCGGAGGTGGAATTGTGTATTGGTTCGACCCTTTGAAAAGGGGCGAAACAGGGATATGGGATTTGAAGAATTCCCTTCGACCAGAACAGGGTACATTCGACCCTGTGAAAGGGTCGAAGGAGGCCACATTCGACCATTGATAGGGGTCGAAGGTGGAATAGTATAAATACCAAACTTTGTCATTTTTCACCATTTCACAAACCCTAACCGTCTCAAAACATTCTCAAACGATTTTAATCACTAAGGAAGGAGTTTTTGCTCTTCTTTTTCATAATCTAACCTATCTACAACATCTAAACAAGAATCCAAGGTGTGTTCTTAATCCTAAGTCTTTTTAAGGCATTTTAATCTGTTTTTATCTAACCCTAAATGTCCAGATTTGTCCTAAGGAAGTTTTTATCAATAAAAACCTTTTAAACACCTTTCTAAATCTAAACCCTATCATTAAACATACGTTTTGTATCAATAAACATATGTTAATTATGTGTTATGTGATGTTATGTATTGTTTAATGATTTGCTGCTGTTCTAATGTTAGAAACATGATCTAGGGCTATTATGAATGATAGTTTAGGATTGTAAAGGTTATTATTAGATAAATGATGATATTATGGGTATTTTGGGGATTTTATGAAATTTAGGGCTTGTGCATGTTAAGTATTATTAATAAAATGAATGGGGTTTTCGATTACAAGATAAACTGAGCATTGGTAGATGATTATGGGTTGGTATTAAAAGTTTCCTAATTGGGTAAAGATTTCATGCATGATGTGACATTTCCATAATTTTGCCATTTTGGGAAAGTATTAAAACAAGCTGGTTTTGGGGCAAAATTGGTGGGGTTATGTAGGGATATGTTAATCATACTTGACTGCTGTGTTTGATGATGTTTCGGGATGTTTCGAATGTTTTTGAAGCGTTTTTAGGAAAATTTATAAAACAGGGGCGAACCTGGACTCATTCGAACATTCGAATGGTCGAAGGAGAGATTCCAGGGTCGAACCTGGGAAATGTTGGGCGAACCTGATCAAACGGTCGAACGTGGAAAAACAGGTGAAGGAAAACTTAAAAACGGGCGAAGGAGACTTAAAATGGGCGAAGGAGATTTTATCTGACTGGTTCGACCGTTCTAATGCAGAAATGAGATTTTTGATACAAACTAAGTGTTTTATGCTTGAACCTTGTGTGTAATCTATGTGTACTTGATTAGTTAGGGTAATGAGTCACCAACGGGATGTCGGGTCGGTCTAGTGTGTCGGTTGAACATTTAAACACGTTTTAAAACATACTTGGTTACGATCTGGACAATCGGGGACTAGATAACCTTATGGTTATTAGTCGGAACACTTATGTGAACATTTTGATAGATCTCCGGTAGAGGGATTATCAAGGGCTTAGCATTTTACTAGTAACTGAAGAACGCTATCTAAGGTGAGTTCACGGCCCCACTTTTACCGCTTTAACTTTTGGGGGAGAAAACATGCGCTAAACTATTTTGGTAACATATGTCATACTATGTTTTTAACTTGTATTGCTATACGATCTTTGGAAGTCCCGGGGGAAACCATGAATGTGCGGGGATGCACAACGGGGGAAATGTGAATAGATCTATTGGGCGTGACCTGCCCCACTCGACGGCTTGGAGGGCCGGGCGGGTGCATGTTGTCTCGAACTTTGCTAAACATGCTGAACATATTCGGGCTGCTTAAACATATGCTAAACATTGCTAAACGTGTCCAGTAATGGTTTCCAATCGTAGTAGTAATAAAACATACGCCTAGCTAGCGTACTTGGTGACATTGGTATAGTATGGACATGGTAACGTTTTGGTAACTTTGGTAACTTATTGAACAAACCTGTGAACTCACCAGCATTATATGTTGACGTCTTTTTAACATGTTTTTCTTAGGTCGCTAAGGTAGCAACACTGGACTAGGCGCACGAGTCTGCATGGCGTCTAGGTTTAGTTTCATGTTTGGAATGAAGTTGTGAAAACATTGTCATACATGGTTTGGTAACTGGTTTAATGCTTCCGCTACGATTTTGATAATTTGAGAAGCTATGTTTTGGGTTTTACGTATTCATATAGTGTTGTTTATTGTGACCGTTGACTTGGATCCTGGTTTGTCATGCGCCTCGCGGTAAAACTCCGCAAGTGGAAATTTGAGGATGTGACAGATTTCAACCCGGGACGCTCCCGAGATAAAAACTAGTATATAAATATCCTTAATTAAGTATGGGAAATTAATATTTTTAACTAAAAGATAAGTATTCATAATTAAATAGAAAAAAATGATTGAAAATAAAAAAAGAGACGATTCACGTACACATATCTAAACTTATATTAGTTTATTTTAGATAATAAAAATAATAGATAGATAATAAATAATAGATTTTGGATTTATTTTGTCCATGCAACTTAATCTGGGTGACCCTATCTTAATATCTATACATATAATAAACCAAAGCAATTTAAATGACATGACACTTAAAGAGACATTCTCTTCTTTGAGTGTGTCATGTGTCATCCCATGTGGCATTGAGATATTTTAGGAAAAAAATAATTTAAAAACAAAATTGGATTTTTCACCCTCATGTTTCCTCCCATAATTTTTAAACGTTAATATCTTTAATATACGCGATTTTTTAAAGAAAAAAATTACAGCAAATTAACGAGCGTTTTATTATCTTTCCAACGAGTACCATAGTGCTATATAAACAAACGGAGAAATTTTTTTGTGGAGTTTTGTTCATACAAAAAAAAAAACACAAAGTGTTTAGGTAAATCATTAATCATGTATAGACAAGTCACTAATTATGTTTAAATCAGTAAATATGATTTTTTTTTTCAATCAGAACCGAATAGGTTAATAGAGTTATACGTTGTTTTAAGTTAGGTATCAATATTAGTATGTTAGAGTTGTACATTTGTTTAGTCTTTAGGATATGTGTTAATATTGGAGTTACATTAAAGTTCTACATTCTTTTAGGTTAGGTGTTAGCATTGAAGTTGTACATTGTTAATTTATTTTAGGTTAGATATTAATATTAGAGTTATACATCAGTCTATTTCATATGTAAAATTGATGTATCATATTAAATTTCTCAACCCGGAATGCTCCCGGGGTATAACCTAGTGTATGTAAATCGTGTTGATAGGTTTTTTTTTATATATATATTAGTTTATTTATTATAGATAATAAAAAATAATAGATAGATAATAAATAATAGATTTTGGATTTATTTTGTCCATGCAACTTAATCTGGGTGACCCTATCTTAATATGTATGTAAATCGTGTTGATAGGTTTTTTTATTTTTATTTTTTTGGAAATATTAAGATTAAGATCTATATCTATATCTATATCTATATTATTATTATCTATCTATACATATAATAAACAAAGCTATTTTAATGACATGACACTTAAAAAGGCATTCTCTTCCTTAACTGTGCTATGTGTCATCACATGTGTCATTAAGATATTTTAGGAAAAAAATAATTTAAAAACAAAATTGGATTTTTCACTCTCATGTTTACTCCCATAATTTTTAAACGTTAATATTTTTTATCTACGAGATTTTTTAAAGAAAAAAATTACACCAAATTAACGAGCGTTTTATTATCTTTCCAACGAGTACCATAGTGCTATATAAAAAAACAGAGAAAAAATGACTATTTTTTGTGAGGTTTTGTTCATACAGGAAAAAAAACACAAAGTGTTCAGGTAAATCATTAATTATGTATAGGCAAGTCACTAATTATGTTCAAATCAGTAAATATGATTTTTTTCCAAACAGAGCCGAATAGGTTAATAGAGTTATACGTTGTTTTAAGTTAGGTATCAATATTAGTATGTTAGAGTTGTACATTTGTTTAGGCTTTAGGATAGGTGTTAATATTAGAGTTACATTAAAGTTTTACATTCTTTTAGGTTAGGTGTTAGCATTGAAGTTGTACATTTTTTTAGGTTAGATATTAATATTAGAGTTATATATCAATCTATTTCATATGTAAAATTGATGTATCATATTAAATTTCTCAACCCGGGACACTCCCGAGGTATAATCTAGTTATCTATAATAAACCAAAGCATTTTTTATGACATGTCATAATATTATACAATCTCTCTTTTAAGAGATGCCACATAGGATGTGATGTGGCAACTCTAGACCAATTAAAAAAAAAGAATAAATATGGTTTAAATATGATTTAACATAATTTATCAAATACCTAATCTACTAAATGTAAATATTAAAACTTTATTATTTTCTCTCACATGTTTCCTCTCATAACTTTTAAATGTTAATATCTTTTATATACGAGATTTTTTAAAGAAAAAAATTACACCAAATTAACGAGCGTTTTATTATCTTTTCA
This sequence comes from Ambrosia trifida, assembly GCA_028751855.1. NCBI lineage: Eukaryota > Viridiplantae > Streptophyta > Magnoliopsida > Asterales > Asteraceae > Ambrosia > Ambrosia trifida. Next base: position 64,504,599 of record CM054126.1, on the reverse strand, counting down.
ACGAGTACTATAGTGCTATATAAAAAACGGAGAAAAAAAACGACTATTTTTTTATAACCCGACAGGTATTGTGTCAAGTTTGGAATTATTTAAAAAAAAATTGTAGGTTTGGGTCGGGCCTGGGATTAGGTGATACCCGACCCAATTACCTTTTGTTTTTATATTAAAATATGATAACTTATGACAGAGATTTGTTTAAAATAATAATAATAATATTCATTAATCATATATTGGCAGATGTCATTTTTATAGTTTAGATACTTTTAATTTTATTCACTTTACTTAGATTTCTCAATCTAGGACGCTCCCGAGGTATAAACTAGTATATTATAATTGAAAGTCATTTTAATGACATGACATTCAAGGAGACATTCTCCTCCTTGAGTGTGTCATGTGTCATGCCATGTGGCAATTTAAAAAAAAAAGTAATATACAACATAATCTACTAAATTTAAATTGAGTTATTTTAGGAAAAAAGAATTTAAAAACAAATTTAAATTTTTCTCTCTTATGTTTTCTCCCATAATTTTTAAACGTTAATATTTTTTATATGCGAGATTTTTTAAAGAAAAAAATTACACCAACTAATGAGCGTTTTATTATCTTTTCAACGAGTACCATAGTGCATAAAAAACGGAGAAAAAAAAGACTATTTCTTTGTGGGGTTTCGTTGATACGGGAAAAAAACACAAAGTGTTCAGATTATTCATTAATAATGTTTATTCTTTTAAACCAAGTTCTTATCTACGATGTTGAAATTCAGCCAAATCGCCATGCTTTCATTGGAATTTTACTCTTTTAAAGATGTATAGGTATACTTCATTAAGAGAAGTTAGGAGAATGAATCGCGCAACACTGCAACACATGGTGTCACCTTATAGCAAGGTTAATTTTTTATTTATTTAATTACAAGAGTAATAATTATTACTATTAGTATTAGTATTATTAGAATTGTTATATTTTTCAACCCCGGGACGCTCCCGGGATAAAAGCTAGTATATGATAAACCAAAACATTTTTAATAACATGTCATAATATTATGCAATCTCTCTTTTGAGAGATGCCACATAGGATATGATGTGGCAACTCTAGAACAATTAAAAAAATGAATAAATATGGTTTAAATATGATTTAACATAATCTATTAAATACATCATCTACTAAATGTAAATATTAAAACTTTATTATTTTCTCTCTCATGTTTCCTCTCATAACTTTTAAACATTAATATATTTTATATACGAGATTTTTTAAAGAAAAAAATTACACCAAATTAACGAGCGTTTTATTATCTTTCTAACGAGTACCATACAGGTAATTGCTATACAGATACTATTTTTATAGTTTAAATACTTCTAATTTTATTCACCTTACTTAGATTTCCCAACTCGGAACGCTTCCCGAGGCATAAGCTAGTATTAGTATATAAAAAAGTACTCGATCCCAATTCCGACACCTAACATGAAAGATTTTTATTTTATAAAAAGGAAAACAATTGGACGGCATAAAACTTCTTTTTTTTCTTTTTTCTTTTCTACGATGGCAACCATACAATTGATTGAATTCATAGATCATGGCATTTGTGTTCTGGCTTTTATGATTTGAATATCTTGTGAGCTTTATTTATTTGAAATAAAAAGGTTAGTCAAATGCCTTTATGGCTTTATTATCTTACAAAGGAAGGAAAGGGACAAAAGCGTATCGCAACCCCTCTCTTATCACTTATCAAAGCTCGTTCAAGACATATCACGACACTTGTATAATTTTTATCTTTCTCATCAACTTATGATAAATAGAAAGAAATAAATAAGTTCCGAATATATAAATGGTTTGATTTAAAACTTAAAAGAATATATATAAGCTTCAAACAAGATGTTCTATTCTTCATTTTACATACTTAACATGTAGTGAATTGAAGTTCATTTGAACAAAATGAACGTGCATGATTCGTAGTGTTATAGAGTTTACGTCTAATATGGGGGTGTTTGGGATTGATTATTCAAAACAGATTATGCGTTTTGGAAAAGCAGGGGTGGAGCTGCTTATAGATTATTGCGTTTTGATAGCCTAAAAAACTGATTATCTGCGTTTTCAAAACGCAATCCAAACACTAAAAACTGATTATCTGCGTTTTTAAAACGCAATAATCTAAAAATCAGATTCAAAACGCAATCCCAAACACCCTCTATGTAATGAACACTGACCAAGTACATCAGAAGTTCATCACGTATTCACGTGCAAATGTGCGATGAAGGGGTGTAATACAAGTTTATGTCGCATCATGTGTAATTTTATATGTATCAAGTTTACTATCATTTACATGAAATTAGAGCTTGCTTAACATTTTTGGTGGCCCAAAGCGAAATAAAAAATTGAGGCCTTTTTCGAGTTCCATTGTTATAACATTTTTTGTTTTAGGCTTGAGATCGACAACAATAGTTATATATTTTCGAATAATAACAAGCCAGTAGCATCACAAGGTAATGCTTAATACACTATCAAATAAACTACAATTATCAATTTGGAAATTTCAAACATATTAAGCTTCCGAATGAATAGTAAAAAAAAAATGAACACAAAAGAAGTACATGTTAAGCATAATCAAAATGCATCATCAGGCATATGAACAAGTTAGAGATTTGGTGTCAAAAGCATCTCATGCCCAACAACAAACCTTTCTTATAAAAAAAATATTTGTTAGTAAATAACTTCAATGTGTTAATCAGCTGATGAGCTTACCAATTCCCTCCACATGTCCCCAGATGGCCAACCTAATTTCGTTATATCCACAATGGCCTGATTGTTCTATAGCAGCCCATATTACCTCACTAGACACCAAAACCAAGCCATAAACTTTTTTTTCCTGAAAAATAGGGCCCTAAGAAAGTGGGGGCCCAAAGCTCATGCTTCATTTGGATTACCCTTCAGCCGGGCATGCATGCAATCACTGGATGACCAAAGTGTGTGTTTAGGGATGGCAACGGGTCGGGTATGGGTCGGGTTTGACTAATGACATACTCATACCCGGTTATAAAATCTTATACCATACCCGTCCCATTACCCGTCGGATTTTTGTCGGGTATTACCCGTCGGGTATAGAGCATACCCGCGGGTATCGGGTATACCCGTTGGTATTTACATGTATATATATTTTTATTTTCTTTTATAGTCTTATGTTTTAAGAAATCTAGAGTGTATCAAATTTTTATAGGTAACATATATATTATCATCACCATAATAATCTTAGAAACATTTAATATGTAAATATATATTTTAGTATGAATTTGAAAACAATTTATATATTTCATAGCATATAAATATAAATATTTTTTGAACGGCCAATTGGAATCACTCACGGACCACTGTAGTATCATCGTGCCACCAGTGTTACCACGCGATCATATTCCACCATCAAGTCACCAATTCAGGAGGAAATTCATAATTATGAAAAAAAACCCCTTGTGAGATTCGAACCCATGACCTTATAGTCCCTAAGTCTTATCCCACCACCAAGATGCCGTTGGGCTAGAATGCCTTTGGCAGCATATAAATATAAATAATAATGTTATTAGAATATATACTTTAGACGAAAAGTTTATTCTTCAAATAATGAATCTATTAGAATGAAACATTACTAAAAAATAGTTAAAAAAATATATATATAAAACTTAAAATTATTCGGGTATATATTTCGCGTAGACCGGTATTTAGTTTTCGGTAATCAGGTCGGGTATCACCTAATACCATACACGTCCCATACCCGTGAAATATTTTTTTTCAAATACCAAATCCATCTCATATCCGTCGGGTATCGGGTATACCCGTTCCAAATGCTTCGGGTTTCGGGTATACCCGTCGAACTCGGGTTTTTTTTACCATCCCTATGTGAGTTGCTTGGTATTATATGCTTAAAGATGTGTCATACTAATATATCGTGCATAATATATATGATTAGTGCCGAATTCGTGATTTATTTTTTTAGGACAATCAAAAAGTTTAACCGAACTTTTAAGGGGCTGATTGAGATTTTTTTTCCTACAAACGACACTAACTTTTTTAAGGATAGCGTCCGCCCCACCCATACACATGACACTTTGCTATTGTATATGATCAATATAGTAAAATTATGTTATTAATAACTTTTCATTATGATTAATGCTAATTTCAAATTATTGCTTAGTTCATTAATTTTTAACTAATGCGTAAAAGCTTATTAAAGAACATTTATACACTTAATGTGAATACATATATAAAAGATATTGGTATTCCTAAAGGTCGGAAAGTTAAAAGTTAACTAAAAGTAAAATATCGAAATAACTTAAAATCTGCCAATTAAATAAAAGATAAAAAGCACTTTCAGTTTAACATTATTCAAGAAACTAAACAGTGATGTGGTGGGTATCTAAATATAAAAAATTAAAGAGTTGTTTGGTTGATTAAGTGCTGAATTATTAAGATTTCTGAATGGTTTAAGAGGTCTGAATGGTTAAGTGCTCAATCATTAAGTTGGACCTCTAAATGATTAGTATTCTTGTCTCACATTAGTAGAAGAACCTCTTTAAAGTTCAATATAGTTCAGTGCTTAATAGTTCAATGCTTAATACTTCAGTAAGATCTCAAGTCTTAATGGTTCAGAGTCTCAATAAAAAGCTTACCAAACAGTCACTAAGAGATGTTGAAAAGCAACGTGCTATTTATTTATGGCACAAATTCATTTATGTACCCACTCTATGCTAGTTTCCAAAGACTTATATTATTTTTGAGAGCGACGTAGAAAATTGTTTACGTCATCAACTCTTTTGGCGACCTTAAATATTCGTTATCAAAATGTTATATCAATAGGAATTAAAAAAAACCGACCGTAATTGGATTTTTTTTTTTTGATCGTAGACCTTCATTAAGCAACATGGCAAGCTCTAAAAACGAGACAAGCCACTATTATGTACACATATACAACGGGTACTTGACCCACTCATTTAATCTATATCATTAATTCTAGACCTATACTTTAACCATAGGAAAGTCTTGGATTTCACCTCTGCAACCGCCTCCATCACCTTTGGAGAATCATTTTGAAATACCTTCATATTACGTTTGTTTCAAATCACCCAAGTCGTGATTAGGGATGGCAAAAAAACCCGAGCCTAACCGGTATACCCGAAACCCGAAGCATTTGGGACGGGTATACCCGATACCCGACGGGTATGAGACGGGTTTGGTATTGGAAAAAAAATATTTCGCGGGTATGGGACAGGTATGGTATTAGGTGATACCCGACCCGATTACCCGAAATTAAATACCCGTCTACCCGAAATATATACCCGAAGACTTTTAAGTTATATATATATATATATATATATATATTCTTAACTATTTTTTAGTAATGTTTCATTTTAATAGATTCATTATTTGAAGAATAAACTTTTCGTCTAAAATATACATATTCTAATAACATTATTATTTATATTTATATTTATATGCTATGAAATATATAAATAGTTTTCAAAATTCATACTGTAATATATATTTACATATTAAATGTTTCAAAGATTATTATAGTGATGATAATATATATGTTACTTATTACAATTTCATATATTCTAGATTTTGTAAAACATAAGACTATAAAAGAAAATAAATATATATATATATACATGCAAATACCAACGGGTATACCCGATACCCGCGGGTATGCTCTATACCCGACGGGTAATACCCGACAAAAACCCGATGGGTAATGGGACGGGTATGGTATGAGATTTTATAACCGGGTATGGGTATGGTATTAGCCAAACCCGACCCATACCCGACCCGTTGCCATCCCTAGTCGTGATCATTACTATACCCCGAATAATCTTCTTTCTCCATTTACCCCCATGCACAATCTTATTTAGTAACAACAAATCATTATAATTGTAAGCGAAAAAAGGATCTAACTTGCACCATTTACATATACCACTCCACATCCCATACGCGAAAATGCATCCAACCATCAAATGCTTCATATCCTCATTCCCGCAGCAACATAAGGGGCAAGAAACATCCAAAATATTAATACCTCTTTGGACCAAAGCAAAACGAGTAGGAATCCTATCCCTCGCCACTCTCCACACCAATAAGCCAACCTTGACCGGGACCCAAACCAACCATTTAAAACTATTAACATTCCGCCCGTTCATAACCCCTTGAAGATCCAACCTTAAGCTCCTTCTAAAGCCTTTAATAGAGAAAGGAACCTCCGGTTTTCTATCCCATACCCAGCGATCCTCCCCTCCAAAAAACGATAGCCCCGAAATCCTTCTTTGAAGATCCTGGAACTCCGACACTTCCGCGACCGTTGTTAACTTCACAGACCAATTCGATTTAATGATCACCCCATCCTCACCTTGAACCAGCCTATCGCGAATAGTAGCCTCTTTATTTTTATCTTGTTTATACAAACTCGGCCAGCGATCTTTTAACAAAGAGTCACCCAACCAGAAATCTTGCCAAAAATGAATTTTGCCACATGACTTGAACTCTCCACGAATCAACTGTGGAACTGTACTATCGCCCACCTTTGCTGATTCTAAAAGGTTTACGATAACCTTCCAGCCTCCAGCATAAACTCTTCGAATGGGAAGAAAGCTACAATAGCCCCTACCACCATGGATCCCACGAATAACCTTTCTCCAAACCGCATCTTCTTCCACCTTAAATCTCCATGCCCATTTGGCTAGCAAAGCCAAATTAACATCCGAAAGACGTAAAATTCCCAGCCCCCCTCTTTCGTAGGAGTAGTAATCACCTCCCAAGCCACCCAATGCATCTTTCTATCACCATTAGCTCCGGACCACAAAAAATTCCTCATTAATTTCTCCAAAGTTTCTATAACACTAACTGGAGCTTTATAAAGAGAGAAAAAATAAATAGGTAAGCTAGAGAGTACCGATTTAGTCAATGTAAGTCTTCCACCCATCGACAAAGTGTTAGCCTTCCACGAAGCTAACCCATTCTTTATAGTATCCACTACCGGGTCCCAATGACAAATCCGATTCATGTTGGCTCCCACCCGGATACCCAAATAGTCAAAGGGTAGAGTCCCCATCCTACAACCCAAAGAAGACGCCACACTCTTTACCTCACCATCTTCCACCCCCACCCCGAATAAGTAGGACTTATGAATCTTTATTTTCAAACCTGAGCAAAGATGAAACACACGCAAGACTCTAGCAACATTATCAATATTATCTTTAGACCATTCCCCAAAAAGTAGAGCATCATCCGCGTAAAACAAATGCGATATAATTAAATCATCACCTCCAACCCGAATCCCCTTGATATCTTTCAACTCAACCGCCTTACTAAGCATACAATGTAACACTTCCATAACCACCAAGAATAAAAATGGAGATAAAGGGTCACCCTGCCGAACTCCTTTTTGACGTTGGAATTAAAACGTGGGCGACCCATTCACCAAAATAGCCGACCTTGCCGATTTCAATATCCCTTCCACCCATTTACACCACCTACCTGGGAATTCCATCTGGCTCAGAACAGACAATAAAAAACCCCAATTAACATTATCATATGCCTTCTCAAAGTCCAATTTCAACAAAAAAGCCTTTTTACCATTTCTCTTAATCCACCCAATCGTCTCATTTACCACCAACGGACCATCTAAAATGAACCTCCCACTAAGAAAAGCATAACGAGTATTTGAAATAACCATCCCCATGACCTTAGCCATACGACGAGCCATCACCTTCGAGATTAGTTTACTAACCACCCCATTTAAATTGATAGGGCGATAGTCTTTCAAACCAATAGGGGTCTTCGACTTGGGAACCAATATAATGAACGAGGAGCTACATCCTCTACTGATCGTACCAGTCTCATGAAACCTCTCAAACATTTTAACAAAATCATCTTCCAAATATTTCCAAAAATGCTTGACAAATCTAAAATTAAACCCGTCAGGACCCGGGGCTCTATCCGAACCACAATTGAGCATCGCCTCCCGAATCTCTTCTCTAGTGAAACTATCAATCAGCCCGTTACAACTAACCGCGTCCAACCTCTTGACATTCGGGCACTGAATTCTCGGCCGACTCACTAAATCTTCTTTAAAATGTCGCCTGAAATGATTCATAACCTGGAATTTTACCAACGCTGGCTTATTAACCCAAACGCCATCAACTAACAAACCTGGAATGGAATTAGCGGCCTTCCTACCATTAACCACCCTATTAAAATATGCCGAGTTTTCATCCCCATCAATAGCCCATCTAACCCTGGATTTTTGTTTGAGATCTTTATTGCTACACATATTATAATACTCGACCCCTTTTTTACATTCTTGCAAAACCCACTGTTCCTCTTCTTCTAAATTCCTTTCTTCCATTAACCTTTCTATCCGCTCCATCTCCTCCTTCATAATAGTCATATCTTCGCCCTCCTTCTTTAACACTTCCTTCCACCAAATCTTTAGGGAGTGTCTAAGGAATTTAAATTTTTCGGTGATAACCTCATTCGGAAGACCATGAAACTCACACGTCTGTAAGGCATTTACAACCAACTCCTCACAATCCTTTCTATAAAGCCATGAGTTGAACCACCGAAATGGCTTAGGCCCAAAATTAACGTCCACCAACGTGAGTAAAATAGGACTATGATCTGAAAACTCCCTATTAAGAGCTCTCAAACAAGCGGTCGACCATTTATTGAAAAAATTCTGACAAACCAAAAATCTATCTATTTTACTCATTTTACTACCAGCCAAGAAAGTAAATTTATACCCTTTCATCCCATACTCGTAAAGGCCAACTTCATCAATAAAATTATTAAAATCCTCCGCCTCCCCATGATTAAACACCGAATTCTTTCGATCTTCTTGAAATCTAACCGCATTAAAATCCCCCATCAAAACAACCATACCATTGCAACCTCTAATCACTCTAGATAAAACCACCCATAAACTCCTTTTAGCCTCAACCCTCTGCGGAGCATAAACATTAAAAACATTCAAAACCAAACCCTCTACCACTAATGTCCCAGTAGTAAGCAAAAAGTTCATATTTTTAATCGACGACACCTTCTGAAACACCTTCGGGTTCCAGACAGTAACTAAACCACCCGATAAACCTGTAGCATCAACCGTATCAAAATCCATACTCCCATCCCCCAAAAAGCACTAATCTCCCGAACCCCAATCCCAGTCACTTTCGATTCTTGAAAACCCAAAAAATCCACCCCATGTCTTTTACGTAATTTCCTACTCCAAGCAGCTTTACCACTAGCCCTCATCCCCCTAATATTTATAGACATAAAGTTCATTTAAAACCTACCTGTACGCCTTCACCTTGAATAACCTCTTTCACCAAGATTCGATGGTTTTCCAAATCAGCTCCTAATCGGTCACCAAATTTAATTGTAGCCTCAATTTCTTTCTCCATCTCCATACAATTATTGCTATCCTCTTTAGTCATACTCTTCTGTCGTTTATCTTTAGTAGGTTGAGACACAATATTATGTTCCTTTTCCTTTGTTAAAAGACACTCCTGCCCCTGCAACAAAATAGAATTATCATTTAACCCACAACCTTCATCCACGTCAACTTGGTTCTCCATTGGGCCATCTTCCAAAAAATTATCCATATCCACTAGGCCCTCCACACCTTTGGGCCTTTTGACAATCTTGGAGCGCTCCAAACTACTTGAGTATTCGCCCACCTCTTGGCCCAAGTCTTTGACAAAACCCTGCTTCTTTTTACGCTTATTAATGTTAGACAATAAATCCTCTCTTTCCAAATTATCAGCACTTTCCTTTTCAAAATCGAATTTATTACCAGGAATAAAGTCGCCCACATAATTACTATCCAAAACTGTTGCTTCGTTTAAGGAAACATCATTAAAAGTTTCCTCAAATTCCGGGCCTGCATTAACTTCTCCATCCCTCCCATCGGAAAAAATTCCGTCCGGTACAACTTCCTCGGAAACATCACCATCAACACCCTCAGACTCATCCTCCGTCTTCCCATCCTCCGAATGGACATCCTCACCTTCTTGACCACCATCTTCTTGATCACAATCATCCGACTTGAGCTCGTTAAATGAAGGGATCCAATCACCAACCTCTTCATCCACCCAAATCTTAAACTTTCTACCCCTCGAAGACACTGTAATCTCCTCCGCTATCCTTCTAACTTCATCAACCAGCACCCCGATGTAGTCATATGACAAGTCTCCATCTTCCTCTAATCTGGGAGGTTTATGAACAATTCTGCCAAACAACTGACCAACCTTATCTATCACCGAGTTATGCATGAGTTGTAACGGAAGACCCTTGATCTTCAGCCACGCCAACCTCTCAAAGGCCAATGATTGTCCCTCCCAAATCCAAATCTCAGAGAATCTACCCAAAACCTCCTTGGCTTCCAACAACACCTTCGCAGCCTCCTCTTTTCCAGGAAAGTGACTTTCACCGATAAACCTCCAAGATATTGTACCTTATAATCACCAACACCAATCTCTTTCAATATTAGATTAATACTCTTAAGGGCATCCAAATCTAACATCCTCATAATCAGAGCACGACCATAAGTATCTTTAAAGGTCGTCACTGAATTATCAACCTGTAACACCTTACCCGACCTCTCTTCCACACGCCTCCCTGTTAACATCTCATGAAACGATTTACCACCCTAAGCATATGAAGCCGCCGGTTTCGGAATACCATTTATACCCTCCGCCATCTCAGAACCTTTTCTGTGACTGGATTCCGGCTTATGATAACCCTGTGGTTTAGACCCGATCTCACCATCCTCATATACAAACCTAGCCACGTTTGCCTTCAGCGAGTAATCCCCCATCTGGATACTACCCAACCATCTGATCATCTCCCCAATATCTTTAACATCTAGAAAAGAGATAAAGCCAAATCGGTTCCCATACTTGTCTCGCTTTCTTGCAATATAGAGATCAAAGATCTCCCCCAACGACCTTGTATACTCCGCTAGATCCTTGCCGCTGCATTTATCCGGTAGATTATAGACAAAAAAATTTAGTAATACGACCTTGTAGTTGCTCCGGTATGGGATTCTGGCGACTACCCATAGAGAGAGTTTTGTTAACACAAAATGACGGTAATTGGATTTAAATCTGAGATCCCTACCATGAAAACTAAACCTTTAATCATTAATTAGGCCATGCTTTAAAGGTTAACTACTATGTTAAAGTGAAATTGGCCGATCCCCTTATGATGGAGTGACACCCTCCTTACTTTCCTTATGGAAGGTGGGGAGTTCAAGTCCTACCGGCAGCAAAATGCTACTGGTGGGTCGGGTTTTACCAATTCTTCACAGTCGTGCCTTCGGGCGGGTGGGGGTTGGGTTTTCCTCGATTTCGGATACTACATGGGCGGGACTTGGTTACCAAGCTGTTCCAGGGACGCTGGGGTCCCGGGGGCCTGTCATAGTGTGGGAGCTTCCCTGGGTAGTCAGACAAAAATGTTAGTTGGTTATTAAAAAAAATTAAGTGAAATTCTCTGTGGTAATTTGAGTAAGGTTATAAGTTATCTATGCTATGTAACAGGAAAATGTTTGAATTTTTAAGCAATTTTTAAGCATTCAATTTCTTATCCGCAAGTTGATTAGTACATATTATTGTGTATTTCATGAATGATGCTGACCTTGGAGTCTTAGAAAATTTTTTGAAGGACATCAACGGGAAGAGTATCAACAAGTACAAATATCGAGTTTCTTTTCATTACTTTTGACACAATGTGTTCTCGAAATCAATCTTTCGAGCAATGACTTATGTTGCAATATTATCATCACAAATGTTTCTTAGTAAACATTATTATTAATCAAAGTAAAGACATTTGTTGTCTAAACTAAAGAAATAGTAACCTTGTATGTCAATATCCCACAAAGTTATATCTTGAATAAGTAACAAAAATCACATCAACTTTTCTAGCAATCATTCGTTTGCATGCTTAAAATACAATGGTGGTTTCAGGTGCGGTTAATGCCATTGAGAAACGTAAAGCTTCATCCTACACTCTCTCATCAATTTTTTGTACATTCTACATGTCAATGTGTGATCAAGTGTGTGCGTGTATGAAACGTATAATTGGTTTTAGATGTGATTTTTGAAAGTGATAATATCTTTTATAAAGTAGGATTACTTATTAATTAGTTGTAACACAATGAGTTGTAAAGGTATTGTTTGGCCTGTTTTAATTATTTCATATTTTAGTAATACAATAATCATTGTGAAAGCATTTGACATATTCTTATTAATAATGAAGTTAAAAACAACAAACAAAAATAAGCCAAAAAAAAAAAATTACATGCAAGTATCTAGTTCTAGTACCTGTCGGTGTTATCTTTGGCTTTTCAAAATCAACACCAAGGTATGCCACTATACCTTCCAATAATTCTCATCTTAAGTGCCTATACATTGTAAATTTGAGAAAATCTTAAACAAAATATCTTGAATTCGGATCAAAACATGTTGAAAATGGAGTTTTCAATTAACTAAAAACCATATTCTAATCAATACAATAAAAACCTTAAAAATCTATTGAATAATATTGCAACTTCAAATACAGGTTTGGTGGGATGTACTTAGAGATGTATAGGAAGCATAACAATTATTCAAATAAATAAATCATGCACGTGTAAAACAGTTATACTAATTGACATACACCACAATCAAATTAAACATAAATGAGTAAACATGTACCATAATTAACAATAACATGTGAATTACAACCTTAAATGATTTGGGCTTTACTCAAACACAAAGAATCTGAGTGAACAAAACAACCTAATTTAGAAGCAAGAATCATAGACTGAATACCGGCCTAAATTAAAATACAACACCATTGAAGTGCAATCTATAACTCCCCAACCGCTATAAATATAATTAATCATGTTAATACACATTACGAGGGATTAACCCGAACCCTAAGTGAATATAAATTCTAAATGGTATTGATAATAATGAGACCATTGTAAAAGTTAAGTTGATTAGTATTTTGTAGCTTGCTTAATCATTAACCAAATTAGAGGGACTGAAGCTGTCAATTGGAAAATGTGCATATCAAAACATGATAAACCACTATGACTTACTTCCCGGTGATCTAAAACACACGCTTGAAAAACACACAATACACACTTGCAACATAATCTCAGGAACAAAGCCAATCCAGCCCTAAATCAGGATTTTATAGCTTGCATGCTCCGAATTCGAGTCATTTAAGACTGATTTTACCTCTAGGTAACCTGAAATTTCATTAAATTTGGTGTATGTTGGTCTAGGGGATGATGGGTAATATTCAAGGGTTCATATTCTTGTCAAATTATTGACTTTAGAAGGTTATCCTAGTATGGGGGAACCTCAAAATGAAATAAATTCAGTAATATTATGCTAACCTAACTCTAAATGATATAATTCATGGGGTTTTGGGGTAAGTAGAATGGGTTTTGTGAATTGATGATAAAGCTTGGTAATTCTTGATCAATTGTGTATGTGATAGCTTAAATGATGAAAACTTAGTTAACTGGTAGCTAAACAAATGTAAAATTGATTATGTTAATTCTATGACAAATGACGCATACCAAGTGTTCAATGCAATGTTTAAATGGCCAAATTATGGCTAAACATGGTCATCAAGTGCACTTGGGTGTGTGCCTTGAAAATGGGGTTAATGAACCTCAAGAATACGAGTTTAGACTTGACTTAACTCACTTTTAATGACCTAATGGAAATTGTCCAAATAGGTGATTCGAGTGGAACCTCATGAAGTTAAGGTGCCAAGGAAGCTAAACAGAAAGGGCACGCTTAAAGGTAAGTCATTCTATGACTTGAAATCGGTAAATTGTAAATGATAGTTAATTTTTGACTTTAATGTAGTAGGTTAGATAAGTTGCGTCTAAGATGGGTTGCATTCCCCTTAGTCGAAGGTGGATGTAAGACAATAAGACAATGGACTAGTTGGAGATTATTGGTGAAATCCAATCTTTGTTGGAAGTTGAGGTAGACCAAGAAAACCAAACGGGTTAATTGTTTGATATATGATGCATTAGTTAGAATTGGTGTTCATTAAAGGTTATAGAACCCTCATTTAGTTAGTTGGATTAGATGGAGTTCCTTGTAACCTTGAAATTAGTACTCTGGTAACGATTTTTGAAATTGACTCGTAAATGATAAACCGGACCATTGGCATATGTGGACAACCTTATTTGAAGGTTATGCAAGCTACACACGTGATTATTTGGATCACAGGTGTGGTATATCGAGAAATTAACCTTAGTTGGAGGTGTTAATTGACTATACGCACAAACGGGTCGCTTAGATGATACTAGTTGTGTGTGACTAATAAGTAGTAAACCGGATCGATTATAAGGTAGAAAAGTCTTGGTTATTGGGTATATGTGTGCAAATCGTCCTATATGGAAATTTGCTATGTTATATGCAAATCTTTGGTATATGCAAATCTATTGTGCTATACACAAATCTTTGGTATATGCAAATTTGTTGTGTTAAAAGAAAATATTTGGTATATGCAAATCTGCTGTGTTATATGCAAATCTTTGGTATATGCCAATCTGCTGTGTAACAAGCAAATCTTTGGTATATGCAAATCATTGGTATATGCAAATTTGTCGGTACATGTAAATTTGTTGTGATGTAAGAAAATCTTAAACCATTTAACCAACTCGTCAGTTCAATTTTCTAATCGACTAACCATGTTTAATGTGGTTTATGCTAGGTTCGGACAGAGTAGGGGCGGAGCAAGGATCATGGTCGCACGAAGAACCGAACGCAATGCGAATCTAAGCTTTTGACACTTCCGCTAGACTTTCAAGAACTTTAATAGTGGTGATGAATTTCTAAATATGTTTCAAATATTTTGCACTCAAAATTTATGGAACGAAAACAGTTCATGGGCTTGACACACTAATGGTCAAGCACATGTTTATAAAATTTTAAATTCTTTCATAAATTTAATCCGACTAATTATCATTAACCATGAGTTAAGATTCGTTTATCCGGGACGGGTCTTACAAGTGGTATTCAGAGAACAAGGTTATATGAGATTCACGTTCGGTTCAAGGATTCTTAGGGGCTTTACATTTTCAAGTTGAACTTGGTTTATGTTGGTAATCATGCCTACATATATGTTTGTGTACCGTGTTTATATATGTTTCCTTTGTCTGTCGTATTTCTTTTTCACCACTTACTTGATTGTTGGTACTTGGTAGTTTTTATTTTATTTATATCCAGTTCATCCTATTTGGAGCCAGGGGTCTCTTATGGAAGCAGCCTCTCCATCCCTAGGGATGGGGGTAAGGTTTTGCCTACATCCCACCCTCCCCAGACCCTATAAATAGTATCTCTATTTGTGGGATTTACTGGGTACGGTTGTTGTTTTTTGTGACATCCGTCACCTTTCGTTTTCATTTGTTACTGAAACGTTTCGTTTCTCCTATCTTGCACGTCGCATTTTATCCTTCTAGTACACTTTAAAAATATCTCGTGACATTTTCGGACTCTAATAATGATATTATGACATTATTATAATAAAATAATAGAGTGCTAATCACAAAAAAAATAAAATGCATGGACCGGGACTCGAACCCGCGTCCATGGACGGTTCAAGCAAACAAACAACTCAACCAACTGGGCTGCATCGTGTTTTGGTGATAATATTCAACCTCAAACAAACATAATCCTTCCTTGTGTACTATATAGTTGACTCGTGAAAATCAACTGCGAGCCAACTTCCAATTACAACACCAAATCCGCGTTTTGATTAGCATTTCATTATGGTAAGTACTGACCGACCTCCTCAGCGTATTCTCCACGCTAAAACACGTTAAAAACATTCCAATTATATGAAGAAAACGTGTATGTATACTTGGTATGAATCAATCTTTCCAATCTTGCAATTCGTTTGTACAAGTATAAATTGAACCCACTTTCTCACCCTACATGTGCCGAAAATCAAACCCTCACCCTCAATTCGTTCTGTTTTTCTTCAATATGCGCGTAATCGAGCTTTGTTGACTGCGTTCTTTGACTTGCGATTTGGAGTTCTTTTCTAGGTATGATTCTAATCCATATTTTCTATAGTATAATCGGCTATTGTACTCCATTAACCCTATGGTTAATTTTGTTTTAACAGCGTGAATAAACAAATTGCGATTCTAGGGTTCATATGCTTTTGATTTGGGGAAGATAACATCTGCACGTCTGTTTATAATTAAAACAAAACAGAATAAGTAAAAAATTGTTCCCCAGATCAGTTGGATAACATGCTCGTTGTTATAGTCTGGCCGGCCGAGGTCTCGAGTTCGATTCCCGTCCACCACATTAATTTTTTCTCTAAATTACTGAAAAACATGTTTATTTAAAAAAAACCGTTATAACTCAGAATCGAACCCATGATCTCTTCAATTCCTAAGTTTTATAATCACAAATCCAGACCAATTGGTCTGGACCCTAAGAACATTAACAACCCAGTTTGGGTTATATTTAAACCCTATTTATAATCAAATAATATCATTCTTATAATTTCTTTATTAATCAAATTTATAAGAAAAATCCTTTTTATTTAACTAAACGATTTATAAAAATTCTATAAAAATTATTTTATGTTATTCTGAAGGTAAAGACTATCATAAAATTTTTAGATTTCCAAAAATCATTTATTTAATATATATTATAAATATTACAAGTTTATTCATTTATAATTTTAAAATTCTATAAAAATATCTAAACGTTCTTATAAATAACCACAAAAATTATTTTGAACTTGTAGATCAATAAACATTTCAAAAATAAATTTTATTCTAGAAAAACCATTTATTTAATATTTTTAATTAATTTTGTTATTTTTAGACATAATTAAATCATAACAAATCCATTTTTCAATATTGTTATCCCAAAATTTTACATAAATTATTTTTGTTCATTTAGAATAGAGATATAAATTTTAATTTGAAATTTCTTTAATTTTAATATTTTTAGATATTAAAATTATATCTTTGACAAATAGAAATAAATATACTTAATATGCAATTTTTGAGAAAATAATTTTATAAAAATTATTTTCATACTTAAAACCTTATAACATGACCATCCTTAAACAAAAACCTACAATAGTCTTTTATTTAATTATTTACCAAATTTCTTTTATTTATTAACAATTTACCTAATTAATAATTAAACAATTACTTATCCCCAAATTAGGAACCCTAGAACTACTTGTATCCTAGATTCACTTCCCTTACACATTATCTAATTATTTAGGTTAATCCTTTGGGATAATCTTAATTCAAATCACATTGTTCGGTAGAGTTTCAAGTTATTACGCGAACTGTGAGTACTTCCTATCCACTTTTTACTTTTATTCACTTTTGGGGTGTTACATGTACACTTATACAAATTACAAATACAAGTTCACATTTTTTTAATACAATTCTAGTACTATGTGCATTTGCTTACAAACGTGCTTTATGCTTAGACATTACATGTAGAATACATTTGTACTTAGTGAAATCATTAACATTGTACAAGCTGACCTTAACATTGGATAGCGCTATTGGATTGAGCCCCTTTTTCATCGGAGAATCCGTGGTCATTGTTAAGTTTTTATCCATTTATTGGATAAGTACACCGCCGTTCATTTAGTACATTATACAGTCACAGGATTGATTTCGCTCATTTGTATGATACATAGTTTACATAATCGCACTGTAGCTTCGCACTTGAATTGTATAACTTTTTCAACTTACTATATGTATTAAAACTAGGAATGCTCACCAACATTTCTTATGTTGACAAAACCTATTTTGTACATGTTTCTAGTGCAGTTTGATCTTAGTTCCATTGCATTGGATTTTAATGCTTGCTTTTAATAAGTTATTTCAAATTTCATGTTTCCTTCAGAATTTTGTATTTGTTTTCCATTTCATCTATATAAGACAATTTAAATTATTCAATAATATATTTACATTTTAGTACCATGTGCTTTTGAACAATCGTCACTATGTGACACCTCGATGATTCCGCCATCGGTTGGGGTGTTATATTGTTGTTGTTGTTCGGTTCAAGGCATGATCACCGCTCCCAGTAAGTAGCTAGTAAATTGCCCGTAAACCATAAACAGTAACAACACTACGATTGCATAGTTGGTGCAATCTAGTGGAGAATCGTGATAAAACTATGATTGTATAGTTGGTACAACCTAGTGGAAATACTGTGATAACACTATGATTGTTTAGTTGGTACAATCTAGTGGAAATATTGTGATAACACTATGATTTTATAATTGGTACAATCTAGTGGGGATATTGTGATAACACTACGATTGCATAGTTGGTGCAATCTAGTGAAAAACCGTGACAACACTATGATTCTATAGTTGGTACAATCTAGTGGGAATACTGTGACAAAACTATGATTGTATAGTTGATACAATCTAGTGGAGATACCGTGATAACAAGGGATTGTATAGTTGGTACATCCTACTCTAATCCGTGATAATATTGCAATCGTACACTCGGTGTTGCGTAGTGTGAAATTTCAAATTGAATGAAATTCTGATAATTTGTTTAATCTTTCAGTTAAAAATGGCCGATAATGTAGACATCGATCAAACACCCCTCACGCGGGGTGAATTCAACCAAAGGTTTTCCGAGGAAATTGCTAAAGCCTTGGAAGCAAACATACCCCAATTTATAGGGAGTCTGGAAACCGAACTTCTCACCTCCATCGGAGAAAGGAAAGTGTTGAAGTGACTATGGGCAAGCAGAAAAAGAGCTGCCTTTATGATAAATTTGTGGCTTGTAAGCCATGTCAGTTCAAAGGCGAGGTCGACCCAGTGAAATGCCAACGGTGGTTGGCAAAAATGGAAGAAATCTTTCACTGTATTGATGTTTTAGATCGTGATTGTGTACCTTATGGCACGGCTCAACTGAGAAGCCATGCCAAAGATTGGTGGGATTTAAGGAAGAGTGGGATGACCCCGGAAAAAGTAAGGGCCCTAACATAGGAAGACTTCATGACCCCATTCCTTGAGCTTTATAGCCCAACGGTGGCAGTCAACATAATCTGAGAAGAGTTTCTACGGCTCCGACACTGAGGGGAGTCGATAGATGAGTTATCGGGGATTTTCATGGACAAATTACAGTTCTACAAGGACATAAAATCTCAATTATTACCTCATGCTGAGCAAAGAATACTGTGAGTTCCTTGCACCATCAAGGTACCAAACTCTCACTAACATAATAAATGCGGCCCGGGAACGGGAGCGAGAGTTGAAGAGACAAGTGACCTTTGGTGAAAGGAGGGAATCGGACCTGAACCCAAGCCCGAGTAAGAAGTCAATAATAGATGAATCCCCTAATAAAGGGAGTGTTAAGATGGTGGGGGGGGGGTCCTCAAATCCGTGCAAAGTGTGTGGGAAGAAGCACCCGGGAGAATGTTACTACAAGAACAAACCTTGCCCAAATTGTCAAAAGACCAGACATGTTATCACAAATTGCCCGAGTAAGTTGAACGTGTACTTCGGTGGTTATCAGCGGGGCCACACGAAAGCAAAATGCCCAAACACTCCAAATTTGGGAGTCAAAATTGAACTAAGGAAGGAACCAGCACAGGATCGGGCCCGGTCCTTCCAAATCTTGGATGTAGAAGCCAAATCTGACCCTGGGGTGGTCACAGGTATTCCTTCAATTTAATCTCAACTTTTTATTTAAAATTTATTAAACGGGTAAGTGGGAGTTACCGGGCATACCCGTTATACTAGAATATCTAAATGAGTTAAGCTTTTCGCACAAAACAAAAAATACAGAAAAATAACAAGTTATGATGTCCAAACCGTATAGGTAGCTTCCTTATAAATTATGTACCTGCAAAGATCATGTTTGACACGGGTGCCAATAAGTCCTTCGTTTCGTACGAGCTTATTAGGCACCCTTTGTTTATCCTGTCTAAGTTGCCCACACCTCTAGAGGTAGAGGTGGGTGAAAACAAACTCTTTATAGTGTGCGATATTTGCTGAGGCTTCGAGATAGAGATTAACAGGGAGAAATTCCTCGTGGATCTAATCCCTATGAAGATGGGGGGAATCCAGGCAGTAATAGGAATGGATTGGCTATCCTGAGTACATGCCAATGTGGACTGTTACCAAAAGATGATTTAACTAGCATCACCAAGCAGTAAGACGGTCACAATACAGGGTGAAAAGCACTGAAATCCTGTCATATATTCTATATTGGAAGCCCAGAAGCCTATGCAGCACGAATGCAAAGCTTATCTTACCTATGTGACCGACACACAAATTGAAACCACAAACGCCAACGAAGTACCGGTGGTTCAAGAATTCGAAGATGTATTTCCGGAAGACTTTCGGGAATAACACCTGAGAGGGAAGTGGAGTTTGCAATTGATTTGGTTCCACGTGCTAAACCCGTCGCCAAGGCACCTTACCACCTGGCACCCTCGGAGCTTCAAGAGCTAATGACCCAACTGCAAGAATTGCTAGACAAGGGCTTCATACAGTTGAGTGTGTCCCCGTGGAGAGCACCGGTTTTATTCGTGAAAAAGAAAGACAGAAGCTTGCAGATGTGTATTAATTACCACGAATTGAACAAGCTTACTGTTAAGAACCAATACCCGCTTCCTAGGATGGACGATCTGTTCGACCAACTACAAGGTACAAGTTGGTTATCAAAAATTGATCTGCGATCGGGCTATCATCAGTTAAGGGTAAAGGAAGAAGACATTCTAAAAACCACTTTCCGCACCAGTTACGGGCATTATGAATTCCTCGTGATGTCTTTTGGACTCAAAAACGCACATGCGACTTTCATGGGCCTCATGAACCGAGTGTGCAAGCCCATGCTAGACAACTCACTAATTGTGTTTATAGATGACATATTGATATACTCGCGAAGCGAGGCCGATCATGCTCGCCACCTGCGCGAGGTATTATCAATTCTAAGGATGGAGAAGCTTTATGCAAAATTCTCTATGTGTGCCTTCTGGTTACAGGAGGTACAATTCCTAGGGAACGTTTTAAATGCCAAGGGAATCTTAGTGGATCCCTCAAATATCGAAGTTGTCGCTAACTGGAACCCATCAAGGTGTAACATTTCGTATTTTCAAACTATGTATGTTTGACTATTCTATCAATAAAACGTTGCGTTTTGACATTCTAGTACGTTCAAAAAAAAATTGTGACATATTTGGGTTTATAAAGTCATATTATATACTTATGATAACATAATAATAGTAAAATAATTGCTAAAAATAAAACGCATGGACCGGGACTCGAACCCGCGTCCATGCCCGGCCAACATAGCAATACATCTTAACTAACTGGGCTACAACCCATTGTGTGATCTGGAACCAAACAAAACAAGGATAACACTTTTCTAAACTCGCCAGTTGACTAATGGAAGTCAACGACGAATCAATACTTTCCAAAACCACATCAATCCGTGTTTTATGATTGCAATTAACTAAGGAAATGCTTGACCGACTTAGTCTGCTTAATTCCCACGCAAAAATTATAGTTAAAACTTTCCAAATCTTGTGTAATCACGCGTATACGTTTTTAATACGGGTCAAACTTCCAAAACTACGAGACCGAGTGATTAGTATAAATTGGTCATGCCATCACAAGCTAACATCACCGATAAACTAATCCCCATACGCAATTTCACCTAAAAATCCCTAAATATCTGCAAATCGTTCGTGTTTTGACCGTTTGTTTGACCGTGGGTTTTGCACGTCGCGTCTGTTTGAAGGTATCAATTAAATCCGTGTTTTTGTTCTTCGTATTCAGCCGATCAATAGCCCTAACATCTCTGTGGCTATTTATCGCTAATTGTAGTGATTAGATAACTAGGGTTCTTATTCCTTCGAATTGGGGAAACTGATTCAAGCTGACATCACTTAAGTTTTAAACGAATTAAATCCTATCACCAACTTATCCGTAGATCAGTTGGTATAACCCCTCTGTGTTAAGACGTGGGAACCGGCTGGTACACGAGTTCGTGCCCCGTCCCCGTTTTTATTTTTCTAAAACAAATCAAGAATTAAACAAGTAACCTATATAATTAGTTGAAACTGGATTAAATCGTTCTCAGGGTCCAAACCAACTGGTCTGGGCTTGTGATTTAAAACCCTAACCCAGGTTTGATGCGGGTTCGATCCTCACATGCAACAACATTTTTTTTGAACCTTTTTTTTTTATATATTTAATCAATTAATCTTTTAAAATAGTTTTTAAATACTAAAAATAGTTTATAAATTCTATAAAAATTATTTTATGTTAATATAATGAAAAAGTTTATTATACAATTTTTAGTTTTTCAAAAATCATTTATTTAATATATATTATATATATATATATATATATTACAAGTTTATTCAATTATAAATTGAAAATTCTATAAAAATATCTAAACAAGTCTATAAAATTCCACAAAAATTATTCTAAACTTGTAGACCAATAAGTATTTTAGAAATATATTGTTAATTTAGAAAACCGTTTATACAATATTTTTGATTAATTTTACTATTTTAATTTTAAATAATTCATAATAAATTCATTTTTCACTATTTTTATACCAAAATTTTACATAAATTATTTTCGTTCATTTAGAACAGATATATAAATTTTAAATTGAAACTACATTAATTTTAATATTTTTAGATATTAAAACTATATTTTGACAAATCAAAATAAATATACTAAATATTCAAATTTTGAGAAAATAATTTTATAAAAATTATTTTCATATTTAAAATCTTATAATATGACCATCCTTAATCAAAAATCTATAAATGGTCTTTTATTTATTAACAATTTATCTTAATTAATGATTAATCAATTATCAATCCCCAAATTAGGAACCCTAGAACTACTTGTAGACTAGAAAACTTAAACTTTTAAGTTTTCTCATTACTCAATTATTGCCTTATAAATAGGGTGATATTTGGACACAAGAGCCACAATTATTTTATATCAAGGGGCTCAATTCTAGCACAAAGGTGAGTTTACATAGCCCATTTTACCTTTTCACTATTTTGGGGTGAAACATGTTACAATATCAATTTACAATTCAACATAAGTGTCTATGTGTTATTCTATGTTGCATTATGTCTTAAACATTACTATGGTAAGCACAATTATTCTAGCATAATCATTAACTCCGTACAAGCTAACGATACACAATGATAGATCTATTGGACTGACAACTCCACCCGGATACGTTACCTCCAGTATGGGTAGCGTGGGTTATTGTTATCGCAACATAAACGAGTGAACCATATGCGTATGGGATGGACCACAATATTCTAGTCACAAGGTTTGATTATGCACATGATTTACCAGGTAGTATTGTTTACACATATGGACTAGACTTGCCATGACACTCGAATTGTACAAATTTTTCAATATTCAAACCTATGTAATTCTCACCAACTTTTGTTGACCCAAAATATTTTCAAACTTAACATGTTTCAGGATATAGCTTGCTTGAAGATTAGAGTTAATGCTTGAAGATGTGTAGCTAGTATTTTTCATTTTGATGTACAAATTCTTAGAACAATTGTATGTAATTTATTTAAATCATTTAATGAAATTTATTATTTACCATGAGCTGCTGAACAATCGTCAATACGTGACACCTCGATGTTTCCGCCATCGGTTGGGGTGTTACACAAGGAACCCATCAGAAATCCAAAGCTTCTTGGGGCTCGCAGGCTATTACCAAAGGTTCATTCAGGACTTCTCCAAGATTGCTATGCCCAGGAATAAACTAACCCGCAAGGACGAGAAATTCATTTGGGAAAGAGAACAAGAACAAGCCTTCGAGACGCTCAAGAAAAAGTTGACCCATGCCCTAGTGTTAACCTTACCCGAAGGCGCGGAGGCCACGGTGGTGTATTCTGACGCGTCCCGCCTTGGGTTAGGGCGTGTGCTCATGCAGCGGGACAAGGTGATCGATCGCCTATGCCTTAAGACAATTAAAGCCCCATGAGACCCGATATCCAACTCATGATCTCGAGTTGGCAGTCGTGGTCTTCTCTTTGAAGATCTGGCGACATTATTTGTATGGTGCGAAGATTATGATCTTCAACAACCACAAAAGCTTGAAATATTTCTTCGACCAAAAATACTTGAACATGAGACAAAGAAGGTGGCTTAAGACACTCATAGATTACAATTGTGAAATCCATTACCACCCCGGGAGAGCCAATGTGGTAGCGGATGCCCTTATTCGAAAAGGGGATTACACCCCAATTCATGTGAGATCCATGCAAGTGACACTGACTTCGTGCTTTTAATCAAATTCGAAGGACTCAAATAGAGGCTTTAAAGGAAGAGAAATGGAAGAGAGAAAGAATTAAGGGTCATACCGAAGACCTTGAGGAGAACAGTGACAGATTGAAGTCCTTAGCAGGGAAAATTTGGATCTCGGATACTTATAAGGCCAAACCCTTACTTTTAGATGAGGCGCACAAGCCCGATACTCAATTCACCTTGGGTCTACCAAGATATACCAAGATTTGAAAGAGGACTATTGGTGGCCCGGCATGAAGCGGGACATTGGATAGTATGTGGAGAGATGCATGACGTGTTTAAGGGTCAAGGCAGAACATCAGAAACCATATGGGAAGTTACAACCCATAGAAATACCCATGTGGAAATGGGATCATGTAATGATGGACTTACTCAAGAAATTACCAAAAACCGTGAGAGGCTTCGACGCCATATGGGTAGTAGTAGACCGGCTAACCAAAAGTGCCCACTTCATTCCGATCCGCAAGTCAGACACTTCACAAACAAAATAATTGCCCGACACGGAGCACCGTGTCAATTGTATCCGACCGAGACACACGATTCACCGCAAAATTTTGGCATGGATTCCAAAATCAAATGGGTACCAAACCTTTTACTAAGTACTGCTTATCACCCACAAACTGATAGTCAAAACGAACGCACCATTCAAACCCTAAAAGACATGCTTAGGGCATGTATCATTGACTTCAGAGGTAGTTGGGACGTCCACATTCCATTGGTGGAATTTTCCTGTAACATTAGCTATCACGCAAGTATCGGTATTCCCCCGTACGAATTATTATACGGGAGGAAATGCGGAACCCCAGTGTGTTGGGGCGAAGTGGGTCCTCGGGATCTCACCCACAAAGATGTGGTTCTAGCCACAAACGAGAAGATCTATGTTGTCCAGGCCCATCTCAAGGCCGCGCAGGATAGACAAAAGTCATATGCGGACAAGAGGCGGGAACCGATTAAGTTTCAACCCGGGGATCGGGTTATGTTGAAAGTATCCCCTTGGAATGGAATCACCTGGTTCAGGAAACGAGGGGAAATTGGGTCCAAGATTCATCGGACCATTCAAGATCTTGGAAATGGTTGGCAAGGTTGCAAACTGCCTTGAATTACCGGATGAACTACGCGACTTACATAACACCTTCCATGTCTCCCAGTTACGCAAATGCCTAGCAAATGAGGCCTCCTATGTACAATTGGAGGATATCGAAGTTGATTCCATGTTAAACTATGTGGTTAAACGCGTTGACATCGTTGACCGCAAGGTGAAGCGCCTTAGGAACAAGGAGATCAAGCAAGTAAAGGTGAAGTGGGAAAATCGCAAGGGATCGAACACCACTTGGGAGTTTGAAGAAGAGATGAAGTGGTAATACCCTTATTTATTCGGTACGTATTTAGTATCAAGGATGAAACTCCCTTTAAGAGGGTGGAGTTGTAACGCCCAAACCTCTATAAATATAATTAATTGTGTTAATACACATTACGGGGGTTTAAACTGAACCCTAAGTGAATATAAATTCTAAATGATATTGATAATAATAAGACCACCATAAAGGTTAAGTTGATTAGTAGGTTGTAGCCCGAACCCTAAGTGAATATAAATTCTAAATGATATTGATAATAATCAGAGTATCATAAAAGTTAAGTTGATTAGTAGGTTGTAGCTTGCTTAATCATAAAACCAAATTAGAGGGGCTGAAGTTGTTAATTGGAAAAGTTGCATATCAAAACATGATAAACCACCATAACTTACTTCCTAGTGATCTAAAACACATGCTGAAAACAAACACAACACACACTTGCAATATAATCTCAAGAACAAGGCCAATTCAGCCCCAAATTAGGATATTATAGCTTGCATACTCAGACTTTGAGTCATCTAAGACTGATTCTACCTCTAGGTAACATGATATTCATTAAATTTGGTGTATGTTGGTATAGGGGATGATGGGTAATATTCAAGGGTTCATGTTCTTGTCAAATTATTGACTTTAGAAGGTTACCCTAGTATGGGGGAACCTCAAAACGAAATAAATTCAATAATAGTATGCTAACCTAACTCTAAATGATATAAATCATGGGGTTTTGGGGTAAGTACAATGGGTTTTGTGAATTGATGATAAATCTTGGTAATTCTTGATAAATTGTGTATGTGATAGCTTAAATGATGAAAACTTAGTTAACTGGTAGCTAAACAAATGTAAAATTGATCATGTTAATTCTATGAGAAATGGCCAAATTGTGGCTAGACATGGTCATCATGTACACTTGGGTGTGAGCCTTGAAAATGGGGTTAATGAACCTCAAGAATATAAATTTAGACATAACTTAACTCATTTTAATGACCTAATGGAAATTGTCCAAATAGGTGGTTCGACCGGAACCTTGGGAAGTCAAGGTGCCAAGGAAGCTAAATAGAAAGGGCACGCTTATAGGTAAGTCATTCTATGAATTGAAATCGGTAAATTGTAATTGATAGTTGATAAATGATATGTAATGTAGTAGGTTAGATAAGTTGTGTCTAAGAT
The DNA here is from genome assembly GCA_028751855.1 of Ambrosia trifida. Taxonomy (NCBI): domain Eukaryota; kingdom Viridiplantae; phylum Streptophyta; class Magnoliopsida; order Asterales; family Asteraceae; genus Ambrosia; species Ambrosia trifida. The sequence goes on along the minus strand of CM054126.1, from coordinate 64,477,711 downwards.
GGATTGCATTCCCCTTAGTCGAAGGTGGATGTAAGACAATAGGACAATGGACTAGTTGGAGAGTATTGGTGAAATCCAATCTTTGTTGCAGGTTGAGGTACACCAAGAAAACCAAACGGGTTAATTGTTTGATATATGATGCAATAGTTAGAATTGGTGTTCATTAAAGGCCATAGAAACCTCATTTAGTTAGTTTGATTAAATGGTGTTAGTTGTAACCTTGAAATGAGTACAATGGTAACAATGTTTGAAATTGATTCGTACATGGTCAACCGGACCATTGACAGTTGATAAATTAGACCGTTATGTCAACAACCTTATTTGAAGGTTATGCAAGCTACACACATGATTATTTGGATCATAGGCGTGGTCTGTTGAGAAACTAACCTTAGTTGAAGGTGTTCATTAACTATGCGCACAAACGGGTCGCTTAGATGATATTAATTGTGTGTGACTAATAAGTAGTAAATCGGGTCGATTATAAGGTGGAAAAGTCTTGGTTATTGGTTATATGTATGCAAATCATCATATATGGAAATTTGCTGTGTTATATGAAAATATTTGGTATATGCAAATCTGTTGTGATATATAAAAATCTTTGGTATATGCGAATTTGCTGTGTTAAAAGAAAATATTTGGTATATGCAAATCTGTTGTGTTATACGCAAATCTTTGGTATATGAAAATCTGTTGTGTTATAAGCAAATTTGTTGTGCTATATGCATATTTGTCGCTATATGTAAATTTGTTGTGCTGTAATCAAATCTTAAACCGTTTAACCAACTTGTCATTTCAATTTGCTAATTAACTAACCATGTTTAATGTGGTTAATGATAGGTTCAGACATAGTAGGGGCGAAGTAAGGATCATGGCCGCACGAAGAACCAAACGCAATGCGAATCTAAACTTTTGACGTTTACACTAGACTTTTAAGAACTTTAATGGTTGTGATGCGTTTCTAAATATGTTTCAAATATTTTGCAATTAGAATTTATGAAACGAAAAGAGTTCATGGGCTTGACACACTAATGGTCATGCATATGTTTATAAAACTTTAAGTTCTTTCGTAAATTTAATCTAACTAATTATCATTAACCATGAGTTAAGATCCGTTTAGTCGGGACGGGTCTTACACAATCAGAGTGGAGAATTGCGATTTAGAATAGAAAACTGAACAACATAACTTGAGAAAAGAAAACAATTGCAGCGACATTGATTATGTTTAAGGTTTATAAAGATTCTACAATGAAATCAGACTCCACTGATGATAGTTGAATGTGTAAAACAACACCAATATTATTGTTCTAAAGGCTCATATTAGGGTTTATAGTTTTGATAACGCAAGGGTGAAGATATATTGGGGTGGAACAACAATAAGCTATGTGTCCACATATTGGAAACAATTAATTGACCTACATTAAAAAGGAAGCTAAAAACCTGCACAAGTGTACTTTAATTGATTTATTATTATAGAGATTAATCTCTCAAAGCCCTTAAATTAACCAAAGTGCTCACAAGATAAAGTCACACACGCACACACACACACACACACACACACACACACACACACACACACATATATATATATGTATTACACGAGTCCCACTGTCTTATATATGTGATAAAGGACTATCGCATTCTATGGCTCAACGACGACCATTTAAGGGCCATTAAAAAACTATGGGATCTCCTACGAAATGATAAGTCCACAGTTAATTTCGACTGTGAGGCAAACATACCATCATTTAGAACCAATTTGCATGAAACAATAACGGCTAACAACAAACATGATTTATCCGCATGTTGAAGTAAAAAGGAAAAGCAAAATATGATCATCCAATAATACATTATATAAATATTTTGATTTTTTATAAACAAACTTGAACTTTATATATTTTTTTTTATAAAATAATGTGTAAAAATTCTTCAATGAGAAGGTTTTATAATAATAAGCAAATCAACAAAGTGTATTATTATCTAACTTGAAATAAAATAGACTTCCTTTCAATATACCAAAGAATAATGGATATGGATGACCAAGTAATAACATATATCAATGCCAATTGGCATGATTCTAAAGAGTGATACAAAGTAATTACGTATAATAATGCCAATAAGGCATGATTCTAAAAGGTCATAAAAAGATCCAAGAACCAATAAGCACTTTACACTATAAGTAACCATCCCTTTTGTTTCAAGTCTTAATACTTAATTGGTTTTACAACCTTGAGTATAACAATGAAATTTAGGACCTAATAGAGACAAATTTTAGTAAAATTCATGGGAGTGTGTGAAAAAGTAGTTTCCACATGTTTTAATTGAATTTAAATTAAAGGAAAAACTAATTGAGAAATAGAAGATAAGCTTTATTGATCGTAGAGAAGAAAAACAAACAATCACTTATAGTTTCAATTTTAATAAAAAATTGGATGATTATTTTAGTATAATTCTGCTTGATTAAGATAACATATATGTAGTATATTGAATATTAAATTTGGGATCAAACTAGGTGCTACCATCCTAGCACACTAATTCTGGTATCCCTATTAAGCTAATCTAAGTGTGGATTTGATATGATCTAGAGTTTCGCGTCTTCATATATATGTATATTTTAACACACAATGTAATATAAAGTGTGGATGATGAAATAACATTAAAGTCATCACCATATTATTGTTCATGTTGTATGAAGTCTGTAAGTGCATATTGTGGCTATCGCTTTCGGATTGTACAAAGATTGACGAGATTTGAAGATGTTCAAGTTTTTGGAATCCATTCGACTGATCGTGAGGTCGAATGAAGATAATCAGAAGGTCGAATGTGTTTGTATAAGGTCAAATGTGTTGTTTTGTTTATTGAGTTGTTCATTCGCACCCGCGAAGGGTCGAATGAAGTTCTTCGAACCCTGCAAGGGTCGAACGGATAATCTATATATATATATATATATATATATATTGAAGTTAGTTTACAACTCAACATTCGGTCATTTGGTCAGGTGTGCTAGTGTGTGTGTTCTAAGGTGTGTCTAGAGAGTTCTTGAAAGTTGTATTTTCATTAATATTCTAAATTGTAAAGCTTTATCAAGTTTATATTAATGGAAATCGGATTAAAAATGGATCTTTACGTGTTCTGATCTTGATTATTATCATTTTGCATGCGAATTAGGGTTTTCGCACCTAGTTTGCTCATACTTGTGTGATCTTTTTATTGTTCTGTTCAAAACCGATCCTAGAAAGTCTAAGAAAATACATGGAATAAACAAACAATAAGGTATCAATACTCGTTCCACACATATGATTTAAATACAAGTTTCCTTGATTTATTAAGCTATATATGATCAATTCGAGGTTATTTTAATGTTTTAGGATTGGAGAAGGAGTTTCATCAAGGTTTCTAGTTTTACATTTGTATTTTGAGTTTTAAACTATAACTTATTCATTAGTTTTATCATATTGCTAGGATCCATTATGATTTTCTTGTTTCCATGGTATGTGGTTGAAAAGGCTATGATGGTGCTTATCTTGATCAATATATATATATATATATATATGTGTGTGTGTGTGTATTGTATGAGTGTGTATAATGGAGAGTTCAAATGAGAACAACATATCTTGTAAGAAGAAAAGGAACAATTCTAAACCAATAGGAAACCTTAACTTAATAATTACATTTAATGTTATATAAGTATTTAATTTTATGTAACCCCCATAAATTAACAAAATAAATGAAACTCATAATTTATTTTTAAAATATATTTTTTAAAGCAAACTTAATTACAGTGAAGGATAATATCGATATGTGTAAGATATATGTTTGAATTTCTATACGTGTAGGATTAATGTATGATAATCTCAATGCGTGTAGCAAAAACGTATGATAATTTCGATATATGTAAGATGAATTTTGATGGGTAGGACAATTTTGATAATGTGCTTGATAACTTGTTAATGACTAATTAATTAGAGAGATAATAATTTATGTAACAACAGGTTTATGTCATTTGTTCTTTTTGTTCTCACATTAAATTTTTTTCTCATTTGATCCTCCCTCGAAGAGTGTGTGTGTGTGTGTGTGTGTGTGTAGTAGAGTTAATTATGCATATAGTTCTTGTAGTACCAAAGGTAACGCCTTTGAGTACTATGGTCTTTTAGTAACAAGTTTAGGTTCTATGGTTTCATTTTGTAACAACTTTTTGGATTAGGCCAACTTTTGTTAGTTTTTTTGTTAAGTGGAACGGCCTTTTAGTTATTTAACATTTGAAAGACAATTTATGTAACTCTCTAATATTGAGAGGTTGTTTATGTATTTTATACAAAATATTACAAAGAAAAAAAATATTACAGGTTATGGTCACTAATCCTACTGTTTCATGCACCTGCTCTGTTGGTTCCATCACTTCTTTCTCTGGCTCCGACATTCATGATAGAAGCCCTACCGAATTCAGACAAAATCTTATCATTTCCCATGGACTGTTGAATACTCATAGCTACTACTGTAACACCCCAACCGATGGCGGAAACATCGAGGTGTCACGTAAGAATGAGTATACAGTAGCACATGGTATTCAAGTTTTAATTGAAATTTATTTAAAGTAAAATATCCAAAATTGAAAATACATAACAAGTCTTGAATGAAATTCTAATACATCAAAAAGCCAAACAAAGCATAAACTTCAAATTATCTCTTCCTGCTAGCTCTAGACTTCAAGCATCATTATTTCCTGTTGAGTTTGTAAAAAATGGGGGGGGGGGGGTCAACTAGAAGTTGGTGAGAATACATAAGCCATGTCAAGCAATTAAGTTTAAGAATACTAAAAGTTTAGCAATTCATATGTCTATCGTAAGTTTAAGTCTACATGAATAAACATGAAGTATAGTATGCACATAATCAAACCTCCGACAAGTTTAGGTCCATCCCGTCATCCACGGTTCACCTTAATATCACGTTGGAACGATAACAATCACCCACGCTCCCTATAAAAGATGGTCAACGAATCTAGGTGGGATTGTCAATCCAATAGATCTATTATTGAGTATCGCCGGCTTGGCCATAGCTAATGATTATGTAAGTTGAAGTTTAAGTCTAACAGTAGTTGTGTAAGTCATGAGGCATTAAAGTTTACAACTAGACATGTATGTAGAATTGCTTAAGTATAAAGTTTCAAGTATAAAGAATTGCATAAACATGGTTACGTAAACTCACCTTAGCAAAGTATTAAGTCTCGAGAAATAAAATATGTGTAGCCCAAAGTTGCCAAATATTACCCTATGTATAAGGTAACAAATAAGTCTAAGTCATTCTAGTTTACAAGTATTATCTAGGGTTTCGAATTTGGGGATAAGTATTCGCTTGATTAATAATTAAATTGTTTAATAATTAAGAGAAATTCGATAAATAAATAAACAAAAGTCTTTGTGTAAACTTTGGATTAAAGATGGTCACATTTTAAGGTTTTAAGTATGAAAATAATTTTTATAAAATTATTTTCTTAAAAATATAATATTTAATCTATTTATTTCAATTTGTCAAAATATAACTTTAATAACTAAAAATATTAAAATTAAAGAATTTTTAAATTAAAATTTGTATTTCTGTTCTAAATGGACATAAATAATTTATATAAAATTTTGGTGTAAAAATATTGAAAAATGAATTTATTATGATTTATTTACGATTAAAAATAACAAAAATTGATAAAAAATATTAAATAAATGATTTTTCAGAAATAAAAATCATTTCAGAAATGTTTAATGTTTTATAAACTCAGAATAATTTTTGTGGAAATTTATATAATCGTTTTGATATTTTTATAGAATTTTATAATTATATATAATAAATAAATAATTTTTGGAAAACTAAAAATTGTATAATAAACTTTTCTATTAAAACATCATAAAATATTTTTTTTAGAATTTATAAAGAAGTTTTAGTATTTTAAAACCATATTTAAAATACTAGAGAATATATAATTAATAAAGGTTTTTGAAAAAAAAAGTTTGTGTATGCCAAGGCTCGAACCCGGGTCTGAGACCGGGTGGGGTCTTATCACAAGCCCAGCCACCAACTGGGCTGGACCCTGAGAACGAATAAACTTGGTTTAAAATTAATTATATAGTTATACTTGAAACACATTTATAATCTTTATAAAAGAAAAGAATAAAAGGCCGTGTATTGGGGGACTCGAACCCGCGTTCCCTTGTAAACAAACAGACGGCACAACCACTTGATCTAGATCAGTGGTTGTGTTTGTCTTGTCTCTGTTTTAATTAAATAGCAATGTCTGCAGAAGATTTATCCCCAATTCAATTCCTTCGAACCCTAGGTTTATCAATCAACAAATTTGAACAACAATAACCCGATTGAACATAGGGTTATTGTTGTGAGATGGCCGATGAACAAAACCATGTAAAAACATTAGAACTTACAAAGCTTTCACGTGATTTTCGAGCGGTCAAACAGAAAGTCAACACGCGAGCAATTGAAGCTTGAAAGGTGTTTTTTAGCAGAAATTGAAGGTGAGGAAAGAGATATCGGCGAGTGTAGGAAGATGTGAAGGTCTCAATTTATAGTTGTAACACCCCAACCGATGGCGGAAACATCGAGGTGTCACGTAGTGACGATTGTTCAATAGCACATGGACTAAATTGTAAATATTAATAGTAAGTAACTTCCATTGTTCAAAACGAAATACAAAGAGTCTGATATAAATCCCAAACATAAATAATAAATGTTCAACTTTTATTTAAGCACTAGGTCCAGCCTAAGCGTGAAAGCATATAAGATCAAACGTCACCTGAAACATGTACAAAACAATTTTGTCAACACATATAATGTATTGGTGAGTACACCCGTTTGATATATATAATATAGAAATAAAATGTTTGGCAATTCATGTGTTGTATACCGTTTGCAAATATGTAATTAAGTAGTATCAGTCAAAACCAAACCTGAGAATAATGACTAACACATGACTAACAAACTGAATAATGAATTAACATGACAATGACCAAGATCCTCTCAAGAGAGTCTCAAGGGGGTATACCATAGTACTATTCACTGAAATGCTAGGCCGCCCAGCGGTTAATGATTAAGCATAATACACACCAAATCACATAAGGCAAACACACATGAGAATTGCATTAAGTATAAGAAATAAAACTTGTTTAATAGGTACATGAATCATCCCGAAATAGTAAAACAGTAAAGAAAAGGGAAAGATATACTTACAGTTCGCTAAATATAAATTCCGAGAAAGTTCGTCGTAAAGGCTTAAGAATTCCGAAGAATTCAACCTATATATAAAAATACTACATGAGGAAAATAACTAAAAAAATCTAAGACAACGAATCATCTAAGGCATTAGGGCTTGCTAGACTCGTATTAGGGAAGATGAAATTATTATTAATGACTTGAACGACAGTTTTTGAAATAAATATATTTACGATGAATTTAATAAATGACTAAAACTCTTATGTGTTTCACATATAGATATATATTCCATTTTATAGAAAAATAACCTTGAAATAGAGTTAATGATTTATATTTAATTACACAATTTATTATTAAATCTAATTTAAATATAAATAGCATGAATAAGACAAGGTATGATCCCAAAATGATATTATTATGAGAAATAATTATTTTATGATGTGGAATACTAAAATAATATTTCCATAATTTCTTTTCGCATTTAAAACATTTTTAATGAATTTAAATGATGTTTTAATGATTAAAATTAGTAAAAATAACAAAAATAATCATTTTATAAGAAATTATATTTTATTACAGTTTATTATTCATAGAAATAAATCTCCAGAAAATTTGAGGTTAAAATCTCTTAAAATGAATTTTTAATCATTTAATTATGATTAAAACGATTAAATTCAATAAAAATATAAAATTGATGCATTTTCCGGAAAATAAGAGTGTGGAAATCTTATTTTAGATGTCAAGATGTTATGTCTAAATTTTCATAATTTTTGAAGCAAAAAGGAAATTTCTATGATTAATATAAAGTTTTTAGTTATGATTATATAAGTAACTTAAACAATAAACAAGCAAAATAACTTGAAACAAAAAAAATGCCTAGAACCGGTTCTAATGGGATTCGAACCTGGCTCCTTGCCCAAACTAAACAACACCCCAACCACTAGTCCATCTATTCCTTTTGTTACATATCTGAATGTTATTTATATTTATATTATTAACCAAAAGGTCTTCTTCCCCAATTTATCTAACACAAGAACCCTAACCCTAAGTTTTTTTCAATCCACCATCAAGAACGGTTTTTAACCCTTGTGACCATAGGGTTTTTACAGAGGGCATAACCAATATCAGAATTACATAAAAACAAACGACTTACAGCGTGATTAGAGGGCCGCGAGAAGCAAACAAAAAACCGGAAAAAAGAACCAATCGAACAGGTTTTTTTGGACGAAGATTTGATGATTTTTAGGTCGCTTAGGAGAGGAATGAGTGCAGATGCAAGTGGAGAGTCTTGTTTATATTGAGAACGAGTAAAAACGCACATAATCAAGCTTAAAGGATTCCGACCGGTTACACTTTATATGTCATTAAAAACTACTTAAAACGTCGTTTAAACGCGTATTTATTAGTCAAACTAGTCGCATAATGTTGGAGAAAACGTTTGGAACGATAAATTGTTGAAACGGACGCATATATAAGGATTTAAGGCCTCGCCGGAATTAAAATCCGGCGGCCGGAATTCTGCCTTGGCCGGATAAGCGTGAAACAGCAGCAGTTGATGTATTTCTTTTTTTTTTAAACTTTCAGAATTGTCACATTTGGTCCCTCTTATTTTCTTTAGTTAATTTCCAAGGTTTCCTTGTTAAAATTCCTTTATAACCACTAACCTAGTTAAGTAATTAACTCAAAACTTGTATAACTAGGAATTTTTATGATATACGTATATTTTCCGAATAACGTTGCAACATACGCGTTAAACTTAAATCGAGATTGAGATCCAAAAAAGAACATGCAATTAATATAACTTGAGTTCGCACGTTTATTAAATTTGAAAACGACAACAATTACAGGAAATATTTGAAGGACTAAAATTGTAAATTAGATAAAAGTCGAGGGTGACGGATGTCACAGTCTCCCCTACTTTAGAAAATTTCGTCTCGAAATTTATTTCAAGTGGGGGTTCCTGCAAAGAGGTGAGGGTACTTCCTCTTCATTTGGTCTTCACGTTCCCAAGTAAATTCTGGGCCACGTTTAGACTCCCAACGAACCTTGACAATAGGGATACGGCTACGCTTAAGAGTCTTGACTTCACGATCCATAATTTCCATGGGTTTCTCCGTGAAACGCATCGTTTCGTCAACTTGAATATCCTCCAGTGGAACATGTAAATTCTCATCCGCCAAACACTTTTTCATGTTCGATACATGGAAGGTAGGGTGAACGTTGTTGAGTTCATCGGGAAGGTCTAGCTTGTAAGCCACTTTTCCAACCCTTTCCAAAATCTTAAATGGACCTACATATCTTGGAGCAAGCTTTCCCTTTTTCCCGAACCGGAAAACACCCTTCCAAGGTGAGACTTTAAGAAGAACCATGTCGCCCACTTGAAATTCCAAAGGTTTACGCCTTTGATCAGCGTAACTCTTCTGTCTACTCTGAGCTGCTAGTAAGGATCCACGAATAAGCGCAATTTTGTCTGTTGTTTCCTGGACAAGTTCAGGACCAGTAATGAGAGTATCACCGACCTCACTCCAACACACAGGAGAACGACATTTGCGACCATAAAGAGCTTCAAAAGGTGCCATACGGATACTGGCATGATAGCTGTTATTATACGAAAACTCAACCAAAGGCAAGTGTGAATCCCAATTACCACCAAAATCTATGACACAAGCCCGAAGCATATCTTCTAATGTTTGAATAGTACGTTCCGTTTGACCATCTGTCTGAGGATGATATGCTGTGCTAAGATTTAGTTTAGTTCCCAACGCGTCATGAAGAGTTTGCCAAAAACGAGAAGTGAACTTGCTGTCACGATCAGAAATGATGCTCAAAGGAGTTCCATGACGACTAATGATCTCGGCGATATAAAGATTAGCCAGTTTCTCTGCCGAATAAGTCTCACGAATGGGTAAAAAGTGTGCAGATTTGGTTAAACGATCCACAATGACCCATATACTGTCATGACCTCGTGCAGTGCGGGGTAATTTAGTAATGAAGTCCATAGCAATGTTCTCCCATTTCCACACAGGAATCTCTGGTTGTACAAGCAAACCAGATGGACGTTGATGCTCAGCTTTGACCTTGGCACAAGTAAGGCATTTAGCCACGTAGTGAGCTATATCCTTCTTCATACCGGGCCACCAATACATGGGACGCAGATCCTGATACATCTTATCTGCACCAGGGTGAATGGAGTAATGAGTCTTATGAGCCTCGTCCATGATAAAAGTTCTAAGATTATCACGATCAGGAATCCATAGACGGTTGGAGAGATAAAGCAATCCATGTTTCGTCTCCAAAAGATTTTCAGCTCCACATGACATTTCTTTGTACATATTGCCTTCAGTAACCGAAACATGTTGGGCTTCATAGATTCGAAGTTTGAGATCATGAGTCTGAATGCAGTTAAGTTGAATATATGCCTTGCGACTAAGAGCATCAGCCACAACATTCGCTTTTCCAGGATGATAGCGAATCTCACAATCATAATCATTTAGAAATTCCACCCATCGACGCTGACGCATATTTAGATCTTTTTGGTTGAAAATATGTTGAAGATTTTTGTGATCAGTAAAAACCACACATTTAGTACCATACAGATAGTGTCTCCAAATTTTCAATGCGAACACAACGGCTCCAAGTTCAAGATCATGAGTAGTGTAATTTTTCTCAGATGTTTTCAACTGTCGTGACGCATAAGCGATGACCTTGCCTCGTTGCATGAGAACACAACCAAGGCCTAGGTGAGATGCATCACAGTACACCACAAAATCGTCAACACCATCAGGAAGAGAGAGAACAGGAGCATCGCAAAGCTTTTGTTTCAAAGTTTGGAATGCTTCCTCCTGACTGGATCCCCATATGAAAGGTTTATCTTTGTGAGTCAAAGAAGTAAGTGGAACCGCGATCTTTGAAAAATTGGCAATAAAACGACGGTAGTAACCAGCAAGACCAAGAAACGAACGAACCTCAGTGGGAGTTTTGGGTACAATCCAGCTTTTAATGGCTTCAATCTTAGCAGGGTCTACGTGTATTCCTTTGTCGTTTATAACGTGACCAAGGAATTGAACTTCCTTAAGCCAAAATTCACATTTGGAGAACTTGGCATACAGTTGCTCATCACGAAGAAGGCTTAAAACTTGGCGAAGATGCTGTTCATGGGTAGTCCTGGATTTGGAGTAAATGAGGATATCGTCGATGAATACAATTACGAATTTGTCCAAGAAAGGTTTGCAAACTCGATTCATTAGATCCATGAAAACCGCAGGTGCATTGGTTAAACCAAAAGGCATAACCATGAACTCATAGTGACCGTAACGAGTTCGAAAAGCGGTTTTGGGAATGTCATCCTCATGAACACGAAGTTGATGATATCCAGAACGAAGGTCGATCTTCGAAAAACTAACTGCACCCTGAAGTTGATCAAAAAGATCATCGATGCGGGGTAGAGGGTACCGATTCTTTATCGTAAGCTTATTAAGTTCACGATAATCGATGCACATACGAAAAGTCCCATCTTTCTTCTTAACAAACAATACTGGAGCTCCCCAAGGCGAGGAACTCGGACGAATGAAACCTTTGTCAGTTAATTCCTGAAGTTAACTAGCAAGTTCTTGCATTTTCGAAGGTGCAAGACGATATGGAGCTTTAGCGATGGGAGTAGCACCAGGAACAAGATCAATATGAAAATCAACAGAACGAACAGGAGGTAAACCAGATAAATCCTCAGGAAAAACCTCTGGAAAATCACACGCAACTGGAACATCTTGAATACTCTTACCCTTATCCTTCTTTTCCACAACATGAGCCAAGAAAGATATATACTTCTTACGAAGATATTTTTGAGCTTGAGTGCAAGACATGAGTTTCAAACCCTTCGATGTTGTTTCCCCATAAACAGATAAAGATTCACCAGATGGAAGTGGAATTCGAATATACTTCTCAAAGCAAACAACCTCGGCATGGTGTTTAGAAAGCCAGTCCATGCCTACTATGACATCGAAACTACCCAACTTCATGGGTACCAGGTCAATAGAGTAGTCATAGTCATTTAGATTCAACGTGCAATTGCGAATCACAGATTTTATAACAATAGGATTTCCATCAGCAACTTCCACGGTAAAAGGATGTGTAAGGTGAGAACGTTCACGAGCAAGTAAGGGTTCAAATTCTAACGAGACAAAACTCTTATCCGCACCGGTATCAAACAAAATTGAAGCATACAAATTGTTAATAAGAAATGTACCGTTGACCACATCATTGGCAGCTTGAGCTTGATTTGCATTAATGTTAAAAGCACGTCCGCGAGCTGGAGCTGCTTGGATTGCTGGAACTGCTGGGGCTGCTGGAGTTTGCTGACGAGACTGGATAAAAGCAGTCAGATGAGGACATCTATCTTGCCTGTGGTTAGGATCACCACAAGCATAACAAGTTCTGGGTTGACCAGTCCTCTGGTTTTGAGCATTCCCAGATTTGGTTTCTCGACAGTGAGAGGTAGTATGGCCTGTTTTGCCGCAATTATCACACTTCCAGCAAAGTCGGTCAGTAGGGTGGTGCCAGTTGCATTTACTACACTTGGGGAAAATGCCAGTATAAGGTTTTGGGCCAGATTGGGCTTGAGGTGCGGCAGGTGGGTTAGTAGCGGGGATTTGATTAATAGGTGCAACAACAGCATAATTTTGACTTCTACCTTTACGTTTCTTGTTGGATCTAGATGTAGAGGCAGAGGCAGAGGTAGTTTTGAGAGGTTCAGTGGTAGCAGGGGTTGAAGAGGTTTCAGTGGGCCGCTTAGTACCTTTACGAGTCAGGGTACCATCCTTGACATGCTTGTCGGTAAGAGATGCTGCAAGACGAATGGCATCCTCTACAGTAGCAGGCTTACTCCCCATAACTGTATCATGAATCTGAGGTGGTAATCCCTCAATATACTTCTCAATGGCTAAGGGCAGTGGTGTCACCATATGAGGAATCAGTAAGCTCAGCTCGTGATAACGGTTATTGTAAGGAATGTTGTTTCCACTATCCTGTTTGAGATGATAGAATTCATCCTCCAACTTCTTCATTTCACTACGAGGACAAAACTCAGTAGTCATGGCAATTTTGAAATCATCCCAAGACATAGCTAAAGCAGCTTCCGTCCCTCGAGCATGTTTTTCACCATTCCACCAAGTGAGCGCTCTCTTTTGAAGAACACCCGTGGCATGACGAACCCGTAAGTTGGCTGGACAGTCGCTATTAATGAACGTATTCTCCATACTTTCGAACCATTCAAGTAACCCAGTGGCTCCCTCAGTGCCATTAAACTTGTTGGGATGGCAAGAGTTGAAATGTTTGAATGTGCACTTATTCTCACTAGTGCCACCATTTCCACCCGCATTCCCGTTAGAGTTCCCATTCGAGCTACCGTTCAGGTGAAGGTTTGGAATAATAGCATTAATAATGTTAGGAATAAGTGTTTCCAGCTTGTCATTGAGCATGGTCGCGATACGTTGATCAGACTTCAACTTAGCTTGATGCTTAGAAGCTCTTTTGCGAGATTCGCGATCAGACATCTACAAAAAAATAAAGCAACACCTATGAGATTTAGTTCCAAGATTTTGAATGACACATAGCATACGAGAAATTTTGCATAATTAAAGAGTAACTTAGAAATCAACATAGGAAAATTTTCAATAGATTAATAATGAAAATCAAATCATGATAAAGCAAATGAAATATCAAGAATAAAATGAGGTATTTTGGGATTGTTTCTCATGAAACTGGTGACTAACCAAAGAAATTGAAATATTATTAGTGACTCGTGGGGGCGTACTTTAGCCTATAAGTGAATGCTCATCCCGAGAATTCCCAGGTAGGTAAACGGGTCCCTCGTCTGATTGGGATTTATGCAAATTACCAACCTAGCCAGAAAACTCAGAATACAGGCGCTCACCCTTCCAGATTGCACGTGCCCCGTCACAAATAATTTTCCAAAACCTTAGCGGATCTCGAGATGTGGAAATATATATCCTTGAGATGTGGATTTCACTCCTAACTCAAAAATATACTTCCAAAAATTAAAAATACGTTGGAGTGAAACGGGTCACTAAGTTAAGGATATCACTCCTAGCTTAGTGATTTAAGTTTCTTTTGGAGGGATAGATTCCTTGAGATTTGGACGTCTCCTATCTCGAAAGGAAAATATTCCAAGATAAATAAATAAAATATGTAAGGAGTGAAACTATTCACCAAGATATGGATATCACTCCTAACTTGGAGTTTTCGTTTCGTTTGTGGAATATGATCTTCTTGAATATAATGAAAAGTAAAAGGAGAAAAATCTGTCTAAAGAAATATGAGAATAAAAGAAAACATATAATGGGTAGCTTAGTTATAGTCTAGGTCAAAAGCATTTACTAATAACCTAATTCCCTATAACCATGGCTCTGATACCAATCTGTAACACCCCAACCGATGGCGGAAACATCGAGGTGTCACGTAGTGACGATTGTTCAATAGCACATGGACTAAATTGTAAATATTAATAGTAAGTAACTTCCATTGTTCAAAACGAAATACAAAGAGTCTGATATAAATCCCAAACATAAATAATAAATGTTCAACTTTTATTTAAGCACTAGGTCCAGCCTAAGCGTGAAAGCATATAAGATCAAACGTCACCTGAAACATGTACAAAACAATTTTGTCAACACATATAATGTATTGGTGAGTACACCCGTTTGATATATATAATATAGAAATAAAATGTTTGGCAATTCATGTGTTGTATACCGTTTGCAAATATGTAATTAAGTAGTATCAGTCAAAACCAAACCTGAGAATAATGACTAACACATGACTAACAAACTGAATAATGAATTAACATGACAATGACCAAGATCCTCTCAAGAGAGTCTCAAGGGGGTATACCATAGTACTATTCACTGAAATGCTAGGCCGCCCAGCGGTTAATGATTAAGCATAATACACACCAAATCACATAAGGCAAACACACATGAGAATTGCATTAAGTATAAGAAATAAAACTTGTTTAATAGGTACATGAATCATCCCGAAATAGTAAAACAGTAAAGAAAAGGGAAAGATATACTCACAGTTCGCTAAATATAAATTCCGAGAAAGTTCGTCGTAAAGGCTTAAGAATTTCGAAGAATTCAACCTATATATAAAAATACTACATGAGGAAAATAACTAAAAAAATCTAAGACAACGAATCATCTAAGGCATTAGGGCTTGCTAGACTCGTATTAGGGAAGATGAAATTATTATTAATGACTTGAACGACAGTTTTTGAAATAAATATATTTACGATGAATTTAATAAATGACTAAAACTCTTATGTGTTTCACATATAGATATATATTCCATTTTATAGAAAAATAACCTTGAAATAGAGTTAATGATTTATATTTAATTACACAATTTATTATTAAATCTAATTTAAATATAAATAGCATGAATAAGACAAGGTATGATCCCAAAATGATATTATTATGAGAAATAATTATTTTATGATGTGGAATACTAAAATAATATTTCCATAATTTCTTTTCGCATTTAAAACATTTTTAATGAATTTAAATGATGTTTTAATGATTAAAATTAGTAAAAATAACAAAAATAATCATTTTATAAGAAATTATATTTTATTACAGTTTATTATTCATAGAAATAAATCTCCAGAAAATTTGAGGTTAAAATCTCTTAAAATGAATTTTTAATCATTTAATTATGATTAAAACGATTAAATTCAATAAAAATATAAAATTGATGCATTTTCCGGAAAATAAGAGTGGAAATCTTATTTTAGATGTCAAGATGTTATGTCTAAATTTTCATAATTTTTGAAGCAAAAAGGAAATTTCTATGATTAATATAAGGTTTTTAGTTATGATTATATAAGTAACTTAAACAATAAACAAGCAAAATAACTTGAAACAAAAAAAATGCCTAGAACCGGTTCTAATGGGATTCGAACCCGGCTCCTTGCCCAAACTAAACAACACCCCAACCACTAGTCCATCTATTCATTTTGTTACATATCTGAATGTTATTTATATTTATATTATTAACCAAAAGGTCTTCTTCCCCAATTTATCTAACACAAGAACCCTAACCCTAAGTTTTTTTCAATCCACCATCAAGAACGGTTTTTAACCCTTGTGACCATAGGGTTTTTACAGAGGGCATAACCAATATCAGAATTACATAAAAATAAACGACTTACAGCGTGATTAGAGGGCCGCGAGAAGCAAACAAAAAACCGGAAAAAAGAACCAATCGAACAGGTTTTTTTGGACGAAGATTTGATGATTTTTAGGTCGCTTAGGAGAGGAATGAGTGCAGATGCAAGTGGAGAGTCTTATTTATATTGAGAACGAGTAAAAACGCACATAATCAAGCTTAAAGGATTCCGACCGGTTACACTTTATATGTCATTAAAAACTACTTAAAACGTCGTTTAAACGCGTATTTATTAGTCAAACTAGTCGCATAATGTTGGAGAAAACGTTTGGAACGATAAAATGTTGAAACGAACGCATATATAAGGATTTAAGGCCTCGCCGGAATTAAAATCCGGCGGCCGGAATTCGGCCTTGGCCGGATAAGCGTGAAACAGCAGCAGTTGATGTATTTCTTTTTTTTTTAAACTTTTAGAATTGTCACATTTGGTCCCTCTTATTTTCTTTAGTTAATTTCCAAGGTTTCCTTGTTAAAATTCCTTTATAACCACTAACCTAGTTAAGCAATTAACTCAAAACTTGTATAACTAGGAATTTTTATGATATACGTATATTTTCCGAATAACGTTGCAACATACGCGTTAAACTTAAATCGAGATTGAGATCCAAAAAAGAACATGCAATTAATATAACTTGAGTTCGCATGTTTATTAAATTTGAAAATGACAACAATTACAGGAAATATTTGAAGGACTAAAATTGTAAATTAGATAAAAGTCGAGGGTGACGGATGTCACAATAGTGGAAGGCTTGAATGATGCGAATGGAATGTTTTGGCCCGTTTAAAGTCTATGACGTGTAATTGGACACAAATTTTGGAATGTTTTGATGTTAATTGGCGTGTAATGGACGCGTTTAGTCAATAATTTACATAATTTACCATATCAGAGGTTAATTACGCGGTATAGGATTTGAATTTTGAAGGATAGCGTCACAGTTGACTTCTCATAAGTCAACTGCACCTCTAATCTTGTTATAAGTATAATATAAATCAGGATTATTCCAATTAGAAGCTGTAGACCAGATGGTGGGGCTGTTTGTGTAATAGGAAGAACCGGCCATGGGCTCGGGTTCGAACCCCGGCCCATGCAATAATTTTTGACAATTATTTCTCTAATATATATATATATTATATAACCTTATAGTATGATACTAGGGGTCTAAATGTGTCCCAAAACATTTTTTAAAGGGCACGATAATGATAAAAAGTTTGATGTTTTATTAATAATCAACGTAACGTACAAGGAATTTAATGTGAAATGTTACAGTCTCCCCTACTTTTAGGAACTTCGTCCCGAAGTTGAAGTTGGAGAGTCTGGTGGGAAAAGGTGTGGGTACTTAGACTTCATCTGGTCCTTGCGTTCCCAAGTGAACTCTGGACCTCGTTTAGATTCCCAACGAACCTTTACGATCGGAATGCGACTGCGCTTGAGTTTCTTGACTCCAGTATCCACGATCTCAACAGGTTTCTCGACAATGTGCATAGTTTCATCGATCTGCACATCTTCAAGAGGGACATGGAGGTTCTCATTTGCTAAGCATTTCTTGAGATTCGAAACGTGAAAATTTGGGTGAACATTGCTTAACTCGGGTGGAAGATCAAGTTTGTAAGCCGCTTTTCCAATCCTATCAAGAACTTTGAATGGGCCTACGTATCGAGGAGCTAGTTTTTCCTTTCTACCGAAGCGAATTACTCCCTTCCAAGGGGATACCTTAAGAAGTACAAGGTCCCCGACTTGAAATTCCAAGGGCTTACGACGTTTATCAGCATAGCTCTTCTGACTTTATCTGTGGTTTCCTGGATCAGTTCGGGTCCAGTGATCTGGGCTTCACCAACCTTAGTGCAACAGACAGGTGAACGACACTTACGACCATAGAGTGCCTCGAAAGGAGCCATGTTAATGCTGGCATGATAACTGTTGTTGTATGAAAACTCGACCAAGGGAAGATGAGAATCCCATGCGCCACCAAAATCGATGACACATGCTCTGAGCATATCCTCAAGTGTCTGGATGGTCCGTTCAGTCTGACCATCTGTTTGAGGGTGATAAGTAGTACTCAGGTTCAGCTTGGTACCCAAAGCGTCTTGTAAGGAATCCCAAAAGTGAGAAGTGAAACGACCATCACGATCGGAGATAATGTCCAAAGGTATACCATGGCGACATACAATTTCACTCACGTACTTCTTCGCTAACCTTTCGACATACAATGTCAGCTCCAGGATGAATAGAATAACGAGACTTATGAGCCTCGTTCATAAGAAAGGTACGAAGGTCTTCACGGTCAGGAATCCAAAGTCGATTGAGAAAATAGAGTAGACTATCGGGTTTGGTTTCAAGTTGAGTCTCAGCACCACAAGACATTTCGTCGTACATGTTACCTTGGGTGACTGAAGTATGTTGTGTAACACCCCAACCGATGGCGGAAACATCAGGATGTCACGTATTGATGATTGTTCAGTAGCTCATGGTAAATAATAAGTTTCAATAAATGATTTAAATAAATTACATACAATTGTTCTAAGAATTTGTACATCAAAATAACAAATACTAGCTACGCATCTTCAAGTATTAACTCTAATCTTCGAGCAAGCTATAACCTGAAACATGTTAAATTTGAAAATATTTTGGGTCAACAAAAGTTGGTGAGAATACATAGGTTTTTGAATAAAATTGATTACAATAGTTTGTACAACAATCACAGTTGTATGATGATAGAGTATGATTCCGACATGTAACAATGCGTCTTTGTACAATCAAACCTTGTGTCGACTGATGACTAACTCGCAAGTTAGTTAAATGTTGTTACTGTTATCGATCATTCCTGAATTTATGCGGGGGGATGGTTTTGTCAGGCCTATAGCGCTATAATCTAAACAGGCGGCTTGATCAATGTTAATGATTTTACTGTGTCTTTTTGTTACAGTCAAATGATAGAATGAGTAAATTGTAACACCCCAACCGATGGCGGAAACATCGGGATGTCACGTATTGATGATTGTTCAGTAGCTCATGATGAATAATAAATTTCATTAAATGATTTAAATAAGTTACATACAATTGTTCTACAGATATAACATTTTGCTAAGGTGAGTTTTACATATCCCCTTTTCTATTTATCACCATTTTTGGGGTGAAACATGTTACAACATTATTCATGCAATTCAACATCAATGTGTCTATGTGTATTTATATGTTGCATTATGTCTTGAACATGACTAGGGTAAGCACAATTCTAGCATAAACATTCATCAACCAAACGGTATACATTGATAGATCTATTGGACTGACAATCCCACCCAGATACGTGCCTCCTACAAAGGTTGCGTGGGTGTTTGTTACTGCAATTTAAACGAATGAACCATGAGCGTATGGGATGTACCACAATACAACAGTCACAATGGTTGATTATGCACACGATTTACTTCTAGTATGTTTTTACATATAGACTAGATTGCCATGACACATGAATTGCACAACAATTTTATTCGATTATCAAAACCTATGTAATTCTCACCAACTTTTGTTGACCCGAAATATTTTCAACTTAACATGTTTCAGGTTCTACTTGCTTGAAGAATTGCTTGAAGATGTGTGCATAGTTTTACTCAATTTGATGTACAAATTCTTGTAGAACAATTGTATGTAACTTATTTAAATCATTTAATGAAATTTATTATTCACCATGAGCTACTGAACAATCATCAATACGTGACATCCCGATGTTTCCGCTATCGGTTGGGGTGTTACAGATTGGTATCAGAGCCATGGTTATAGGGAATTACGTTATTAGAAAAATAATCTAGTCTATAACCATAGGATTTAACGAGTACTTGCTACTTTTACTTGCTATTCTCTATCTCCCTCCTACTTCTTATCCCTACTTTCATCCTTACAAGAAGGTTACTCTCCATCACTGGATCTACTCTTAGACTAATAGAACAAATTCCTCAGGTTTAACCTGAACCCCCTTGAAGATCTCGTCGAAGTTCTAGATTTTAATAACGAACACGTGCAATCTGGAAGGGTGAACGCCTGTATTCTGAGTCTTCTGTCTAGGCTGGCATTGCGCATATATCCCAAGCAGACGAGGGACCCGGATGCCTACCTGGGAATTCTCGGGATGAGTGTTCACTTATAGGCTAAAGCATGTCTTCATATGTTATTAGAATCTAGAATCTTTGATAAGTCAACGTTTTCGTTTATTCGTTTTAATTAATGAATAAATGATTACATTCCTTATATAACCTCATTCATTTCATTGTGTCTCTTACAGATCATGCCTCCACGTCGCAGTGCTCGTCTTAACAGTGGTAACAATCATGATGAAGGGAGTAGCAATCACAATCATAACCATGATACTAACAACAACAACAACAACAACAATAATGGTGTCGATGCTCAATTGGCTGCAATCATTTCTCAACAAATGGCGCAGCAAATCGCAACTCTGGTTCCCAACTTACTAGCTCAAGTCATCCAGTTGAACGGCAATGGGAACGGCAACGGCAACAGGAATGGAAATGGAAACCACAACGGGAATGGGAATGGTCTTCCAGCCTGTACCCTTAAACACTTTAATTCCTGTAATCCCCCAAAGTTTAGTGGTGAAGAAGGAGCTACGGGACTCCTGCAATGGTTTGAGGGTATTGAGAATACCTTCATCAACAGTGAATGCCCCGACAACTTTAAAGTCCGTTATGCCATGAGTGTTCTTCACAAACGAGCACTCACTTGGTGGAATGAAGAAAAACGCACTTGCGGAGCTGAAGCTGCACTAGCCTTAACCTGGGATCAAGCTAAAGACATTATGAAGGCAGAGTTCTGTCCTCGTAATGAAATTAAGAAGCTGGAAGATGAATTTCATGAACTTGCTCAAGACAGTGGGGAAAATCTTGCTTACAACACTCGTTTTCACGAACTTAGCTTACTGCTACCCCACAAAGTCACCCCTTTGCCCATTGCTATCGAAAAATACATTGGTGGTTTACCGATGCAGATTCAAGACACGGTGTGGGGAAGGAACCCTGCTACTTTGGAGGAAGCAAAGCGTTTGGCTGCCACCCTAACAGATAACCATGTGAAGGCAGGAACCCTGACTCGTAAAGGGGAAAAGAAAAAGGATACTCCCCAACCTGCCGTTGAAATCAAAACCGAGGCCTCAACCAACAGGAAGTGCAAGGTCAGGAATTTTGCAATAGACACCACTGTCCCACCCAACAAGAAACAATACAACGGGAAGCTACCTAAGTGTGACACCTGCCAGTATCACCATCCAACTCAAGTGCCCTGCCGTCAGTGTACTAATTGTCAAAGGTATGGGCACCTCGCAGATGCTTGTCGAATCCCTGCTACAAACGCTCTTGATGCTCCAAATAACCCCGCTTGAAACCCTCCAGCTACTTAACAGCAAACCCTACCATTTGAATAATGTCTACTTTCTCTTTAATTCCATGTATTGCCACTTATGATTCAAATAATAAATTCAAGTATTATCATAACATCTATGTGCATGCTTGTTTGAATGTGAACTGATTGCTATGTCTATAATCATACTTGCTTACTTGTACGACAACTAGTTGACTACCAAACAATCTACTCAACGATTGGTAGAGGTCATTATGTCTTTCCAACAGTCGGGAGAGGCCCTACAACCTGCTCAACGACTGGTGGAGACTATCAGACCTGCTCAACAATCGGTAGAGTCATAAAAGGACGCAAAACCTTAATGTAAGGTAAATTGATAATTACGGTCCGGAACGTAATCATGAATTTATAGGTACATTAAGGTAGTGAGGAATTTTATCAAGGTTTTCGGTAGTCGACCAATTGTAAACTTGGTGTCTTCCTTTAACTTCGGGACGAAGTTCCTAAAAGTAGGGGAGACTGTAACATTTCGCACTAAATACATGTACGTTACGAAATAAAACGACAAGCCTTATTATTATTATTATTATTATTATTATTGTGATATTTTGAACCCTAATACAATGATAAATATTCATACATATACATATATATATTTATATATATAAAGGTTTATAATAATAATAATAATAATAATAATAATAATAATAATAATAATAATAATAATAATAATAATAATAATAATAGTAACTATAGTCTAACTGATTTGTGATTTTTATAACCCAACCCAAAGGCAGGCCCAACCAGACAAGCCCAAGCCCAAGTTCGGCCCACCTCTTGGCCTCCCCTTTATTGTAAAAAAAAAATATTGCTTCTGCCGGGTTTCGAACCGGGCCACCTACAACACCAACACACTCACTAACCAACTGGGCTAGCCATCGTATCTATTTCAAACACGGTTCGTTATTGTTTTATAACCTACTTCAAATCCTCACAGTTGACTTAGAAAGTCAACTGTGATACGTGATTAACAATTAACATCTATTATAACTCGTGATTATCTATTCTTGGCATCCTTACATGATTTTCGGCCTTGTATGACTCGGACACACGACAATCACAATCAATCGTTTCCTAATTTGAAGCCAATACGCGTCCTACGTTAATGCTTGGTCAAACCTTTCCAATTCGAATCCATAGCCACTACACTATAAATTGAATCGTTCCTGGACCATTACAACTCGCTCATACACCTTTCTCAACCATCAATTCCTCTGAATTATCCTCTGATATTATTAAACGATCGTTTTCTTTGACTTTTGGTTTGACCGATCATTCGAACTCGAAACAACCTTGTAAGTATAATGTTTTCTGTGGGTTATGTTCATCGGCATTCACACATCAATAGCCCTATGATTAATTGGGCTATTGATGTGTGAATCAAAGTATTGCAGAATCTAGGGTTTCGAATGATTGATTTGGGGATAAACTGAATTCGTGTAGTGTATTTATTTAATTTAAAACAGAAATAATCACAACCACTGGTCTGGACCAAGTGGTTGTGACTGATGCTAAATACCCTAGCCACCCGGGTTCGAGTCCCGGCAGTGGCGTATTTTTTTGCTTCTTTTTCATGTTTTAACAAATAAATATATATAATACATATAATCTTATAAATTCATTTTTAAATATTAAAACTCTTTTATAAATTCTAAAAAAATTAAGTTTAGTTAATCTGATATAAATGCTTCACCTACAATTTTTAGTTTTCAAAAATTCATTTATTTAGTATATTTAATAATTAAATCAATTTTATTCTATTATATTTATAAAATTCCATTAAAATATCAAAACAATTTTATAAATTTCTACAAAAATTATTCTGAGTTTATATAATGATAAACTTTTCTGAAATGATTTTTAATTCTGAAGAATCATTTATTTAATATTTTTAATCAATTTTTGTTAGATTTAATCATAATTAAATCATAATAAATCCAATTTTTAATATTTTTGCACCAAAAATTTATACAAATTATTTCTGAATATTTGGAACAGGAATATAAATTTTAAACCTATAATTCTTTAATTTTAATATTTTTAAATATTAAAGTTAAATTTTGACAATTTGTTATAAATAGAATTAATATTCTATTTTAAAGAAAATAATTTTATAAAAATTATTTTTACACTTTAAACACATTATTGTGACCATCTTAAATTTAAATTTCATAAAAACATTTTTGGTTATTTATTTACTAATATTCCCTCAATTATCAAACATTTTTGTTATTAATCAAACAAGTATTTATCCCCAATTCGAAGCCCTAGAACTTATACATTTGTAGACTTGATAGACTTAGACATATTTATTACCTTATTATAGGGTGATACTTGATACATTTGGGCAACACCATTATTCAATTTTTCAACAGATATAACATTTTGCTAAGGTGAGTTTTACATAGCCCCTTTTCTATTTATCACCATTTTTGGGGTGAAACATGTTACAACATTATTCATGCAATTCAACATCAATGTGTCTATGTGTATTTCTATGTTGCATTATGTCTTGAACATGACTAGGGTAAGCACAATTCTAGCATAAACATTCATCAGCCAAACGGTATACATTGATAGATCGATTGGACTGACAATCCCACCCGGATACGTGCCTCCTACAAAGGTTGCGTGGGTGTTTGTTACTGCAATTTAAACGAGTGAACCATGAGCGTATGGGATGTACCACAATACAACAGTCACAATGGTTGATTATGCACACGATTTACTTCTAGTATGTTTTTACATATGGACTAGATTGCCATGACACATGAATTGCACAACAATTTTATTCGATTATCAAAACCTATGTAATTCTCACCAACTTTTGTTGACCCAAAATATTTTCAACTTAACATGTTTCAGGTTCTACTTGCTTGAAGAATTGCTTGAAGATGTGTGCATAGTTTTACTCAATTTGATGTACAAATTCTTGTAGAACAATTGTATGTAACTTATTTAAATCATTTAATGAAATTTATTATGCACCATGAGCTACTGAACAATCATCAATACGTGACATCCCGATGTTTCCGCCATCGGTTGGGGTATTACATAAATGATAGTGTATAAAATGTTTATAATTGAATCACAAGTTTCAACAATGTAAGAATGAATAAATGATAGTATATAGAATATTTAAACATGTTTCACCCCAAAATGTAAAACAGAAAAAGGGGCTATGTAAACTCACATTGGTTAAGGTGAATTATCCTCTAAGTGTTGTGAATTTATGCGAGGCGAATCCCAAAGACTCAACAACGTAGCTAGTCGAAAAAGAAAGAATATCAAGCTTCCAATTCGCCAATTACAAGAGCTTATAATCAAAGCTTCAATTGTAGAAGTAATAGACTATAGAAGAAGGGTATGAGGGAAAGTTTAATCGGATTGAAACAATCGATTTAGAGGTGCAAAGTATAATGGGTCATAGGTGGGTTTTTATACTAGTTTTGGAGTCAATTAGCCATTAAAATTGGCCAACACCATAAAGTAAGGTTTTATGATGAATTGACTATTTGACTAAGACTTTGACTGTTTGACTAAGACTTTGACTGTTTGACTAAGACTTTGACTAATCAATTTAAGGATAGTGTTAAGTTTATTTTCTTCTGAAATACTACACAAGATGATAGTGGGCTCAGTTGGTTGTCACTGTGTGTTGGTTGGCTGTGGACGCGGGTTCGAGTCCCGGTCCACACAAATCTTTTTTTTTTTTTTTGCAATTATTTCCCTAAAACTATATTATTCTAAATTCATAATATGATTATATAAGCCCGAAAGTGACTCGAAATATTTTTAAAACGTACAAAAGTGTCGAGATACAAATAATTATTAGTTTAAGGTATTTAAAACATATATTGTTTAAAACAATACATTCTTTTTATCATAAAAAAAATTAGGGGAAATTCGCGATGTTACAGTCTCCCCTACTTTTGGAAACTTCGTCCCGAAGTTATTAAAAACACAAGTTTGAGGTTGATTAGGTAGAAATTAAGGCAGCTGTGGTTTGGGTTAAGGCACGACATGAATTTATAGGTAATAGAATAGTTTGTTTCGAATAATTTGGATAAGAGGTTTGAGATGTGAGTTTTAAGGATTGGATTAGGTTCGTCTGAAGTAGCAAGAAGCATAAGAATCTAGCAAAATACTAAACTTATGTTTTAGGAATCTTATAAGAAATGCATGAATTAATTGGCTATATGAAAACCAAATGAACTACTAAAACCTTATTAGAATTTCACACTACCTTAACGTACCTGTAAATTCATGATTACGTTCCGGACCGCAATCACCAATTTACCTTACATTAGGGTTTTGTGTCCTTCTATGACTCTAAACACACATGTAAGTAATGCAAAATAACCTTGTGATTGAATCGTTTACAATGTTTCCAAAAATGAGTCCAACTGTTGAGTAGGAAAAAGACTTCTACCAGTCAGTGACTAAGAACCTCTACCGATTGTTGAGCAGGTGCGATAGCCTCTACCAGTCGTTGAGCAGGTTGTAGGGCCTCTACCGACTGTTGAGCAGGCATGATGACCTCTACCAATCGTTGAGTAGGTTCTTTGGTACTCAACTAACTGTTGAGCAAGTACTTCATCCTCTACCAGTTGTTTGATTAAGTGTACCAATTATTTCACACATAAATTGCAAATTGATAATATGTACATATAAACAATCAAGTATCAAGCATAGCATGCGAGTTGTAATAGTGTTGTCCTTGACAAGGTTAATGACTCTAGGTGTGTCTATAGCAAATAGTTCATATTCCATGATTTCTAGTATCAAATGTTTAAATATGGTAGATAATCGAATCCTCATGTATAACTAAGGATTAAGTTTGATGCAACACACAACCAAGTTTCAATAGTTTGGTTATCATGGGTAACTAGTTCATGTTTGAGAAAGTGAAGGATATAAATTTAGTTCTTGAGAGGATGATGAAAAATCTTGAAGCAGAATCAAGGTTGTGAGAGGTAGTGAATGTGAAGATAGTTGATGAAGAGTTTATTTTATAGTAAGGAGATTATGTAGCTGTGTAAATTTTGGGGTTCGGATCAAAGGTTATAATCAAGTGTATAAGAAAACATGATTGTGATATATGCCAAATATTGTAAAAATTTGAACAAGTTGAAAATGAGTGAGTGTCGATGGAGAATTTAGAGACTAGATATTATTCCTAAAAAAAATCTTATTTTCAAAATTGGTTTTATACATAAAGCAAAAGTTTTGAACTAGTACAAGCTAAGTGGGTTTTGATTAAAATATTCCCGTTAGTTGGAGATTTCAAACATGACATTAGGTTTTGAAGATCAAGGTTCTATTAAGTGATTTTTAATAGTTTAAAGCATTATATAGAAAATTGTTTGTTACGTCAATAAATAAACAATTGAATTTAAGTTCTAGGACATCTTTTGACAAAAATATGTACTTTGTAAAGTTACTAGGTAATGAAAATACAACAGGATTTAGAAATCTTTAGTTTGTGCTAAGGTATGAGGTTATAGTTTTTTTTTTTTTAAAAAAATAAAAAAATAAGTAACATGTGGAGAAATGAAATAATATGATTTGGTTAGGGTGTTGAATAATTAAAAAGTGGCTAAGATGGTAAGGTGAAGTGTGATTGTGAAATCCATATGTCACACCACGACAAAGGCGGAAACACGTGGCGCGACGGTTCAAAAGCATAAAGTCAAGGTTATTGCTAAACACAAGTAATTTAAGAAAATGGGTCATTTATTATGACGTCAAATCTGTTTCAAACATTACACAAAAGTTAATTGTTTTTGAAATAAACATAGAGGTTTCTCATATATATCCCAAATGCCTTGGGAAATAAAAGTGAAACCCCACAAAAGTCCGACGTCGCATTGGAGATTCCCCGACCCTGCTCGCCTGATCTTTCATCATCTAGTTACCTGAAAGATATGTTTAAAAAGTTTCGTCAATATAAATATATTGGTGAGTTCACAGGTTTTCAGTTTCTAAAACTTGAATACTTGGGAATACCATGTTATGACAATATATAGGAGTTGCAAATTCCTATAAATCTACTTGAGACTATAATCAAACCAAGACATATAATAATTGTGCCCCGCTCCAAGTCGTTACTCGGTTTCCCACGACTTAAGTTCAGAATATTTGCACCCCAGGCATAACCTAATGCATAATCGACGCTATCGATTAGGGGTGGGCCTTGTCAGGCACCAATAGTACTATTCGAATATTCCTCCGGTTTCCATTTCCGAATAAATGATTATAGAGGCGAGGACTCAACCCCGAGTGGCGGTCACACCTCAAGTATTAAATCCGTCAAACATTATCCCTAACATATCTTTCCCCCGGAAAACGTAAAAATAGTTTAAAATGGGGCCGTGAAACTCACCTGAAACTGCGTCTGGCTCAATAGGGTGGATAGCAAAGGGGCGGTCTCGCACCTACAAACGTCCTAGACGTATAAGTCACTATTCCTATAGTGCATGTGCCTTGGCAAGTTGTACACCCAACTCCCGACCACAAGTTGTTCCAAATCCCGTTTAATTAAGCGCGTATCCTAGGTTTTGTTGGCGTTACATTACCTTTTGTGTTACAAGTTATATATTACTCTCGTTAATATTTCCATAACTTGTATCTTATTATCATCGACTCGACTTCACTTAACATATAATTATTTTCCCATTTAAATAATTATACTTAAGATCGCATCGCTCGATATAATATATATTTCACTCCTCGACCCGACTCACTTTGCCACACATTCGTTTTCCCATTTAAACAAATATGCTAAGATCTTGTCGTTCGATTGTATATTCTTAACGTTCGATTCAACTCACCACACCGTATATTTATTTTCCCATTCAAATAAATATACTAGGATTTCGTTGGTACGACATACACATATATATATCCTTGTCTTCTCGTCGCGGCTTTCCTTCCCGCATATCTACTTTCCCATTAAGTAGATATACTAGAATTTTGCCGAGACGAGCGTACAAATATATATAAATGTGTAATTTTTCTTGTTAAGTATATACGTTTGTTTTAACGTCTTATTCGTTTATGTAATGTGTTTCTCCCACGAATTAATCCTCCAACACTTAGGAAAGTGTTTATTTGTTTTCACCCATAATGTATATATATTTTACTTCTTAAAATATATATTTTTCTTATCTTGCCGCAACGGCATTTTTCTCATGTTTTGTCCGTGTATGGTTCGTTAACGCGTTTTAGTTCGATATCTTAACTCGATTAGTTAATCTTTCCAAGTTTTTCCCAACATATATTTTATAGAAATATTATCCATATTTCTTCCTATTTCCACATGTTACTTGGATGGTTAAAATACTTATGTATTTTTAACCCAACTTGTTAACTTAACTACAAAAATGTTTCCAACACTTTTATATTCCCATTTATATAAAAGTATTCATTTTTGTATAAGTTTCCCAAGTTTATTTAGTATTTTTATAAAATCTCTATTTTATAAAAATCCTTATGTTAAAACCCTTTAAATTTTTATAACTTCCAAAAATACACTTTTATACAAAATACCCAAGTATTTTTACTAGTATTTACAAAAATCATCCTTAGACTTTATTTCTTACATTTTTGACACCAAACTTTCCATACTTGTATTTTTGGACTAATAGTTTCTAAAATGTCCATTCTAGTCCCTTAACTTTCAAAGTTACAACTTTAGTCCCTTAACTTACAAAAGTTGCATTTTTCTACTCTAACTTCCAAAGTTAGCATTTTTCACTCAAAATAGTTAACTTTGAAGATTCAACTTTTTATTGGTAAGTTATTTTTGTATCAAAACACTTTTGTTAGTCTTATATTCCATATGAAAGACTAATTATATGTGTGTTTTATGTATTTGTCCATTTCCTCAAAATATCATTCATCCAAGTGAGTTAACTTTAATTTTCCATCTTATTCATTTATGAACTTCTAACATGTTTTACCACATATTATAACTTAAATGATCATAATAAGATGAATTAAAGTTAGTTTTAACATATTCAAGTTCATTTCAAAATCTTAACCAAAACATCATCCTACTTAGTCTTATATGTAAACTTTATATATTTTCAAGACTAATTCATCATCATCAACAAATCCATGGTTTATTTATATCTCTAATCTTCCATTTTACACATGAAAACTTATTAAAGATTATGTTCAAAACCATTTTTAAACCCTTCATGTACAACTTGCTACTAGGAACACATACATGAATAATAACAATCAAAAACAAGATTAAGAAGCTTACTACTAGCACAAGGCTAGGGAAGACAAAAACCTTGGATTTGAGAGGGGTTTAGTGTGTTCTTCCTAGTGGTTTAGCTCCAAGCTCTTGAAACACACAAAAGGGGTTTGGATGATGGATGATTTTAAGTGATTTGGAGATGTAAAAACTTGAAAGAACAATGTGTGTGTGTGTAAGGAAACCCACGGCCACAAGAGAAGGAAGGAAGAGGATTGTTTTGCTTTGCTTTTCAATCTTCTAACATGTGTTATTTATATAATTATCACATGTAATGATGCCAAATATTCAAGAGATCTTATGGAAGATTATGTGTGTACTTGGGAGATTTTGAAAAGAGGATATGTGTGTGTGTGGGATGAGCCGTATGTATGTATGTATAGTTATGAGTTTTCTTGCAAATCTTGATCAAATCCTTATAAGGTATCATTATCCCTACTTACAAGACCCATCACACACATGCATATACTAGTGTAATGATGCTTTGGAGTTGTCTTGGATTCTTATGGCCTAATGGCCGAAAATTACATGCAAGGGGACAAGGTTAAGTTGCTTTTGTACTTAGTGTTTCCTTACATCTTTTCCTTACACATTTTGGCTTTATGTGTGTGCATGCTTTATGTTAAGATCTTAGAGTATTATTAACACACACATGTGCATAATTATGGCCTCTTAGGCCAGCCCCCATGTGGTTTAGTGGGGTCCACAACTCCAAATATTTACCCAATATTTGTTATGTTTAATCCCCCGTCGTTCGGGTGTCGTTCGGGTATTTTTCGGGTTTTAATCACGCGTTATCCGGACATTAAATATACCTTTAATAACCCTTAAATATAGTCTATTTTAAGCGTTGATTGGTTATTTAGGCCTTTACCGGGTGAATTTATGAGTTATACGCGTATCGGGTGCGATACGCGCATTTTATTCGTTACCGGGAGATTTGTACAAGACGTTTTCATTTATGGTTTTGGAGTTCCAAAACTCATTATATCTTATGAAAATACCCTTTATTTTATATCCTGGGCGTCCGGGATTCGTTTCGTTTATTTAATTATTACCGGGTAATTGCCAACGTCCATACCGGATAGCTTATTCGTACATGATCCAATCATGCTTTACCATTAAACGTATGCATTCCTATGCACTATTTGGAAATTGCTATCCCCTAAGGCCTTGATAATTAAATCACACATAATTGCATTTAATTACGTTAATCATATATTAATTAATTGTACGGAATTACCTTATTTTTGCCGGTTGTTACATTCTCCCCCCGTTAAGAGAATTCCGTCCCGGAATTCACTTCGAGTTCCCCGGTACCGGTGTCTTCTCGAATAGGGCGGGGTATTTTTGCTTCATCCGGTCCAGCCTTTCCCACGTGAACTCCGGTCCACGCTTGGCATTCCAGCGCACTTTGACCAATCTGATCTTGCTGCGCCTTAGTTTTTGGACCTTCCAATCAGTTACCTCGATTGGTTCTTCAACAAAATGTAACTTGTCGTCAATCTGGATTTCGTCAGCAGGAATAATGAGAGTTTCGTCGGATAGGCACTTTTTCAAGTTCGACACATGAAACGTGTCGTGTATTCCACTAAGCTCTTGAGGCAACTCGAGCTTGTATGCCACTGTGCCTACCCTCGACAAGACTTTGAACGGTCCAATATATCGCGGGTTCAGCTTTCCGCGCTTCCCAAAGCGCGCGACACCTTTCCAAGGTGACACTTTCAGTAGGACCCTGTCTCCGACTTGAAACTCTAAAGGCTTTCGCCTCATATCAGCATAGCTTTTCTGGCGGTCCCGAGCCGCTTTGAGGCGTTCCTTTATCAAAAAGACCTTATCCGTGGTCTCTTGAACAATTTCGGGCCCGGTGAGTTGTTTTTCTCCAACTTCCGCCCAACATAATGGCGATCGGCACTTGCGTCCATATAGAGCTTCAAACGGTGCGGCTTGAATGCTCGTATGATAACTGTTGTTATAAGAAAATTCTACCAATGGCAAGTGCGTATCCCAATTACCTCCGAAATCTATCGCGCATGCCCGTAACATATCCTCCAGTGTCTGGATGGTTCGTTCACTTTGACCATCCGTTTGGGGGTGATATGCGGTGCTCATGTCGAGGCGAGTACCGAGGGCTTCATTTAAACTTTCCCAAAACCTTGACGTGAAACGACTATCTCGATCGGAGATGATAGAAACAGGTACACCGTGTTTAGATACCACCTCCTTAATGTACAAACGGGTCAGTTTCTCCAACCTGTCCGTTTCGCGTATCGGGAGGAAGTGTGCAAATTTCGTCAATCGATCTACGATTACCCAAATCATGTCATGGCCGCTTGTTGTCTTAGGTAACTTGGTAATGAAATCCATGGTGATTCGTTCCCATTTCCATTCTGGTATTTCCGGTTGCTGGAGCAAACCGGAAGGTCTCTGGTGCTCAGCCTTGACCTTTGCGCAAGTCAAACATCGCGCAACATAGGCTGCTATATCCCTTTTGAAATTCGGCCACCAATAAAGTTCCTTCAAATCGTGGAACATCTTGTCTGCACCCGGGTGAACCGAATATCTAGAACTGTGAGCTTCGGCCAATACTAGCTCACGCAATCCACCATATACTGGAACCCAAATTCTTTTCATGAAATACAGTGCCTGGTCCGCTTTTGGTTCCAGTGAATCAACCATCTTTCGTAACCTTTCACCCTTGACATTCTCGGGTTTGAGGGCGTTAACTTGGGCTTCACGAATTCGTTCAGTCATATTCGTGTGGATAGTCAGTCCCAAAGCTCGAACACGCAATGGTTTAACCCGTTCCTTGCGACTCAAGGCGTCGGCTACGACGTTCGCCTTACCGGGATGGTACTTTATCTCACAATCGTAATCGTTTAATAATTCGACCCATCGCCGTTGTCGCATATTCAAATCCTTCTGATCAAAGATGTGTTGCAAACTCTTGTGATCAGTGAAAATCGTGCACTTGGTTCCGTACAAGTAGTGCCTCCATATCTTGAGAGCGAACACCACTGCACCTAATTCCAAATCGTGTGTAGTGTAGTTCTTCTCATGGATTTTCAGTTGCCTGGAAGCATATGCTATTACCTTTTCTCGCTGCATCAATACACAACCCAAACCTTGATGTGAGGCATCACAGTAAACCACAAAATCTTCCGTACCATCGTGGAGTGATAGTATCGGAGCGCCACATAACTTGTCTTTTAACAATTGGAATGCTGCCTCTTGCTTTTCCGTCCACTCAAATTTCTTATCCTTTTGGGTTAACATGGTTAAAGCTTGCGCTATCTTTGAAAAGTTCTCGATGAACCTTCTGTAATAACCCGCGAGGCCTAGAAATTGTCGTACTTCGGTAGGAGTTCGAGGTGCTTCCCAATTTTTAATTGCCTCGATCTTGGCGGGATCAACGTGTATGCCCTTCTCGTTTACCACGTGGCCTAAAAAGTGGACTTCCCGAATCCAAAAGTCACATTTCGAGAATTTAGCATAGAGCTTCTCTTTGCGTAATACTTCAAGAATTAACCGAAGGTGATTCTCGTGGTCTTCTTTCGTGCGTGAATAGATCAAAATATCGTCAATGAAGACAATGACGAATTTGTCCAGGTATGGCTTACATACGCGGTTCATTAGGTCCATGAAAACCGCTGGTGCGTTGGTCAAGCCGAACGGCATTACCAAGAATTCATAGTGTCCATACCGGGTTCTGAAGGCCGTTTTTGGTACATCCTCTTCTTGTATACGCAACTGGTGATAGCCTGACCTCAAATCGATCTTGGAGTAATAGCTGGAACCTTGGAGCTGATCAAATAAGTCGTCGATCCTGGGGAGAGGATAGCGATTCTTGATGGTTAGCTTGTTCAGCTCTCGGTAGTCGATGCACATGCGAAATGTGCCATCCTTCTTCTTCACAAATAAGACGGGAGCTCCCCAAGGTGAGAAACTCGGTCTTATAAAACCTTTGTCCAGTAATTCTTGTAGCTGGCTGGACAGTTCCTGCATCTCTGATGGAGCTAGGCGGTATGGCGATCGTGCCACAGGAGCTGCTCCGGGAACGAGGTCGATGCGGAACTCAACTTGTCGAGGTGGTGGCAACCCCGGCAAATCTTCTGGAAATACATCCGGAAAATCTCTGGCGACTGGAATGTCTTCCAACTTTCGCTCGTCGGCCTTCTTGTCCACTACGTGTGCCAAGAATGCGACAAGCCCTTTTCTCAGGCACTTACGAGCCTTCATGCTCGAAATAATCCTTAGTGGCGTCCCGTGTCTTTCCCCTTGAATTGAGAGAGTTTCACCGCTTGCGAGGGGAACTTGAATAACTTTATCGTTGCAAACCACAATGGCACGGTGCGCGGACAGCCAATCCATGCCGACAACGATGTCAAAACTTCCCATTACGACCGGTAATAGATCAATCCCAAACTCGTGCCCACAGAGTTCTAACTTACAATCTTTTGCTACCTCTCTCGTTTCAATAGTTTTACCATTAGCCAGTACACTTAGGAAAGTGTTTCGCACGTTTCTCCCTTGTTATATATATTTTATTTCCTTAAAATATATATGTATATTTTTATCTTGTCGTAATGGCATTTTCCTCATATGTCCGTTTACGTTAGCTCATGTAACTAAGTTCGTTAGTTAGCGTTTTTCATATTTGTTTCCATTGCGCGTCCTTATGGAAGTATTATTCCTACTTCCGATTCCGAACGTTTATTTCTTGGAAAAATATACTTTGTACGTTTTAGCCCAACTTGTCCAACTTGTAACCCAAAAATGTTTCCGATACTTTTATATTCTCATTTACATAAAAGTATCCATTTTTGTACAAGTCTTCCCAAGTCTTTACTAATATTTTATAAAATCTTATTTTATAAAATCCTTGTGTTACTCCTTTTATTTTTATAAAACTTCCATTTTTATAAAAACACACTTTTTATACAAAATGCCCAAGTATGTTACTAGTATTTACCAAATCAACCTTGGAAAATTATTACTTATACTTTTGACACCAACTTTCCATTATTGTATTTTTGGACTAATAGTTTCTAAATTATTCATTTTAGTCCTCTAATTTTCAAAGTTACAACATTAGTCCCTTATCTTTTAATTGTTGCATTTTTCTACTCTAACTTCCAAAGTTAGCATTTTTCACCTAAATTAGTGGACTTTGAAGATCCATTTTCTTGATGCTTAGTTGTTTTTACCTCATTTCACTTTTAATGATCTTATAATCCATCCTAGATGTCATTAACATGATTGTTCCATACTTTTATCCAAAACATCAATTTTTCACTTATTCAAGTGAGTGGACTTTGAATATGGAAACTTTTCATCTATGTTTATTTAACCCATTTTAATTCATTTTTGTCATTAACATATCATCTTATGATGATTAAGATTACCCTTGATCATATCCAAGTCTTTTTCAAAAATCAAGTTCCAATCATCATCTCACTCAAGAGTATGTTCATATTTCTACATTCTCTTCAAATACCCTATTAATAATATTAAATCCAAGATTCACCCATATTATTGTTCATCCATTTTTATTCTAACAAAACTTAAAAAAAATCCATTTTATTACCCATTAATGTACAACTTGCTTTCCATAGCACAAAACATGAACATTTAAGGAATAAAACAATGTAATACTTACTACTAGCTCAAGGCTAGGGAAGACAAAGATCTTGGATTTGGGTGAGGTTTAATGTGTTCTTCCAAGTGGGTTAAGCTCCAAGTTCTTGAACACACAAAAGGGGTTTTGAAGAATGATGATTTAGAGATGATTTGGAGGTATAAAAATTGAAAGAGAAATGTTTAATGTGGGGGTGAAACTTACGGCCAACAAGAGAAGAAGAGGAAGAATTTTTGTGATTTTCTTCAAGTGTTCTTCAAGTGTGTTTATAATATCCTTCTCAATCTTCCAAAGATTATGTGTATCTTGCTTGGATTGGTTGAAGAGATTATAGAAGATTATGTAGATTATGTAAGATTTGAGATGATCACAATAATATTATTAGGGGTGTTTGGGCCGTGAGTTTAGAGAGAGAGAGTGAGGGATTTGCCAATTTTTCTTACCCAATGTTAATCCATGCAAACCCAATGATTAATATTAACCACATTTGAATTAGTGAGAATTGGAAGAGTTAAAGTGAAATGATTAAAAGATTTTTCCCCTTGAGTGGGCCATAGGCCGGGCCCTATGGGGTGGTTGGTGGGGTCCACTTTGCTAAATATTATCCCATGTTATGTTTAAGTTAATCTCTTTCGGGTAGCGCCCGTGTATTCTTGGGTTTTTAACCGTGTGTCACCCGAATATTAAAATACCAATAATATTCCCTAAATTTTGCCCAATTAAATTACTGATAATTTATTTCAGCTTTTGCCGGGTGAAATTACGTGCTACGCGCGTATCGGGTGCGGTACGCGCACTTTATTCGTTACCGGGAGATTTGTACAATAAGCTTTCACGTATGGCTTTGGGTTTCCAAAACTCATTATATTTTGTAAAAATATTATTTATTCTATATTCCGGGTGTCCGGAGTTCGTTTCGCTTATTTAAGTTTTACCGGGTAATCGCCAGTGTCCATACTGGATAGATTTGCTTGCGCACGATCCTATCATGCTTTGCTATTAAACTCATGCATTCCTATGCATTATTTGGGAACTTCTATCTATCTAAGGCCTCAGTTAAATAATCAGCACATAATTGCGGTTAATTACGTTAATTGCGTTTAATTAATTAGTACGGAATTACCTTAATTTTGCCGGTTGTTACATTCTCCCCCCGTTAAGAGAATTCCGTCCCGGAATTCACTTCGAGCTCTCCGGTATAGGGGTCTTCTCGAATAGGGCGGGATATTTTTGCTTCATCCGGTCCAGCCTTTCCCACGTGAACTCCGGTCCACGCTTGGCATTCCAACGCACTTTGACCAATCTGATCTTACTGCGTCTTAACTTTTGGACCTTCCAATCGGTTACTTCGATTGGTTCTTCGACGGAGTGTAACTTGTCGTCAATGTGGATTTCTTCTGCGGGGATGATGAGAGTTTCGTCGGATAAGCACTTTTTCAAGTTCGACACGTGGAACGTGTCATGCACACCGTTAAGCTCTTGTGGCAACTTGAGCTTGTATGCTACGGGGCCTACTCTGGACAGGATTTCGAACGGTCCAACATATCGTGGGTTTAGTTTTCCGCGCTTCCCAAAGCGCGCGACACCTTTCCAAGGTGACACCTTTAGCAGGACCCTGTCTCCGACTTGAAATTCCAAAGGCTTTCGCCTCATATCAGCGTAGCTTTTCTGCCGGTCACGTGCCGCTTTGAGACGTTCTCTTATCAGAAAGACCTTATCCGTCGTCTCTTGAACAATTTCGGGCCCGGTAAGTTGCTTTTCACCAACTTCGGCCCAACATAGAGGCGATCTACACTTGCGTCCATATAGAGCTTCAAAAGGTGCAGCTTGAATGCTCGTGTGGTAACTGTTGTTATACGAAAACTCTACCAGTGGCAAGTGTGTATCCCAATTTCCGCTGAAATCGATTGCGCATGCCCGTAGCATATCTTCCAAGGTCTGGATGGTCCGTTCACTCTGACCATCGGTTTGTGGATGATATGCGGTACTCATGTCAAGGTGAGTACCGAGGGCTTCATTTAAACTTTCCCAAAATCTTGAGGTGAAACGACTATCTCGATCGGAGATGATGGAAATAGGTACACCGTGCTTCGACACAATTTCCTTAATATACAAACGGGTCAGTTTCTCCAACTTATCCGTTTCGCGAATGGGGAGAAAGTGTGCAGATTTTGTCAATCGATCAACGATTACCCAGATCATGTCATGGCCGCTTGTTGTCTTGGGTAACTTGGTAATGAAATCCATAGTAATCCGTTCCCATTTCCATTCCGGTATTTCCGGTTGCTGGAGCAAGCCGGATGGTCTCTGATGCTCGGCCTTGACCTTCGCGCAAGTCAAACATCGCGCAACATATGCCGCTATATCTCTCTTGAAATTCGGCCACCAGTAAAATTCCTTTAAATCATGGAACATCTTGTCTGCTCCAGGGTGAACCGAATATCGCGAACTGTGGGCTTCGGCTAATACCAGTTCACGCAATCCACCGTACACTGGTACCCAAATTCTATTCATGAAATACAGGGCTTGATCCGCTTTTGGCTCTAGTGAATCCACCATCTTCTGGAATCTTTCACCTTTGACATTCTCGGGTTTAAGAGTGTTAGTTTGAGCTTCACGAATCCGGTCAGTCAGGTTCGTGTGGATGGTTAGACCCAAAGCTCGGACACGCAATGGCTTAACCCGTTCCTTGCGACTCAAGGCGTCGGCTACAACGTTCGCCTTCCCGGGATGGTACTTTATCTCACAATCGTAATCGTTCAATAATTCGACCCATCGCCGTTGTCGCATGTTCAATTCCTTTTGGTCAAAGATGTGCTGCAAACTTTTATGATTAGTGAAGATTGTACACTTGGTTCCGTATAGATAATGTCTCCATATCTTGAGTGCGAATACCACGGCTCCTAATTCCAGATCATGCGTGGTGTAATTCTTCTCGTGAAGCTTTAGCTGTCTGGAAGCATATGCTATGACCTTCTCTCGTTGCATCAATACACAACCCAATCCCTGGTGAGAGGCGTCACAGTAAACCACGAAGTCTTTCGTACCATCGGGGAGTGATAGTATCGGGGCGCCACATAACTTTTCCTTTAGCAATTGAAATGCTGCTTCTTGCTTTTCCGTCCATTCGAACTTCTTATCCTTTTGGGTTAGCATGGTTAAAGACTGTGCTATCTTAGAAAAGTTCTCGATGAACCTTCTGTAGTAACCCGCAAGGCCAAGAAATTGTCGTACTTCAGTAGGAGTTCTAGGGGCGTCCCAATTCTTGATTGCTTCGATCTTGGCGGGATCGACATGGATACCTTTTTCATTCACTACGTGGCCTAAGAAGTGAACTTCTCGAATCCAAAAGTCACATTTCGAGAACTTAGCATAGAGTTTCTCTTTGCGTAGTACCTCGAGGATTAACCGAAGATGATCCTCGTGTTCTTCCTTAGTGCGTGAGTAGATCAAGATATCATCAATGAAGACAATGACAAATTTGTCCAGGTATGGCTTACACACGCGATTCATCAAATCCATGAAAACGGCTGGTGCGTTGGTTAACCCGAACGGCATAACCAGGAACTCATAGTGCCCATAACGAGTCCTGAAGGCTGTTTTTGGCACGTCTTCTTCTTGGATATGCAACTGATGATAGCCGGACCTTAGATCAATCTTGGAGTAGAAACTGGATCCTTGAAGTTGATCAAACAAATCGTCGATCCTGGGAAGAGGATAGCGATTTTTAATGGTTAGCTTGTTCAGTTCTCGATAGTCAATGCACATTCGAAAAAGTGCCATCCTTCTTCTTTACAAATAAGACGGGAGCTCCCCAGGGTGAGAAGCTTGGTCTTATGAAACCTTTGTCCAACAACTCCTGCAGTTGACCAGATAGTTCCTGCATCTCAAATGGAGCTAAGCGATATGGCGATCGCGCTACGGGTGCTGCTCCTGGAACAAGGTCGATGCGGAACTCGACTTGTCGGGGTGGTGGCAGTCCCGGCAAATCTTCTGGGAACACATCTGGAAAGTCTCTGGCTATTGGAATGTCTTCTAACTTTCGCTCGTCGGCCTTCTTATCTACTACGTGCGCCAAGAATGCGACGAGACCTTTCCTTAAGCACTTTCGGGCCTTCATGCTGGTAATAATTCTTAACGGCGTTCCACGCCTTTCCCCTTGGACCGATAGGGTTTCACCGCTTGCGAGGGGAACTTGAATTACTTTGTCATTGCACATAACGACGGCGCGGTGTGCGGATAGCCAATCCATGCCAACAACTATGTCAAAGCTACCTAGTACGACTGGCAATAGATCAATGCCAAACTCGTGACCACAGAGATCCAACTTACAATCCTTCGCTACTTCTCGAGTTTCTATAGTCTTACCGTTAGCCAGTTCGATAGAGTATGGTGTGTCTAGCTTACTAGTTTTTAGACCAAGTAATCTTTTAAATTCGACAGATACGAAGCTAAAATCGGCGCCAGTATCAAACAATACTGAAGCATAATGACCATTTAGAGGGAACGTACCAGTGACCAAATTAGGGTCTTGTCGTGCATCACCGGCACCAATCACGAATGCCCGCCCACGGGCTTGGTTGTTGAGTTTGGGGCAATCCCTCTTCCAATGATCAAGCGATCCACATGAGAAACAGGGCCTCGCTCCTCCGTTCTTTGGCGTTCCCGACCTGCAGTCTTCTGTCTTGTGCCCAGAACGACGGCACTTACCGCAGATCACTTCGTTCTTGCCCTGGTAACCTTGCTTTCCATTATTTCCACGTCCAGTGGCCACATACCCTTTCCCTTTCTTCCCTGAACCTCCTGATGATCCATCCTTTTTCCTTTCATCGCGCTTACGCTTCCCAAACCTTGGCTTATTTCCCTGTTCGTTTGACCCAACGGCTGAACTCGTACCCAGATTCTTACCCTCAACACTGCTGGACTCAGTAAGCTTCAGTCCTGATACTTTTCGGATTAGAGTGCCCATTCGAATGGCGTCTTCAGTGAGGCTTAAGGCGAGGTCGATAGCTTCGCGCATGGTTGTAGGTTTGGAAGCAGTGACCATGCCGCGTATCTGTGGTGCCAGTCCGAATAGGTATCTTTCCACCTTCTTGCTTTTCGGGGTAACCAAGCGAGGCACTAACCGGGAGAGATCATGAAACCTGGACGTGTACCCAGCTACGTCCGATCCAACCATGGTGAGGTTCCAGAACTCAGTCTCTAGCTTCTGCACTTCACTTGCCGGGCAGTACTCGGCGATCATTAGTTCCTTCAACTCCAACCATGACAAGGAGTAAGCAGCATCATCTCCCAGTGTTTGCACTTGGTTGTTCCACCAGGTT
The DNA here is from genome assembly GCA_028751855.1 of Ambrosia trifida. NCBI lineage: Eukaryota > Viridiplantae > Streptophyta > Magnoliopsida > Asterales > Asteraceae > Ambrosia > Ambrosia trifida. The sequence continues at coordinate 64,436,609 of CM054126.1, read as the reverse complement.
AGAGCTTGGTCCAGAAACAGGTTAGTGGCATACATGACAGCCTGTCGCGGGGTACAGCTGCTGATACGAATCACCGCTTCGGTCTTCTCGAACCACTTGACTAGTCCGACAGAACCTTCAGTGCCGCTGAAGTTGAGCGGTTTGCAGTCCAGGAAAGCTTTAAACGTGCAGCCACGCTCTCGTGAGGCTGTTTCTGCAACAATAAAGTAACATGTTATTATGAGGTAGGAGTTTTACGAACTCCTGTTGCATATACTCGAAATCTTCTTACCGGTAGGGGAGGTTTCGCGTCGGTCGCTCCCGGTTCGATCCCGCGACCTTTCGGTGCGCGTGGCATTGTGTTCCGCGAGAGCTTGGGCGATGCGTCCCGAAACTAGGGTCTCAAGCTCCTCAGGGGTCGTGGGTAGTCTTTCATTTCCACTGTTGCTTCGGGTGGCTGGTGCCATTTTTCTTCAATAATCATTATCAAAGGTTAATTTGGCGATCATTCATATAATATCGTCACACAATAAGTATAAATAACAACACAACACACGAACACAATAATCATCATAACAACATCACACAATCACAATATAAACAGAACAGGTAATAATAATCGTAGACAATCACAACACATATTTTACCATAACAAAATTTTCATTAATTTCAATACCATGAGTACAATGATTTGTTCATAATAACAAAAACCGAGGATACATTCTGTGACACCCGGCAACTTTCGGTAACTAACTTTTGAAAACTTAGTAAGTCTACCTTAGCGAGTCGCGCATACGTTACACATGGTCGAGTCGAGTCGCACATCATTAGGGTTTTAACATACGCAAGTCTTGGGTCCCGGGAATTGGTGATCGGGCGGGAACGTGTCATTTATCATGTATTATATGTTTACAATCATTATGTGACTTGTCGGTATGTGAATATGTGCTAACATGTGTTAAAACGGGGTTTAACGCGCAAAACACACCTTCTGTGGGGCTATAGGCGATTAGGCTGTTGGGGATAGCCTAATCGCATGCTGTTGGGGCGAGTAGGCAGATGCCTACAGGCGAGTAGGGCTACTCGCATGAATGGTCATGCGAGTAGGCACCCTAATCGCGTATAAAATCTGCATACTCGCGTGTAACATGCTGAACGACCAAAAACGCCTATAAATACCACCCTTGACCTCCAAAACATTATTTGTGCAACCCTAGCCGTCCCATAACATAACCCAACACCCACACACCCTCTGGAACTCGTTTTTGCATCAAAACCACCATTTCCAAGCTTATTCCATCATCACCTCTTCATTTCAAGGTGTGTTCTTCAAACCCAAACCTTTAAATGATTATGTTTTGCTCCCTAAACGTCCAGACCTGACTTATAAATGTTTTTATCTTTGAAAATCCATTTAAAACCGTTTTTAAACAAACCCACACCTTTACATGTGTTATATGTGTTATATATGTTTAAAGGTAGGATTTTTAGGATTTAATCATGATTGTTCTTATGTTATTTTGATGTTATTGCTGAGATAAGTTAGTATGATGATGTTCTAGGAGTTTGGATGGTTTTGGTGGTGTATTGTTGATATTTGATATTTTGACCCATTTGAAGGATTTTAGACGATTAAGGATGTTATGAGGCGTGTTGTTGATTGAATGATGTTAGGGTTTGCTCTAAGATGATGCTAGAACAATAGGATGCTATCGGACAACGTGATTATGTGGCTAAATCTGAATATTTGCTATTTAGGGTAAGTTCTTGCATGTTGATGTGATGTTTACATGCTAAGTTGCCATTTTGGGAAAACGCTTGCATTTGGGACTGTTAGAATGATGAAAACTTAGGGGTTTTGCTTGAAATATGTTTGTTAATGTGTTAGGATGATTATTGGATGTTTTTACATGTTTCGGATCTGATTTGGGGCGTTAAACGCGCGAAATTGCATTGCACAGCTACTACAGGCGAGTAGCACCCTAATCGCATGACTGTATGGGCGATTAGGGGTGTACTCGCCAGTAGGAGAAGCCTAATCGTGTATAATACAGGCGATTAGACCCTGTAATCGCCTGTTGACCAGCCTAATCACGTGTTGACTTTTCCTAATTGCTAGTTTGATTCCTAATCGCGTGTAATGCTGCTGTATGTATATTTTAACATCCCGGAACATGATTTGACGCCTAGGAACATGATAGGAACCCCGGGATTCACCCAATGACTTAGTAACACGTATTCGGACCTGTTTATGCGTTAAACGGATATTATGCTAGACTAGGTGAACTGTTGCGCGTATTAAATGTTTAATTGCATATGTGGCATGATTGTCTTGTATTTATATAACACGTGGAATGTCGGGTCACCAACGGGATGTCGAGTCTTGTCTTGCGTAGTCTGGTTGTCGGTCAAACATACTTTTTGGACACATAATGGTCATGGACTGGACTTAGGGACTAATGAACCCGATGGGTTATTAGTCTAACTTGACACATATCTTATGATAGGTCGCCAATAGTTGGGACTATCATATCTTACAGACGGTTTACTCATATCACGCATACGATTTACTCTTAAACGGATTACGCAACTTAAGGTGAGTTCACGGCCCCACGTTTTACAGTTTTTACTTTCGGGGTGAGAAACATGCTTACAAACTCTTTTATGACTTATGACTTGTTAAACTCGTTTGACTTATGACTTGTTATCACGTTATACTATGGCTTACTTATCTTACTATACGGTTCATCGAAAATCCCTAGAAACCACTAACATGGGTATATGGCGGGGAAATGTGGATAGCGCTATTGGGAACTGACAAGCCCCACTCGACGGCTGGAGGCCGTGCGGGTGCATATTGTCTCTAAACAACACAAGGTCTACCGGCGATGACGGTAGCCCATAGGATTAAGGGCAACACTCGGCTTAGTCAGCAATGGTTTCACCCGTATGAGTATCTTATTCTGCGCCTAGCTAGCGTTCTTATAAAGCATAGTAGTAATTGTGATGGAAACGGTTTTTTTGAAGGATCACTGTAAACATTTAATTAAAACCTGTGAACTCACCAGCATTATATGTTGACTCTTTTAGCATGTTTTCTCAGGTCGCTAAGGTAGCAGCATATGGATAGGCGCACGTGGTCGCACTGGAGTCGTCTCGTGTCTAGGGTCTCATCTGCACGTTTTGGGATTATGAACTTTTGAACTTATGTTTATTTATGCATGACTTTTGTAAACTTTAAAATGCTTCCGCACTGTTGAATGTTGGTTTTTAAACTTATGCATGGTTTTGTCTTACGTATGTTTTTACATTTAGACGTCGTTTATTGTGACCGTTGACTTGGATCCTGGTATGTCACACGCCTCGCGGTAGAACTCCGCAGGTGGAAATTTGAGGGTGTGACAGATTGGTATCAGAGCCAATGGTTATAGTGAACTAGGACTGCATGTAGAGTCTAGACTATAGCCGAGTCACACACACTAGACGGTCACATACATTTGAGTCGTGTCTTTTGGGCAAACATACTAACCTTGTCGGGGTGTCGGTCTCCTTACCATACAGTGTCATATTACTTATCTCATTCTTGGCTATTTTTAGCTTCATTTTATTTCCATCTCTGGGTTACAGCCGAGGGGACTTACTTATCGATCTTTTGAGTTAGTTATATCATTCTGGGATGTGGTTATCGGGTGACTTGAAGTTCTAGCTCGGAGCACGCCTTGGGGACCATGTAGAGCGATTTGTTATTTCGGGTGCACACGAAATCACAAATCGAAATGCATGAAAATCTTGGTGGACTTTGTGTTCGGACTAACGGTCATGCTGTAACCGTATTCTGAGTTCGTGGGTCACTTGTAGCTTGGTTTGTTATCGGTACTGAGTGTCTCGTCTCATGTTTTGGCAGAACATGTCTGGTCGCGCTGGTGGACGTACAGGTGGACGCCGTGGTGGCGGAGGTGGACGCCGTGGTGGGGGTAGAGGTGGTGGTAACATTACTATGACGTATGATGAGCTTAATGAGATGATGCAGCAACAGTTGGGCGTTGCACTAGCTGCTTTTCAGGCTGCCCAGCAGACTTTCATGGGTGCTGCTGCTCCTCCAGTTCAGGCAGGTGTTGCCTATAAGCGGTTTAAGGATTGTCAGCCTCTCAGCTTCCAGGGTACGGAGGGAGCTGTGGAGTTACTCAGGTGGTTGGAGAAGACGGAGTCGGTATTTGCTTTATGTGAGACTCCAGCGGTGGATTGGGTGAAGTTTGCTTCGGGGACTTTTGTAGGAGCCGCCTTGACGTGGTGGAACTGCGTCACACAGACACTTGGTCTTGGGGAGGCCAACGCCATGCCTTGGGCAGATTTTGTGAGTAGGTTGAAGGAGGAGTATTGCCCGCGCGAAGAGATTAAGAGGTTGGAACAGGAATATGGGAATCTTAAGATGGTTGGTTCTGAGGTTGAGGAGTACACGATCAGGCACAACGAGCTAGCAGTGATGTGTCCAGGTTTGTCTACACCAGAGTATAGGAGGATAGAGCAGTATCTTGCGGGTTTGGTGCCAGAGATTGCGGGACTGGTGTCTGCTAGGGATCCTACTACTATGTCAGAGGCTGTGCGGTCAGCTACTAAGATGACCAACTTGAAGATTGCTGAGGGTGTCTTGCCTCCTAGAGGCTCTGCTGCGAAGGCGCCGACTGAGAACAAGAGGAAGTGGGAGAGCGTGGATAAGGGTTCATCGGGGACTCAGCGACAACCGGCAGCGAAGAAGACTGAGGCTTCTGGGTCAGCCTCGGATCAGAGACAGGGGGGCTATGCTGGGAAAAGCCCTAAGTGTGGACGTTGTGGGTTTCATCATTTTGGTGCTTGTGAGAGCTTTCGCTGTGAGCGTTGTCAGAAGACGGGGCATCTTGCCAAGAATTGTAGGGTCAACCTCTCCGGGACGACTCAGACTGCTGCTGTTACTACCCCTGCTCCACAGGGGAATCAGGGTTGCTATCATTGTGGGGAAGCGGGGCACTTCAAGCGAAGCTGTCCCAAGTTGACTCAAGGGGGCACAGAGACTGCGGGGAAGGACGGGGACAAGGACGGCGGTGGCCGGTGGACTCGTGCTCATGCTTATGTGATTGGTTCCAGGGAGAGCCAGGCGGACCCAGACACTGTTACCCGTACGTATTCTCTCTTATCTCTTGTTACGCTTTGGTCATACTTTTATCCGCATTGTTGAGCGTTCGTGTTTCGGGTGTTTTCTTTGTGGTTTGGTCGTTGTTTCTCATTCTTTGGGTTGATGAGGGTCCTTTGGGGATGCTACTTGGACGGTACCAGTGGATTAGTTATACCGATCATAGTAGGCTCCAGTAGGCTTTCATCGGGGGTCTCTTGTCTCATACTCGTATTTGGGGAAAGTGGTTTCCCGGTCGTTACTATCACGTTTGGTTTATGACCTTCACTTGTTGCATTTTGGGGAACGTTACTTGGGCGCAGAGGTCAACACTCATTACTGTTGAAACCGAAAGAATCTCGACCCGGAAAATTTTTCTTCTTATTTGTTTTCTCTCCTCGCATTCGGGAAATTTTCGGGACGAAAATTCTTTCAACAGGGGGATGATGTGACACCCGGCAACTTTCGGTAACTAACTTTTGAAAACTTAGTAAGTCTACCTTAGCGAGTCGCGCATACGTTACACATGGTCGAGTCGAGTCGCACATCATTAGGGTTTTAACATACGCAAGTCTTGGGTCCCGGGAATTGGTGATCGGGCGGGAACGTGTCATTTATCATGTATTATATGTTTACAATCATTATGTGACTTGTCGGTATGTGAATATGTGCTAACATGTGTTAAAACGGGGTTTAACGCGCAAAACACACCTTCTGTGGGGCTATAGGCGATTAGGCTGTTGGGGATAGCCTAATCGCATGCTGTTGGGGCGAGTAGGCAGATGCCTACAGGCGAGTAGGGCTACTCGCATGAATGGTCATGCGAGTAGGCACCCTAATCGCGTATAAAATCTGCATACTCGCGTGTAACATGCTGAACGACCAAAAACGCCTATAAATACCACCCTTGACCTCCAAAACATTATTTGTGCAACCCTAGCCGTCCCATAACATAACCCAACACCCACACACCCTCTGGAACTCGTTTTTGCATCAAAACCACCATTTCCAAGCTTATTCCATCATCACCTCTTCATTTCAAGGTGTGTTCTTCAAACCCAAACCTTTAAATGATTATGTTTTGCTCCCTAAACGTCCAGACCTGACTTATAAATGTTTTTATCTTTGAAAATCCATTTAAAACCGTTTTTAAACAAACCCACACCTTTACATGTGTTATATGTGTTATATATGTTTAAAGGTAGGATTTTTAGGATTTAATCATGATTGTTCTTATGTTATTTTGATGTTATTGCTGAGATAAGTTAGTATGATGATGTTCTAGGAGTTTGGATGGTTTTGGTGGTGTATTGTTGATATTTGATATTTTGACCCATTTGAAGGATTTTAGACGATTAAGGATGTTATGAGGCGTGTTGTTGATTGAATGATGTTAGGGTTTGCTCTAAGATGATGCTAGAACAATAGGATGCTATCGGACAACGTGATTATGTGGCTAAATCTGAATATTTGCTATTTAGGGTAAGTTCTTGCATGTTGATGTGATGTTTACATGCTAAGTTGCCATTTTGGGAAAACGCTTGCATTTGGGACTGTTAGAATGATGAAAACTTAGGGGTTTTGCTTGAAATATGTTTGTTAATGTGTTAGGATGATTATTGGATGTTTTTACATGTTTCGGATCTGATTTGGGGCGTTAAACGCGCGAAATTGCATTGCACAGCTACTACAGGCGAGTAGCACCCTAATCGCATGACTGTATGGGCGATTAGGGGTGTACTCGCCAGTAGGAGAAGCCTAATCGTGTATAATACAGGCGATTAGACCCTGTAATCGCCTGTTGACCAGCCTAATCACGTGTTGACTTTTCCTAATTGCTAGTTTGATTCCTAATCGCGTGTAATGCTGCTGTATGTATATTTTAACATCCCGGAACATGATTTGACGCCTAGGAACATGATAGGAACCCCGGGATTCACCCAATGACTTAGTAACACGTATTCGGACCTGTTTATGCGTTAAACGGATATTATGCTAGACTAGGTGAACTGTTGCGCGTATTAAATGTTTAATTGCATATGTGGCATGATTCTCTTGTATTTATATAACACGTGGAATGTCGGGTCACCAACGGGATGTCGAGTCTTGTCTTGCGTAGTCTGGTTGTCGGTCAAACATACTTTTTGGACACATAATGGTCATGGACTGGACTTAGGGACTAATGAACCCGATGGGTTATTAGTCTAACTTGACACATATCTTATGATAGGTCGCCAATAGTTGGGACTATCATATCTTACAGACGGTTTACTCATATCACGCATACGATTTACTCTTAAACGGATTACGCAACTTAAGGTGAGTTCACGGCCCCACGTTTTACAGTTTTTACTTTCGGGGTGAGAAACATGCTTACAAACTCTTTTATGACTTATGACTTGTTAAACTCGTTTGACTTATGACTTGTTATCACGTTATACTATGGCTTACTTATCTTACTATACGGTTCATCGAAAATCCCTAGAAACCACTAACATGGGTATATGGCGGGGAAATGTGGATAGCGCTATTGGGAACTGACAAGCCCCACTCGACGGCTGGAGGCCGTGCGGGTGCATATTGTCTCTAAACAACACAAGGTCTACCGGCGATGACGGTAGCCCATAGGATTAAGGGTAACACTCGGCTTAGTCAGCAATGGTTTCACCCGTATGAGTATCTTATTCTGCGCCTAGCTAGCGTTCTTATAAAGCATAGTAGTAATTGTGATGGAAACGGTTTTTTTGAAGGATCACTGTAAACATTTAATTAAAACCTGTGAACTCACCAGCATTATATGTTGACTCTTTTAGCATGTTTTCTCAGGTCGCTAAGGTAGCAGCATATGGATAGGCGCACGTGGTCGCACTGGAGTCGTCTCGTGTCTAGGGTCTCATCTGCACGTTTTGGGATTATGAACTTTTGAACTTATGTTTATTTATGCATGACTTTTGTAAACTTTAAAATGCTTCCGCACTGTTGAATGTTGGTTTTTAAACTTATGCATGGTTTTGTCTTACGTATGTTTTTACATTTAGACGTCGTTTATTGTGACCGTTGACTTGGATCCTGGTATGTCACACGCCTCGCGGTAGAACTCCGCAGGTGGAAATTTGAGGGTGTGACACATTCCTCATACATTGCTCCTTTGAAATATACTAGAAATATAATGTCATATACCGGCACAATCCCGCTCGGCTAGGCAAAAATGCAGATGGGTGCTATAACCCATACTGTGCTATCATACTACTACTACTACTACTATTATGTCCGTAAGTGATCTCCCAAGCGTCTCTGATGTATCGCTACTGTGGTGGCGGCGGCGGCGGGTACTGATACTGGGGTGCGCACATGCTAATGGTCATACTAATCGCCATAATGCGATCGTACAAGAATTGGCGATGTGCAAAGTGTGCGTCGCCCGTAATCCCACAATGAGCGTCCATGCTCAGCAACTCCTCAGCATAATGTGCCAGCGCATCCCTGGCATCGATGATCCTGGCCCACATGAGCTGGGCCTGCTGCTCCATCTGACTCACGGTGCGCTGCACCGTGTCGGTGAGGGTCTGGAAATCTCTCTCCAGTGAGATCACCGTGGACCACGCTGGTCCTGACAGTGGGGCCATCCCGTGGGGCTGCGACGGCCTGGGGATGTCAGTATACGTCGGCTGGGACGGGCCGACGATATCAGGTATGGGTAGGGGTGTGAAGGGTGGGGCAAAGCCCGGTAGTCCGGTGAAGTAATAGGGTGGTACCTGGTACGGGTCTCCCGCACCTAGAGTATACGGTGCAAATGGGGGTATCAGAAATGGGGCTCCTGCATCCATAGTGAATGGTGCAGGTGGTGGTGTAGGGAGCATCTCGGGTAGGGGTGGTAGTGTGGGAAAAGTGGTGATGGGTAGTGTCATGGATACGGGTGAGGGGACTATAAGCTCGGCGAGTGGGACCATGAGGGGCTGGGTGACAGCGACCCACTCTGGAGCGGATATCACAGTGGTAGGGGTGGGAGGGCTAGCAGTGGCGTGAGCTGCCAAACCTGCTCGGTGCAGCTCAGAGCTACGGGCTGAGCTGCCCTCAAGGATGTGCCCAGTAGGAACTGGCCCATCCTGTGGTACGGGCTCGGGCATGGCGGGTAGGGCGGCTGGGGTAGTGGTGGCATGCCCTATCATCGGAGCGACGTGCTCCTCCTGGTCTGCTGGTGGGATCGGCACAGCAATGTGCTCTACCGATGCGGTCGACTCATCATCGGAGTCATCCGAGATCCACCCGTTGTGTCCTCGGCAAACGAACACGAGCCTCATGCCCGAGGGAACGGGGATAAGTGGGGTGGGTAAGGGCTCACGATCGACAGGTGCGCGTCGGTCGTATGGAGACTCAACAGTCTCCGACTGTGTGGGGATAGGTCTCGAAGGACCTGCACAGCCTACAGGGAAGTCCCTAACGGCTCGGAGGGGAAGTGCTGGCAGTGGTGCTTCCTGGAATGGCACTAGAGGCAAGTCAACCTGTGGCGCCTCGGCCATCGGTAGGTCGGCTACGACGGCCACGTCGCCTCCAGCGGGGGCCCACGCTGGGTCCTCGCTCGGGTCTGTCTCGTCGGAGCTGTCTCCGTCTGCGCCCTCTATAGCGGCGTCAACCTCCATCTCGTCATCCTCAGGATCGAGTACAACAACCTCGATCGGCTCTGCTGGCGGTGCTGGGATGATCTAAATGCTACTGTCGTAGCTCGGTGCTACGCTCCCTGCGTCTGACATCCTGGCAAAAGAACCGTACTAATATTTAAGTATTATTCGTTAGGTAGTTAAGGCACATATCTACGGTACTCTTCCTAACCTTCTAACAAAAATAATACGTATTCTTACCATGGCTAGCTTGGTCGGAATCTCCACATACCCAAATGGTCATTGGAAAAATTTAGTTTATTGCGTTTCGCATTTATTTTGAAAGCTTTTGAACCAAATCCGGTTATAGTTTAGATTTTAAAAATGCTAATTCGCTATAACCTTGGCTCTGATACCACTTTCTGTCACACCACGCCTATGGCGGAAACACGTGGCGCGACGGTTCAAAAGTATTAAGCCAAGATTAATGCAAACCGCAATAGTAATTAAACAAACGGGCATTTATTCAACGCCGATAATCATGTCAAATTATTCGTACATAATCATAAATTGTTTTTGAAATTAATAAGGAGGCTCCTCCCTTTATCCCTAAGTCCATGGAATAAAGAGATGAGACCCCTTTACGACATTCCAACGCCCGACTTGGAGATTCCCCCGACCCTGCTCGCCACGCTAACCTTCATCATTCAATTACCTGAAAGATATGTTTGAAAATCGTCAATATATAAATATTGGTGAGTTCACAGGGTTTGATTTAATAAAACTTTATTAAGTGGGAATATCCTTGTTATGACATTTATAGGAATTGCAAAGTCCTACAATTTACTTGAGCCTATAACCAAACCAAGACAATTAATAATGCCCCCGCCCCAAGTCGTTACTCGGTATTCCTACGACTTGATTTCAGAATACGTGCACCCCAGGCATACGCCGATGCATAATCGACGCTATCGATTAGGGGTGGGCCTTGTCAGGCACCAATAGTACTATCCAAATATTCCTTTGGTTTCTCTTTCCTGAATTAATGATTATAGTGGGGAGGTCTCAACCCCGAGTGGCGATCTTTACTCAAGTATCCAACCCGTCATACAATCCCAACATATCTTTCCCCCGTAAAAACGTTAAATAGTTTAGAAATGGGGCCGTGAGACTCACCTGTAACTGTGCTCGGCTCAAAGAAGAAAATAGTAAAGTTTGTGATCCCGCACCTACAAATGTTCTAGGCGTATAAGTCACTACACCTATGGTGTATGTGCCTTGGCAAGTTGTACACCCAACTTCCCGACCACGTCTTTATCCCAATTCCCGTTTAATAGTTTCGTATCCTAGGTTCAATGGCGATGGATTACCCTTTCCTTACAAGTCATGTATTATTCTTATTAATATTCTTTGTGACTTGTACAATATTATACTCGACGCGACTCTACCCAACGTATAATTATTTTCCCATTTAAATAATTATACTTAGGATCGTTTCGCTCGATATAATGTGATTTCTTATTATCCGACCCGACTCACTTTGCCACATATTTATTTTCCCATTCAAATAAATATGCTAAGTTTTTGTCGTTCGGTAACATATTTCAAACGCCCGACTGGACTCACCATGCCGTACATTTATTTTCCCATTTAAATAAATGTACTAGGATCTTGTCGGTCATTCACACGTTCCTAGGTATATTTCACCTACTCGTCTCGGTTTTCCTTCTCGCATATCTATTTTCCCATTCAAATGGATATACTAGAATTTCGCCGAAAACGAGCATATGTACATATACCATCGCGTGGGTACTACTTGTTAAGCTCATGTGTCGTTTAGCGTTTTTAATTCGTTACGTTGTGTTTTCCTTTCCCACGAATATTCTTTCTACACTTAGGAAAGTGTTTCGCACGTTTCACCCTTGTTATATATATTTTATTTCCTTAAAATATATATGTATATTTTTATCTTGTCGTAATGGCATTTTCCTCATATGTCCGTTTACGTTAGCTCATGTAACTAAGTTCGTTAGTTAGCGTTTTTCATATTTGTTTCCATTGCGCGTCCTTATGGAAGTATTATTCCTACTTCCGATTCCGAACGTTTATTTCTTGGAAAAATATACTTTGTACGTTTTAGCCCAACTTGTCCAACTTGTAACCCAAAAATGTTTCCGATACTTTTATATTCTCATTTATATAAAAGTATCCATTTTTGTACAAGTCTTCCCAAGTCTTTACTAATATTTTATAAAATCTTATTTTATAAAATCCTTGTGTTACTCCTTTTATTTTTATAAAACTTCCATTTTTATAAAAACACACTTTTTATACAAAATGCCCAAGTATGTTACTAGTATTTACCAAATCAACCTTGGAAAATTATTACTTATACTTTTGACACCAACTTTCCATTATTGTATTTTTGGACTAATAGTTTCTAAATTATTCATTTTAGTCCTCTAATTTTCAAAGTTACAACATTAGTCCCTTATCTTTTAATTGTTGCATTTTTCTACTCTAACTTCCAAAGTTAGCATTTTTCACCTAAATTAGTGGATTTTGAAGATCCATTTTCTTGATGCTTAGTTGTTTTTACCTCATTTCACTTTTAATGATCTTATAATCCATCCTAGATGTCATTAACATGATTGTTCCATACTTTTATCCAAAACATCAATTTTTCACTTATTCAAGTGAGTGGACTTTGAATATGGAAACTTTTCATCTATGTTTATTTAACCCATTTTAATTCATTTTTGTCATTAACATATCATCTTATGATGATTAAGATTACCCTTGATCATATCCAAGTCTTTTTCAAAAATCAAGTTTCAATCATCATCTCACTCAAGAGTATGTTCATATTTCTACATTCTCTTCAAATACCCTATTAATAATATTAAATCCAAGATTCACCCATATTATTGTTCATCCATTTTTATTCTAACAAAACTTAAAAAAAATCCATTTTATTACCCATTAATGTACAACTTGCTTTCCATAGCACAAAACATGAACATTTAAGGAATAAAACAATGTAATACTTACTACTAGCTCAAGGCTAGGGAAGACAAAGATCTTGGATTTGGGTGAGGTTTAATGTGTTCTTCCAAGTGGGTTAAGCTCCAAGTTCTTGAACACACAAAAGGGGTTTTGAAGAATGATGATTTAGAGATGATTTGGAGGTATAAAAATTGAAAGAGAAATGTTTAATGTGGGGGTGAAACTTACGGCCAACAAGAGAAGAGGAAGAATTTTTGTGATTTTCTTCAAGTGTTCTTCAAGTGTGTTTATAATATCCTTCTCAATCTTCCAAAGATTATGTGTATCTTGCTTGGATTGGTTGAAGAGATTATAGAAGATTATGTAGATTATGTAAGATTTGAGATGATCACAATAATATTATTAGGGGTGTTTGGGCCGTGAGTTTAGAGAGAGAGAGTGAGGGATTTGCCAATTTTTCTTACCCAATGTTAATCCATGCAAACCCAATGATTAATATTAACCACATTTGAATTAGTGAGAATTGGAAGAGTTAAAGTGAAATGATTAAAAGATTTTTCCCCTTGAGTGGGCCATAGGCCGGCCCCTATGGGGTGGTTGGTGGGGTCCACTTTGCTAAATATTATCCCATGTTATGTTTAAGTTAATCTCTTTCGGGTACCGCCCGAGTATTCTTGGGTTTTTAACCGTGTGTCACCCGAATATTAAAATACCATTAATATTCCCTAAATTTTGCCCAGTTAAATTACTGATAATTTATTTCGGCTTTTGTCGGGTGAAATTACGTGCTACGCGCGTATCGGGTGCGGTACGCGCACTTTATTCGTTACCGGGAGATTTGTACAATAAGCTTTCACGTATGGCTTTGGGTTTCCAAAACTCATTATATTTTGTGAAAATATTATTTATTCTATATTCCGGGTTTCCGGAGTTCGTTTCGCTTATTTAAGTTTTACCGGGTAATCGCCAGTGTCCATACCGGATAGATTTGCTTGCGCACGATCCTATCATGCTTTGCTATTAAACTCATGCATTCCTATGCATTATTTGGGAACTTCTATCTATCTAAGGCCTCAGTTAAATAATCAGCACATAATTGCGGTTAATTACGTTAATTGCGTTTAATTAATTAGTACGGAATTACCTTAATTTTGCCGGTTGTTACAATTAGCCATTAAAATTGGTCAACACCATAAAGTAAGGTTTTATGATGAATTGACTATTTGACTAAGACTTTGACTGTTTGACTAAGACTTTGACTAATCAATAAGGAATGTGTTAAGTTTATTTTCTTCTGAAATACTACACAAGATGATAGTTGGCTCAGTTGGTTGTCACTGTGTGTTGGTTGGCTGTGGACGCGGGTTCGAGTCCCGGTCCACACAAATCTTTTTTTTTTTTTGCAATTATTTCCCTAAAACTATATTATTCTAAATTCATAATATGATTATATAAGCCCGAAAGTGACTCGAAATATTTTTAAAACGTACAAAAGTGTCGAGATACAAATAATTATTAGTTTAAGGTATTTAAAACATATATTGTTTAAAACAATACATTCTTTTTATCATAAAAAAAATTAGGGGAAATTCGCGATGTTACAGTCTCCCCTACTTTTGGAAACTTCGTCCCGAAGTTATTAAAAACACAGGTTTGAGGTTGATTAGGTTCGTCTGAAGTAGCAAGAAACATAAGAATCTAGCAAAATACTAAGCTTATGTTTTAGGAATCTTATAAGAAATGCATGAATTAATTGGCTATATGAAAACCAAATGAACTACTAAAACCTTATTAGAATTTCACACTACCTTAACGTACATGTAAATTCATGATTACGTTCCGGACCGCAATCACCAATTTACCTTACATTAGGGTTTTGTGTCCTTCTATGACTCTAAACACACATGTAAGTAATGCAAAATAACCTTGTGATTGAATCGTTTACAATGTTTCCAAAAATGAGTCCAACTGTTGAGTAGGAAAAAGACTTCTACCAGTCAGTGAGTAAGAACCTCTACCGATTGTTGAGCAGGTGCGATAGCCTCTACCAGTCGTTGAGCAGGTTGTAGGGTCTCTACCGACTGTTGAGCAGGCATGATGACCTCTACCAATCGTTGAGTAGGTTCTTTGGTACTCAACTAACTGTTGAGCAAGTACTTCATCCTCTACCAGTTGTTTGATTAAGTGTACCAATTATTTCACACATAAATTACAAATTGATAATATGTACATATAAACAATCAAGTATCAAGCATAGCATGCGAGTTGTAATAGTGTTGTCCTTGACAAGGTTAATGACTCTAGGTGTGTCTATAGCAAATAGTTCATATTCCATGATTTCTAGTATCAAATGTTTAAATATGGTAGATAATCGAATCCTCATGTATAACTAAGGATTAAGTTTGATGCAACACACAACCAAGTTTCAATAGTTTGGTTATCATGGGTAACTAGTTCACGTTTGAGAAGGTGAAGGATATAAATTTAGTTCTTGAGAGGATGATGAAAAATCTTGAAGCAGAATCAAGGTTGTGAGAGATAGTGAATGTGAAGATAGTTGATGAAGAGTTTATTTTATAGTAAGGAGATTATGTAGCTGTGTAAATTTTGGGGTTCGGATCAAAGGTTATAATCAAGTGTATAAGAAAACATGATTGTGATATATGCCAAATATTGTAAAAATTTGAACAAGTTGAAAATGAGTGAGTGTCGATGGAGAATTTAGAGACTAGATATTATTCCTAAAAAAAAAATCTTATTTTCAAAATTGGTTTTATACATAAAGCAAAAGTTTTGAACTAGTACAAGCTAAGTGGGCTTTGATTAAAATATTCCCGTTAGTTGGAGATTTCAAACATGACATTAGGTTTTGAAGATCAAGGTTCTATTAAGTGATTTTTAATAGTTTAAAGCATTATATAGAAAATTGTTTGTTACGTCAATAAATAAACAATTGAATTTAAGTTCTAGGACATCTTTTGACAAAAATATGTACTTTGTAAAGTTACTAGGTAATGAAAATACAACAGGATTTAGAAATCTTTAGTTTGTGCTAAGGTATGAGGTTATAGTTTTTTTTTTTTTTTTTAAAAAAAATAAGTAACATGTGGAGAAATGAAATAATATGATTTGGGTAGGGTGTTGAATATTTAAAAAGTGGCTAAGATGGTAAGGTGAAGTGTGATTGTGAAATCCATAGATGGTTATGAAATGAGATTGATTTAAGCTGTAAAATTTTGAGATTTTAGAGCTTAGTTTAAGGAAAGTGAGTATAATCATTTATTCATTAATTAAAACGAATAAACGAAAACGTTGACTTATCAAAACTTCTAGATTCTAATAACATAGTGAAGACATGCTTTATCCTATAAGTGAACACTCATCCCGAGAATTCCCAGGTAGGCATCCGGGTCCCTCGTCTGATTGGGATATATGCGCAATGCCAGCCTAGACAGAAGACTCAGAATACAGGCGTTCACCCTTCCAGATTGCACGTGTTCGTTATTAAAATCTAGAACTTCGACGAGATC
Organism: Ambrosia trifida; assembly: GCA_028751855.1. Classification (NCBI taxonomy): domain Eukaryota; kingdom Viridiplantae; phylum Streptophyta; class Magnoliopsida; order Asterales; family Asteraceae; genus Ambrosia; species Ambrosia trifida. Next base: position 64,420,350 of record CM054126.1, on the reverse strand, counting down.
TCAAGGTGGTTCAGGTTAAACCTGAGGATTTTGTCTTATTAGTCTAAGAGTGGATCCAGTGATGGAGAGCAATCTTCTTGTAGGGATGAAAGTAGGGATAAGAAGTAGGAGGGAGATTGAGAATAGCAAGTAAAAGGAGCAAATACTGGTTATAATCCTATGGCTATAGACTAGATTATTTTCCTAATAACCTAATTCCCTATAACCAAGGCTCTGATACCAATCTGAAACACCCCAACCGATGGTGGAAACATCGGGATGTCACGTATTGATGATTGTTCAGTAGCTAATGGTAAATAATAAGTTTCAATAAATGATTTAAATAAATTACATACAATTGTTCTAAGAATTTGTACATCAAAATAACAAATACTAGCTACGCATCTTCAAGTATTAACTCTAATCTTCGAGCAAGCTATAACCTGAAACATGTTAAATTTGAAAATATTTTGGGTCAACAAAAGTTGGTGAGAATACATAGGTTTTTGAATATAATTGATAATAATAGTTTGTACAACAATCACAGTTGTATGATGATAGAGTATGATTCCGACATGTAACAATGCGTCTTTGTACAATCAAACCTTGTGTCGACTGATGACTAACTCGCAAGTTAGTTAAATGTTGTTACTGTTATCGATCATCCCTGAATTTATGCGGGGGGGATGGGTTTGTCAGACCTATAGCGCTATAATCTAAACAGGCGGCTTGATCAATGTTAATGATTGTACTGTGTCTTTTTGTTACAGTCAAATGATAGAATGAGTAAATGATAGTGTATAAAATGTTTATAATTGAATCACAAGTTTCAACAATGTAAGAATGAGTAAATGATAGTATATAGAATATTGAGTTAACTGCAATTTGCATCCCTGTGGTTTAGAGGTGGATGCACTTTGCACCCATATTTAAAACTTGTCGCACTTTGAGCCACTGTGCTTTTTTTTCATTGCAATTTGCGTCCCTGTGGTTTAGACTTTGCACCCGTATTTGAAACCTGTCGCAGTTTGAGCCACTGTGCTTTTTTTTCATTGCACTTTGAGCCCCTGTGCTTTTTTTTTCATTGCACTTTGAACCCCTGTGTTTTTTTTTTTCATTGCCCTTTGAGCCAACACGTCAGTTTGTCGTTTAAATGGACGTTAAACACCACCACAGCTTCGCCACCAACCACTGTTTTGCTTAAGGAACTCTATCCTAGGTTACAGTTTCCTCTACTGGCTAGCGCTAAACAGACTCGGAAACACAAGTATGATTTTAAATATCTCATGGTCCGTTAAATCAGTAAAGGATCGGAAGAAGTTGACATGATTAGCGTAGTGGTCGACACTGTAAGCTAGGATGAAAGGAAATTTAAACAAAATAGTGGTTGATGGCGAAGCTGTGATGGTGGTGTTTAACGTCCATTTAGACGAAAAAAAGAACGTAGTGGCTTAAAGTGCAATGAAAAAAAAACACACAATGGCTCTAAGTGCAATGGAAAAAAAAAAAACACAGTGGCTCAAATTGCGACATGTTTCAAATACGGGTTCAAAGTGTCTCCATCTCTAAACCATAGGGACGCAAATTGCAATGAAAAAAAAAAACACAGTGGCTCAAAGTGCAATAGAAAAAAAGCACAATGGCTCAAATTGCGACATGTTTCAAATATGGGTGCAAAGTGCATCCACCTCTAAACCACAGGGGCTCAAATTGCAGTTAACTCTAGAATATTTAAACATCTTTCACCCCAAAATGTAAAACAGAAAAAGGGACTATGTAAACTCACATTGGTTAAGGTGAATTATCCTCTAAGTGTTGTGAATGTATGCAAGGCGAATCCCAAAGACTCAACAACGTAGCTAGTCGAAAAAGAAAGAATATCAAGCTTCCAATTCGCCAATTACAAGAGCTTATAATCAAAGCTTCAATTGTAGAAGTAATAGACTATAGAAGAAGGGTATGAGGGAAAGTTTAATCGGATTGAAACAATCGATTTAGAGGTGCAAAGTATAATGGGTCATAGGTGGGTTTTTATACTAGTTTTGGAGTCAATTAGCCATTAAAATTGGTCAACACCATAATGTAAGGTTTTATGATGAATTGACTATTTGACTAAGACTTTGACTGTTTGACTAAGACTTTGACTGTTTGACTAAGACTTTGACTAATCAATTTAAGGAATGTGTTAAGTTTATTTTCTTCTGAAATACTACACAAGATGATAGTTGGCTCAGTTGGTTGTCACTGTGTGTTGGTTGGCTGTGGACGCGGGTTCGAGTCCCGGTCCACACAAATCTTTTTTTTTTTGCAATTATTTCCCTAAAACTATATTATTCTAAATTCATAATATGATTATATAAGCCCGAAAGTGACTCGAAATATTTTTAAAACGTACAAAAGTGTCGAGATACAAATAATTATTAGTTTAAGGTATTTAAAACATATATTGTTTAAAACAATACATTCTTTTTATCATAAAAAAAATTAGGGGAAATTCGCGATGTTACATGTTGAGCCTGGAGGATACGATCCTGAAGATCAGTACGAACTCTCGCACAATGAAGTTTGATGCGCTCTTTACGACTGAGTGCGTCAGCCACCACATTCGCTTTACCAGGATGGTAGCGAATCTCACAATCATAGTCGTTAAGTAACTCAACCCAACGTCGTTGCCTCATGTTAAGATTTTTCTGGTCGAAGACATGTTGGAGACTCTTGTGGGCCGTGAAAACCACACATTTGGTTCCATAAAGATAGTGTCTCCAAATCTTAAGAGCAAAGACGACAGCGCCCAATTCAAGATCATGGGTGGTATAATTCTTTTCGTGGGTCTTGAGTTGTCTAGACGCATAAGCAATAACCTTGCCTCGTTGCATGAGAACACAACCAAGACCTTGGTTTGATGCATCACAATAGACCACGAAATCATCATTACCATCAGGTAGAGACAGGATAGGAGCTTCACAGAGTTTCAGTTTAAGAGTCTCAAATGCTTCCTCTTGTTTTGGTCCCCACTCATAAGGTTTACCCTTGTGAGTTAAGGCAGTGAGAGGAACAACGATCTTAGAGAAGTTGGCAATGAATCGACGATAATAACCATCCAAACCAAGGAAGGAACGGACTTCTGTTGGAGTTTTAGGAACACTCCAATCTTTGACAGCTTCGATCTTCGCGGGATCAACATGAATTCCGTTCTTATCAATGACGTGTCCCAAAAATTGAACTTCCTTAAGCCAAAATTCACATTTCGAGAACTTGGCATACAGTTGTTCTTTCTTTAGGAGACCCAAAATTGAGTGAAGATGCTGTTCGTGATCAGATTTTGATTTCGAGTAAATCAAAATGTCGTCGATGAAGACAATCACGAATTTGTCAAGGTAGGGTCTACAAACCCGATTCATTAGATCCATAAACACTGCGGGAGCGTTGGTCAATCCAAACGGCATGACCATGAATTCGTAATGACCATAACGTGTACGAAAGGCTGTCTTGTGAATATCTTCATCATGGACTCTAAGCTGATGATAACCAGAACGAAGATCAATCTTCGAGAAGTGGGTTGCTCCTTGGAGTTGATCGAAAAGATCATCAATCCTAGGCAAGGGATAACGATTCTTGATGGTGAGTTTGTTGAGTTCGCGATAGTCGATACACATCCTGAGAGATCCATCTTTCTTCTTAACGAACAAAACAGGGGCTCCCCATGGAGAAGAACTGGGGCGAATGAAACCTTTATCAGAAAGTTCCTGTAGTTGACTGGCAAGTTCTTGCATCTCAGAGAATATATAATTAATAAAGGTTTTTGAAAAAAAAAGTTAGTGTATGCCAAGGCTCGAACCCGGGTCTGAGACCGGGTGTGGTTTTATCACAAGCCCAGCCACCAACTGGGCTGGACCCTGAGAACAAATAAACTTGGTTTAAAATTAATTATATAGTTATACTTGAAACACATTTATAATTTTTATAAAAGAAAAGAATAAAAGGTCGTGTATTGGGGGACTCGAACCCGCGTTCCCTTGTAAACAAACAGACGGCACAACCACTTGATCTAGATCAGTGGTTGTGTTTGTCTAGTCTCTGTTTTAATTAAATAGCAATGTCTGCAGAAGATTTATCCCCAATTCAATTCCTTTGAACCCTAGGTTTATCAATCAACAAATTTGAACAACAATAACCCGATTGAACATAGGGTTATTGTTGTGAGATGGCCGATGAACAAAACCATGTAAAAACATTAGAACTTACAAAGCTTTCACGTGATTTTCGAGCGGTCAAACGGAAAGTCAACACGTGAGCAATTGAAGCTTGAAAGGTGTTTTTTAGCAGAAATTGAAGGTGAGGAAAGAGATATCGGCGAGTGTAGGAAGATGTGAAGGTCTCAATTTATAGTGGAAGGCTTGAATGATGCGAATGGAATGTTTTGACCCGTTTAAAGTCTATGATGTGTAATTGGACACAAATTTTGGAATGTTTTGATGTTAATTGGCGTGTAATGGACGCGTTTAGCCAATAATTTACAGAATTTACCATATCAAAGGTTAATTACGCGGTATAGGATTTGAATTTTGAAGGATAGCGTCGCAGTTGACTTCTCATAAGTCAACTGCACCTCTAATCTTGTTATAAGTATAATATAAATCAGGATTATTCCAATTAGAAGCTGTAGACCAGATGGTGGGGCTGTTTGTGTAATAGGAAGAACCGGCCATGGGCTCGGGTTCGAACCCCAGCCCATGCAATTGACAATTATTTCTCTAATATATATATATAATATAACCTTATAGTATGATACTAGGGGTCCAAATGTGTCCCGAAACATTTTTTAAAGGGCACGATAATGATAAAAAGTTTGATGTTTTATTAATAATCAACGTAACGTACAAGGAATTTAATGTGAAATGTTACAACTACCTCTATTATTGGACCAAAAATCCCATTTAGATTAATAAATCCTGAATCAGGCATACCAACATCATTCGCCAACTAAAGCTCCCTAATAAACCAGTAGCAGTGGCAATTATTGTAAGAACACCAGAAATCGACACCTCATTCTCACAGATCGAAGCACACCATTACCAAAGGGTCGGGTGGACATAGCAGTTAATCGTCAAGAACTAAAACATTCGCAATGAACATGTCAATAATTACATCAAACCTACAGAGATGTGTATTATTTTTTGCAATAAATTTAAACCTTTTAATCTTTGTTTGAAGCCTTAACTGGTGCGGATTTAGCCAACATTTCTGGCGAGAAACACCCATATGAGTTCCAATAAAGGTCATCGCACAATCACAACTGCTAAGTTGTCGGGTAAATATAGTTTACTCCCTTCATCCAACACCCCTTTTGTCGTTGATTGTAAAATCTTGCATCACATTTCCTTCTTGACATTGATCATTTTTACCAGAAAAAGGGAGCAATTTTATTCCTCAAAATAGCAAGTACATAATACTTTCTAGCCAAAAATTAGAAAGCATAACATTACATAATCTACAAAATTCAACTACTTATAACATATATCCCATCTTTAAACCAACTCTCTACCGACAAATAATCCACCTTTACTCTATGTTTCATCCACATGAATGTGTCTTCTTTGATCTCCGTAATGGTTTTTGTTGTAACACCCCAATTGATGGCGGAAACATCGAGGTGTCACGTAGTGACGATTGCTCAATAGCTCATGGTACTAAAGTGTAAATTTGAATACATTGAATTGAATAGTTTATTACATGGAAAGAAAAACAATGATTAAAACTAGCAATCTAAACTTAAAATACAGTAAATCTCAATCTATGCCTAAGTTCCAAAAGCTTAGATTGCTAGTTTTAATCATTGTATTTCTTTCCATGTAATAAACTATTCAATTCAATGTATTCAAATTTACACTTTAGTACCATGAGCTATTGAGCAATCGTCACTACGTGACACCTCGATGTTTCCGCCATCGGTTGGGGTGTTACAGATTGGTATCAGAGCCATGGTTATAGGGAATTAGGTTATTAGAATGCCTTTTAGCCTAGTCTATAACTAAGGTTACATTCATAAGTCCTCTCGTGTTTATTTCTCTTTATCCTATTATTTTCTTTCAAGATATTTTCGCTATGATTCTTTCTCGTTATTCTTTCGGTGTTTTGTTTAGAGAAGAAGATACTCGTATTTCACAAACGAAATGATATCACCAAGTTAGGAGTGACATCCATACCTTGGTGATTAGTTTCACTCCTCTATATGTTATTTATCTTAGGAATATATCTTTGAGATAGGAGTGACATCCGCACCTCAAAGAGAATTTCTTTCAAAAAGGAACTTAACCACTAAGCTGGGAGTGATATCCTTAACTTAGTGATTGGTTTCATTCCACAATCGTTTTCAATTTTGAAATACATCTTTGAGTTAGGAGTGAAATCCAAATATCAAGGATCTAATTTTGCATCTCGTTTTTAATCTCACTAAAGTTTTGGAATTCACTAGTGATGGGGCACGTGCAATCTGAAAGGTGAGCGCCTGTATCCTGAGTTTTCTGTCTAGGCCTGGTATTTCGTATAAATCTCAATCAGACGAGGGACCCGTATACCTACCTGGGAACTCTTGGGATGAGCATTCACTTATAAGCTAAAGTACGCCCCCACAAGTCACTAGGAAATTTCAAATACTTGAGTTGGTCAAAGTTTCCTATAGAAACAATTCCAATGTTTTATATCATTGATATTTATGTTTGTTTATCATTTAAAGATTCCATTTAATCACTTGATGTTTCATATGCCATTATTCATTGATCATTCGCTTTTGAATCCCTTATCATCATTACTAAAACTTTTGTTCGATATATTATCGCATTAAAGCTTACACTATTTCACTTATGCTCATGATTCTTACACTATAAGGTATCACTCGTTTTGCGCTAAAACATTTTTACCCATGACTTAAGTTTTAAACTTTGTGTTTAACTTTGATCACATCCTGATTTTAGGAATGTTGCGTCATCATACAGTTAAAAATGAACATGATTTTTCCAAACTTATTATTTCAACCTGTTTTATACCTTCATGTTTACAAGCTTACTTGATCGAAGTCACAGTATATCCTCATATACCTAATACTAATATTGCCGCACCCAGTCTCCTAAGCCATAGCCAACTACCATTAGTTAGAACTTCTTAGTCAGACTAAACTCATACATAAATGCCTACCTACACGATACGCACTAGTACACTACTCTCTAAAACAATTAATTTGACAATTTATTCTATAAGTCTTTTCACAAAGCCTATTCTCCAAATTAGAACACACTTTTCATACACCTTGTGCCTTGAAACAAATAGCACGCTATGAGCCCAAAGAGATGTCTTAACGATCCTGCAAATAAATGATCTTTCAATGTATAAATTTCGTAAAAGTTTGAAAATTTAAAAGGTTTCAAGTTTACCTAGTCTTAACGGGTAACACTTCGATTTTCTCAACATTTCATAACAAATAAAAATTTCCGACTTTTCAACCCACAAGTTAAAGAAATGTTTAAATACAGAAAATTTTATTTTCCAAAATTCGTCAAGGCATCTGGGATCATTCATAACCTTCACATCATTTTAAATCTTGGTCTTTCAAAACACATTAGATTTACACACACTTCATGAAATGGTTTCATCTTGCATTTTATAAACTTGCATTGCATATTTTACAAATCAAATGTAAATCTGCATGTTTTCATATAACATATCCAATATATGTTTTCGGGAGGAATTTGCAACTAATAATATACCTTATAACACTTTTGAAACTCGACTTCTCGTAAACACATGAAAATGTGTACCTACGAAATCTTTTCAAGTGAACCTGTTTTGAACTTAAAACATTCTTTGGTTTCCAAAAAGTTATCCTCATACCAGTAGACTATATGTCTGTTCTGCGCACTTTCATTTACAGTAAATTTCATTATTTTTTTACACCATTCTATTTATAGTTACGTTCGTACATTATCTTATTATTTTTGTATTATTCTTTTGCTAGTAGTTATTTTCACGCGTTATTCGCAACTATTCTCGCACTAGTTATTAGTAGTTATTCTTACAACACTAGTTTTGAGTACTAATTTAACTCGTTTACTTTCATTTTGTGCAAATTATGCGATTTACTCGATTTACGTTATGCTATTCTTTCAATCGAAATTTTATGCTATACTTATATACTTACATGAACGCATATCTGGTATGCATATTTTTTTTTTTGTTGTGAGCAAAACCCTGTTATACTTTACATTATTTTGTTCATCATCATGACCAACGAACATACTAATTGATAGCTCATATGAGATCTAAGCCAGTTCCCTTGTACGACTTGGTTCAGAGTATTCCTCTAACCCGAGGGGAACGGTGTAATCCTTAGAGTTTATCAATATGGTTGTTTAGAGCCCAATGATGTGAACAGAAATTTACCGGTTAAGGGTGAACCCGAAAGGTGAAGAACCCCTAATCATGTCTTATACTTACACATTAATCTCATTACGGTTAAAAGGTGAACCTGAAAGGGGAAGAACCTCTAACCGCATCTTATACTTGAGCAGTATCTACTACTACTTAACACATTTTGGTTGCACGCATTGTTTCTTGTATTACTTATGTTAGTGTTATGGAAAAGCATAGAACCCTAGTGTAAGTAAATCGATGATTATGGTCCGGAACGCAATCATGGATTTACAGGTACATGGGGGTGGTGTGTGATTCTACTTAGGCTATTGGTAGACAATCAGTACGAGTCCAAAGTATCAGTAGTGTGGTGGGTTAGCTGCGGTACACCCTATATATAAGCACGAGCGATATTGCGGGAGCGGACTAGGAGTCTAACCAAGAACCTACCCATTACTATCTCTTTATTAGATCGTTGACTAATAGCTAGCATTTTCGATAAGAATGTTCTTACACGAGCTTCAATTCGACTTCCTAGAGTCTTCCTCTGGACAGTCCACACAGAAAACACAAACTTTATTAGTCGAAATTCTGTTGCACGTCCTTAATAAAGTTCGGTCAAAAACTTCTCTTAAGTAAGGGAAGCTACTATAACACTGCCATGCCCTAACCAGTTACATACTTTTCCCAAACCATGCTCATTATAAACTCTTAATTCTCTAACATTGGGTAAAAATTTAAGGATTTTCAAACTCTTATTTTAGGTATTAAACAACTACTTCAAACTTTGTCAAATCATGGCTGATGCATTTCTTAAAATCTACTTGCCTTTTTACAAATGTCTTTTGTTTCATGGAAACCTTCACTTGAAAGTAATTTCGGGACGAAATTTTCTAAAGTAGGGGAGACTGTGACAACCTGCACCCTTCACTTTTCATAAATGTGCATAATTGGTTCCTCAACTATTTCAAAATTTTCATTTTTAACCCTCGTATTTTAATAGGACCAAAATTCACAATTTAATAAAACTTATAATTTTTATAAGTAAAAGTATGCACGTTTTATACTCACATCTACGCCCGAGCACGTATGTTTCAGACCTTGATACTCAAAGCCCTTAATTTTCGGTCCTAAAACAACTTAGAAACAGAAGGAAACAAGTCTATAACTTAAAATTGATTAAATTAGAAAAATTATTTTTTTAAGCCCTCGCGGTCCGCTAAGACGGTCAAACAGTCAAAGTTCCAGTCAAAGTCTCAGTCAAAATCCTAGTCAAAGTCCTAGTCAAATAGTCAATTCATCTTAAAACCTTACTTTATTGTGTTGACCAATTTTAAAGCCTAATTGAATCCAAAACTAGTATAAAAACCCACCTATGACCCATTAGACTTTGCACCTCTAATTCAATTGTTTCAATTCAATTAAACTCTCCCTCATACCTTTCTTCTAGAGTATATTAGTTCTACATTTGAAGCTTTGATTATAAGCTCTTGTAATTGGCGAATTGGAAGCTTGATATTTTTTCCTATTCGGTTTCTTTTCTTCTAAATTGGACTAGTTTCGTTGTTAAATCTTTGGATTGCTCGCATTTTCTCGCTCGCTTAGTCATCTAGTCATTTGGCGAAAGTGAGTATTTCCTATCGCCTTTTTTTTTGTCTTTATTCACTTTTAGGGGGTTACATCTACACTTATACAAAATACACATACAAGTTCACATTTTTTACAATACAATTCTAGTACATTGTGCATTTGCTTACATACGTGTTTTATGCTTAGGCATTACATGTAGAATATATTTGTACTTAGTGAAATCATTAACCATGTACAAGCCGACCTTAACATTGGATAGCGCTATTGGATTGACAACCCACCTAGATGATTCTCCCCCCCCCCCCCTTTCATCGGAGAATCCATGGTCATTGTTAAGTTATTATCCATTTATTGGATAAGTACACTGCCGTTCATTCTAGTACATTTATACAGTCACAAGATTGATTTCGCTCATTTGTATGATACATAGTTTACATAAATGCACTGTAGCTTTGCACTTGAATTGTATAACATTTTCCAACTTCAGATATATATTAAAACTAGGAATGCTCACCAACATTTCATATGTTGACAAAACTTATTTTGTACATGTTTCAGGTGCAGTTTGATCTTAGTTCCATAGCATTGGATTTTAGTGCTTGCTTTTAATAATTTATTTCAAATTTCATGTTTCCCATTTCATCCATGTAAGACAATTTAAATTATTCAATAATATATTTACATTTTAATACCATGTGCTTTTGAACAATCGTCACTACGTGACACCTCGATAATTCCGCCATCGGTTGGGGTGTTACATTTGTGTATGCCAATTGCGTTTCCTTGAATATCTTTACATTCCTATGTGACCAACTCTTTCATATTGTAGCCATCACAATACAACTTACAGCCTTCTTTTGTTTTGGGGTAACTTTAAGTTCTCTACACAATTTAGTAGTTCTTTGATATCATTTCCTTTCACTAAGTCGGCCCGACGGAACCACACACCAACCACCCACCAAACTAATTTTGCAAACAGACACGATACTAGAACATGTTCAACCCTGTCTTGCTCGATTCCGTAGCAGGGACATTCCAAGTTCCCGACTTGTTCTCCTATTTTTACCAACTCCACCTTTGTTGGAATCCTTTCTGCAATACTTTTCCACACCATTGCGGCCCAGTTGCACCATCTCATTTCTACACCAAATATTACGTTTAATTGTTGACACTGATAATGGTAAGATTTTTGTGATTAGGGTGGTGATTTGGGAGGACAACCTTGAATTTTGGGTTTTTATTGTTTTTATTGTTTAAGATTTTTACATATATGATAATATAATATTTTATTTTAGATAAACTACACAAAAGACCTTGTAATTAAATCGTTTAATTACATGATTCTTTGAATATCAAAGGGGGTTCTATTCACTTTACTTCAAATTAACAGAAAATCAAATTGTAGTTAGCCTTAATACTCAAAGGTGTTACAAAATGAAACCATAAAAACCTAAAATTGTTAAATAAATTCTAGTATTTAAAGATATTATTTTTGAAAAAACAAAAGTACTATCTATGTAATTAAGTCGTTTGATACTTTCTTCATTTTCTTGTTCGCTCCTGCTTCTTTCTTTCATGCTAAATTGCTAATCCACTTTAGAAAACCTCATAACATATTAGAACTTTGTGTTTTTTAATCCGCATGTCATCTAACTAAGCATTGGATTAGGCTTTTCATCTTGATCTTGTTCTTTGCATGAGACAAAAAGAAAGAAGCAATGTGGGATACAGATTTGGTAGAGGTTTATGTCTTTTAGAGAGGACGTCCTGAGCTCAAGCATGTAGTTTAATTCAATTTTGTGTAAAATCGAGTGGTTTAACATTTATCTTTCTCAATTTGAATAAAAAAAGAAAAAAAAAACTGGTTTGTTGCATTGTGTATCGTGTTTGGTACAATTATCTCATTTTTGCTCCTTTTCACCTTTAACCTACAAAGAAAAAATCACATCACAATATCGTATTTCAAGTTTGAAGATAATTATAATAATGCAATATTAATTACATGATTAAGATCAAAATGAGAATCATTTAAAAGGCAACGATATTGTCACAATTCATGATGGGAAACAGCGGCGAAGGTTGAACGGAAATTTCGAGGGATCGAAAGTTTCCAGGGTCGGAACCGTATATACCAAAAAAAATTATACGAATACCATATAATCGAAACTTATGAGCAAAAATTTTGATGGGTCGAGCGTCCCCTTCCACCACTATGAAGCTGCGCCTATGCGAAAGAGACACAGTTATCTTATATATCAATCGTTCATTGAAATATGATACAAATATCAAGTAAAAAGTTATTTAATTTCTTATTGTTTAAAAGAAGTCCAACCAATAATGATGAATAGGATGATGAAGATGGTAGGATGAGATAACATATGGAATCTATATTATTTTAGGGTATATTTTCTAGTACTATCACGTCAAAAAGATCCTAAATTATTATAGAACCACTAAGTCACTGAGGCATTTTAGGGTATTTTGTCTAGAATTTTTTAAATAAAGCAAAACAATTAAATTTAATTACAATTACATTACAATATATTAATAATACAACTAAATAAATAGTACTTAAAATAAATAGTAAAAATATTAATATTTTATTTATATTATTATTTTATTTAAAAACTTTATTATATTATATACTATTAATAATATATTATATGCTATTAATATATTATACCGATCCTGACAATACAGATACCGAACGATACGGTATCGGTTCGGTACCGGTATGGTACCGGTATGGTATCGGTATTTTACCTTAAAATACCGATACCATACCGATCCCGTACCGATACCGATAACACCGAAACCGAAAATCCATAAATATGGGTACCGATACCGATCCCGAAACCACTCGGTTTGATACGGTATTGGGATCGGGATCGGGACGGGATCGGTATTCAGCCTTATATGCTCATCCCTAATTAATATATTATATACTATTATTTTATTCAAAAACTTTTCATACCGATCCCGACAATACCGATACCGAACGGTATGGTATCGGTATTTTACCTTAAAATACCGATACCATACCGATCCCGTACCGATACCGATAATACCGAAACCGAAAATCCATAAATATGGGTACCGATACTGATCCTGAAACCACTCGGTTCGGCATTGGTTCGGTACGGTATCGGGATCGAGATGGGATCGGTATTCAGCGTTGTATGCTCATCCCTAATTAATATATTATATACTATTATTTTATTCATATTATTTTATTAAAAAAATTTATTATATTATATACTAGTAATATAAATAACATAATCTTATGTAATTTCGTTACCAATTTCATATGTTACCTTATGTGTAGATTTCTTTATTTTTTTTAATGTTTACAATCAAAATGGAATCTCGATTGTATAATTCATTAATTGATTAACATCTCATCTAAATCTTGACCGTAAAACGCGCAACGCACGTGATTTTATACAACTAGTTAAAATTAAAATTGCATTAAAATATTGTTGTTGTCCACTCTCTGCCGTTGACAACACTTAGATCTGGATTTATTTTTATATTTATAATAACAAAATCAATAAATATCAAAATAAAACTGCATATATTATATATACCACAAAAAAAAATTACAATTAGCATTTGTCAAATCCTACCACTAGTTACAAAAATATTGTGTCAATACATTACGTTAGTCTAGACTAAACATACGGATATATTGAAAATGAAGGTTGCGGCATAACCAGACCACTCTTCACGAATGACAATAATATCCGCATCCGTGTTAGCATCTACTCCGCATCATGTGCAACCCCAACAAATGCCTGCAATAAGTAATTTAGTATTAAGTCGGTATATACAACTATGAGATCCAGGGAAGATAATGAAATAACGAAGAAGTGCCACTAAAACAGAACAAAACTGATGTACGTGCAAGCAGTTTTGAACATCAACAATGAGCTCTATAACTTCGAATCCCTGATTCAAGATAGCACCTAACATAAGCATTTATCTGAACCGGAAGACTAGAATTTGAATCCTAGGTACATAATGTGAATCTATTACAATTAAGTTACCAAGCCAATAAATACCTTAGTTTGGCCATCACATCTTGAACAGGTCCATGTAAAAAGATCTTTAAAATCTAAAATGTAAACATGCATGGATAAAGGCAACTTCTGGTTATCATATATAGTTGTGCTCAACAAATTTATCCACAATGTTCACAATACTATGTAGCTAACTAGCTAAGTTCCATCAACCACGACTTACATTGGAGGCTTCAGCAACAGCGGCTAGCGGTCCTGTTAAGCGGCTGCAATGGCGTTGATGGGAGTGTACAAATGTACAATAGATCAGCAAAACCAAGTAGTTATTGAACCCCAAGCTCAGAAACTGCAGCAAATGTATTTCCAGAACCTGGAGGAATTCAAAGTTGGAATCAGTACAAACGCCTATGCGCTTAGGCGAAAATGTTATAGAAAATGGAAAAGTGATGAACGAATTAAACGCCTTAGCGCCTAAACGCCTAAGCGAATAAGCATGTATGCGCCTAAGTGAATAGCCTATGCACCTAAACCTATGCGCCTAAATGAATACGCGTGTGCAGCCAAACCGCCCAAGCGCACAGTTTTATTTCTGCCAAAACAGCCTCAAACGCATAGCTTAATTGTTGCCAAACTGCCCCAAACACGCAAGTTATTTGCTGACAAAATAGACCCTATTGTGCAGATTTATCGCTATCAAAATAGACACAAACACGTAATTTTTTTACTACAAAAACAGGTCGCAAACGTGCAGCTTAATTGCTGAAATAGATTGGCTATTGCTGAAATGGGCTGCTTGGAAGGGTATAACTACTGAATATACAGTTACGCACATATATATTTGATTGAAGTACTACCCTTAGAATATATAAAGCGTAACAAAACAGTTATCGGGCTAGATGACGACTGTATAATTTGTTTCCCGGTTTTAAAACATAACAGCAGGGAAAAAAAGACAATATGCATATTCAAATCAAATTACCTAATATCTTTGAGATGAAGTTTTAGGTAATCTCTCCTCTGCTTGGTTTTATTGGGTTTTGAAAAAGACAATATACTAAAGAGTTATATTAAAGACAATATACTTAGGAACCTACTTGCTTAAACGCATAGGCGTTTAGTCGCCTATTCGCATAGGTGTTTAGGCGCTAAAGTGTATGATTTGCTTACGCGACTAAGCATTTAGGCGCTTAGGTGCTTGATTCACTTGGGCATCTACTCGCTTAGATGCATAGGCGTTTAGTCGCATAGGCGCTTACTCACTTAGGCGTTTAGGCGCTAAGGTGTGTGATTCGCCTAGGCGCCTGAAATAACCAAAAACAACCAAAATGACACTGGCATTTAACTAATACATTATTCCTCAATCTAACTAAACATTCTTTCTCAAAAACAAAAACATACACACAACATATAAACATTATTTGTCAATTTAACTAATCACACACAACATTTAAATACTGAAAACAGCAAGCAAACTCCTAAAAAACACTGCATTTAAGCAAACACCTTGTGTGCACAGCAGAAAACTTAAAAAAATACACTAAAACATGAACACTCATATTCATATTCTTATTCACAGATTTAAAAAACACATAAACTGTACATACTGAAATCCAAAAAGATCCAGAAAATGAAAGACTAAACAGGAGGAATATTACTGAAAGAAAAGCCTTTATAACCCTTGTAAGCATAGTAAGCAATCCTGGTATAAACAACACAGCCCCCAAAATAGCAAAAAACACACATAAGGCCTATTTTGTAGTAGTGATTGAAGTGAAGTGACGAGCTAGGGTTCGACTGAACTTACTGAAATGAGGAGCTAGGTTCAATTGCTGAAGTGAGGAGCTAGGGTTCGATTGCTAAAGTGACGAGCTAGGTCTGACATTGTAAATGATGGCTAATTAGTATCACATTTCAACAATAAACCATAATAACTAAAAAACAATACATAATAAGATAAACCCTAACCTGATTAGTATCACATTTCAACAATAAACCATAATAACTAAAAAACAATACATAATAAGATAAACCCTAACCTAATTAGTATCACATTTTGAATGTTTCTGAAGAGGGTTACGATCTGAAGAAGTTACGAGGGTGTTTGATGCAGGGGTTTTTAGCAGAGAAGGTTAAGATCTGCAGAGAAGGTTAAGATCTGCAGAGAAGGTTTTGTTGGATGGTGTTTGATGGGGTTTTTTCTGATCGAAGAGGGTTCTGGCCGGGTTACGATCGAGTGTTTGATGTAGGGGTTTTTAGCAGAGAAGGGGTGGGTTACGATTGAGTGTTTGATGGGTTTTTTTTCTTAAGTGTTTGCACAAGAATAGAGGAAGATAGAGAGCTGGGCGCGAGGAGGGAAAAGGAAAGCCTGAAATATTTGACACCAAACATGACACTCAATTGTTATAGTGTCATGTTTTTTAAAATCTTGACATTAGATTGTTGACACGCAAAAAAAGTGTCATTGTTTGACCAATTTTTTTAAAAGATGACGATTTTTTAATGACACACGCTTTTGCGTGTCATGAATCCTCGCGTGTCATTAAATGTGTGTCAAGATAGGGGTATTTTTCTAGGTGTGTTGACTCTACACAATTGTTACATAAATAATATTCGTGGAATATCCATTGTGCCATAAAAAAAATTAGTCTAAACTTTGTTGCCCACTTGATTAATAGTTTAGTAAATGAGTTAAAAGGTTAAGCACTTATTAGTTAAGTGGTAGGGACGATGTATACACATCCTATTTGTTAATCGTTGATTACCCATCGTTATTAATGTTTTGTCATTCTAATAAGTATTAATTACTTATTTAAGAACCTCAAAAAAAGTATTAACTCATAGCTCATCCTTTTAATTATTTAAATAATAATTTACGATAAAGTCACCATCTTCATCTAACTTGTCCACAAAACAAAACAAAACTATTGTATTTAAATATGGTTAAGCTGTCATATTCAAGTTAGAAGGATTTGGATCTGACTTTCTTTTGGAACAAGCTAAAAAGAAGTATTCTTAACCTTTTTTAACAGCAAAATGATATGAAAGAATCATCGGTTAACAAACTGAATGTTTTGAAAACCAAACCAGTCATTGAACTAGTAGAGTACCGTATTTGTTTCTGGTCAGACTGGTCATTCTGATCATGAAAACATTGATCTCACTGATTAAGTTCTTTTATTAAGAGGTGCAACTGCTGATGAAGACTAGCTCAATTGGTTAAAACTGGAGGAGCTAAAGTGGAGGTCATGTGGAGGTTGAGTGTTCGATTCTTGTTGAAGTCATATCTACCACATGTGGCCATGTGGGGGTTCCACCTGGGGAGATCCCCAATCCAGGTGGAATGAGTAATCAGTGCAGGCTGAACCAAGGTGTTAGCCGAAGCTTCACCGGTTGCACCACTTGCCGTTCAAAAAAAAAAAAGTGTAACTACTAACATTATAGACCTATAGAGTGCAAGTCAGCTGCTAAAAGTTGCATCAAAATACAATACTAAAAACGTTGGAAAACCTCTTGTTAAAGAGTGTGCATTTCTTTCTCTCTCTCTCTTTTTTTTTTTTAAATGTATTTAAAGAGTATATGTAACTTGTATCTTCTAGTGTTGGCTTTCTTTGTCGTTCCTATATGAAGAAGGGATTAACACAGATCGATTTTATTTTGTAAAGAAAATTAAAAAAAAAATAACTAAACAAAGAATTGGTTTAACCTTGAATATATGATATTCAGCACCATTTATAACTCCTCACCAACCAGCTCCACAACCAACCAACATAAGGAAGGTAAATCAATGTGTCTCAAAACAGAGAATGATGCTCAAATTTAATCTTGCTGTAACCATGAATAAATCTACATATATGAAAGGGATTAATAAAATATATATTGCTGACACAATTTATTAATAAAAATTTGACTTGGCATCTATCTTGAAAAAATGGGACATTTAACCTATGTTGTGTTGATAATAACAAGTGACAACATAGCCTCTAATGTGTTTGGAATAACATTTATAAAAAATCAGTTGATAATTTGATTTCTAGTGGAAATCTATAATCTATAATTTATATTATCTTATTAAGGAGGAGTGATGTATAACATGGTAATTTACATTTCTATAGAACTTAACAAGCAATATGTACAACATATTCAAGCAAAAAAATTAAGGGTATTATTGGCATAGTTGTGACAATTAAGACACTTAGAAGGGTAGATTAGTAAATTTAGCATAATCCAATACCTCACATCCTAAAATCTTATTCCAATTATTCTTTTATGTCCAACTTTTAAAACACAAAATACAACCTAACCTATTATGCATCTTAAATGTGAGACCTTTCAACCCTTCATCTATGTTATTATATATACTTCATTATAATCAATTTCTTGAATGCTAATAGTCTTTTCATAACCCCAAACAAAATCTTAGAGCTAATTTCATGCTTTGAAACATTGTTTTGTCCAAAAAATTTATGTCTTCATTAGATGAGAAGAGAAAAAAAATCAATGAGAAGTTAAGACGCTTGCAAGATATGGTTCCCGAATGCTACAAGGTATAAAGATAAGAGTTAATCTTTATATACATATATACATATATACATTTTTTTTCCTACTTGTTCATATGTTCTTTAACAATTACAAAAATTTATATTCATAATATATCATTGTTTTGCTCCATTTAAATTTAGTTATTTGCTATAGACAATGGGGATGCCAGTGATGTTGGATCGTTGCAGAATCAAATTGAGGTAATTTAATTGTGCAACTAACAATTAAATCAATAAACAAACAATATTCAGAATTATTGATGAGAAAATATTTTTCAAAATTAATTAGTACAATTTTTTCTCTTCTTTGTGCATTTTTAGTTTCTCTCCATGAAGCTTTCAGAAGCCAACATGTTCTATGACCTATTAACCTCAACTCTACTGAATTGGATGATATGGCCCCTATGAAGGTAACATATGGCTTTCCTAACTATCCTTGTTAAGAAGTTGTGTATCTTGAATCATATATATTGTTAACTAAATAAAACGGACGAAATTATAAATATAACATTCTAGATTTGATAATACGTTTCTAATATATTATAAATATTACTTCCACTTACTGCATGGGATAAAAACTGATGTTGTAGGGAACAAATGGACATGAAGGACAAATGATGGAGAGGATGGTTGGAGAAGGGTATGGAGACTTTCCTCAATTTCAATCAACATGGTCTCCTTGAACGCCATGAAATAGATAACTCTGTAAATCTATATATGCATGCTCAAATATAACTTTATACATAAACCATATTTGTTATAAGACTTTTAAGGTATTTGTTGATCTATTTAATGTTCTTGATAAACGTTGTATGAAGTGTGGTTCACAATATTATTTTGCATTCGGCAATTGTATATTGTTTAAGTTCTAATTCTAATTAATAAAATAAATTAAACACTAGCATAAAGAGAAAACAAAAACTTAACTATGTGTTAATTACTTATGTTATTTGTATTAAAAAAAATAAGAAATCGAAAAGCCATAAATTCATGCTCACACTAATGAATCAACCCGAATCTTTATCTTCTATACTATATTATAAAGCATCAGTGAAGGATACCCGCAAAATTTAAGTAAAGACAACCTTTATTGCTTATAGTACAATGCTTATTGAAGTCATTAAGCGGGTAAAATTGTCTTTCTACCTAAATATTAAATTGTTGAAGAAATTAAATTAAACATAATTATAAAATTGATGAGAAAATTAACAATAATGTGGTGACTCTTTACATTCATAACCTCCATGTCTTTATTATGTTTATATCAATATTATATTCTTATAAATAGTAGTCATGTGTTTGGTATATAAATAATGTGGTGACTCTTCACATACATAACTTACATATCTTTCAATGTTTATAGTAAATAAATTATATCATATATTATGTATTTATATCTTCTTTTTAAATTTATGTTGTTGTAGGATGGTATGATGTGGCACTTCTGCACACAAATGAATATGTAGGCTTGAAGTTTGCTAATACACCCAACCCATGACACGTTTCAACCCATTAAGTGAGCGATATATGTAGGCTTGACGTTTATACAAGCAAATATGGTAGAGATACTTCATGAGCAACGTCATCATCTTCCTCGATGGTTTTTTGTTATCTCTGTTACTATAAGCTTCTAGGAATAGAATTTAAGTTTCTGATCTCACGAAGTCACCAATTGTTTACATATCCAAAAGAAGACAAGTTCTAATCAGTCGATTTTGTAGTTTTAACTATATTGATCACTAATTTGTTTGGTCCACTATATTTGTTACGGCGCTTGTCAAACTAACATAAGACGAGGGTATCTATGCAAATCATTGACTCTGCTGCATCTCGCTGGTGCCCTAAAATAATAGAAATATGTTGCACACTACAAACTACATTTTAGTAATTACATCACTTCCACTACAATCTTATTGTCATTAAGAGATACAACGCCACTTCACTACGCTAAGCACCGCTCTACGATGGCATACTTATCTGCCTTCAAGATACATAAAAGGGTCCCACCGAAGAACGTGGACCAATCTAAGGGTGTTGCAAGGAATAGTACGACCTATTGTGATGTACCCATTTAAAATATTCAGAAGATATTCTTATGAATTTCAGCTTTTAATAACATATATTTTATATATCGTTGTCTTCTACTTTATCATAACGAATGACCAACAAACACGATGCGCGAGGGGCAAAACAGATGCACCCGCCGCAACGCGCGGGCATTCCTACTAGTACATTATAAAGGAGGAGTGATATACCATATTGGAATTTTGACATGGGTACATATTTTAAAGCAACAAGTATAAGAGAATAAAGCTTATTTCATAAGGGTATTATAGGGATATTGGGGACAATTAAGACACTTAGAGGGTTAGTAGAGTAATTTTATCGTTTGTTTTTAGTTAAAAGCTAAAATATCATTCCTATAGTACCCCTAACTCCCTTCACCTTCCCTCTTAGGCCATATGAAGAGCTCTCCTAATCAATAATTCATTGATTGTGTTTTATTTATATTAATCATTCATAACAAATTCTATTCCATTCCATGAAGAAACTTCCATTGATAGTAATGGAAGGGATGTATGTAAGTTCTTGCTCTTATCTCTTTACCATTCACCTTCTATCTTTCTCTAATCAGTTTCTATCAAGCTCAATGCACATGTTTCGTTCATTGTTATCTCTTTACTTATCTATTTTCTATTCACATTCTACCTTTGTAGATAAGGTATTGTTGTCGATTTTTGTTTCAATGTTACTTAGTGTTGATTGTTGCATCTTCGTTTAGTTGAGACGCTAATGCTTCTAGCAGTTTATGATGATCAGCGCGCATCGGAGGGACCCCAGTAGTCCAGGTTTCTTCTATCGGTTCTAATTCTGTATAACAATTGTTAATCTATAAGCTACATGTTGATTATTACACTGTGTTACTTGTCGATTCGAATTGGTTGAAAACACTCAAAGTTTATCTTTAATTTATACCTTTAATAATTTTTACAAAGTTTAGTTGTTTAAAATGAGTGCAATAAAGACAGTTTCAATTGTTACAAATGTGATCAAGACTCTTTGCTGATCTTATGGTGCTTTTTGGAGCTATAGCTAGCTGCCAGATTCAATGTATGATATTAATCCTCCAGTTTAATCCTTCAACTCTTAAACATATAGTCCAATATTAATGATTTTAACTATTTTTATATACCCTTTATTCATCTAAATATAATTACTTAATGTTAAGTTACTTTTTTTATTTTATTTTTTTATAGCTATTTTTTTGCATGTTTATGGATATATAAAATTTTGAGGTGGCTAAGATTTTATCTTTTTGGTAGGTTTGATTCTTTGAAAGATCTTCATAGTATTGTCACTTAAATACAGAATACTTCATTATTTTATTAAAGGGTTTTTAATTTTTAAAATAAAATTTATCAACTTTTATTTCCATTGAGTATTCATTAAGCATCATTCTTAAGTTAACACATATCTCACCTTAAAACTTTTTCTCTTTCTGATTAAACAACATTCATTCTCCCCAACTTCCCAATTCAATTTGAAGATGGAAGTAGGTGGTATAGTGTCACCAGAGAAACAAAACACAGACTCCACTACGAGGTCGTCTTACACTTACTGGGTCAGAGAAGCTAAAAAAGCTTCAACAATTTGCTATCTCTTGAAATGTATATTAATATTAATTAATTTTTAGTTACATAGATTTTTTAAAACTTTTTTCTACATATGGATATACATATATCTCTTTTCTATTATTTATTTATTATTATTATTTTATTATTTCCTTATTATATATACCAAGCATGTCTAATAAGGTAATTTCAACATAATTTTAAGATGAGAGTTGAATAGACTCTTCACAAATGTCTATTTTTTTGGTTATTTCCTTCCCTTTTTGCCCCTTGTGTACAACATATCATGCTTATTGTATATGTGTGTAATACACACTTAATATCATTTCCAACATGTAACCCCCCATTTATAGAGAATTAGATGACCACATTAACTTTGTGAAACCCCTTATTATTATAAACCACTTCATAGTCCTCCATTATTACCCACCAACTAATCAATAAGCTATGATTTGCACATGAATGGATAACTTGAAATATCATTCTCTTATCTATTATGCTATCTTATTAAGTACCAAAGCAACATGTACAATTGAATCAACCTTAATTCATAAGGGTATACTAAGAATATTTGTCACAATTAAGATGCTTTTAAGGGCATGATAGTAATTTGATCATGGTTTTATAGTTAAAACATAAAAACTTCTTCCATACTTGCCATTATGTCACCAAAATTATTCTCTTCGTTTTCTTCTCAAGGCCCTTCATCGTCTTTCAATTAAATGGTTTCTCAATTCAATCGCATTCACTACTATTGAATGTCATTCTCCTTCAATTGCCCTACCTATTTATTGTGCCTTCTCTTCATAGACTCTCAACTAAAAGCATAATGTTCTTTGATCAAATTACGATTGTTCTTTCTCCTAAACACTAATTTTTCATTCATGTCTTTTAATTTTTCAGTGCATTTGAAGATGAATTTGTTACTCAATGGCTTCCATTCCTCTTCTATGTGCCTGCTTTCTTCCTCATGCCTCATGTTTACTTAACAGGTAACCAAGTCTTTGTGATTTAATGTTGATGTATGTTCTAGTATTTCTATCAGGTATTGATGTTTTACAAGGAACTATTTTAGTTGTGTCTACAGTTTTTTTATGCTTATTGTTGTTTTTTTTGCCATGCTTCTACAACATGTTGTGTCTACTATTTTTGTTCTTATTGTTGTATTTTGCTATACTTCTACAACATTTGCTTATAGTTTGTTAACAGAAAAAAATATGGATTTTTTTGTTCAATTTTGTAAACAAAAGGAGTTATATGTAAATTTCCCATGATGCGCATTCTTTGCACTACAAATGAGTTATAGGCATCTTATTAAGAAAATTAGTCAGTGCGTATTCTTTGTCATTGGGTGTTATTTAAACCCCGCAGCAACACGCGGGTAAACCCACTAGTATATAAAAAGAAACTTGATTATATGGATTGGGATAGCTTGTCGGTACATTTTACGGTGTATGTACAACTCTTAAATATGCTAGGCAATCATTGAGTGGACATGATAGGATGTGTCAAGAGAGAAATACAGGGAGACGAAAGTGATGTTTTTGTTGCCCGATCTTCATCCGAATCAAACAACAAATTTGAACACACCCACAATCAATCGAACAACACAGTAATTAATATGATCAATCTTTTGTATTTCTAGTTCAAAGTGAGTTGATTACAACTGAAATACCTAGACTTATTTGTACCAATCTTGTTGGAGATGTTGTCTTCTTCAGCCCAGCTATAGGCTCGGCCCGGTATGATTAACTTGATGAGCAAGTTTAGCATAGGGTTTTAACCTAATTAGTGCCTATAAATATATCTCTTGTACTTGTATATTTTGTATCACTCAATAAAAAGAATACCCCAGTTGCCCCACGGACATAGGTCAGTTTAGACCGAACCACGTAACATCTTGTGTTCGAGTACATGTGTGTTCTACGATCCTAACAAATCTAATAGATACCTTCTAATAGACAAAACCCTTGATGAATTGACACAACCCTTGATTGAATTGGATGATGAATTGTTGTGTCTTTTGGGTGAAACTGTCACACCCCGCCAATGCGAAAAAACGAGGTGCGACTTCGAAAGATTTCCAAGCACAAAGGTCACACGAGCATTGATTAAAATAAAGCGGGAAATTTCATTAAACAACCATATTTGTTCTACATAGAGTTAATTGTTTAAAAATCAAAACAATTGTATGTAAATGTCTAGTATTAGGACAACAACACAACGGTCCAAAAGAAGGTATCCCACAAATGCTCGCACGCGACCCCCGCAAGTTCATTTATCCATGCTAATTTCCTGAAAACATGCATTATAGGAAATATGGGTCAACATAAAGTTGGTGAGTTCACGGGTTTTCTATATGGTGGACATGTAATCCAAAACCGACTAAATCATTGCCTAGCTAGGGCAATAATTAATATGTGATCTGACATGAGCCCATAACCAAACCTTGACATGTTGTGCCTCACCCATTGTACACTAAAGACAATGAAATAATGTGAAATGCAATCACTCTTTTGATATTTGTCATCCGGTCAGAGCAACTGACCAAGAGTGGGGGTGTCAACCCAATAGATCTATCCTGGTGTTTCATGGCTAAGTCCATAGCTAATGGTTATGGTATGATGTGTGACACGGGGGCTTAATGGATCCTGAACCGTAATGTCTCATGTTCACATAATAGTCATGTATTGTAACTGAAAACTGTAAGCATGTTTTTCCCCCGAAAAAATGTAAAAACTGTAAAAAGGGGCCGTGAATACTCACTTGGTGTCTGAATGCTAGACTGAACTGGATCTGGCACTGCGTGTCTGACTTGGGATGCCCTAAGTTCATATAAAGGCACCTTAGGTGTTGTACCTCACTTATGTGTAGCCGAAATATCTAATGAAAATAAGTTAATTCCCCTCAATGCAACTCCTAGGTACTTACTAGAGTCTTGGAGCTCCTATATGATGTTGATGGTTGGTCGATACAAGCTCCTTGGGTGGGTAAACCTTCGGCCGAGGTGTAACAAAGAAAGAATGAAGTTATTTTCAAGTGTTAGTGTATTGTGGTGTGATCCAAATGAATCCTTGTGCCTCTATATATAGGCGAGTGATAGTGGTGATGTTCATGTGCCATTGGTTCACAAAAATGGAAGGTCAAAGGTGCTACTTTCATGGAGTGCAAAGTAAGATAACTTGCTTGAGTAAAGAGTTGACTTGAAGCTTGTTTGATTGTGTAAGGGGGGTTTTGGCCGATAATATGCATGGGGAAGGGGCACCACATATGTAGTAAGGTTGACAAGGGAGTCCTCTCATGTTTTTCTATGTTGTGCCCTCCTAATGCAAATGTTTGACCTTGATTCAAGTGTAGTCATCCTTTGGAATGTGCTAGCCGAAAAGTTTGTGTGTTTGTGGGCATTCTTGGGTGGTCAAAAGCCATGGGAAGTGTAGATGTGAAAAGCTTATTCCATGTTAGTATTAAGCATGGATTTGAGGGTTACTTGATTAGCTTGATGACTAGGAAATGAGAAGGCTTGTATGTATGTATGTATGCATACATGATCGCATATGTGTGTGTATGTAGTGTTTGTCACTTCCTCACCCTATGTATATGTGTGTATATGGCCGAGTATGCATGTATGTATATGCAAGAGTGTGAGTGTATCCTAGGTGATTTAGATAGTGTACAAAACATTGCACACTTCCTTGTCTTGGGAACATGTGGCTGAAAATGTACATAGGTAAAGAGCAAGGTATTCTAGGCAAGTCAACTTGCATATGTTTGGTTAACTAATGTGGACTATGATCCCATTTGGGTAAGTGTCTTGGATTTGATGGGATTGTGTTTTGATGTGTACATGCACATGTGTATATGTGGCCGTAGATATGTATATATACATGATAGTGTATTTGTTTGATTCACACACTCATACAAGTCTACATGGATCAAGTTTTGAGGTTATGTGTGGACACATTGTTCGTATATGTACTAGTTTTCTAGATTACATGTTGGTAACCTCTTTGTTCATGAACATTGTTTGATTTTGTCCTTGTCGGGGTAACCATTTGAAAACGTATGATCAGTTGCATGGATCTCTTATTGTTAGGGTTGTGCATGGAACTCTTATAGTCTAGTATGAAATATTGGACTAACTGGGGCCTTGAACTAACTAGTGGGTCTTCTGTAAGACTATATGCCTTGAGATTGACCCGTTGGAACCCTGTATAGCCCAACTATGATGCAAATGTTAACATGTAATGCTATGCACACGGTGAACATGTAGCTAAGTGTACGGATATGACCTGTGATTTCGGCGGGTGTCACACAAACCATGAGTCCCTTCTGATTTTGTCGCTCCCCTTGATTTTGGCACCATATTGTAATCGACATATCCCTAGGACATGTCGTGATGCTTGTGATCTTTAATCCCATCCCAAATCAAGTTTCAACATTATCACAATTAACTCCCTAGACAATCCTAAACTAACCTCTTACATACCAAATTAACTATTACGTATTCACACCAAGACCCTTATACTAACCCCTGACTCAGTTGATGATTAAGTCAATCATATATCATTCTGCCCCTCGATCACAAATGGGTCATCATTCTTGAACTTCAATCTTCATGGTCACCAACATCTTTGTTCAACACTAAAACAATGTCTTCGTTTTCATCACCATAGAAACCGTTATGCATTCCTTCCTAGATTTGGTTATTGCTTACACATTCCTTCATTCCATTAGGACTATAAATTGATGAGAAATCCTTTGTAGCATTTGCATCTCCTTTCTTCCACTCGGGTTCTCCTTCAAAGTCTTCATCTTGATCAATCTCATAATCTCCCCTTGTAACATCATCATCTTTCAACGTCATTGGCCATGATATTTATTTAAATAACTTCCATAGCTTCTTCGTTCCTTTGCCTTATTTCTTTAAAATCTTGCAATCATTTGTTGTTTGGACACGAGAAAACGTAATGACCGAAATCTTGACGACAATAGCACCGAACCAATGTACATGCCATCGTTTCTTTTTCTTTTCAAATGATAGTAACCTGTTGTGTTTTATTTTTCAAACCAAAAACATCCCCTGGGTGGTCTGTTTTCATTGTTATATTTCCAAACGCATCAGGTACAACTTTCTTTGATCGCTCCATGAAAGCCTTTGCCTCTCGATCAATTTTCTAAGCAACAATATCCTTTGTTCCAAGAACAAACCTTTTTTTATTTTTATTGAACATCCCGGTGGTCCTCCTTGAATGCATATACCATCCAAAGTGTGTCATCTAGCACCACTATTAGTAACCCATGAATCGAACCGAACCATTCTTGTTTTCAGAACATACTCACCGGCAACAAACCTTTGAGGATTCTCCATCTTTCCTTCAGGTTTTGACCATCGTCAATCTTCAATCTAGCAAGTTCCTTTGCGATTCCCCCTTGGCTTCCCATTTCCAAGGAATCTCGTCTCTTCTAGATAATCCATGCGATGTCATCTTCCCCAGAAGAACAACCGTGATCATCACACTATTGGTAATCAACCCTCTTAATAGAATCCTCAAATCCTTCGTAGCCTTCATATTCACCATCATCATATCGATCAAATTGTTTGTTAGAACTAATGGAAAATCTGAATTCTGATGTCTCCCATGATGAAAGGCAATCCCTACGCAAGCCTTTTTTCCTTTGTCGCCACCCTGATCATGTCTTCCTTCACCAAATCCAACATCACAAGATATGGACTCTACTACCGCTGTTGACCTGATCTTCATCCGAATCAGACAACAAACCATAGAACAAATCTTTGTTATCCATAATAGCATGAACAATATAACAAACTCACAATCAATCGAACAACACATGAATTAATATGAACAATCTTTTGTATTTCTGAATTGAAAGTGAATGGATTACACACGAAATACCTGGACCTATTTATACTAATTTAATAGATACATTTTAATAGACACAACCCTTAATTGAATTGGATGATGAATTGTTGTGTCGATCTCTTGGTTGAAACCATGTGTCCCTTCCAATTACCTCGCTCGCGTTGATTTTGGCGTCATATTGTAATCGACATATCCGTGGGACATGTTGTGATGCTTTTGATCTTTAATAATCAAGTTTCAGGATTGTCACGATTAACTCTCTAGAAAATCCTGAACTAACCTATTACATACCAAGCCAACTATTACATATTTACACCAAGACCCTTATACTAACCCATGACCTAGGTGTGATGATTAATTCGGTCATCAATTTTATCTTAGTTGTCCTTATTAAAATATGATTCAAACCTCCCCATGCACCATGCACTGAAAGGGTCAACTGGGTTCCTTATTCTCGGGCTTTATTTGTTCAGCTTTTACTATTTCCTTGTTTATGTTTAAGTTTGAATAAGGTGGTTTAGATCCGTTTTTCTTGTTTTTCAGTTGCAGACCGTTGTAATGCTGCCTATAAATAGGCAGCCTTTCTTCTTGTTTCATTATTCACAAAAGCAATAATAAGCCTTGAGTTGATCCTTTATTATTCTTGTTATATTGTGCTCTTATCCAACAGTGGTATCAGAGCCTTCTGTTCTAAATCGTTCATCTGATTCCTTTCAACCTCTATGGCTGAACAAGCTAGTACCCTACCTACTGCTCCAACCCCAATCCCAGTCTTTAAGGGAGAAGGGTATGAATACTGGAGCATACGATTAAAAACCATTCTGAAATCCAGAGATCTGTGGGAATTGGTAAATCAAGGAGTGAATGAAACTGAAACAAATGCAGGAAGACTCAGAACTGCTAAAAGAAAAGATACTCATGCAAATGGCCATCATTCAGCAGGCTGTGCATGATCAGCTTTTCTCCAGGATTGCTGCTGCGGAATCTGCTAGAGAAAGCTAGGAGATTCTGAAGATGGAGTTTCAAGGAGATAATCAGGTCAAAGCAACTAAGCTGCAGGGATTAAGAAGAGACTTTGAAAATCTCTCAATGAGAGAAAATGAAAATGTTGGTGATTACTTTTCTAGAGTGATGGGGATAGTTAGTCAAAAGAGATCATATGGTGAAACAGTTTCAGATCAAACAATTGTTGAAAAGATTTTACGAAGTCTTTCACCAAAGTTTGATTTTATTGTTCCATTTATTGAGGTTTCACTTGACTTAACTATCCTCACTCCTGTAAAGCTGATGGGTTCTTTGCAGTCTCAAGAAGAACGTTTAAACAATAGATCTAATGAGAAGGTTGAAAAGACTGAAAATAATGAAAAGACTAAGGAGCATGCCTTACCAGTTGTCCAAGAAATCAATCGGCCATTTAACTCTCGTGGTAGAGGAAGGGGTCGATCCAGAGGCCGTGGGAGAGTAAGAATGTTTGATAGAAGTAAGGTGCCTCAGTGCTATACTTGTAAAAAGTATGGACACATCTCAAAAGACTGCTGGTATAACGAAGACCCCTAGGTGAATGTTGTTGCTGAAACAACTGATCAAGGAGAGAGTAGTGAAGAACAACACTTGTTCATGGCATGTGTTAAGTGTCATGATGGACCATTTTCACTAATGGCCAATACTGCTCTTGTATATGAGACAAACAACCTGTGGTTCTTGGACTCAGGTTGTTCTAATCATATGACTAGGGCCAGATCTAGCTTCACCAAGTTGGATGAAACTTTTAAGTTGAATGTTTAGTTGGGAAACAAGAAATCCTTGGCAGTTGAAGGAAAAGGAGAGGTAAGAATCAAAACTGGTCCTAATACACATAAACTTTTGGCTAATGTGTACTTTTCTCCATCATTGGAGTACAATTTATTAAGTGTTGGACAGTTGATGAGAAAAGGTTACACTTTGGTTTTTGAGAATGATAAGTGTACAATCAGCATTCAAGATCAGGAAGTTATGAAGATACCAATTGCTAGCAACAACATGTTTGTAGTTGATGCAACAAAGGCAGAACCATGCACTCCCAATCAAACTGCTTCTGTAGAATTGTGGCACAAGAGATATGGTCACATAAACTGGGAAAATCTAAGAAAGCTATTTGAAAAGCAAATGGTGATAGGAATGCCAAGAATCAAGGGTACAAGTGTGTGTGAAGGTTGTATCTTGGGCAAACAAATCAGGAAGCCATTCAAATAAACTTCATGGAGATCAACAAGAAAACTGGAATTGATTCATGCTGATTTGTGTGGACTAATGCAGGTACCAAGCCTTGGTAATAGTCTCTATTATTTTCTTCTCATTGATGATGTGTCTCGAATGTGTTGGGTATATTTTCTTGCTAAAAAGTCTGATGCATATGCTAGATTTAATGTCTTTAAGGCACTTGTTGAAAAACAAAGTAACTGTTCCATTAAAGTGTTAAGAACTTACAGAGGAGGTGAGTTCTACTCAAAAGAATTCAATTCTTTTTGTGAAGAGCATGGCATAAGAAGAGAATTGTCAGAACCTCAGACTCCACAACACAATGGAGTTGTTGAGAGAAAGAATAGAACTATTATGGTCATGGTTAGGAGCATGTTAAAAGAAAGAAGTATTCCTAACTATTTGTGGGCTGAAGCAGTTGCCACAACCATTTATATTAAAAATAGAGCTCCCACTTCTGTTGTGCAAGAGAAGACTCCTTATCAGGTATGGTTTGGTGATAAACCTGATGTTACTAATCTAAAAGTCTTTGGATGCGTAGCTTATGGCCATGTCCTTGGCAATGGGAGAAGAAAACTTGATGATAGATCTGATAAAATGATCTCCATTGGTTACTCTACCAATGGGACTGGTTTTAGACTATTCAATACCATTACCAAGAAGTTTGAAACAAGGAGATTTGGTGATACTACTGTTCTTGAAGTTCATTCCTGAGATTGGCAAATGATTTATAAGGAAGACAAACAAGTGTATGATCGTATGTATGCTGATCCTTTCCCTGAGGAATTGTGTGACCTTCAAGATAATGTTGAACCTGGTAATGAAGTGGTAAATGCAGTATCTCCAATGGCCACAAGTTCACAAGAGTTAGGAAGTAATGAAGCCTCAAGTTCAAGTTCAGGCCCTTCATCAACTCCAATAAGAACCAGGTCATTAATAGACCTGTATGCTAACACACAAGAGATAGAAGAGATTCCAGAAAACTATGTAAGTTGCCAATTTGCATTAAATATTTCAGATCCTCTAACTTATGCTGATGCAGCAAGAAAGAAAGAGTGGCAGACAGCCATGGTGGAAGAACTAGATGCTATTAACAAGAACAACACATGGCAGCTGGTCTCACTTCCAGAAGGGAAGAATTTAGTTGGTCTAAAGTGGTTGTTCAAGACTAAATATGGATCTGATGGCAAGTTGATAAAGCACAAAGAAAGGTTGGTGGCCAAGGGGTATTCTCATAAATATGGTATAGACTATGAAGAGACCTTTGCTCCTGTAGCAAGGTTTGAGACAATTCGAATCATTCTGGCAGTTGCAGCTCACAAAGGTTGGCTAATACATCAAATGGATGTTAAGTCAGCCTTTCTTAATGGAGATCTTATGGAAGAAATATATGTTGAGCAGCCTGAAGGCTTTCAAATTAAAGGGCAAGAAAGAATGGTGTATAAGTTGAATAAGGCTTTATATGGTTTGAAGCAGGCCCCAAGGTCCTGATATGCTAAGATTGAAGGGTACTTTGGAAGCAATGGTTATATTAAGAGCAAACATGAACCAACACTATTTGTCAAGCATAGTGCTGATAATAATATTTATGTATGCTTATACGTAGATGATATTATTTGCACTAGCTCTAGTGTTGAAATGATAAGAGAATTCAAAAGGGGCATGAAACAGGTATTTGAAATGACTAATCTAGGCTTGTTACAATATTTTTTGGGTTTAGAAGTAAAGCAAACTAAGGAAGGGGTGTTTATTTCACAATATCAGTATGCTCTTAATCTGCTGTCCAAGTTTGGCATAAAGGAGTGCAAGAATGAGGACATTCCCATGAGTCCTTATAAGAAGTTTCAAGTTGCTGATGGTGAAGACAAAGTAGATGAAACAAGATATAGAAGCTTAGTGGCTGGTCTAATCTATCTAACTCACACTAGGCCAGATCTGGCCTATGCAGTTGGTGTGTTATCTAGATTCATGCAAGTTCCATCAAAGGTTCACTCAGGTGCAGCCAGAAGAGTACTAAGATACATTGCTGCAACTCATCATTTTGGAATATGGTACAAGAGAGCATATCAGCTTAATTTAATTGGATATACAGATAGTGAGTGGGTAGCCTGTTTAGGTGATCGAAAGAGTGTAACTGCTTATGTGTTTTCCATTGGTAATGGTGCAGTATCATGGTGTTCCAAGAAGCAAAGTACAGTAGCCTTGTCTAGCACAGAGGCTGAGTACATATCAGCCACTAGTGCATCCTGTCAAGGCATTTGGATCAGTCAAATTTTAGAAGATTTGGGTATATTTCAAGAGACTGCCATTACTATTATGTGTAATAGCCAATCAGCTATAAATCTATCTAAAAATCCAGGACAACATGGCAAAGCAAAGCACATAGAGCTGAAATATCACTTTATCAGGGACATGGTGAACAAAGAGAAGATTATGTTGAAGTTTTGCAGCACTCAGGATCAAGTTGCAGATTGTCTTACAAAGGCTCTTTCAAAAGAAAAGTTTGTATACTTCAGGTTCAAGATGGGAGTGCATGAGTTCGAATCAAGGGGGGATATTAAAATATGATTCAAACCTCCCCATGCACCATGCACGTGAAGGGTCAACTGGGTTCCTTATTCTCAGGCTTTATTTGTTCAGCTTTTACTATTTCCTTGTTTATGTTTAAGTTTGAATAAGGTGGTTTAGATCCACTTTTCTTGTTTTCAGTTGGCAGCCTTTGTTCTTGTTTCATTATTCACAAAAGCAATAATATAAGCCTTGAGTTGATCCTTTATTATTCTTGTTATATTGTTCTCTTCATCCAACAGTCCTAATGGAACTTCAGATTCGATATTACAAGATATGAAACATAATGGTTCGAGGTTACGAATTTATCTTCAAGAGAATCATGAAAAATATGTTATCATGGATATGAAATCGTGCTATGGTGACCACACAGTGGTTTGATGTTCTCGGCTAAGATTGGGAGAGGTAATGTTATAACATGTATGCTTATTAGGGCACATGGGGTGGTATAAAATTTATCACACCCATCACACTATCACACCCAATTATCTTGTGACATCTCATTTTATCACATTCTATCACATTTAACCACTAAACACATGTGGCAGTGTTCACAATTATCACTAAAACCATCACACCCAATCACTTTGTGACATCTCATTCTATCACACCCACCACTATTTTTTTATAAATAAAAATCAAAAGAGATAGGTTTTTAGTGGGGACCACCCACCAACTTATGGTGGAAATTAATTGAGATAGGTTTTTAGTGGGGACCACCCACTAACAAATTGTGCAAACTTCCGTGATATATACCACGGTCGCGAATAGGGGTGTGCACAGGTCGGTTCGGGTCGGTTTTTGGCCATAACCGTAACCGAAACCGACAGGTTCGGTTAGTACTTTTTCGAAACGATCGGGTTGGGTTATTTCGGTTTCGGATGTTTCGGTTATTTTTCGAGTTTGGTTCAGTTTCGTTTAAATCATCGGGTTTTTTTTTTTTTTTGGGTTTTTTTTTGGAATATGATGATTGTTTAGTTGTAGTTCACTTTGACGATTAAGTATGTTTTTAAAAAGATATGTAACTGATAACTAGAAGCAAAATCGAGCAAAGAAAAAGGTTGGGCTCTTGTATTGTAATCCTTAATAGCTATTTTACTAATTCAGCAGTAAATATATGTTTTTATAACTCATTTAGTCCTTCCTTGGTCAAAGTCTTGAAGGGAACAAAACACTTTAATTAGCTGTTAATCTTCCACTCTTTTCTTTTGGTCATACAACACTACGTTCTCTCATTCTTTTGGCGCCCATGTTCTTCTGTCAAAAATTAGGTATCTTTGTTATTGTAATACATATATATATATATATATATATATATATATATATATATATATATAGGTTTAGGTTCCTGTACAAAGGACATATTTCATGAGAAATGAGAGAATTATTAAGAATTGATATGCACGCATCATGTTTTGGATTTAGGAATGATGTTTTAGGTTGTTTTAACTTGAAAAACACCAAACACAACAATTTAAAACACAATGCAATGTATTACAGTCATTAAATTTAAAAAACAGCTAAAACACACTACTTAACACTTAAAACACACTGTTTAATTTTTGTAGCATGGTTTTTTAAGTTTTAAGCCTAAAATACATTGTTTTCGGTTCTTAATTGTTATGTTTGGTGTTTTTCTAGGCAAAACAATCCAAAACATCATGACTAAGTTCAAAAAATGATGCATACATATCAATTTTTAATCCTTCTCACACTTTTCACGAAATATGGTCTTTGTACAGGAACCTTACCCTATATATATATATATATATATATATATATATATATATATATATATATTCTTGGCTCGCTGATGTTCAGGAGGAGAAGAAGTTTTATCCATAATCTCAGCCTTAGTCTCAGTCTTAAAAAACAAAATCATCTATTCTCTTCTTGTTCATATTGTTTCTGTTGGCGTAGTTCATAGCCAACGTATTTTTCTGTTTTGTAATCATTTGTGTGAACTGATTGTTCTAAGTCTTCTTGATTCAAATCAATAAATTTTATAATTTCTGAAATGTATCTTAAACATAAAAAACATGAACTAGGCTCTTATAACTAGTCGAGTCGGGTCGGTTATTTTCGGTTACAAAAACACACATAACCGAAACCGAACCGAAACAATCGGTTTTCAAAATTCATAAAACCTACCCGTCGGTTTTTTCGGTTTGTCGGGTTTTTCGGTTCGGTTGCGTTGGTTTTTTCGGTTACGGTTCGGTTTTTTCGGTTTTATGCTCACCCCTAGTCGCGAACATCACACTGCATCACTAAATAGGTGGGGCAGTGTTTCGCGGTATCACAGCTATCACGGGGTGACCATCACGAACCACCCCATCCGCCCTTAGAATATTGTTTGTGTATCAAACCAACAAATTTCACATCCTCTAATAAACGTGTCTCTAGTGTTTCAACTGTATAATTTACCATCCAAACTAATGAGACATTTCTCCAATTAACAACATATTTTTGGAAATTGCGTAAAAGTATGATAAACAAAATTTATTGGCATTACAATTTAGAAGTATAACTTGATAGATAAAAGATCATGTTTTTTAAATATCTACAGTTAGAGCTACTAAAAACCATTCCAAATGAAGTAAAATCGGATAATATTATCACTGACCCACTTAATTATGCTTTTGCCAAACAAATTTTGTGTGGTTATTGATTTATTGTCGATTGTGAGTTGGTCCATTCTGTCTAGAAGGGAAAAAACAACCGACATGGCTTGAAACCCAGTCAATTGATTTAAGGGAGATGATCACTAATCGAATCAAATATTATTGTTGAATTCAGTCACATAACAAATACATAGAAGTCACCATCTCAAAAATTGTGCCAAACAAATTGTTTAGTAACATATGTTACATATATAGAGCAAAGTCTAAGAATCGATAACAAGAACACGAACGTGAATCGAATAACTCTCCAATATACTAAACTGATTACAGACTCTAAATCATAATTCGGTTTCTCTTTGTTCTATTTTTTCTTAATAAGTCTAACCCTAACTTGGTTTATATATGTCTAACTTGCTAACAAAGACATTTATATCTATCAATATAGAGATAATAAACGAAAGTATGGAGTGACACACGACATTAGATTAGGCCCTCACACCCCCATGAGTAACACATGGCACTAGGTAAGGCATCCCCCCCCCCCCCCCCCCTATTTTCCTCTAAAAGGCTTTCTCTCTCACACCCCCCCCCCCCTAATTTTTAAACGTTAATAATTTTGTATACGACACTTAAAAAATTACAACAAATTAACGAACGTTTTATTTTCCTTCCAACGAGTACCATACTGTTATGAAAAAAAAACGAATATTTAGTGGATTTTTGTTCATACACTAAAGAATAACCCAAAGTAAACCAATATTTATAAATTTATAATTTTAATCTTTATCTCTATCTTTATTGTTTATTTACTATATAATAAATAAAAATATTATCTCTCACATAAAATTATATTATTAAGTCATAATTTCACGTTTATCTCTTATTTATTTAATATTTATTTTCTTAACTAATTCTTTTTATATTTTCGCTTATTATAAAACATTTAATATTTTATTGATTCTATCTCATATAATATTAAATTTTCTAACATATTAATATCTAAAATATTAAAAAAATTGTTATAACTCATGTGATACACAACTTTTAATGAATTATTTACACTAAATGTAATTGTAAATGAGAGTTTTCTTTTCATCTAAAGCAGAATAGATTAAATTAAGTGGTTTTAACTCTTGGAAATTGGAAAATTTAGAATTGAACATACGAACATTTGATTATTTATGTTGACTTGATTTACAAAATAGTTAATCACTGGTAATTGGCATTTAAATTTGATTAACTTTAAAATGGATGGAATATAATTATTATTTATTTATAATCTTCTCAATTTCATGTTTACTTATCTATTATTATTATCTATTAATATATATAAAAGAATTGAACATTGCTGACGTGGCGTGCAATGGTGTCTTCATCCTCTCTATGAAACTGCCACGTGGCATCATAATTGAAAGATTTTAATGTTTTCTGAATTATTTCCTATTTTTAATTTAAAAAAAAGATAAATATAAAACCCTAAATTTATCTCTCTATCTCTCAATTCTCAATTACTAAAATTAAATTGAGTTATTTTAGGAAAAAAAAATTTAAAAACAAATTTAAATTTTTCTCTCTTATGTTTCTCCCATAATTTTTAAACGTTAATATCTTTTATATTCGAGATTTTTTAAATAAAAAAATTACACCAAATTAACGGGCGTTTTATTATCTTTCCAACGAGTATCATAGTGCTATATAAAAAACGGAGAAAAAAACGACTATTTTTTGTGGGGTTATGTTTATACAGAAAAAAAAAAACACAAAGTGTTTAGGTTATTCATTAATCATGTTTTTTCTTTTAAACCAGGTTCTTATCTACGATGTTGAAATTCAGCCCAATCGCCATGCTATTATTGGAATTTTACTCTTCTAAAGATGGATAGGTATACTTCATCAAGAGAAGTTAGGAGAACGAATCACGCAACACTGCAACACATGGTGTCACCTTATAACAATGTTATTTTTTATTTATTTAATTACAAGAGTAATAATTATTACTATTAGTATTAATATTATTAAAATTGTTATATTTTTCAACCCCCATCATGAATTCTACATCTATATAAGTCAAAGTCAATGTAACATATTTTAAATTACGTGAAGATGATTATATGTTGAAGATTATCCTTTTAATACTGTATTATGTTTAATATAGTTTATGCTTTTTATTTTTTTAACTTTTTAAATAAATGTTTTTTTAACTAAGATTGATTATGTTTAAGTTATTTACGTTTTTCGTGATTTGAGTTTTCTTCTTTTATCATTTTTTATTAAATCATATTAAATTTTTCAACCCCGGGATCTTCCCGGGGTAATCAGCTAGTAATGTTATATTTAAACATTTAACGATGTGATTAACGACTTAATTGCTATGATAACATGTAACATTATTTGTTGGTTATAAGTTTTACCTTAACCACCAACTTTTTTTTTAGTTTTAATGTGACCCTTCTAAAACATAGGATATTATAAAACCTATTATACCTATTTTTTTTCTTTTTTTGCCGTTCAAAAAAATGACATTTAAAATGTATACCTATAAAATAACGACACTTCATGTGGCTCAAACGACATCCAAAATAAGAGGTGGAGGTGCCTTGTTGCATTATAAAATGTACCCTTACTGGTTTTTTATAATTAAACCATAATAAAGTTGTATCTAATCCAAAACAATGCAATTCCTAAAAGGCTAAAATAAAACTAGTTCAACATTTTATGCATATTTACAAAGATGAGATATGTTGGTATAGTTTATATCATGTCATACTGTAAATTACATAGTGTATTACAATTTTTATAATACAAGTGAAACTAAGGGGCTGTTTGGTTGATTAAGTGCTGAATCATTAAGATGGTCTGAATGGTTAAAAGACTCTGAACGGTTAAGAGCTGAATCATTCAGCATCTCTTATTAACTTAATGGTTGATCACTTAATCATTCCATTCAGATGCTGAAACAAATAGTCTGAATGCTAAATGATTTAGACCTGAATGGTTAAGAGGCTGATTAAGAGGCTACCAAACAGCCCCTAAGATAAGTAGATAACTAGATAAGACACTACATAAAAGAGAATAAATCCGGATAAATATATATATATATATATATGTTTATGGGTCACCGAAAAAGAATATGCTTTGAATGTTTTCTGTGTGCTCATTTGTTGACTTTTAAAAATTTTAATTCCTATAAATAATAAATACAAATAAGACACTAAAGTAACATTTTCTCTATGCCACGCTTTAATTTTAAACAAACTAGTTGTATTTTAACAGCCGCGTTGTGGTTGGGATTCGCCTATCGTTATAGTTAATACGAGTTTGCGTTGCGAGTCCATTCGGTTGTCGTTAGGTTTTTGCATCGCGGATTCGTGCAGCAAATCGCCGCCGCCAACATAGGTAAACGAACCTGGTAGACGCCATCACCACGTAACCCCCGCTACCACCACTGGAACACCAAGTAACCGCCAACACCAGTAGCCGGCAGGCAGGCGATATGGTTAACAGGCCAATTCACTTATCAAAAGGTTTGGATTAACCATTTTTTACGGGTTGTGTCGGGTTCACCTGTTTAATAAATGGGTCATGTAGACTGACCCAACACCCTTTTTTGGTGTAATGTTTGGTATCAGGACGGTCACACAAAATTACTCTAAGGAGCTAAGTTAGTGTATAATTGTCATTTTGTTCTATATCTATATCTATGTATGAGTGTTGTAGGAAACCTCTTTAATTAAAGCTACTTCAGTCGAGGCTGGTGTTGAAAGCAGGTATTTATCTTCTTCCTCTGCATCATGATCATCATCATTGTCATCATATTCCAACGGTTCTTGACCATTTGAGGATGACACAGATGCAGTCCCATCTTCTTCTGCAATTTAATTATCATGATAGTCAAAGAGATTTTATACGCACTAACAGGAGCTGCAAAAATAATAGATAAGCAATCCCAAACACTCCCTAACTACTTTCGAAACAAACATCCAAACACTCGGTTGCTCCAAGGCTTGACCCAAAAGGGTGCAATAGTTATAATTCTTTTGGAAGCAAAGAGGTAGACTAAGACTTCTACGGTCAAAAGTCAAACAACGGTAATTACCAACCCATAAATATTTTCCTAAATCCTTCTGACTGATGGTTAAAAACTTGTAATCCAAATTAAATGGAAATCAACACACAACAAAATTATAGGTTAATGAGAAAAGTATCTATAAAATATGCAATAAACATATGCAGTCTGTCCAATCAAAAGTCAAAACGCACTACTTTATTTTTGGGAACAAAGGGATGACAAAGTAAAAATACCACAATAAGGGGCTGTTTAACTGCAGTTACTTGAAGGTTTTTTGGAAGCATACAACTGCAAATAGAACCTGAAAAAAAAAACCCAGAAACCATATTTTCTTCGAATAAAACCGACTGATTAACTTGTCCAATCACGATACTTGAATTCTCAAAGGAAAAATAAATAAATAAACAGTTCTAATTTGTGTTTGAACAAATAACCATCATACCTAAGCATAACGGTTGAATACATAACCAGATGTATACTCATAATCATGGTTTAACAAAAATTTTGGTTTGTTTGTAGTAATGAGTAATAGCATGTCAAATATGATAACAAAAATATATATAATCAATAACAATAAAGGAAGACTTGGTCAGCAATGTGTCGCGTTTACCAATGATTCATCTAAACTTTCAACTCTATACTAATCGCCCGATTTCAATTTTTTTTTTTGCATAATCGTTTAAAACAGTCATCGGGAATACTAACTCATGGGATTCCGTAGGACTGCAAACTGTGAAGGTTGCTCCGACCGAGACGGGAAAACCTGTTAGTGTATTGTTCAACATATAAAAAATGAACATGCTAATATTATGTTAACCGAATACAATTTTGTTTACAATTCCAGCAACCGTGGTATATATTTCATGTACCTATTATGTGTACAAATTGGTTGTGCGCCTGCATTCTGGACGGGTCCAAAAGAGCGTGTGTCTTGCTTTCCATGTCAGGGTATTCGATCTGCAAGGAAAAATAGAATGTTTCAGAAATGTATTTGCGTATTCATGCAATTTTTGCCATTGTAATAGATGTTATTCAATCTTAAGCCAAGTAAATATCGTGGGCCATTATTCATATAAACATTGGACACATTAGTATTCGTAAAGGGAAAACATGGTTCAAACCACTATAGAGTAACAACATCCAAACAATGTATGTAGCACAATGTGGATAAGCCACCTGAAAATTTGCACACACAAATACGAATGATGTAATCGCTTGAGGTAGCGCAACCTGTGAAGCAAATAAGCACAATCATAATTAACTTGACGTCTCAACAACATTATGACATTAAAATTGTGTGTGTGTATGTTTTATTTTAAGTTTCTTTCATGTAATTAAATTTTTTTAACATATGGAGGGTTTACTTTCGCATTTTTTTATTATTTGCTTGATGAAACAGAGTTTCATTTCGTCTCTGTACAACTTAAATCAATTTTAAACCGTAACCCTAATACCGCAAAACTAAAGCATGAAAATAAGTCTACAACATCGGCACAAAAATCTTAAAGAAACGTGAAAGGGTCGTACCTATTGATGAAGATGGTGATGGTTTCGAGACGTTGGTGTTCGTCGATGGAGGTACTGGTGATGTTGATGATGGCGGCCGCGGTGGTATGTTCGTTACTGCGGCGGAGGAGGTGGATTCCGATCTGTTGGTGACAAAGTCGTACCACCTTCAGCGTCAATCGAGGCCACCACCATCACCATAAAACGCCTACAAAGGAAGCATCAAGAAGCTGTAAAACACATGAATCAAGTTACTAAAATCAGCAAATCAAAGGTGGCAAATTGAAAACCAACCTTTCACACTAAAACAAATGCATACATCATTACAAAATAGTTGGTGCCCAACCTCCTGGCCGAAAACAAAAAGTAAACACCTAAAGTAAGCATCTCTAGGTTCGAGCTTTGAAATTCTTTGAGATGCTCCTGTACCTTCCTGCTGAAAAATGTAATGAGAAAATCGTTACTTTCAGTAAAATGAACAAAATTTCATGTGCAAGTTATGTATAATAAGTTGTAGGCAACCTGCATTAAACATATATATACGCAAAAGGTGATTGTGTAGGTTTTTTTTCCTTTCAAACGCAAATGCTATTTCAAAACAACGTAACCATATAAACAAATCTAAAATCCTAACTCATAACAACATAACAACCACCCAAAAACCGACCGGTTCATAAATTAAGTGTAATTCAAGTCTTGCAAACATTAATGGGTCAAACTGAATAGGATTGGCAGCTCTAATAAGTAGTAATCATCATTAAGCAGTGAGAAGACATTAAATTGGTTTTGTATCTCGTATTGGTATAATGCAGAAGACAAACTTAGTAAAAAGAGAAGGAATAACAAAACCCTGAACGAATACAATTGCTTTCTGATTCTTCTGGTGGACTGGATGACACCACCTTCTCTGTTGCATCTTTAATCTGTTATGTCAACAGATGGAACAATTAGTGTCAATATTATAGCAATTCTCAAAACCAGAGGTGATAATGTCCGTTTTACAGACACGTGTCAATTCAGGTTCTAATTATCAATAACGAATCAAACGGGTAAAGTATAAAAGTATGCAAGCAAAACACATAACCACACAACATAAACAAAGAAGGTGCAGGAAAACAACCTTTAACAAAGGAGTCGAACCCCAAGGTCGGTGGAGCGAGGGATAATATAATAGTATAGATGTAGATGTGCCAGAACGCCAAAGTATAGATGGAGTATGGATTAGGGTTTCAAAGCCCCAAGAAGCTTCGGGCCACCCTCCGCTAGCATCTTCAGGCGGTTGCGACAACTGAAAACCATACAGACCAAAACCCCCATATCGACAAACAATGACGGTGCACTGTGACGGTTGGAGGGGCTGGCGGGAGGGACGATGAATAGACAGAAAATGAAGAGGAGTGATGAGTGATGAATGATGATGACTGATAATAGAAGAGGTGTAAAAAACAGTAATAAAAAGCATAAAAATCATTTGTACACGGGTAAAGAGGAAGGCAACACGTGGCCCACCATACCAACCTATGTTGCAGACGCGTGGAAGGGACGTGGCTTAGATTGTTGGTCCAATCAGGTGATTAAACAAAGGTAATAATAGGCAAAAAAAAAAAAATTTGGAGCAACTAAAGCTAAAAAGCAGGATTCGAACCCGGCTCTTCTGTATAATAAATAAACCTTCTTAACACCACGCTACTCACATAACATCTGAAATAATTTGTAAGTAATCATACTTATTCACATGCAAAGTTAAAAAAAAAATCGCATAAAATGAAATCACTATTCATTAGCCTTCTATTATTAATATAGTGTAATGCAATGTTTAATTAATGTCATTTTTTAAAGAAATAATTAATGATAGCCATTCGATGATGATTTTGGTTATGTAGGGTAAGATCTTCAAGGTTTCAAAGGTACTTTACCATATATAGCAATGATGAAAACTCTCTGTACGTCTCTTGATAATGAAGATTTAGGGTTGGTTTCTTGTTCCAAAGTTGTGATTTACATTGTTTCCGGATACTAAATTAAGTTCATTCTTTTCAATCCATAGTCTACTTCTACACTACTCATTCTTTTTTTCGGGTACTAAAGCTAAAAAGCAAACAACAAATATTAACAAAACCAAATTTCAATTTGTGCACTAAAATTTTAACACACGTAGTTAGTCGCGCATTAGATACAAACTATACGCATCTTTATATATACGTACATATACATCAAAAATGGTCTTTGGCCTAATAGTATCAAGGTGTTGGATAAAGTTTTGCCTTTCCAAGTGATGAGGGGTTCAAATCTCGATCATTGGTGACAAAAAATTAGATGTTAAAAAAAACATATACATCAAATATATATATTTTCAACAATGATAATACAAAATTGAACTGGACATATCTGATTGTGATCCCTCGGTGAAGGTGGAACCCATCAATGAAGGTTTGTTGGAAACGATGATGTAGGTAACAACTCACGGACAAACTGAAGTATCATCGAGAAACACCACAACGTCAAAACAGAGGTTTGTTTTACTAACTGATTATTGGCGGCGTCTTCACTCTCATCAGTGATTTTTTCGCTTAAACACAGTTTCCTGTTAGTGTGAATCAAACCTTAGACGCTTGATGCACCTTTGTAATGTGTTACACATAATGTTATATACATGTACGTCAAAACTATATACATCAGATCAATTTTAAGAGGTAGATGCAACATTATTTGGGGTGGGGCTTTAGGAAACAAAAAAATAAAGTGGATTGCGTGGGATAACATCATGAAGTCAAAAAGGATGGGTGGATTAGGAGTTGGAAGCATTGAAGATCTCAACTTCGGGCTTTTGGCGAAGTGGTGGTAGAGATACAAGATGTCGTCGAACGATCTTTGGTGTAAGGTGGTGAAAGCGATACATAATCCTAGACGCATGGCTGAATTTGTTCCTGTTAAAAAATTTGCCCATGGCGTTTGGCATACAATAGCTTCTGTTCAGAAGTTTTTTGGCACAAGGAGTATCGACTTGGAGTCAAAATTCTGCTGCAAGGTGGGTTATGGTGACACGGTAAGGTTTTGGGAAGACAACTGGATCTTGGCTGGCCGATTGAAAGACTTATTCCCGTTACTATACCAGATTACTAGCTCGAAAGGGATCAAGGTAAATGACTGTTACAAGACGATTAATTATTACACATGGTGGGAAATACCGTGGTCTAGGTTGCCTAGTTCACTTGGGGAGACAAACGAAGCACAACGATTATGGAGATTGATTAACGAACAGAGGGTCGGAAGAACGAAGGATGAATGGAGGTGGGTATCGCAGAATACAGTTAAGGATTTCAGTGTTAAAACGGTCAGAACGGATATATCGACGCAACTTTCGTACCCTCAATCGCAGCAACCTTTTTGGTGGAATAGATTTGCGACTCCAAAAGTTAATTGTTTTGTTTGAAGGGCTGCGGAGAACAAGATCGCTACTGCGGAAACGTTGGCCGCTAGGGGATTAAGTTTCGGAGACAATATGTGCAGAAGATGTGGCTTGGAACCGGAAACGGCGGAACATATTTTGGTTAGTTGTCTTTAGGCCAGATTTTTCTGGTGGA
The DNA here is from genome assembly GCA_028751855.1 of Ambrosia trifida. Taxonomy (NCBI): domain Eukaryota; kingdom Viridiplantae; phylum Streptophyta; class Magnoliopsida; order Asterales; family Asteraceae; genus Ambrosia; species Ambrosia trifida. The sequence continues at coordinate 64,375,718 of CM054126.1, read as the reverse complement.
ATATTGGGCAATGGACGGAGACTCCTGGGGTGGACTCGGTAGCATCAATCAAAAACTTGTTGCAGACTTGCAAGACTTTGGATAAGCCGCGGAAGGTTAGGAAAATGATCCATGCTATCATCATGCTCGGTTTGTGGAAATTATGGTTGTGTAGGAATAATAAAGTGTTCAATAACGCGAACACGGTGACACCAAAACTAATCGATGAATTAGTTAAACTAGAGTCCTATTGGTGGATGACCAAGAGGGGCAACATGGCGGACTTGGACAAAGCAAAAGGGTGGGACTTCTCGGTCTTTGACAACGGATAGTAAAATTGAATAGGGGTTAAGTGCATATGTATGCTTGGGGCGATTGTCGTTTTTGTAATTATATTTTTAATGTTTTTATGTTGGTTTGGCCCGGGTAGCCCCCTCACTAATTGGGCTCGGGTTATGTTGTGGTGTAATTTTTGACGAATGAATAAAAGTGGTCCTGTTTGAATGTTAAAAAAAAGATGCAACATTGTGACAAAAAAAAAAAAAGTTAAGACGTGTCGCACTGGCGAAGCTTTATTGGGGCGGGCGGGGGCGGCCGACCCCCCCGAATTTTCGTGCAGAAGTTCCGACTATATAGTATTCGCATAGAAAATTTTGGAAATATAGGGTTTCGACCCCCCGAAACTGGTTTTCGACCCCCCCAAACTAGTGACTTCCGACCCTCCGGCGACTTCCGACCCTCCGAACTTTCGGGTCAAGCTTCGCCACTGACGTGTCGTAATAATAGTATAGATGCACCACTATATACCTATGCTTCAAACCTTATACAACAATTAAATAAAGTTGGAGACTTCATTGTAATTTGTTGGACACACATTTACAACATTGCCTCTTAACCTTGAAAAGTGCGCAAACCCTTTTGAACCTTGCAATATACTGATGGACGCAACGTTGTAACTTGTAATCGATAATTTATTGAATCATGTAATAAAATAACGTTTGTTTTTATTCAAGACAAGATCACTAATTCGCTATACTCATATTGAATCATAGAGTATAGATGATGGATTTAATAGTATTTTAACTTTTTGATGAATAAAAAACTAATGTAGAATAAGACATTAAGATTAAAAAAAGCTGGTGTATGTAACTTTTCCCTATATATGTATAGCTTTAGAATAGAATAAACATACCAAAGATAATAAAAAATAATATATTTAATTAAGTAACAAAATGGACAATTATAGATAAAGACACCAAGGTCCAAACTAACTTTTCATTCAATAAGCCAAATATTCTTCGTAGTGAAACTTTACAAAATGGCAAATTTTTTCCCAAGAATCATCTTAACACAAACTTAAATTTCTCACTTCTTCATTACCTCCCTTCAATCAAACTACTTCATAATCCCTTTACAAAAATACAAATCTACATATATATATATAGATTGTTACGCGTTCATTTCAGAACCAATAATATATTAATTATACCGCTAACCTTCTCATACCTTTTCATTCAAGTAGTTATATATATATATATATATTAACTTAGTGACATATAAACCTTAATTTATGTGATTAATGATTGTGGGATTTGTTCATTGAAGGAGGTGATCACGTGATTATTATTATTATTACTATTATTATTATTATTATTGCATGGCCATGCAGACGATAAAAACTGGTTTGGTAACTGCCACACTCTCATTACTTGATGCATGTCCCATAGTTTCTGCCGGAGCATCCCTAATTCCGATCGGAGCCGCTCGTTTTCTAGCCGAATAATATGTTCCTGATGGCTAACGAACCGTAACCGGTTCGCTAGCTCACGGTTTCCGGCTTTGTGCCGGTTCACAAGGTTCCTTAGATTCTCCAAGTGCTTTTGTTTCCTCATCCTGGACCTCCGAGCTGATTCTCTGTTCGATATCATTCGTCTAAGCTTACGTTCATCGATCGGGTTGACCACAGCCGGTGTTCCATCGTCGGAATTGGAGGTGTTAGGTTTTCGGGTGGAGTCGTCGGAGGAGAACGAGAAGACGGGGTCTTGATTTGGGTAGGCGAAGGCTGTCTCGTGGGTGTCGGTGGCCCACGGGTCGAACCCGGGTGAAAAAAAGGGGTTGGAGGGGTGGTGGTCAACGGTTGCCGGAAAAGTCAACGACAACATTGCCGGAAAAATGGTTTTATGCGGTGGAGGAAAGAAAGAGATCGAAAGGGAAGAAAGGAAGGGTTGGAAGCCGGTATTTAAGGACAAAATGTTAAGTGTTGGTGGGGTCATGAAGGGTATTTTGGTCATTTTACCATGTTAAAATTTTATAAAATCTTATAGTATTTTAACCTCAAGACCAACTGATTTTAGTTCTTTTAGTTACGTAAGGTTAAATAATGGTGTCGAGTCAGCCGGCACTAACAAGTGGGGTCACGTGGCTTTTTAAAAAAAAGTGGTGATGTCAGCAATGTGGGTCCCATTTTTTTTATGTTTTATGGCTTAATTATGAAGAAATGAGACAGGTGTCATAACCCCATGGGCTGGCATGAATCATGATGGAAGCCTTTAGGGTTTAGAGTGGCTTATGTGGCGGCTTAGGTTCGGCGCGCCAAGCTGGTAAACGGCTAACAATTTAAAATTTAAAAATAAATAAATACATTTTGATGTGAGATGTGGTTAAAAAATTAATTATTACTAACTACGTAAGTTTTGAAGTATTCTTAAATAGAGTTAAATGAATGATATTGAGTAGAAATTATTCATTTGGAGCACTAATTTAAGGTAAAGCATTTTACTTTCACTTATTGAAAACAAATCATCCATTAGGAGCACTAATTAAAGGGATTATTAGTTCAAGAGATAGTGTTATTGCACATATGAGAACTTTAGAAAAAGAAAAAAACTTTCTTGTTTACTTTGATGTTAATGAAAAACTACAGACTATATACTCATATATTCATACACTACAGTTCGAAAAAAAAAAAAAAAAAAGCCTATTCATACACTAATTAACAATAATTGAAGATGAATTATCAAAAGGAAAAAAAAGTTGTGTATCAAAAGAACAGGGTAAACTACTAAACTATGTCTAAACTATGTCTTCTTGGTGTTGCCTCTATGTTTCGTACTTGATTAATTAAGATATGAAAATTCAAGAAGACGATAAATTAATAGTATCCTGAAACCATGTCATGTCTTGTTTATTTTTTCATGCCTACATCAAATGCAAGATACAATACGAGTAAGGATCAAATATGATTATAGACAAGTATTATAATGATAACTAGGGGTGTTCAAAACTAGATTATTGGGTTTTCGGATATTCAAAAACCGGATATCCAAAAATTTCGGATGGTGAATATCATGGCCGGTTACGAGGGGGTGCCGGGAGGACTCTCGGCCCGGGCCCAATTTTCAGGGGGCACTCTGACCGGCGACAGTGGCGAACAGTGACGAACAGTGGAATATAATTAATCAGAAAAATCTAAATGATTTGTGTATAGTGTTGATGTTACAAGGTATAAAAGGGGTTGTTTTGAAAAAGAGGATGACATTGTGTAAATAATAAGAAATGATCGGGGTATTATAGAATACTAGAATATGCCAATGTATAAAGAAAAAAAAAACCTTGCAGTGTTGTCATCCTATTTTTTAACATTAACAATGACAATAACTTAAAAGTAATCTCTTATCCACTTATTTTTATGTTCGTTTCGTTCAGTGCTTTATATATATATATATATATATATATATATATATATATATATATGTGTGTGTGTGTGTGTGTGTTGTTTGATAATTAAAAGTTAAAACTTAAATTATTGATTTTTAAAAGTTACACTTGAATTTTGATAGGAAACCGATTTTTTGCTTGCGAGTGTATTGTTGGATAAAATGAAATGTGAAGAATTGATTTATCAATTTGATATTACTTTAATCATTGTTTAAAAAATATAGTTTACGTTATTTATTTCGTTAAGATCTAAACTAAGGGGCACATATTTCACGGCTCGGCCTGGGCACTTGAATTCTCAGGGACGGCCCTGGTGAATATTGATATCTGAATCCGAATCCGAATTCAAAATTTTGGATATCCAAAAATCGGATATCCAAAAGTTCAGATTCGGATTATCCAACGAATATCCGAATCTAAAAAAACAAAAACAAAAACAAAAAATTGATTTCCTGCTTATTAACCAAATTAAACATTCTTAATTCAAAGATTCAAACTAGAATAAACATTCAAAACAATTCAAAGTTTCCAACCACAAACATTCAAAACAATTCAAAGTATCAAATTCAAAATAGATACAAAGATATTTGATGGTCGATGGTCAGAAGCAGACGAAAGTATTTGTCGATGTTCGATGGCTTTATATTTGTCAATGGTCGATGGCCAAAAACAAATGAAAAGATACTTATGATTTTATATTCGGATGGTCGATAACGAAACCGAAAAAACTTACAGATCTACTAAATAGTCAGAAGTCGGAACGATGGATGATGGCTGCTAGGTAAATTAACACCCCTAATGATAAGGACTCTAAACAAAATGAAAGTTTTTTTAACACTCACATTTTAATATGTAAATTAAACTGGTGTGTTTTAAGGCGCGCTTTACGCGCCTTACAATTTTGTCGTATCCAAAACACTAAAAAGCTATTATCTACAAAGTAATTACCAATTTTCATACCATAATTTAAAAACGACATCTCACACAAACATGGGTATATTTGTATTTATTACTTAATAACATGTTGGGAATGGGGAAAAAAAGGAAGTCACCACTTGCCCTTAGAAATGCACCAAAAATCACTCCAGCACTAAGCCATGTTGTTATTTATCGTGAAATCATATATAATTATTACTAAAAAAAGTGTATAGACCTTTAAAAAAAATTGCTCTTCCCATGACATGAACCTGATACCTCAAACCATACAAATGCACCACAAACCATTCTATCATAAAGCCATGTTGTCACTTATTATGAAATCATATATATTTATTAATAAATAAGTGTTTGTAAAATAAACAAAAGTCCCAGAATTCAAACCTGAGACCTCAAAGAACACAAATGCACCACAAACCACTCTACCACCAAGCCATTTGTGATTTATTATGAAACCATATATATATATATATATATATATATGGGATGGTTAAAATAAAACCCCACTCAAAATGAGTAAACCTTGTAAACCCATTTGTAGCCATTGATTAAACTTGATGGATGGTCTAGATTTAATCTCCATATTAAAATCCAATAAAGTACATTAAAGGAGGAGAGAAGGCATTAAGAAGGGTATTGTAGTAAATGACCTTTGTTCCCTGTTGGTTACTGCATGCTTTGCAGAACCGTCAAATCACTCCCTCTCTCTATCAATAAGATCTCCCTCTCTCTTATTGCATATACAAACCTCCACAATTCAAAAATCCCCTCCAACCCTTTTTTCTCTAACAGTGCATCGAGAGTGGTTCTTCAACACCAAACAAGATTATTTGAAGAAACCAAGAAAAACAATTAGTGATCAACCATCAACGAAAGGATGGCATCATTCATGGGTAGCCTATCTTCGTTTGCTCGACGGTTAGGTTCGATCAAAAGTTCAAAAAGGTATGTGTTTAATGTTTTTGATTACCATTAATACTCACTGTAAAAAAGTTTTGGTGGTTCTCGAGTCTGGTGGAATAAATTATTGGGTATCGAAGTTTTTGAATTTGCAATAGTTGATATGCCCTGAAATGGGGGTTCTCGAAATTGTTTATTAGAGTATGAATAATTATAGGGTATGTTGTGAATGTGACATACTCATGTTGAAATGGAGATATGGCCTGAATACCTTTATACTTTGTTTGAAACAGGAAGAAAAGGAAAGTGATCATTTTGTCTGATGATTCAAAATCAAAAAGGCATGGTAAACGAACTAGAAGCGTCAATTAGGTAGGTGTTACATATATTATGGATATTAATGAATGGGGATATTTTCCTTTATAAATGATAGAATGTAATTATATACTGCCCTGGTTCTATTTGTATTTGTATTAATCCTGTATTAATGTATTAATGATGATATTTTGTTTAGAATGTAATTATATTTTCTTAACTGTTGTGTTGTTAGATTATGATTCGGACACACCGCTTGTCAATTTAAAGAGATGGTGTAAAAAAGTCGTCAAACATTGTCAGAATGATGATCCAGGGCCGTCTACGGGGAAACCTACAGATGATGAGGAGGGCGGACAAACATCAATTGAAGCGTCTGATGATAGTGATGCGGAGTTTTCCGGGGCAGGAAAAAGTGACGATGATGAGTCAAGCGTGAAGGCACATAAGGATAAGGGTCGGTATTGAAAATAGATTTTAAAGCCATGTTAAGTAGATTACTATACTTTAATTTCCTAATTGTTGTGTTTTGTGTCAAGCAGAGAAGCCGTCCTTCTTTTGTAACCGACGTCTTCGACAGGCAGCGAAAAATAAAGGTATGTGATAAAATGTGTTTTCGATTCTTTGCCGGTTACGTATGTAAATCAGTTTTATGTAATGGCGTTCAGCCATATCTCCTGATTTCTTATGTTTTGTAAAAGCAGACAAGAATATAGCATGTGGAGAAGTTCAAACAAAAACAAAGAAAGGTGGATCAGTTCAGATAAATTGATATTTACACTGCTATTGTGACTAAAAAGTTAATACCTAAAATGGTTACATGTGTAACAGGTAAACAAGCCATGCCTGTCTATGATGTGTCCTCAAGCTCACCGGTTAGGATGACCAGATCAAAAGCACGAGCGTTACAGATTTCATCTAAAAAACCAAGGCCCAAAAATGCCAAACCAAAGAAGGCAAACAAACGTAAGAGGGCAGAGAAATCATGGAATGATGGCATGGAGCCTCGTAAGCAGCGCAAAAGGTCGAAGTTGAATGAGTGGCTGGGAATACGTACTAGGTCATCACCAACAAAGTTTACAAGGTGCATAAAAATACTAAGCGACGAACAACGGCTGGCGGTGAAGGAAATGGGGTTTGGCCGGCAGCTCAGTCTAAAAATAGATGGGATACCAGCGAAGTTAGGGCATTATGTTGTGGATAACTTCGACCCGGATAGTTTGGAGTTGACCTTGCCGTCTGCAACTCTTGGCATTGATGCTGAAGTCGTGCACAAGATACTCGGTATTCCGATTGGAGGGGTGTCTTTCAATGCGCTAGAGAGTAGGGACGAACATGATGAAGGGATAGCTAAATGGAAAAAGAGGTACCCGCCGAGCAGATTTGTATCTGCAAAACAAATGGTTGATATGATTGAGAAAGAGTCCAATGGTGAGGATGACTTCAATTTCTGAATGGATTTTATAATGTGCTTCTATACTATCATGGTTGATTGCCACAAACAAGGAAGTTTGAAGGACAACATACTAGACTATCTGACGGATGACTTGGATTTTGCTGGACTTGACTGGTGTGAGTTAGTAGTGGAGGTCCTTAGGAGTTGTAAAATTGGTTGGAGACGAGACAGTTTGGATCCACCTTTTACAGGCCCACTAACCTTTTTGACAGTAAGTTAATTTTTTACGTATGTTACATAGTCACTTAGGTACTACTGACCGTATTTCTTTTCTTGATACTAATCATGTATACGACATCTATTTTGCAGCTTTTATACGTCGATAGTTTTAAATGCAAAGGTGTTGATGTTGATTCTTCAGTAGTTCCTATGAGTTTCTGGACATTCCAAAGGTTAAGAGACAGAGAAAGGATTGAAATAAAAGGAGGAGGTTTCGGAAGGGGTACTGTGAAACCGTTAACTTCGTAAGAGGGTGTGAAGCTTGGAATAGATGAGCCAAGCATCGAGGTTTGTAACATGTTATGTATTACAAACAAAACAGTTCATGTATTCCCCGTATTACATATATATGGCATGCTAACAAAAATTATCAAACAGGAAAGGGTAGCAAGTGTGGGGGATCTAGTAGATGTTTTGATTAGAACGAGAAAGAGGGTTGAATCGGCCATCTGCAAGTTAGATGAGGACTATCCAGGTAGAAAAGAAGTTGTTGCTGTCAAGTCTAGGTATGATGAGTTCATTAAAGACATGGGGAAGGCGAATGAGGTCGAAGCTGTTGCGCGTGTAAATGCTGATGGAGAAATCTCCTCTGTTTTAGCAGCCATAAGTAAATGTAGCACCATTGGTAAGTGCAAGTTTGATGTTTAAGCCCAATACCCAATTTTGTTAACAATAAATCCATTGAACTTCTATATCTGAAAATCAGCAGATAAGGCTGAACAAAGCAACAAAGAAAAAGCAGTCGAGGATGATGTTTTGAGTTTGGGTGATTCGCCGCTAAACAAGTCCCCAATCACACGATCAAAAAAGAAAAGCGTTGGTGGCACGTTGGATGAGGCGGGGGCATTGGAAAGTCCAATTCTAAGCCAATACAGGAAGAATCTGCATGACAGTGCAAAGCAGAAAAATGATGGTTCAAAAACAGGTGCTACATGTGTTACAAACATTAGGAACATTATGTTTAACTGTTTATGTATTTAACACTATGCACATTCCATTCATTAGGAAGCATTGTGTGTGACTGTTTATATATTTAACATACGTAACAGGAGATGAAGATCTGGCCAGGAATTTAACCACCAAATTTTCTGAGGTTAGTGAAGACGGGCAAAATGAACAGCATGTAGCTAGATAATCAGGGGAACTACAAAAAGAAGGTAAGTAAAATATAGCTAGGGTAGGTTCGGTTACATACGCATAGGTCAGCGGGTGGGGAGTATTTGTTAAGATTGTAATGTTATGATCTGTTCCAGATGTCGATGCCAGCAGACAAATTGCTGAAAATGTGTTAGATGATGTGGTTCCCACTTGCAATGAAGAGGAATTGGTGAGCACACAACCCTTGGCTGCAACACAAGAGGACGAATTAGGTAAATAATGAATTCTTTTTTATACACATGTAAAATCGTAAAAATCCACATACTGAAAATTGACTACGTGTGAAATGTTAATTAACTTTAAGGACGGGATAATATTGTTGTTTCAAAACTGGATGCGCCAAACAATGAGATTGAACAGGAGGTTGTGAGCACACAAACATGGGCAGCAACACAAAGTGAACCAATAGGTATGCCCGTTGACTATTATAAAATTGCTAGTGTATACAACTGTCTTATGATTGTTATCTGGTGACGTATGTTACACTGTTTTCAGGCGGCACTCCAGCACATGAGGCTACTGCTGAAGACAACAAGGATGACTCAAGTATGAAGGTGGGAGACACAAAAATAGATGAACAACTGCAAGAGGAGAAAACAGGTATTATTATAAAACCATATATATCCACAAGTAAAGGCTGGTAAAACAAACAAACATATTAAGCACGTGTTTTAAACGTTGTATTTAAGGCGATGAGAAAATTTCCACCAGCGAAGCAGAGGTGACCACAACCAGCAACAAAGAGTCAGGTATGATATTGTAATATTTATAAGTACATGCATAGCTGATTTTGATGTGTGATAAGTGGGCTCGTGCGAAAATGTCCTACAGAAGTACAGCCGGACAGGGCAGAATCTAGTGATAGGGGCAAGCAGGTTGCTGAAGCGGGGGAAGATACACAAGCAGGTACGCAAAAAAAACCAAAATGAAATACGTTTATAATCCACAAAAAGGTCCACAGATTATTTGGGGTAACACATTTGCAGGAATCTCCTGGATATTTCCATGTATGTCGACACCGGATAGCAACGATGCGCCAACTTTTAGCTTTGGCTTAACACAGGCAGAACCAGCAGATCAGGGGGAGTCGGGTGTGAATTCAGTTCTTAAAAATAAAAAAATACAGAAATGTTATACAAATGCTCTGTGTTTTAAACAGTTTTTAATGCTTATCTTACAGGATCTGTCACAATGTCTCAGAAAATGGAATGTGGTTTGAAGGACCAACCAGGTGAATCAGGTATCAACTTTATATCTTAACAATGCTAAACTGCTGGAACAGATCAGTCAGCTAATGAAAGTGGTGACGTACGTTACAGATGGTGGCGGTGTGGCTCCAAATGAAAAGACAGTTTGCCAGGACGTTGTCGCATCAATGGTGTATCCGTTGGTGCAACCCGTGAGTTCATATGACGCACAGACTCAGGTTTACAATGAGTATGGCCCTGGTGGTAATCTGCAAGTAGATGACGACAACATGACATTGGCGATGCGTCAAGAAATGATTGCAAAGATGGATGCAACCAAGAGAAACCCCCTACGTGAAAGGAATGTGACATACGTTCATAAGTCACCTTTTCACATAAGGGGGGTAAATTTGGGAGAGGGGGTCAGGAAGGATGATGATGATGTGTGGAACTTTGTTTACAGGGACGAGGATCCGTTGAATATGTTGTGTGGTTCTGAGGAAAGAAGGAGGGTAGCCATAAGTAATCGGTAAATAACATGAACAATGTATGTGGTAATAAGTTGTTGAACTGCTGTAACATGTGTAACTGGTGGCATTTTGGTTTCTGATTTTTTCAGCATAGAGCATGGAGAACAGGTGGAAAATGTAGACATACCAGATGATGAAATAGATAATGCACTTGCCAAGTAAGACCATGACTTTTTTTAAACTTATAAGACTGCTTCCTAAATTTATCTTGGTTAACATGTGTACAGTGAGGTGTTGTTCAAAAGTTTATGTGACTTGGAAGCCACACGTAGCATGATCAAAACTTTGAAGCCGGGGAAGCAGGTGATGGATGTGATCATTGACTGTTGGGTGGATGTATTAAACTACGAGGAGAGGTTGAAATCAGACGGGGCCCCTCTTCGTTTGTTTGTAAGCACAACCGCAGTGGTAAGTTATTTAAAAAGACAACATCGGTTTATGTATGTTATGAAACTGGTATTGAGGATTTTTTTTATTTTGCTAACCAAAAAAATAGGTTCCATGGATGCTTAATGATACCAAGTGTGATCCGATCCGACGAGCTTCGCGGTTTTCAAACGCGATGTCTGCTGCAGTGCCGGCCTATGAGACCAACCGTGACTTCAAACGATATGATATCGTCTTTTTCCCGATCCTTGAAAGGGCCCACTACTACTTATTGGTCTTTGAGCTAAAGAATATTGCCATAATGCTGATTGATAATGACAAAAAACGAGGGAGGCGAACATGCAAGGATCATGCTGACTTTCACAAAAAGGATACTGTGCACAAATATGTATGTTGTTTTAATCACATTTGAAAAGCGTAAAAAATAAAACATTGGTCATTGAAAACAAATGTTTTTTTCACTGATGTATTATTTTTGGGTTTCATGATCCATGATTATTGCAGAAGCACATGTTTGTGGAGTTCCTTAAAAGCATCAACCATCCGAAGGCGGGAAAGATCGGAGGGGCAGAGATACATAGGTTGGATGTAGAGTGGGGAACGGCTGGTAATGCCACGGATTGTGGGGTCTTCCTAATGAGACACATGGAGAGATTCACGGGGCTTCATGTACCGTTTGAATGCAATTTCAGTAAGCATTGGCGCACTAAAGAAGGCGAGATCAACAAGCTACGGTCCAAGTACACAGCGCATATTTTGCGTTCACCGGTTAACACAAAGAAGGGTGAGGTGGAAGCTAGGGCACATTTGAAGTAAGGAGGAACGTTCGTGAAGGGGGGGTTGTTTAACTGTGTATGACAATTATGTAGTGTTTTAAACTGTTTTTTGGGTGATAATACACCTAACATACTGATGGGTTCTGTAACATAACTTAACTAGTATGGTCACCTGTAGAACACCTAACTGCGTTGCTTATAATATTATTCTGTTACGTATGTCAAAGTGTTTTTAGCATATGTTATGTAAGAGTGTTACATATGTTAATATCGTTTAAAATGGTAAGGTGGAAAGGTATTCTGAGTGTTGTGGATAGTGAGTTATAGTGAGTTATAGTATTCTGAGGGTTAATATGTTATTTTACTACTTAACAAATCTGTTACATACATAACAGATAGCTACATGGTTAGGGTGTGACATACCATACTAGTCTTAGAAAGGTAAGATGATTTTTGATGCTAGAAATGGTAAGACATATGGAATGCAACAAGTATTAAAAGTACATAATTATAACGGCTCTGTAATCCAAAGTCATGCACATACTGTACACTGACAAAAGTATATTGGCACAAATAACTTCTTACACATTTAGCAATATTTCTAGCAGTTATAAGAAACATCAGGGAATTTTGACGGACAAAAACTAAATAACCAGAAGTACAAACCAATCAAATACCAAATATGGTGTTTGGTGAAATTAACTTGTTACACATGTAACAGGAGGGTTTATTATGTCTGGGATTAATATTCAGCCCCAATCACATTGGCTACACTACAAGGGCTGTTCAATACCCCTGATTGGTGTGGTACAACTAACTTGTTACACATGTAGCAGAATGTTTTTAACAGAAAACCCTAAAACACAAAAAGGTTGAAAAATGGGTACATGACAAGTGTTAAAGCATAGGGGTTAATATGTTATTTTACTACTTAACAAATCTGTTACGTACATAACAGATAGCTACATGATCAGAGTGTGACATACCATGCTAGTCTTAAAAAGGTAAGATGATTTTTGATGCTAGAAATGGTAAGACATATGGAATGCAACAAGTATTAAAAGTACATAATTATAACGGCTCTGTAATCCAAAGTCATGCACATACTGTACACTGACAAAGGTATATTGGCACATATAACTTCTTACACATGTAGCAATATTTCTAGCAGTCATAAGAAACTTTAGGGAATTTTGACAGAGAAAAACTAAATAACCAGAGGTACAAAACAATCAAATACCAAGTATGCAAGTTGATGGCAATTAACTTGTTACACATGTAACAGGAGGATTTATTATGTCTAGGATTAATATTCAGCCCCAATCACATTGGCTACACTACAAGGGCTGTTCAATACCCCTGATTGGTGTGGTACAACTAACTTGTTACACATGTAGCAGAATATTTTTAACAGAAACCCCTAAAAGACAAAAAGGTTGAAAAATGGGTACATGACAAGTGTTAAAGCATAGGGGTTAATATGTTATTTTACTACTTAACAAATCTGTTACATACATAACAGATAGCTACATGGTCAGAGTGTGACATACCATACTAGTCTTAAGCAAACACATGATAATAAAAAACTACATAGACAGTCCTTAATGAGGTTAAGACTTAGACAACAACACATAACAAAAGTACGACTACCCGGCAAAACAGGTTAATCAACAAAAGGATAACCATCGTAAGTTGCAGCCATTATGGCGAGAATGATCCATACTGCGCTTCCAAGATCAGCTCCGACATTTCACTGTCCTCATCTTCCCAAGGGTTATAACTTGCCCACCTGGCGAGGGTATTTGGTGAATTTGGACACAATGGACAACCGCAATACTCGTGATCATACTCAACACCTGGACATGCAACGGCATATATTGGTACATGCTCTTTGGTTACCGAGTACGCAGTGCCAACTGACACCCCTCCATCAACTTCCATCTGTGCATCGCCCGACGTCGCCTGTGTACTATTACCATCTTCCATCATTAGAGTGTCGACACCTTTTTTCGGTAGTTTGCTCTCGTTGGGATCATTAACATTCTTCCAACCATGAATGGCTTGGTGTTCAGTACGCTCCAGTAACGCCCAAAAATCAGTTACTTTTGAAGTGACCTCCTCTTCGCTTTTGGTCTTCTGGCGCTTGGCTGCATGAGGTTTTGAAGGGCTTTCCATTTGCAGAAAGTGTTTCTTTTGGTAAGTTAGGAACACTATTATTATGGGATGGAACAATGAATTTATTTAACCAAAATGGGGTATAAAAATTAAGTTCAAGGATGGGTGGTTGGATGGTTGGTGATAATTTAATTTGTGTTTAATGCTATAGTGGTAGATTTTGCTTTATGTCAAATCAACATGTCATAAAGATGTTGGGTGCTAGGGAGTGCATCATGATTTTATATTTTATTCTCTTCATTTGTTACTTTGTCAAGTACATATTTTATTAGATTTTGGTAGTTTATCTTCCGTACCAAATCTACAACACATACCCATGTGTCCTGTCCATGGGCCCACAAAAGTAATGATATGTAATATAGGGGATCTAATATAATAATCAGATTGTCCCAGCTACCTTTTTGTTGCGTATGTTACCAATGGGGCCCCTGTTACCAACTACTTATAAGACAAAACATAGATCCTAAAAACACACCACATTATATATTACAAACCACAAAAAAGCATGTCTAGTGGGTGAAGATTATACATAAAAGTAGTTGTACCAAAAAAAAATAGAAGTAGCTGGGGAACAACAAACACACCAAAATGTGGCAACCATGTTACACACGTAACAACAAAAAGGGACTGCATGTGCTTCTAATTGTTACCAGTGTCCAACATGGTTCAAAAAAGCAGGGATTAGTAATGCTGCCTCATTAATTGCCATCAACATGCTTTAGGCTTTCCGGGCTTGTGCCGCCTCCTCCTTGGCCCTTTTCATCGCAGCAACCTTCTCACAATTCCTTGCATCATGATCAGTGACATATTGGTGGCAGTTGTTGCATAAGCGTGGGGCCTTAGGCATTTTCGGACGCTTTGGGTTGCCCTTCTCACCGGCTCCAGAGATTCTTCGAGTTTTCCCACAACCCTTGTTGCGTGCCACATCAGGATTGGCAACCACAATTTCAGTATCAGCCGATTGGCCAATAATTTCTTCCACGTCCGTTGGAGACGGTTGATCCGGAATAACAGAAATCGGTTCCCTGGATAACAAGTGCAGTTTGATACATTTGAGCTGTTCAACCAAGTCCGCCAGTGCGGTTTCATCAGTTCTGGCAACATCTACACATTCAGTTACAAGTTCAAGTACCTCATTTCTCAACAGAGAACCTGGATGAGTGTCAACACCGTAACGGCCAGAAATGGAGAACACTTTCTTGGGTAAAATATCATGTAACCACCTTTCGACCACATATTGCTGCAGGATGCGGTCAACTTTCTTAATCATGTAAACTGCAAAGACATGGCGGCAAAGGTAGCCGAGACGCGTAAAACATCGGCATGAGCATTCAGCCGTTGAATCAATGCTATCAAACCGCACCTGCATAATTGATGCTAGAAACGGTAAGACCTATGGAATGCAACAAGTATTAAAAGTACATAATTATAACAGCTGTGTAATCCAAAGTCATGCACATACTGTACTATGACAAAAGTATATTGGCACAACTAACTTGTTACACATGTAGCAAACTTTCTAACAGTTCTAAGAAACTTCAGGGAATTTTGACAGAGAAAAACTAAATAACCAGAAGTACAAAACAATCAAATTCCATATATGGTGTTTGGTGCAATTAAATTGTTACATATGTAACAAGAGGGTTTATTATGTCTAGGATTAATATTCAGCCTAAATCACATTGGCTACACTACAAGGGCTGTTCAATACCCCTGATTGCTGTGGTACAAGTAACTTGTTACACATGTAGCAGAATTTTTTTAACAGAAACCCCTAAAAGACAAAAAGGTTGAAAATTTCAACACATTAAAAGTCCAATAGCCTGAACTGGTGTGGTACAACTAACTTGTTACACAGGTAACATAAATTTTTAAAACATTTATAACAATAACATTAGTAGTTTCTAACAATAACATAAATGGGTACCTGGTAAACATTGGTAACATCACGACGCTTGTCAAGTGGGGTGACTGAAAAGACGGTAGGCATGTTGTCCTTTTCATCAACATTCGAAATGTAGCATGAAAACTTCCCCTTCACAATCTCCTTCTTAACTTCCTAGAACACAGTATTGGTGTACAGACTTAACGCATGCTGCTCAATGGCTAAGTCCGTAGACCCATAAAAAACCGTCGATGAGGTTTTGTACTCGGCAACACGCTGACGGTAACGTTGGCTATCGAGACGGGATTCAAAACATAACATGAACTGAACAAGTGTGTGGGCACTAGTGGAATTGACCTTGAATGCACTGTTTGAACTCTCACTTCTGGATGTTGTTTTAATCAAGCATGACATTGGAATCTCCCTAAAGTACGCCGGCACCCACAGTTCCTTGATTGCAAACATATCGCTCAACCACTGGTTTTCCTCAATCCCAAATGTCTCTAGCAGCGCATTCCATCGAGTTTCAAATGTTGAAGGTTTTATGAAAATGTTCCACACCAATTTGTGAATGCAGGACCGGAATTCAGTGTTGGATAAAATATCAGCAGCAACCTAGGTGCAGAAGCATAAATAAATGTAAGACATCTTTAACATGAGCGTTAGGATCTAAGTATACCATAACATAAAACACTTAAGTACGTGCCTACATAACATTACCTTGTTGGGTAGTTTTTTCATTATATGCCACATACATAGCCTGTGGCGAGCCTCACTGAACACTTGTGGTACAGCCTGCATCATCGACGGGTCTTGGTCAGTCAACACTAGCCTGGGCTGTGAACCATGAGCTTTTAAAAAACATTCAAGCAACCAAACGTAGGAATCTATGGTTTCATTAATTATCAATCCTGCACCAAAAGTCACACACTGCTTGTGGTGGTCCACACCAGTGAAAGGGACAAATATCATGTTGTACCTGCACATTATATGAACAGCCCCATGTTATTTACGTATGTTAAGCAGTAAAAAATGCAAACACGTAAAACCTGTAACGCACGTTAAAGTAACTTACTTGTTTGTGTTGTATGTTGCATCAAACGCCACAACATCACCGAAGGCCTTATAGTTCAATTTTGAAATTTCATCCGCCCAAAAAACATAATGCAGTTTACCATCGCGCACAACAAAGTCATAAAAAAAGTCTGGCAAGTTTTCAAACCGATCACGCAGGCGGTCAAGGAATAAAGACGAGTCCCTCTCGCCGATAAAAATTCGAAGCTCCTTACTAAAGTTCTTGAAATCAGAAGCAGTTCCATGCACATTGTGGTGACCACCTTTAAGAGACACTAAGTACCGATGAGCTTTCACAGGTCCAACTCGGTTAAGAGACATGTTATGAATGAATTGTTTAGTTGAGAAAGAAAGTTTACGAGAAATCTTACTAAGGTCAATGTTATCTTTATCCCACAGCTGATGGTTGTGAACATCGTTGAAACGAATGACTTTAAACAACGAACCTCCACAAGTGATTGACACTAACACATGGGCTTGGCAATTGGAAAGGCTGAACGAAGTTTTACGGGGTTTAACAAAAGATTCATCTAAGGTGTCAAAGGTTTTGTTAAACTGAGGTTTACCATATTTGCAACAACGCATGTACTTGTGTGTCGGTTCCCCCATCCAAACCTTGGTTTGTCCCTTCTTAACTGAAAAACCGGCCTGCTTGGCATATTCTTTGTACATGGACATTGCAGCCTCAAACGTCGGGAAAACCTGACCAATAGCAGGCAAATACCGGGGGCTAACATTGGGGATCCAGAATTGGGTGTCGTTCGGGGTTGCAATAACATAGTACGGCTCAATGTCTTCATTTTCACCTGTTAAATAAAAAACATGTTAGATTTCTATATTTATAGTCCCCTTATGTGTTACATACGTTATAAGTCTATTCTTTAACAGAAAGCATGTTGTACCTAAAATATATAAGACACAAAAAAAGCTATAAAAATTATATATTCAGATAAAAAATTTGCTACACTAAAACAGTTTCTATGTAACACATGTAACATATATAATGTAGATTCTGTCCATAATTTAAAAAATTTCTGCTTTGGCCAAAAATAGCTTTCACCACACACTACTATGACCACCACAAAGAGCATGATAGTAAAGTCAATGTTTGGCAAAAGTTTCTTACCAGACTCAACACCTACATAATTTAAAAAATTTCTGCTTTGGCCAAAAATACCTTTCACCACACACTACTATGACCACCACAAAGAGCATGATAGTAAAGTCAATGTTTGGCAAAAGTTTCTTACCAGACTCAACACCTACATATATCTCTTCATTTCCTCCTATTTGATTTCCATCAACAGGCTCCCCTCCATCAACATTCCTCAACAAAGATGAAGACCCAGATGAGAAACCAAAATTAAGGCCTGTAAAAAACAAAAAAAATATAAAACATTACAAACCAACCTAAAACAAAATAACTACAAACCCTTAGATAATAGTAAAACCATTAAAAAACATCCTAAGACTATATAACCCTGTTAAGAAAAAATATTGGAAACTTTAAGAAAACTATAACTAAATCACTATAACTATGACAACACTATAAACATGAACAAACAAAGAAATGCTACTTTCTAAAATATATAAAAACCTGCTACTTTCTAAAATATATAAAACCCTATGATCATGAGCAGAAGATTTCACGAACTGTAACAGTACTATAACATACTAGGAAATATTATATGATCGGCGTTAAAAAAAATCATGTACAAACCTTGAGATCCAGTATCACCACTATCATCCTCTGTTCCTGATACAAAATCAGACGGTGCATGGTTGTTCACAGAATCCAAGATCATTGAATGTGGGTTGATTTGAGGATTCGATTCCATCGCATGAAAGAGTTAATGAGGCAGGAAGAACTTTAAGTGAAGTTATTGAGGTTTCAGTGAAGTTAATGAGAGGAAGAAGACGGCCCAGAAGAAGACATTGGTGTTGGTGTGTGTTATTGAGAGTGGAAAGGGTGGGAAGGTGTATGGGGAAAGTAAATAATAATGATCTACACCTCTTAGTACAAATCAGGTGTCATAGCATTGATAAAGCAACCAAACCCAAAAGTCTAATATACCCTTTCCCTCCAAAAGAAAGCATAGTGAGGTGGATTAATTAGAACCACTAGTTAGGTTTCCATGGGTTTTCTCATTTTAGAGGGTTTCTCTTTTCCCTTTCCCCTATATATATATATATATATATATATATATATATATATATATATATATATATATAGGTCAAGGATCATGTACAAAAGCTAACTTTTGTGAGAAGCATAAGAAAGAATGTGGAGGCGACACGTGGAACAAATTAAAATTAATCTCATGGGTAATAAGGTAATTTTGTTTGTATTTTAATAATGGAAAAATCATGCAATTATTAATTATGAGAAAATTTAGAGATCTTTTTGACAAATCTAAGATCATCTATTGCAATTTCTCTCACTTTTGCAAAAGAAAAAAAATATCTGACTTCCATTGTTGTTCTGTATTTTGAAGTTGTTTTCTGGTGTGTTTTATTGTTACATAATATTCTAGTATGTTTTCGAAGTTTGTTTGCGGTATGTTTTCGAAGTTGTTTTCTGGTGTGTTTTTACGATCACCCATTGTGTTTTAATAATTTATAATATGTTTATGGAAGATTATATCTCTTCTTCATTTTTTTAATCAACCGTAACACCACAACAATAGTATAAAACACAACAGTATGGATGTATGATACAACCGATGAGTATGAAACACCAAAAGAAATCTTTGTTCTTCAGTTTTTTATTCAACCGTAACACCACAACAGCGGTATAAAACACAACAGTATAATACAACCTATGAGTATAAAACACCAAAGAAATCTAAACACGTCATCATACAACCCATGAGTATAAAACACACCAGTATGAAAATAAAACATAAAACACCACCATTGGCTTCGTAAAAAAAGGATGAAACACCGTTGTGACTTTGAAAATAAAACACACTGATATGATAATAAAACACCCAAATATCGTTTTCATATAAACAACTCCACGGCTTAGGTCTGCAGACGCTTTTCTTCTCGTCTCATCTGGAATCAACATCTTCTTCTCATCTAGCTTCTTCACAATCTCTATAAATCATCATAAAACACTCCACTTTTGTGTTGCAATTCATTTTTAATCGTTCCATTTCGTGAATACAAGCAGTAAGATCTATAATATTCCTTCAATATTTTTCCAACTTCTTTTCTTGTTTCATTGTTCTTAAAAGAATAAATCCCCACCCATTTACTTTATCTCTTATTTTAATCGTACAATTGACCACATAAACATTTTTGCGATGAGGATAGAGAGAGAAAGAAAGAAAGAGAGATAGTGAGAGGAATAAGATTGAATGGTAATGAATGTGTTTCCATCTTTTAACATCTCTCAATTAAATATGGTGTGGATTTTACAACAATACCCCTAGAGCATCTAATTTATTAAAAAATATAACATTAATTTCAAAAATGTCATCTAATTAATCTACACCGTTGATTAAAGTCATCTAAAGGTCATAAAACCTTCTTACCCTTCTCACACAAAACACTCATTATACAGGATCTTGACCATATACATACATACATATATATATAGTGGAAGTATAGACAAGAAACCCTTCCAAATGAAAAAACCCTAGCAAACCCATTCCTTGGTCCATATTAAGCCACATCACCTAGTACATAATAATATTCAAAAGGGCAATTTAGTCAATTTTACCATCCCTTTCTCTCTCTTCCTATATATATATATATATATATATATATATATATATATATATATATATATATATATATATATGTTTCCCACCTCTCTCTCTTCATTTGTTTTTCAAAAATCAAATGCAGATCATAATATCATACCTTCCTCTCTCTCTCTCTACCATCCTCTCTCAGTCTCTCTCTTGAACCACCACCACCACAACCACCACCACCGGCCACCACCTGCATCGCCTCCAACCACTAGAACAACCACCATCGTCATCATCTCGTCATAATCATCTCGAAGAACAACTGACGCTCTGTTTTAGACTTTTCGAGTGATGCTCTGTTCAGATTTTAAATAGGTAAAATGCAATTTCTCTCTCTCTCTCTCCTCTTCCCTCTCTTTTCTAGATCTGGAGTTGTAGTTGAGATCTAGATCTGGATCTAATAAATAATAAAACTACAAGATTGTTGCCAAAAAAATGAATCTTTCTAAAAATAATAATAATAATATTAAGCTGTTATGTTTTGGGTTTAGTGAAATAGGTTTTGGGTTTTGCTAGAATAATAATAATAATATTTTTTGGGGATAGTTTTTGGTTGCACACCAATTGTTTGATCAAATGCTTGAACGAAAAAAAACTTATGTTAACCTTTTTTTTTCTTACTATTTTGTTTATGTTAGATTATTATTGGATAGGGGACATGAGGTTAATAAATCACATGTGATTAAATTTTTTTGATTATGTGTTTTAGGATCCCAACTAACATGTGTTTTTATACACATGTTAGTGATGTGGTTGTGGTACGTGATATTTTTTTATACACATGTTAGTGATGCTAACACGTGCTAGTATATGCCTAACTAACAGGTGTTAGGGTTCATATTAGTTGGGGAGCCCAACTAACATGTGTTTCTGTTCTAGTGTTGGTTTTCAGGAATAGGCTATTAGGAAGAAGGCAGCGTTGGTGTTGTGGCTGTGGTAAGCGATGTTTTTTGATAAAAATTATAATTTTTTTAATATTTTTTGGTGAATGGGGTGTTTAAATTAGCTTGAATAAATTGGTTTCCTGGCTTTATGAAAACTGAAAAAAGGGTTTATTCTTTTTAGGGTTCATATGACATACATTATTTCAGGAAAGATATGTTAGTATACGCCCTATCACATGTTAGTGATGTTAACACATGTTAGTATATACCCAACTAACACATGTTTATGAAAACTGAAAAAGGGTTTATTCTTTTTAGGGTTCATATGACATACATTAGTGATGTTAACACATGTAAGTATACGCCCTTTCATATGTTAGTGATGTTAACACATGTTAGTATATACCCAACTAACATGTGTTACGGTTTGTATGACATACGTTATTTCAGTAAAACATATGTTTAGAAAACACTAACACATGTCATTGATGTCCCATTATGTGTTTTGTAGAGCCCAGCTAACATGTGTATGTGTTCTTTTAGTATATGCCTGGTAACACATGTTAGCGATGTCTCACATGAGGTCAGAATTTTTTTTCACAACACTAACGTACGTTAATATTCATGCTGGAAAAAGTGCCATAAAGTAGGAGAGAGGTGACTTGATAAGTGTCAAATCAACCTTTTTAAACCTATGATTCATAAAATTAAATTATAAAAAATTAATTCAAGATTACCATATTGCCCTTAATCCTATTTTTTATTATGGTGGCCCACTTGCTTTTGAATATTATATAGGAATTAATTATGGACCATTGATCAAACTTGATCAATGGTCACTAGAGGGTTTCTAGGGTTTTTTCAAATGATGAGGTTTTCATATTATCCACCCTATATATATATATATATATATATATATATATATATATATATATATATATATATATAGGATTTGGAGCATTTGAGAACCACTATTTAGGGAAAGAACCAAAGAACCAAGTGTGAACACAAAAACCCCTCCACCAAAAAATAAAAAAAATAATAAAAAATTATATAACCTAAAAAATAAAAAAAATAAAAAAAATAAAAAAAGTAAAAACACCAAAATGTTTTTTTAGTGTTAATCTTTCTGAAAAAAAAATTAAAAAAATACAAAAAAAATGGCCTTTTTTACGTCATAATTACGTCAGGTCTTATGCACATGTGCATTTTGCTGTTATATATATACATACATATACCGTATGTACATGTGCATTTCACTATTAGAGCACACTTTTGAATAAATTATCAATTGCCATAATGAAATGATCATTAAATGGACGTCATATGATATATATAAGGTGGAAAAAATTTATTCAATGATCTTTAAATAAACGCGAAGTGCATTTCACTATTATAGTTAGGTTTTTTTTTCATGGGTTTAGCTTTAGGGTTTAGTTTATAGGTATGATGGGAATGGGGTTAGGTTTTTTGGGGTTGTTGGTGAATAAACTTAAAAACCCTCTATATAAAACTATAAAATAAGATAATTGTACTACATGCACATGTGCATTTCACTATTATAGTTAAGTTTTTTAATGAGTTTAGCTTTAGGGTTTAGTTTTTGGGTATGATGGAAGAGGGGGTATCTTTTTGGTGGGGATGGGATGGAGCGTTTTGGTTTTTGGGGGGTGTGGGGTGTGGGGTTAGCTGCACATGTGCATTTCACAATTTGGGGGGGGGGGGGGGGGGTTGGGGCGGTGTAGGGGATGGGGGGTTTAGGTTTTTAGGTTTTTTTTGTTTGTGTTGACAATGGTTCTCTCCCTAACGTTGGTTCTCGTATGATCCCTATATATATATATATAGGGGATGGTTCTAGAGAAAACCCTAAATATTTGAGTAAACTCTATAAACCTTACCACAACCATTGATCAAGCATGATCAATGGTTGTGAAGCATGGTCCCACCTTCTCTCTCCATTTTGCCTTTAATAATAGAGATTAAATGATATTATATTAGGAAAATGGTATATTGGTAAATGGCAATCCACCTTCTCTCTCCATCTTGTCACCTTCTCTCTCCATCTTTTCATTTTTTCTCTCCACCTCCTTTCTCCTATTTTTTTCTTTACCACTTATTTCACATATTAATTTAAAAGATCCAGATTTATTAATAACATATGTTACACGAGCCCTTTAACACATGTTACTTGGTCTCTTCAAACAAACTCATTTCACAGACATCACTAACACGTGTAATTGGTTCAAATAATTATCACGTTAATTTTGGACTAGTATAACAACATAAAAGAACACATGTATATAAAAATTTATTGCCATCGACATTGAGTGTAACAAATTAATTTCATATACATCTAAACAATTAAAAAGATGATACAAAACTATCATAAACTAACAAAAACATGAAACTTAAAATTATCCTTCATTCTTTAATAGTCGTCTTCGGCGTTATGCTTCATTCCTTATTAGGCATCTTCAGCTTCATGTTTCAATCCTTAGCACTCCATCTCTAGTTGATCCTTGTGCGGAGTAGCCGGCTTGAACTCCGGTGGTTGTTCATAGAACCTCCTACATTAATTATTTTTAAATGTGTTAGCATCACTAGAAAATGTTAACTGGGTCAATTTGGGTGTTAATTGGACATATACTAACATTTGTTAGCATCACTAACACACGTTAATTGAACCCTAACACGTGTTAGTTAGGCATATACTAACAGGTGTTAGCATTAGTGACACATGTTAATTGAACCCTAACAAATATCAACTGTAATAGATTCATCAGTAGGCACCATATACACCCTTTTTAGTATCACTAACACATGTTAATTGAACCCTAACACATGTCAATTGGGATAGATGCATCAGTAGGCACCAATACAAACATGTGCTAGAATCAGTAACATGTGTTAATTGAACACTGACACATTAGTAAGCACCAATACAAATATTCAAAACCTTCACCAAAATCAAACCTTACTTTAATATATACAAATACATACATTTTTTATGAAAAGATATAAACAGTCAAGTTATATTTGAAAAAAAAAATTAGTGATATACCAAGTTATATTATGCAATAAAAACACATTACCCAAGAAACAAAAAAAAAAGTTAATTAAACTATTAGAAACAAATTAAAAGTATACCAAGAAAAAATAAAACCAATTTGCTACTTAACACATGTTAATTAAACCCTAACACATGTTAATTGAGATAGATTCAGCTCCTAATTCAGAATTAACAGACATTAAACAAAAAAATATGCAATAAAAACACATTTACCCAATTCAAAAAATATGATCTTTTTAACATTCAATCTAACATAAACAAAAAATAATAAAAAAAATCAAAAAGGTTGACATAAGTTTTTTTTTTTCATTTAAGCATTTGATCAAATACTTGGTGTGCAAACAAACTATCCCAAAAACTGTTTTTATATTATAAAATCATTATCCCCATTAACAACTTTATGATTCAAATCAAGCTAAGGTTGCCACCTATCCTTAACTGTTACAAAATTGAACATATTATTAATATTATAACTTCATGGGACATCAATAATTTATATAATCTTCACATACAAGAACCCACACTTAAAAAAAATCACAACTTTTAGCACTTTTGCAGTGTTTGGATTGTTTTTAAAATATACAAACAACAAACAACAAACCGCTGTTCTTAGAAGCTTATCTTCTGATCTTATCAGATAAATCCAACATCAAAAGATGACAAAGCTTCTAAAACCACACAACTAATTATTAAAAAAATAATTAAAAAATCACAATAATTGTCAAAATCGGTGCAAAATTGTTTTGTTTCAACAAACCCAGAATAAAAATCTAAACTTAACAGTTTCAATGGTTGCAAAGCAGAATTAGGGGTTGGATCCAATATCATTGTTTCTTTATTGAAAGTATAAAAGAAAAGGAGAGAGTAAAACGAACCTGGATCGAATAGAAGAAGATAACCTCACGACGATGGTGGTGGTTAGTGTGGTCGATGGTAGTGTGGCGGTGGTGGCTGCTCATGGTGGTGAGAGGATAGGTTGAGAGAGATATGATGGTGAGAGAATGAGAAATGATGAGAGAGAAGGTGTATTATGTAGGGCGGGGGAAATTATTCAAACTTGAAAAGGGGGGGAATGATAAAATTACTTAAATAACCTTGATAATATAATATTAATGGGTGATGTGGACAAATATGAGCCAAGTATTGGGTTTGCTAAAGTTTACTCATTTTAAAAGGTTTTATATGGATACTTCCCCTCTATATATATATATATATATATATATATATATATATATATATATATATATATATATAGGGTAAGGATAATGTGGAAACCTATTGTTAGAGTGAAAACCTTGGAAACTCAATCTGGACCATCCATCTCATTAGATCAATGGATAGGATTAAATTTTCTTACTTTATGGTAAGAAAAATAATATTTTATTAGATAAAAGGACATGGAAGGGTATTTTTGGTAAACAATCTCTCCTACTTTTTCATAAGTCAACATCACCATCTCTCTCCTCTCTCCTACTTTTTCACAAGTCAAGATCATCATCCCTCTTCTCTTTCTTCATCTTCTTAGTTTGAATCTTATAATAATCATTCAACAACCATCTTCAAGAATGCAAACAAGCATATACCTCTGACAATATCAGAGGTGACGGCGATGGTGAATAGTAGCGGTGGTGGTGCACGGTGGTTCTAGGAAAAAGAATCCTTCAACAACCATCTTCTTAGTTTGAATCTTATAAGGATCCTTTAACACCTTCATCTTCTTAATTTGAATCTTATAAGAAACCTTCAACAACCATCTTCAAGAATGCAAACAAGCATACACCTCCGACAATATGTGGGTTTCAGTTTTTTATTACCATGATATATTAGATGAGCTATGTAAAAAGAAATGAATTTTGTTAGTTTTTTTGTGGTATTCTAATATAATAGAAGTACACAGGTAGTTGCATGTATTTTTACAAGGGTAACATGTGTTATTTGGCCAAATCAACGTGCCTAGTAGGTAACATGTGTTATTTGGACAAATCAATGTGCCTAACAGGACGGTAAAATCAACGTGCATATAGGGTAACATGTGTTAATGTTGCATAAGAGGGTAACATGTGTTATTTGGCCAAATCAACGTGCGTAGTAGGACGGTAACAAAAAGATTCAAAAAGGGCCCAACAAAGGTCACTTGTTTTTTTTGTGACACATGTTTCAAACAAGAATGTCAAACACTAGCAAAAAAAAGGGTAACATGTGTTAGTTGGTCATAAAGAGCTAACATGTGTTATCTAATCTGATAAAGTTAAGCCTGTTGCCCTTATGTACCCATGAGAAGATCTAACATTTGTTATTATGTGTGGTGTGGTAACATCTGTTAAACCTGTATCATTTGTCAACCTTTTTATCTTTCTTACCACTCCTGTTTTCACTTCATAAGTTAACAAAGAAATAAGTAAACATAGCATACAAACTATTAACACACATTATTAAGATGTGTCATAAGACGTTAACACATGTTATTTGGTAACACACGTTATTACAAACTATCATTACAAACTATTAAAAAAGAGATAAACCTACCTAGGAATTCAAATGAACTGCATGGAAGGGTAACATGTGTTAATGTTGCATGAGAGGTTAACATGTGTTATTTAGTAACATTAATTAAACTTGTATTTAATGTCACTCCCTTTTTTTTGTCTTGCTTACCAGTATAGTTTTTACTTCATAAGTTTACTAAAAATTAAGCATACAAACTATTAACACATGTTATTACAAAGTATCATTACAAAGTATTGACCATTTTAACAAAATAAATCTAGTAATTCTATACATTGAATACCAAAAAGAAAACGTTATCAAAAGTTTTTTCTACATATTTTTCTTAGCTTCCTTGGACTTCGTATATTAACATATGTTAACCGGTGGGGGGGGGGGGGGGGTCTTCGTTATCACCTGCAAAACAAATGGATGAGATGTTAACCGGTGTGACCAACTCATCATATAACATACTAATAGAAGTAACACATGTTAGTCGGGGTCGAAATACGAACATGGGCTACCCATATCCAAAAAATAAAGAAAATAATTGTTTTGTTAAATACAAACCAATGAGTTTTAAACATACGAAAGCTAAATGTGGAGGGTTGAAAAAGTTTACTGCAAAAATCAAAAAGTAAAAATAAGTAAAATCTAACTGCAAGTCTATAGGTAAGGAAAAAAAATACTCATTCTCTTCAATTTCCATGTAGCCTTTGTCTCCACTTCTTCACCTACAACTCGTCGTCTTATTCGCCGAAAAAACACAGATTGTTTGTTTCAAAACAGTTCACAGTTAATACCCGGTTCAACCCCTAGTTCAACAAGAACAACACTTCATCTCCTTCGAAAAAAAAACACGTCGTCGTTAGCCACCACCATGAACAAATCCCTTCAACTTCACCCCCACCACTTGAAACCTCCAAAAACTAACACCATTCGCCGACACCACCAGGAACAACCTCTGAATGGCGGTGGTGTTCCTCCCTCTTTCTCTATCTAGAATGTGTGTGTTAATGTGGTTTGAGAAAAATGAAGATGGCAAATCCAAGTAGTAGAGCCTACGGCTTTGATACCATCTAAAGTAAAAGCACGGTTTTTTTTTTCCACTCTTGATCATTAATTTGGGTTTTATGAAGATGATGAATTCAAAATTGACTTTGGGTTTGAAGATGAAAATGAGATAGATACAGAGGAATTTAGAGAAAGAAAGAAAGAGGTAGAGAGAGATTGTACAATATGTGTTGATAGAGAGAGAAATAGTGTACTATATGTGAGATAAAGAGTGTACTACATAGGGGAGTGGACAAAAAAGTACATATTGTACTTGATTCTTGGGGGTGTTAGATTTGGATGTGAGAAATTACCATACTACCCTCAACTAGCTAATATTCTCTATTTTTATTGTGGTGATGTGGCACCATATTAACCACATACAAGGTTTCCATGGTTTTCACTATAAAGAAGGTTTCCTTCATATACTCATACTATATATATATATATATATATATATATATATATATATATATATATATTAGTAAAAAAGTGTTTGTACTAAAAAAGAAAAAAGTAGTTGAATAAAAAATTAATAAAGTTACTATTCATTTTCACCATCTATAAATATATTTATTATTATTATTATAATATAATTATAATTATAATAACTTGTATATTTAAATTTCTTTTTGCTAAAGATCAAAGAAAAGTAGATTGTTTTTTATGATATCCAACATTATTACATCAAGATAAAAACACAACAATTATTAATTAAAATAAGAAAAAAAAAAGGGACAATAAATAACATATGAGACATTTTAAGAATGAGGTCCATAGAATTAGAAAGAAACTTATAGTGAATAATAACTGTAGACAAGATTATTAGTTAACATCCATTCAACGACTGGAAATTTGATATCCTTTATCTATCTTTAGACGATACGTAGTGGTTTATGAGTGTATGTGTAGTGGTGGGGGGTTATAAGGGGTTATGGGTATTAAAATATTAAAAAGTAATAGAAGAGGGGTTATAGGGGGTTATGGAAAAAGAGGGTGTAGTGAGAAGGGGGGTTATGAAGTTTTATAAATGATTGAGTAATCATTGGTTAAATTATTATTTTCTTATTTAAATAATAATATTAAATACTTTAAATATTCCATTAAATATATAAATATTACAAATACTAAAAAAAATTACAAATACTTATAAAAAATAGAGTTAATTACACGGATGGTCCATGTGGTATACACATATTTCATAAATGCCCCCAATTAACACGCATGGTCCCAGAGGTATACAATTTCGTACTCGGGTGGTCCTTACCCTTAACTGGCGTTAAATTTCTTTGTTAAGTGGGTGTAAAATGTCTTATTTACCCCTGCTAAAGACAAAATAATAAAAAAAAATTATAATTCATAATACTAAGTCAAGTGGGGCCCTCATCTTCTTCATCAGTCCCTAACCGACGACCCATCGCCTACTTCACCTCCGATCTCATCCACCACATGACCCCCACACTAACATCCACCACAACCTAGACGGCTAGACATCTGCTTAGTGTTTCTCACATCCACCATTACCAAGCCACCTGCCACCATTTCCACCATCACCAAGCCACCGGCCACAACCACGACCTTCACAAACCATCACCACCACCACATTCTTCCTACTCCGACAACCTCCAGCATCAATATTTGGTGTCTACTCTGACTCCGATTACAGTTCGATTTTGTATGGTTTGCCGTTGAAACCATAATATCAGTGTGCTGTTTGTTTTCGTTCTACGTGTTGTGCCAACTGCCAAGTGCAAAGTTCATTATCGGTAAGGTTAACAGATGTTGGACTAAATAACAATTTTCAGATTTACACAATGGAACAGATGTTCAGGGCTCCGGTGATGCTTTGTTGTTAGTTTCTTCAAGATTGCAGCAACCAGGTGACCTGTTTCTCTAGACAATTGCTTGAAAACATGGTGGTCGCTAGCGATTAGGCGAGTATTGATGATTGCAGGTGGGATATGGGTTTTTGAAGAGGGAGAGGAGGGTAGGTGGGTTGGGGAAGATCAAAGATGAAGTGAAGAAGAAGATAAAAATGGTTTTCTTATGGCCTTTAGTGTAATCAAAATTAATTAATTTGTTTTTTTAGCAATGAAGGGTAAGTTGGTCATTTTACATGAATTTAATAGAGATAATAGACGGTCGTTAGGGGTAGGGACCAACATTGTTACAAAAATCATACCACGAGGAGCATCTATGTAATTTCAAAGTTTTGAGGACCAAAGATGCAAATTATGAATACCACAGGGACCATTCGTGTAATTAACTCTAAAAAATACAAATACTCATAGCTTATATTTTTTCTCGATTTTGGCCTTTTGGTTCAAACACATTTCCAAGGCCTTGCCTTCTAGGTGGTCGTGCGACTACGTGTAAAATGCAAAGTCGCGCTCAAATTGTCGATCTCTCATAATATCAACCACCTCTCGGTTTTCTTGGATACGCTGTGCCCCGATGTCGCG
Source organism: Ambrosia trifida (assembly GCA_028751855.1). Lineage (NCBI taxonomy): Eukaryota > Viridiplantae > Streptophyta > Magnoliopsida > Asterales > Asteraceae > Ambrosia > Ambrosia trifida. The sequence continues at coordinate 64,345,313 of CM054126.1, read as the reverse complement.
TATGTCTTAGAGCCACTGGTTCATCTCAGCAAACGCCGGGATCAACTCGTTCACCCCCGATGACGAAGAGTCCGCCCATGCGGCTCGAGCAGCCCGTCGACCGGCCGGACGAGGCATCTCCTCCGCCCCCTCCTCCCCTGCAAAAAACGCATTTTCTTCGGCGTTTAGGTCGACGTGACGCGCGTCAGACGTAGGGGTCCCGGTATCAGCCGACTCAGAGGTCTTCGACTTCTTTCTGGCCCTAGATGAAGAAGTTCCAACCGTTGGGTGGACGGTGTGCCATTTGGAGCATTCTGTCAGCAGGCCCCAAACCCTCAAGTACAGAAAATTCCCGTATTCTTGTTTGTAGTCATCCAAAGCCGCCTCCAAAACCTGGGCGTCGCATTGGCCAGTTTTCCACCCAAACCGGGCGCGTTGATAAATAGCTTGAAAGTTTGTGCATCTAAAGTTGATATCAGTCCACTTGCCCGATTTTGAATCGTTCTCCCGGTAGTTCTCTCCCTTACCAACTAGTTCAAAAAATATTGTTCGGACTCTTCTCCAAAATTCTCCTTTGTTTTGATAGTTCGCTAAAAAAACAAACCAAAAAAATATATAAGTACCCGTTTAAAAAAGTATATGTTAAAAAGATATAACATAGCAAAAAATATATATCTTACCAATAATAGGATCCTCTGACACGCCAATCCACGCTCGGGCTAACTTGAATAGCTCGTCGTCATTCCATGGTTGTACGTTTTTTTAGCGTGTTTGCGCCTCTTTCCTTTTGTGCGTCCGGTTGGTCGCACGGGCTCTTCCTCGCCCGGTTGATCGCACGACATCTTCCTCTTGCTCTTGCTCCAGCGGTTGTGTCTCTGGAACCGACTGTGAGTCTTGACAAGCATTTGAGGACCCGAACATTTGAGATGTTTGGTGTTGAGCCAAACCCACCTCCCATGGGTTGCCCAAAACCCCCTCCCATGTTATACATGTTCGGGTCCCAATTATAGGGTTGGTTTAACAGGTTCATAAAAGTTTGTGGGTTTGAACCTGAACCCGGAGCTATGGGTCGGGTGTTATCGCCAGTAGTTTGGGAACCAAACCCGAAACCACCTCTACCGAGTGGATTCATCTCTTCTCTTGTAGTAAAAATTAGAAAGTGTGTGTGTGTGTATGTGTGTTATGCTTGATCTCAACTTTGATGTGTTTGTGTGTTTGGTGGTGTTTGTGTGATGTATGTATGTAGAGTGTATATATATATATATATATATATATATATATAGAAGGCCACAATTTTTTATTAATTATGACCGTTCAACGGTCCAAAATACAAGATTCCCACGATTTCCAAGGCAAAACGCCCGTTATATGTAAAACGCTGCAAGCCCAAAACGCCCTATAGCGCCTCTAGGGGCGGTGTTGGGGGCGCTATAGAAGGTTATAACGCCACATAACCCCCCACTACACATGCCCTGAAATCAGGAATTCACAAGCCATTTTCAGGAAAAACCCCCTCCCCATCTTATGAATCATTAGTCTCATTTTCGCATTTCCAAGAAATTGTACTGTTAGGGAACGGTAGTATGTTAAAAAAAAATATTCCATTTTTCACACTATATTAACCATATTATCTTTACAAATTTTACTCACCAATTCTACTCTTCTACACTCTAAACTATATATACTCTTGAAACTCAATCCCAATTTACCAAGCCAAGATGTATCCATATGGGAGCCAATTCAACCCCAATTATAGATCACGAAGACAAGCTACGAACCGACCAAACACGTTAATTGTGAGAAACAATCGGGTTAATTATCCGATGAATTCGGAATTTTTTGAAAACAGGGACATTGCCAATCATAACCTATTTAGCATGATACAAAACATGTCTATCATTCAATTTGGGTTTCAACATGACTTTTCAACAACAAGCTCCAACATCACAAGCCTTTTAAATTCCGAAGTCACAAATCGAGGTCGTGCCTGAGACGCAACCCGACAAGACAGGAACATCATAACGTAAGAAATGGTCTAATGAAAAAAATATGGCGAGGAGGCGAAGATCAAGAAAACGCATACGTCATGGTCAGTGGTAGAAGAATATGTTTTGGCTCGACATATCCGAAGACCTGAAAGTTGGTAAGTATTTATTTTTAATAATCTCTATTTTGTTACATCATTAGAATTATATGTTACTAATTTTATAATATTTTTTTTACATCTCTATTTTCTTTTACATCATTATGGTAGTTTTAGCACACTATCAAGAACAAAGGGTCTTTTGGGCTAGAATTATGGACCAATTTTTACCCAAATAAAAAAACCAAGTGACTAATGTACTAAGAGTCTAGAGTCTGTTTCGTATAGCGTAATGAAATGGATGAGGAAATGGAATGGACGATGTAATGGAATGGACAAGGTAATGGAATGAATCATTACCATTCCATGTCTTGTTTGGTTGCCATGTGGGAATGAAAGAAAACATTATTTTATGTTGTTGGATAGGTAGGAAAAGACGAAGGAATAAAATCGGCGGTGAGTGGTGGTCAATGGCGGTAATGGTGGGTGGTGATATGTGGCGGTGGTGGTGACGGTAGGTGGAGGTGGATAGCCGTGATGGTGGGTTGGCGACGATAGTGAGTAGTGGCGGTGGTGGGTGGTGTTTGGTGGCAGTGATGGTATGTGGTGGTGTGTGTAACATTGCAAAATTTTCCCCAAAATTTTAATACATAAAAAGCCCTTATATATATATATATATATATATATATATATATATATATATATATATATATTTTATTACACCTTTATCATTAATATTATACAAATGTGCCTAAGTCTTTATTTATCCTAACTCACAACTTATATACATACATAAATGTATATAAATAATAATAATAATAATAATATGATTCTAAATTCGTTTTTTTTTTCACATACAAGATTTTTTTTTTAAATAAAGCCTTGAGTCAAATAGTTAAAGTCCTAGTCAAAGTCTTAGTCAAACAGTCAAAGTCTTAGTCAAATAGTCAATTCATCATAAAACCTTACTTTATGGTGTTGACCAATTTTAATGGCTAATTGACTCCAAAACTAGTATAAAAACCCACCTATGACCCATTATACTTTGCACCTCTAAATCGATTGTTTCAATCCGATTAAACTTTCCCTCATACCTTTCTTCTATAGTCTATTACTTCTACAATTGAAGCTTTGATTATAAGCTCTTGTAATTGGCGAATTGGAAGCTTGATATTCTTTCTTTTTCGTTTTCTTCAATTTGGACTAGCTACGTTGTTGAGTCTTTAGGATTCGCCTCGCATACATTCACAACACATTATTCTATTTTTTTTACGAGACATAACATTTTGCTAAGGTAAGTTTTACATAGCCCCTTTTCTATTTATCACCATTTTTGGGGTGAAACATGTTACAACATTATTTATGCAATTCAATCATCAATGTGTCTATGTGTATTTCTATGTTGCATTATGTCTTGAACATGACTAGGGTAAGCACAATTCTAGCATAAACATTCATCAGCCAAACGGTATACATTGATAGATCTATTGGACTGACAATCCCACCCGGATACGTGCCTCCTGCAAAGGTTGCGTGGGTGTTTGTTACTGCAATATAAACGAGTGAACCATGAGCGTATGGGATGTACCACAATACAACAGTCACAATGGTTGATTATGCACACGATTTACTTCTAGTATGTTTTCACATATGGACTAGATTGCCATGGCACATGAATTGCACAACAATTTTATTCGATTATCAAAACCTATGTAATTCTCACCAACTTTTGTTGACCCAAAATATTTTCAACTTAACATGTTTCAGGTTCTACTTGCTTGAGGATTTGAATTAATGCTTGAAGATGTGTGCATAGTTTTATTCAATTTGATGTATGAATTCTTGTAGAACAATTGTATGTAATTTATCTAAATCATATAATGAGAATTATTATTTACCATGAGCTACTGAACAATCATCAATACGTGACATTCCGATGTTTCCGCCATCGGTTGGGGTGTTACAGATTGGTATCAGAGCCATGGTTATAGGGAATTAGGTTATTAGAAAAATAATCTAGTCTATAACCATAGGATTTAACCAGTACTTGCTTCTTTTACTTGCTATTCTCTATCTCCCTCCTACTTCTTATCCCTACTTTCATCCTTACAAGAAGGTTGCTCTCCATCACTGGATCTACTCTTAGACTAATAGGACAAAATCCTCAGGTTTAACCTGAACCACCTTGAGATCTCGTCGAAGTTCTAGATTTTAATAACGAACACGTGCAATCTGGAAGGGTGAACGCCTGTATTCTGAGTCTTCTGTCTAGGCTGGCATTGCGCATATATCCCAATCAGACGAGGGACCCGGATGCCTACCTGGGAATTCTCGGGATGAGTGTTCACTTATAGGCTAAAGCATGTCTTCACTATGTTATTGGAATCTGAAATCTTTGATACGTCAACGTTTTCGTTTATTCGTTTTAATTAATGAATAAATGATTACATTCCTTATATCACCTCATTCATTTCATGCCACATTGAACCTTCATTGTGTCCCTTACAGATCATGTCTCCACGTCGCAGCACTCGCAATAACAGTGGTGAAAACCAAGAGGAAAGTAACAACAACCACAACACCAACCACAACAACAACAAAAACAACAAAGGTGTTGATGCCCAAGTGGCTGCGATTATTTCCCAACAAATGGCGCAACAAATCACAACTCTGGTTTCTAACTTGTTGGCTCAAGTCATCCCAATGAATGGGAACGGCAATGGAAATGGAAATGGAAATGGCAATGGAAATCACATAAAGAATGGGACCTTAGTTCGGAAAGGCGAGAAAACAAGTATTGTGGCCGCGGTAACTACCGAGAACCAGAAGCGCAAGACCAGGGATCCTAATGTAAACCTCACTACACAAGCTTCTAACAAGAAACCCTATACAAGAAACTTTCCATTGTGTAACACATGCAAACGACATCACCCCACTGTTTCAGTGTGTCGCCTGTGCACCAATTGTGGTAGGTATGGCCATCTGGTCAACACATGTCGTGAGTCCCCAAACCCTAACACCAACCAACCAACCAACCCTGCTCAGGTTGCTAATCTTAATCGTCCTGGTAAATACAACTATGGTCAATGCTATGAATGTGGAAACCCAAATCATTTCCGTAACCGATGCCCTAAACTAAATCGAGATCAAGACCCTCCAGCTACTTAACAGCAAACCCCACCATTTGAATGATGTCTACTTTTTAATTCTATGTATTGACACTTTTTGATTCAAGTAATAAATTCAAGTATTATCATAACATCTGAGTGCATGCTTGTTTGAATGTGAACTAATTGCTATATCTATAATCATACTTGCTTACTTGTACAACAATTAGTTGACTACCAAACAACCTACTCAACGATTGGTAGAGGTCATCATGTCTTTCCAACAGTCGGGAGAGGCCCTACAACCTGCTCAACGACTGGTGGAGACTATCGAACCTGCTCAACAATCGGTAGAGTCATAAAAGGACGCAAAACCCTAATGTAAGGTAAATTGATAATTACGGTCCGGAACGTAATCATGAATTTACAGGTACGTTAAGGTAGTGAGAAAATTTATCAAGGTTTTCGGTAGTCGACCAATTGTATACCTGGTGTTTTTCTTTTAACTTCGGGACGAAGTTCCTAAAAGTAGGGGAGACTGTAACATCGCAAAATTTTCCCCAAAATTTTAATACATAAAAGCCCTTATATATATATATATATATATATATATATATATATATATATATATATATATATATATATATATATATATTTATTACACCTTTATCAATAATATTATACAAATGTGCCTAGTCTTTATTTATCCTAACTCACAACTTATATACATACATAAATGTATATAAATAATAATAATAATATGATTCTAAATTCTTTTTTTTTTCACATACAAGATTTTTTTTTTAAATAAAGCCTTGAGTCAAATAGTTAAAGTCCTAGTCAAAGTCTTAGTCAAACAGTCAAAGTCTTAGTCAAATAGTCAATTCATCATAAAACCTTACTTTATGGTGTTGACCAATTTTAATGGCTAATTGACTCCAAAACTAGTATAAAAACCCACCTATGACCCATTATACTTTGCACCTCTAAATCGATTGTTTCAATCCGATTAAACTTTCCCTCATACCTTTCTTCTATAGTCTATTACTTCTACAATTGAAGCTTTGATTATAAGCTCTTGTAATTGGCGAATTGGAAGCTTGATATTCTTTCTTTTTCGTTTTCTTCAATTTGGACTAGCTACGTTGTTGAGTCTTTGGGATTCGCCTCGCATACATTCACAACACATTATTCTATTTTTTTTGCGAGACATAACATTTTGCTAAGGTGAGTTTTACATAGCCCCTTTTCTATTTATCACCATTTTTGGGGTGAAACATGTTACAACATTATTTATGCAATTCAATCATCAATGTGTCTATGTGTATTTCTATGTTGCATTATGTCTTGAACATGACTAGGGTAAGCACAATTCTAGCATAAACATTCATCAGCCAAACGGTATACATTGATAGATCTATTGGACTGACAATCCCACCCGGATACGTGCCTCCTGCAAAGGTTGCGTGGGTGTTTGTTACTGCAATATAAACGAGTGAACCATGAGCGTATGGGATGTACCACAATACAACAGTCACAATGGTTGATTATGCACACGATTTACTTCTAGTATGTTTTCACATATGGACTAGATTGCCATGACACATGAATTGCACAACAATTTTATTCGATTATCAAAACCTATGTAATTCTCACCAACTTTTGTTGACCCAAAATATTTTCAACTTAACATGTTTCAGGTTCTACTTGCTTGAGGATTTGAATTAATGCTTGAAGATGTGTGCATAGTTTTATTCAATTTGATGTATGAATTCTTGTAGAACAATTGTATGTAATTTATCTAAATCATATAATGAGAATTATTATTTACCATGAGCTACTGAACAATCATCAATACGTGACATCCCGATGTTTCCGCCATCGGTTGGGGTGTTACAGTGTGTGGCGGTAGCGTGGTGGTGGGTGGCGACGGTGGTGGTGGGTGGTGGTGAAGATGGCGATGGGTGGAGATGGATGGTGGTGATGGTGGGTGGGTGACAGTGGTGGGTGGCGGTGGGGGTGGGTAGGTGAAGGTAGTGGGTGGTGGTGGTTGTTGGCGGCGATGATAGTGATGGGTGGTGACGGAGAGGGTGGGCGACGATAGTGGGTGGTGGGCGACGATGGTGGTTGGCGTTTGGTGGTGTTGGATGGCGGCGGTGGGTGGGTGACGGTGGTGGGTGGCGACGGTGGTGGGTGGGTGAAGGTAGTGGGTGGCGGCAATGGCGGTGGTGAGTGGTGACGACGGTGGTAGGTGGTGGCGGCGACGGTGGTAGGTGGTGGGCGACGATGGTGGGTGGTGACGGCGGTGGTGGGTGGTGACGATGGAGGTGGGTGGTCGTGGTTGGTGGGTTATGGTGTTGATGGTAAATGGTGAATGAGAGATGGAATGAAAAAAAATATGGGGGTAGATGGAATGGTTTTGAGGGAATGGAATGTCTTGTGGAATGGGTGATTTAATTCATTTAACCAACCAAACACACAATTTTTCATTACCTTGTAATGGTCCATTTCATTCCCCTTCTATTCCATCGTACCAAACGCTACCTAAAGATCAACTAACAAGTAAGTGGAGGGATACAAGGGTTAAAGTATTTCAGTACCACAATGTCTACAACCAGTTATGGAATGGTAGGGATAGGGCCAAGACGATGTTCATATATTATAACAAGAAGCTTTGCTAGAATTCCAAACAAAAGAAGGCATGTTCACCTACATTTGGCCTTGTGATCTTTTAAGAAATAGCTCAAATAAAACTCCATCTCGTCCTGCTACCCCTTCCCCCACCCCTCCCCTGAAAATCATGAAGGTCTAAATCTACATCGTCTGTCCAAGACGGGAGCCAATCTTCGGATGCTCGAGTTAATATCAATATGAGCGAGATGGGGGACAAGAATGAGGAAGATTATCTACCAACATATGAAGAACTCCCACGCCCGGTCGAGAGGATGACTAAAATGGCAACGGGAAAGAAAACGTCTTTGTCATCCGATGTCGACTACAACGAACGTTTTAAGTGTAAGGAATGAAAGACTACAAGCATTAATCGACATTTGAAGACAACGTTTAGAGAATAAGCAAAAATAGTTTGATGATTGACAAGAACGACTTCAGCTAAGAAAGGATCAACAAATGGCGGTTGATCTTGAAATTTGTCGAAGGTCATCCCCACTAATCCAGGAGTGAAACGTGAACTAGCTTTAAGGTTGCGTGACCGCATTAAAAATAAATATGGCTTTCATGATGGTGATGGGTGAAATATTTTATGTGTTTATTTTCTATGTTATGTTAGTTTTATTTTGATTTAAATGATATGTTCTATGTGTTTTTTTATTTTTATGAATTTGTTTATGTTTTTAATTTTAATGAGTTTATTTATGTCTTTGTTAATTTATTAAGAAATAAATAAAAAACTATTTAATTATTGGATAATAATTAGATGTATATAAAACGTAGTGAATCACTACGTCATATTTTTCATTAAATAAGTACGTCCATACTAATGTGGACACTAAAGGAAGCAAAACATTCATTTCACATTCTTCCCACTGCTTTTTTTATTCGTTGAGTTAATTACCCAAACCGTTCTTATAGTTTAAGTCAATATGCCACTTCAGTTCAAAGTTTTAAAAATTGCTTGAATAGACCCTGATTTTTGAAGAAATAGGCCAAAACAGTCAAAGACTTAACTCAGTTAACTTTTTGTCGTTAAGTCAGGGGCAAATTGGTCAACTCACTTATCATTCCAAAACAGTTCCTGACTTGACCAATTTCCTCCTGACTTAACAATAGAAAGTTAACTGGGTTAAGTCTTTGGACTATTTTGGGTCATTTCTTCAAAAGTCAGAGACTATTCAAGCAATTTTTAAAAGTTTAGACTAGAGTGACATATTGACTCAAACCACAGGACGGTTTTAGTTATTACTCTTTTTCTTTTGTCAGTAGATTTATTTTCTTACAAGAGTTTTATTAAAATCAAGCAAAAAAAATAATAATTATTATTTTGTCTATTCGTCACCCCATAAACACACAACACATGCGCATGATTGAACTCACACAAATATGTTTAGATTGGACACAAGCATATAAAGATTTAAAACACGGAAATGCACATAAATTTGATCGTATTTCATTTTATGAACCTACGTTACAAGTGACGACTGTGGTCGGTCGATGATTAGGTTTAATTTCAAGTATAATTGTGATTTAAGAGTGAGGTGGTTAACGATGGGTATGTGGGGTTTTTGCGTTATAACAATTCGAAAGTGAAATACAAGTCTACTAGTTTAGGTATAATTTCAAGTATAAATTGTGATTCAATTAGTGTAATGTACCAGTTTATAAAGTCAATAATCTTTGTTTTTAGTAATTGAATCCACAATTATGTTCAAGTCTTACTTTTTGGCTACTAGATTTATAAAAGTGAGCATAAGACATACATGACGTATGGTAATTAATTAAAAAAAATTACCCTACGAATACTAAAAGATAAAATGGTTAACGTAATCAAGTTTTTTTATTTAGTTTTTTATTAGTTTATTATACTTTGCTTGTCTTAAAGGTTCAATTAGTTTTTGAGAAGATGAGATAGTGAGATAAAAAATAGACTTGTCGCGTCACTCTTTTTGCTTCCAAAAGTTTATATGATATTAGTATTACTTTTACGTATACGTATAAGTTACTAATAATATCTCACAAACTTTACAAAAGCTTTAACTTCTATTGGAAGTTAGTTTTAACTTTAGGTAATTGATTAGAGTGTATACTGAGTTATATAATGTTGTTAAGTAAGCAGAATGTATACAACTTATTTTGGGTAAATTATAATTAAGAATTCCTTTTTTATTGTTTATTTCAAACAATTTATTTTTCAGTCTATTTTAGTCTTTAGATTAAGTAACGTTACTTATTTTAAATAACGAAACATAAATTGTATTTGCGTAAAGTGACGAAGGTATCACTATAACAATATATACATTATTTTTTACTATTCATTTGAAGTTGGAAAAATGCAAAAACTTAGGGTATGTGTTGCTACAAAAGTGACACCTAGTGATGAAAACCTCTATTTATAATCAAACCAAATTGAACAATACAAAGTAATCAACTAATCTAAAACGATAAGTAGACACTACAAGAAATAGGGCTTTAGAGGCAACCCGCCTAGGTGTCGCCGCTAAAGGTCAAAACCAACATCCACCATTGATCATAAACAAGACATACGACAACTTCAATGAACGAATCAAATAAACACGCTGACATGTATTAAAGAATCTGAAAACCCTTAATCAGTGTGTGATGATGAAGAAGATGAAGATAAACGGTTGCAAACTTAATCACGAATGATGTGTAAAAGAAGAAGCCATATATTAATCCTAGTTGTTTTTTCTTTTTTTTGAAAGATAACTTTTATTAAACCACCAACCGACACACTATCTCCAAGGCAGAGACAGGAGCCGAAAACCACAATACAAGAAAAACGAATTACATAATTTCAAATCTATTCCATCTATCCCAATCCACTACGTCTTTTTTGAATCTGTGTTTATACCAAAGAAACCCGAGAATCTTGATATCCACAATAACGTCAAAAATCTTCACCTCTTTGTTCTCAAAAGTCTTCTCGTTCCTCGCTTTCCACAACCTCCAACAAGCAATGATCAAAATACCATGAAACACCAAACCTTTGTTCCCAACCATACCGTAATACTCATGCATGTGAACAAGATCATTGACGTGGAAGACGAAAAACCCCGGAACCTTGCACCAACTCGCAATCCCAATCCACACACCTGAAGCAAACCAGCAACCCGTTAAGACGTGCTCCGTTGACTCTTGATCGCCATCACACCAACCGCATCTCGGATTATCAACCACAATACCTCTCCGAATGAGAGCCACCTTAGTAGGAATACGATCAAAAAAAGCCCGCCACATAAAAATGTTACATTTGTTTGGAACCCACTTACTCCACGAAAAACCAAATCCCTCACCCGAGTTAACCGGACCAAGCATCCATCTTTTAACCGCATTCACTGAGAACTCGTCCCCCTTCCCATCTTCCCACCTCCATTCGTCACTAGAATCAGTTAAAGACACCGACTCAAGAAGAACTTCAATGTGTTGCCTGCCTTGAATCTCTTCCGCTGAAGCCGGCGCTCGAGACCACTCCCATCTAATGCATCTGTTCCTACCGATCCCAATCAGCCGATCCTTGACCAAAACACGCTTTTGTCTCTCCAGGTTAAACAACATCGGGTACACTTCCTTAAGAGGTTGTGACCCTAACCAGGAGTCTAGCCAAAACCTCACGGCACTACCATCTCCCACCTTGGCCTTTATTAAATTATTTATACCCCTCCCCTCAACCTTGTACACATTCCAAAACTTCGCCAAGTTCTTCCAAACGCCCGTGAAAGCTGAATTTGCCAGAACCAAACCCCACCCACAACTAGACCCGTGTAGCGAAACAATCACCATACGCCACATCGCAAGTCGCTCGTTCAAATATCGCCAAATCCATTTTGCTAGTAACGCATCATTGGCCACCTCCAGTTTAACAATACCCAAACCACCATGATCAATACTTTTGGTCACATTGTCCCAAGACACCCAATGAAGTTTGCGAATCTCATCGGACCCACCCCACAAAAACCGCCGCATCAAACCCTCTAGCACTTGAACAACCGCTTTAGGCGCTTTGAAAAGAGAAAAGTAATAAGTAAGTAAACTATGTAGCACCGATTTAATCAGTGTTAATCTACCAGCTATCGATAACGTATTCGCTTTCCAATTAGACAATCTCTTCTTGAAAGTCGTAACCACCGGCTCCCAATTAGCAACTCTATTCATATTGGTACCCACCTTGATGCCCAAATAAATAAACGGAATACAACCGGGTTTACACCCCAACGCCTCCGCCTCACCCACCATATCTTCGATGTTTACCCCTATACCAAAAAGAGTTGACTTATGAAGATTAATTTTCAACCCGGAACACAAATAGAAAATCCTGAGAATCCGCTTCATATTCTTGAAATTAAAAGATGACCATTCTCCCATCAACATAGCATCATCTGCGTACAATAAATGGGATAAAACTGGACCATTATTGGGGTGCCGTAAACCATCAAAAGCACCGATATCACAAGCCTTCTTCATTAACCCCGAAAACGCCTCCATAACTATAATAAAAAGAAACGGCGAAATAGGATCCCCTTGTCTAACCCCTTTGTGACACCCGAACTCAAAAGTAAGAGAGCCATTCACCAGAATAGAGGACCTATTAGACTCCAAAATACCCCGAATCCAATCACACCACAAGGCCGGGAAACTCCATTTGAGCCATAATAGACAACAAAAATTCCCAGTTTACATTGTCATATGCTTTATCGAAATCAATTTTGAACAGAAATATTTTTTTACCTCTCTTCTTAGCCCATGTGCTGATCTCATTAGTCATAAGAGGCCCGTCTAAGATATATCTACCTGATAAAAAAGCGGATTGATGCTCTGACACAACGTTCCCCATAACCAACCTCAGGCGATTAGCTAAAGTTTTTGAAACCACCTTGCTAATACACCCGATGAGATTAATTGGCCGAAAATCATTTAAAACATTTGGATCCCCCACCTTAGGAATTAACGTGATAAACGACGAAGCAACTCCCGAACTAAATCGGCCCTTAGCGTGATACCTGTTCATAATATCCACAAAATCCGCTTCAAAAACATCCCAGAAAGCCCGAAGAAAACCAAAATTAAAACCGTCCGGCCCCGGCGCTTTATCCACACCACAATAAAAAACAGCTCTTTTAACTTCTTGGACTGAGAAAGAACCAATGAGCATAGAAGCTTCTTCATCGGACACCTTCTTCAACCCATAACAGTTCAACTTAGGCCTCTCCATAACATCCTCTTTAAACTTAGTCTTAAAGAAATCGAGCACCTCTCTTTTGATAACATGCGGCTTGAATTCCCACACCCCGTTAACCGTGAGACCCGGCAAATTATTGGCCGCCTTTCTCTTGTTAATACAACCATGAAAGAACTTCGTGTTATCATCCCCGTAAGACGCCCAATTATTTCTAGCTTTTTGCTTCAAATCACTTTGACGAAATAAATCAAGCTCTTTGAGACGTCTTCTAATTTCTGTAAGCGACCAAACCTCGTCCTCCGAAAGATCCCGAATCTCCAAAACCTCTTCTAAGTCCTTACATTCATTCGCAAGAATCCCCTGTTCCTCCAACTCCTTTTGTTTACAATCGGCCATCCATACTTTAATACGATCTCTAAGAAACTTGAACTTTTGAGCTAAAATTGCGTCTGGCTCCCCTTCAAAACAAACGGATTCCAGCGTCCCCTTCACCAATTCACTAAAACCTTCCCGACCCATCCAAGAATTAAAAAACCTAAAAGGTTTGGGACCGAAATTCCTCGCCACCGTCTTTAACATTAAAGGACAATGGTCCGAAATATGTCTTTCAAGCGCAACATACTCAGCACTCGGCCATGCCATAAGAACACTCCAATTGATAAAAATCCTATCAATACGGCTCATTTTTGTACCTGCAACACAAGTAAAACGTCTCCCTTTCAGAGAGAACTCATGAAGATTAGTGTCGTCTAAAAAACCATTAAATTCATCAGCTTCCGCCGCCACGAAAACTGAATTCCGTCTATCCGTTTCACTTCTCACCAAGTTGAAATCCCCAGCCACCACCCACATGCCCTCCCCAGGACCCACCAAGCTACCAATCTCCGTGTGACAACCTCAACCTTCACTTTTCATAAATGTGCATAATTAGTTCCTCAACTATTTCAAAATTTTCATTTTTAACCCTCGTATTTTAATAGGACCAAAATTCACAATTTAATAAAGCTTATAATTTTTATAACTAAAAGTATGCACGTTTTATACTCACATCTACACCCGAGCACGTATGTTTCAGACCTTGATACTCAAAGCCCTTAATTTTCGGTCCTAAAACAACTTAGAAACAGAAGGAAACAAGTCTAGAACTTAAAATTGATTAAATTAGAAAAATTATTTTTTAGCCCTCGTGGTCCGCTGAGACAGTCAAACAGTCAAAGTTCCAGTCAAAATCCTAGTCAAAGTCTCAGTCAAAATCCTAGTCAAAGTCCTAGTCAAATAGTCAATTCATCTTAAAACCTTACTTTATTGTGTTGACCAATTTTAAAGCCTAATTGAATCCAAAACTAGTATAAAAACCCACCTATGACCCATTACACTTTGCACCTCTAAATCGATTGTTTCAATTCGATTAAACTCTCCCTCATACCTTTCTTCTATAGTATATTACTTCTACATTTGAAGCTTTGATTATAAGCTCTTGTAATTGGCGAATTGGAAGCTGGATATTTTTTCCTATTCGGTTTCTTTTCTTCTAAATTGGACTAGTTTCGTTGTTAAATCTTTGGATTGCTCGCATTTTCACGCTCGCTTAGTCATCTAGTCATTTGGTGAAAGTGAGTATTTCCTATCCCCTTTTTGCTTTTATTCACTTTTGGGGTGTTACATGTACACTTATACAAATTACAAATACAAGTTCACATTTTTACAATACAATTCTAGTACTATGTGCATTTGCTTACAAACGTGCTTTATGCTTAGACATTACATGTAGAATACATTTGTACTTAGTGAAATCATTAACATTGTACAAGCCGACCTTAACATTGGATAACGTTATTGGATTGACAACCCGCCTAGGTTGATTCTCCCCCTTTTTCATCGGCGAATCCGTGGTCATTGTTAAGTTATTATCCATTTATTGGATAAGTACACCACCGTTCTTTTAGTACATTATACAGTCACAGGATTGATTTCGCTCATTTGTATGTTACATAGTTTACATAATTGCACTGTAGCTTTGCACTTGAATTGTATAACATTTTTTCAACTATTATATGTATTAAATCTAGGAATGCTCAACAACATTTCATATGTTGACAAAACTTATTTTGTACATGTTTCAGGTGCAGTTTGATCTTAATACTATAGCATTGGACTTTAGTGCTTGCTTTTAATAAGTTATTTCAATTTTCATGTTTCGTTCAGACTTTTGTATTTTTCCCATTTCATCTATGTAAGACAATTTAAATTATTCAACAATTTAAATTATTCAATAATATATTTACATTTTAGTACCATGTGCTTTTGAACAATCGTCACTACGTGACACCTCGATGATTCCGCCATCGGTTGGGGTGTTACACTCCGCCCAAAGCGCCCGCTTATTCACCAAACTTTGAGGAGCATACACATTAAGGACATGCGCCACCTCCACACACCCTTTAAATCTACCCAAGACCATCAACCAAATCGCCGATTTACCAACAGTCTCCATGCTAAACACTCTAGGATCCCATATAGAAAGAAGACCACCCGATCTACCATCCGACGGAACCCAGTCAAACTGAAAGTCGTTGTTGCCCCAAAACCTACTCAAATCCACCGAGTCCAACGACCCGAATTGCGTTTCCTGAATCATCAAAAAACTCACCTCATTATTTACCCGAATACCACGAATCCAATCTGCTTTACTAGAAATCCCCAACCCACGAATATTCCATGAAAGAATATTCATAAATTAACCTCTTGATAACCTTCGGATCTCAACACCTCTTTAACATTAGGAACAAACTTATCCAAATCAGTAACACCCAAAGCCAGACCCAAAGACACCGTAGCTGTTGTCTCGTTCCCTGGTACCCCCACATCTACATTGTTACCCACCTCCTTAACATGCAAACTCTCTCTCATTGGTTGTTCTTCCTCCTCCATCCCAATGCTATTGTTCGAATCATTGAAAGCCTCCTCCCCCAAATTAACTTTACATATATTCTGAACCGGTGTTATAAATTCCTCCTCCTCTAACCCATGCGCCTCCTGTGAAGGCTCCACACTCTGAGACAAAATCCCTATCAACTTATCCACCCCAAAAATGTCATTGTCCTCCCTGCACCTCTTCTTAGGCCGACCGGCCGACCCCGTAGACCCACTCCTCCTCTGAAAGAGAGACTTTCTCCTAAACTTTTACGCTTTACTGTTTCATTGGCTTCATTTACTTCAACCGTAACACCTAACCCATCGTTCCCATCCACATTCTGTTGGGCAACCGTCTCCCTGTTAACCATCTCCTCCCTACCAACCTCCCCCTCCTCTAAATCATCCGCCATGGTAGCAATGTTTAGTTGAGATCCATCACCTACACTCTCCTCCTTCTGTTCCTCACCTTCACAATCCCCCTTCACCTCTCCAACACAATCCGGAACCCATTCACGCACATCCTCATCTATCCATACATTAAACGTTTCTCCTCGCCAAGAAATATCCACACGATCAACAATTCTGCCACGCTTCTTACACAGCACACCAATATAAGCATAAGAAAAATCGTTATCGTCAACCGTCATGCTCTCCGATCTTACCACTTTACCATATCTCTCTCCCACCAAAGAAAAGACTTGCTCAAGAGCCAAATGTACCGGAATCCCATGAACCTGCACCCAAGCCAACCGTTCCTCTCCACCTTTCATAGTCCCGTGCCAACCCTGTAGCTCTTCAAACCATTGCAACCACACCTCTTTATCCTCCAAGAACCTAGATGTCTCCTCTTTAGACTTAAAAACCATGATCACATGAAACCCACCCATGTACTTGATACTCTCCATAGCCCACCGTTGTCTCACGACTAGTTTTTGCAACGAAATCAACGTAAAAAAATCAACCACCTTACCTCTCAAGGCCACACCATGCCACTGCTCAAAATCAAAAGCCTCCACAACATCATCCACCGTAATAACATCCACCTTATTCCTGTTGAGCAACGAATCCATGAATGACCTGCCACCTTCCACCTCCTTCGACCCAGACCCACCTCCCTTTCCTCCTACGTCTGTCGCCGCTCCCCCTAAATTAGGGTTTGCATGTGCATGGTGATTGTAAGTTTTTGCCTTTCCTTTCCTATCCTCAACCGGTCTATCAATAACACTCCTATCCACAAACCTTGCCATCGCTACGAATAGTTTATACGACCCAATCCACACATCTCCCATCTCCGATTCTAACCGTTTCACGTCAGCCACATCCCGAAACGACACAAACGCAAACCTTTTCCCCCATTTATCCAATTTACGAGCAATATACGATCCTTCATATGACCCAAAACCAGAAAACGTCTCCTTAAGATCCTCTGAAGAGCACTTCGGAGGAATATTAGAGATGAAAAACTTTGAGATTACCTTAGAGGTGTTCCCTTGTTAAGATGATCCCTTCCTTCCTTTCCTTGTAGTCGCTTCCTGCCAATCTTCGTCTTGCCGTCGCTCCGACATTCTCGGAGCCTTTAGGGTTTTTTAAGATTTAAGTTGACTCTCAACAAATTGTATAACATATTCACCATTAATCCTAGTTGTTGATAACTCATTTATCAAAGTTACGCAACAAACCTTTTTCATATGACTAATCTCCAAAGCAAACTTGAGCTTATAGACTCGCTATATTCAACCTTTCAATTTAAAAATCAACACCACTCAATTGTTAAAGAAACAACAACGATTAGAAAACAGTATTAAATACGTAAAACACAACCAAACTAAAGTTTACCATTAAATTATATTTATGCTAGTTACATATGCTAGCCTCAGGCTGAAGGGTATGGAGACGCGCCCCCCTCGTCCCCCACCCCCACCCCCACACCGCCCCCTGCCCCGTCCCATCCCCCCCCCTGTCCCCCACATCCCTCTGAGAACGAAGAAGCCTGGCCAATGGGTGATTTTTCTTTTTTTTTTAAAAAAAAAAAATTCGAACGTTGGGCAACGGGAATAAGCCAACGGTTGTGGTGGTTTCAGGGGAGGGGTGATTTCAGGGGGATGAGGTGACCGGTGGTTGTGGTTGTGGTTGTGGTGGTTTCAGGGGAGGAGGTGACCGGTGGTTGTGGTGGTTTCAGGGGAGGAGGTGACCGGTGGTTGTGGTTGTGGTGGTTTCAGAGGAGGAGGTGACCGGTGGTTGTGGTGGTTTCAGGGGAGGAGGTGATTCTTGTGGTGGTGGTGGTGGTAGCAGATTGATGATAATGATGATGATGGTTTAAAGAAAATGTTTAAAATTAAAAAAAATTAAATAATGCAAGAGACATGAACCTTGTGGTGTCTTCACACCCCACTCATGTCTCAAGATGTTTGAGACATCAACTTTATGAGGTGGCATCCTAGTTGGCATTGAGACATGACCTTTCTCATGTCTTCACACCCCATAGCCTCATAACGGGGATGGGGATGGTCACTTTGACTCAACTCCCACACAAAATTAAGTACCTTAATTAAATAAATAGTATTAAATAAGAGTAATAAATGTACATAGTAGATGAGCATGCTTGATGGGTGGTCATATTTACGCACCCTCCTACCCTATATACCGTACATAGAGTCATACGCAACGTATAAGGGGTCTGACAATGTAATGACCTGGTCCTCTGTACTTCACTTGTCAGATCTATACGTCGTGCATGACTCTATACGCGGCATATATGTAACATCACGTGTTTTTTTTTCCCAAAAATCGTAAATTAATAAAACCGCCACTATACTTAAATTATACCTCTTTCGTACAAGAATAACTATGTTTAATTTTTATTTATTTGAAACATTTTTTTTATAATGGTAATAATAAAAATAATAATAATAATAATAAGTTTGATTACTTACAAGCTTATCTTTACAAATAAAACTAAATCCAATATTTATAACCCAACAACCTACCACATCTAAGCCCCCTTCTTAATCTGGTCCAACAAAACTAACCCACTACCCAGAGCCCAGCCCAAGTACCTGGCCCACTGCTCCCTCTCCCCTCTCTACTGTGTTAAAAAAAATGTTGTCTGGACCGGGAATCGAACCCGCGTCCAGAACCGCCCAGCATAACAACACACACTCACAACCATTTGAGCCACAACTCATTCTTGAATAAATTCCAATGCTAATTATATAAAACCCCACAAAAAAAAAAAATAGAATCCTTGTTCTTTTTTTTTTTTCGTTGCTGCTCACGAAGCCCCTGCTACTTTCCTTATTTTTATTTTAGTTGACATTTTGAAATTGCAAGATTTAGCTCTAAATTTGGAAACAATAATCACATTCATTGTTACAGTGATGACCGACACAAATCACTTCGTCAAATCGCGTAATCAGCCATAAATTCAAACCATTTATAGCGTCTTTGACCAATCAAAGTCAAACCTTCAAAACTTGCCTTTAATCTAGATTTTTTATCAATTAAATTCTGCAACACACTCCTATGGGGCCGATTAAGAGAACCCCTATAGACAAACCTCCATTCAATCGTGGTGTTATTGGAATTGAAGCGTTTTAGGCTCGGGTTCTTCCTCTCGTTTTTCCTATCTCTAAACCAACATGTAAGTTCAATTAAATCTAAGTTTCTTGAACGATTTCTGATGATTAACAAAAACCCCATATCATCGTTTATAATCCACAGCATTTTGATGTTCAATTATAAGGATTGGAGGGTTAGGGTTTCGCTAGTAATAAGATTGGGAACCAGGTACGAATGACATATATGTTTTATACAATTTTATTTCAAACATAAAGCAATAGAACCTGCAGCTCAGTTGGCTTGCCAAGGAGACTTAAGGTCTCACCCGGTCATTTGACCCGGGTTCGACCCTTACCATCAGCAAGTTTTTATTTTTGGTTTTAGTTTTTATATTTGATTTATATAATTATTCATTTAATCATCCAATTAATTATTTAAAATGCTTTTATTTACCCAAAAGTTCTCTAAATTTTACCAGAGCTTAACTGACTCCCAAATTTGATCTATATATATTTTTTAAAAATTTCATTATTTTATATATTTAATATTTTGTTTTTGTTTAATTCATAACAAATTTATTATAAATCTGATTTGAATGATTCAAAAGCCCAAAATTTTTATATAAATTCTTTTATCATCATATGACTCTATAAAATTTTTAAATTAAGGAAAATAGTATGTTTAACATTATTTGGTATTTTAATCAAGTTATTCAGGAAAATAAATATGTTTTAATTGAAATAAGAGTAGAAAATATTTTATAAAATTATGGTTTCAAAAGAAACTATTAACTAAATTATTATTCTTAAACGTTTGATGGTATATATTATGGATACATGAAATGCCAATTATCATCATACACAAATTTATATCTACATGTTTTATGAAATGCTCAGAATCTATTCAATCAATGTCATACCGAAAACTCAAGTTCCCAATTTAGTCTACAAACCCTAATGCCTAAACCTTAGAAACTTAAGACTCTTTTAGGTGTAGAAATTTATGTTGGATACTTGAAACTCTAGGTTGAGTCTTCGGGATTCGCCTCACATACATTCACGACGCTTAGAGATTTATACAACTTAGCGAATGTGAGTTTACATAGCCCCTTTTTCTGTTTTACATTTTGGGGTGAAACATGTTAAAACATTTTATACACTATCATTTACTCATTCTATCATTTGGCTGTAACAAAAAGACACAGTACAATCATTAACATTGATCAAGCCGCCTGTTTAGATTATAGCGCTATAGGTCTGACAAACCCATCCCCCCGCATAAATTCAGGGATGATCGAAAACAGTATCAACATTAGACTAACTTGCGAGTTAGGCCTCAGTCGACACAAGGTTTGGTTGTACAAAGACGCATTGTTACATGTCGGACACATACTCTATCATCATACAACTGTGATTGTTGTACAAACTATTATTATTTATCATATTTCAAAAACCTATGTATTCTCACCAACTTTTGTTGACCCAAAATATTTTCAAACTTAACATGTTTCAGGTTATAGCTTGCTTGAAGATTTGAGTTAATGCATGAAGATGTGAATTTAGTATTATTCATTTTTGATGTACAAATTCTTGTAGAATAATTGTATGTAATACATTTAAATCAATTATTGAAATTTATTATTTACCATGAGCTACTGAACAATCATCATTACGTGACACCTCGATGTTTCCGCCATCGGTTGGGGTGTTACAATATAGGTCTGATATGAAGCGTGACTGATGAACATTAATGACGCGTGGAAGTTTGTGCAACCCCTTAGACTATATGGTGTGGTTTCCCTTTCCCTCAACTCCCCAAGTGTCACGTCAACGCCACCTCATTTTTCCCATTTTCTCCCCAAAAGTTTGAAAATGGTTTCCCCCAATTCCCCCATTCCACCTTCCTTTTTTTTTTATTATACACAGTTTGATTTACAAAAAATAAAAATAAAAATGGGCTAATCAAACAACTCGGGGGAGACAGTGAAAAACCACCGAAGTCACCGAAAGATAACCGCGGGGGGGGGGGGGGGGGGGGGGGGGGGCGTTGTGCCCGATCGGTGGCCTTGCTACCTCAACCCCACCAAGCTTCTCCCCAGGATCATACCGTTTGGTCTTATACGCAGCGTATAGGCCAGGAGTGTACAATTTTAAGTGTGTGTAAATACTATGGCCTTTTTGGTAGCTAAGGTAACGGTCCTTTTGAGAGAATGACGAGAACATCGTACCAATAATCCCCATCGTAATTCTGTTTGCGATGTTAACAACTCTTTTATAGTTTTACCTATGAGATCCTTATTGTAGTTGACAGACGTATGGTTGATCCTCATTTAATGTGTCGAGAGTGTAGTCATGTCACATTAAGTTTGTCGAGAGTGTACTCATGGTTCCGAACGTGTTGTTTCAAAACTTGATGCTCAAACATGTTGATATAAGGATTATGCCTTCAAATCTTCAATATACTTGTAGTTGCTTAAAATATTTTATATGACAAAAAATACATGTCAATAAATGTATCTTATATATCTATATATAAGAAGAAGAAAAAGTGAATGATGCAAGATTCTTGGAAGCACGAGGCCGACAAGAATTGATCCAGGTACAAAGTTGTTGTTGTCTATCTGTATGTGATCGAGAAAACTTAAGTTGGTTTAGAAGGTAGTTTATATAGTTATAGGCAAATATATAAATAAATAAATATATACACACACACAGATTGTGTGGATCTATCAATAATATTATCATAATATGAAACTACTAAATGGATACTTTAGAGTATGTTAAATTAAATATACAAGCTAGTTATAATTTAAGCCGAAAGTTATGAGCTCAAGCTTTTATCTAGACTTGGAATCTAAAATATTTTGTTTTTATCGAAGTTATAGAAAAGTAGTTGTTGCTGAAAAATATAAAAATAGCACACAAACAAAACCTCATACATCAAATATAATTAAATAAAAGGTATATAGGTTATTAAATTTATCAAAACTCGAACACTTTTTTGAAAGATACACGTACGCTTAGTTTACTAAAACTAAAATTACAACAAAATCATATTTATTTTTATCCTGGTAAAAACATAATTTATATGAAACAAAACTTTAAAACTCCTAATTTCCCCACTTACAATTACAACACCAATTTTAAGTAATAAAACGTAAAAAAACATATAAACACATGTAGCTTAATTGTGATACATATGTTACGATCAAAATATTAAGAGAACAGTCATGTGTGTGTGCGGTCATGTATGTGTGCATGTTATTAGAACATATCAAAATAAATACCTGGTTGTGTCACGTGTTAGACTGTTATCCCGATCGAAGGTCTGGGCCAAAGCATGTCCGTTATTGAATACAGGGCAATTCTTAAATATCGTTTGATGATCCTCATGTACAAGGAGGATGAAATCTGTCCGATGTGCCGTAAGGCCTGCCTGGATGAATACGGGGAACATGCGGTTCATTGTAAAGAGTTACCCGGTTTCAAATATCGACATGATTGGGTTTGAGATATTCTGTGGGACATTTTAAGACGGGCTGGGATCTCAGCCAAGAAAGAGGCCCCTATGAACTTCCTCTCGGATCTAGCAGAAGGGAGATCCACCCTACGACCAGCGGATCTCCTTGTCTTTGCGTGGGCCGGGGGGAAGCATGCTTGTGTTGACTTGACGGGTGTATCTCCTCTTGTTGGGTTGAGGGATAGTGGCTTTGTAGCAGGGCAAGCGGTGCGGAAAGCAGAGGCAAAAAAGGTAGAAAAACATGCTAAAGCCTGCGAGGAGAACCAACACGTTTTTGTACCCTTGGCCTTTGATACCATTGGCTCATTGGCACCGGAGGCTACCCGTTTCCTGACCAGGGTCCAACGGGTTATTCATAGTAATGTCTCGGCTCCGGGTGGGCAGGGTTACGTTTTTAGTAGATTAGGATTTGCTATTCAGAAAGGGGTAGCAGCGCAGCTTGTTGCCCGTCTACCTGCTATCTTGATGTAATTTTCTTAGTCATTATTGAATGAAAAGGTCAATTTATCTTTTTTCACATATGCTTATTCTGTTTCGATCTTATTTAAAACTAGCTTTTATCCTGGGAGCGTCCCGGTGTTGAAAAATATAACAATTCTAATAATACTAATGCTAATAGTAATAATTATTACTCTTGTAATTAAATAAATAAAAAAATAACCTTGCTATAAGGTGACACTATGTGTTGCAATGTTGCGCGATTCTTTCTCCTAGCTTTTCTTGATGAAGTATACCTATACATATTTAAAAGAGTAAAATTCCAATGAAAGCATGGCGATTGGGCTGAATTTCAACATCGTAGATAAGAACCTGGTTTAAAAGAAAAAACATTATTAATGAATAACCTGAACACTTTGTGTTTTTTTTCCTGTATGAACGAAACCCCACAAAAAATAATCGTTTTTTTCTCTGTTTTTTATATAGCACTATGGTAGTCGTTGGAAAGATAATAAAACGCTCATTAATTTGGTGTAATTTTTTTCTTTAAAAAATCTCGTATATAAAATATATTAACGTTTAAAAATTATGCGTCTTTAAACAAATCTCTGTCATAAGTTATCATATTATTATTTTAAAAAATTCATGGGTATCACCTAATCCCAGGCCCGACCCAAACCCACATTTTTTTGTTAAACTAATCCTAAACCTGTCACAATACCTGTCGGGTTACAAAAAATAGTCGTTTTTTTCTCCTTTTTTATTTAGCACTATGGTACTCGTTGGAAAGATAATAAAACGCTCGTTAATTTGGTGTAATTTTTTTCTTTAAAAAATCTCGTATATAAAAGATACTGACGTTTAAAAGTTATGGGAGAAAACATGAGAGAGAAAATAATAAAGGTTTAATATTTACATTTGGTAGATTAGGTATTTAATGGATAAGGTTAAACCATATTTAAACCATATATTTTTTTAATTGGTCTAGAGTTGCCACATCACATCTTATGTGGCATCTCTCAAAGGAGAGATTGCATAAGAGTATGACATGTAGGATTAATCCCTTTGCAATATATATATATATATATATATATATATATATATATATACTAGTTTTTATCCAGGGAGCGTCCTGGGCTGAAATATCTAATATAAAATAATAAAATATATTATTATTATTATTATTTTAAACAAATCTCTGCCATAAGTTATCATATTCAAATATAAAAAAACCGAATCTCTGCGCCGGGGTATAAATTTAGTGCCATTACAAATGAATTCGGAAGTTTGTAATCGATCATTCTAAAAAGAACTAACATGAAATAAGAAAAAAAAGAGTTAATTATTGAAATATCGAACGCATTAGTCTAAGGGTTATGTGATGCGTTAAAAAATTCATGGGTATATGATCGGGTATGTAGTTCGGGTATTTGGGTATGTTGTTTCGGGTAATCGGGTCGAGTATCACCTAATCCCAGACCCAACCCAAACCCACATTTTTTTAAATTAATCCCAAACCCGACACAATACCTGTCGGGTTACAAAAAATAGTCATTTTTTTTTCTCCGATTTTTATATAGCACTATGGTACTCGTTGGAAAGATAATAAAACGCTCGTTAATTTGGTGTAATTTTTTTCTTTAAAAAATCTCGTATATAAAAGATAATAACGTTTAAAAGTTATGGGAGGAAACATAAGAGATAAAATAATAAATGTTTAATATTAAGATTTAGTAGATTATGTATTTAATAGATTAGGTTAAAGATTATAATAGATTAGGTTAAATCATATTTATTTCTTTTTTTTAATTGGTTTAGAGTTGCCACATCACGTTTGATGTGGCATCTCTCAAAGGAGAGATTGCATAAGAGTATGACATGTAGGATTAATCCCTTTGCAATATATATATACTAGATATTTGCCCGCGTTGACACGCAGTTCAACAACGTACGATTATTTGGAGTAGTATAACGTATAAGAAAAATAAAGTAGAAACAGTTTATTAAAATTTAAAACCAACGAATACACATTTATTCAAATATCGCTGAAAATTTCCTTATAACCCACATTTTTTGTTTTAGTCATCACTTTCCCACCAGCATCAAGTATAAGTAACTTCACGCCTGCCCTGCTTTTAACTCTTGACAATGCGACATAAAGCTGGCCATGTGAGAATACAGGGTTTCTTAAATACAATCCAACCTGAATAAGGCGACCTAAATGGTATGTGTTAAAAATAGACTTATGGCATATTCAACAATAAGAAAGTAATAAAAATGAAAATAAGAAACTAACTACCACCTAAATTTCACAATTTAATTTGACACGTCTGAGAAGATGAGCATTACCCATATCGACCCGCTAAAAAAACTTCGAGCATATTTTATTCTATGTTTTTATAAAAGAATTTATTTTTTAAAAATCGAAAATCATTCATTAATGTTTCGGTCAACGTGTTTAATAACCTTCCTAAACAATATAATCCACATTTTTTGTTTTTTTAAAATAAAAAACATTTAATAATTATTCTATTTTTAAAATTCAAAAAAGAGTTATTAATGTTTTTATAAAAAAAATTATTTTTTAAAAATGGAAATCATTCATTAATGTTTGGGTCAACGTGTTTAATAACTTTCCTAAAGACTGTAATCCATATTTTTAATTTTCTTAAAATAAAAAACATTTAATGACTATTCTATTTTTAAAATTCAAAAAAGAGTCATTAATGTTTTTATAAAATTTTTTATTTTTTAATAATCGAAAATTATTCATTAATGTTTCGGTCAAAGTGTTTAATAACTTTCCTAAACACTATAATCCAGATTTTTAATTTTTTTTAAAATAAAAAACATTTAATGACTATTCTATTTTTAAAATTCAAAAATGAGTCACGTTTTTATAAAAGAATTTATTTTTTAAAAATAGAAAATCATTCATTAATGTTTCGGTCAACGTGTTTAATAACTTTCCTAAACACTATAATCCAAATTTTTACTTTTTTTTAAAATAAAAAACATTTAATGACTATTCTATTTTTAAAAGTCAAAAAAGAGTCATTAATGTTTTTATAAATGTTTTTTATTTTTTAAAAATCGAAATCATTCATTAATGTTTGGGTCAACGTCTTTAATAACTTTCCTAAACACTGTAATCTAGATTTTTAATTTTCTTAAAATAAAAAAAATGTAATGATTATTTTATTTTTAAAATTAAAAAAAGAGTCATTAATGTTTTTATAAAATTTTTTATTTTACATCAACGAAAATTATTCATTAATGTTTCGGTCAAAGTGTTTAATAACTTTCCTAAACACTATAATCCAGATTTTTAATTTTTTTTAAATAAAAAACATTTAATGACTATTCTATTTTTAAAATTCAAAAAAGAGTCATGTTTTTATAAAAGAATTTATTTTTTAAAAATCGAAAATCATTCATTAATGTTTCACTCAAACAAAATGGAGCCAAGTATTAAGGTTTGCGAATGAAAGGAGATGCCTAAATACTTGTCGAAGATTGACTAATATTAGGAAAGAAGAAAGTTATTAATGTGATATAAAAATAATTTTGATTAAAATGAGACAATTTTTGTATTGTTACCTCGTATGATATGTTATCAATATCGAGACACCTATCCATGCCATAGAACATTAACCTGAAAATCAAATGAAATTACGAAATCATACACACTCGAACTCAATGAGCATACTGTAAATTATACATACACATTCGAATTTACAAAAATAAAAATAAATTGGGAGATGAACGAACCAGTAGAATGACTCAAACTTATACATCCTTTTGTAGTTTATTTGATTGTGCCTGCAAACAGGAGACTCCTAAGTTAATACATTTGACTATGCAGTTAATACATTTGACTATGACTATATGGAAAGTGTACAACTAATTGTGCTATTAACTTTCCTATAATACAATCAATCAATCTCTTACCAAAAAAGTCGACCCTTCCTTTTAACATCCAAGACTTTTCAAACCACCATTTATAACAATTAATTCTTGTAATTATCCTTCCAAACTTTAAGCCATCAACTTAGGAAACAAATAAAATGCTAATAAATGAGACCCGAATTAACAAACAGGACCCGGACCCGAATAGCTTTCCTAAGCGGATTAATCACTAAAAAATATCCAACATTCTTTTACCTTTCATCTAATATTATGATCCTCAAGAACACCTCGAAGAACATATGAACATTCAACCTCACCCGAAGACAAACATCATCGAGCCAACATAATATCATGAAGAAACATATAATACACGGGAAATTTTCGTGTTTTTGCTACTGAGAAAACATGAAGGATCATATCACAAATCTGAAAATTATTAAAATCTCATAATTTTTTAAAACAACAAACATAATACCTAATCATTGAAAACAAATATTAGAATTTACTTAGAATTGGGGGGTTAACGCGTCAAAACGTGCAGATTTTATATACGGGCCAAAATGAGTCAGGTTGACCAAAAACACTTTCCGTACAAAGTTACTATATTTTCTTTTATCAGTAACACCAATTTTGATTACAAAAATTATATTGATTTTCAGTAATAATCTAATTTTTTAAACAAAATGATTTACGATTTGTTAGTGATAAAACATAACCTGAATTGGCCCGTTCATAACTAAATGGGTACAAATTACCATATATATGTAAAAAATTAAACACGTATCCACATGGCAGTTTGTCAGAAATGTATATTCATTTAGAAAGCTTACTTCTAGCCATAAGCGAAACATCCGCAGAAGATTAAGAGCTCTTGGTCGATCTCGCTCCTTCTTGGCATCCTTGAGCAGTTGTTGAAATTTTTCTGCATGATTAAGGTAACACGAAAATTCCATGATAAATGATGCAAGAACTTAATTTGCATTATACAGATTGTGGTTTAACGGGGCTCGCTCAATACAAAAATCATAATCAATCATGAATCAATGACACTAAATTTATTATACTAAACAATATTAAACTAAATTTATTAACAAAGTATAAACAATGATTACCTTGAATGAGAGATAGAAGAAGATGAATGATCGGCGATGGAAACATAGAAAGAAACAGAGAAACATAAAAATCGATTAAATCTGAAAATAATTATAAGAAACAACAATATGTAACAGAAATCGTAAGAAAAACAAAGAAGAAATCGTTACCTTGAATGATAGAGACGAAGAAGATGAACGATGGTGATGGAAGGTTTTGATCGGTTCGTTCATCACTTTCTCTCTCTAGATCTCTGCGTGTCTCTCTCTCTCTCTCTGTATTATGTTCTCTATGAATTTTGAGTTTAAATTGTTTTAGGGAAGTTAATTAATTGAATGAGAAGCTTTGACCAAATAATAATTAATTACCTAATTTAATATAATTACCTTATTTAATATAATTAATGATTTTTGATTTTTAGAAAAAAGAAAAATTTTATAAAATCCCACACTTGGACACTTGGCATTAGTTGATTGGCTACACAATTGAGGATGAATGTGGAAGTGCCAAGTGTCCTCATGGACTTTAGTTTATTAGATGTATAGATATATATATATATATATATAGATATATATATATAGATATAGATTTGTAAAAAAAAAGGCTAAAAACCCAACAGTAACAAAGGATTAATACTTACTTTTATTTAATTCGTGTGATAGATAGCTTTTTTACTTAACTTTATATATACATCCGAAATTTCAATTTGAGGACCACTAAATCCATTGGTAGTTTATTAATTATTCAAATTTCAAAGGTGTGAAAGAAGGAAAGCATTAAAGCGGTTTGTGGTTTGGTGGAATTGGTTCCTTAATTGTTGCAGCTTATAAAAAGATAAGACCAGTTATGTTTAAAAAAAACAAGAAGATGAAGATGCTTTTAAAAAGACGATTCCACAGCTAACTATAACCCTACACACATTTGGACTTTATAGGAGCAAGAATACGGAGGTGCAGTCTAGTATAATGTTTAAAGACAAGAAAAATTATGAAAAGTAATAATGGATATGATATTAAGGAGTGTTAATCAATACACATTAGGGCGTTATGATTTGTAGGTCCTTATGCAATACACGAATCAATAAACGAGTGCACACGAACAATACTTGATTAACTTTCTAATGAACACAATCAAATAATCAATTACATTACAAAGACTTTCTACTTGACCAACAATCATAGCCTACTTCCCATGCATTGTATTTATACATAACCAAACTCGTGGGCCTAAAATGAAGATACAATATAAAGGAACTTGACTATATAGCGAAGATGACCATCTACGCTATACACCTATCCCCGTTCCCTATTTATGTTTGCTAGGGTTTCCATGTTTGCTTTTATAGACACAAACGAACATGTTACAAAAGACTTAAACTAATTATCAACAACAAAATTTAGGGCATGTTTGGCTCTCTATTTTTTCCCCAACTTTTGACTTATAACTTATTGAAGAAGTCAAAAGTTAAAAAAAAAAAAAAAAAATGTTTGGGTAATTGTTTGGAAAATAAGCTTTTAGAAGATTTTGGCCTTTGAAAATGAGAAATGAAGGGATAAGTCATAAGTCACAATTTGTGACTTATGGGGAAAAGGAGTTTTTGATGGAGAATAAGTCATAAGGAGAAAAGGAAATGGAGAGCCAAGCATAACCAACTATCTAGAATAGCATTTATCACACCGGAATGCATCAACATGATTTTTTTTAATAGAAGAGCGAATACTTTCATTAACTTCAAAACATCCTACAATCTAGCAAGATGCAAGAAAGCAGGCGTTTACACCGAGTTGAAATATCAAGACAAATTAACATCAAAGTTCAATATTATCTATTGTTAAAGCGTTCCATCTAGCTTGAACTTTCGTGTTGAGGTAAATATTGTCTTAAAGAGTGTTATTATGCTGATGTGGCAGAAAATGCCCCCTATAAACATTACCCATTACGAATGATCTCATGTTTCTACAAAAAAAAAAAAAAAAATCATGTTGAAAGCTCATTCGGTCAGCACTACAACCGCTTTCTATTTGAGAATATGGTTTCCAGCGTAGAAGACGTAGAAGTAATTATGGGCTATTGAGCCCCCACACTTATGGTGGAGTGGCATGGGAAATGAGGGTTAGTACTTGGGACTGAAAGGTCTCAGGTTCGAATCTGATCCCACTTAAGTTTTACTGATTTTCTACTATCGTGCCTTCGGGCGGGTGGAGGTCGGGTTTTCCCTAGCTAGTGAGACTATTGTAGGCCTTTGGCTACCCAACATTGTGTGCGTTCGCAGGCGTATATGGTGCCTTTGGCCATAGGTTACCCCAAGTAGTCGGGCCATTATACTTGGTCCTTAAAAAAATTATGGTCTATTAAGCACACCAAATTAATGGTTAATATTAGGTTAGGCATCTTTAACACCATATGTCACATCATCTGTAATGCTCTTTACGCCCTTCAAAGAAGTGACCCCCTCCATTAATGCCCGCTAAATTTAAATATTAAATTGATTGTATGTGTAAATGACCCAACTAAGGGGGGAGGGGCACTACCCCTAAACATTTTCAACTTCACTGATTTTAACCAATCATGCATTGCCACATTACTTCACTTATTCACTTTACTGAAACTGTTTTTTTGAAGGTAGCACCCCACTAATTCGTTTTTTTTTTTATTTAAATAAACAAATACTTAACCCCACCATCATTACCATCACCATAGTCATCAGTTCATCACAACACCATCACAGTCATCTTCACCGCCCCCATACGAATTCCACCCTCACCCACCAGCCATGATAAACACCTCAAACCCCATCACCACGACCGTCTACTATACACCCACTGGTCACCACCTCAACACCCACAACCGAAATCAGTACAACCTTACCCATCATCCACTTCCACCTCCTTAATCATAAAGATAATCGTGGTGGTGATGGTTACAGATGTTGGTGATGATGATTGTTGGGGAAATGTGGCACAAAAAGAAATAATAATATAAAGAAATTTGTTGTTACCGTGCTGGTTCACTCCCGTTAGATAGAACCAGAATAAGGTCCAAGGATCCACTACCAGCACTACCGGCGGTGGTGTTACCGTGCTAGTAGTGGGGTACCCGTGACCAAATCTGGTGGCGCCCCGTCCCCCTAATAAGTTTTCATACTCATTAACATGTTATAGGACACTTTTAACGCTCATAACGTAACGCCTAAGAGAAGTGGTATTTAACACCCTTAACTCCTCGTAGCATCATAACACGTTGGGGTGTTAAGAGTACAACTAAGACCTCAACGCAATGAAAAGATTGTAAATTAATTAGAGCATTCACATCACCTCCATCAAATTATGTGAGGGGTTCCCTCAAATTATATGGGATGGGTGTGAGTGGTTGTGAGTTGAGGAGAGTGAAAATATTTAGTGAAAACACTGTTCACCCCTATATTTAAAAAGCTATTGTTCACCCCTATATATATTTTAATATTTTTGTAAGTGGTTGTGAGTGAGTAGATAGAAAATATAATGATAAAAGTATGAAAAAATATTATTATTTTAATTAGGAGAGAGAAGATTTAAGGGTGGAGTAATGATTTTTAGTGTAAGTTGATGGAGAATATTTGCTTGAATGTAATCTAATAAGACTGGCCGTTGTGGTGCGCGACCGGATCTACGCGAACGAGCTTGCGAGCCACTTGGATAGCCAAAACCACAACACCTACATGTGAATGACGGCGTGAGCGAGCGGAGGTGACCCAGATCGCGTGGGCTAGCGAGGAGAAATCAGTGTTGTTTGTGTGTGTATTGTGGTTTGTTTCTTTCTTTCTTTTTTTTTTTTTTTTTTTTTTTTGCTCTTGGAGGATGAAAATGAAGAAGAAAATGAAGACGATGACTGACGAAGTTTGGCTATGTTTGTGGTGAAGATGAGTTGCAGAAATATGGGGATGAAGATGATGAGTGAGGAAGGCTTTGTTTGTTTGTGGATTTTTTTCTGCCATGTATTTTTTATTTAATAATGTTTTAAAAAATATTGTGTAAAATATTTATGTTTTATACCTATTAATTTGGTAAAAAAAATGACCCGCTCACTTCTAGCCACGACGGAATCAAGCCACCAGCCCGCGGTCGCGAGCCAGCCCCACATCGACGCCTATAATAGGCGCCAATCAAGCATAGTTAGTTGTAATCATAATTGTGTAATTATTGTATTTATTTCCTCCCAAAAATAGGAGTTGACTTGTAATTATTTATAGGCTTGATTGTTAATGAGAAGGGCAAGAGATTAATCTCACAATACTTTACATGGTATCAAGAGATTAAGGTCCTAACCCTAATTTTCGACCGGCCACCCTGCTGCCACCACTCTTCCGCCGCAAACCACCTCTCTCTCACTCCTCCTTCACCATCGTTTCTCCCCCCCCCCCCCCCTTTTCTCCCATGGCTGATAATAAAATCCATCCGCAGTTATGGTGTCCAACATAAAAAACTTCATCCCCATCACCCTAGACAATGAAGCCTCTGACTACAATATGTGGTTTGAACTTTTCCGTATTCATTGTATCGCGTTTCTGGTGGCCGACCACCTGGAACCCCGCCGCCCACCAGCAGCACCCGCCACCTCCTCCTCTGACAAGCCTGCCTCTCCTGCCACTAACTCCTGGGAACGCCTTGATGCCATAGTTCTGCCATTGAAAATCTTTTTCAGGATAACAAAGCCACCCATGCCCTATACCTGAAAAAAAAAGTTCGCCAATACCCGCCTAGAAAATTTCTCTTCCATGCATGAATACTGTCAAGCCCTTAAAGTCTTGGCCGACCAACTGACCAATGTCGATGCCCCGGTGGATGAAAAAGACCTTGTTTAACAAACCATCGCTGGGCTTACTGAACAATATGAGACCGTGGGTACCATTCTTCAAAACATTAAACCCGTCCCATCATTTTTTGAGGTTCGTTCCAAACTTTGTATGAATGAATCCACAAAAGCCAACCAAGCTCTTCACTCCGCCAACAAATCCGCCACAGCCCTTCACGTCCAAAGCCAACCTTCGACCAACTCATCCACATCCACCCAGCCAAACTTTACTGACCCCACCCGCAACCGGCCCAGGTCCTCTTCTCAGCCCAACAGGCGCGGAAGAGGCCGCGGGTCCTCATCCTAGCCCAACAGGCCCAGAAACAACCAAACATTCTCCAACCCATCCACTCACCCATACATTATCTTCCCCAACAACTGGGCCTCTAACCAATGGGCCGCTCTCTTCAACACTCAAAACCGTCTCAGCCCACACCAAAACAACCCGCCCTGCCCATACCCTTCCACCCCACGGCCCAATAATAACACCTCTCAAGGCATCCTCGGTCCTCACCCGGCTCAAGCTAACGTGGCCACATACAGTCCCACCCCAACGGATATTGCACAGGCACTCTATACACTCTCTTTGAGCCAACCAACGGATCCAGTTGGGTACATGGATACAGGTGCATCTGGCCATATGAAACAACCAGGCATAAACTCTCCGTCTGTTTTTAATTCTTGCACTAATAAACAAATAATTGTTGGAAATGGCACAACTATTCCTGTTGTTGGACAAGGCAACAAAACCTTACCACCACCCTTTCCACCCTTTAAATTAAACAATATTCTTTATGCCCCTAACCTTATCAAAAATCTCATATCGGTCCGTCGCCTGACGACTAATAATCTACTTTCCATTGAATTTGACCCTTTTGGTTTTCTTGTGAAGAATCTCAAGACCAAGGAACCTATCCTACGATGCAATAGCTCGGGAGACCTCTACCCCCTCTCCACCAACTTCATCAAGTCTCCTTGAAAACCTTCTGCTTTACTTGATGTCACTCAAGACCGTTGGCATCAACGACTTGGGCACCCCAGGCACTTCTTTATTGCATTCGTTGAAGTCTAAGTCTTTTATTAATTTTAATAAATCAAATAATGTACTTTGTCAATCATGTGTTTTTGGCAAAAGTGTTAGACTTCCCTTTTATGATTCTATGAATACAACTGCTTTACCATTTGATATTATTCATAGTGACTTATGGACTTCCCCGGTACTCGGTACCGGCGGTCATCGTTATTACATTCTCTTTCTTGATGATAAAACTGATTTTCTTTGGACTTTTCCATTATCACATAAATCCAATGTCTTTACCACTTTCACCCACTTCTATAATCACACATATACACCCAATTTGAACGAAAAATAAAACAATTCCAATGTGACAATGGCACAAAATATACAAAGAACAATTTTAAACAATTCTGCCATCTCAAGGGAATGCAATTTCGTTTCTCATGCCTCCACACCTCTTCCCAAAATGGCAAAGCCGAAAGAAAAATCCGCACCATTAATAACATGATCCGCATACTCCTATCACAAGCATCTCTACCTCCCTCTTTCTGGCATCACGCCCTTGTGACCGCCACCTATTTACTCAACATTCTTCCCAAGAAAACAAATAATTTTCTATCACCAACCACTCTACTCTACAATGCCCTTCCTATCTACACACACCTACGTGTGTTTGGCTGCCTATGTTATCCCATCACTCCCTCAACAACTATTCACAAACTCACAAACCGGTCCAAACCTTGTATTTTCCTCGGCTATCCCACGAACCATCGCGGATATAAATGTTTTGATCTTTCAACAAATCAAATGTTTATATCTCGCCACGTTCAGTTTGAGGAATCTATATATCCCTTCGCCATACAACACCCAACCACCACCCACTCATACACCTTCCTAGACCAACCTCTTCACCCACTTCTATGGGACACCATCTCGTCCCCTACCACACCCGCTGCACACCCAGCCCATCCAACTCCCTCTCCACAGACCACCCCCACTCCGGCCCAAACAACCTCCACTATCCCACCTCACACCGGTCCCCCACACCCTACTAGCCCAACCACTTCACCCGGACCAATCCCACTCCAAACTACCCCACCACATCACCCTACTGGCCCAACCACCTCACCAGGCCCAATCCCTCTCCAAACACCCCAATCGCCTCATCAGCCCACCATGACAACTTCCCCTGTTGTCTCATCAGCGTCCCCTACTCCACCACCCCCACCACCCGCTCCCACCCAAGCCTGCTCCATGCGCACTAGAGCCATGGACGACATCCACAAACCCAAACAACTCTTCAACCTCCACACCACTTCCATCATACCTATACCCAAAACACCTCACCTTGCCTTGTCCACACCCGAATGGTTAAATGCCATGGAAAACGAATTTAGTGCACTAATTAAAAATGAGACCTGGGAATTAGTACCTCGTCAACCTAACATGAATATAATCCGGTGTATGTGGCTATTTAAACATAAGTCTCGTTCGGATGACACCTTAGAACGATACAAAGCAAGGTTGGTGTGTGATGGTCGTAGTCAACAGGTTGGAATTGACTGTGGTGAAACATTCAGTCCAGTGGTAAAAACCACTACTATTCGGACTGTTCTTACATTGGCACTTTCTCAATCATGGCCCATACATCAATTAGATGTAACCAACGCTTTTCTTCACGGTCACCTACAAGAAACAGTTTACATGCACCAACCCATGGGATTTCGACACCGTGATTACTTGGACTATGTTTGTCGCCTCAAAAAGTCTTTATATGGCCTCAAACAAGCTCCAAGAGCCTGGTACCAACGATTTACCGACTTCGTAGTTCAACATGGTTTTACACAATGCAAGTCGGATAATTCGCTATTCATCTATAATCATGCGTAAGATGTCGCATACCTTCTCATCTATGTTGACGACATTATTCTCACCACTTCTTCTGCACACTTGCATCAGCGAATTATGACCATTTTATCCGGCGAGTTTGCAATGAAAGACTTAGGCCCTCTTTCTTATTTCTTGGGCATCTCCGTTGTCCGGACAGGCGACAGCTTATTTCTCTCACAGCAATCCTACACTAAGGACATCATTCACCGTGCAGGAATGGACTCCTGCAAACCTGCTGCTACTCCGGTTGACACCCAGAGTAAATTATCAACTACTCCTGACTCTCCATATGAGGACCCCACAACTTATAGAAGTCTTGTTGGTGCACTCCAATATCTTACCTTCACTAGGCCTGACATCACTTATGCAGTTCAACAGATTTGTATGCACATGCACTCACCCTGTCAAGCCCACTGGAATGCCCTGAAACGCGTCATTCGCTACTTGCAAGGCACGGTCGATCATGGTCTTCATTTATCCTCCTCGCCTACTCTTTCCATACGCGCCTACACAGACGCAGACTGGGCTAGTTGCCCTGATACTAGGCGATCCACTTCTGGGTATTGTGTTTATCGTGGAGATAATCTGGTTTCCTGGTCCTCCAAACGCCAGTCCACTATAGCTCGATCTAGTGCTGAAGCTGAGTATCGTGGTGTAGCTAATGTTGTAGCCGAAATCTGTTGGCTTCGTAACTTGCTTCTGGAACTTCACCGGCCCTTATCCAAGGCATTACTCGTTTACTGTGATAATGTGAGTGCTATATATTTATCCGGGAACCCAGTTCAGCATCAGCGAACCAAACACATTGAGCTCGATATCCATTTTGTCAGGGAACATGTTCAAAAAGGCTTAGTTCGTGTTCTTCACATGCCCTCTCGATTTCAAGTTGCCGATAACTTCACCAAAGGATTGCCATGGGTTCTTTTTGATGACTTCCGCTCCAGTCTCAGTGTCCGTTCTCCTCCCGCTTCGACTGCGAGGGTGTAATAGGCGCCAATCAAGCATAGTTGGTTGTAATCATAATTGTGTAATTATTGTATTTATTTCCTCCCAAAAATAGGAGTTGACTTGTAACTATTTATAGGCTTGATTGTTAATGAGAAGGGCAAGAGATTAATCTCACAATACTTTACAGCCTACATGGCACAATATTATTCAATAAAGTGTTGGCTCACCTCTAGCCACAACACATAGTCTAATAAGGATCCGTAAAACTTTTATATATTAATATATTATTTATTTCTTAAAATTATACGACATAATCTAGAATTTTATTATCTTTTACTTTGGTATAACATTACTGTTTTCTTAGTTGATGCACTCTTTATAACAAAGGAATGTATAAACTTGTTACAATTGTGCACCTAACAAGAGGTGTCCAAAGTACAAACAAACCAGTTGGGCCTGACCCAGACCGATAGTTCCAAAATAGTTTGTGATTTCGCAGTAAAAACCCAGTGTGAGCATGAAACAGTTTGGGGCTTGGGGAGTTGCAAAAACAGTCTGGCCGCGCCAACCTGGTTTAGAACGCGACCCAAACTGATTAGAGTGGGTTGGGATTCTCAGCCCACAAATCGATTCCTAAACCGAATCTGTTTGGGCTAAACCAATGTGAGCCTACAATAAAAAAAAAAACGACCCAGTATATAAACCGAACCGCTTTGTCTAAAAAACCAATTTGTACACCTCTACATCTAACTAATATAACACTGCATCTAAAATTCAATTCGAATAGTGCATCTAACTTATTACAACGCTACGGCTAAAACCAGTTGCAGTAAATTATACTCAAAGTCACAAATGACTTGTACACAGACGTGAAACGTTTCACACATAAGTTCTAACTTGATTGTCAAACATGGCTCTCGCAACATCCAGTGTTAACGGTTTGTCTTTTGTTTTGTTTTGAAGGTCGGAGTCATAGAGGCTGTGACTCCTAGTCGACACAGGATCCACAATGCATCTAGTACATAATCACTAGTTCAAGTGGCACATATTCACCAGATCTATGCACATTAAGAAACTGTAAACAAACAATCTATTTACCCCAACATAGACAATTAGTTCATCAATGATGAATTAATAAAAAAATTATAATCTTGTATGTCATGCCACATCAATGTCAACAACATCAAGCCAAACATTAGATCCTTTCTTTTCAAAGTTACGAATGTTTACTTGTGCCGATGAATCCCTGTCCTTTCGATCAGTGGAACTTTGATTTAATTGTACCCGAAATGTTGAATTGGTTGTTGAAGAATCAGCCGCGTATGTCGCATTCTTGTAATGTATCGGGATGTTTCCATCATCATCGTCATCGTCTTCAAGATCACTAAATGATACATCCACATTATTCTCAATGGGAATAACAACTCTGTTAGTAATAATTTTTGGGCTCTCTTCCTTTAACCAATCGTCTTCATCTTTAACTTCATGCGTGTCCTCTTGAATCACAGATTTGTCTACAATCTGAACATCATCACTCTGGATTGCAGATACCTCAAGCGGGAGAGACTTTGATATGCAATCAGACATGTTTCCGGAACAGGACTGGTTCTTCAACTCATGTGTTAGCAAGGCTCTAGCTTTCACAATCTGCATACAGATATTAACACCTATATTACATATCTAAGTTTGAGATGATAAAATCCCTCGAAAAACCGACACAAAGCATAAACAAACATACCCAGTAAAATCTCACTCATAGTAGAGCTACCGGAAGGGTTTTACGTGTACAGTATACAATAATAATCCGGATAATCTAAAATGTGGCTAGGAAAATGAAAGTAACAACCATACACAAGTACTAATTAATAATGATGGGCATGGCACTAAGTTACTATCTATAAAAAATGCTATCACTTGTGTAATCAAACATGAGAAATCAGCATGGCTCCAAGCAGACTTACATTGGGTGTTGAAAGAAGTTCAGCAGCGTCGCGATCGAGTTTTGGATGCAAAAGTACAAAATATATCTTCCAAAACGAACTCTCACTCATATATTTCGGGCACAACTCGATCCTTAGAGCTCTCAATCTTGGTGCTAAACGTTGAATAGCGAAAGCATGTTCTCGTTGGGCATCAGAGAGATCAACATCTGTAAAAAACAGAAAAGCAAGCATACCTAATTACCAAATCCACATTTGCATATATATAGCATACCAAAAACAGAATTTTACTTCAACTGTAGGTATAAACTATAAAGTATATCATGTTAATATGCTATTTTCATTTCTACATTGATCCAATGCACTCCCTCCTTTGTGCATATTAGAATATAGGGTGTGGAGGAGGCCCATCATCCATGATGGTTCTCCACCTCAGATGCCACATCAGCGTGGGGTAGGAGCATCATCCATCTCTTAAAAAAACAAAAGAAAAAAACCAAACACCAATCAGGAGCAGTGGCGAAGCTTGACCTGAAGGTTCGGGGTGTCGGAAGTCGCCGGGGGGTCGAAACCCTATATTTCCAAAATTTTCTATACGAATACTATATAATCGGAACTTCTGCACGAAAATTCAGGGGGGTCGGCCGCCCCAACAAACAGGGGCGGGTATATAGTATACTCAGGGGGTACGTCTGTTACCCCTCGATTATCCTGGCGAAGTGGAAAATTTGATTTTTTAAGGTATTTTTAGGGTATTTTTATAAAATGTTACCCCTAAAACAAATTTTGTTACCCCTTAAAATAATTTTTATAAAATGTTACCCCTTGTTTTATTTCCTAGATCCGCCACTGCCAACAAAGCTGCGCCACTGATCAGGAGGCCCGGCACACCCGGCTTGTGGTTGACGCTCATGCCTATGCCGGCACAAGGGGGCGGTTTTTGCCGTCCTGGCATCACCTTGCCGGCCCTATGCCGGTACCACACCGAGTGGTCTTAAATTTACCATGGTTAATTTTTATAATCCATAGAATCATGATTCAAAAGAGAACAACAATGAGCTATAAATCAAGTTATATGTATAATCAGTTATGTTCCTTATTTCGGTTATGTCACACACCAAAACCAAACCACAATTTTTGGTCAACTGACTATGGCTTAACTGAACAATTTTTGGTCAATTGACTATGGTCACCCCTACTACTAGTTAGCAGGATTGAGCAAAAACCGAACTGTTAACCAATAACCGACAAAACGGAACCGAAATTAACCAAAAATCGGTTATCGGCATTTTCGTAACCTCGGTTACCGAAACTAAACGAACCCAGTGGCGAAGCTTGACCCGAAACTTTGGGGGGTCGGAAATCACTAGTTTCGGGGGGTCGAAAACGAATTTCAGGGGGTCGAAACCGTATATATCAAAAAATTTCTATACGAATACTATATAATCGGAACTTCTGAGCAAAAATTCGGGGTGGGGGGTCCCCCGCCCCTTAAGAGCTGCGCCAATGACCTAGCCGAACCTTTCATATTTTCATATATTTCTATCTTTCATACCTTCATTTCAAATATTTCATGATTTATACCTTCATTTCATGTATTTATACATCTATTTAATCTATTTCTAATCAAAAAATTTAGTCCATGTTTGGTTTTGGTAATTAACCAAAATTGACAAAATGAACCAAAAACCGACGAACTAACCCAATAAACCAAACCGATTAACCAAAAACCGAATGGTTTATAACAAAAATTAACCAATGACTTCGGATACAATATTGGTTAAGGCTAATAATAACCTAACCTAACCGAACCATGCACACTTCTAGTAGTTAGCAAGCAGAAACCGTATAATGCATATTTCAATTGCGGTTTAGCAAGTGCTAACATCATATATTTTACCTTCATCCTCAGGTAACGGAAAATCCAGCCAAGTTTCAGGATGCATAATAATATCCCTAACAAAATCCACAACAGCATCCGTAACACCAACCACGCCTTCACCATCACTTGAATAATAATAATCATCATCATCATCCGACTCAACCTGAAGAAACTCCGATACCTTCGACATTCCACTTCGAAACCTTCCTCCAATCTCAGCTAAATCTCTACGCATTCCAGCAACCGCCTCCAGATCCGACGGCTCAGATCGCTCGTTAGGTGCAATAAACGACGCTACGCGACAAAATTGTCGACTTAATGTTTCACTTATTTCCGACAAGTCTTGTTTGACGCCTCTGGTTGGAGATTTAACGGAATTGTTGTCTTGTTTGAGGTTGTTGGTGATGGAACGAGGGAGCCATGACATTGTATGACGACTGTACGATGTACGGTTGTTGGTGGTCGGTGATGATGATGATGTTGTTGCTTGTGGAGGAGGTAAGTGTGTTTGTTACACGTAATCTAATGCTTTTTTAGAGGTGGGGTATAATGGTCATTTACGGGGAATGAATACTAGTAGTAGTTGCAAGATGGTTAACTTGAGCTACACGTAGATGAAAGATTTCGTTGATGGCTATGTTGTTAAAAGCATATGAGGCGTGCGCCCTAGACGTGATGAGGCGTGGCCTGGACGCGTCTAACAAAGCAAGGCGTGTAAAAGACGACGTGGGTCTAAGTCTAGGTAATTAAGATTTAAGACTAGTTTCAAATGGTCTGAACCAATAAAAAAATAGCCAAGAGTAGAGGTGCACACAAAAACCGGTTTGGGAACCGGGTCCGGTCAAAATCTGTTTTACATGAAACCAGTACTAAAAAATTCAAACCGAAAACCAGGCTAAAACCGACACTAAAACCGGAATCGAACCGAAACCGAAAGAAACCCAAAACCAAACTGGAACCAATTTAAGTTAAAAAAGAACACATTTTTTACTATAAACACAAATATTTTGTTTGTTTTTTTTTTTGTATAAAAATCAATTTTCTTCTATAAAAAAAAACCTTAAACATTAAATTTTAAAAAGCACGTACATGAACTGGAATGGAATAGAACCCAAACCGAAACCCGGTAAAAAAAATAAATTGGTGGCCGATCAAATCGGCACGAAACCGAACCAATTTGACTTGGAACCTGTCATCGGGTTCTTTAAAAAAAAAAAAAAACAATATGTGCACCTCTAGCCTAAAGAGGACTTAAGTAGTATTGATTGTAGTAAAATAAGAATAAAGGGCAAGTGAGAGACAATGGGTAAAAAAAAAAAGATGGAAAGATTAGTGAATATGATTTTTTGAAAATTAGATTAGTGAATATGTGGGAAGCAGCCAAGAGGAGTGGTTGAAGATTTGCTTTTGTTGGGTCCAAGTCCATCTCCTGTGGGCTGAAAATAAAGTAAAGGAAGGAATATTCTTTTGGGTTTGGGTTTGGGTTTATTCTAATGAGGAAACCAGGAGAGCTAGGGCCTAGGTGAGTAGGTGCTACTTCCCAGAACATAATTCAAACCATTTTATAAGGTACTCGAGAATAGATGCGTACAAATTGATTAACCGGTTTTTAAAAAACCGGTTTTTTTGTCTGGTTTAAAATCGGTTTTTTTTAACCGGTTCGGGTTTAAAACCGTTTTTTATTGCAAAAAAACCCAAACCGGTGAAACCGGTTAGAATCGGTTTTTAAACCGGTTTATCCTAAAAAACCGGGTTTTTTATTTAAAAAATCGGTTTTTAAAAAAAAAAAAATCGATTTTAAAACCGGTTTGTTCATTGGTGCTGAATAACTGAAAAAAAAAATCGTTTTTTTAAGCGGTTTTTTTTTAAACCGGTTTCGGTTATAATAACGGTTTTTTTTAAAACCGGTTTTTTTGTACACCTCTACTCGAGAACACCTTGTTAAAATCATGAGTCCGGTAATATCAAACTAGCTTGTGCTCAAGTTTTATGTATCAAGCTTCGCTAAAATCGTGAACATAAATGACCTAGAGCGTATTATTTATTTATATACTAGCTTTTATCCCTGGAGTGTCCCGGGGTTGAAAAATATAACCATTCTAATAATACTAATATTAATAATAATAATTATTAATCTTCTAATTAAATAAATAAAAAATAACCTTGCTATAAGGTGACACAATGTGTTGCAGTGTTGCGTGATTCTTTCTCCTAGCTTCTCTTTTGATGAAGTATACCTATCCATCTTTAGAAGAGTAAAATTCCAATGATAGCATGGTGATTGGGCTAAATTTCAACATTGTATATAAGAACCTGGTTTAAAAGAAAAAATATTATTAATGAATAACCTGAACAATTCGTGTTTTTTTTCCTGTATGAACGAAACCCCATAAAAAATAGTTACTTTTTTCTTCGTTTTTTATATAGCACTATGGTACTCGTTGGAAAGATAATAAAACGCTCGTTAATTTGGTGTAATTGTTTTCTTTAAAAAATCTCGTATATAAAAGATATTAACATTTAAAAATGATGGGAAGAGAAAAATCTAAATTTGTTTTTAAATTTTAAAGAGATTAGGGTTAGATAAGTGTAGGAGAATGGATGAAAACAAAATAAAAAAATTAATTAAAAACTCTCACCTCA
The DNA here is from genome assembly GCA_028751855.1 of Ambrosia trifida. NCBI lineage: Eukaryota > Viridiplantae > Streptophyta > Magnoliopsida > Asterales > Asteraceae > Ambrosia > Ambrosia trifida. Next base: position 64,301,688 of record CM054126.1, on the reverse strand, counting down.
ACGTGCCACGTGGCACATTCAAAGGAGGGTTGAGGCTTCCATTGAATGTCACATCATCAATATTCAATTCTTTTATTATAAGTTATAGATTATGGATTTGGTTCAAATGATAACATTTTCCCAAATTGAGAACTGTGAGAACCATTCTGGACCACAAACTCCTACTGGAAACCTGCTGCAAAGGGACGAACAGAGTATGACCTGCAATGTTATTTCCGAGTCTCACAAGGATAATACAAATGCAGAAGTAGTCGACATAGAAAATGAAGTTAACGAGACTGAAGTGTTGGGATGCAAGATTGGCGCTCAGCTTAATAATTTTGTGATATGGTTCATGATTCAGTCGAACAAGAAGGTCTACAATCAGGTTTCACATGAATTTTTTATCTTCTAATGTTAGAGGGATTGGGGTAGATGGGAAACCATCTTGGATTAAAGGTTTGGTTGAGAACAATGGGGTTGATTTTCTAGCATTACAAGAGACTTTGTTATCTCGGGTTGGGAGTTTTGATTTCTCTATATTGTAGGGAACGATTGATGTTTAGATTGATGTGGTTGAGGCGTCGAGCAGATTGGGTGGATTGGTTAATATGTGGAACCCCTTCGTTGCTGATGGAACTCTTATGAATATCGCTAACATCTATGCCCCTCAAAAAACTGTTCAGAAAAGAACGCTTTGGGACAGTTTGAGAGGGGTTATTACTAGTACAACTGGGATGTGGATATTATTGGGTGATTTCAATGCCATCAGATTACCTGAAGAAAGGAGGAATTTAAATTTTAATCGTCTATGTGCTACTGATTTTAACAGTTTTATTAATGATGTTAGCTTGCAGGAGTATTATATGACGGGAAACAAGCTTACCTTTTAGGCAGGGAAAGACATGGGTTTCAAGATGAGCAAAATAGACAGAGTCTTGGTTTGTCAAGAATTTTTCAATAGGTGGACTTTAGCTTGCCTAAGGGCTTTACCTAGAGGTCTTTCTGATCATTGCCCCTTACTTTTATCTATGGTGGACTCAAACTATGGAGCTAAACTATTTAGGTGGTTTAAATCCTGGTTGGAGAGGGAGGGTTGTTCAGATATTGTTACAAAAGCTTTTGAAGATTGTTTGTTTGAGGGGCCGTGGGATGTTATTATTACTAAAAAGCTTAACCGCATAAGATGTGCCCTAAGAGAATGGTGGAAATCAGTCTTAAAGAAAGAAGGTGAACATTTAGCGACATTGAAAAAGGATATTAAGAAGATTGAGCTAATTAAGGGTAGGTATAAGAAGTATGGTGGAGATAGAGAATATAAACAAGTAGAGTTGCAAGTAAGAGAAGCAAATACTGGTTAAAATCCTAAGGTTATAGACTAGATTATTTTCTAATAACCTAATTCCCTATAACCATGGCTCTGATACCAATCTATAACACCCCAACCGATGGCGGAAACATCGAGGTGTCACGTAGTGATGATTGTTCAATAGCTCATGGTACTAAATGGAAGTTGAATATTACTAAACAATTTACAATTTGTCATACAATTTAATAATTACATCTACTTGATTTACATAAACTAGATCCAAAGCTCCTATGTGATCCAAGACTTGTACAACTTCAAAAAGCACGTAAAAACCTGAAAGTCGTTAAATAGTACAAACTAAGTGAGCTAAAACAAAAGTCGTTAAATAGTACAAACTAAGTGAACTTTGATTAAAATATTCCCGTTAGTTGGAGATTTTAAACATGACATTAGGTTTTGAAGATCAAGGTTCAATTAAGTGATTTTTAATAGATTAAAGCATTATTGTAACACCCCAACCGATGGCGGAAACATCAAGGTGTCACGTATGAATGATTGTTCAGTAGCTCATGGTAATACATATGTTTAAATAATCATTTATTCCATTACAATATTGAGTTACGTTAAAGTCTTGAATGGAATCTAATACGTCAAACAAACAACGAAACTTCAAATAACTCCTCATGCTAGCTCTAGACTTCAAGCAAGCTATAACCTGAAACATGTTAAGTTTGAAAATATTTTGGGTCAACAAAAGTTGGTGAGGATTATATAGGTTTTGATAATCGAATAAAACTTGTACAATTCAAGTGTCATGGCAAGTCTAGTCCATATGTGAAAACATACTAGAAGTAAATCGAGTGCATAATCAACCCTTGTGACTGTTATATTGTGGTCCATCCCATACGCTCATGGTTCACTCGATTATGTTATGCGATAACAATCACCCACGCTACCTTTGTAGGAGGCACGTATCCGGGTGGGATTGTCAGTCCAATAGATCTATCATTGTATACCGTCGGCTGATCAATGTTAATGATTATGCTAGAATATTGTGCTTACCCTAGTCATGTTTAAGACATAATGCAACAAAGAAAAACACATAGACACTTTATGATTGAATTGCATATAGAATGTTGTAACATGTTTCACCCCAAAAATAGTGAAAAATAGAAAAGGGGCTACGTAAAACTCACATTGGCTAAGGTGAATTATCCTCTAAGTGTTGTGAATGTATGCGAGGCGAATCCCAAAGACTCAACAACGTAGCTAGTCCAAATTGAAGAAAACGAAAAAGAAAGAATATCAAGCTTCCAATTCGCCAATTACAAGAGCTTATAATCAAAGCTTCAATTGTAGAAGTAATAGACTATAGAAAAAAGGTATGAGGGAAAGTTTAATCGGATTGAAACAATCGATTTAGAGGTGGCAAGTGTAATGGTTCATAGGTGGGTTTTTATACTAGTTTTGGATTCAATTAGCCATTAAAATTGATCAACACCATAAAGTAAGGTTTTATGATGAATTGACTATTTGACTAAGACTTTAACTGTTTGACTAAGACTTTGACTGTTTGACTAAGACTTTGACTAATCAATTTAAGGAATGTGTTAAGTTTATTTTCTTCTGAAATACTACACAAGATGATAGTTGGCTCAGTTGGTTGTCACTGTGTGTTGGTTGGCTGTGGACGCGGGTTCGAGTCCCGGTCCACACAAATTTTTTTTTTGGCAATTATTTCCCTAAAACTATATTATTCTAAATTCATAATATGATTATATAAGCCCGAAAGTGACTCGAAATATTTTTAAAACGTACAAAAGTGTCGAGATACAAATAATTATTAGTTTAAGGTATTTAAAACATATATTGTTTAAAACAATACATTCTTTTTATCAAAAAAAAATTAGGGGAAATTCGCGATGTTACAGTCTCCCCTACTTTTGGAAACTTCGTCCCGAAGTTATTAAAAACACAAGTTTGAGGTTGATTAGGTAGAAATTAAGGCAGTTGTGGTTTGGGTTAAAGCACGACATAAATTTATAGGTAATAGAATAATTTGTTTCGAATAATTTGGATAAGAGGTTTGAGATGTGAGTTTTAAGGATTGGATTAGGTTCGTCTGAAGTAGCAAGAAGCATAAGAATCTAGCAAAATACTAAACTTATGTTTTAGGAATCTTATAAGAAATGCATGAATTGATTGGCTATATGAAAACCAAATGAACTACTAAAACCTTATTAGAATTTCACACTACCTTAACGTACCTGTAAATTCATGATTACGTTCCGGACCGCAATCACCAATTTACCTTACATTAGGGTTTTGTGTCCTTCTATGACTCTAAACACACATGTAAGTAATGCAAAATAACCTTGTGATTGAATCGTTTACAATGTATCCAAAAATGAGTCCAACTGTTGAGTAGGAAAAAGACTTCTACCAGTCAGTGAGTAAGAACCTCTACCGATTTTTGAGCAGGTGCGATAGCCTCTACCAGTCGTTGAGCAGGTTGTAGGGCCTCTACCGACTGTTGAGCAGGCATGATGACCTCTACCAATCGTTGAGTAGGTTATTTGGTACTCAACTAACTGTTGAGCAAGTACTTCATCCTCTACCAGTTGTTTGATTAAGTGTACCAATTATTTCACACATAAATTGCAAATTGATAATATGTACATATAAACAATCAAGTATCAAGCATAGCATGCGAGTTGTAATAGTGTTGTCCTAGACAAGGTTAATGACTCTAGGTGTGTCTATAGCAAATAATTTATATTCCATGATTTCTAGTATCAAATGTTCAAATATGGTAGATAGTCGAATCCTCATGTATAACTAAGGATTATGTCTGATTGGGATTTATGCGCAATGCCAGTCCTAGACAGAAAACTCAGAATACATGCGTTCACCCTTCCAGATTGCATGTGTTTGTTATCAAAATCTTGAACTTCGACAGCATCTTCAAGGCAGTTCAGGTTAGGACTTGAGAATTCTGTTCTATTAGTCTAAGGGTTGATCCAGTGATGGAGAGCAATCATCTTGTAAGGGTAGGTATAAGAAGTATGGTGGAGATAGAGAATAGAAACAAGTAGAGTTGCAAGTAAGAGAAGCAAATATTGGTTAAAATCCTAAGGTTATAGACTAGATTATTTTCTAATAACCTAATTCCCTATAATCATGGCTCTGATACCAATCTATAACACCCCAACCGATGGTGGAAACCTCGAGGTGTCACGTAGTGATGATTGTTCAATAGTTCATGGTACTAAATGGAAGTTGAATATTACTAAACAATTTACAATTTGTCATACAATTTAATAATTACATCTACTTGATTTACATAAACTAGATCCAAAGCTCCTATGTGATCCAAGACTTGTACAACTTCCAAAAGCACGTAAAAACCTGAAACATGTTGAGTTGGAAAGATGGGGGGGGGTCAACTATAAATAGTTGGTGAGAATACATAGGTTTTGCATATAATTGAAAACAATATGTTGTATAGCAATCATGATTGAAGTATAATAATGAGTAATGATAGAATATGAGTCCGACATGTAACAATGCGTCTTTTGTACAATCAAACCTTATGTCGACTGAGACCTAACTCGCAAGTTAGTAAAAGTGTAACTGTTATCGATCATCCCTGAATTTATGCGGGGGGGGGGGGGGGGGATGGGTTTGTCAGACATATAGCGCTATAATCTAAACAGGCGGCATGATCAATGTTAATGATTGTACTGTGTCTTTTTGTTACAGTCAAAATGAATCCATAAGTTTCACATAATGAGAAGTAATTGCTATTGTATCAAAAATGTTTAAACATGTTTCACCCCAAAAATGTAAAACAGTGAAAAAGGGCTATGTAAATTCACATTCGCTAAGCTGAATTATCCTCTAAGCGTTGTGAATGTATGTGAGGCGAATCCTAAAGACTCAACAGCGTAGCTAGTCCAATTTGAAGAAAAAAACCGAAAAAGAAAGAATATCAAGCTTCCAAATCGCCAATTACAAGAGCTTATAATCAAAGATTCAATTGTAGAAGTAATAGACTATAGAAGAATGGTATGAGGGAAAGTTTAATCGGATTGAAACAATCGATTTAGAGGTGCCAAGTGTAATGGGTCATAGGTGGGTTTTTATACCAGTTTTGGATTCAATTAGCCATTAAAATTGGTCAACACCATAAAATAAGGTTTTATGATGAATTGACTATTTGACTAGGACTTTGACCAGGACTTTGACTAGGACTTTGACTCAGACTTTGACTAGGACTTTGACTGTTGGACTAAGACTTTGACTAGGACTTTGACCAGAACTTTGACTATTTGACTGTCTTCGCAGACCGCGGGAACTAAAAAAATCAAATTTTCTAATTTAATCAATTTTAAGTTCCGGACTTGTTTCCTTTGGTTTCTAAGTTGTTTTAGGACTGAAAATTAAGGGTTTTGAGTATCAAGGTCTAAAACATACGTGCTCGGGTGTAGATGTGAGTATAAAACGTGCAATACTTTTACTTATAAAAATTATAAGTTTTATTAAATTGTGACTTTTGGTCCTATTAAAATAGGAGGGTTAAAAATAAAAATTTTGAAATAGTTGAGGGACCAATTATGCACATTTATGAAAAGTGAATAGTGCAGGTTGTCACATTCGGGTTTGGGAAGAAAGTAAAAAAAGGGTTGGAACAGCTTAACATGTACAAACAAAGGGGCTTACTTCAAAAGTCTCGAGTTCGGTGGGCCAATAACGGGGATGATAATTCTGCTTATTTCCACAGATTCATCAATTGTAGGAAGATTTCAAATGCTATTCCAAGTTTGTTAGTTGATGGCGAATAGGTATCCAAACCTTCACTGGTAAAACGGGAGGTTCTAAAACATTTCATGAGTCACTTTACTTAGAAGTTTAAGAATCGGCCAACTCTTATTTGTAGCAACATTAAGAAAATTGATCCGGGTTGCGTGGAGAAATTGATCGCTCCTTTTATTAAACAGGAGATTAAAGAGGTCGTTTTTTATTGTGGTTCTGATAGAGCCCCGGGTCCTGATGGGTTTAACACTTTAACTTTAACTTCATGTTTGTTAAGCATTTTTTGGGATGTCTGGAGGATGATTTTTATAGATTAATTGGGGATTTTCATAAAACGGGCGTTATAAATAGAGGGCGTAGTGCCTCTTTTATAACCCTCATTACTAAGTCCAAAACTCCGTTGGGGTTAAAGGACTATAGACCTATAAACTTGGTAGGGGTCATTAGAAAAATAATCTCCAAGGTTGTTGCGGGAAGGATGAGGAATGTCATTGGAATGGCCATCTCTCATACACAATCGGCTTTCATAAAAGATCGCTTTATTCTTGATAGGCCACTTATAATTAATGAGATTATTGGGTGGATAAAAAAACAAGGGGATGAAGCTTTCATGTTGAAGCTTGATTTCGAAAAGGCTTTCAAAAATGTCAATTGGAGTTTCCTATTGTCGATTTTGAGTCAAATGGGTTTTCCTCCAAAATGGTGTCTTTGGGTGAAGGGTGTCCTTGCTTCGGCAAGATCATCCGTGTTGGTCAACGGTTCACCTACTTATGAGTTTCAATGCGAGAAAGGAATAAGGCAAGGATATCCTCTATCCCCTTTCTTGCTCCTTAGTGTGATGGAGGCTTTGGCGTGCATTCTTAACAAGGCTACCGAATTGGGTAGTTTGAAGGCATTCACCTTCCTAATGGTGGTCCTACTTTGTTCCATTTTTTTATGTCGATGATGCCTTAATAGTTGGTAAATGGACCAAAGTTAACTTGGAAAAGTTATTTAGCTTGCTTAGAATTTTCCACTTGTGCTCTGGATTGAAAAATAAACATTAATAAGTCTCATTTATATGGAATGGGTATTAATGGGGAGGAGATGAATAGGTTCGCCGGTATTCTTGGGTGCAAGATTGGTGAATTTCGGTTTGAATATTTGGGCATCAAAGTTGGAGCAAACATGAATCAGATTGCTCATTGGAATCCGGTTATTGATACTATCCAAACACAACTAGCATCTTGGAAAGCTCACACGTTATCTATTGGTGCTCGTTTGACATTAATAAAGTCGGTACTCTCTAGTCTTCCAATTTATTACTTATCCTTATACAATGCGCCTTTGAAAGTTGTAGAGAAAATTGAAAGTCTTATGAAGAATTTTCTATGGCCCGGTTCAGCCAATCAAAAAACTACATTGGGTTCATTGGGATGTGGTGACTACTCCGAAAAGAGATAGTGGGTTGGGTATTTCTAAGCTAATCGACGTTAATGCGACGCTATTAATCAAATGGGCTTGGAGATTCAAGGTTCAAGTGGGATGTCTTTGGCAGAAAATTATAGAGGCTATCCATGGGGGACGAAGTAAATGGGTCTTCTTACCTGCTGCTCGAAACATCAGTGGCTGCTGGAAGTCTTTGGTGGCTGCCCTCGACAAGATGCGTCTAAACGGGGAGCATGTGAATTGGTACTTCAAAGGTAAAATAGGTAATGGGGAGACATTATGTTTTTGGAAGGATAATTGGTTTGGGAACACTGCTCTAATGTTCAGGTGGCCGACCCTATATGCTTCAGAAAAGGACAAAAATTGCACGGTATATGATCGTCTTGTTCGAAGTGGTGATATTGTAGCTTTATCTGCACCATGGAACACCGCTGCAGATTCGGTTGAAGCTATTTCGGAAATGGAAGATGTCTATTTTATGCTCTCCTCTGTCAACTTATCGAATGATCAAGATGTTTGGATTTGGAATCCGGATGGTACTTCTAAATTCTCTATGGCGAATGCTAAAGTGTTACTAAGGAAGGATGGGAATGAACACAGACCTCATCGGTTTAAATGGGAAACTTGGGTGCCTATCAAAGTCAACATCCACATGTGGCGAACCAAAATGAATCGACTTCCAACTCATCTTGCTCTTAATAGGCGACAGATTGTTCTTCCTACCTTGACATGTCCACTTTGTGAAGGGTATGCTGAACAAACAAATAGTCTCACCACCGATTAGGGATGATAAGATTATAAGTTACTACAGGGTTGATCCTTCACTAACAACTATGGATTGGAGATACCTGCAACCAAGAGTGAAAGTATGGGTGTGGAGACGACTACACAAGGTAGTTGTTTATAACAAAAACGCGGTGAATGGGGATACTATCAAGTGTGATAGCTCTCCAGGTCAGTAGAAAGTGTCCTCTCCTATTGGGGATGTGACCCCTTTTATAGGAGAGTCCGTATGCCACCATTACCCAAGTCCTAACCGTGGTTAGGTTGTCTCCATCACCCTTAGTTGTGTTAGTGTGATGAAGTAAGGAAAGCTAAATTGAAGGGAATAGTGGAACCGTGTACCGCCTTTAATGCTTTGGTTACGTGATTCATGCATGGCTATTGACCATGCATGATATTCGCCTTGACCGGGTTTTGACCAATCATTGACTGTTGACCGATCATTAATGAGCTTTGACCATATCCTACGCGTAGCTTTTTTCTGCGTGGTGACGTTGTGCCGGGTTCGGGTATGCGGAATGATGTATTCAGTACCCAATCCCATCAAGTCCCCCCAGTCCAGTGTGTCTCTTATCTAAGAAGTAATGATGAGATGTGAGGGGCGCTGGACTTACTAGATGTGTGGTTTTATTTTCTGTGCTGTTGTCTTGCGGTTAGGCCAGTTGCTCTGTGTTGCGGAATTCATATGCGGAGAACGGTGATGAGAAATTACGTCAACTTTCCGTAGGAGATAGGACACGTCAGTTATTTTATTGTGGATAGATGTCAATTCCCCCATGCATTTGAAAACTTGTGGTCCATATGGCGAGTGGGTATGACGTGACCTGTTGCAGTTGAGACGTGTGCAGGCACGTTGAGCGGCGGTTGTCAGGCGAGTGGGTGCGTGAGGCGCGTGTGACGTCTGTTTGTCTTCAGGTGTACACGTGTCGCCTCCTTATTAGGCTCATTCCCGAAAAGCCTACCCATTCCTCTGAGTGTGACGTCAGGCATATTAATTACAAAGCCTATATATTGGATTTTAATTGTGGCTTTTCCCATTTCCAACTATTTCAAAATTTAAATCCTTTCTTCAACGTCTCTGTTTCCCCCCACATCATTATTTCTCTAACTATGTCTCAAGAATCACAAGATGTTCAAGAGTCCAGCAAGACGTCAGATTCCGTCAAAGATCTAGGCAAAGAGTCATCAAAAAGTATAGAGGCTACCACTATTAAGTGGGACAAGGCTTCATATTTGACTTTTCTTGACCAGTATGGCATTTTGCCTGAGTGGGAACCAGAACTTCCAGTCGAGGGGAAGACTGCTCTGAAAGCCCCTCCTGGTAAAATAGCTTTGTACGCTGCCACATTTACCAAATGTTGTTTCCGTCTGCCAGCCACTAGGTTTGTGGTGGATGTTTTGTTGAAATATGGCGTGCACCCTACACAGTTGACCCTTTATGGGTGGTGCCGGATTTTGCACTTTGAGGCCACTTGTCGAGCATTGGAGATTGAAGCTACCTGGGAGAGGTTGAACGTATTTTATGTTCTTGAAGCAGCACGTGGTGGTAGCGGTTGGTACAGTTTAGGCATTCGCCGGAAAGTTAAACAACTAGTATCGGAAAAGGTGAAATCCATGTATGAGTGGAAGGATAAGTTTTTCTATGTCAACCATGGTGTCATTCCTGCACCTTTTCAATGGATGGTGTTAGGTTTAAAGGAGAAAATTGCTGAATTCCCTCCTATGGTGGGATTTAAAGACCAAGATTGGTACAATACACTCTGTGATCATGCTACTCCCTTGATGATGGATGAATGTCCGGAGAGTGTTTTGAATTTGCTGGGGATCAGTCTTATCTGCCCTGAGGGTCAGGACCCGAATCCTCCAAAAGGTATTGAAGTCATACTTGCTTTGTTGTTTTATATTCTTTCTTGTGTTATTGCTCATGTGTTTCCTATACATCCAGATGTCACCCTGTTTCAATTGTTTGCCAAGCGTGGTGAAGCGAAGGTATTGTACGCTCCAGTTGTCGCAGGTGCGCCACGTTTGTCTGAGAGGACGAGTGAGAATTTTTTGTTTCCCAATCTAGTGGATCCTCCGAAGCAATATGTCCGGACAGGTTGTGAACTCTACCCATCTCTTTTACTATGGTTAGTTTTCTTTTTGTGCGCGAAGGAAGCGCAGTAGGTACGCGTCCTGCGTACTGATTTAGCGCATTCTTCGTGGTAGGTGCGGGTATACAACTCCGCAGGAAAGCCAAAAATGATGTTGAGGAAGTTACTTAAGAGCGCAAGGAGTCTTTTGGTTAGTCTTTATAACTTCTGAATTCATTCCTCACGCATAGTTTAATTTTATACAGATGTGGTTACCGTGTCAGGAACTAGTACATCAAGGAAGCGCGTTGTGGCAAGCAAGAGAACCAAACCACCTATTGCTCCCATCATTATTGAAGAGGTTGAAGAAGAGTTAACAGAGTCGGACACGGAATTAGAGCATAAACGCGCTAGGCGTTCTTCTCCTGTCCGCCAGTCAGATGATGTTGCTGAGGATTTGTATCAGCAAAGGATCACCGAGCTGAATCAAAAATAGGTACAAATTCCTCAGTCTTTAGTTGGAAATTTAGAGACGACCCGACCGGAGCCTATTTTCGCAATTCCGGTGAATGTTTTTAAACCACTGACATGGCCGTCTACGGACAAGCTGGAAATTCCTGTTAAACCTCCGCCCGTGCGCGAGAATCTGCCGATGAAGACGCTGAGGCATCTATCTGGTACTTATATTCCTGTTTCCTTCTTTACGTCTTTTGTGATAAATCCGTTGAAATACTGTGAACAACATTTTATGTAGGGCAACATCCTTTTGCAGAATCTTGGAAGAAGCATCCATCTTTGGTGTTGAAGGAAGTATCCTTGTCTGGCCAGCCTGCTGATGTGGCCGCGCAGGTAACAATGGGTACAACCGAAACGGTTGTGGAGGAAAATTTGCTATCACAGGCTGAGCCAATCTCGGAGGATTTGGTTGTTGATGTGGAGAAGGTCGTCACGCCACGGGGTGAGCCTGCCCAGGATGAGTTGGTGATTGATGTGGAGAAGGATGTTGGGAAGGGGGTGGATGAGTCTGAAACCCCTAATCTGAGTATAAGTTGTCTTGATTCACTGTCGAAGCAGGCGCATGAGCCGAGTTCATCACAAGGATTTGAAGCTGTTCTTGACAGTGGGAAAAAGGATGAAATTATTGGTGAGAATCCATCCGGCTTCAAGCGCACGGTAGTGGACTCTAATGTGGTTTATACTGACGCTTCTGCTGGTGTTGGTGGTAACTCCGGTCATCGACGGAGAATGCCCTCATCGCGTCAAGCTGATTCCTCTAGACTATATCAACCGCGTTGGGACATCTTTGACACAACTCGATTTACAAATGCGCTTGATGCGCAAGAATTTGTCATGATGTCTGTTCCTCCTGCGGAGCGTGATTACCAGGACAATGTCGACCGACGTTCTTTGTTCATTGATATGGCAATGAACCTTTCTTTGGGTGTTAGTGGTCTCGGGTCTCTTATTAGGCGCGAAAATGAGTTTCAACGAGATTACCAGAATTTGAAGGATTCGGAAGCCGCGTTGCTGGGGCGCGAAGAAGAGTTCCAGCGCGCCCGTCATGATATCTGGACAGAGATTAAGCATCATCAAAAAGTTGCCCGTGATGCTGTTGAGGAGATGGAGAAGATAAAGAAGGAGAAAGCCGAAGCTTCTCAGGCTTAGTCCGTTGCCTGTAAGAGGACCAACCATGAAACGGAACTGTTGCGATCCACCATTAAGGAGTTGAAGCTTGAAAATGCTAATTTGAAGAAAGAGGTGGAGCAAAGTCAGACAGCATATGATGAGAAGCAAGCGGAACTTCCCGATGCTATTCAGAAGTATAATGCTCAGCATGATGAACTTCTTCACGCGACTTCTTCTTTGTCTGATGCGGAGACCAAAATAAAAGAGTTAGCTTTGGAAAACTCCCAATATCAAGAAGAAAAAGCCCTGGCGGAGTCCTCTTGCACACAGGCAAAAATGGAGTTGGACAAGGTGCAAGCGTTGTTTGGGCAAGCTACTGAAATGGCTGTTGCTGCGAATGAGAGGATCGCGTGGTTGATGAGTGATGGAGTTGCTGGGGTAAGCTATAAGATCTTCCTTTTGTATTTTGATTATTGACTTATGCAATTTTGTTGATGTGTTATCTTTTATTGCGCAGATATTCAAGCGTGTTTGGAACGATCCTGCGCTGACAGAGGTGATTGCTCGTATTTCCAGTTCTTCCGTGAAGCAAGGGATCAAGCTCGGCTTTTCCGAAGGCTTTTGCCACCATGCGGATGGCAAGGAGAAGGAGTCCGGTCCGTACGAGAATGAGTCGTACGATGATGAGTTGCTGAAGGCTTACGATGATTACGAGCATCTGAAGTTTGAAGTCTTTGATTTGCTGGAGGCTTGCGCGAAAACTTATGATCCCGCGGGGGAGTTGCGCAATTATTTTATCAAGTGTGACCGTCTTGGTGCGGAACTTGCTGAGAAAGCGCAAATGGAAGAGACAGCCAAAGTAGGAGCGACAGATGGTCAGGCTGGAACATCCTCTGCGGCTGGTGACAAGAATTCAGAAGATATATCGCAATATCTTAATCTTGGTTGAACAATTTTTTATTTTCTTCATGTTTGTTTGTACTGTTTGGACAATTTACTTTTTTGAACTTGCTGCCACGTGTTTTTATCTAATCATTTGCTGATGTCATCCCTACTTCCCATCACCCAAGGCTGACAGATTACCTCATGATTGATGTGATGGTTATGCCGGCGTTTGTCAGGATGACTGTCACGATTCTCTGGGGTAATTGAGTGGTTACCATTAATGGTAATTAATGGCCATAACCTCTCTCCTCTATATATAGTAAGTGTGTGTTTCATCTTCCTTATTATTTCTTTTGTACTCAAAAAAATTTATATCTTCTTCTCTGCAAAAAAATGGCGGCAAGCTCTTCTAATAACAACCTTGGTGTTAAGGAGGCTTTGGCAATGCAAGGGATCATGAGGCTATCACAACCTCTTAATCACAATCAATCTTCCACAGATGCTCTTGATCGTCTAGCAGAGTACTGTGCATATCTGTTATCCCAAGAGGACATGCGTCCTGATAACTTCGATGATCAGGGTACTTCTGATGGGAAGCCCTTGAAGATGAAGAAATTGTCTGAGCTAGTGGATGTGAAGAAGACTAAAACCAAGAAGGTTAGGGGTTGAGTTGTCTTTTTCAGTATGTTGAAGTTTGTTATGTATAGGTAAAGTCATTTTTGAATTTGCTGTTGAGTCAACATGTATATGGGGTGTATTTTGTTTTTTGGTCACCCCCATTTTTGTATATGTAACGGTAATCCATGTATTAGCCGTGTAGAATGTACTTGTTGATCAATGGCTTGTATGGTAAATGCTTTCTTTGTAATATAAATGCAGTTGGACATAAAGTCCTTATTACAAAATCATGAAATAGTAGATTACATGTAGCATATACGTAGTTGAGCTGCATTCCAAGTACGTGGTATTGGCGAACCATCTAACCGTTCTAAGGCGTACGCTCCTTTTCCCAATACCTCTTGGACTTTGTAGGGTCCTTCCCAAGTTGGAGCGAGTTTCCCCGGTTTTTCCGCATTCGAAGCTTCATTATCGCGGAAAACAAAATCGCCAATGCGGAAAGCTTGTTCTTTGACCCGCGCATTGTAATATCTTTCCAGTTGTCTTTTGTATGAGGCCTCTCGGACATAGGCCAAATCTCTGCGTTCATCTAAAAAGTCTAGATTCATCTGCAGTTCTTTGTCATTGTCAATTGTTTGCGCGAGTAAGATTCTTGGTGACGGGTTTGTAACCTCTGTTGGGATAACCACTTCAGTTCCATATGTCAGGATGAACGGTGTTTCCCCGGTTCTTGTTTTGGAAAGCGTGCGGTGGGCCCAAAGGACATGGGGCAATTCGTCTACCCACCCGCTGCGTCTTGTTTCCAGTCGTGTCTTAATTCCTTCAACAATACTTCTGTTTGCGCGCTCGACCTGGCCGTTGCCTTGAGGATGCGCTACTGAAGTGAATATCTGTTTGATTTTCATTGAGTGGAGCCATTCTTGTAAGTGTTGGTCCGCAAACTCCGTTCCGTTGTCGCTTACAATCTCCATCGGTAGACCGAATCTGCAAATGATAAACTCCCAAATGAATTTCTTGATGTTCCGTCCGTCAATCGTGGCCAATGTCTTTGCCTCTACCCATTTTGTGAAGTAGTCAATGGCAACGACTAAGTACTTGACATTGCCTGGCGCTGTGGGAAAGAGTCCCACGAGATCTATGGCCCATTTTTGAAATGGCCATGCTGTGGTCACTGGTATCAAGTTTTTCTTCGGTCTAAGTGTTCCGGGCGCATGTCGCTGGCATGCGTCACATTTGCGCAGCTCTTTAACCGCATCGAGATGCATTCCGAGCCAGAAGTATCCCGCATTCATAAGTTTGGCCACGACCATTCGAGGGCCTGCGTGTAATCCGCATGTGCCCTCGTGAATATCCTTTATTAGATATGTGGCTTCCGCGGAATCTACGCATCTGAGTAATGGTCCGAGATAAGACCGTCGATATAGGGTGCCATCATTGACTTCGTAGTGCAAGGCTTTGTGTTGTAGCTTCCTTGCTTCCGCTTTGTTTGGTGGGAGGATGCCTTTAGTTAAAAAGGCCATGATCGGGGTGATCCAGGATTCTTTTCCAGTTTGAATCACATTCACTTGTTTTGATGGAACAGATGGTTTGGCCAGTACCTCGACTCGTACGTCTTTCGCCATGTGATCGAATGCGGTGGACGCCATTTTACTTAATGCGTCCGCTGGCTTGTTTTGGCTTCTGCGGACGTGAGTGACTTTGCAGTAGGAGAAACTATTCATCAACTCTTTGGTATGTTGCAAATATAGGATCATGGATGGCTCTCTGGCCTCATATGTGCCATCAATGTGAGTGGCAACCAACATTGAATCGACATGCGCTTCAATGTGTTGAGCACCCATCTTCTTAGCTATACGTAGGCCTGCGACCAGCTGTTCATATTCTGCCTCGTTATTGGTTGTTTGAAAGTCCAGCCGAATGGCATAAGTGTATTCTTTTCCTTCTGGGGTTATCAAGCGTAAGCCTGTGCCAGCCCCTTCATCATTGCAAGCACCGTCGGTGAATAGCTTCCATATTTGAGTTTCGTCAGGCGTGGTCGAAGTCGACGATGCTTCATTTACGCATTCTTCGACTTTGTCTGCTGGGACCTCCGCAATGAAGTCTGCAAGGATCTGTCCTTTGAAGGATGGTCTTGTTTTATATGAGATTGAGTGTTCACCCAGCTCTATTGCCCATTTTGCCAAACGTCCGGAGAGTTCTGGTTTGCGCAGGATATCATTGATCCGGAAATCTGTGAGGACATTGATCGGGTGCCCTTGAAAATATCTGCGCAGTCTTCTTGAAGCGTGGATTAATGCGAGAACCAGCTTCTCCATTGTCGAGTAGCGGGTTTCCGCGTCAAGCAGCATGCGGCTTACATAGTAAATTGGGGTTTGAACCCCCTTCCGATCAACCATGAGCACTGCCCCTACTGCCTTGTCAGTGACGGACAAGTAAAGGGTGAGTGGCTCTTTCGGTAGCGGAGCGGTGAGTGTCGGCAGGTTACTCAAACATTTCTTCATGTCTTGAAACGCGGCTTCTGTCTCTTCCGTCCAGTGGAAGTTTGATTTCTTCAGACAATTCTTCAATGTGTCCACAAAGGGGAAAGATTTGGAAGCGTAGTTTGACAGAAATCTGTTCAAAGCTACAAGTCGTCCCATCAGAGTTTGTACTTCCTTGACTGAAGATGGGGACGGCATCCGCTCAATTGCCTGAACTTTATCTGGGTTTGGACGAAAACCGTCTTTGGTGACAACGACTCCGAGGAATTTTCCTTCTTCCATCCCAAAAGAACACTTCCCCGGATTAAGTTTCATTCGCACACTGCGCAGCTGATCAAAAGTCTTCTGGATGTCAAGTAACATCTGGTCTTCTTCTCTGCTTTTGATCACTAAGTCATCAACGTACACTTCTAAGTTTACACCGATTTGTTTTACAAACGCGGTGTCCATTAATCGTTGATATGTTGCTCCCGTGTTCTTTAGCCCAAATGGCATCTTGGTGTAACAGAAGGTACCCATATCTGTGCGAAATGCTGTTTTGTCTTCGTCTTCTTTGGCCATTTGAATTTGATGATAGCCTTTGTAAGCATCCAAGAAGCATTTGAACCTGTAAGGTGCCAAAGAATCGACCTTTAGGTCGATTTTGGGCAATGGGTAACAATCTTTTGGACAGGCTTTGTTTAAGTCTTTATAATCGACGCACATGCGCCATGTGCCATTGGATTTTCCCACCATAACTGGGTTTGCCACCCAGGTTTGATATTTGCTTTTGCGCAGAATGCCGGCCTTCAAAAGTTCTGTCACTTGTTCATTCATCGCCTTTGTTTTCTCAGGCCCCATACTGCGCTTTTTCTGGGCTATTGGCTCAGCGTTTTTGTAGACGTTGAGCTTGTGTTCCGCGATGTGTCACGGGACACCAACCATGTCTGATGGTTTGAAGGCGAAGATATCCATGTTCTTCGTTAACAACTGCTTCAAGTGAATGCGAATGGGGTCAGAGATTTCATGGCCGATGACAACTGTCTGTTCCGGGAATATAGGGTTAATAACCCATTTTTCCGGTTCGGTTCTGACAGTTGGCTTTGTTTGCTTTGAAGGCCTCAGCGCTTCTGTGGCATGACATGTTTTGTTTCCGCGTATGAACGCAACACCTGTTCGCGTCGGGAAACCTGCCATCTAATGTGGCGTAGATGCATTGCAGTTGAATTTCGCCAACCCCTCTCGTCCCAGTAGGATATCATGTGAAGAGTTGACGGGGAGCACTGTGAAGTCGCATGTTTCAGTGCGCGAATGTTTCCCGTCCGAGAGTGTTACTGGGAAAGTGAGCGTACCCAGTGGGTAGATTGTTTCATGGATGAAACCGGAGATTGGCTTCGTGGTTGGTGTTATTCTTCTTTTGTCATCTTCGTCCAGCTGGTCGAAGCATTGCTGGTACATGATATCAGTGCTGCTGCCATTATCCAAGAACATGTATCGTGTTCGATAATGGCCAACAACCCCTGTGATGATCAATGGAGCTGTGGAGGAAGCCCCACCCTTTACCTTCGGCTTTATCACTTGCTCTTCTTTCCATGAGTCATCTCTTGTTTCCATAAAGGTCCGTTTATGGCTTGCATTTCTATGTGTCATGTTGCATGTGTTGCGGGAAACGCTATACACGTGATGCGCGTTAAGATTGCGTATCTTTTTCTGAGATGGCTCTCCTGCATCTGCGTTGTCCCTCTGTTTTCTTCTCATGTTCTTCACCAGGTGCGTCAACTGCCCTGACTTAATGGCGTTTTCAATTTCCATCTTCAAGCTGTAACAATTGTCTGTCATGTGACGGTGGTCTTCATGATACTCACATTATTTTGATCTGTCTACGTTCCGCCTGTCGCCACGGAGCTCTTGTGGTTTTGGAAATTGAATCTGTTCGGTTTTCAGCACCTCAGATGGCGTTTTGGACAGTGGCGTCCATTCGTAGTTCTTCTTTGAGTGTCCCTTATGATCACGGGACCCTCTCGAACTCAGCATATTTCTTGCATCTTGTGCGGAGGAATATTTTCCTTCCTCCGTTGTGCCTGAGATTCTTGACCATACAGACTGTTTGCCTTTCCCTCTGTTGTTTGATGATTGATGGTGGCTGCTACTCTGGTGCGTGTTTTTGTTGCGATGGAAAGATCGTTCGGAGGACGCATAAACTTTAGCAGCTTCGATTACTTCATCCCAAGCTTGTGGTACGCCGTCTTTACCGGTTAAACATTTCATCAGGTCATCATTTCTTACCCCGTGTATGAATGCTGCGCGGGTAAGTTCTTCTCCGCAGCCTAGTTGGAGGGCTTCCTTGTTGTACCTGATGATGTAATCTTCTAGGGATTCATTCTCGTGGCGCGTACAGAAGAGAATGTGTGCCTTGTCTTTCTTGTGTTTGCGCAGATGTGAGAAGTGATTCTTGAATTTTCTTATGAGGTCATCGAAATCCACCAGGCTTCCCACAGGCAGGCTTTCATACCACACTCTGGCTGCCCCTGTTAATGTTTGTACAAACAGGTGACACCAGGCTTGGACTGGCCATAACTTAGAGCTTCTTGCGCAGTCGAAAGCATGCAAGTGATCATCCGGATCGCGCAAACCATCGTATTTCCCGATGGTGCTTGGTAACTTGCATTCTTGAGGCATCGGTGCCAATGCAATGCGAGCACAGAATTTTGATCTTTCGGCGAAAGTCTTTGGTCTGTATAGTTTGTAGAGGTCATCATCTTTTGGTGCCAGACTGCTGGCAACAGACTTGGTGTTCTGTTTTTTGTTGGAATCGTGATGCACCTCATCTTCTGATTCGTAGCCGTCTGGTTCATCATTCAGGTTGACGGGGTCCTGGCCGCGAGTATTCTTACCACGGCCTCCACCACGTACCGCCTGACGAGAACCTTTAGTGTGCCGGCCACTTTTGTTTTTTCGTGGAGATTCTGAGTCCTCCTCACTTGTGTCGAAACTTAACGTCTTTTGGACGTTGAGTTTGGCTTGATTCATAACCATTTTCTGATATTCAGCAATTGTTTTTGAATTTTGCTGGGCCAACCACTCGTCCGGGTCAACCGGAGATAGGTTGGTTTTCTTCTTTTTGCTTCCAGCAGATCCCCCCTTGTTTGGGTGGAACTGGAATGTCGAACCCGGTTGCTTCTGAGCCACATTCTTCGTGATCGTATTTGGTGTAACATCTTGGATCTCATCGTTGATTGTGGCATCAACCTCAGCATTGTTGTTGTTTGTATCTTTTGAAAAGGCCATGTTGCTAGTTTGAAAGATTTGTTAGAACCGTAACGGATGGCGCCAATGAAGAAACAAATAGTCTCACCACCGATTAGGGATGATAAGATTATAAGTTACTACAGGGTTGATCCTTCACTAACAGCTATGGATTGGAGATACCTGCAAACAAGAGTGAAAGTATGGGTGTGGAGACGACTACACAAGGTAGTTGTTTATAATAAAAACGGGGTGAATGGGGATACTATCAAGTGTGATAGCTCTCCAGGTCAGTAGAAAGTGTCCTCTCCTATTGGGGATGTGACCCCTTTTATAGGAGAGTCCGTATGCCACCATTACCCAAGTCCTAACCGTGGTTAGGTTGTCCCCATCACCCTTAGTTGTGTTAGTGTGATGAAGTAAGGAAAACTAAATTGAAGGGAATAGTGGAACCGTGTACCGCCTTTAATGCTTTGGTTACGTGATTCATGCATGGCTATTGACCATGCATGATATTCGCCTTGACCGGGTTTTGACCAATCATTGACTGTTGACCGATCATTAATGAGCTTTGACCATATCCTGCGCGTAGCTTTTTTCTGCGTGGTGACGTTGTGCCGGGTTCGGGTATGCGGAATGATGTATTCAGTACCCAATCCCATCATATGCTGAAAACTGCGAGCATGTCTTTATTGATTATGCGTTTGTTTTTGGAGTTTGGAGCAATATTTGGAACTGGTGCAATCCTCATTTGGTAAGTATTCTTGACATTGAAGACATGCTACAAGTCCAAAATCTGGTGCAAGGGCCGAAGTGGGCTAAGAAAATTGTTAGGGGAATTGTCATGACAACATGTTGGGCTATTTAGAAGACAAGGAACAAAAAGGTTTTCAACAACAATACTCCAAAGGCGGTCGATGTTGTGGCCGATGTAAAATCTTTATCGTTTTTATGGCTTAAGAGTCGTACTAGGTTTAACACCATCATATGGAAAGATTGGACTGTATCACCCCTGTATATATTGTAATTATTTTGTAGCGGTCCTTGTTTTAAGAACACGCCTGTTTTAATGAAGTTCAAGTTCATTCGTAACTTTAAAATTAACATATGGCTTTAAATTCAGTTATTCTTATAAACTTTTTAAATTAAAGTAACTGGTTGTTTATTTCTTTAAAATATTTAAAAAATCAAAGTTTTGTTTTCTATATTTTGAATAATCTTTATATAAGTAAAGCCATATATATAAATCAAAACATGTGTGCGTTGCTAAACAAAGAAGTGACCTCTCACATGTAGTGTTGAAAGATTGGGTGACAAGCCGGTCTCACACCCTCACCCTCCCTTCTGGATTACAAGTCTAGTCTCAATCCGAATGAGACTTGAGTAAATTGCATAATTTTTATTTATTCTATTCTAGTAATTTATATATAGGATAATTATTAAAAACATAGCTTACACTTTAATCATCAAATTATTTGTATACACCCGTAATAAAATAACTAAGTAAAAGAAAACTTGTAAACAAAATTGTATAGTCAATAAATAGTTTTAAATATGTTATTTCATAAACGTATATAAATTCTGACACGACACAAAAACACAAGACATGTAAAAGCAGGTTTAGATTAAGGCTATGGGGTGTGGTCACCCTTCCACCTTCCTTTCCCCTTGTCCACGTCAGCGTCACGTCATTTCCCCCTTCCCCTCCCCCTTCTAGGGGAAATGGTTCCCCCTTCCCCCTTCCTTTTTTTAATTATTTTTAAATAACAAAAGACAAAAATATATATATTAATTGGTGGAAAAGGACAAATTTTTCTTGGGATTTGGGACGGCACCATCGGTGGAAAAGCCCCGTTTTTGCCAAGCTCACATCGGGGGGGGGGGGGGGGGGGGGGGCGGCGTTCCCCGTTGGCAAGGGTGTCCACCTCACCCACCGATCCCCCCTACCGCTCCCACACCCCAAAGCCTAAGTAGAAGAAGGTTGTTGAACATAAGACATAAATAACATCGCTTAATAGTTCAGCATTTTACTGGTTTAGAGTAACCCCTTAGTAGTGGGTTTTAATCGAGTTTAAACATGTTTGGATCAATATAAATGTTTATTTGAGCTTAGTCTAAACAGGTTCATGTAATATAAAATAAACTTAACTAATAGGTTTTAATTTAGTTTAAAAGCTAGGGTAAGGGATCAAAATATTTAAAACAATATATGGAACATGATTTGAGTTACAGTGAAAGTTCTCAACTATCTTTTCGTTGCTAGGTCAGCAACTCAGCATTGATTGAAGTATTGATTGGTCCAATCCTCATCCTCTTCATACAGATAGTCAAAAACATATTGTACTACACATAATGGATGATCCACCCACACACGCCACAATTATTACCAGATTTTTGGTCCATGAATCATAACAGAAATTTACCAAAACAATCAATCCATTAATTGTTCAAACCTACCATATTTATTTTGGTTGATCATAAATTGACCTCCACATTGTTAAGGTTGGGTGGTGTGGTCTACGCCTCGAAGATGAGGTGTGGACCATCCCTTTGTCAGCCGGCTCGACAATAAGAACCCTCCAATTGGGAAGGGGGCAATTGAAAGCGCCAAACCACGCCATGTAGCCTAAAAGCACCCTTGTAGGACTAAAGGTAGATCCAGTGAGAAAAAGATGTACGCTTAACACAACCCTTCTACAGCTCTATGCCTCTATATACTTTTTTACTAAATTTTAATACTATTTACAGATATACTATCAATTAAATAACAAACAGTCAATGACACAATAGCCATTCCAATAGAAGATCAAAGAAATATACTTATATTCCAAAATTGAAAACTGAAATAATATTTCAAAAAAAGATAAAATTAGACAAAAAAAGGTGTGGTTTTTACCCTTGGATTGGCTCCAAATTCAAGTTCATCATCAATCAAATATATACAATCAACTAATCCTCTTGGACCCTATTTGGTGATTTTGTTGGTCAAATCATTATTCAACAATGTATGTAAATCACCTAATGGTTTTGGTTAACTTGCACTTGGATATAAAGATGGAATCTGTGTAATTCAAGCTGCATAACTTCAACAATTCAGCTGACTGTTGTTTTAACAATGGGTCACAACCACTTTGTATAACAAGCAGCAGTTTCGCTGCAAGACCGACATCCACAGCTATCGACGAATACTCCTCGGGCGACAGCTTGCAAATCGACCATAGAATCGATAGCGCAAGTTGCGTGCAGCTTTCGGATACCCTCATCAACACTCTAACCATGTTTGGTATGGTGTTTGCGCAACTGCTTAATGCCAGATTACCTTCCCTTACGGTTGAAACTGCGTCTAGAACGAATAACGCGAGTTCCAAACATTCGGGATTCATCCCGGGCAGCAATTCGACCAATTGAGCAACAGCTCCTATGTTAACAATCAAGATTCTAACTTGCTTATGCCAACATATGGACTTAAGCAGCTTTAAACCGGGCAAGTTCCCACTCGGATGTCGCTTATCTCTAACCAACCGCATTAACCCGACTAGTAAACTATGGCTGGAGACGATTTCAAAGTCGAAACCATCTTCTTCCATCAATGTATGTATCAATTTGGTACAATTAATCTTCGTTTCAATCGAACCCTCGTTTAACATATCGACCACCAACGAAACTTTCGCAGGCTGCATCAGGTTCAGCCTCGAAGCCGAATCAAGGCTCAAATTCACAATAATCGAAACCACCTCAGACCCAATTGCGTGTGATGTATAAGGACCTAACAGCGATGTTAAAACACTCACTCCCCCCTTATCAACCACAGCGCTCCTCGCGGTAACATGATTCGTTACAATCCGCCTAAGCTCTTTCAACGACTGAACACGCGCTTGCCCCTTAACCTTCTTAAGCCTATCCAGAACTTCCAAAGCATTTCCATTTACATCTTCGGATTTCTTCTTCATTTGAACATACTTTTGAGCAAACCAAGTGTGTATCAACTGATGCAGCGTCTTATTCGGGGTAACCGAGTCATCCCAAAGCTCTTGCATCGTCGTGGGGCAGGTGAAATGCCCCAAATTAAACCATTTCAGTATGTTAGACCTCTCATACGTCTGCCCGGTGCAGAGCGTAACCGGGTCCTGCATCGGTTCGAGCGAAATCGGACAAATAAACACCGATGGCACATCAGGAACGTCTAACTCTTCAATCATCTTATTAAGATCATATTTCTCAATAAACCCAGAAACAAAACCCAACCCACCTCCCAAAACCCCATCTTTTACGGCAGTGTCTAGATCTAAGACCTGCCCATTAGCCCCATCAGGTGTTGCAGGACACACAGGCATTTTCACAAACACTTGGTGTGCACAAAATGGTTTCCAAAGAATAATAATAATAATAACAAGAAAACAAAGAGTTACGAATGGGTGCACATTACATCAACTAATTCCTTCTTTCAAATAACAATCACTCAAACAAATGTGGGTCTGGTTTACTTTAACTGATTTCTCTCTTTCTTTTTCTCGGTCAAAAGACTCATCAACATCACAATAACAATGATAGAGAGAGAAACAAAACAAAACAGAGCATAATAATATAAATAAATAAATAAATAAATAAATAATAAGATTTTTGATACAATCAAAGTGTTTGAAAAAGTGTGAATCATAAAACCAATAGAAGAACAGTCAATGAATAAATAATTAAACCACACATAGATCTGTATGCTTTATTAAAGTAGGATTTAATTAAAAGAATCAAAAAGCGGATTTTTAATATTAAAAAAAATAGATGATAAAAATTGGCAGAGACCCAGATTGGGTGAACCTGTGAGTTTATAAATCTTTAACAGTAAACTAAAACAAAATTGTGAAAAGATGAGAGAGGGGCTCTCCTTTGGGGCAATTATTCATTGCCCTCAATACATAGCAATAAAGAAATCTATATATATAATAACAAACATTTTTTAAATTTGAGTTAAATGCCAATTTCGTTCTCGAGGTTTGGGCCAGTTTGTCACTCCAGTACAAAAGTTTTTTTTTTTTTTTTTTTTGCAATTTCTTACCTGAGGTTTGGATTTTTTTTTTACCAAATTCGTCATTTTCACTAACCCAGTTAAAAAATCTCGTTAATGTCAGGGGTAGGGTTGTCCTTTTACCTCAGGGACGAATTTGGCATTTAAAATTCAACCTTCCCTTAGGGACGAATTTGGCATTTAAAATCTCATTAGGGGTAGGTCTGACCTGGGTTGACCAGACCCGAAACGCGACTCGTGACTCGAACCCAGCCCCAAAACAAGACCCGTCCTTTGAACAAACCACCATCGGACCACTACTAACCACCGCTTGGACTCTCACCTGACCCGACATCATCTACCAATGTCCGGCTACTATTAAACGACCACCATCTTCGTCACATCTCCATCGTGAGCACCACCCAAAACAAAGCTTTAACCGTAACCACGATCAAATCTGGAACGACTGACATCAACGGCCACCACTGCCATCACCGATAACCTCCTATGCATCACCATCATCGGTCACCTATTAACCCACCGAACCAACCCTTCGAGCCGAGAACTACAACCTTTGGACACCACCATCACAGCCATCACCACCATTATCCTCCACCATTAAAACTGACCACGAACCCTGAACTAGTACCCACCTGCCGAGACCCCACAAACAACCACAAACTTGCCATCTCGAACCCACCTTCGAGGGTACCAACTGATGTCGTCACATCTAGTGGTCGGGCGACGCTGCAATCATGGGGGAAGGGGAGGGGTAGGTGCGAGAGGGGTGGAGGAGTTAAAGAGAGAGTGTGTGTGAGGTAGGGTTTTTAGAGAGAGGGGGTGGGGGGGGGGGGGGGTTAACGAGATTTTATATGCCAAATTCGTCCCTGAGGTAAAAAGACAACCCTACCTCTGACATTAACGAGATTTTTTAACTGGGTTAGTGAAAAGGACGAATTTGGCAAAAAAAAAAAAAAAAAAAAAAAAAAAATCCAAACCTCAGGTAAGGAATTGCAAAAAATAAATAAATAAATAAATAAATAAAAAACTTTTGTACTGTAGTGGCAAACTGGCCCAAACCTCAGGGACAAAATTGGCATTTAACTCTTTAAACTTTTTAAATGTTAATAATTTCTCTATTCGATATTTTTTTAAAAAAATATACCAAATTAATGAGTGTTTTATTATCTTTTCAACGAGTATCATAGTGTTATAAAAAAATAAAGAAAAATTTTTTTTAGTGGTTTTTATTAATGCAGGAAAAAAAATATAATGTGTTGAGGTATTACATTAATCATGTATAGGCAAATCACTAATCATGTTAAGATCGTATATATGTTATTGAACCTAGTATTGTATATAAGAACTCACTAACTACATATATATTCGCAGATGTAGTCAGCTTGGTAAGAATCAAATTTCTTTTATTTTACAACAACAAAGTTGATGATGAATCATTGCTAATTAAGTACGGAATGTGCATGGCTATTGATTGTGTAATGTTAAAAAAAGAAGTTTTGAAAGCATGTAAATATTGATACACATACAAGTTTCATTAACATGTACATACATATACCTTTCGTAAAAAGTCTCAACTAGAAAAATAAAAAAAATGCACATATAGAATTAGGAGTAGTTTTATAAATTATCGAGTGTTGACCCTATACAACTTTTTTCTTCTTCTGAAAAATGGCATATACCTTTTACGGTACACATTTTGTAATTTAATATTTAATTTATCTATTTCGGGAACCTTCCGAGAGATAATCTACTAATATATATATATATATATATATTAAAGTTAAGATGAAATCGGTTAGGTGTCTTAGTCGGTATCAGTTCGGTTAATTACAATGTTGGTATGGTATGAATACTCGGTATAGTAACTGAAATAGACAACCAAGTAATAAACTCGTGTATGATCTTAAGGATTCTGACACGCGTTTGATGTTGATCTAAAATCATAAACATAGTTCTCATTCCGATAATACCACTACAAGTATTGATGTCGGTACAGTTAAGTTTACCATGTTCCCGATATCGATATCAATATCGGTAATTTCCATAGCTTACAAATTACAATGCCAAGAAAATGCTCTACTTTAAATACAATTTCTTTTTTCAACAAAATTTGTAACGAGCAATCGAGAATAAAAATAGATGCATAATCGGCATTTCTTAAATAATTTAACAAACATAAGTTATAACTTACTAGAAAAAAAAATTCTAAGTATAATTTAAATATTTATTTATATAGTACTTTTATATCATTCATTTATATTATATTTTTTTTATTTTGGCGTACCGTAAAGGATGAAGAATGGGGCCGGTAAATAAGCCATCTAGCCCATTCCGCATGTGTCGATGTTACCACGTGTCGACTTAATGTTTTTAGCTAGTAAAGAGGGAATGTGAAAAATACGTTTTATCATCTACAAACTAGAACAAAATAAAAGGTATTCAATTAAAATTTAATAATACCTGTATTCATCTAGTATATTTTTCATTTTTCAATTAAATTTCTTTGTTCACTCTATACCACATATACCCGTATTAGAGGAATCGGTTTTGATATTTATTTTATGAGTTTTCAATTGATATAACATATTTTGTTTCTTTTCAAATATAAGATTTGTCATAATACATTTACTTTTATCCGCGTTTCAATATATATACCTTTTATTTATAGTTTAACCCGACGCAATGCCGACAGATAACCCACTAGTTTAACATAAAAAAAAAAAAAAAAGACAGAAAAAAAAATATCATATTTGGTTAAAACACTTAATTTAAAAGACTGAGTTTAAAATCTTGTTTTTAGAGTAATATCATTAAAGAAGTAAAAGACAGATATTGTCATAAAATAGTAAAAATTATATATTAAAACTTGAATATTTTATTTTACAAAATAACTTAAGAAATTATAAGATACAAATACCTTCAAACTTGATAAAAAAATATTTTTGTAAGAATTACGTGAACTTGTTAAAATAATGTAACAATTTCTATAAATGAATTATTATTCACATTGAATATGAATATGTTTACTTTTAAATGAATAATAATAATAATAAAAGGTTAAATTAGTAATTAGAGGTAGCCCACGTGGGAAGCCGGTTCAAGTCGTCAACAGTACCGCCGCACGAGGACTAGGCTTTGGCCAGACCGCACGAACCAAGGCTATTAAAAAAGTTCGGTCCAAGGTCACACGGCCACTGGGTTCAAGATAGATAACACATCTCATGCAATAACTTTCACTTTAGTACTTTAACTTTCTTTATTTCCACTAATGAACCCTTACTTTTGAAGATATTAAAATCAATTACTTACCAAAAAATAAATTTATTATGTTTGTTGTTTTCTTTTTGTTAAGATTTAGGAGTATAAGGCTAGGAGAGATTTGAGTACATAATTTTTATGAAGTTGTTTATCATTTTATTTTATTAAAAGAAGAATACTATTATCACGATAAGGAATAATGTAGGGCTGTTCACGAGCCGAGCCGATCCGAATGAAGCTTTGCTCGTGCTTGGCTCGTTTACAAACCAAACGGAGCAGAGCGGCTCGTTTACAATCGAGCCGAAAACCGAACGAGCATTCTTCGAGCGCAAATTTTCCGAGCGAGCGCCGAGCGAGAATCGAGCGGAGAATAATTGTCACACCCTCAAATTTCCACTGCGGGGTTTATACCGCGAGGCGCATGACAAACCAGGATCCCATAGCCATAAGTCACAGGAACGAACTCTAAATGCCTAAACCATTTAGTTCGTTTTCGAAAACCAAGTTTAGTTAAGCTGCGGAAGCGTAAACCAAATTTAAACCTTTTTAAAAACTATGCGCAAAACAATGCGCCCAAATTAAAACCATACGAAAGCATAATATATAATTTATGTGTATGCCCGAGAGCCCAAATGCAGTGAAGTGTACAGTGCTTTCTAATCCTGGCACTGGAAGCTAACTACCTGCAAAAGCATGTAAATCGGTGTGTCAACATAAAGCTGGTGAGTTCACAAAGTAAAGTAATTTAATATGCAAAAGCGCTGGTTTTCAAAACCACGTAAGTAAGTTATGTTGGTGCCCCGCACCGTGTAACCACTAGTTCATCGCATGTCAAGGGTAGCTAACCCATTCATGATAACTAACCGAATATACCGAACTGCTATGTACGTGTAGCCACACAAGTGTGCCGCATGCCTGACATCATTGTCTATCCACAATGATAATGTTTCGTTAAGTTATAGTTCACGCCCGCCCTCCCCGAGCCGGTGTGAGGTTTGTAAGACCTAATAGCGCTATCAACTAATAACCCGCTTGCCACCCCGGCAACTCATTCGGTACGTGAGGACTTACAGATGATAGAAATGGTTTAGTTAATCAAGGACACAATTGCGAACTAGCAAAGCAACCGACCCACACAAGGGTCCATGGCATCCCAACCCGGGATGTGTAAATAGTCCCAAACCGGACTAGAAAATGTTAAGTAAGTTGTCTCATACCTGAGACGCATGCCTTTGAGAAAAAGAGTAGTGAAACTCACCTTAGGCTGCACGTGAATGATCCAAATCCCTCAAACAGTAACGAGCTACCGACTCCCTATTACAAGTGTCACTAGGTGAGTATATGTGCATAACCAACACACCATATAACACGTTTATCCGAGACCTTTAAATGTTCAAAACCGTGTAGTGACACCTAATGACTCTACATGCTCAAGTATGTCCTACGTATCCCGTTGGTGATCATAGTGATTATTATCAGTTTAATACATCAATTACATCTCATACAAGTTTTCACACAAGTACATGTCAATTACATACCACATAAAACTCCAAATAGTCACATAAAGACCCCGTACACAATCTGCGTTTTTAGGACAGATTGTGCGCTGTGAAAAACAATTTATTTAAAATACTTAACGAATGAATTAGAGTCCCAAATTTTTACTGAATTTTATTTGGGATTCACTTGACAATAACTATTTTTTTTTGTCTTAATTACAAACACAAAAATTATGAAAATTCGTACAACACAGCTATGTCTAGAAAATTTCCTCAACAGGTCAGTTTAGTAGAAAAATTCTCAAAAATTGTGTATTCATCCAAACGGGATTAATCCACTTGAAAAATCTCTAGTTTTCCAATATTGACCTTCTGTAAAAATTTCATAACCTAACTCCTTGTAAATCTCAAGTTATGACCATTTAAAGTTGACCCAATTTACAAATCCGAAAATCTGATATGACCTCTAATCAATTAAAATTCCAAAAACACCTCAAACGATGTCCAAATCTGATGGTTTTGCCCATTATGAAAAGGTAAGACCTTGTACATTACAATCATGCAAAGAAATCATCAAAACAATCAATTTACCAACCCATTACAGCCCCTACAAAACGTTCAACGGAATCTGCCAGAATCTTAAACTTGCATCCCAAGTAATCTACAAACCCTAATTTTTCATGAACATCCCTAATACATGTATAACACCTATAGTACTGATTAAACACCATATTAATCATAGCAAAACACATATGTTATCATGTGAAAACCCTAATCATGGCTACTAATAACAATCATCATCAAATCATCAAGAACATCCAAGAACTCCTACACATACATACATGCGATTCTACATATATTATTTTTAGAGTTTTTGAGGTTTTTCAAGTATTATAATTCATCAGAAATCATAAGGATGTATACCTTGCAATGCTAAAACTCCCTAGAGCCTTGAGATTAAACCCGAACTAGCTTGATTAGTGAAAGATTACTTGATTGCTTGAAAGCCAAGAGAGAAGGGGGTGGGGGTTTCGCACGGCACAAACAAGAAGAAGAAGTAGGGTTTTATCTTTTTCTTGCCTCCTAATTATAAGAGGGCCTTGCTTGTTCCCCAAGTAATTGGGTTTTAGGGCCCTTCTAGTCCATTAACTTGACCTTTTAATCATGTTATAGCCAATACCGGACCCAATAATATTAGTCACCCTAAATTGCATAGAAACCATTGTTTTCATTATTACATAACATATTAATCATGTTGCGCACGTAATTTACATAATCTACGTATTATCTTTCAGTTAGGCGATCATTCACAAAAACATGTAATTCACATAAGCACGTACTTCATGTTCACCATAATTCAATTGTACGTATTACTGCTATGTATGCCACATAATTCACCAACGTTTGGGATACAGGACTCATGTGTGTGTTTAACAAGGATTTTCCTACTTATAACATATGTTAGCATCTTCTAACACATGTTAACCTACTTAACTAACCCTAGTTAAGTATCTAGCCATGTATGAACATGTAAGTTTACTAGAGTTCAGTAAAAGTATTTAACCTGAAAATACGGGGTGTCACATCATCCCCAAGTTGAAAAGAATTTCGTCCCGAAATTCAGCAAGTAAACAATAAAGCCAGCTATAAAAATGTGTGTTTGGTTCCCGGATGTCACATCATCCCCAAGTTGAAAGGAATTTCGCCGCGAAATTCACTTTGAAAGAGCTGCTTTATGTTCCGCGTTTGATCTATGTACGATTTCAGGTTCAGTAAAGAGGTGTGGGTATTTGAGCCGCATCTGATCTCTGCGCTCCCACGTGTATTCCGGTCCTAGACGGGAATTCCACCGTACCTTAACAATAGGTATAGTGCTTTGTCTGAGTTTCTTGACGCCCTGCTCAAGAATCTCCACTGGTTCTTCCACGAACCGTAGCTGATCGTCCACCTGGATCTCCTCCAGTGGCACTACCAGTGTCGTATCGGATAAGCATTTCTTCAAGTTTGAGACGTGGAATACATTATGCACTCCACTGAGTTCATCTGGTAAATGTAACACCCCAACCGATGGCGGAAACATCGAGGTGCCACGTATTGATGATTGTTTCAGTAGCACATGGTATAATATAAATTTTAAATAATTTATTCAAACATAATATCCAAATATAAAATGATGTCTAGGAATTCAATACATGATATCAAATAACAAAACTTCAATAAACTTCAAATAAAACTTCATGTAAAATCCTCATGCTAACTCAAGCCTCAGCTTCATTGTTACCTGAAACATGTTAATTTTGAAAGTATTTTGGGTCAACAAATGTTGGTGAGCATTACATAGGTTTTTGATAATAAAATGGATAAAAATGTTGTGCAATTCATGTGTCATGTCAATCTAGCCCATATGTGAGAACATACTAGAAATAAATCGAGTGCATAATCAACCCTGATGACTGTTATAATATGATACATACCATACGCTCATGGTCCAATTGAATATGTTATGCGATAACAAACACCCACGCAACCTTTGTAGGAGGCACGTATCCGGGTGGGATTGTCAGTCCAATAGATCTATCAATGTATACCGTCGGCTTGTACGGAGTTAATGATTATGCTAGAATGGTGCTTACTCTAATCATGCTCAAGACATAATGCAACATAGAAAACACATAGACACATTGATGATTGAATTGCAATGATGATGTTATAACATGTTTCACCCCAAAAATGGTGATAAATAAAAGGGGCTATGTAGAACTCACCTTAGCAAATGTTAAACTTCTTGAAAAGATGAAATAATAGTGTTGCCCAAAATGATTTCAAATATCACCCTATAATAAGGTAATATATAATAAGTCTAAGTCTAATTAATTTATAAGTGTATCCTAGGGTTTCGATTTGGGGATATCCAATTGTTGAATTAAAATGTTAATTAATAAAGGGATTTGATAATTAATAAAAGAAAGTCTTTTTATAAAATTTGAACTTAGAATGTACACAATAAAGTTTTTGAAGTATAAAAATAATTTTTATAAAATTATTTCATTTAAAATAGATTTTTAAATCTATTTATTACAAATTGCCAATATTTAACTTTAATATTCAAAAATACTAAAATTAAAGAATTTCTATTTTAAAAATCATATTTCTGTTCTAAATATTTAAAAATAAATTGTATAAAATTTTGGTGCAAAAATAATGAAAATTGAATTTATTATGATTTAATTATGATTAAATCTAACAAAAATTGATTAAAAATAATTGATTTTTCTGAATTAAAAATTATTTCAGTAAAGTTTAACTTTATACAAAGTCAGGATAATTTTTGGAGAATTTAATAAAATTGTTTTGATATTTTAATGGATTTTTATAAATATAATAGTATAAAATTGATTTAATTATTATAAATATTAAATAAATGAATTTTTGAAAAATAAAAATTGTGAATAAAACTTTTGACTCAGATTTAATAAATATAATTTTTTTAGAATTTATAAAATAGTTTTAATATTTAAAAATGAATTTATAAGTTTAAAATGTTTAATATATATATAATAAAGTTTTGTTGTTTTAAAAAGAAAAAGAAACAAAAGATGTGGCCGTAGCCGGACTCGAACCCGGGTGCTCAGGGTTGCAAGCCCTGGTCACAACCACTTGGCCTAGGCCAGTGGTTGTGATAATCCCCGGTTAACATTAAATAAATACGTTATGTGATTCTGAGTTTATCCCTAAATTACAACGAACGAACCCTAGATATTACAATCAAACAAACCACACACTTTGAACCCGATTAATGTTAGGGCTTTTGTTGTTTGATTGCCGACTAACAAAACCCACAAAAATAATTGGACTCACAGTGTTGTATCGCGTATGATTGCCCGGTCAAACCAGAAGTCAAACGATGAACAGAGAGATAATTATCAGAGTGTTTCAGAAGTAATTGGAGGTGGAGAAGAGAGTGTGAGCGAGTTGTGAAGGATCGTAGATGATCAATTTATACTGTGGATCGATGGGTTGGGTTAATTGGAAAGTTGACCACGATTAAATGTCAAGCGCGTATGATTTTCAAATTTGGTCAACGATTGGTTGTAATTAACGTGTAATCGAGTCACACAGGGCCGGTAATCACATAAGTTTGCCATACATAGATCAATTATCAGTTATTGCCCTAGATTGAATCATACGCGACCCACAGTTGACTTTATCAGTCAACTGTGAAGGTTTTTTTTTAATCAAGCATATATTTATTTCGTGTCTGGGTTTATTCCAAGAAGATTGCCAGCCCAGTTGGTTAAGTGTGTTGTGTTGGTTTAGGCCGGTCTTGGCGCGGGTTCGAATCCCGGCCAAGGCATTTATTTTTTTACATGATTATCACACACAACCACATATATATCTATATATATATAGTATTAGGGTTCCACTTATGCGACAAAAATAATTAATGCGAATAATATAGGTAAAACTTGACGTTTTATTAATGATAGCCGTGTAATGTACAAGTTTAAATGCGTAATGTTACAGTCTCCCCTACTTTTAGGAACTTCGTCCCGAAGTTGGAGTTGGAGAGTCTGGTGGGAAAAGATGTGGATACCTCGACTTCATCTGGTCTTTACGTTCCCAAGTGAACTCTGGGCCTCGTTTAGATTCCCAACGAACCTTAACGATCGGAATACGACTGCGCTTGAGTTTCTTGACTCCAGTGTCAACAATCTCGACGGGTTTCTCGATAATGTGCATGCTTTCATCGATTTGCACATCCTCAAGAGGAACATGAAGGTTCTCATCTGCTAAGCATTTCTTGAGATTCGAAACATGGAAGGTCGGATGAACATTGCTTAGCTCAGGTGGAAGATCAAGTTTGTAAGCCACTTTTCCAACTCTGTCAAGAATTTTGAAGGGGCCTACATATCGAGGAGCTAGCTTTCCCTTTCTACCGAAACGAATTACTCCTTTCCAAGGGGATACCTTAAGTAATACAAGGTCCCCAACTTGAAATTCCAATGGTTTACGACGTTTATCAGCATAACTCTTTTGGCGACTTCTAGCCTTGAGGAGATTATCCTGAATGAGTTGAATATTGTCTGTGGTTTCCTGGATTAGTTCGGGTCCAGTAATACGAGCTTCACCAACCTCAGTCTAACAGACAGGTGAACGACATTTCCGACCATAGAGTGCCTCGAAAGGAGCCATGTTAATGCTGGCGTGATAACTGTTGTTGTATGAAAACTCAACCAAAGGAAGATGAGAATCCCATGCGCCACCAAAATCGATGACACATGCCCTGAGCATGTCCTCAAGTGTCTGGATGGTTCGTTCAGTCTGACCATCCGTTTGAGGGTGATAAGCAGTGCTCAGGTTCAACTTGGTACCCAAAGCATCTTGTAGAGATTCCCAAAAGTGAGAGGTGAAACGACCATCGCGATCAGATATAATGTCCAAAGGTATACCGTGACGACATACGATTTCACTTACGTACATCCTTGCCAACCTTTCCACAGAATACTTCTCACGAATGGGTAGGAAGTGAGCTGACTTGGTCAAACGATCGACAATTACCCAAATACTGTCGAAAACTTTGGGTGTACGAGGGAGTTTGGTGATGAAATCCATAGCTATGCTCTCCCATTTCCAGACAGGAATCTCTGGTTGTTCAAGCATACCAGATGGTCGTTGATGTTCAGCCTTGACCTTGGAACAAGTGAGACATTTTGCAATGAATAGGGCAATGTCTTTCTTCATACCAGACCACCAATAAGAATAACAAGATCTTGGTACATCTTGTCAGCTCCAGGATGAATAGAATAACGAGACTTATGAGCCTCGTTCATGAGAAAAGTACGAAGATCATCACGGTCGGGAATCCACAGTCGATTAAGGAAATAAAGAAGACCATCGGGTTTGGTTTCAAGTTGAGTTTCAGCACCACAAGACATTTCATCGTACATGTTACCTTGGGTGACTGATGTGTGTTGAGCCTGGAGAATGCGATCTTGAAGATCAGTACGAACTCTCGCACATTGTAGTTTGACACGCTCTTTACGACTAAGTGCGTCAGCCACAACATTCGCTTTGCCAGGATGGTAGCGAATTTCGCAATCATAGTCGTTAAGTAATTCAACCCAACGTCGTTGCCTCATGTTAAGATTCTTTTGATCGAAGACATGTTGGAGACTTTTGTGGTCCGTGAACACCACACATTTGGTCCCATAAAGATAATGTCTCCAAATCTTGAGTGCAAAGACAACAGCGCCCAATTCAAGATCATGGGTGGTATAATTTTTTTCGTGAGTCTTGAGTTGTCGAGACGCATAAGCAATAACCTTTCCTCGTTGCATGAGAACACAACCAAGACCCTGGTTCGATGCATCATAGTAGACCACGAAATCATCATTACCATCAGGTAGAGACAAGATAGGAGCTTCACAGAGTTTCAGCTTAAGAGTTTCGAATGCTTCCTCTTGCTTAGGTCCCCACTCATAGGGCTTACCCTTGTGAGTTAAGGTAGTGAGAGGAACAACGATCTTGGAGAAATTGGCGATGAATCGACGATAATAACCAGCCAAACCAAGGAAAGAACGGACTTCCGTTGGAGTGGTAGGAACACTCCAATTCTTCACAGCTTCGATCTTTGCGGGATCAACATGAATTCCGTTCATATCAATGACATGCCCCAAAAATTGAACTTCCTTAAGCCAAAATTCACATTTTGAGAACTTGGCATACAGTTGTTCTTTCTTTAGGAGATTCAAGATAGAGTGAAGATGTTGCTCGTGATCGGATTTTGATTTAGAGTAAATCAAAATATCATCGATGAAAACGATCACGAATTTGTCGAGATAGGGTCTACAAACCCGATTCATCAAATCCATAAATACTGCGGGAGCATTGGTCACCCCAAAAGGCATAACCATGAATTCATAGTGACCATAGCGTGTGCGAAAAGCTGTCTTAGGAATATCTTCATCGTGGACTCTAAGCTGATGATAACCAGAACGGAGATCAATCTTCGAGAAGTGGGTTGCTCCTTGAAGTTGATCGAAGAGATCGTCAATCCTAGGAAGTGGATAACGATTCTTGATGGTGAGTTTGTTGAGTTCACGGTAGTCAATACACATCCTAAGAGAACCATCCTTCTTTTTAACGAACAAGACAGGGGCTCCCCATGGAGAAGAACTAGGGCGAATGAACCCTTTATCAGAAAGTTCCTGTAATTGACTAGCAAGTTCTTGCATCTCAGAGGGTGCAAGACGATAAGGAGCTTTAGCGACAGGATTAGCACCAGGAACAAGATCAATATGGAATTCCACTTGCCGAGCAGGAGGCAAACCAGGCAAATCCTCTGGAAAGACTTCAGGATAGTCTCGAATAATAGGAATGTCTTGGATACTTTTGCCTTTGTCCTTCTTCTCTATCACGTTAGCTAAGAAGGTTGTATACCCCTTTCGTAAGTACTTTTGGGCAGTAGTACAAGACATAAGCTTAAGCTCACCACAGGGTTTCTCACCATAGATCTTCAAAATCTCACCAGATTCGAGAGGAATGCGTATGACTTTCTCGAAGCACAGAATTTCGGCGCGATGAGTTGACAACCAGTCCATGCCTACTATAACATCAAAACTTCCAAGATGCATGGGGATGAGATCGATAGGGAAGGTATGATCGTCGAGGTTCAACAAGCAGTTACGAATAATAGAGTCGATCGAAATAGACTTCCCGTTAGCTACCTCTACCACGAAAGGTTCTTCTAGATTAGTGTGGGGTAAGTTAAGTAAAGGTTTAAACTTCAGTGACACAAATGACTTATCAGCTCCCGAATCAAATAATATGGATGCATAGTGGTTATTAATTAGAAACGTACCATTCACCACTTCGTTGTTGTCACGAGCCTGGTTAGCGTTGATATTGTAGGCGCGACCTCGAGCACCTTGGTTCTGGTTGCGGTTCTGGTTTTGGTTTTGGTTTTGGTTTTGGTTTCGGTTACGATTAGGGCAGTTGTTGATGTAGTGATTAGGGTTACCACACTCGTAGCATTGACCACGAGTAGGCCTGTTGTTTTGTTGGTTGGGAGCTGGGTTGTTGTTGTCTTGGGTAGTAGGAGATCGACAGACGTTCACCAGGTGACCATATCTTTGACACTTAGTACAAAAACGACATGGCACCTGTGTTGGGTGATGGTACTTGCAAGTGTTGCACAAAGGGTGAGGTCCGGTGTATGGTTTCTTGGCTGGGTTTTGGGCAGCAGGTGGAGTAGCAGCAACCATATAGTTTCTAGCCTTGCGCTTTTTGTTGCTTGAGGTCTCAGGCTTGACTTCAATTGCAGGCTGTGGAGTGTCTTTGGCAACCGTCTTCTTAGTGCCTTTGCGGAAGAGAGTACTATTCTTCACGTGATTATCAGTAAGAGTGGCCGCTAGACGTTTGGCCTCTTCCAAAGTTGCAGGATTTCTACCCCAAACGGTGTCCTGGATTTGCATGGGCAGACCACCGATGTACTTCTCGATGGCTACCGACAGAGGAGTAACTTTGTGAGGCAACAATAAGCTAAGCTCATGAAAGCGGGTGTTGTAGGCAAGGTTTTCCCCACTATCTTGAGCTAAGGTGTGGAACTCATCCTCAAGCTTCTTAACTTCATTGCGAGGACAAAACTCTTCCTTCATGACCTCCTTGACTTGGTCCCATGTCATAGCAAGAGCAACCTCGGCCCCACGAGTACGCTTTTCTTCATTCCACCATGTGAGTCCTCGTTTATGGAGAACACTCATGGCGTAACGAACCTTGAAGTTGTTGGGGCACTCACTGTTGATGAAGGTATTCTCAATACCCTCAAACCATTGGAGGAGTCCAGTAGCTCCCTCTTCACCACTAAACTTTGGGGGGTTACAAGAGTTGAAATGCTTAAGGGTGCAGGCTTGGGGTCCATTTCCATTGCCATTGCCGTTCCCGTTCCCGTTCCCGTTGCCGTGACCATTCCCGTTGCCGTTCATTTGGATGACCTGAGCGAGTAAATTGGGAACCAGAGTTGCGATTTGCTGCGCCATTTGTTGAGAAATGATCGCAGCCAGTTGAGCATCGACCCCATTGTTGTTGTGGTTAGGAACTTGGTCATGGTTATGGTTATCACCACCTTCTTCGTGGTTCTCACCATTGCTGTTGCGAGTGCTGCGACGAGGAGGCATGATCTGTAATAGACACAATGAAATGAATGAGAGTTTATATAAGGAATGTAATCATTTATTCATTAATTAAAACGAATAAACGAAAACGTTGACTTATCAAAGATTCTAAATTCTAATAACATATGAAGACATGCTTTAGCCTATAAGTGAACACTCATCCCGAGAATTCCCAGGTAGGCATCCGGGTCCCTCGTCTGATTGGGATATATGCGCAATGCCAGCCTAGACAGAAGACTCAGAATACAGGCGTTCACCCTTCCAGATTGCACGTGTTCGTTATTAAAATCTAGAACTTCGACGAGATCTCAAGGGGGTTCAGGTTAAACCTGAGGATTTTATCCTATTAATCTAATGGTGGATCAGGATTGCAGCAGACGAATAGGAGTAGTCACATGTAGGTTTAGGGTTATAAGGCATAGGATAAGGATAGGATTAGGGAAGCAATTAGGGTTACAAGTAGGAGAAGCAAGTACTGTTTAAGTCCCTAAGGTTATAGTCTAGATTATTTCTAATAACCTAATTCCCTATAACCAAGGCTCTGATACCAATCTGTAACACCCCAACCGATGGCGGAAACATCGAGGTGCCACGTATTGATGATTGTTTCAGTAGCACATGGTATAATATAAATTTTAAATAATTTATTCAAACATAATATCCAAATATAAAATGATGTCTAGGAATTCAATACATGATATCAAATAACAAAACTTCAATAAACTTCAAATAAAACTTCATGTAAAATCCTCATGCTAACTCAAGCCTCAGCTTCATTGTTACCTGAAACATGTTAATTTTGAAAGTATTTTGGGTCAACAAATGTTGGTGAGCATTACATAGGTTTTTGATAATAAAATGGATAAAAATGTTGTGCAATTCATGTGTCATGTCAATCTAGCCCATATGTGAGAACATACTAGAAATAAATCGAGTGCATAATCAACCCTGATGACTGTTATAATATGATACATACCATACGCTCATGGTCCAATTGAATATGTTATGCGATAACAAACACCCACGCAACCTTTGTAGGAGGCACGTATCCGGGTGGGATTGTCAGTCCAATAGATCTATCAATGTATACCGTCGGCTTGTACGGAGTTAATGATTATGCTAGAATGGTGCTTACTCTAATCATGCTCAAGACATAATGCAACATAGAAAACACATAGACACATTGATGATTGAATTGCAATGATGATGTTATTACATGTTTCACCCCAAAAATGGTGATAAATAAAAGGGGCTATGTAGAACTCACCTTAGCAAATGTTAAACTTCTTGAAAAGATGAAATAATAGTGTTGCCCAAAATGATTTCAAATATCACCCTATAATAAGGTAATATATAATAAGTCTAAGTCTAATTAATTTATAAGTGTATCCTAGGGTTTCGATTTGGGGATATCCAATTGTTGAATTAAAATGTTAATTAATAAAGGGAAATTTGATAATTAATAAAAGAAAGTCTTTTTATAAAATTTGAACTTAGAATGTACACAATAAAGTTTTTGAAGTATAAAAATAATTTTTATAAAATTATTTCATTTAAAATAGATTTTTAAATCTATTTATTACAAATTGCCAATATTTAACTTTAATATTCAAAAATAGTAAAATTAAAGAATTTCTATTTTAAAAATCATATTTCTGTTCTAAATATTTAGAAATAAATTGTATAAAATTTTGGTGCAAAAATAATGAAAATTGAATTTATTATGATTTAATTATGATTAAATCTAACAAAAATTGATTAAAAATAATTGATTTTTCTGAATTAAAAATTATTTCAGTAAAGTTTAACTTTATACAAAGTCAGGATAATTTTTGGAGAATTTAATAAAATTGTTTTGATATTTTAATGGATTTTTATAAATATAATAGTATAAAATAGATTTAATTATTATAAATATTAAATAAATGAATTTTTGAAAAATAAAAATTGTGAATAAAACTTTTGACTCAGATTTAATAAATATAATTTTTTTAGAATTTATAAAATAGTTTTAATATTTAAAAATGAATTTATAAGTTTAAAATGTTTAATATATATATAATAAAGCTTTGTTGTTTTAAAAAGAAAAAGAAACAAAAGATGTGGCCGTAGCCGGACTCGAACCCGGGTGCTCAGGGTTGCAAGCCCTGGTCACAACCACTTGGCCTAGGCCAGTGGTTGTGATAATCCCCGGTTAACATTAAATAAATACGTTATGTGATTCTGAGTTTATCCCCAAATTACAACGAACGAACCCTAGATATTACAATCAAACAAACCACACACTTTGAACCCGATTAATGTTAGGGCTTTTGTTGTTTGATTGCCGACTAACAAAACCCACAAAAATAATTGGACTCACAGTGTTGTATCGCGTATGATTGCCCGGTCAAACCAGAAGTCAAACGATGAACAGAGAGATAATTATCAGAGTGTTTCAGAAGTAATTGGAGGTGGAGAAGAGAGTGTGAGCGAGTTGTGAAGGATCGTAGATGATCAATTTATACTGTGGATCGATGGGTTGGGTTAATTGGAAAGTTGACCACGATTAAATGTCAAGCGCGTATGATTTTCAAATTTGGTCAACGATTGGTTGTAATTAACGTGTAATCGAGTCACACAGGGCCGGTAATCACATAAGTTTGCCATACATAGATCAATTATCAGTTATTGCCCTAGATTGAATCATACGCGACCCACAGTTGACTTTATCAGTCAACTGTGAAGGTTTTTTTTTAATCAAGCATATATTTATTTCGTGTCTGGGTTTATTCCAAGAAGATTGCCAGCCCAGTTGGTTAAGTGTGTTGTGTTGGTTTAGGCCGGTCTTGGCGCGGGTTCGAATCCCGGCCAAGGCATTTATTTTTTTACATGATTATCACACACAACCACATATATATCTATATATATATATATAGTATTAGGGTTCCACTTATGCGACAAAAATAATTAATGCGAATAATATAGGTAAAACTTGACGTTTTATTAATGATAGCCGTGTAACGTACAAATTTAAATGCGTAATGTTACAGTAAATTCAGCTGGTAATCTACCGGACCAATCCTTTTAACAATCTCGAAAGGTCCAACGTATCGGGGATTTAACTTCCCTCGTTTCCCAAAGCGTATCACTCCTTTCCAAGGTGACATCTTTAACAAAACCTTGTCCCCAATCTAGGACTCCAAAGGTTTTCTACGTTTGTCAGCATAACTTTTCTGTCGATCCCGAGCAGCAGCCATCCGATTTCTAATTTGCACTATCTTCTCAGAAGTTTCGTGCAGATCCTCTAATGTTTGGATGGTACGTTCACTTTGTCCATCCGTCTGTGGGTGATAGGCTGTGCTCATATCAAGACGAGTTCCTAGAGCATCTTGGAGAGTAGTCCAGAAACGAGAAGTGAATCGTCCATCGCGATTAGATATAATGGAAGTAGGCACCCCATGCCTAGAGACTATCTCCTTGATGTATAGGTTTGCCAGCTTCTCTAACGAATCCATTTCTTTTATTGCCAGGAAGTGGGCCGATTTGGTTAAACGGTCCACGATAACCCAAATCATGTTATGGCCCGTTGGCGTTCTAGGAAGCTTTGTAATGAAGTCCATGGAAATTCCATCCCATTTCCACATCGGAATCTCTGGTTGTTGGAGTAGGCCTGAAGGTTTTTGATATTCAATCTTAACCTTCGCACAAGTCAAGCACTTACTAACATAAGTGGCTATCTCGGCTTTCATGTTTGGCCACCAGTATAGAGTCTTAAGATCTTGGTACATCTTGTCCGAACCAGGATGTACCGAATAGCGAGAGGTATGTGCTTCATCGAGCACCAGTTGTCTGAGATCCCCAAATCGTGGTATCCAGACTCGATCCATGAAGTACTGCAGACCGTCTGTTCTCAGTTCCAAGTGCTTATCAGCACCATGTAGGGTCTCAAGCCCGATGTTTTCTTCCTTCAATGCCTCACCCTGTGCTTCACGTATCTTATCAGGAAGATTAGAATGAATGGTGAGTTGTAAGGCTCGCACTCTTTTGGGTTTCGTTTCCTTTCGACTGAGGGCATCAGCTACTACGTTAGCTTTCCCTGGATGATACTTGATGGCACAGTCATAATCGTTCAAAAGTTCAACCCAGCGATGTTGTTGTATGTTCAGCACTTTCTGATCGAATATATGCTGAAGGCTCTTGTGATCAGTGAAAATTGTGCACTTTGTTCCATAGAGGTAGTGCCTCCAGATTTTGAGAGCGAAAACCACCGCTCCCAGTTTCAAATCATGAGTGGGGTAATTCTTCTCATGGATCTTCAGTTGCCGCGATGCATATGCAATTACCTTATCACGTTACATCAGTACGCACCCTAAACCTTGGATAGACGCATCACAATATACTACAAAGTCCTTTGTACCCTCAGGCAACGATAATATCGGTGCGCTGCAAAGTTTGGACTTTAGTAGCTGAAAGGTGGATTCTTGGGCATCTCCCCACTTATACGTAATACCTTTCTGCGTTAGGGCGGTGAGAGGTTGAGCGATCTTAGAAAATCCCTCATTAAATCTGCGATAATAACCAGCGAGACCAAGAAATTGGCGCACTTCAGTAGGGGTCCTAGGAGCCTCCCACTTTTGATAGCGTCAATCTTGGCTGGGTCCACATGTATTCCTGCCTCGTTGACCACATGCCCAAGGAATTGGACTTCTCGAATCCAGAAGTCACATTTGGTAAACTTTGCATACAGCTGCTCATTCCTTAGTAGTTCCAAGATTAGCCGCAGGTGCTGCTCGTGCTCCTCCCTGCTCTTGGAGTAAATCAATATGTCATCTATGAACACTATGACGAATTTGTCCAAGTAGGGCTTGCACACACGGTTCATTAGATCCATGAACACAGCCGGTGCATTAGTTAGCCCACATGGCATTACCAAAAACTCATAATGTCCATAACGAGTTCGAAACGCCGTCTTTGCCACATGCTCTTCTCGGACTCTCAGTAGATGGTATCCTGACCTCAAGTCAATCTTAGAGTAGAAGCTCGACCCTTGCAGTTGGTCAAACAAGTCATCAATACGAGGCAAAAGGGTAACGATTCTTAATCGTCACATTGTTCAACCCCCGATAATCTATGCACATGCGAAAGCTCCCGTCTTTCTTCTTAACAAACAGAACTGGAGCTCCCCATGGCGAAGAACTAGGTCTAATGAAACCCATATCCAATAGCTCTTGGAGTTGGGTAGATAGTTCTTGAAGTTCACCTGGTGCTAAACGGTATGGTGCGCGTGCAACTGGCGCTGCTCCAGGTGCAAGGTCAATCTGGAACTCCACTTGACGAACGGGTGGAAGTCCAGGTAATTCCTCTGGGAAGACATCTGGGAAGTCTCGGATCACTGGGATGTCCTCAATCTTGGTTTCAGTTCCAGCTCGAGTACCTGATATGTTAGCCAAAATGGCTGGACAGCCCTTACGAATACACTTCTGGGCCTTCAGATAGGAGATGATGCCTACCATGGCACCACCACGATCACCCTGTATAGATAACAGTTCTCCACTTGGGAGGGGGAATACGAACAATCTTCTCCTGACAGAGAATTTCAGCGTGTTGCTTGGACAACCAGTCCATGCCAACCACGAGATCAAAGCTTCCAAGGGTGATAGGTAGAATGTTGATGGCAAACGATTGCCCATCCAACTCGAGCTTACAGTCACGATGAATATGGGTTACCTCAACAGGCTTTCCATCAGCCAGT
Organism: Ambrosia trifida; assembly: GCA_028751855.1. NCBI lineage: Eukaryota > Viridiplantae > Streptophyta > Magnoliopsida > Asterales > Asteraceae > Ambrosia > Ambrosia trifida. The sequence goes on along the minus strand of CM054126.1, from coordinate 64,257,781 downwards.
TCAATAGAGTATGGAGTATCTCGAATAGTAGGAACCATCCCTAATTGTTTACTAAGTTTTGATGAAACAAAACTATAGTCCGCACCAGTATCATATAAGATAGAAGCAAGAGTGTCGTTCAAGGAGCACGTACCCATCACGTCATTGTTATCAGTCCTAGCTTTCCCCAGGCCAATCACAAATGCTTTTCCCCGAGTCCCGTTGTTGTTGCTACCGTTACGGTTGTTGTTGTTGCAGGACTTATACCTCACACTATCCCACGTTCTCTTGCTATCACCAATAGTAGAAAATGAAGCACCATGCTTCAGAAAAGTACCATGATCGGCAGTCTCATCTGTGAGTTTGCGAGTCAAGTGAAAGATTTGTAGGTGAGCTGCAGTGGCCAAGCCACGAATCTGAGGGGCCCACCCTTTCGGTATAAAGTTCGATCCATTTGTAAGGTAGGTTAAATAGATTTGAGCCAATAGTGGCTATCTCCTATAGCCTGGTAGTGTAGGCGTCGATCTCAGACCCATCCGTCTTTATATAACAAAATTTCTGGATTTCACCACAGGGTGTTACGTTCTCCTTCCAGGTATCTGTAACTCATCGAGTGTGCATGTAGCGTACATTACTCCATCCTGCCTGGGACAAATGCACATGGCAAAGACTTATACTATCGAAGCAATCAGACGGTCTCCTTAAGTTCCGTTGGAGTTATCGAGGTTTACAACCAATAAAAGGCTTGAAAATACGTTGTGCGTTCAAGGTATAAGAAAGTTCAAATGTGGAAGTCAGGGGAAAAGAATGATTTAGCAAAATAGATCTTTACTAGCTTGGAAAGATGCGAGGGCCTCAACCACCCTATCGTTGATCATAAGAACTCAGTCTTATCTAAGTTAGCAAAGGGAAATGAAAGAAAAGATAGGTAAGAAAAGGTAAGAGCCAATCGTCGCCATGCTCTGTCTAGATAGTAGAGCCTTCGTCCTCACTTCCATGTGCTCATCCTGCTCAGGTTCCCCTTCCATCTCTTATCCTTCCTCTTTTGCGATGTCAGTGTTATATGGTTCTCATCACGTACAATCTCCTTCTCTAGTCCTATGTGAACCAGTTTAGTGGTAAGCTGTACCACTCGTTCCTCCAATCGTGGCTACCAGCCATTAGTAGGTTTCATCCTCCCTTGTGATGTTGCATTACATCGCAGGCTTTACGTAAACCGCTCATACTAGGCGTAAGGTACTAAGGTAAGAAATAAGTTCTACTTGTGTATTCCAGTCCCGTCTGTGTTACGAATGGAAGTAAGAAGGGTCAAGTAACAAGGAACAAAAACTAATTGTCTCCTTGCTAGGTGACAAAAGATAAGTCTCAGCATTCGAATTCCTTCATAGTTGATTTAATGGTACCACGTCATGCGCATCGTGCAGCTTCCCGTGTACGTGCGCCACAACGCTCGCAAGGGCTCCCTCCCTTGTACTTTTGTTGTTTCCTCATCCATGAGGTTTGTTAGAAAACTACTCCCAGTAGTGCGTCACCTGGTGTAACCCTGGGTTCCCACCATTGACGTGTTTAGAATTAGGTCTAGAACTAGGGGATAACATACCTCCTGAAATCATATGTTGTAGGTATGAGTAGCTAAAAGCTAGTTGTGCACTTAAGTTGTGAGTGTACTTATGCTATAATGGTTATAGACTAGACTCAACATGCAGTCCTAGTTCACTATAACCAATGGCTCTGATACCAATCTGTCACACCCTCAAATTCCCACTGCGGGGTTTATACCGCGAGGCGCATGACAAACCAGGATCCCATAGCCATAAGTCACAGGAACGAACTCTAAATGCCCAAACCATTTAGTTCGTTTTCGAAAACCAAGTTTAGTTAAGCTGCGGAAGCGTAAACCAAATTTAAACCTTTTTAAAAACTATGCGCAAAACAATGCGCTCAAATTAAAACCATACGAAAGCATAATATATAATTTATGTGTATGCCCGAGAGCCCAAATGCAGTGAAGTGTACAGTGCTTTCTAATCCTGGCACTGGAAGCTAACTACCTGCAAAAGCATGTAAATCGTGTGTCAACATAAAGCTGGTGAGTTCACAAAGTAAAGTAATTTAATATGCAAAAGCGCTGGTTTTCAAAACCACGTAAGTAAGTTATGTTGGTGCCCCGCACCGTGTAACCACTAGTTCATCGCATGTCAAGGGTAGCTAACCCATTCATGATAACTGACCGAATATACCGAACTGCTATGTACGTGTAGCCACACAAGTGCGCCGCATGCCTGACATAATTGTCTATCCACAATGATAATGTTTCGTTAAGTTATAGTTCACGCCCGCGCTCCCCGAGCCGGTGTGAGGTTTTTAAGACCTAATAGCGCTATCAACTAATAACCCGCTTGCCACCCCGGCAACTCATTCGGTACGTGAGGACTTACAGATGATAGAAATGGTTTAGTTAATCAAGGACACAATTGCGAACTAGCAAAGCAACCGACCCACACAAGGGTCCATGGCATCCCAACCCGGGATGTGTAAATAGTCCCAAACCGGACTAGAAAATGTTAAGTAAGTTGTCTCATACCTGAGACGCATGCCTTTGAGAAAAAGAGTAGTGAAACTCACCTTAGGTTGCACGTGAATGATCCAAATCCCTCAAACAGTAACGAGCTACCGACTCCCTATTACAAGTGTCACTAGGTGAGTATATGTGCATAACCAACACACCATATAACACGTTTATCCGAGACCTTTAAATGTTCAAAACCGTGTAGTGACACCTAATGACTCTACATGCTCAAGTATGTCCTACGTATCCCGTTGGTGATCATAGTGATTATTATTAGTTTAATACATCAATTACATCTCATACAAGTTTTCACACAAGTACATGTCAATTACATACCACATAAAACTCCAAATAGTCACATAAAGACCCCGCACACAATCTGCGTTTTTAGGACAGATTGTGCGCTGTGAAAAACAATTTATTTAAAATACTTAACGAATGAATTAGAGTCCCAAATTTTTACTGAATTTTATTTGGGATTCACTTGACAATACCTATTTTTGTTTTGTCTTAATTCCAAACACAAAAATTATGAAAATTCGTACAACACAGCTATGTCTAGAAAATTTCCTCAACAGGTCAGTTTAGTAGAAAAATTCTCAAAAATTGTGTATTCATCCAAACGGGATTAATCCACTTGGAAAAGCTCTATTTTTCCAATATTGACCTTCTGTAAAAATTTCATAACCTAACTTCTTGTAAATCTCAAGTTATGACCATTTAAAGTTGACCCAATTTACAAATCCGAAAATCTGATATGACCTCTAATCAATTAAAATTCCAAAAACGACTCAAACGATGTCCAAATCTGATGGTTTTGCCCATTATGAAAAGGTAAGACCTTGTACATTACAATCATGCAAAGAAATCATCAAAATAATCAATTTACCAACCCATTACAGCCCCTACAAAACGTTCAACCGAATCTGCCAGAATCTTAAACTTGCATCCCAAGTAATCTACAAACCCTAATTTTTCATGAACATCCCTAATACATGTATAACACCTATAGTACTGATTAAACACCATATTAATCATAGCAAAACACATATGTTATCATGTGAAAACCCTAATCATGGTTACTAATAACAATCATCATCAAATCATCAAGAACATCCAAGAACTCCTACACATACATACATGCGATTCTACATATATTATTTTTAGAGTTTTTAAGGTTTTTCAAGTATTATAATTCATCAGAAATCATAAGGATGTATACCTTGCAATGCTAAAACTCCCTAGAGCCTTGAGATTAAACCCGAACTAGCTTGATTAGTGAAAGATTACTTGATTGCTTGAAAGCCAAGAGAGAAGGGGGTGGGGGTTTCGCACGGCACAAACAAGAAGAAGAAGTAGGGTTTTATCTTTTTCTTGCCTCCTAATTATAAGAGGGCCTTGCTTGTTCCCCAAGTAATTGGGTTTTAGGGCCCTTCTAGTCCATTAACTTGACCTTTTAATCATGTTATAGCCCAATACCGGACCCAATAATATTAGTCACCCTAAATTGCATAGAAACCATTGTTTTCATTATTACATAACATATTAATCATGTTGCGCACGTAATTTACATAATCTACGTATTATCTTTCAGTTAGGCGATCATTCACAAAAACATGTAATTCACATAAGCACGTACTTCATGTTCACCATAATTCAATTGTTCGTATTACTGCTATGTATGCCACATAATTCACCAACGTTTGGGATACAGGACTCATGTGTGTGTTTAACAAGGATTTTCCTACTTATAACATATGTTAGCATCTTCTAACACATGTTAACCTACTTAACTAACCCTAGTTAAGTATCTAGCCATGTATGAACATGTAAGTTTACTAGAGTTCAATAAAAGTATTTAACCTGAAAATGCGGGGTGTCACAATAATATGGATGATTATAAAATTGGGATGTTTCCTTCGATGTTTTCATTGTCGGGTGACAACTAAGGTCAAAATGTCCGATGCTAACACTAATATTGAGATCACAATGTCCAAGGATAAGGCTTAGATTGAGGCTGGTGAGGTGATGAGCATACGTCAGACAACAGTTGTTGCATTGTGACGTAGGTGTAATATCAAGTGACAATTAGCGATGAACGACTATTAACATAAAGAAGTCAAGACTATCACCTCATGACTTATTGTTTTACTATTAAATCTAGTGTTAATTTTTTATTGTGTTAAGTGGCCTGGTTATATTTTGTTTGCATATACTGAGTCAAATCCAATAGAATCTTATATATAAAGCCACAAATTTATCTATAAATTGTGTGTATATTTATTATTAAATAAATAAAAATATATTCGAGCCGAACCGATCTGAGCGTACCTTTGCTCGTGCTTGGCTCATTTACAAACCGAACCGAGCCGATCGGCTCATATACAACCGAGCGGAAGAACGAGCGAGCATTTTTCGAGCATTTTCCGAACGAGCGACGAGCGATCCACGAGCGGCGAGCGATTTGAACAGCCCTAGAATAATGTCACGCGGTACTATTAGACTATTTTGATAATTTGAATGAGGTTGTAAGCTTTTAAAAATAATACTGTTAGCTCAAAGGAAACTGATATATTAGATTTTGACGTTTTAAACTATTAACATGATCTAAATTGGTTAAGTTTTTAAGTGATCACTTTAAGGTGTCTATTGATTCTAGAGTGTATGACATTTTTGAAATTTTGGTTGATTTCATTACCTGCACCAATCTAGCAAAAAAAAAAAAAATAGTCATATACATTCAAATGCCAATATATTGTGAGACTGATACAAGAGAAATCTTGTTCTATCACTAACGATAAGTTTTCTCCCTTTTGTACAAACTATATCTAATAATTTTACATCCTACAACTTTTATGAAAATAGTAATAGACTATATTAGCTATTCTACTATTTAAAATCTAAATGTTAAATTTAAATCATGGTCATAAATAGGGCTGTTCAAATCGCTCGCCGTTCGTGGATCGTTCGTCGCTCGTTCAGAAAATGCCCGAAAAATGTTCGCTCGATCTTCCGCCCGGTTGTATATGAGCCGATCGGCTCGGTTCGGTTTGTAAATGAGCCAAGCACGAGCAAAGGTACGCTCGGATCGGTTCGGCTCGAATAAATTTTTATTTATTTAATAATAAATATACACACAATTTACAGATAAATTTATGGCTTTATATATAAGATTCTATTGGATTTGACTCAGTATATGCAAACAAAATATAACCAGCTCACTTAACTTTATGTTTTAGTCGTCCATCGCTAATTGTCGCTTGATATCACACCTACGTCACAATGCAATAACTGTTCTCTGACGTATGCTCATCACCTCACCAGCCTTAATCTCAGCCTCATCCTTGGACACTGGGATCTCAATATTAGTGTTATCATCGGACATTTCGACCTTAGTTGTCACCCGACAATGAAAACATCGAAGGAAACATCCCAATTTTATGATAGTCCATATTATTCTTTGCTCGATTCTCGCTCGGCGCTCGCTCGGAAAATTTGTGCTCGAAGATTGCTCGTTCGGTTTTCGGCTCGATTGTAAACGAGCCGCTCCGCTCAGATCGGCTCGGCTTGTAAACAGCCCTAGTCATAAATGATTGTCTTCATTTTATAAGACAAAACATCCTTAGCTCCAAGTTCTAAAAATGGCATGTCTTCAACTATAAACCCTAACTCTCTTAAAATACATATAGAGTATCAAGCTCTGGAACAAAGAACTAAAATCATGCAAGTTTCGTGATACATCGTTATAACTGGATAAACATATGACATGGGCGAACATACAAAAGCATTGCATTGTATGCGAATTGATCACATCCGTAATTTTTAAAGCTATCATTAATTGATTATTCATTAGACAATACTTAATTAAACCCAAAATTCATAGGTTTTATTAATCCTTAAGGCAAATGTACAACTAAACACTTTATGGTGGAAAGAAATATATATTTATCATACTAATGTACCGAAAGTGTCAACCTCAAAAAGAAGTTGAGACATTTATTAAAATAGGAAGAAGTTGAGGGGTAAAACTTAAAAGTTGGTGGAATATTATATTATGATAAAAGTTGGAAGCGATGTGTGGTGTGGGGTCAAATATTTGAGTTCTTTTTGGGCAAAACAATGAAAAAAAATAAAATTAAAAAAAGAGGGAAACAGCTTGACCGTGACAGTGTGTTGGTTTGACTGTACTGGATTCCGTCTTTTGTTTGACCGAAAGTTTTATGCCCGGTCCAAGACGCACCCCACGTTTATCCATTTATTTTGTGACACGTTACCTTGTTTCCTCCTCATCTATACAAATTATAGGATTATATCTCTTTTTTTATCGGTGAACAACTGTGTGACAACCACCCTTGCGAGGCGCTGTACCTAGGAATCGACTACTCGACCTCCAGCAGCCTCCGCCTTCTCCCGATGCGCGGAAACCCGAGCCCCACCCGCTCGAAGGCACGACAGTGTTATAGAACTCGGTAAAACCTCGATGCCCGTCAGATTCGAACCGGCGTCACCCGTATTCGCTCTTCACCCGGATACCATGTTGGAAATTTGGTGAAAATGCTATTTTCACAAAATATAGGAAAATGAGTTTTTCTTAACTTTGGACTGAAATATATATTTGAAACAGAGGTTTAATCATATATTTCTTTGTGGGTTTATGTTCTATGTTGTGAGAGCTTCGCAACGAACCAAACCACGTCCAAAACGGAGCTAAGATGAATGAGATATCGATGCTCAAAGATTGGTGATTGAAGCACTTGATGCTGAAATGAAACAAGATGGAACTTGTCCCACATAGGAAGAGTGAAGATACCATGAGTGGTATATAAGGAGGAACACTCTTTCCTTATTGTTTCATAGGAGCTCACACTGTGGAACTCGCGAAGGGTGCGGAGCACCCCAACTCGCACTCGCACACGCGCGTGGCGTGGGCGATGGGCGCAATGTGGCGCTTTGATGGCGCACTTTGCACTTCGCACACACGCATCACCGCGAGCCGCCTTAGTATTTTTGAAAGCAGGTTCGAGGACAGAGGCTGGTGATGGCGCGCGAGTACGAGCAGACAACCAGGTAGCGTCCTGGTCTGCGCGGATGCTTCCGCGCATGCGCGCAGATGGACGCGCGCGCAGGCTCCTCAGCAAATCAGTAACATCTCAGCAGTGTAACTGTCTGGTCAATCAGTTTCGTCTGAAACTTTAAGAACATAATAAATGCCATTGAAGACGTTCAATGACATTTATTTTTCGTTTTTAATGCTTTCCGAAATTGACTCTTTCTGGACTCCTATAAATACCAAGGAGAGCCTTGGTTGAAGACAGACCTTGACACACTGTCTGAATATTCACCAATTCTCCTCTCCAACTTTCTGTTCGATCTAATCTTCTTGTTTCAGGTACATTTTGGGTCAGAGCTAACTCCGGCAGCACTATAGCTGTTCCGGCTGTTGTACCCTGGGAAACAAAACGAGTTCTTGTTAATAGACTCGGAATTTGTTTTAAGGGCCCCGTGTTCAACACGATCCTCAGCCACCAAGTTTGCTTGTTTCTATTCCTTTCTTGCATTTATTTATATCTGTTGTAATAGTATTAGATTTCAGCTTTCACCTTTCTTTGTAATCGTATTTGTAATTCTGTTGTATTTAAATTTACACGAGCGGTTCCTACAATCTTAAAACAAATTTTTTAAAACCGTTCGTGTTTAACAAAACCATTCTATTTGTGATTCAAACGAGTTTTGTCTCACTTAGTTTGTGTTTTAAAAACAGATATTTTTTTTTGGATTTTCGAATCATTATAACTTACTGTTCGGTCTTCAAAGTTGGACTTAGAAGCCTACGGTTTGTTATTTTGTTAGAAAATATTATCGGTTACATCTAAAACCTTTGTCTAAAATCGAAATAAAAACTTTATGTTGGACTTCAAAGTTGGACTTAGAAGCCACAGTTTGTTTTTATTATTGTCTTAAAGTTGACATTTTTTTTTATATATATATAAACTTGTAGAGTTTTTATAAACTGAAAATAGTAACGTGTTTTGGTTAAAATTTTCAGAATGTCGACTAATGACAACAACAACACCGTGAACCAAGCTGTTCTTGGTACCCCTTTGCCTGCCAACACAGTGGGAGCGTCCACTGTGGCAAATCATGCTGAAAAACCCGAAAAGTTTTCGGGTTTGAACTTCAAGAGGTGGCAACAGAAGATGTTTTTCTACTTGACCACCTTGAACCTTGCGAGGTTCTTAACAGAATCCGCTCCCCAACCTACGGAAGGGCAGAACGACGTTCAATTTCAGAGCGCGTTAGATGCTTGGAAGCATTCGGATTTCTTATGTCGCAACTATGTGTTAAACGGCCTAGTAGATGGTTTGTATAATGTTTATTATACAATAAAGACTGCCAAAGATTTATGGGAGTCTCTAGACAAGAAGTATAAAGCGGAAGATGCTGGAACGAAGAAATTCGTTGTAGCCCGCTTCTTGGACTACAAAATGCTTGACTCTAAAACGGTTATGAATCAAGTCCAAGAATTGCAAATTATACTTCATGAAATCTACGCAGAGGGCATGATACTTAGTGAGACATTTCAAGTGGCAGCAATGATTGAAAAGTTACCTCCTTCGTGGACTGACTTTAAGAATTATCTTAAGCATAAACGAAAGGAGATGACTGTGGAGGAACTTGTTGTTCGTCTTCGGATTGAAGAGGACAACAGAATTGCCCAAAAAGGTAGCCTTGTCCAAGATACGGCTAGGGCTAATGTTGTGGAAACTGGGCAATCCTCCAAGGGCAGCAAGAATAAAGGGAAGAAGGACAAAGGGAAAGCGAAGGTGGATCTTGGACCTAAAAAGGGGGCTGTGAAAAAGAAGCCTGCGCCTTTTTCTGGTATTTGTTACAACTGTCAAGAGACAGGCCACCGCGCCAACCAATGCAAGAAGCCTAAGCGTGAGCGTGCGCATATGGTCGATGAGGATGGCATGCCTCTTGTAGCAATGATAACTGAGCAAGGTGCTATGGTTGAAGATGAAGTCAACGTGGTGGGCGACAACCTACCTGGCTGGTTCGTTGACACTAGTGCAACCCGTCATGTTTGTGGAGACAAGGCTCTTTTCTCTACATTCAAGGAACTCACGGGTGGAGACAAGCTTTATATGGGGAATAAAGCTACTGCCGACATCAAGGGTGAAGGCGAGGTGATTTTGAGGATGACTTCGGGGAAGGACCTCACGTTGAGCAAGGTGTTGTATGTACCTGACATACGCAAGAATCTCGTCTCGGGATGGATGCTCAACAAGTTTGGATTTCGCCTAGTGTTTGAATCGGACAAATTTGTTCTGTCTAAGCGTATGTTTGTTGGAAAGGGCTATGCCCTTAATGGTATGTTCAAAATGAATGTAATGGTTGTGAACAATTCAATGAATAAAACTCCTACTACTTCTATTTATATGCTTGAGTCTTCTAATGTTTGGCATGGTAGACTAGGACATGTAAATTATAATTCAATTCGTCGTTTGATTAAATTGAATAGCATACCAACATTCCACATTGAATCCGATTCTAAATGCGAAGCATGTGTTGAATCCAAACTAACTCGATCACCTTTCAAATCGGTTGAACGAATAACCGAACCCCTTGATTTAATTCACACCGATGTTTGTGATTTAAAGGAAATTCCTACAATTGGTGGGAATAAATATTTCATCACGTTTATTGATGATTGCACTAAATATTGCTACGTATACTTACTCAAGAGTAAGGATGAGGCAATAGATAAGTTTACCTTATACAAGAATGAAGTTGAGAATCAACTTAAAAAGAAAATTAAGGCCGTGAGAAGCGACCGAGGTGGTGAATATGTTGCACCTTTTGCCGATTTATGCGCAAAAAGTGGCATAATACATGAATGTACACCACCTTATTCCCCACAATCAAATGGCACCGCGGAACGAAAGAACCGCACATTGAAGGAAATGATGAATGCCATGTTGATAAGTTCGGGAGTGAACCGTGAAATGTGGGGGGACGCCATTCTCTCGGCTAATTATCTTTTGAATAGGATACCTCTAAAAGTTAGGGACGAGACTCCCTACGAGTTGTGGAAAGGTAGAAAACCTTCATACAAATTCTTGAAAGTGTGGGGGTGCCTAGCCAAGGTGACTGTACCACCTCCTAAGGCTCTTAGGATAGGCCCCAAAACTGTTGATTGCATATTCATTGGATATGCATATCAAAGTACTGCGCATCGTTTTCTTGTATATGAATCCAAGAATCCCGATATACTCAAAAACACTTTCATGGAGGTAAATCCTAGTTTTGTCGAGTACTTTGAACATGTTTTTCCTATGCTAGGACAAACACTTCTTAGATCATCAATGCCAATTAACGATGACCAAGCAGGTCCATCAACATTGGTTGACGATGAAATTCAAGAGGAAAGACATAAACGACCCGAGGTTGAGGAGGGTGAGCTTAGACGAAGCAAAAGGGCAAGGATTGAAAAATCTTTTGGTCCAGACTTCTTGAGCTACATGGTAGAGGGTGAGCCCAATACCTACCGCGAAGCGGTCTCCTCATCAGAAGGACCTCAATGGAAAGAAGCAATTAAGAATGAGATTGATTCTATATTGCAAAATCATACTTGGGAGTTAGTAGATCTTCCACCGGGTTGTAAACCCCTTGGATATCGCTGGATATTCAAGAAGAAGATGAAAACTGATGGAAGTATTGATAAATACAAGGCTAGATTAGTGATCAAAGGATTCAGACAAAAGGAAGGTCTAGACTACTTTGATACTTACTCGCCTGTAACACGAATAACCTCTATAAGATTGGTTCTTGCAATTGCGGCCTTAAGAAATTTGGATGTTCACCAAATGGATGTAAAGACCGCATTTCTAAATGGTGATTTAGAAGAAGAAATTTACATGGAGCAACCAGAGGGTTTCTCTGCCCCAGGACAAGAGGGCAAAGTATGTAAATTAGTCAAATCTCTATATGGTTTCAAGCAAGCTCCAAAACAATGGCATCATAAATTTGACCAAGTCATGCTTGACAATGGTTTCAAAATAAATGAATGCGACAAATGTGTCTATTCCAAAGACACGCCAGGCGGTTATGTGATCTTATGTCTATATGTGGATGATATGCTTATCGTTGGGAGTAATGATAAGATGGTTAAATCTACTAAAGACATGTTGAAAGGGAGATTTGATATGAAAGACATGGGTTTAGCGGATGTTATCCTTGGAGTAAAAATCCTTAGAACTGGTCTAGTTCTAACTCAATCTCATTATGTGGACAAAATCCTTGAAAAATTCAATTCAGGAGACAAGGCTATAGCTCGTTCTCCAATTGATACCACCCACCATCTACTTAAAAATAGAGGAAAGGGTGTTGCTCAGGTAGAGTATTCAAGGATCATTGGCAGTTTAATGTATCTAATGACATGTACTAGACCCGACTTAGCATACGCGGTGAGTAAGCTAAGTAGATATACAAGTAATCCAAGTGATGAACATTGGAAAAGTATAACACGGGTGCTTAGATACATAAGGTTCACACGGGACTATGGACTGCATTATACCCGTCATCCAGCAGTAGTTGAAGGATACACTGATGCGAACTGGATTTCGGATATAAAAGATTCCAAATCAACAAGTGGTTATGTGTTTACACTTGCGGGTGCTGCTATATCTTGGAAGTCTTCGAAGCAAACTGTTATAGCAAGATCCACGATGGAATCTGAATTTATCGCCTTAGATAAGTGTGGAGAAGAGGCGGAGTGGATACGTCAATTTGTGGAGGATATTCCAAGATGGAGTAAACCTTTACCAGCTATTTGCATACATTGTGACAGCCAGTCGGCGATTGGTAGAGCCCAAAGCACAATGTATAATGGCAAATCGAGGCACATAAGACGTAGACACAAAACAATACGACAACTACTCTCAACGGGTGTTATCACGATTGACTATGTGAAGTCAATGGATAACATTGCGGACCCGTTAACAAAAGGCTTAAGCAAAGAGGTAGTTCATAAGTCGTCAAGAGGAATGGGACTAAAGCCCACGCAAAAAGGGAGTATGAGGGAAACCTAATCTAGTTGACTGGAGATCCCAAGATCTAGATTCAATAGGACAACTTAATCATATGACCAAAGGGAGTCACTGTGGGGGGCACCCCAAAATACAAAAGGGAGTATATACTTCCTAGTCCATTCCAATCAGTGACAGTGTGTCGAGGTTAAGCATATTCAAGTTAATGATTGTGGTAAATCAATATAACTTTTGCTTTTAATGATTCAGGGGAATCACCTATGTTAGAGAGAAGTAGGGTCGCTTCGAATGGATTTGTGGGGAGGCGCAAATCCTAGAGCTCTCGCAGAACCAGGAGTGTCCATGACCATAACGGATACGACAATGAGGGGTTGGCTACACCAAGTGGGGCGTTGTTTGAGGTGTATTGTCGTTTACACAAACGGGGATCAGTTCAAAGACATCAAGTTCTACTGATCGCCAGTAAGCTAAGTATGCTTCACAAAGGAAGGTTCAAAGGCAAAACCTACCTATCCTGCAACGCTCTACTGTCGAATTGTATCGTTGAAACTTGTAAGAACAGATCGATCTCCATTCATGTGGGGGATTGTTGGAAATTTGGTGAAAATGCTATTTTCACAAAATATAGGAAAATGAGTTTTTCTTAACTTTGGACTGAAATATATATTTGAAACAGAGGTTTAATCATATATTTCTTTGTGGGTTTATGTTCTATGTTGTGAGAGCTTCGCAACGAACCAAACCACGTCCAAAACGGAGCTAAGATGAATGAGATATCGATGCTCAAAGATTGGTGATTGAAGCACTTGATGCTGAAATGAAACAAGATGGAACTTGTCCCACATAGGAAGAGTGAAGATACCATGAGTGGTATATAAGGAGGAACACTCTTTCCTTATTGTTTCATAGGAGCTCACACTGTGGAACTCGCGAAGGGTGCGGAGCACCCCAACTCGCACTCGCACTCGCACACGCACTCGCACACGCGCGTGGCGTGGGCGATGGGCGCAATGTGGCGCTTTGATGGCGCACTTTGCACTTCGCACACACGCATCACCGCGAGCCGCTTGAGAGCCGCCTTAGTATTTTTGAAAGCAGGTTCGAGGACAGAGGCTGGTGATGGCGCGCGAGTACGAGCAGACAACCAGGTAGCGTCCTGGTCTGCGCGGATGCTTCCGCGCAGGCGCGCGACGAGTCGTTCCCGCTGACGTAGAACGTAAGGTTCAGCGCGGACATCTGCTCCGCTGACGTAGAACGAGAGTTACGTTGTGCGCATGCGCGCAGATGGACGCGCGCGCAGGCTCCTCAGCAAATCAGTAACATCTCAGCAGTGTAACTGTCTGGTCAATCAGTTTCGTCTGAAACTTTAAGAACATAATAAATGCCATTGAAGACGTTCAATGACATTTATTTTTCGTTTTTAATGCTTTCCGAAATTGACTCTTTCTGGACTCCTATAAATACCAAGGAGAGCCTTGGTTGAAGACAGACCTTGACACACTGTCTGAATATTCACCAATTCTCCTCTCCAACTTTCTGTTCGATCTAATCTTCTTGTTTCAGGTACATTTTGGGTCAGAGCTAACTCCGGCAGCACTATAGCTGTTCCGGCTGTTGTACCCTGGGAAACAAAACGAGTTCTTGTTAATAGACTCGGAATTTGTTTTAAGGGCCCCGTGTTCAACACGATCCTCAGCCACCAAGTTTGCTTGTTTCTATTCCTTTCTTGCATTTATTTATATCTGTTGTAATAGTATTAGATTTCAGCTTTCACCTTTCTTTGTAATCGTATTTGTAATTCTGTTGTATTTAAATTTACACGAGCGGTTCCTACATACCAAACCATAAATGATGGAAGTGGGGGATTGAACCTTTATCACATAGGTGAAACAAAAGCCACTCCACCACTCCACCACTATAGATGGAAAAAATATGTTTAAATTATTTAAAGTTAAGATAGCATACTAAAGGTTTATTTATAATTTTCTAAATTTTATCACTTTTTTCTCTAAATGCCCCTAAAAGATAATCAACTTTTATATGAAAATGAAACTCACAAAAATTAAATAAACACACGGGATAATAATATTTTTGAACAAATTTCATATAATTGCGATGAAAGATAATAATTTATGTTACCATAATGAATAATTTTATCTCAGCTAAATTTGTATGAGTTTTAAAACTTTAAAATATAGTGACTAAAGTCTTCCTAGAGTTAAATTCAAACTAACCCGAGCACATTTTTTTATATCATTCAACGCAATCATTTTTGTTTTCAATTTTAATCATGATAATTACGTGAAATTAGGCTCTATAGCTTTTATTAGTTGATTAATTTTTAAGCGTTTTATGATAGATTGATGATATGATATACGTGTCGTTCATTAGGTATTAGTTAAAGGATTGCATGTTTTTAGAAAATTTAATGTTGGTGTAGTCTTTTATTGATCTGCTTTGTTAGGAGAAATTTCATGGTCTGAAAATTATTATTTCATATATATCCAACTCCAGTCTTTGTTCTTGATGATTCATTCAGACATTCAGTCTATGTGAACAACTCATCTTCACCAGTGAAACGTACTTTAATTACCAAAAAAATGCCTAATCGATCATTGTCTTGGATTACAAATTTGTAGATGATAGTTAGTTTGGAAATAGTAAAAAAAAATTCAAAAGTGTATTTTTAATGAACAAAAGTACAAAACCATATATGCTACACTAATTATTTACAAAAATGTTTATAATCTACTTAACCGACCAATTTTAACTTGTACGCTAACATCTTTTGGCCTGTTAACATCTCTTAAAGATGTTATAAGGATGTCAACTCCCCCTCTCTATATATACACATACATTATAGTTCTTTTTGCTTCAGTTTTATTCTAATTAGAGAAACAATAAGCGTTAGAGGTATAGAATTCGATGAGAGGCAAGAACCAAGGTAAAATTTCTATGACTTTTATCAGTTAATTTTTTTCATCTATTTTCAGTTTGAAGTTCATATTTTGTGTTAAAAATGAAGAAAAGGAAGCAAACCTAAAGCAACTTAGAAAGAGTTTGTTATTTAAGGTAAACCCAATGCCAAGCTTCTACCACGAGGGTCCACCGCCAAAGGTTGCGCAAAGAAGAAGGTAATTAATAAATCATTTAGCTTCTAATGGTTTGTTAACACATATATTGTTGTCGCTACAAAGTATTGATTATATTCATATAAGATCGATGTGTTCCATTTAACTAATCAATTCTAACGAGCATAAAATCTCCCAAAGTCTTATCTCCAGTTTATACAATCTTGCTAAGAAAAAAATCCACTATTAGCTTTTTGAGGGTGTTTGGATGTGCTTTTTTCAAGTTATTATCTGATTATTTGATTTTGGGTTTTTAATATAACAATATCACACGGTCCTTAAATGTTCAAAATTTTAGGTGGAATTGGGGAAGCATCCTAACTGGAGCCTTAGCTGAAGGAGTGGCGGCTGGGGATACGTAGCTAGAGGTTGTCCCTATAATTGAAGGATTATCTACCGGCATGTAACTTTCGAGCTGTAAGTAATTACCATTCATTTGAAAGGTACCGGGATATGTAGCTAGAGGTTGACCCTATAACTTCTTTTATTGTAATTGACACATTAATTAATAGTACTTAGTGTGCACCCTATGCGCAATGGGTTCACTTGTTGCCAAGATGCGAGGGGCAAAGGCGCCATTTGACCCATAATAAAGCATAACTATGACTTGGCTATTTGCTAATATATGTATATTTATTTGTATTCAAATTGAGGTTATCATTTTCTTTTCTTTATAATGTTTGTCTTCCTGTTCAAGATTACCATGGTCTCAACATTGAAGCCTCAAAAATCTTGTTGAGCTGTGTGGAAGGAAATACAGATGTCTTGGCTTATGAATTTGCAACAACGGGATCTCTATATGACATATTGCATTACATGAACACTTGTTTGCACTTTTGTTTCGTGTTTAAATTAACGGATATATAAGTTGAAATATAATTGGTGTTGGGTTTAAAATCTATACAATATGCATATATACATGCAGGTAGGAATGGTCTGCAAGGAGCACAACCGGGACCCGTGCTTGATTGGGTGCAACGGGTAAAGATTTTTGTTGATACAGCAAATGGATTGATTATTTGCATGACAAGGTCCATCCTTAAATAATTCAGAGATATTAAGTCTAGCAATGTGTTGATATTTGAGGATTTAAAAGCCAAGATTGCTAATTTTTCAACCATTCAAAACAATCACCTCGATATGGTTGCACACTTGCATTCTACTTGTGTTTGGGGATTTTTTGGCTATCGTGTGTCATAATAATACTTATATTATAAACCATTTTCATATATATGCATCTACCCAACGGAAAAGTGGACGAGATGGTTCGGCTCACTGGCTATGTTGGGCAATTTTTTAGCTACTGGGTCAGGTTGGGCAAGTCTATTACAAACTAACAAATCACAACTTTTAATTTCTAAATGGACAGTGACCTTCATATGATAGTGTATACAATATCATATTATTACTACATGCTTTTGTCATGTAAATGAATTTATTATTTATCAAGGTGTCTTCAATGGCACGATAATTTACGAACCACTACCTTAACATTGTTTATTTATCATCATCATAGTTGAGTGCACCTATTTCAACCGATGCGACCATGTAGTTCCAACTCTAACCAATCCAAGGAAAGAAAACTCAAAATCCCATACCAATAAATCTAAAAACTCAAATCCATAGTGGATGAGTAATGAACAAAATCAAATTTTGTGCAAATGAACAAACATCACTTGTTAATAATACTACTATATAAGGCATTCTAAATTGGTAGAAAGGTAATTTAACTTCATAATAAGAGGGTATCATTGTAATTTACCTTAAATCTTAATACACATTAATACATTATTTAATATAAACTTCTATTTAATTAATAATTTATTTAATAAACTTCTAATTCTAATTAAAAGAACTAAATGAATTTTCTCAATAATAAATTTTATACTTATATAAATAAAAAAACTAGATAGAAATACATATATAATTAGAACAAAAAATTAAAAAAAAATTATAAAAACAAAATAAGTAATAGTATTATGTTGTTATATATATGACTAAGGAGCAAATAAATAGACTTAACATTATCCATTTCTAAATATAATACCGTTGACACGACACATAAAATTGAAAATATTATATTCTTTATTTTAAAATAACATTATTAATTATATGTAATAAGAGTAAGTTATTTAGTAGTTTATCAAATGCATTATAGTCTTTAAATTAAAATAACAATATTTAATATGATATGTAATAATATTTAGTTATTTAAGTGTTTATCAAATGTTTAAAAAATAAAACTTGTCGACTAAATCCAACTATAAATTATACTTCTTTTTGTACTGACAGTCCTAAAAAACATTGTATTATTTATTAGAAACATTATATAAAATATTACCCTTGCACATAATATAATTTGAAGGTACGTGAGGAGATGTGCTCGTTATAATTATTACTGGATATTCATATTGGTTTAAGTTCTCTATTTGTGTTTCCGAATACATGAAATGTTGAGATTAAATGGATGTTAAAGTGATGTTTTAAGAAACTTATATTCAACATCTTTGACAACAAAATAGACAAAAAAAGCCTGAAAAGTGTCAATTACATTAAATTAGCCTAGGTAGAACCCTTTTTTCCTCAAACCAGTTCGGGTTCTTTTAAGTTCTTTTGCCAAATAAGCACGAGCTAGAAATCATGATGAGCCAAAAATAAACCAAACCTCCTAGAACCGATTGGCGTTAGATTAAAGCATTTTGTATTTTTACAATATTTTAGTTTTAGTTTTTTATTAGTGTTATTATTACTATTTCGTCTAATATTCCATTTAACTTTCATTTAAAATTGGTGTGTCCCGCCGTATAAACGCGATGTCACTTTTAGTAAGGGGTCCATCTGTTGGCACCCCGTTGGCTTCTATTCCAACTCCCCCTGAAGCGTCTCGCTTTGGCAAAAGCGAGGCGCTTTAGTCACATCAGGACAAATCATAGTATGAGGTTACATGGGAGCTTGGAAAATAAGGTGCCAAACGCCTCGCTTTGGCCAAAGCGAGATGCTTGGCACAGGGGGGATGAACCTGGACATTATGATGTTAGGAGGGTTTTGGTTTGGGTTTTTTTTGGTTTGTTTTGAAGTGTTTTTTTTTTAACTTTTTTAGTTTTTAACTTTTTTATTATTTATTTAGGGTCTTTATTTATTGTAATTTTTTTTTAAATTTAAAAAACAAAGTAATAACCCTAATCAAACTATAATTAATCAAGTAATCCCAACTTTAACCTATTAACTTTTTTATTTATCTATTGTAATTTTGGTAAATTTATAAAACAACGCGATAACCCTAATCAAGCTATAATTAATCAAGTAATCCCAACTTTAAACTATTAACTTTTTTATTTATCTATTGTAATTTTTTTAAATTTAAAAAACAACGTAATAACCCTAATCAAACTATAATTAATCAAGTAATCCCAACTTTAACATATTAATAAAGTGTTCGATTGTCACTGTGACTGGATAAACTATTCACGGAGAAGACCTCGTCGAAGAAAGATTGAACGAAGTAGCGAAACTGGACTTTTTATATGTTGTGGATAAAGAATTGAAATCGAATGAGTTTATAATGAAATCGATCGAATTTATAGGTAAAATCTGATGGGCTCAGGCGCCCCGCTTTGGCCAAAGCGAGGCGCCTGGGTTAATTTTCCCAGAGAATCTAAGGCTTTATGTCTAATCAGCCTGCAAAGCGCCTCGCTTTGGCCAAAGCGAGGCGCTTTGCTTAGGGGGTTTAATTAGAAGTACGGGGGTTTAATTAGAGAGAAAGTTTACGGTACAAAATTATATAGCGTACAAAACGTAAGAAGGAATGATAGTCGGACACGTGGAAGCGGTTACCAAATTACATCGTATTTTAATTTTCTAGAAGGTGAGGGTATTATAGACTTTTATCTTTTTATGTTCTTTTTTTTTTGACTCTTCTCCAAAATCAAAAGATGGGAAACCCTAAACACCATGATCATTCTATAATTTCTGGTTGAGTATTTGTCTAACTCGATCGATCAGTTATTTCGTACAAATTATAATCGATAATCGTTTTATTCAGTTTTATCATTTTTTAATAGTTTTTATTAATTCTTTTCTTTTTCTCAACATTTTTTCAGATTTTATCTTTTTTAGAATTTTGCATTAACAATTTTGGATGAAGAAGCTGATGTTACAGTCAAGCCAAAAGCTAATGAAGATGAAGATTACATCTCTTGGATGATAGGTGTTGGGTTTTATGTTTGATTTTGTAGTCACGTAATTGCGTTTTTAAAATTAACGTTTGTACATATGTAGTTGTGTGTTATGCTTTGAGATAAGTGATTTATATTTCCAACCAGTAGTTGCGTATTATTTATTGCTATCATTCTGTTTTTATATATAATTGTTTTTTTTACAATTTGCGTCTGAAGTTGTATGTATTTGCGTTTTTATACTGAAGACTATTAAACCTTTTTTTTTAAGATAGGTGATTTATATTTCAGACCAGTAGTTGCGTATTATTTATTGCTATCATTCTGTTTTTATATATAGTTGTTTTTTTTACATTTTGCGTCTTAAGTTGTATTTATTTGCATTTTTAGACTGAAGACTATTAAACCTTTTTTTAAGATTATTTTTTCTGTAGATATGTTACTTGCGTGTAAATTTTGTTTATACTTACTTTTTATATATGTTTATATTTATGAAACATAGGTTTTTCATTCAAAAACACCATATTACAAGAAAAATAGATTTAAAATATTTATTAGATAAATAAGATTGAAATAAATATTTATGGAGAATATTAATATACTTTTAATTTTTGCACCTGCGTGTAAGTCGGTTCTGTAAAAATATAGTTGTAATTCTTGCACCTGCGTGTAAGTTACTTATGCATTTGCGTTTAATAATTTCCATAATAATTTATAATTGCGTATTATTAATAATAGTAGTTGCGTCCTTTTTTTAGCAAAAATGTTTGTATTTGTCTTTGTTTTGTTTTTATCTCATAAGTTGCGTTTAAATTGTTGTGCATTTGCGTTTATTTTTTTTCATGACACTTCATATAAGTTATTTCAAATTGAATCAAAAAGCATGCCAAAAAAACATAAATATTAATATTACTAATAAATTTGTTCCATTACATTATAATTAAAAGTATACAGTTAAAAAAACTTAAAAAAACTAAGGAGAGAAATTAGTCATGTCCTCATGAAGAACCTCCATATACTCTGGATCCTCCAATTTGTACTCATCAAGGTCTCATTCTTCCTCTTCGTAGTCTGATTACCAGACCACAATTCAACCTGTGCTCTGACCATCGACACAAGTTTTGAACCAAACTTTGAACTAGTTTGGTTTATCAGTGGCTTCTCATATAGGTTTTTAAGAAAACCCTTATCAGTAGAGAAAGATATCTCATTAGGATGGAATTCTTCAACTGTCCCATCATCAAAAGTTACATCCACCTCAAATCTTTCTTCAAAAAATTCCCATCTTCTCACTCCCTCCGGCTCACAATGTTTAAACATCTTCTTCAACACATCAAAAAGTTTGCCCACCTGTGTTGAATGGCTTAGATGTGGAATAGCTAAATCCAACATTTTTTAGTACCTACTTGCTACAATTTCGTAGCACACTTTCTTTACATTTGTAAACAACTATTTCATTATTACTCATGAGCAGATTGACTTTTCTCTGCTCATACCACCATACGCTTAGGGTTATGTTGGCTGCCATTTTTGTTTAGATTTTGAAGTGATTTTAGATTTTTGGGGGTTTTTAAGAGAGAATGAAGGTGTAGAGGTGCCCTAAAATGTTTACAATTTATGTTATTTTATAGTGTTTAGTTTCTATAGTACACAAAAAGGACTTTTGCCGTTTCAAAAAATTAATTTTATAAGTTCAATAGTCTGCAGTGTCATTATGACTATCCACATTTCTCTCTTTTTTTGTTAGTTGTGAAATGACATGTATTTGATGGTCTATGGTAATTTTGTCATTTTTAAACCGTCACTTTTTATAAAACATTAATTTATTCTTACTTTTTTTTTACAAACTTTAATATTTTTCAAATGTAATTTACATTTAAAAAAATAAGTTTTAGATTATGTTAAAGTTATTTAACTTCAGTTTAAAAAAATAAGTTTCCTTTTAATGTGAACACTTTTTTTTTGTTTAATAATTTTGTATTATTAGCGTTTTATTATTAATAAAAGTTGGCAATTTCACTATTTGCGTTTGAAGTTGAATGAATTTGCGTTTTTTAGATTGATGAAAAAGAAAACACATTTTCTACAATAATCATTGAACATTCTGTATATATAACAAAGAATATTCAAAATATGAACAAAACGTCTGAAAAACATCAACCATGCAAATTTTTATATAATTTTTAATTGAAAAAATTATGTTTTTTTTAAGTTAGTATCTTTTTTTATAAAGTGTTGTGATAATATAATATAACCTACGTTTTAACTTACCATAGTTTTATAACGTTATCATTTTTTGAACAATTTGTTTAACATTTGCGTTTAATTAGAATGCCATTTGCGTATTAATAAAAGACCAAATTTACATAACAAATGTTAAACATATATAAAGGACAATAGATAAAAATGTATCTTGTTCAAACAAAAGATGTATGTTGTTTTTCATTCTTCTTTTTTCTTCTTTTCACCAAGGATAAGATCATCTTGTCTTTCTTGTAGTTTTTTCTTGATATTTTGGAGCACTTTTTTCTTCTAGGGGAATTTGTCAAATTTCTCTGCCATTTGTAGAATTTTTTTTCCCTTTCTGTGTTGTATTCATTAAGGATAATCTTCCCGCAGTATTTACGCCTCAATTCATTAATTTGCTTGTCTTGCTCAACCCCTTCTTACAAACACACCGCAGTCGACATCGTTGTTTGTTGTTCTCCACTCTATTGCTCTGCGCTCTATTTTTTATTTTTCCAGTTTGGGGAATTCTCTGTTTTCTGGGCATGCTTTGGCCAGGAAGGTGCATAATAGTTTACGCTGCAAATAATGTGAATAATATATCAGTAAATTTTTAAGAATAATCACAGTTGTTTTTAAAAATTTTACAGTTTGTTTTTACCAGTTTTGCTGGCACTCCTTTATATTTTTTGATGGTTTGACCTCCAACTTCTAAGTTGTCAATTAGCTCAATGCTTAAATCATTTAGATTGAAGCATACCATGTAGAAATGTCGTTTTATCAGCAGTGGGCAGATGATTATATCAACTTCATCTATTTTTCTTACATCTGCTCTATCCATTATGGCTAGGACATTGCCGGAGAAAATACCAAATGTTTCTTTCATTGATTTTCTGCTGGTATAGTATTTCTCAGGCTGCATGTGTTTCAATAAATCAAAACAGTGTGTTTAAATGCACAATACTTGCGTTTGTGTGTTAATATTAATTGCGTTTAATTACATCATTTAGTCTATAAGTCGCGTTTTAACAATAATAATACCTGCGTCTAAATAAAAAAAAACATATCAGGGTTTCTGTGTTGAGGAACAACCTATGAACATAGATTTTTCCATTTACTTCCTCATAATTCAAAATCTCTGCCCATGTGTCAACTACACCTTGGTGTAGCCATATCCCATCGAACAAACTTTCCATCACTACCTTTGGTGCATCCAACCATATCGACTTGTATACATGAGCGCTGCATTTTTAGAATAAACAGTCAAATAAGATCATTTAAGATGCAAAAAAAAACATTTTTATACTATTTTTTCAACTTACAAACGTTCTGTTGTGTATTGAAAGACTACCATCTCCTCCCGCGTTAACTTCTCCACTATACACACTTTTTTGTTAACGTATGGGGAAAGCAATGGTGGTGCAGGGAATTTCTCTCTTTTCCCTCGACCCTGTTGAACCTCTTCTTTACCCTTACCCTTATCTTGCTGAATTTCTGGGGATGTAGGTTTTGGGATTGGGATTGGTTGAGCCTTTGGTGTCCCCACATTTTCTTCTGTATCATCAACTTGACAAATTGGATTTTTTGTTATAACATCATTAACCCTCGTATCATCATCCCCGAAATCATCAATTGTATCATTGAAAACATTTTCTTCTTCTGGATCAACCCTTTCAGCTTCAACATTTTGACCTTCTTCCAGCTTCAACATGTCAGCTTCTTCTTCAACCTCAACCCCACCAGCTGGATCATCATCTTTAGCAATATCATCTCCATTTTGACCTTCTTTATCTCCTTCAATTTTATCCTTCTCAACATCTATTCCATCTTCATCCATCAACTCGATCACTGTATATGGTGTCGTCCTTGCCCATATAAGATGTTTTGTTAATCATATCATCACTGACATGGTCAGCAACCAAATCATTTTTGTTCAAGCTGATGTTATCAACTTTCTCACCCTCACCATGATCACCTCTGGTATTATCATCTGCTTGATTATCAGTACCAGTTTGTAACTGATCTTCAAAATAGTCCATGTCATCAGCAGATTTGTTTTTTTCAACCTCATCATTGGTTTCAGTTGTAGTTGCATCCTTCTTTGAAACTTCATCCCATTTGGCGCACCTTTCTAGCAAAGATGGAATCCAAGAGTATTTATTCCTTATTACTCCAACCATTACATTCATTTCTTTCTCAATTTGTTGGTATCTTTTAATGTTTCTATCAATCAATGACACCAATTCCTGAAATGAATGGAAAGAAAATGTTAAAAAACACACTTGCATATAAAGTTTCTTAAACCTGCGTCTAAAGCACTTTAACAATAAAAAAATCAAACATAACTTGCGTTTTAATTATTATTAATTGTGTTTTACCTCTCTGGTTTTT
Source organism: Ambrosia trifida (assembly GCA_028751855.1). Classification (NCBI taxonomy): domain Eukaryota; kingdom Viridiplantae; phylum Streptophyta; class Magnoliopsida; order Asterales; family Asteraceae; genus Ambrosia; species Ambrosia trifida. The sequence goes on along the minus strand of CM054126.1, from coordinate 64,233,261 downwards.
TTGCTTTCATTATCTTCCTCACCCTCCTTTCCTAAATCCATCTCATTCCAATTTCTGTAAATCTCATCTTCATCACACGATAACTCAAATGCATCATCGAAGTCATGCAAACCTGTTCTTTTTGGACTTTCAGCCCGCTGTATTTTGTAATCGTCATCGAGGCTCATTTGTTGTTGTTTTTTCTGTTCCGGTAAGAGGATCAATGCATTGGCAACTTCATTTTTAGTACCCGGGCTAACTTCAGTCACATCATGTTTTTCTGCTGCAGCTTCATTTATATGAATTGTAAATGGACCGTTGTCTTGTACATACTCTTCCATTTCAGCCACTAAAGATGAGCTTATGTAACTGATGGCCGGTCTTCTTAACGCAGCTTCTAATTGTTTATGTTTATTGAACTCATGTGTGTACAGAATCTGTGTCAAACAACATGACATTATTTTTTTTTGTATTTAGAATGTATTTTGAATTTATAACATATAAGGGTTTTTTATTAGTTACTTACTGTTAGCAAAGCTATAGGACCATTATACAGCTCCTTATATCCACTTCATTCAGATTTTGTCCTTTTCAAACATTCACCCATATATGCGCACCAATTCATGTTCGGAATTTTATCTTCACTGTCAATTGATTCCAAGAACCTTTGATTTATTGTAGTCGACTTTGTTATTTTCCCGAAAATTGTGTTCCAGAGCACCAAAAAATTTAGTTTAAACAAGCGACCATCGTCTTGAGTTGCTTTGATCAGATTCACGATGTTGGCAACTTTTACTTTGCTTGTCGGGAACTGATTCTTGAATTCATCAAATGTTTTTGCAGACCCTTTTCTTGGTCTATTCTTCTCTGTTACGGGTATTTTACCCATTGGGATTCCAAACAGCTCATGCACCGTTTCGTCTGTTATGTTAAGTTTACGATCACCAACATTCACCTCGCAATTTTCATGATCAACCAAAATTCCAAACCCGTTGTAGTTGAATCATAATCAAACGTCAAAATTGATCCGAAGCCCATTTTCCTCATGTTTTCCTTCTGTTCATCCGACAAGATCTTTATTGTTGACACAAACTCTGCTGGTGAGCATCTCATGCTTATTCTTCTATGCATGTACTCAAAATATTGTCCGCTCTTACTCTTTTCATGAAGCTTCTTCTATTTGCATTTTTTAAGATTTTTGCCTTTCTTCTTTTTCTTACCATCATCTCCGGACGAAGAAGAATCAATAACTATATGTTTTTGTTTCTTTTGTTTTTTGGACCTTTTCTTTTTCTCCACTACTTCGTCGGCTGATGATTCATCAACAAGTATACGCTTCTTTTTCTGTTGTTTTTTTTATTTTTTCTTTATTACCACAACTTCCTCGGATGATGATTCAACAATAAGCACACGTTTTCTCTTGTGTTGTTTTTTTTGTTTCTTCTTTCTCTCAACATGTTCATCAGATGATGTTGACTCAACAACTTTTCCTATTTTCCTCTTAACATGTTTGTTTTTTTTTTTTTATCAATGTGCTGATAGCTTCCTCATCTTCATTATCAGGGACAGATGGAACAATTGCATACCTTGAAGTATCTATCTTTTTATAGGAACATATTAAAACGCAATTTATTGTAATCATGCAGGTACAATATCTAGTAGTTTAAAAAAAATACAATAAACATGTTTAAAACAACTTGCGTCTGAAACAAATAACATTTGCGTTACTTATTTGTGGCACATTCAATGCTTGTATATATCAAGAAAAATAAGTTTTAGACTATGTTAAAGTTATTTAACTTGCGTTTAAAAAAATAAGTTTCATTTTAATATGAACACTTTTTTTTTGTTTAATAATTTTGTATAATAAAACAACTTGCGTCTGAAACAAATAACATTTGCGTTACTTATTTTGTAGCACATTCAATGTAAGACCCAACCCGAGTAAACGGGTTTAGTGACTTAATCACATGATTTAGACTGTAAATATTGGGGTTAAACTCAAGATTTTCTAGCTTATACGTCATTCCCAAAGGTTTGACCAAATAAAATGAAATTTTGCAAGTGAGTGTCTATGGTTCCATGCGTTCACAAGTTAGTTTCAAACCCCGTTACCATACAATGTTTATAAACAAGAATTATGCGGAAGCGTTTCATGAGATATGCGCGTTCGGTTCTTCGAATAGCTTAATCATCTTCCGGAATCAATGACCTTTATACCTAGGGTTTAAACAAGGCCAAAGAACACGTTAATCGGGTTAAGGAGTAACGCAACTTAAGGTGAGTTTACGGCCCCTCTTTTAAACTGGTTTCATATTTTCGGGGGAGAAAACATGTGTTAAAACGATTATTTGGTAACTACTGTCATACTATGGGTTTCTATTGTGTACTACACGATCTTTGGAAGTCCCGGGGGGAACCATGAATGTGCGGGTTTGCACAACGGGGAAATGTGAATAGCGCTATTGGGAGTGACCAACCCCGCTCGTCGGCTTGGAGGGCCGGGCGAGTGCATATTGTCTCAAACAGGAACAACAGGTTTACTTTTCGGGCACAACATCTGGTTTGCGAGTTAGTAATGGTTTTCCAATCGTGGTAGTAACAAAACATACGCCTAGCTAGCGTACACTGGTTTTCGATTTGTTATAGTATGGACAGGTTGACTTGGTACTTGGATTACAAAACCTGTAAACTCACCAGCATTTTTTTGCTGACGTAAACTTTTACATGTTTTCTCAGGTCGCTAAGGTAGCACTACTGGACTAGGGCGCACGCGTCTGCACGGCGTCTAGTTAGAGTCGCATGGTTTCATATGTTAAACATTTGGTTTACTTTTGAGATACTGTTTTGAATAAGCTTCCGCTGTAAACGGGGATTTTAAACTATGTTTTGAAATTGCATTATATTTATTTAGACTTGTTTATTGTGATCGTTGGTTTGGATCCTGGTTTGTCATGCGCCTCGCGGTAAAACTCCGCAAGTGGATTTTGAGGGTGTGACAGATTGGTATCAGAGCCAATGGTTATAGTGAACTAGGACTGCATGTAGAGTCTAGTCTATAGCCGAGTCGCACACACTAGACGATCACATGGTACTAAACATTATGGTGGTTTGCGTATGGTCTTGTCGGGTTGTCTCTAAATCATTTGGTCTTTCTACGTTACATCATCCGTTCTATCTTAGGTTGGGTTACTTGCTTTCTAGGCAGTGTAGTATATTGGAGTAACTCGTATGCTCTTGAGATTTGTCCAAGGCTCGGACATCTCCCTTTCATACTCCAATAGAAACACTTGCCATAAACTACCGTAGTATTACGGTGTATAGCTAAGAGTCTATGTTCGGTGATTCGAACTTTGAACTAGGAGAACACTTGGAGGACCATGTAGAGCGGTTTATCATTTTGGGTGCACACAAAATCATAAACCGAAATGCATGGGAGCCCTGGTGAGCTCTGGGTTTGAAGGGATAGTCCTGGATTGGATCTAGCCTTGATCTTGTGAACATTAGTGGTTATCTTTATCTGCGAAACTGAATTTTCTCGTTCTTTCTGCCAGAATCATGTCTGGAGTACGAGGAGGACGTGGAGGTGGTCGCAATGGTGGACGTGGTGGTGGTCGCGGTGGTGCTGGTGGTCGTGGAGGTATTAACCTATCGCAGGCTGATCTGAACAACTTGCTCCAAGCTGCCTTTCAGTTAGGGCACAACGGTGGTGGTAAGTTGATTTATCCATTTTCTTTGCCTCATTGGTGAATCTTGTTTACATTCGTCGTGAATCCTCACGTATTTCGTTTCAGGTGGTCCTGTTAACCCACCCCCACCCATGTGTACCTACAAGATGTTTCGGGACTGTAAGCCCCAGGAATTCTCTGGCACTGAGGGTGCGGTGAGCTTGCTTAGGTGGCTGGAGAAAGTGGAGTCAGTGTTTCTGATGTGTAACTGTCTCCCAGAAGATCGGGTTAAGTATGCTGTTGCGTTATTCCAGGATGTTGCATTGACTTGGTGGAATAACATCACCCAGAATATGGGTATTGGGGAGGCGTATGCTATGCCTTGGGAGAATTTTGTGCAGCTGCTGAAGCGTGAGTACTGTCCGAGGGAAGAGGTGCAGAAGTTAGAGCACGAGGTGTGGAACCTCAAAATGACTGGGTCTGAAATTGAGAAGTATACTGTGAGGCGGAATGAGTTGGCAGTGCTGTGTCCCGATCTGCATGTGCCAGAATACAGGAGGATTGAGCATTATATCTCGGGGTTAGTACCTGAGATCGCAGGGTTAGTGGCTGCAGGAAATCATCCTACATACTCAGAGGTGGTCCGATCGGCTCATAGGATGACCAACTTGAAGGTGAATGAGGGTATTTTGCCTGCTAAAGGTTCGACTGTCAAGGCCCCAGAGAACAACAAGCGCAAGTGGGAAAATGAAGGGAAAGGATCTGGGCCAACACAGCAGGGTAAGAGGTTTGATAATGGGGGTCCTTATTCATCGGGTAACAAACAGGGTGGTTATGCGGGGAAACTGCCTAAATGTAACAAGTGTGGACGTCATCATCAAGGGAACTGCGACAGTAACCGTTGTCATCGCTGCCAGCGAACTGGGCATTTTGCTAAAGATTGTCAGGTTACACTTCCATCGACCCAGGCCCCGACTACTAACTCAGCTCCGACTACTCAAGGGACTACGGGAAGACAAGGATGTTACAACTGTGGTGAGACTGGGCATTACAAGAAGGATTGCCCAAAACTGAAGCAGGGCGGGAACAACGGTAATGGGAACAACGGGGGCGGCGGCAGAAATGCACGTGCCTTTGTCATTGGAGCCGCTGAGGCTAGACAGGATCCTGACACAGTTACCAGTACGTTCCTTCTTAATAATCGTTCTGTTAGTGTGTTATTTGATTCTGGTGCCGACAAGAGTTTTGTATCCATGGAAGTTAGTCGACTGCTAGATATAGTACCCGTACCCTTAGAGACTAAGTATATTATTGAGTTGGCTGACAGTAATAAGATTGAGGCTACTAGTGTCCTTCGGGAGTGTCAATTAGAGTTGTCGGGTTTATCGTTCCCCATCGACCTTATGCCGGTACCTTTGGGTAGTTTTGACGTTGTGGTAGGAATGGATTGGTTGTCTTTGTATCGCGCAGAGATTGTCTGTTACGATAAGGTTATTCGGATTCCTCTCCCTGATGGAGAATTCCTTTCTGTGTACGGTATCAAGGGTGATGTTCCGCTGAATATCATCTCTAGCATGAAAGCCCTTAAGTGTCTTCGAAAGGGTTATCCAGCCGTTTTGGCACTTTTATCTGTTTCCTCTGGTGATGAGAAGAAGATCGACGATATTCCTGTTGTACGCGAGTTTCCTGATGTTTTTCCCGATGATTTATCTGGTCTTCCTCCCCATCGTCAAGTCGAGTTCAGTATTGATCTTGTACCAGGGGCTGCTCCTATTGCTCGGGCCCCCTACCGTCTTGCACCTCCCGAGATGCAGGAATTGTCTAGTCAGTTACAGGAACTCTTGGACAAGGGTTTCATCCGACCAAGTTCTTCCCCTTGGGGAGCCCCGATTCTATTTGTTAAGAAGAAGGATGGAAGTTTCCGATTGTGTGTGGACTACAGAGAACTGAACAAATTGACCGTCAAGAACCGTTATCCTCTTCCGCGTATTGATGATCTATTCGACCAGCTCCAGGGTTCTAGTTACTATTCCAAGATTGATTTGAGGTCCGGTTATCACCAGTTGCGCGTAAGGGAAGCTGACGTTGCAAAGACTGCTTTTCGTACACGTTATGGCCATTTCGAATTCTTGGTCATGCCTTTCGGTCTCACGAACGCACCAGCGGTTTTCATGGACTTGATGAACCGCGTTTGCAAACCATATCTTGACAAGTTCGTCATCGTGTTTATTGATGACATCCTGATTTACTCTAAGAACAAGACCGAACATGAGGAACATCTGCGGTTAGTTTTGGAACTCTTGCGACGGGAACAACTTTACGCTAAGTTCTCAAAGTGTGACTTTTGGTTACGCGAAGTTCAGTTCCTAGGACATGTGGTTAATGAACTAGGGATTCATGTCGATCCAGCTAAGATCGAAGCGATCAAGGACTGGGGAGCACCTAAGACGCCAACTGAGGTGCGGCAATTCCTAGGCCTTGCGGGCTACTATCGTCGTTTCATTCAAGGGTTCTCGAAGATCGCTCAACCCCTGACCACTCTCACGCAGAAGGATAGAAAATTCGACTGGGGTGAACCACAAGAGTCAGCGTTTGAGGAACTAAAGTCTAAACTTTGTTCCGCTCCTATTTTGTCTTTACCTGAAGGCCCTGATGATTTCGTTGTTTACTGTGATGCTTCTATTCATGGTCTCGGTTGCGTGTTGATGCAACGCGAGAAGGTGATTGCATATGCTTCTCGTCAACTCAAGGTACACGAGAAGAACTACACCACCCATGACTTGGAGTTGGGTGCAGTGGTTTTCGCGTTGAAAATTTGGAGACATTACTTGTACGGTACCAAATGCACCATCTACACCGATCACAAGAGTCTCCAACATATTTTCGACCAACAACATTTGAACATACGGCAGCGTCGTTGGATTGAACTTCTGAACGACTATGATTGTGCTATTAAGTACCATCCTGGCAAGGCGAATGTGGTAGCAGACGCCTTGAGCAGGAAGGAATCAACTAAACCTCGTCGCGTTCGGGCGTTGCAGCTCACCATTCATTCATCCCTACCTGATCAACTCCGTTCTGCCCAGTTAGAAGCTTTGAAGGAGGAAAACCTTAAAGCTGAAACTATGCACGGTGCCGACAAGCACCTCGAGCGAAGACCTGATGGCCTGTACTACTTCGCAGAACGTATATGGGTTCCTTTATTCGGGGAACTACGGGAGCTTGTCCTTGATGAGGCTCATAAGTCCCGGTATTCTATTCATCCTGGTTCGGATAAGATGTACCAAGATCTGAAGGTGCTCTACTGGTGGCCAAACATGAGGTCGGATATAGCCTCATACGTGAGCAAATGCTTGACCTGTGCTAAGGTCAAGGTGGAATACCAGAAACCGTCGGGTCTCTTGCAACAACCTGAAATTCCGGAATGGAAATGGGAACGGATTACCATGGATTTTGTCACGCAACTTCCTAAATCACCAAGCGGGAATGACAAGATATGGGTGATTGTCGATCGGTTGACGAAATCAGCCCATTTTCTTGCTATTAAGGAGACCGACACCATGGATCGTTTGGCTCGCCTTTACTTGAAGGAGGTTGTTTCTAAGCACGGGGTGCCAGTTTCTATTATCTCGGATCGTGACTCCCATTTTACTTCTCACTTCTGGAAGTCTTTGCACAAGGCTTTGGGTACCTAACTAGACATGAGTACAACTTATCATCCACAGACTGACGGTCAGAGTGAGCGTACGATTCAAACTTTGGAAGACATGCTGCGGGCATGTGTAATCGATTTTGGCAAGGGTTGGGAAGCTCATCTACCGTTAGTAGAATTCTCGTACAACAACAGTTATCACACGAGCATCAAGGCGGCTCCGTTCGAGGCACTGTACGGACGGAAATGCCGTTCTCCTCTTTGTTGGGCTGAAGTGGGTGAGAGTCAACTCACTGGGCCTGAACTAGTGTACGAAACTTCGGAAAAGATCGTATAGATTCGTAACCGGTTGGCAGCGGCACGGAATCGGCAAAAGAGTTATGCTGATCAGCGTCGCAAACCATTGGAATTCCAAGTTAATGACAAAGTACTTCTAAAAGTTTCACCGTGGAAGGGCGTCATACGCTTTGGGAAGCGTGGCAAACTCAACCCTCGGTATGTCGGTCCATTTACGATCCTGGAACGGATTGGACCGGTGGCATATCGTCTTGATTTACCGACGGAACTCGGTAACGTACATAACGTCTTCCATGTGTCCAACTTGAAGAAGTGTCTGGCTGACGAGTATCTCATTGTTCCACTGGAAGAGATCAAGGTTGACGATCGTCTTCGGATTGTGGAAGAACCTGTGGAGATCCTTGATTACAAGATTCGTAGCCTACGTCACAGCAAGATTCGCATCGTTAAGGTTCGGTGGAACTCGAACCGGGGACCAGAGTACACTTGGGAGCGGGAGGATCAGATGAAGTCTAAGTATCCTCATCTCTTTCCTAAGGAAGCGTTCGAGTCGAGATATGTCTCTTCTGCAGCTGAATGAATCTCGGGGCGAGATTCCTTTTAACGTGGGGATGATGTGACAACTCGGGTAAATCTCACTTTTTGTTTCTATCTTTTGTTTGTTCTCTTCGTTATTTCTTTTGTTCTTTTGTTACTTGCGCAATTTTCGGGACGAAAATTCTTTTAACGTGGGGATGATGTGACACCCGGCAAATTCTGGTTAACAACGTTGTCTAGATGAAAGTCTACCTTAGCGAGTCACGCGTATATTGTACTTAACTGGGCTAGTTAAGTCGGGTTATGGTTCGGGAACTATCGGTTTAGTCTAGAAGATCATTGGATGTTGGTCTAGAGGTTCATTAGATGTCAGTCCTTAACCAAGTGTACAAACGGTGACGATTTGTAGGATCGTCAGGGCATACGGAACATACAAGTCTCGAGTCCCGGGAATTGGTGAACGAGTGTGAATATGTGTATTTACAAGTGTTATGTGTTTACAATCATTATGTGACTTGTCGGTATGTGAATATGTGTTAACATATGTTAAAACGGGGTTTAACGCGCAAAACACACGGAACAGGCCCCTATAGGCGATTAGGATAGCCCAATCGCCTATAGTAGGGGCGAGTGGGCAGTCATACAGGCGAGTAGGGCCTAAATGCATGACTGTTCATGCGATTAGGCCCCAATTGCATGAACTTACATGCGATTAGGCTTCCTAATCGCGTGTAAAGGCTGCACAATCGCTAGTTACGGGCTGGACGACTAAAAACGACTATAAATACCATACTTGACCTCCTAAACTTCATTATACAAACCCTAGTCGTCCCATAACCTGCCCCAACACACACACAACCTCTGGAACGCGATTTTTGATCAAAACACAAGGTTTCAAGCTTAATCCATCATTCTTTCACAAATCTAAGGTTTGGTTTCCATCCATGAATCTTTATAAACGTTTTCATTCAATCCCTAATGGTCCAGACCTGTTCTAAAACGAAAAAGCTTTCTGAAAATCGTTAATAAGTGTTGATAATCGGATTCTAACTAGTATACATGTGTTATGTGTGTTTATGATTAGAAAGCTAGGGTTTTTATGATTCTAGATGAATGAATGACATGTTATTATGTTAGGTCAGAATAATAATGATATTATGATGATAAAATCTAAGTAACTGATTATTAGGGTGATAGTTACGCATGTTAGTGTGATGTTGCATGCTATGTGAATGGTGTTTGGAATACGTGATTGCATGCAGGACTGATAATACGAGGCAAAACGAAGGATTTTAGTTTAAACATGTTTAGAATAGTTGTTGGGATGATATTGGGTGGTTACACACGTTCTGGATCTGATTTGGAGCGTTAAACGCGCGAAAAACCAGAACAGCAAGGTTACAGGCGATTAGCAACCCTAATCGCCTATGTTAGAGGCGATTAGGAGGCCAATCGCCCATGATGCATGCGATTGGGGGCTAAATGCTAGTACTTACAGGCGATTAGCCCTAATTGCTAGTAGATACATGTGGTATAGCCCTAAATGCTAGTAGTTACATGCGATTAGCCCTAAATGCTAGTAGTTACATGCGATTAGCCCTAAATGCTAATAGTTACATGCGATTAGCCTTCCTAAATGCCAGTTGACCAACCTAAATGCTAGTTGACTTTTCCTAATCGCGTGTACTGCTGCTGTAAGTATAAATTAGCATTCCGAGACCCGATTTGACATGTAGGAACATGCTAGGAACCCCGTAACATATCTAATAACTTGGTAACATATGTTTGGATGTGATTCGGTGATACGTGAACTATGTGCTATAACTTGTTGTGCGTTAACGTATGTTAAGTGTGATTGCATGATTGCATGTTTGAGAGCGTAAACATAACACGGGGAGTCTCGGGTCACCAATGGGATGTCGAGTCTTGTACTTTGGGTCAATTAAACAGTCACGGTGTTTTCAAACGAACTTGGTTATGGTTTGGACATCTAGGGACTAACTAACCTGCGGGTTATTAGTCTAAGTACTTGTAACTGTCATATGTTAGGTCGCCGCTTTACGGGACTAGCATAGCAGCTGAGTTTACTCGGGTTAAGGAGTAACGCAACTTAAGGTGAGTTTACGGCCCCTCTTTTAAACTGGTTTCATATTTTCGGGGGAGAAAACATGTGTTAAAACGATTATTTGGTAACTACTGTCATACTATGGGTTTCTATTGTGTACTACACGATCTTTGGAAGTCCCGGGGGGAACCATGAATGTGCGGGTTTGCACAACGGGGAAATGTGAATAGCGCTATTGGGAGTGACCAACCCCGCTCGTCGGCTTGGAGGGCCGGGCGAGTGCATATTGTCTCAAACAGGAACAACAGGTTTACTTTTCGGGCACAACATCTGGTTTGCGAGTTAGTAATGGTTTTCCAATCGTGGTAGTAACAAAACATACGCCTAGCTAGCGTACACTGGTTTTCGATTTGTTATAGTATGGACAGGTTGACTTGGTACTTGGATTACAAAACCTGTAAACTCACCAGCATTTTTGTGCTGACGTAAACTTTTACATGTTTTCTCAGGTCGCTAAGGTAGCACTACTGGACTAGGGCGCACGCGTCTGCACGGCGTCTAGTTAGAGTCGCATGGTTTCATATGTTAAACATTTGGTTTACTTTTGAGATACTGTTTTGAATAAGCTTCCGCTGTAAACGGGGATTTTAAACTATGTTTTGAAATTGCATTATATTTATTTAGACTTGTTTATTGTGATCGTTGGTTTGGATCCTGGTTTGTCATGCGCCTCGCGGTAAAACTCCGCAAGTGGATTTTGAGGGTGTGACAGTCTGGGATGCCCAGACCAGTGTCCGGGACGCCGGTATCAGATACGACTCGTAAATTTTGGTTTTTGGTCCGTTTTTAATGCATTTCTTAAGGGTTTTGTGCTCCTTTTGACCCTTGACTTGGGAGGAACAACCAAGAATAAACTTTTGGGGAAATTCTAAGATTTCAAGAGTTTATCAAGTTGTCTATTTGACCCATTCACTTATAATGTATGCATACTAACATGCTAGGATCAACAAGGAATGAGTTTGATTACCTACAATTGCATATTGAAATAATACCACTTCTCATCCTTGTGAAGATAACCTCTTGTGATTCCCAAGTTTGTGTTTTGTCTCCCACACTCCTAATCAAGCCTTGACTTGACAAAGTGTGTATCCATTCAAGTCACTTCACCGTTGTGGCAATGCCTCGTGTCCATGGCCACATGTGCCACTTCTCTCGGTCATACTTGCCCGGTCCGTGTGACTGGTGACAGAAATTCACTTATGAATTATATGCCACTTGGAAATCACAATAGCGTTTCAACTCCTACGACACTCCCATTGATATGGATTCAAGGTATGCATACACATATATATAAAGTCATGGTGATGACTTACCTTAATTCACGTCCTTTTCGCTTATAGACTAGCTTGAGATTGATAACATAAAGTCTACGAATATACTCAAGCAAATAACAAAATCGGTATTAGCATAATGTTGACCCTTAGCTTAGGTCCTTGACTAATTAGTGTTTTACCCAATTGACTCGTTAGCCTAATTTGGGATTTTCACAACCTTCATCTAAGGCCGTTTTCTATGAATTGTGAATCTCGTTTAAGCTTCTTTTATGACACTCCAATGTCTAGATCCCAGTGACTTACCTTTGTGCGTGCTCCTACCCATACATTTCCTTCGATTCTAGGCCTCCCGAAGCCTCTCTTTTTACTACCTAGTAGATTGTTATCCACTTAGGTTGTTAGGATCATAATTAAAAACATGGTTACACATGATCAATCGACCTTTTACTAGTCTTTACCATGTTCAACCCATTAATCGAGTTTTAGTCTAAATTCATTCATTTAGACATTTTAACAAACACTTGGTGGGCATGAATTTTCAAGACTAAAATTTGTGGGTGTTCTATGAGCCATTTGCCCATCAATCAAGTATTCGGCCTTGGTCCATCATAAGACGACAATTTAACAACCCATGTTCACATTCTTAGTTCTAAACACTGATTTTTAACTTATGAGCACACATGTTGCTCATACCCATCAATACCCACCAAGTTACCTTAGGGATTTCACCCTATTTGATAAACTAGCATGAATTCAACAAAGATTTGTTGGGGTTAAGGTTCCCTTGCACTAGAGACACCTTCCCCAACACCCAATTCGACTTTTTATATAAACCCTAGATTATCAAGATTATCATGAAATTATGATACATCAAATATGATGAAACAAAAGTTACCCGCTGATTACATGAGGTTAGTAGGTCCAATTTTTTGTTATCCCAAGCAAAAGCCCCTTGATTTGAACTTGATTAAAGCTTGTTTATGAGTTCTTAGGGTTTGGTTTGCAAGAGGGTGTTTAGAGCGTGAGTTATGAGCAGGGAAACATATTCCTTGCATTTTATTCAAGCCTACAAAGCCAACTTTAAGGTTTTGGCAGGTTTAGCCCCTCCACTTCTGGATTTTGTCAACTTTTGCTAACCCACTTAGTTTTATAAAGCCCTTTGCATTGTTAGTCACCTATCGTGACTAACGAGGTTAATTCCCAACTATTGTTTATCCGAGATTATTTAGTATTGTAAATTGGGATTTAAGCAGGTTATTACCCTTATTAGCGTAAACGCTAATTATCAAATTTTGGGGTGTTACATTCAATGCTTGTATATATCAAGAGAAATACTGTATAGTCAAACAAATAACATTTTTTGTTTAATAAAACAACTTGCGTCTGAAACAAATAACATTTGCGTTACTTATTTGTGGCACATTCAATGCTTGTATATATTAAGAGAAATACTGTATAGTCAAACAATATCATACGCAAGTTCATTTTACATCAAAACGCAACTTATATTCAAATAAAAAAACCAAGCATGAACTTCATTTTGCGTCTTAATATGGCTTACACATTACAATATCTAGCTTCATATATATAAATCATCATTACAAAATATTTCTTCTTTGAAACAGGGTTTTTTCATAATCCCTCGCTAAGGATCGCTAACACTTCTTGTGGATTGTACCACACATCATTGTTTATGTTGTTGTCCCCTTCTTGTTGTTCTTCCATATTCACATTTTGTTGTTCTTGAACATTATTATTGATTTCAATAACAGCTTCATTTTCTAAATACCCTTCAAATTTCCTACTGGAGCATGAACTACATGGTTTCTATTCCTATGCTAATACACCAAACCATAACGTCTCTGACCTTGATCTTGGTTGTTAATGTTATTAAATGCGTCTAATACATCAATGTCTATTGCTTGTGGTATAGGATCATCAACAACAACACTTTCTTTTAATAAAAGTAGGGCATCAGCAGCATCTAGTTTATCTAGGTGCTATTTGAGAGAGACATAATGTTTTGACATTGTAATTTTAATTTTTGAAAGTTGAGTGATAAAAATAATAAAATCAAATAATCTTTTTATATAGAAGACGCAAGTGAAATGGTATGATCGTTTCATATTCTTTTATTATAATAAAGGTTAATTGTGGTAGATATAGTATAGGGTTTTTGATTAGTGTGTATATATTATTCTTTTTTACTGACACAACCGACTGATTTAAATTGCCAGTAAATCATGTCAGTTTTGTAATTATTAGTTTTCAAATATCTTAACTCTTAAGTATTTTAATTACATCTTATATAAAAATATAACGCAAGTACATATAACATTTACACGCAAGTACATGGTTCTTTAACTTACTGTAGAAGAATCAAACGCAAATACAAATAACTTTTTTACGCAAATAGTAGAAAAAACCCCTAAAAATTGAATATATTATTGGACGCAAATAAACATGTATTTGTTAAAAAAACTATACTATCATAATATGAATACTTATTAACAGCTTTTAATTGTTCAGCAAACCTGATTTTGGAGTTTTAGCCGGCCTATCATGGTTTCCCTTTGCTCGCCTTTCATTTTCAACTCCTGTATAGTATCATCTTGATTTGTTAAATCTAACAACTAATTACATGCAATAATATGCCAAATATTTTATATAAATAACTGATTTTGACTTCGACGCCATTTTTTGTTGTCTTTGATCGTTCTGTTTTTCTGATTTCGGAGAGTAAAAAAAACCCTAATTGTGTTTTGATTTGAATTGAGCAGACGGTTTTTGTTTGTAATTTTAGAAACTGAATGTCAGTTGAGTGATGTTTGTAATTTGCTCGCTCTTTTATTTTTTTTGGTCCAATTACTATTTTGCCCTTTTTAATGTTTTCGAAGAATTTAAGGACGCGTGTTTTTTACCATCATGCCCCTGATTAACCCCTTAATCCTACGATCCAAATTACTTCTTACATTTTGTACGCTAACAAACTTTTTACGTTAGCCTCTCCCAGAGGTTAAGTCATAACACACATTAGAATGTCCGTAAACGGTTTTCATCTACCTACCCCGATTTCATTTCTCAATTCAAAAGTCAACTTTATCACATAAGGAGACAAAGGAAGGGGATGCCATAATACTTTAACAACCAGATATATCCAATGATTGATTAGAAGTCTCAATTGGGCTTGGGCTTCTTGTTGAAGTGGAAATGGAGGCTACACACTCATCCATCACAACTTTGGGGCAGAGTCATTCAAGCAATTCATTGTAGTATAAATTGCCCCTTTGGGTAGAGGTGATCAAATCGGTTTTTTTTGCCAACCGGTTTCGGTTCCAAACCGGTTCGCTACAGTACCGGTTTTCGGCCGAACCAGTTTCGGTTCCAAACCGGTTCGGTTTTGGACCGGTTTTGTCGATTCGTAAGACCGGTTTCGGAGACCGGTTTCGGTTCTTAATCGGTTTTTTCGCGCACTTTTTTAAAAAAAAGGCCAACACAAAATATATATATTTTTTTACATAAAATTCTAGTTTTATTGATTTTTATAATTTTTTAAGGTGTATGGGTATAAATTTGTGGAAACATTTTTGTATAATTTTATTATATATATATATATATATATATATATATATATATTTTTAAAATATAAAATTCAGTTTTTTTAATAAAAATACCGGTTTTTCATACCGGTTTCAAACCGGGTTTTTTGAACCGGTTCCCAAACCGGTTCGGTCCGGTTTTTCTCGTGGAGAAGGGGAACCGGTCGGGGAACCTACGATTTTTTTTATCCTAGCACCGGTTTGGGTAAAAACCGGTTCCTGTAGGAACCGGTTTGGTTCGGTTCCACCGGTTTCGGTACTCAAACCGGTTTTTTTGATCACCTCTACCTTTGGGGTCCCTTGTAAAAAGGAGAAAACTGGTATTTGGAAAGATATCACACTGGTGGCTAAGACGTGGTGGCTAAATACGACATCGACCATATGTAGAAGAAATTCTTGATTCATAAGGAATACCCTGCCTCTTAAATCATCAACGCATTTTCTTATTTTATAGAGAAACAGTATTTGATTAATGTTTCAATTCCTAAAGAACTTTATTACAAAACTTAATAAAGTGATCAGGTAAAACAAGCAGGGTGTCCGTGCGATGAGACGAGAAACACAAACATTTCTAAGGGTGCGCATAGTTCGGTTCAATTCGCTTATTAGTCTCAACCGAAACCAAATTCATTGGTTAATCGATCTGATTAACCAATCGGTTAATTGGTTCAATTTATTTTGTAAGATTCTCGATTTTTAGTTCGGTTCAGTTAATTATTAATAATAATCAAAACCAAACTTGGATAAATTTTTTTGCTTGGCAGTATATGAAATGAAGGTATAAATATATGAATTGAGGTATAACAACTAAGAATATATGAATATACGAATTGTTCGGTTTCGGTTTGGTTAACTTCTGTTAACTAAGGGTACAAAAAGCGATAACTGATTTCAAGTTATTTCGGTTTTTTGGTTAATTCTATTTTCATATGATTTGGTTTGGTTTCTATTTTTCAGCTATTACTCATCCCTAGATATTCTTAATCACGTAACCTATGTCTGTGCGGCTGGTGGTGAGAGGGGCCGAATGGTAATAGAGCAACTCTTATGCCATCTGGGATGGTGGGGCAAAATCTAATTGAAGACGATGAGTCCTAGAGGGGGGGGGGGGGGGTTGATTGTAACAATACCGGAAAAGATTAACATGGAAAATATTTGCGGTGAGAAGAGCAAGATGCTACAAATGGTATTATAGGCATATCTATGTGGCTATGTCGTGCGAGATGGTAGGGCAAACTTCATTGAGGACGATGAGTCCTTGGGGGGGGGGGGGGGGGGGGGGTTGTAGTGATACCGAGAAGTTTAACATGGACCAGTGTAACTCTCTAAGAAAATACAATATCAGCCGTAGATATGAGAGATTCTTGGTTAAGAAGGAATACCCTACCTCTTAAATCATCAACGAGTTTTTCTTATTTCATCAAGAACCAATATTTGATCAGCGTTTCAATTCTTGAAGAACTTTATTAAAAAACTTAATAAAGTGATCAGGTATAATTAGTAGGGTGCCCGTGCAATAAGGCGGGGAACACACACACTTCTAAATGTGTGCATGGTTCGGTTCAATTAGGTATTTCAGTTATTAGTCTCATCCGAAACTAAAGTCATCGGTTAATAGGTCTTGTTAACCAATAAGTTAACTGGTTCAGTTTTTTTTGTAAATTTGTTAGTTTTTAGTTCAGTTCAGTTAATTTTCGTTAATAATCAAAACCAAACTTTGGCTAGATTTTTGCTTCGCAGTACATGACTACTCAAATCAAGAAAATAATTTTTTTAATATTCTAAACCTTGGTGAAATATATTTAAACTTAAAAACCAACACGAATTACAAGTGTGTGGAAGGTAAACAAGCAACAAGGTAAACGGGCAACAATCTGAAATGTCAAAAGTAAATTTAGCTAGATCGGTGATTAAGAACATACGAAGTACTCCAATTAAAATTCAAAATTTTGATTATTTCTTCAATATTCCCTACAGTCGTCGAACGCTCCAATTTTAGAACTAAGCTTCTTCCAAATTTATGGCCCTTTCTTCGGTCGACAACAAACCCTTAAATTAATCTCAGCCCAATTATGGTTCAATGCACTCTACTACTTTGTTGATTTTTGGCCCAATTTCACAGACTATTATCTGTAGCTCACTTAGATTTAGGTAAGCCCGTATCTGTAAATCTGCAATACAAATCTATATATACTAGTAAGATCCCGCGCGTTGCGGCAGGGCTATACCTGTAAACTTTTATTACATATATAATAATTTTAAACGAAAAGTCATCATGTATTCATGTGTGACAATTATTTTAGTGGAAGTCCTTTGATATTGAAAGCACGAATAAAATATAAAAATTAATGCGGGAGAATACTGAAAACTTGAATCAGAAGACAAAATTTCAGTCTCTAAAAAAAAGTAGTTAAATACTCTAATTGAAGTCATAAAAATTAAAGAATGGCGTGTGGGATTGGCTTGCCATCCCGTAGTCTACCTGGTCGATTTTGTGGTATATTCCCAAATATGCTCCGAACGTATATATGTCATTTCTCATGTTGGCGATTGTTTCGTCTAATGAGACGCCCATAGGTGTGAAGGAGAAGTTTGTGTTGTATGTGCGGATCAAAGAAACCATGATATTTGATCAAAGAAACCATGAGGTTGCTCTTGATTAACACAACATTTGTCTGATTGTAATTTTTAACCGTAAACTTTTATTACGTGCATTCTTGTTTGACATTTTTTTTTTTTTTGGTTTTGCTAATGACCGAGTCAATCACGAATAAGACGATGTCTATCTCTTTTATTGAGTTTGAATATGTTAGTCAAATTTTTATGTATTATTTTTTGTATAAGTTAATAATTCATTTAATTGTTGTACTTTTAAACTAAAAGTTATCATGTATTCTTATTGACAATTATTTTGGTTTTCCTAATGACCTAGTCAGTTACGAATGGGACAATGCCTATTTCTTTTATTTGAGTTTAAATATGTTAGTCAAATTTTTAAGTATTATTTTTAGTATACGTTAATAAGTTTTTTACAAGCTTTTATGAAATACTATTGCATTACAAATATAAATGCTAGATGTAATAACACTACATTATTGTTTGTCATTTATTACACTACATTATTAAATACTAAAATGTAGAGGGACAATATTGTAAATGAGAAATTATTTATGCATTAACACACTTGTACCAAATGCAAAAACAATGTTTTTATGTGTCTTAAAATTTAATGAAAATTACTATCTTGCCCATCCAGAACCTATTATATAGTAGTATAGATATATATATATATTGCAAAGGGACTAATCCTACATGTAATACTCTTATGCAATCTCTCCTTTGAGAGATGCCATATAGGATGTGATGTGGCAACTTTAAACCAATTAAAAAAATAAAAAATAAATATGATTTAACCTAATCTATTATAATCTTTAACCTAATTTATTAAATACCTAATCTATTAAATCTAAATATTAAACCTTTATTATTTTATCTCTCGTGTTTCCTCCCATAACTTTTAAACGTTAATATCTTTTATATACGAGATTTTTTAAAGAAAAAAATTACACCAAATTAACGAGAGTTTTATTATCTTTCCAACGAGTACCATAGTGCTATATAAAAATCGGAGAAAAAAATAACTATTTTTTGTAACCCGACAGGTATTGTGTCGGGTTTGGGATTAGTTTAAAAATAATTGTGGGTTTGGGTCGGGTCTGGGATTAGGTGATACCTGACCCGATTACCCGAAACAACATACCCAAATACCCGAACTACATACCCGATCATATACCCATGAATTTTTTAACGCATCACATAACCCTTGGACTAATGCGTTCAATATTTCAATAATTAAATTTTTTTTTCTTATTTCATGTTAGTTCTTTTTAGAATGATCGATTACAAACTACCGAATTCATTTGTAATGGCACTAGATTTATACCTCGACGCAGAGATTCATTTTTTTTTATATTTGAATATGATAACTTATGGCAGAGATTTGTTTAAAATAATAATAATAATAATAATAATAATAATATATTTTATTATGTTATATTAGATATTTCAACCCCGGACGCTCTCGGGATAAAAACTAGTGTATTCATAACTACACAACAACTAGTCTCAAGTTATCCATAAACAGGACATGGTTGGTCTCTGGCCAATTAAGCAAATCATGTTACGTTTATGCCTAACTTTGAATAAGTGGTGATTTTTAATAAATATTTATCAAAGTTGTAATATAGACATATTATAGAGACTAACCGGTTTAACGTGTACAAATTAATATAGGTGATTCTAGAGTTGTAAACAAAGGGTTTGGATTTACATACCAGTTTCCAACCCTACCCGATATCACACTTGAAACGTGTGACCTAAACCGACTCCAACTCGACTCAGACCGCCAAATTTTATATCGGGTCATACTCTAGTTATTGAAACCGGTTAGGACCCAAACTGATTTGAGAAAACTAGTTTCAACCCGACCAAAACCGTTTTGTATAAAATAGAGTTTATATATTTTCCTCGTTATTTGGTTGTTTATTTTGTTGACTTTGAACTAAAATCATCCCAACACTACATTTTTTAATTCACACGTCCGAGTGAATCACTTTGTTAAGGAGCCTCAAACTATTTTCATTAATAAACATTTCTCTCGGTACGTATTCGTCGTTTCATCTCACGAGCTCTTCAAAGCGATCACTCTTCTTATCTAGGTTTTTGTCTATCATCACAAACCATGAATTTGTCTTCTTGAGCCCTTTCATTTCTTTCGAAACTCCCCCCTATAAAAATAATAAATATATCAAAAGTAGACTCTGTTTCAGCAAAACAAATGTTTCACAAAATAATAATATATAAATAGGAAACATGGCTAAAAATGCAACTAACAACAGATGTAGTGTTTTTTTTTTTTTAATTATGATTCACATACCAAAGCATAGCTAAGAAGATTACAAATTTGGTGGTGCCTGACGGTTGCAGTGGTCATTTGTTTTTTAGATTTTGTTCCGAATCTGATCACAAACTTAATGCCAGATAAATGCATTATCGTAGTGTTACGTCATTTTTAATGACATCGTTATGGTTTTAAAGTGTCTGTTGTAGAGGTGCACAAATATGTTTGGAACCCTAAACCGGTTGGGTTGGCAAATAAAATGTTAAAACCAGTTCGGTTTTGACCAAGGTAGCCTTTTTGTTTAGTTTTTTGCGAGTTCGGTTTAGGTTCAAACCAGTTTCAATGAGAAGAATACAATCCAGTTAGAAACCAACAAGTTCATTGGGTTGAAATCAATTCCCTTAGTATTTGTTCCAAACTAGTTTAAGCTTTGACTAGTTTGGAGCATTTTTGAACTTTTTATTAGTTTTTTACTAATTCAGTTCGGGTTCAAACTGATTTTAAATGAGAGGAACACTAGCCAGTTAGAAACCTACAAGTTCTATCCGGCTGATACCCGATTGTCTTAATATCAATTCCAAAGACCAAACCGATTTCTACCTAGGTCGGTTCATCTTCATCGGTTTCGATTCTCAAACCGGTTTAAAATCACACCTCTAGCTAGTATAACAATACTTTACCACCCACCTTATGGTGGAGTGGTATGGTGGCTCAATGATAAAAGACATATGGCTGAAAGGTCATGGACTCGATTCTTGAGAGTGCCGGGTTTTACCGATTATTTCATTGTCGTGCTTTCGGGCGGATGGATGGTCGGGTTTTCCTCAAAACTGGTGGCTAGTGTGTCAGGGGCTTCGTCCGCCTGGGCAAAGGCCGGCTAAGGTTCCTTTAAACATTAGGAGCCGTGTACGAAGCACTCGGCTTCTATTTAATTGTCCTTTACAAAAAAAGTATAATAGTACTTTAATCACCTTAACTTTAAACATCCACACCAATCTCTCCCATTTATCTATAATCTATCCAATGAAGAGAAAAGAGAGACAACAAAAGCTTCATGATTCCCTGATCAACATACTCTATGCTCCACAAGCATCATCATCATCATCACCACCATCACAATCATCTCATCAACCCAAATTCAACCACCAAACCTTAAATGTTGCGCGGGAAATAATTAATTCAGATACCCATCATATCAGTTATATTATTATTCTTCCAATTATCCTAATACTTAATTTAGTTTATATTCTGATTAAATCTTACGATTCAATTATTATTCTGAATGTGGGTATTGCGTGCAGATACAGATGAATTGGAGGAAGAAAAACAAGAAGAAAGGAGTGAGGAAGATGGTGAATTGGGGTCTCAAAAGCTCACAAGAGCTCAGAGAAAAAGACTTCGAAAGAAGAAATTAAAAGAAGCTGCTTCTCACCGGAGACATATTATTGGACCCCAGTTGCCTCTGGATCATATGTGTGGTGATCGAGTCGATGGTGAAGTTGGTGATGGTAGTGAACATGGACATAAAGATGGATGTCTGGAAGGCGTTCGACGAAATGCCGCAGAGAAATAGAAGAGTGGGTTTTAGAAGGATGCTTAAATTTTAATGCAGAATTGTGGCTTATTTGATTATTTCGTACGTAATCTGTTAATCATTATGAAATACTGGAAAAAAAATCTGTTTTATTTATTTTTTACTTTTTTTATAGCACCATGACTGACAATAAGACACCTCACATCTTATTTTTACACCCACCTAAACGCTGCGTTATGGTCGACCCTGAAAAATCAGGTGTCCGGGTCAAGATGCAAAAGTTGTGCCCTTTAGCCTTAGCTTTAAACCTTAACGAAATAAATAACGTAAACTATTTTTTAAGCTACGATTAAAGAAGTATCAAATTGATTGATCAAATTTTATTTCCCACTTAGGTTGTAGTCTAACGGTAGTGGAAACAAACCCTCTTGGAGAGGTTGGGAGTTCGAATACCACAAAGGGTGAAAATATCAATGTTTTTAAAACCGGACCGGACATCAAACCGGATGAATTAACGGTTCACTGGTCGAACCGGTCAGACCGGATTTAAGAACCGAATAACATCATAGTTAATTAAAATATACATATAATAAAATTTAATACTACTATAAAATTTAAGAAACCTAATTAAAAAAAACTGGAAAGTACGTATAGTAAATTTTCTAGATTTTAGTTTTTTCATATTAAACTCCTTCCCAAAGGTCCTCAATTCTCCCCCACTTCCAGACATTTATCATTCTCGAACTCCCTTCCAAAACATCATCACACCTCAGGCTCTGTTATAGATCCACGATGATGAGAGTTTGCTGCTCAAATCCAGCAAAAAACGACATAGATCTGGTCCATATCCGGCAAAAACGAGGATGGGTTCATCAAGTCCGATGATATCCGACATCGGGAAGGCTTAATAACGCCGATTTCTCTCATACCCGGTCCAATCGTCTACCCGGTTCGCCGATTCAACCGTCAACCGTGAAAAAACCGGCCGGTCCAAACAACAAACGGTCTTCGGTACTCAACCGGACCGGCGGTGGATGCGACCGGCGGTGGATGCGGTTCCCGCTTAGACCGGTCCGGCCGACCGGCCGGTCCGGTCTGGTTTTTAAAACCATGGAAAATATAAATGGGTGAAAGTTTGGCAATTAAAAAAAATTGTTTCATAACAAAAATAAAAGTTAAAAAGAAAGTCAAAACAAACCGGTAAAAAACAAAAACAACTAAGCGCGAGCCCTTTTTATTTTATCTTCTTGATCCTCTTTAGTCCTACACTCATAAACATGCAATTTTTTTTCTCAAACCATTTCATTTTTTTTCTTTAAATCTTAACATCTCTTAATATTTCTTTACTTTCTGGTTTATATAAACTATCTTTTACTTTGATTAATACTTGATTAACAATTTTGGAGTTCAAACATACAAAAATCCATCGAATTAAGGACATCACTGTTAAGAAAACTTAGATTGTTGGAGGGTCAATGGGTCCCCGAGAAATGGGGCCCGGGCCGGGAGTCCTCCCCACACCCCTTAAGGGTCGACCCTGCATAACGCAATGTATCAAGTACGAGCAGTGACGGATCCATGATTTTTTTTCTTATGGATTTCTTTTTTCGATGGTTAGATTTCTCAAACTTGACGCTATAATTTTCGGGTTGGGCCGGGTCAGGTCGGGTTGTAAAAGATAATAATATACTATATGAAATCATTTCATATGCCCTAAAATATAAGTTTCTAACAAACTAAATCAAATGGAAATTTGAGTACTTTCCTTTTAGCATTTGTAACCTTACAAACTAACTAGTTCATTCACAATACCTACTTTTTCGCTTTATGTTACAACATCCACAACCCTCTAATTTCTAAGTTTCAAGCGGTTGGTACTTTTTATTGCAGCATAAATTATAGTGCCACCTAGAACTATAAAAATTTATGAATTTTTTCTAAAGCATAAGTGAGAATTTTGCATACCTATAATTCATCTTGGTTGGAAAATCACCATGCTCATGAAAAACCCTAATCCAACCCACATCCTACAAAAACTCAAATGGTCAAACCAAACACTTGAGTGCTTTTTGTTTTTGTCAGCATTTTTATAAAACTCAGCCATCATCAGATCATGTGTTTTATTTTTAACATATTTGTAAGCATGTTGGTACTACAAGTCATAAACATATAATATTAAAGACATCAGCAACCAAAAATCACATGGCATTTCTTTCTTGTTCTGCATACATAGGCAACTGCAAAAACTAATAAAGATAAATACCAAACATTGTTGCCAAGATCATGGAACATGGGCCAATTTAGCATAACCTCTAACACTATTCCAGGTTTTTGTGGTAATCTACCTTCTTCTAAAAAAGGGAAAATATGGAACACTATGCACTCAACATTTTTAACAGCTAGCAAAGTATTGAAATTGAAAAGGAGTTGATAAAGATAACCATACATGACTGAGAATCATCAACCATAAAAACTATGCTATGTTAGGGACTGTGGTTCCAATATATTTCTTGCAAAAAGCAGTTGGTAGCACTTGCAAAAAAAAAAATGAATAATTATTATTCAAATAAAATGTTGTTAATAAAGTATGAAAACATACACTAGCACGAAGAATGATCTCTTCAACCATAGAACTTATATCCCAAATGGCCAAATCTAAAAACGGATTAAAAGCAGGTAATAAAACATTTGAGATTTAACCGAATTTGTGAAAACAGCTCAAAACAATTATGTATCAATCTCTAGTTAGTGATTAACAAATGTAGATTGAATAACATTCAATATAAAGCATTTAATATATATGTTTTTCATCACCTGAGGTGGAGGCTAGAGGTGAAGGCTGCAGGCGGAAGACGCTGGAGGTGGAGGCTGGGGGCTGATGGTTAAGGAGGGAAGAGCAAAAATACGGTGGGTTTGTTTAAGTGAAACCCTATGTTTTAAATTAAAAAAAAAAGTAAGAATGGACAAAAAAATACAGCTTAGATGTAGCTTGCGGGAGTTGAATGAAAGATATTGAGATTAAAATGGGTGGCTTCAACCATTGGAACACTACACATACCTACTTATGGGTTCCTACTAAATTTATTTATGGGTTCCTTCTGTGTTTTATATATATATTAACACTAAAATTTCAAAACCGACTAGGTTCCTGGGAACCCATTCGAGATGATTAAATCTGCCCCTGAGTATGAGGTTATGACATGAGATGCAACTTGATATGCTGACTGATTCGTTGACTTCCAGTGTCACGGGAAACCCTAAACGCAATGTTATGGCCATAACGCTACGTATTACGTACGAGGTTTTTTGACTATCTGTTGAAGACTTGACTCGTGGAACCTACCTATTTTTTGCGTTAAGGCCATAATGCAACATTTAGCATTCCCAGTTTCTCCATATAACCCATTTCATAAATGCCGATGCTCATACGGGTTTTTTTTGTTCTTCACATTGTAATGTTGTGGATTAGCAACTACATTTTCGGTAAATATTTCTACGACTCTATTGTTCCCGATTCTTATGACGGGAACGCACAACACGACTATTCGAATTATGGATACAGCGGCAAACCATATCCCTGGGCTGAATATTCGTACGTTCAACAAAACATTTCCGACTACGGTTACGGTGGTGAGCCATCCTTCACCAAAACTAACTCAACTACATTTACGGTGCTGAGGAGAGCTTTGTACAAAAAAGTCTATTCCGACCAAGGAGACAGTGGTGATGAGGAGCAACCGTTTGATGATGCGAAAGGCTCTTACCCTTTTCCCATACGCTTCCAACCTTTATCACACTAAAAAACACCCATAAACCCCTTTTTTGCTTCATTTGTTGGATTTCGACTGCTAAAGGTTAGTATTTTGGTTCAATGCATTCAATTACACGTTTAATGTTTGATTTAGGGTCGGTTTGTGGGATTTGGGCGTTTTCTTGAACCGAAAGGAGTGAAACGTAGCGTATAGGGCATAAAGCTGTGTTTCACATCCTTTTTTAAACTTATTTTAATTAATATTTAAAAATTTAAAAAATTAAATACTTAAATTATAAACTAATTTTTTTAATTAAAATTAAAATTTATAGATGGATTTGGACGAGGAGATGTTTGACGACCGGACGATTACGTGGAGGACCCAGATCATCAATTTCACGAGATATCTTTCCGTTTAGCTGATCAGCGTTTTGAGATGTTTCTTGACACGTTCACGGTGCATTCGGGGTTGTACACTAAGGATGAGCTTGGTACAACTCTTACACAGAGGGGATCGTGGACTTGGACAGGCAGACCCTCATTAGTTTTTGGAGGGTTATTGATAAGATGCCCTTTGGCAAATCTTGGTCAAAGGATGGCGCCATCATAGATCCCTTATACATCTACTTTCACCGTATCATCGCCTCATCCATTTCCACGCCACTTTAGCTAGGAAAATATTAACCTGAGTGACCTTTTCTTTTTGTATTCTCTACTTCTCAGCAAGACATGCGCACTCGTAGAGTCTTTGGCGGGGTACTTTGCCACCGCACATCATTGGAGAGTCATGGGTTGCTGTACGGCAGGGCGTACATCACCGGCATAGGTCACTCACTAGGCCTCGTTCTTGAGGATAACCTCCACATATCCTCGGCCATCCCATCGACTACTTTAGGGCAGAACAACGTCCGGAGCATGCGGGTATTGCGCACCTTTTCCTGCATCGGCCTTCGGATTTGGATGCGGTATACATGTTAAACAAGGAAACTGCTTTCATGGACTTTAGATAATATATCTTGCAAAATATGGGCTCGAGATACCAAATCGATTTAATTGTATCCCAGTACCATCGCACCATCCACCGCTAAAGTCGTTCATCACCGGCCTCCATTTTGATCACTTCTTTCGATGCCGTGCCAAATGCCCCTTCCACAATTAGTTCCGCCTTCTCTTTCTCTAGCTCCACCACCCATACCCCTAACTCTGTATGGTTTCCGGCCAAGTGAAAATGAGAGATAGCATGACCAATAATATTGTGACATGTGGAACAATAATAAAAAAGGACCGTAGACGTCTAACTTGCAGTTATATAGTGAAGATCCAAAAGCTAGCACTTACCTTGTATGAAAGGTAGAAGATGACTAACTTGATAAGATCTCTTAGAATTGTACCTACAAAACTAACAAACCGTTAGGCTTGTTACAGGGGGCAGGGAGGGCCTCTCTGTAACCACCCTCCAGTGTGAGGATAAGTATCTGTTTAATGAGAGAAAGAGTATTTAGAGAGAGAGAGAGAGAGAGAGAGAGAGGTTCGGAGTGTGTCAGAACGTGTCACCTGTACTTTGGAGGGGGTATTTATACTAGTCAAAATGGTTGTACTTTCATCCGTCCTAGATGTACCAACCTTCGGAGTTTATGTTGTACTTGTAGGTTCGGATCCTTAGGGTGCTGATGAGCCACGACGTCTTGTAGGGAGTTGCGTCTTAGGGGGTGTAGTTCGGAGGTGAGGTTTTATACCTCTTCATGTCCCCTCAAGTCCATAAGTTGTTTACAACTTGGTGGAGTTGAACGGTCCTTGTAACAACCTGCACCCTTTGCTTTTCACAAATGTGCATAATTGGTTCCTCAACTATTTCAAAATTTTCATTTTTTAACCCTTGTATTTTAATAGGACCAAAATTCACAATTTAATAAAACTTATAATTTTTATAAGTAAAAGTATGCACGTTTTATACTCACATCTACACCCGAGCACGTATGTTTCAGACCTTGATACTCAAAGCCCTTAATTTTCGGTCCTAAAACAACCTAGAAACAGAAGGAAACAAGTCTATAACTTAAAATTGATTAAATTAGAAAAATTATTTTAGCCCTCGCGGTCCGCTAAGACAGTCCAGTCAAAGTCCTAGTCAAAAGTCCTAGTCAAAGTCTCAGTCAAAATCCTAGGCAAAGTCCTAGTCAAATAGTCAATTCATCTTAAAACCTTAATTTATTGTGTTGACCAATTTTAAAGCCTAATTAAATCCAAAACTAGTATAAAAACCCACCTATGACCCATTACACTTTGCACCTCTA
This sequence comes from Ambrosia trifida, assembly GCA_028751855.1. Lineage (NCBI taxonomy): Eukaryota > Viridiplantae > Streptophyta > Magnoliopsida > Asterales > Asteraceae > Ambrosia > Ambrosia trifida. The sequence continues at coordinate 64,205,651 of CM054126.1, read as the reverse complement.
AATCGATTGTTTCAATTCGATTAAACTCTCCCCCATGCCTTTCTTCTATAGTATATTACTTCTACATTTGAAGCTTTGATTATAAGCTCTCGTAATTGGTGAATTGAAAGCTGGATATTTTTCTTATTCGGTTTCTTTTCTTCTAAATTGGACTAGTTTCGTTGTTGAGTCTTTGGATTGCTCGCATTTTCACGCTCGCTTAGTCATCTAATTATTTGGCGAAAGTGAGTATTTCCTATCCCCTTTTTGCTTTTATTCATTTTTGGGGTGCTTTCATTCATTTTTGGGGTGTTACATGTACACTATTACAAAATACAAATACAAGTTTACATTTTCACAATACAATTCTAGTACTATGTGCATTTGCTTACAACGTGCTTTATGCTTAGACAATACATGTAGAATACATTTGTACTTAGTGAAATCATTAACATGGTACAAGCCGACCTTAACATTGGATAGCGCTATTGGATTGACAACCCGCCTAGGTTGATTCTCCCCCTTTTTCATCGGAGAATCCGTGGTCATTGTTAAGTTTTTATCCATTTATTGGATAAGTACACCGCCGTTCATTTTAGTACATTTATACAGTCACAGGATTGATTTCGCTCATTTGTATGATACATAGTTTACATAATTGCACTGTAGCGTTGCACTTGAGTTGTATACCGTTTTTCCAACTTACTATATGTATTAAAACTAGGAATGCTCACCAACATTTCTTATGTTGACAAAACCTATTTTGTACATGTTTCAGGTGCAGTTTGATCTTAGTTCCATTGCATTGGATTTTAGTGCTTGCTTTTAATAAGTTATTTCAGTTTTCATGTTTCGTTCAGACTTTTGTATTTTTTTTCATTTCATCTATGTAAGACAATTTAAATTATTCAATAATATATTTACATTTTAGTACCATGTGCTTTTGAACAATCGTCACTACGTGACACCTCGATGATTCCGCCATCGGTTGGGGTATTACAGATTGGTATCAGAGCCATGGTTATAGGGAATTAGGTTATTAGAATGCCTTTTAGCCTAGTCTATAACCAAGCTTACATTCACGAGTCCTCTCGTGTTTATTTCTCTTTATCCTATTATTTTCTTTCAAGATATTTTCGTTATGATTTTTTCTCGTTATCCTTTCGGTATGTTGTTTAAAGAAGAAGATACTCATATTTCACAAACGAAATGATATCACCAAGTTAGGAGTGACATCCATACCTTGGTGATTAGTTTCACTCCTTTATATTTTATTTATCTTAGGAATATATCTTTGTGATAGGAGTGACATCCACACCTCAAAGAGTATTTATTTCAAAAAGGAACTTAACCACTAAGCTGGGAGTGATATCCTTAACTTAGTGATTGGTTCATTCCACAATCATTTTCAATTTTGAAATACATCTATGAGTTAGGAGTGAAATCCAAATCTCAAGGATCTATTTTTGCATCTCGCTAAAGTTTTGGAATTCACTATTGATGGGGCACGTGTAATCTGGAAGGGTGAGCGCCTGTATCCTGAGTTTTCTGTCTAGGCCTGGTATTTCGTATAAATCCCAATCAGACGAGGGACCCGTATGCCTACCTGGGAACTCTTGAGATGAACATTCACTTATAGGCTAAAGTACGCCCCCACAAGTCACTAGGAAATTTCAAATACTTGAGTTACTCAAATTTTCCTATAGAAACAATTCCAATGTTTTATATCATTGATATTTATGTTTGTTTATCATTTGAAGATTCCATTTAATCACTTGATGTTTCATATGCCATTATTCATTGATCATTCGCTTTTGAATCCCTTATCATCAGTACTAAAACTTTTGTTCGATATATTATTGCATTAAAGCTTACACTATTTCACTTATGCTCATGATTTTTACACTATAAGGTATTACTCGTTTTGCGTTAAAACATTTTTACCCACGACTTAAGTTTTAAACTCTGTGTTTAACTTTGATGTCATCCTGATTTTAGGAATGTTGCGTCATCATACAGTTAAAAATGAACATGGTTTTTCCAAACTTATTATTTCAACCTGATTTATACCTTCATGTTTACAAACTTACTTGATCGAAGTCACAGTATATCCTCATATACCTATTACTAATATTGCTGCATCCAGTCTCCTAAGCCATAGCCAACTACCATTAGTTAGAACTTCTTAGTCAGACTAAACTCATACATAAATGCCTACCTACACGATACGCACCAGTACACTACTCTCTAAAATGATTAATTTGACAACTTATTCTATAAGTCTTTTCACAAAGCCTATTCGCCAAATTAGAACACACTTTTCATACACCTTGTGCCTTGAAATAAATAGCCCGCTATGAGCCCAAAGAGATGCCTTAACGATCCTGCAAATAAATGATCTTTCGATGTATAAATTTCGTAAAAGTTTGAAAATTTAAAAGGTTTCAAGTTTACTCAGTCTTAACGGGTAACACTTCGATTTTCTCAAACATTTCATAACAATTAAAAATTTCCGACTTTTCAACCCACAAGTTAAAGAAATGTTTATATACATAAAATTTTATTTTCCAAAATTCGTCAAGGTATCTGGGATCATTCACAACCTTCACATCATTTTAACTCTTGGTCTTTCGAAACACATTAGATTTACACACAAGTAATGAAATGGTTTCATCTTGCATTTTATAAACGTGCATTGCATATTTTACAAATCAAATGTAAATCTGCATGTTTTTATATAACGTATCCAATATATGTTTTCGGGAGGAATTTGCAACTAATAATATACCTTATAACACTTTTCAAACTCAACTTCTCGTAAACACATGAAAATGTGTACCTACGAAATCTTTTCAAGTGAACCTGTTTTGAACTTAAAACATTCTTCGGTTTCCAAAAAGTTATCCTCATACCAGTAGACTATACGTCTGTTCTGCGCACTTTCATTTACAGTAAATTTCATTATTTTTTTACACCATTCTATTTATAGTTACGTTCGTACATTATCTTATTATTTTTGTATTATTCTTTTGTTGGTAGTTATTTTCACGCGTTATTCGCAACTATTCTCGCACTAGTTATTAATAGTTATTCTTACAACACTAGTTTTGAGCATTAATTTAACTCGTTTACTTTCATTTTGTGCAAATTGTGCGAATTACTCGATTTACGTTATGCTATTCTTTCAATCGAAATTTTATGCTATACTTATATACTTACATGAACGCATATTTGGTATGCATATTTTTTTTGTTGTGAGCAAAACCCTATTATACTTTACATTATTTTGTTCATCATCATGACCAACGGACATACTAATTGATAGCTCGTATGAGATCTAAGCCAGTTCCCATGTACGACTCGGTTCAGAGTATTCCTCTAACCCAAGGGGAACGGTGTAATCCTTAGAGTTTATCAATATGGTTGTTTAGAGCCCAATGATGTGAACAAAAATTTACCGGTTAAGGGTGAACCTGAAAGGTGAAGAACCCCTAATCATGTCTTATACTTACACATTAATCTCATTACGGTTAAAAGGTGAACCTGAAAGGGGAAGAACCGCTAACCGCATCTTATACTTGAGCAGTATCTACTACTTAACACATTTTGGTTGCACGCATTGTTTCTTGTATTACTTATGTTAGTGTTATGGAAAAGCATAGTACCCTAGTGTAAGGTAAATCGATGATTACGGTCCGGAACGCAATCATGGATTTACAGGTACATGGGGTGGTGTGTGATTTTACTTAGGCTATTGGTAGACAATCAGTACGAGTCCAAAGTATCAGTAGTGTGGTGGGTTAGCTGCGGTACACCCTATATAAGCACGAGCGATACTGCGGGAGCGGACTAGGAGTCTGACCAAGAACCTACCCATTACTATCTCTTTATTAGATCGTTGACTATTAGCTAGCATTTTCGATAAGAATGTTCTTACACGAGCTTCAATTCGACTTCCTAGAGTCTTTCTCTAGACCATCCACACAGAAAACACAAACTTTGTATACTCTTACACTCTCTGTTAGTCGAAATCCTGTTGCACGTCCTTAATAACGTTCGGTCAGAAACTTCTCTAAAGTAAGGGAAACTACTATAACACTGCCCTGTCCTAGCCAGATACATACTTTTCCCAAACCTTGCTCATTATAAACTCTTAATTCTCTAACCTTGGGTCAAACTTTAAGGATTTTCAAACTCTTATTTTGGGTATTAAACAACTACTTCAAACTTTGTCAAATCATGGCTGATGCATTTCTTAAAATCTACTTGCCTTTTTACAAATGTCTTTTGTTTCATGGAAACCTTCACTTGATGTCCACTCAAGTCCATAAGTTGTTTACAACTTGGTGGAGTTGAACGGTCCTTGTAACAACCTGCACCCTTTGCTTTTCATAAATGTGCATAATTGGTTCCTCAACTATTTCAAAATTTTCATTTTTTAACCCTTGTATTTTAATAGGACCAAAATTCACAATTTAATAAAACTTATAATTTTTATAAGTAAAAGTATGCACGTTTTATACTCACATCTACACCCGAGCACGTATGTTTCAGACCTTGATACTCAAAGCCCTTAATTTTCGGTCCTAAAACAACCTAGAAACAGAAGGAAACAAGTCTATAACTTAAAATTGATTAAATTAGAAAAATTATTTTAGCCCTCGCGGTCCGCTAAGACAGTCCAGTCAAATTCCTAGTCAAAAGTCCTAGTCAAAGTCTCAGTCAAAATCCTAGGCAAAGTCCTAGTCAAATAGTCAATTCATCTTAAAACCTTAATTTATTGTGTTGACCAATTTTAAAGCCTAATTAAATCCAAAACTAGTATAAAAACCCACCTATGACACATTACACTTTGCACCTCTAAATCGATTGTTTCAATTAGATTAAACTCTCCCCCATGCCTTTCTTCTATAGTATATTACTTCTACATTTGAAGCTTTGATTATAAGCTCTCGTAATTGGCGAATTGGAAGCTGGATATTTTTCTTATTCGGTTTCTTTTCTTCTAAATTGGACTAGTTTCGTTGTTGAGTCTTTGGATTGCTCGCATTTTCACGCTCGCTTAGTCATCTAATTATTTGGCGAAAGTGAGTATTTCCTATCCCCTTTTTGCTTTTATTCATTTTTGGGGTGCTTTTATTCATTTTTGGGGTGTTACATGTACACTATTACAAAATACAAATACAAGTTTACATTTTCACAATACAATTCTAGTACTATGTGCATTTGCTTACAACGTGCTTTATGCTTAGACAATACATGTAGAATACATTTGTACTTAGTGAAATCATTAACATGGTACAAGCCGACCTTAACATTGGATAGCGCTATTGGATTGATAACCCGCCTAGGTTGATTCTCCCCCTTTTTCATCGGAGAATCCGTGGTCATTGTTAAGTTTTTATCCATTTATTGGATAAGTACACCGCCGTTCATTTTAGTACATTTATACAGTCACAGGATTGATTTCGCTCATTTGTATGATACATAGTTTACATAATTGCACTGTAGCGTTGCACTTGAGTTGTATACCATTTTTCCAACTTACTATATGTATTAAAACTAGGAATGCTCACCAACATTTCTTATGTTGACAAAACCTATTTTGTACATGTTTCAGGTGCAGTTTGATCTTAGTTCCATTGCATTGGATTTTAGTGCTTGCTTTTAATAAGTTATTTCAGTTTTCATGTTTCGTTCAAACTTTTGTATTTTTTTTCATTTCATCTATGTAAGACAATTTAAATTATTCAATAATATATTTACATTTTAGTACCATGTGCTTTTGAACAATCGTCACTACGTGACACCTCGATGATTCCACCATCGGTTGGGGTGTTACAGTCCTGATTACTGCTTAACAACTGTCTTTTTGGCCGAAGCACGTGGATGCATCCCTTGTCATGCATTCTGGATGGGACATGGCGGCTGTCTCGAGGCTTTTCTACCCGTTGGATCACTTCTGACAACTTTTTCAATTCGTTGGGATTTTGACACCTGGCATGCTGTTAGGGTTTTCTCTCACACTATAAAAGGGGGGAGGGGGTTTCTTTTTTCCTTTTTATTTTTTACTTTTCCCCAAAATCTTTTTATCTTCCACTTTGATTGCTGAAATCGCCCACCCTGTACGATCTTCTGATCCTGTCCCACTGTCACAGGTTCGTTCCCTCTTCCTTTTCCTTCGAGGTTTTTCTATTTTTTAATTTCTATTACAATGGTGAAAGGCGATAAGGACGTCAGTTTTTCCACTTTATCGAAGAGTAAATTTGATAAGTTCTTGACTGACTATAGGATCCCTTTAGATTTAAACCCAGTGCTTCCAACCCCTGATCGCCCTATTCATCCGTTCCTTGCTGGTAAATTTGGTTTTTATACTCAAGTGTGCGAGTTTGCTAATTATCGAGTTCCTTTAACAAAATTCTTGTTTAAGGTTCTTCAGTTCCATGGGGTTCATTTTTCACAAATGAATCCTTTTGGTTTAGGAAGGGTGTGTCGTTTTGAATTGAAGTGTAAGGCCTTAATGTCCAAGCCCGATGTTGGCGTTTTCCGGGCATTTTATAAGTTGAGTCAGGTGGGGGATTGGTATACATTTGAGATGAGGAGGAAGAAGCTAGAATGCCATGGCAAAGATACTTCTAGCCTGAAGAACTGCAAGACACAGTTCTTTTGGCTAGATGATAGATGTTTGCCAAAGGAGATGCTGACAGTGTGGAGATAAGATTTTGAATCGTCTGATTGGGAGCTTCCGGCCGACTTTGCCTTTGATGAGGTCTTATATAAGAAGCTTGTTGCTAACAAGTCTAACATTAAGAAGTATCCGGAGCATGTTCTGTTACTGGGGGGTGTTTGTAGGATCTGGGACGAGCTTGACAGATGGCCACTTATTATGTATAAGGATAGGGGTGAGGATCTTTACTATGACCTTCGACCTTTTTATTTGGTGCGAATCATAACCTTTGTTTTTTGTTTGCAGAGATGTCGTTACTTGCTGCTTTAAAGTTTGATGATTATGACAATTCGGATCTTTCCTTAACCAGCGAACCAATTGGGACTAACAAGCCTTTTCTTCAACAAACGGAAAAGCTTCAGTTTCTTGTTCTTCCTGTTGGTGCTGAGGGTGGTAATCTTGATAAGACTGAGGAGATCGGTGTTAGTGGTAAGGCTAGTAGGCCGCAAGACAAGGTGGTTGAAGGTGGTGAAAATGTTGGAAATGTTGGAAATGTTTTTTCAGGGTCTATTTCTTTGAAGCTTACCGGTTCTTCTAGCGTGCCCCCTACGGATGATGATGTGGGGGAAGATGTTTCTTTAGATCTGAACATCAGGGCTCGGAAGAGGACGTCTGAGCCTTCTAAGAAGAAGAAAAGTCCAAAGAAGGTAAAATTTGTTTGTTCTAGCACTCCCCCTGCTCCCCCGAAAAAGAACATACTTGATGAATTAGATTTACACTTGACCGGAGGCCAGTCTTCTCGGGACAGCGGTCCAGTGTATATGCATGTTCCGGGGCAGGAACTTAGTAATGTGGATGCAGGGAAGGGTGTTGATGACGTGTTTGCTGAAATTACCAACAGTCCTGTACGAACTCAGGTGGTGGATGGTGCGAGTGATATTTTGGAAATGAACCCGGGTAAGTTTACTGGTCATATTTCTAGTTTTCAGACGAGTGGGGAGATTGAATATGGTGCGTCCTATTCTCCCTTCTGGTTTGATACGGAGACGTTGATTCTTTTTAATCTTGTAGATCATCTGGATGATGCTATGGAGGTTGATCCGGCCACGGCCGAGGAGGTTTTTGTTCCTGACTGGGATATGAGAAATGGATCGAGGGTCGTGGATGCCTTATCAGAAAAAATGATGTTGTTCAACCTGCATACTCCAGCCGATCATGCCTATTATTGAAAGATGAAGGATGCTGATCTAGGTAATACCATGTTGGTGAATCAGGCCCAATCAAACTTTTTAGCATCGATAATGTATAAGAGATGGGTGGATTCTGAGTTCCAAAGGGCGAAGCTGATGAGAAGGACCCCATCTTGCAGTCATGGCAACCTGATCGACTCCCTGAAGAATAGCCAAGAACTGCCTCGTTCTTCCCAATCTACGACCGCTGCTGCTGCTGAAGCTCGTGACAAGCTTCAAACCGAAGTTGATGGAATTAAGAAGAAGCTACATGCAGAGGAGCATGCTCATGAATCTTCCAAGAGAAAGTATGTTCAATCTATTGAAGAACTGGAGAAACTTCTTGAGAAGGCGAAGGTTGCTGCGGACGGGCTTGTGAAAGGTTTTTCCTTCGCTATTTTTTACTTGATTACTTCATCCTCTTTCTATACTTGTAATAATTTTATTTTTCAGATAAGGAGGAGGCTCTAGTTTGGGAGGCGGATGCTTTGAAGTTGATTCATGGTTTAAAGGCCGAATCTCAACAACTGATGGTGGATAAGGAAGGTTTGATCCGGGAGGTAGATGACTTAGAGGGTGTTTGGGATTGCGTTTCGAATCTGATTTTTAGATTATTGTGTTTTGAAAACGCAGATAGTCAGTTTTTAGTGTTTGGGATTGCGTTTTGAAAACACAGATAATCAATTTTTAGGCTACCAAAATGCAGTAATCTATAAGCAGCTCCACCCCTGCTTTTCCAAAACGCATAATCTGTTTTGAATAATCAATCCCAAACACCCCCTTATTCTCGTTTAGGAGGTTTGTTTTGACTGAGGGAGCCATGTTGGTGGCGCAACATGTTCACAAGTGTTCCGAGATGAAGACGGTCGTAGCCAATGTCAATAATGCTATGAATTTATTGGGCTTCAACGGCGGGGTTAAAGCTGGGCATGCTGCGGCTGAGAAAGGAATTCCCCTAAACGAGGTTCCGAAAGTTTTCCTTAACGTCAAGCAAATGCTCTTGGATGCCGTTAAGTCATATGACGAAATCTCCTTGCCCGCGATAACCAAGCTTCAAGATATGGTGTCTGAGCCTGTGGAGGCTACCATTGAAGCCTTCAAGAAGCTGATGATTGTAGATGAATTGGAGCATGGTTTAGTGAAGTAGTTTCCCAGTTGGTCTTTCCCGTTCCTCCACATAGGTTCGGTGATTTTAGTTTTTCTTTGTGAAGCCCTTTTAAAACTGTCTCGTGCTGTACCACCCGTTCCTCCACATAGATTCGGTGTTTTTTAGTTCGCCTGTGAAGCTTTTGATAAACTTGTTGTAATTCGGTTGCATATGGATGCACCTTTTTTTTTGTAAGTATGGACCGAAGTTCGTTTTGGTAATGCATGTAAACTTGTAAGTTTCCTTGGGTTATAAATGGAAATATTTTGCTTGTTAATGCTTGTGAATATCTTAGACATATTTTTGCTTATTTTTTGCTAAGTATAAACATGTCATGTTAATACTTAAGGGTTTCAAAACTCCCCCATTTGTTTATATCATTGAGACTTATCATGCGTCCATGATTTTTATGCCTCGGTATAATTTATGTTTTAAGTGTTTCAGAATTATTCGTCCTTGACTACTTATAACATTCGAAGTAGAACGTTCGTTTTTCGCGTGTTTGTATTAAAAAAGTGCTACGTAGTCTTTGTTTTGGGGTATCTTTTAAGTTCGGTAGTTTTTCTTCCAAACTTGTATGATCAAGAAGTCCGAACGAAAGGGCCTTCGATGCCCCCATGTCCTAATTCTTATCCCCCTTCTAATGCCGGAGTATCTCTGTTCCGTGCACCGAAGCTTGTATGTTGTTTTTTCACATACGTATAAATATTATAGTTTTAAATATAAAAAAGCAATGAATATGCAAGGATCAACTTGTGTTTTATTAAATGAGGTATACCGCGTCTCATTATAAACAAAAGATACCTATGCGGAGAATTCACGTTCCGCAGTACAAATAAACAGGAAATGTGGGGAATTCACGTCCCACTTTTACACTTGAATTTAAAAAGTACCAACTTATAAGTTGATCATATCCTTAGATGTAACATTTTTTGAGATCCACTCCATTCCATGTTCGAGGAACCGCGTCCCCATCAAGGGTAGTGAGCCTGTAAGCTCCTTTTTCACCCACCGAAGTAACGACATATGGCCCTTCCCATTCGGGGCTCATCTTGCCTGGCTTCTCGGAACCACTGGCTTCGTTACTCCGCATCACATACTCTCCGAATTTGAATGTCTTTTCTCGGACCCTTGCATTGTAGTATTTTTCTAGGGTCCGTTTGTATTTTGCATCTTTGATGGCAGCAGCTTCTTGACGTTCTTCCAAAAGATCGAGATTGCTCCGAAGCTCTTTTTCGTTGTCACATTGATTACCAGTTCGGTGGGTAGGTATTCCAATTTCAACCGGGATCATTGCCTCCGTCCCATACGTGAGACTGAAGGGTGTTTCTCCGGTGCTTGTTTTGTTCATAGATTGTGCCCAAAGAACATTTGGCAATTCGTCGACCCAACCACTTCTCTTCTTTCCTAGGCGTTTCCTAATGCCTTCTACCAAGCTTCGGTTTTCCCTTTCGACCTGGCCATTTGCCTGAGGATGGGCAACGGAAGCAAAGGCTTGCTCTATACCCAGGTCGGTGCACCACTTCTTGATAGGGTTATGGGCGAACTATTTGCCGTTGTCACTGACAATTGTCATGGGTAGGTCGAACCTGCAGACTATGTTTTCCCATACAAACTTCTTTACTTCAGCTCCGGCAATCTTGGCTAGACGTTTGGCCTCTACCCACTTGGTAAAATAATCTACTGCGACTAACAGGAACTTGGCTTGACCGGAATATTTGGGGAAAGGACCAACAATGTCGATTCCCCATTTTTGAAAAGGCCATGCTGCGGATACCGGAACTAGCTTGTTTTTGATCCGAAGGCTCACTGGCAGTTATCACAGTTCTGAAGTTCTTCAAGTGCGTCTTGGTGCATACTGGGCCAAAAGTACCCGACATTCATGACTTTGGTAACTACCATTCGTGGTCCGGCATGGATTCCACATATTCCCCAATGAATTTCTTCTATGACGTACTTGGCTTGTACCGGGTCTAAGCATCGGAGTAGAGGTCCCAGGAAAGTCTTTCGGTACAAGATACCATCTACCACTTGGTATTGTAGGGATTTAACCTTGATCTTACGTGCATGTGACTTATCTGCAGGCAGTGTGTCATTCTTGATGTAGTTCAAAATTGGGGTCATCAAGGAGTCTGGAGTCCTATGCACCATGCATACTTCGGCTTCTAATATGGAGGGTGTGTTTAAGACTTCGAGCTTCAACTCCTGGGAAATGTGATCCGGTGTGTTTGCTGCAAGCTTACTCAAGGCATCGGCTTGTTTGTTTTTCGACCCGGGTACATGTTTTACTTCACACTTGTCAAATTCTGTGATCAAGCTTTTTGCCTTTTGTAGGTATTGAACCATGTTTGCCTCTTTTGCTTCATACTCCCCACCGATTTGTCGTGCTACTAACATTGAATCAACGTGTACCACTACCTTTCGGGCTCCGACCTTTTTTGCCAGTCGGAGTCCAGCCAAGAAGGCTTTGTACTCAGCCTCGTTGTTAGAGCTTTTGAAATTCAAACGGATTGAATACACAAGTTCTTGTCCCTCTGAGTCTTCAGTACTATACCAGCTCCAGATCCTTCAGAGCCTGAGGCCCCATCGGTGAAACTGCTCCATTCATTGGGTTCCGAAGGCATTACTACGTTAACTTGTTTCATTGTTAATTCGGTGAGAAAATCAGCGACCACCTGCACTTTAACCGGGCCTCTTCTTTTGTTTGTAATATCGAAGGCTCCAAGTTCGATTGCCCATTTGGCCAATCTGCCTGAAACCTCCGACTATCTCAACACGCTTAGTATCGGCTGATCAGTTTGAACTTCAATTTCGAAGGCTTGGAAGTATTGTCTTAACCTTCTGGAGGCATGTACTAAAGATAGTGCCAGTTTTTCCAAAGCGGGGTACCGCGTCTCATAGTCACGTAAGGCGCTGCTGACGTAGAAGATAGGCACTTGTGCTTTCAATCTTGTTACCATGAGGACTGAGCTGATAGATGCTTCCGAAGCCGAAAGATAGATGATGAGAGTCTCTCTCGGCTCTGGTGCGGTTAATGTTGGTAATTCTGCCAAACATTTCTTTAAATCATTGAAAGCTATGTCAGCTTCAGTGGTCCAGTGAAATTCTTTCGTGCTTAGATACTTTTTGAGAACAACTATGAAGGGTAACGTTCGCTCGGCTGCTTTTGACAAAAATCTATGGAGTACGACCAGCCATCCATTGAGAGTTTGAACCTCTTTTAAATTGCACGGAGGTTGCATGGTGAGTACTGCCTCGACCTTTTCTGGATTTGGCCGGATTCCACCTTTGGACATTAAGAAGCCGAGGAATTTTCCTTCTTCTAAACCGAAAGAGCATTTCTTCGGATTTAGCTTCATGTTTATTTCTCGGAGCTTATAAAAAGTTTCAGCTATGTCCTCCGGCAAAGCTTCTTCAGTTAAGCTCTTTATTACGACGTCATCCACATACACTTCTAGATTTTTGCCAATCTGATTCTTGAAGGCACGATCCATCACTCTTTGATATGTTGCTCCAGCATTTTTCAATCCAAATGGCATTTTCTTGTAGCAATACAACCCCTGATTTGTGACGAAGGTTGTTTTATCCTCATCAGGCTCGACCATTTGAATTTGATGATACCCTTTGTATGCATCTAAAAAGCACTTTAGCTTGATGTTGGCCACGGCATCGACTTTTAAATCGATTTCGGGTAAAAGATAACAATCTTTAGGGCATGCATCATTTAGATCTTTGAAATCAATACACATTCTCCAAGATCCATCTTGCTTCCGGACCATAACAGGGTTTGATACCCATGTGTGGTATTCAACTTCTCTGATGATATCTGCATCTAGTAAGAATTTTACATCATGGGCGATAGCTTTTACTCTGTCTGGAGCCATGCTCCGCTTCTTCCGTGCTACTGACTTTCTATGAGGTCGAATGTTGAGTTTGTGCTCAGCCAAAGATCTAGGTACCCCCGTCATATCTGACTGTTTCCAGGAGAATACATCTAAAGATGTAGACAATAGCCTCCATAGGGATTGTTGGTACTGAAAATCCTTAGGATGATTTTACCCTACATCCCTAATGTACCATCCTCAGGATGCTAAAGGACTCAACTGACTTCAGGATATAACAGTATTTTAGCATGTGCACATCCTGAGAATGAACTAACGTATTAGCTTTCTTGTGTATGATTGCAGGTACAACTAAGTTATAATATGGATTTACATACTCAGCAACGTCTATATTATAATCCTCAATTGAAGAAGTCAAGGATAGAAGTATAACTCATGGTCCAAGATTGAAGATGGAGTCAAAGTTGTAACCGATATACATTTAATATTGGCGACAAATAAGGAAACAGCTGGAACAATGACTAGCCGAGAAGAAACCGTTATCCAACGGCTACATTCTGTTGAAGACCTCCAACGTTCACCTGAAACAGCACTTAAGCAACATTGAAGGAGCTTAACTACTTAGCGGATCTCACGGGATTCTTTGTTTATTCTCATGTACTATATAAATGGGAGTATTGGACGAGTATAGGACACATTGCTTACACTATATCTGCACACATACACTTATCTGATTAGAAACACTCACACAATCATTGTAATCTTAGTACACTCGTCCATTTACTCATCCAACGTTGTACCTTTTTACCAAATTAATATTGATAAACAGAGTAGGGGCCTAGTCTCCTCCCGAGGTATTATGCCGGCGATCTACAACTGATCAAGGGCTTTCCTCATAGATCGAGTGTTGTTCTTTGTGTTATACTTCTTTATATGTTCATTATAAACAGTTCCATCCCGAGGATATAACTGTCTATCCCAAAGCAAAACTAAGCCATCCCGAGCATAGTTGTCACTTATTTACTTCTTTTTGCATCCTGATTAAGTATTTTCAGAATATAACTAGTTCTAACATACGAATTACATTTTTAGCACTCTACCTCACAATTTCTAATTTGGAATACAAAATTATTTCTACTAGGTAATTTTTGACCAAAAACATGGATCTTTTGACATCTTCCGGTAGCTGAGTACCGATAGTGATCTTCTGTTCCGGGAACGTAGGATGAATAGACCATTCTTCTTATGTTCTAACTTTGGATTCTGTCTTGCCAGGGAGGAGCTGTCCTAAGGACTGCCGAACTTCTGCTCCACAAAGATCAGATTCGATATATAATGTGGCAACACCTGTTTCGTTAGGAAATTTAATGGCGCCATGAATTGTTGAAGTGACCATGTTGAAGGCTTTCATTCCTTGTCTGCCCAATATGATGTTATGAACTGAAGGTGCCCGACCACTAGGAAAGTGAGAACGACTGTTCTTTGATTTTCTTCAGTACCTAGTGTGATGGGTAGAGATAACTGACCTAGTGGATGTATGACTTCTTTGGAGAAACCGATTAGTGGCATTTGGATGGGGAGGAGCTTGTCTTTGGTAGCCGGAGCTAGCTGTTGGTAGCATTGGTAGTTCATAATCTCGGACGCACTACCGTTGTCTACATAAATACGTCACACCTTATGACCTGCGACTACTCCGAAGATTACGATCGGTGCTTCTTGGGCTTCCCTTGGGTCAATGGGTGGAAAAAACATTAACTGTTCCATCCATGGTGCTGTGTGGTCGTGACTTCTTTTGACACCGTTTCTTGGGGCAACTCGAATCATATGGATCTCCGCCTGGTTGTTTGGATTACGAATTTGTACAGCGACTGGCTTTCCTTCTTTCAAGTCGCGTAACAAATGTGACAGTTTTCTTCCTTGCATGCTTTGTCTATTTCTTGTTTTAAAACAATCATCAGTGTTGTGGCCTTTAGCATGGTGGTACTCACAATATTTTTTGGTGTTTCTGTCTGAAGTGGGTTTCTGCTTCGGAGGGGTGGGAAAACGTATTTGCTCGGTGCTTAAAATTTCACTCGGTGTTTTGCTGAGATCCGAGTAACTAGTACTTCCGAAATTGCTTCCTGAAGAGCGGCCAAAACTGGACTTGTCATTCCTATCATTTCTGGAGTATGGTTGTGGTCAATGCTTCGACCGAGAATTATCTGTTTCGGGCTGCGCTGGAGCATTCTTCTTCCAAGAGTTCCCTCTGGAGTTTCCTTTGTATTCACTATCTCCCATTTGGCCGCACGCACTCTTACCCCTGGCGAAGGCTCGTGCCCGTTCCATTAGTTCTTCCATTGTTTTTGGGAGATCTCGTGCAATTTTTCCACCATTGGAATGCTTCGTACCCCATGACAAAAGCCTGATATCCGCAGCTGATCGACAGCTTCGGATATTTGGATGCTTTCTTTGTTGAATCGATTGATGATTTTTTCTAAAGACTCACCATCTTTTCTTCGGATATTATGAACTTCTGTGATATCTTTAGTACATCGTCTTTGCTGGGAAAAGTTCTGTAAGAAATCGCCATAATTCTTTCCAATTGGCTATCTCTCCGACAGGTAGACCGTCGAATCATACTCTTGCAGCTCCGGTTAGTGTTTGATCAAACATGTGGCACCATGTTGGCATGGGCCATAATTCTATTTCCGTGGCTCCACCGAAATAAAAAAACATGATCATCCGGATCTGTGGTTCCATCATATTTCTTAACAGTTGCTGGCATCTTCAGCTTAGCTTGGAGTGGAGCACTAGCTATTCGTGGAGTGAACTTCGAGTACGAAGTCATGTAAGCTGGTCGATACGGAGCGGTAAGCTCGTCATCGATATTGTTTGAACTTGATTTTTGCTTGACTGGCATTACTAGTCCGGCAGACATTGGACCAGTAGATGTGAGTCCAGTTGGCAACGGCCCGGAGTATCCAAAGGGCATGAGATAACCATAAGGTGTTTGAAAGGAGATTGAGGTAACCACAGTGGAGTATGTTGGGAAACTAGCTGGATTTGACATCGTAGTTGTGGAAGTGAATCCTTCGGAGGGGACTAGATTGACCAACACACTACGGAGTCTTTCTTCCTTATATTGCTGGTCCTTTAATTTCAATAAGGAAATCACAGTTTCGTTGAAGGAAAGTTTCATCAAATCCTACAGATATGGTTTGCACGCCAGTTGTGGCAGTGGCCATATCAGCAGTGGAAACGATTGTTGTTGAATCTATGAATACGTTGGAATAACCAGTTGTATTCTGCTCAGACGTAACAACATCATTGTCTTCTTTGTTTGTGATGCCTACAATATTTAAATTTTCTATAGCCATTCTAGATCTATGTGGAGAGAGTAGATCTGCAAAAGGATGGCGCCAATTGAAGATCCAAAAGCTAGCACTTACCTTGTATGCAAGGTAGAAGATAACTAACTTGATAAGATCTCTTAGAATTGTACCTGCAAAACTAACAAACCGTTAGGCTCATTACAGAGGGGCAGGGAGGGCCTCTCTGTAACCACCCTCCGGAGTGAGGATAAGTATCTGTGTAGTGAGAGAAATAGTATTTAGAGAGAGAGAGAGAAAGAGAGAGAGAGAGAGAAAGAGAGAGAGAGAGGTGTTCGGAGTGTGTTAGAACATGTGTCACATGTACTTTGGAGGGGGTATTTATACTAGTCAGAATGGTTGTACTTTCATCCGTCCTAGATGCACCAACCCTCAGAGTTTATGTCGTACTTGTAGGTTCGGACCCTTAGGGTGATGATGAGCCGCGACGTCTTGTAAGGAGTTGCGTCTTAGGGGGTGTAGTTCGGAGGTGACGTTTTATACCTCTTCATATAGTAATATGAATGCTTTGCAAGTGTGAGAGTTACTAACACGACATAAGTTTAATACGAAGCTAATGTTGCCATGTTTTACCCCTCTAATGAACAAATTGTGAACTTGTTGAATGGTTTGACAAGTTTAATTAACGGCTAGTTTTAGGGATGGCAATGGGTCGGGGTTGGGACGGGTTTAGGTAATCCCAACCCCATACCCGGTTAGGTATGCTTGTCCCAAACCCGACCCAAAACCCATCGGGTTTGTGTCGAATAATTACCCATCGGCTATCGGGTAAACCCGCGGGTTTCGGGTAAACCCATTAATTTTTAAAACTTATCCATTGAGTATATCCTACCAAAAACCCGACGGATATCTATTAGGTAACTATTAACCAATTACATTTAACATTATTAAATATATATCCAAATGATTACAATGTATAAATATAAAATAATTAAATCATATAAAAACACTTAAAGACATAGATAACAAATAGTATATACTAATTTTTTTTTTTATAATTTTTAGCACAAGATGACAATCTAGATGGACAATTAGATATATTATGCATACACATTTAAAAAGATATATTAGAAATTATATTGAGTATCTAATCGGGTAAATGGGTATATGTTATCGGGTAATTAGGTATATCATCAAATATCAAACCCGTCCCAAACCCGCGAAAAAAATAAAAACTAATCCCATACCCGGACCTATACCCGATTACCTGAGCCCAAACCCGTCCCAAATGTATCGGGTTTTGTGTTTACCCATCGGGTTCGGGTTTGATTGCCATCCCTAGCTTGTTTTCATATAGACATATTCAACTAGTTTAATAAACCAGGGTGATGAGTCAAGCCATATAATCTTAGAACAAAATATAAATAAATATATAGAGTTAAGATCAAATACAAATATGCTTAATCTACTAAGCATGAGAAGCGAAGGGGAATTTTTTTTTTTGAATTTTTTTCCCATCTGCTTAAACATGCTTTCTAAATGAATAATATAAAAAATTAATTTTTTAGCGTAATTACGTCATTAGAGTAATTACAGTAGTTTACACTAAAGTAATTACGTAATTACTCTACACTAAGTTTTTTTTAGATTTCAGTACTAAATTACATGTTTGACAATATGGAAAAAGTTCAGAAAAAATAAAAAAATAAGCCCCTTCACTTCTCACGTTAAGGGTTATTTGTAGGATAAAAACCATTTATACAAGAACCTTCCTCTATATTTTATATGCTTAGCTTGTCACTCTAAAAAATATATATGTTGATGAAATTACAAGTTTGTAGATTCTATGAGACCAGGTGTAATTGAGTTTTGTTTGGGCGTCGACGGGGAGAAAAATGCCCCAAAACGTCAGGCTACACTGCTCCCTTAGGCATTTGGGGCATTTTAGGCGTATGAGTGAAAGACCAGGCGTATTAAGGGTCAGGCGTACGAGGGAAGGAGTAGGAGGGAGTTACAGGCGTAGGAAGAAGCTTACAGACGTAAGAGGACCGAAACACATGAACAAGGTTGATTGTGTTGAATTTTGGTGAAAATGAAGGTTTGGATGATCTAAATATCAGGTTGTGTGTGGCATTTGATCTAGAACACGAATCTAATACCCAAAACACTCCAAAAACATGAATTGTAATCCAAAATCATCAAAAATCACTAAAAACACAAACTAATGGTTTTTTTTTAATAAAAAACTAAATCTGGATTATCTAACATTGTTTTTCATATAACTTTGATTCATACACTTTCTAAAACCGATTTAGAAGTTAAAACAACAATCAGATCTAACAATTCAATCCATAATAAGAAAATCAACACAAAAACCCAATAATAACAAAAAGCCCAATTTTATCAAAATTTTTTGAACAATTGTTTCAAAAACTCAGATCTGATGCTAACCAACACTAACAACACGCATGAGATTGAGCCATAGCTCTGATACCACTTGTAGGATCGTGATTCGGATAAGAATTGAGATATCATGAGCGTAGCCGATCTAAAGGTAGAATCAACAGATCAATTAGTTGTTAGAGGTGTGGAATAGTGATAGAAGGATAAATAGATGATAAACACACACACACACACACACACAAATCAAACACAAATTGGGCATCACTTCGTAATAACTTAGAGCAAAAGTTAAAAAGTTTGGAGACTAAGGGCCATATTTATAGGGGAGACTCCTACGCCTGGGGGCTTCCAGGCGTAGGACTCCTCATACGCCTCTAAGGTCCAGGCGTAGGACTCTCCTACGCCTGGTTCTTTACATGCGTTACAAAATTAACCCCTAGAACCCCGAAATGCCACCCTTTACACCTGAAACATATAAATATGATCCTAACACTATATCGAAGCTATGGACACGCCGAAGGGTGCACTAACATAAGCAAATAAAGATTACTTTGGAGGCGGATGACCTTTTAGGAATGTCTGAATCTGAGTGCTTGTTGGTGGCTAAAGTTTGAGAGGTAAATATGTTGGCTAAATTATACTTTTTTGTGTCATAAATGAGGTTTCTTCAAAGTAGATACAACCTATGAAGGTGGATTGTGCGTTTGGTTAACTTTCAAGAATAAAGATTCTTGTATCAATTTTGAGCAAATGAAGTGACTAAGTTTTACTTTTTTAATCTTCAACCTATTCAAATTGACGGTCTCCAACAATTATAAAAAAGGTAGTTGAATCTTGGGGGAATTATATTTTTCGATGAAGATACGAATGAAGGTTTGGCTAGTGGTTGCTTGTGTATTAGGAAAAAATTTAAAGGATATTTTTGAAAATATTGTGGTCACAATTGATATATTAAATTATGATGTTTTTATGAAAGAGTTTGTTGAACACGGTTTCCAACGTTTCAGAAGGTGATGAGAATGAAGTAGTTGAATAATTCTATGAAGTGTATATTTTTTAACAGGAACTACAAGCACTAGTATAGGGATTTTTACAATTAGGAAATACAAGGATAAAGACAAACAATAAGGGAATGCACTAAATACATATTTACAATATAAATGGTTGGGCTAGAATTATGCAATGTCTTTAATATAATGGTCAAAGATAACAAATGGTTATTCATTCCGTATACACCCCCGTAAGATGGAGGACCCATCGAATACTCCTAACTTGGATCGATTTTGAAGAAAAGGTGCACGTAGTAGTGGTTTTGTAAGCATATCTGCAAGTTTATCTTGTGAGCTTATGTGGAGAACATGTAATTTGCTAGCTGAGGCTTGTTCACGAACAAAGTGGTAGTCAAGCGCAATATGCTTCATACATGAGTAGATTGGATTAGCACAAAGGTAGGTTGCACCGGTGTTATCACGGGACAGTGTTGGTGCTTGAGCTAAAGGAAAGCTTAGTTCAAGCAGTAAGTGTTTGGTCCACAGTAAGAAGAGATTTACGGTTAAGAAAGAGTCATGATGATTCGTCCCCTTTAAGTAACGAAGGACGTGTTTAAGGTCTACCCAGTGAGTTTGGCGGGGATTGTGCATGAATTGATAAAGTTTGTTGATGGCAAAGGAAATGTTCGGTCGAGTAAAGGCCAAGTATTGAAGATAGCTGACAAGTTTTCGGTACGGAGTGACATCAACAGAAGGGGATTGGTCATTGGAATAAAGAGGTACGGTGGTAGTGAGAGGAGTGTTGATGACATCCTTGGCATCATCCATTTTGAATTGTTAAAAGATGTCTTGAATGTAACGATGTTGAGAAAGAATTAAACTTGATGATGTGGGAATAACTTCAACTCCAAGAAAATGATGAAGCATGCCTAGGTCCTTAACAGAAAAGGTAGTACTTAGGGTCTTAACAAATTGGTCTAGAATTGTGGTGTCATTTCCCATAAGAACAATGTCGTCAACATAGACCATGAAGTAACAAGTGACCAACTTTTGTTTGTACATAAAGAAAGAGGCATCAACTAAGGATTTACGAAATCTATAGCGAAGAAGGAAGTTGGTGAGCTCAATGTACTAGGCACGCGGTGCTGTTTTAGGCCCTAAAGAGATTTTTTGAGTTTACAAATGTGATGGGGAAATTGAGAGTTACCATAACCTGGAGGTTAAGTCATAAAGACATCCTCATGAAGAGTGCCATGAAGGAATGCATTATTGACGTCAAGTTGTCGTAGGGGCCAATTTTGGGTTAAAGCAACGGAGAGAATAGTGCAGATGGTGATAGGTTTGGTGACGAAACCGAAGTTATCAAAATAATCTTTTCCATGTTGTTGGTGGAACTCTTTAGCAATAAGACGCGCTTTATATTTGGCAATGAAGCCGCCAGGGTTGCGTTTGATTCGGAACACCCATTTACATCCAATGGGTCTGTGAGAGTTGGGTGGCACAAATTCCCACATTTAATTTTGGATAAGAGCATTGAATTTAGAGCCCATAGCATGACGCCACTATGGGTCTTTGGCGGCTTGAGTATGAGTTGTGGGTTCAAGTGTAGGGGGTAAGTGTGGTGGCATTAACAAGGTTGGGATTGTAATATTTGGGATTTTGTTTGCGAGTCCGCAGAGGATGGGATGGGGTAAAAGGTGGTGGTTGCGAGGTTAAGGGATATGTGTTGGGATCGATGGAGGTAGGTGTGTTTGAAATAGAGGGAGCGCTTGTGGAGACATTGGAGACGAGGGAGTGGAAGGTTGAGGTGAGGTGTGAGTTGGAGAGGGGGTTGGTGGCATAGGGTTATTTGAGGAAGAATTGGTGGGTTAAATAGGTTGGTGTAGGGGCATGGTTGGAGCGAAAGGAAAGGAGTTTGAAGGAGGGTTAGAGGATGGTGTAGAGGATGGTGTAGGTGAGGTAAGTAAAGTGGTTGAGGACGTGGGATACAAAGAGGAGGTGATGGTAGACGATTTGATTTGAAAGGCATCCGGTGTTCGTAGCGGTATTGGGGAGGAACCATTTGAGGTGAATGGGAAAATATGATCAATGAATTCCACATGCCACGAGTGGTATAGATGGTGGGTTTGGAAATGGAATAGCCTAAGAAGAGACATTATTGGATCAAGGATGAAGTTTGGATGGAGCATATGGTCGTAGCCACGGGTAACATAAGCACCCAGAGGGTTTGAGTTTGGTGTTGTTAGGTGGGTGGTTTTAAAGGTTTTCAAAAGGAGATTTAAAGTCAAGGATTTTGGTGGGGAGGCGATTGATGAGATAAATGGCAGTTTGAAATGCATGGGACCAAAAAGTATGAGTGAGGTTGGTGTCACACCCTGGTCAGAGGACCCCCTGGCGTGCGACGTGTTGGTACCTGGATATAATTATTTATTTATAGATATTGCAGCGAAATTTATTGTCCCCAAATGAGCATAAAGAAACTTTTTGTAAAAAGAAACTTTGATATATATTTTGGGATTTAAAAACCCATAGTACAAAATATTTATTCAAAAGATCCTGTCATAACACAGGTTTACAACAACAAAAAAAAAAGAAATAACTTTCTTAGGCCTGAGGAGTCGATATATCCCTTCAGCGTTTATTCCTGTATGTGTATATAAAGCCACCAGGTATCTTATGCCTAGGGAACCTATATATCCTTTCAGCATGCACCCGAGCCTAAAATATATTTATTCATCACTTGAAAATGTTTTTAAAATAATACGTCAGCAAAAACTGGTGAATAGCGTTTATGTGACACAAATCATTTTATACATGCAGCATATTAAATTGTTTAAGGATAGTTGGATTTAGTAATCTACACATTCAGAATAACTATTGTATACACTGGCATAGGAAATCAAGTAATCCGCAACTTTAAGATGCACTACTATCGGTGTCTTTAAGTGTTTTACGCCTCTGGACTACTGCTTTATTTATTCCAGACCCACTAGATCATAATCATCGTGTGTGTATTATTTAATCAAATCATACGTATACATTATAGCCTGAGTGTTATCTATAGCTTACCCTCTACGTTTTAAGCAATCAATATTTTGCATGCGGGTTTTGAATATAACAAAACAGTTTATAAAATTTTAAAAGCAATAAACGTATTCACATTGGCAGTATATAATGTATATATGTGTGGCCCTTGGGGGGGCAAAAGTAAAGTTGCACTAGTTTTAACGTTATTTTACTAATTTTGTGAAAATAACGTTAAAAACGACGGACGATTAATCATGCATCATGTGGTGGCGTTGATAGCCAAAAGACAAAGGGGTACATGCACCGATCTGGTTTGTTCTGATTGCTAAGTGTTATGTGCCTTATGTCCAAGGCTTGATATCAAACCACATCGAGCCGGGGGTCTCACTGGAAGCAGCCTCTCTATTCTTAGGGGTAGAGGTAAGGCTGTCTACATCTTACCCTCCTCAGACCCTACCTTAGCTTTGCTATAGGTGGGATTAACTGAGTATGATGATGATGATGATGATGATGATGATGATGACATTGGCAGTATAACCACGCCACTAGATTTTTGGATATCAGTCTGGTTGAAAGCGGGTATCACAATGCCAGGTTGGATCTTCACTTAATACTATATTATTATTATTATTGCTTTATAAGTGTAAAAAGTTTGATGTGAAACTGTGAAAGGAACCGTTCAAAATGGATGCTTTATATAGTGCAATTTTTTCGTGATGGCCAAGCAATTCATAGGTATAGGTTTGATAGATGTTTTCTCCTGAAGAATTTGATAGTAGTAAGTTTTGTAAGAATTCATACCACGTGGACTCCCAATGTACATCTCAATAAGCTTGGGCACCAAGTTTATGATAATAATCTTTAATGTGATGTGTAAATTTTATCCTTAATTCACAAAATAATACATATATGTATGAATTTTAATTTTAGTGTTAATATTGTTATTAATTATTATTATTATTATTATTATTATTATTATTATTATTATTATTATTATTATTATTATTATACGGTCTCTTCTTAAATGCTCGACTACACACCTTGTAATTCTAATGGACATTCTACTTATTACGAACTTATGGTACAAGACTTACTATATGAGTGTCATACCTACACTATAATAAATAGGGTGAATATTTTAACCTATATACATCAAGACACTATACAAGACACTAAGCCAGTAGCTCAACTAGTTAAAGTTATTTCATAATTTATGGGGCCGTGATTAAATAAAATTTCAAGGTGTTCATCCTCCCCACCTTTATTCAAATCTCGTCCTCGAGATTTATTGGAACAAATGCAGATATTTCTTCACCATTTCTGACTCTAGTTCCTATGTATATTCAGAACCGCGTCTCGAGTTCCATTTTACCTTGACTAACACTATCTTCTTTCTCTTTAATTTCTTTTCTTGTCGATCTTCAATTTGTGACGGTTGCTCAACAAATTTCAAATTTTCATTTACTTTAACGTCTTGTAGCGGTATTACTAAGTTTTCATCTGCAAAACATTTGCGTAAATTGGACACATGAAATACATCATGTACTCCACTCATTTCTTCTGGAAGTTCGAGTTGATAAGCGACTGGCGCGACTCGTTTCAAAATTTTGAAGGGTCCAACAAAACGTGGACTTAGTTTTCCTTTCTTTCCAAATCGTACTACGCCTTTCCAGGGTGAAACCTTCAATAACACTTTATCTCCAACACTAAATTCCAATGGTTTCCTTTGTCGATCTGCATAACTCTTTTGTCTATCTCTAGCAACTTTCATTCTTTCACGGATCTGTAATACTTTATCAGTTGTCTCCTGAACTATTTTAGGTCCTGATAACTGACTCTCACCGACTTCAGACCAGCATACACATACAGGTGTTCTGCACTTCCTACAGTATAAGGCTTCAAATGGTGTCGCTTGTATGCTTGTGTGATAACTATTGTTGTATGAAAATTCTATTAGAGGCAAGTAATCATCCCAACTTCCTCCAAAGTCTATCACACATGCTTGAAGCATATCTTCCAAAGTTTGAATAGTCCTTTCACTCTGCCCATCGGTTTATGGATGGTAAGTAGTGCTAAGGTTCAAACGTGTTCCCATTGCTTTCTGAAAACTTTGCCAAAATCGAGGCATGAAACGGCTGTCTCGATCTGATACTATAGACAATGGTACACCGTGCAAGGACACGATGTTGTTAACATATAACTTTGCCAAGTTGTCCATAGTTATTGTATCTTTCATTGGAAGGAAATGTACGAACTTAGTTAAATGGTCAATAATAACCCAAATAGTGTTATTTCCACAACTGGTTCGGGGAAGTTTTGTTATGAAATCCATGGTTTCATTTCCCATTTCCATACCGGTAATTCCAACTGTTGCAATAAACCTAAAGGTTTTTGATGTTCAACTTTTACTTGTAGCACGTAAGACACTTTGCAATATATATAGCAATATCCTTCTTCATACCTATCCACCAATAATTTTCTTTCAAATTTTATCGCTCCCTGGGTGCATCGTATATTTTGACTTATGTGCTTCTTCTAGGACTTTATCTCTTAGATCGTTAATAATAGGCACCCAGATTCTTTTATTCATTCTTAATATTTCATCTTCTCCTTTGACCAATCGGTCAAGCATTCCTTTCATTCCTTCATTCTCAATGTTATTTCCTTCTTGTGTTAAATTATGAGCTTCCTTTATTTGACTTATCAAATCGACTTGAAGTTCAAGTCGTAAAGCACGAACTTGCTTTGGCTTTTCCTTTACCTTTCTACTCAGAGCATCTGCTACCACATTATCTTTCCCTTTATGATAGCGAATTTCACAATCATAATCGCTTAACACCTCCATCCATCTTCTCTGCCTCATATTTAATTCCTTCTGACCGAAGATATATTTCAAACTTTTGTGGTCAGTATATATTATGAATTTGACTCCATAAAGATAGTGCCTCCACATCTTTAGGGAAAAGATTATGGCACCTAATTCCAGGTAATGAGTCGTATAATTCTTTTCATGAATTTTCAATTGACGTGAGGCATAAGCTATAACCTTGTTACGTTGCATTAGCACACAACCCATTCCTGTGTGGGATGCGTCACAGTATACAACGAAATCTTCTACACCATCTGGTAAGGACAAGATTGGTGTATTAGTGAGTTTCTGTTTTAGAGTCTGAAAAGCTTGTTCCTGCTTTGGTCCCCATTCAAATTTCACAGACTTACTTGTAACACCCCGAAATTTAGTTTCGCCTAAATACGTCATTATGCGTAATTAATAAGTAACAAAGTGAATTTAATAATAAACATGGAAATTGGAACTTGAGGGACCATAGTTGCCAATATGCTAAACTTGTGTTTTATTAATTCAAGTTAAAAAAAAAGATAAGAACACACACTTTGTGTGTGTATGTGTCGAAAATCATCAGGAGAGTGGGTCTCCTTCACCCACAAACCCTAAATCAAGAACAAGCTCAATTCAAGGCCAAATCAAGGGGTTTTTTCACTGCATTAGCTAAAATTCGGATCCTATAAGTCTAATACACAACAAGGTACCTTTAATTTGGCTAAATTTGATGTTATGTTCATGCTTGATTATAGTGAAAATAAAAGGTGTTGTTAAAACGTGAGGTTATAAGTTGTTACAGGTATCTCTAGCTTCAGGGAGCCTCAATCATGTATAAATCGGTTATGAATCACATTTTAGATGTGTAATTGATTATGTTCATGCTTAACATAAAGTGGGTTTTGGCTTAATTAGGTCAAGTTCATGAAATTGAGGAGTTATGTGTAATGTTTGATCATCCCTAATGGTTTAGAGGTGATTTGTTTGATTACAATTGCTTAGTTGCACTAGATGATGATGTTGGTTCTTATTAGTAACCAAATTGTAGTTAATTGATGATTGGTAAAGGTAGAATAATATTAGTCATGATCTTAGTTTTGGGAAACTTAAGCACATAAGGTGTTTGATGAAATGCTTGAAAGAGAAACTAATTGTGTGAAACTTGTTAAACTTGTGTGCTTGCTAGTGATGCATAAACATGAACATTTATGAATCATATGGTGTCATATGCCATGAACGCACAACTAAGCACTAGGTGAAATAATCATGAAATAGGTGTCAATATTGAAAGCTTGGGAAGTCGAACTTGAAAGGACTCTAAACATGATTTTCGTAGCTTTTATATAGATTTTGATTAATCTTAAGAAAATCATATAAAATCAACCGTTTATCCGATTTGGGTGTTCTATACCTTATCGGAAAGCTTATCGAGTAAATTCTTGCTGTTTTTGATCATATGAAGTTAATATAGTTGTTAAACGGGTCGAAAAGGTGAATTAGAACAGCTGGGCAGAAGCTTTGAAAGCTGAAAAATAAAAATATAGTTGCTGACCTGACCTTCAAATATTCATATAAAATCATAGGAAAATCGTCAGGAGGTGTTCTTTATACGCCTGGAAAGGTCTATGAACGAAGAACACTCCATCTTTGAACATGTTCAACTAATTCGGATTTTAAATGGATCAAAATGGTCAATTACAGCAGCTGAAAAAGAAATCGCTGCACATAATATGTTTCTGACCTGATCTTCAAATATTCATATAAAATCATAGAAAAATCGTTATGAGGTGTTCTTTATACGCCTGTAAAAGTCTTTGAACGAAGCACAATTCATCTTTGAACATGTTCAACTAGTTCGGATTTTAAATGGGTAAAAAGCATCAAATACAGCAGCTGTATAGAAAATCGCTGCATATTATTAATGTTGTTATTAATCAAAAGGGGCATAAGATCATACATACTTGCTTTGGGCATGAAGTGTTGATTCTTAGGAACATAGAGCACCTTATGTAATATACTTAAAGTGTTCAAAACCATTTATTACCTAGTTTTTATAAGTAACTTCACTAACGGGTCAAACGGTTAGTGAATGGAAATATTCATGGGACAAAAACTAGTTGTTTATTATATAGCATGCTTTGATGAAGAAGTGTGTGTGAATTCATAAGGTGTGATAGTCATGTTAATGGTTGACTAATCTAATCATCTTGTGGATACAATGTGGTAGTTTGACTCTGACAAGCTTAGGTAGGAGCTTGGAGAGGAACGGGTCGAACAAATACAAGTACAAGCATGAAGCTCACAAGGATACAATGTAAGTGTTGCTTATGTTATTATACTAAATATCATGACTTATGCATTGCGTGTTAATCTTTTAGACTTAGTTATTTCCAAAACCGGGTCATAATGAGACAAACCGGATTATGTTTTCAGTTAAATAAGTTCCCAATGGGATGAAAATATGATTCTTATGCATTTAGAATTGTTAAAAAGGGCTTTGGCCCAGTGAACGACCGTTCACTCAGGGTGAACGACCATTCAGGCTGTGATACACCGCAATTTCATGTTCTCACTTTAACTGAACTCTAGTTACATTCTATGCATTCTACTTAACTAGGGTTAGCTAGTTAAGTCACACGTTGCACAGTTATAGGTTAATAATTACATGAGGTGGTAATTCGGGGAATTACCAGACTGTATACATGATTAGTGAACCTCGGACATTAGTGAACAATGAAGTTTAATAATTGTGAGATAATTGGTTTGGATTGATTGCGATTACGTGCTTCTGTGATACTCGGTGAAACTATGTGCAAACCATACGTGATTATGTGAACTTAAACCGAATACGTTAATAAAAATCGTTAAAGGTGGACCATTAGGATGATTTGGGTCTTAACACATGGGGTTACACTTATTACGGTCCGAAATAGCGAAAACGTCGAAGGAAAACACGTCGGGTGACGAAACGAGCCACCCACGCGGGCCAAGGCCCTGTGAGCGGCCGCTCACAGGGACGGAGCGGGCCACTCGCGGGTGTCTGTCGCCACCAAACCGACTTAATCACCTATTTAAGCAACCCTAAGCCTCTTGTATCACCTAAACTCAAACCCTAATCGCCCCTACTGCCCTACCTATGAAATATTAACCCCAAACCACCTGCTAAGGCGCAAGAACATCGATCGGGAAGCTTCAAGAGCATTCGGTTGGTTGTTTCGAAGAGCTTGTGGTATAATCCTTAATCTATTATGCTTTAATCTTGTTATTATGTTATAAAAACCCTATAACTAAGTTTGTCCAGGTCTGAGACCTTTTTATAAATATTAAAACTTGAAGCTTTTGAAGATTTAACGGGTTAAACATGATGATAGGCGATTAGTGATATAATAGATTACTTGTTGCGCAAGTTGATGATGTTTTGATCGTTAGGGTTTATGACTTTGCATGTATTATGATAGATTCTGATCTTAATAGGTCTTATGAATGTTTTGTTATGATTGTTGATGGTTATTAATCGATTATACGCACCCGTGAGTCGTTTAAATAAGGGTTTATGCATAATTAAAATCTGGACAGAATGTTTAGGTCAACTTGTAGGGTCTGTTACGTGGATTTAACATGATGGTTTTGATGTTTTCTTTGCATAGTGATATCATACCTGGTCTTAGCATTTCATAATGGGTAAAATCGAGTGATTTGGACGTCGTTGGAGTAGTGTTTTGGAATTTTCGTTGAAAATAGGTCATATCAGAATTTCGGGTTAACAAACTGAGTCGATTTTAAACCGTCATAACTCGAGTTTTATAAAGAATTAAGTTATGAAATATTTACAGAAGATTAACATTAGAATAATTTGGCTTTTCCAAGTGGATCATCCCGTTTGGATGAATACACAATTTTTGGGAATTTTTCTACTAAACTGACCTGTTGTGAAGGTTTTCGGAACATAGCTGTGTTGAACCAATTTTAATAATTTTTGTGTTTGGTTTTGAGACAAAACAAAAATATGGGTTGTTAAATGAATCCCAAAGAATATTCAGTAAGAATTTGGGAGTATAACTCACTGATTTAGTATTTTAAATAACTTAGTTTTTGTGACGCACAATCTGTCCTAAAAAAACGCAGATTGTGTATTATGTGACTATTTGGAGTCTTATGTGGTATGTAATTGACGTGAACTTGAATGGACACTTATATGAGATGCATATGAAGTGCAAAACTGATGATAACCAACATATTCACCAACGGGTTCGTAGGGTTTACTTATGCATGTAGAATTGTTAGGTGTCACTTACACGGTTTTGAACTTTTAAACGTCTTGGACAAACGGGTTATATGGTGTAATGATATCACACATATACTCACTTAGTAACACATGTAATAGGGAGTCGGTAGCACACCCTACTTTGGAATTTGGATTTACTTGCTTGCATACTAAGGTGAGTTTCACTACTCTTTTCTCAAAAGCATGCGTCTCGGGGAGACAACTTACTTACTGTACTAGTCCAGGTTTGGGACTACTATTTTTATCTCAGGTTTTTGGATGGGTTGATTCCTGGGAGGAATCGGACCTTGCTAGTTTCACACTCTGTGTCCTTGATGAACTAAACTACACTCTATCACGGAAGTCCTTCACTATTTACCGAATGAGTTGCCGGGTGGCAAGCGGGTTACTAGTTGATAGTGCTATTAGGTTTGACAAACCTCACACCGTGCTGGGAGCCGGGCGTGAACTACGACCTTAGATTTTATCATTGTTGATAGGCAATGATGGGAGGCAAAAACCAGCTCGCGGGGCGAGTGCATCGTTCAAATAGCAATTCGGTATATCCTTGTTTAGTTATCATGAATGGGTTAGCTACCCTTGGCATACGCTGAACTAGTGGTACTTGGTTCTTGGTTTTGGTTATTGACTACTACATTTGGGTTTGGGAAACCTAACTACTATTTCTTGGTTTGGGAAACCTACACTTTTACTTACCTTACTTTGTGAACTCACCAACTTTATGTTGACACACGCTAGGATGCTTTTGCAGGTCTCTAGGTTCGGAGCACGATAGGACATGCATCATTGTGTCATGGGTTGTGAACATTATTTAACATATACACTTTGCTTTACATTTAACGGTTTTATTTGGAGCGCGTTGTTTTGCGCATGAACTTAAACGATTATGTTTGATTTACGCTTCCGCAACTTAACTAAACTTTTTGGTAAACGCTAAACTTGATTTTCAATAACGAACTAAATGGTTTGGGCATTTAGAGTCGTTCTTATGACTTATGGCTATGGGATCCTGGTATGTCACGCGCCTCGCGGTATAAACCCCGCAGTGAAAATTTGAGGGTGTGACACAGGCCTTCTGATCAGCTTGTTGCTGTTCGTGGTCCAGTGAACGACCGTTCACTCTGGGTGAACGGTCGTTCATACCTTCTGAGTCAATTTGGTAAAAATAATTTATGTTTGGCCGTTTGGTCTGGATCGTTCCATATTGATGGGTAACGACACTTCTTCTATAGTAAATGCATTATTGGTAATCCCACTAACCATTATTTGTGTAATGGTGCCAGGTACGCATTTGTTAAAAGTCCCGGAGTGAGGATCAAGTCGCGAGGAGAACCGAACACACCCGATCACTTATACGCTTTCGCAATAGCTTCCCGATCAAAACACAAACCTTAATATAGGTTTGAAATACTTATGAATGTAAAGTGGAACTTTTCTATTAAAACAAAGTCTTTGTTAAATGGGTTGAAGTTATAAAGATTAAAGTTTTAATCGGGAGTGATTTTTAATTAAGGCCTAAACTCGAAAGTTTAAATGCTAATCACAAGTTTACGGGTTAGGGTCTTACAATTCTTGTCAAGGAAGTTAAAGGAACTGCGATTCGGGAAAAGTTTTGAATGAATCTTCTATAGTAACCAGCCAACCCTAAGAAACTACAAACTTCAGTTGGTGTCTTGGGATTCTCCCATTTAGATATCGCTTCCACTTTTGCAGGATCTACTTGAATGCCTTTTGCATTTACTACGTGACCAAGGAATTGTACTTCGGATAGCCAAAATTCACATTTCGAGAATTTTGCATACAATTTCTCAGTTCGTAATAATTCAAGTAATATTCTAAGATGCTCCCCATGGTCCTCCTTGTTCTTAGAGTAAATGAGTATATTGTCTATGAATACGATAACAAATTTATCTAAGTAAGGCTTACAGATACGATTCACCATATACATAAACGCGGCTGGAGCATTAGTGAGTCCGAAAGGCATCACGGTAAACTCATAATGTCCATATCTCGTTCGGAAAGCAGTCTTGGGGATATCTTCCTCTTATATTTTTAACTGATGATATCCTGAGCGGAGATCGATCTTTGAAAAACATCGTGCTCCTTGTAGTTGATCGAATAAATCATCAATTCTTGGGAGTGGATACCGGTTCTTGATAGTGACTTTGTTTAATTCCCGATAATCAACACACATCCGCATTGATCCGTCCTTCTTTTTCACGAACAGTATTGGAGCTCCCCAGGATGATGAACTTGGTCGTATGAATCCTCTCTCCAATAATTCGTTTAACTGTTTCTTTAATTCTGCCATCTCAGTTGGTGCCAAGCGGTATGGAGATTTGGCAATTGGTGCAGCCCCATGTATTAGATTTATTTTGAATTCCACTTCTCGATCTGGTGGTATTCCCGGTAGTTCATCAGGAAATACGTCTGGATAAGCAGATACAACCAGCACATCTTTTATGTTCTTATTGTTTTCAGCCATTGATTCGGAGATCAAATAGGCTATGCATCCTTTTCTTAAACACTTAGATGCTTTAATCGCTGATATGATGCCGATTGGGTTAAAAGTTCTATCGCCTTGAATCGTAATCATTTTACCGGTAGACACACGGAGTTGGATAGCCTTTTTGTTACAATCTATATGGGCTTGGTTAGTGGTTAACCAATCCATACCGAGAACGACATCGAAACCCGTTAAGGTTATAGGCAAAAGCTGAATAGGGAAAACATGACCCGCGGGAGTAATCTTACAATCGTCTAAAGATTCCGTAACCTTAATTAAATCGCCTTTAGCCGTCTCCACTTCATATATGTTATCTAACTTCGCTAACTATATGCCTAATAATTTGCAAAACTTATAATCTATGAAACTTAAGTTTTCTCCGGAATCGAATAATACTTTAGCGAAAGTATTGTTTATGAGAAACGTACCGGTAATGACATCCGGTATTTGAGCGGCTTCTCGAGTGTTCAGCACAAATGCTCGGGTGTTCTTTTTTTGGGTCCACCGTTAGTCTTCACACCAGTTGTTCCGACAGTTTTCAGCTTAGAGCATTCAGATCGAAAATGTCCTGCTTCTCCACAGTTGTAACAAACAACTGGTCCTCGCTTCCTAAAGCAATTCTTAGTTGAATGGCTCGTGAATTTGCAATTATCACAGAAGGC
Source organism: Ambrosia trifida (assembly GCA_028751855.1). NCBI lineage: Eukaryota > Viridiplantae > Streptophyta > Magnoliopsida > Asterales > Asteraceae > Ambrosia > Ambrosia trifida. The sequence goes on along the minus strand of CM054126.1, from coordinate 64,172,768 downwards.
CATATTCTCGAGTCGACATTTCCCAAGATGTCGCTTCTTACAAGTCTTGCATTCAGGATACGTGTTTCGGTCGGTGTTCTTTTCAATCTTCTTTCCAGAATTTCTCCCTAACCTTTTCACCTCCTGGGTGACCTTTTGAGTCATTTCATTCTGTTTCCTCTCCTCCTGTTTCCTTACCATACCATTGGTTAATAAACTTGCCAACTCTATGCTGACTCCATTGTTCTGGGCATTACAGCCTTCACCATGTCACGAATTTCTTCGGCCAATCCCCAAATATAACGGTTAATTAGAACAGATTCAGGGGTTGCTAGATGTGGAACTAATTGCGCATATTCATAAATCTTGGTGGTATAACCTTGAATATCTGTTCCCACCATTTTGTGGTTTAGGAATTTTGTTTCAACCTTTTCTTTCTTATTTATGGGACAAAACCTTCTTGTCACCATTCCTGAGAATTCTTCCCATGACATTGCATACGCTACTTCCCTACCTTTAGTCTTTAACACTGAGTTCCACCACTCCAACGCACTATCCTTAAACGAGTTTGCAGCGTACATCACTTTATCCTCATTATCACACTTGCTAATGGCAATAACAGCTTCCATCTTTTCCAACCACCTAAGGGCAGCTATTGCTCCCTCATTTCCAGAGAAATCAACAGGGTTACAATTCTGAAAGGTTCGGTAACTACAACCTTTTACTGCTACCCTCCTTTTCTTTTCTGGCTTACTTACTTTAGAGTAATCACTATTTGAGTCATAGGAATCTTCAACCTCCATCTCTTTAGTCTTAAAATTTTCGGCTTCCTCTATCTTTTTATCTTTCTTTGTTCCATCGCCTCTAGTAATTTCGGAATAGCGTCCGATATACCTTTTTCTATCATGTGTGATACCTCAGCCTTATTAAGAGTTTGTTTCTCATTATTATTAACGTCATCTATATTCCTCTTTGCACTTCTATTGCTAGAGTGTTCGCTATTATGTTCTGAGTTCGACATTCTGAAAATAAGAGTTACAAAACGTCTTTTAATATTATACCTCAGGGAAAATGGTACTATACGACGGGACAGAAACAGAAACTACATAATATGATACACGAGTACATAATATTATATTATATAATACTATATAATCCTGCTTCAGACTATTTATATTTTAACTGCTCTCCTAACTCCTTCAGCTCTACTTATATTTTAATTGCTCTCCTAACTCCTTCAGCTTCTCCCCCATCCTTACCAGCTCCTCTCCTATCTTCATCTCGTCTTCCATGCACCTTGTAAGCATTCTCTTGTAATCCTCAGCTCTATAACCCCAGCTATCCCGTGCGTCAGCGTTCTGATGATACTGGAATGGGTTTGGTTTTGGATTCTGCACAGATTCTCTCCTCACAGGAGCGGTGTTAAAAATTTCTTGGGTTGAGTTAACTCTGACTCGCGGCCTGCTTGTCTCCTCACCATGGGGTTCGGGTACCGGAAAAACCATTTGAGGAGAAGGTGTGTGAAACGCCCATTCATTTGAATTAAATGTCTCAAACCTTTCGAGAGATTTTGGCATTCCTTTGGGTTCGATATTGTAGTTGTTTACTTCGTTTTCTCCAAATCCCTCGACTGGTCCTTCTATGTTCCTATGATCACTAGACAATGGGACATGGTTGTTTTCGGTTCCGGGAAATAGCGGTTCATTAGCATAATTATTAACCGAATTTCCATCGCTTAAGGCTCGGGCATAAAAGTTGTTATTGTCAGACATTTGCAAAACAAATATAATTTCATATCTAAAGCAAATCAAGAGTATTATATTATTTATAGGTGTTTGGTTCTATATATATTTTTGGTTAAAGACTAGACACTTTACTTCTTCCTACCGAGTATCTAATTCACTAAAACCAGTGGCTGTGATACCAACCCGTCACACCCTGGTCAGAGGACCCCCTGGCGTGCGACGTGTTGGTACCTGGATATAATTATTTATTTATAGATATTGCAGCGAAATTTATTTGCCCCAAATGAATATAAAGAAACTTTTTGTAAAAAGAAACGTTGATATATATTTTGGGATTTAAAAACCCATAGTACAAAATATTTATTCAAAAGATCCTGTCATAACATAGGTTTACAAAAAAAAAAAAAAAGAAAAAGAAATAACTTTCTTAGGCCTAGGAGTCGATATATCCCTTCAGCGTTTATTACTGTATATATATTTCAAGCCACCAGGTATCTTGTGCCTAGGGAACCTATATATCCTTTCAGCATGCACCTGAGCCTAAAATATATTTATTCATCACCTGAAAATGTTTTTAAAATAGTACGTCAGCAAAAACTGGTGAATAGCGTTTATGTGACACAAATCATTTTATACACGCAGCATATTAAATTGTTTAAGCATAGTTTGATTTAGTAATCTACACATTTAGAATAACTATTGTATACACTGGCATAGGAAATCAAGTAATCCGCAACTTTAGAATGCACTACTATCGGTGTCTTTAAGTGTTTTACGCCTCTGGACTACTGCTTTATTTATTCCAGACCCACTAGATCATAATCATCGTGTGTGTATTATTTGATCAAATCATACGTATAAATTATAGCCTGAGTGCTATCTATAGATTACCCTCTACGTTTTAAACAATCAATATTTTGCATGCGGGTTTTGAATATAACAAAACAATTTATAAAATTTTGAAAGCAATAAACGTATTCAACTTGGTAGTATAACCACGCCACTAGATTTTTGGATATCAGTCTGGTTGAAAGCGGGTATCACAACGCCAGGTTGGATCTTCACTTAATACTATATTATAATTATTATTGCTTTATAAGTGCAAAAAGTTTGATGTGAAACTGTGAAAGGAACCGTTCAAAATGGATGCTTTATATAGTGCAAATTTTTCGTGATGGCCAAGCAATTCATAGGTGTAGGTTTGATAGATGTTTTCTCCTGAAGAATTTGATAGTAGTAAGTTTTGTAAGAATTCATACCACGTGGACTCCCAATGTACAACTCAATAAGCTTAGGCACCAAGTTTATGATAATAATCCTTAATGTGATGTGTAAATTTTATCCTCAATTCACAAAATTATACATATACGTATGAATTTTAATTTTAGTGTTAATATTGTTGTTGTTATTGTTATTGTTATTATTATTATTATTATTATTATTATTATTATTATTATTATTATTATGCGGTCTCTTATTAAATGCTCGACTACACACTTTGTAATTCTAATTGCCATTCTACTTATTACGAACTTATGGTACAAGACTTACTATATGAGTGTCATACCTATAGTATAATAAATAGGGTGAACATTTTAACCTATATACATCAAGACACTATACAAGACACTAAGCCAGTAGCTCAACTAGTTAAAGTTATTTCATAATTTATGGGGTCGTGAATAAATAAAATTTCGAGGTGTTACAGTTGGCGTGTTAAAGGAGCGAGAGGCCGGTTTCAACTATATGTCCGTGGCATTGTTCAGCCACTCCATTTTGCTCCGGTGTATGTGGTGTAGTTATAAAATGAGAAATGTCATTTGCTTGGAGATAAGAAGTAAGGCCAATGAATTCCCCAGCGTTACCGGTAAAGATAGAAACTAGGGGGTGTGAATTTTTTTTTTGCTTAAATTGCGGGAATAATATGGAAACATCGGATTTGCGTTTGATAAGGTATAACCATGTGTATTTGGAGTAAAAATCAACAAAAATGACATAGGAAAAACCATCATTAGAGAGTTGAACTGGACCCAAACATCCAATTAAACTAGTTCAAGTGGTTTGGAAACTTTGAATGAATTTGTACCTAAGGGTAATTTGTGACTTTTATTTAAAGAGCATGAAGTACAATGTTGAACAAATTTGTGGAAATTTTGTTGAATTCAAGTCCTACTTTATTTAGTAATAGTTTTAGGATCTTGATAGATGGATGTCCAAATTGGTGATGCAAGGAAATGAGAGATCCAGGATCCTTGGTACTTGAGTTAAGTTGAAGAGGAGACGAACGATAAGTTAGAGATGGATACGAAGATCCTTAACTAAGAACGATAAGTTTATTTGGTGTTAATGTTGCGTTCTTTTTTGAGCCAGGGGTGAATTAGTTGTCCTAGCATATTGCAAGGCCAGCCTTTAGAAGGTGCGAGGGGGACCTCCCGGCCCGGGCATGTTTTTCTTGAGGCACATTTTTTATATATATTTACATTAGCTGTGTGTGGTTGAGATGAAAGGACAAGCGCGAATTTAAGATGATCGGAATTATTTAAGGGTGACAATGGCTCCGGTGGTAGTAGAGCCGTATATGCATTCTGTAAAGATAAAGGAGGATATGAAGAAGATGACATGTAGCGGGCCTTTTAATAACCACAACCCAATATTGCAGGGCACATTGTCAAAAGTATAAAGAAAGGGGATTTTCTAAAATCCAAATTGTTAGTAACGACAAGCAAATATCAACGTATTAAGAAAAGGGCCAGGAGTGTTATCGGCCCAGGGGTTAATGTAGAGAAGGACTGTAACAATTGGGTTTCTTATCCTTTCAATTTAAATAGGCCAGGGGAAACATAGACCAAGATAATCCGGGTGCAAGCGTATCTGTTAATTTTAAACAATGAGTTAGACTTGCTGCGTTGGCATCTAGTGTGGAGGAAAACATGAATGAATAAACCATTATGGAAGAAGGACTGCCTGAAAATCTGGAAGGCATACAAGTTGTGGAGGAGGTTCTGGCTCGTGAAGAGTTTAATAATTAGGACGGGCTAGTTAATGCAAAAACATAAGCCAAAGCCACAATATCTTTGGGAAAAGCTAGGGATTCATTTAGACGGTGTCTTAGATCAGATGAATGGTATAATTGAAGGTGAAGGTGTCCAAATTGTCAAACATGAATTTTTCGTCAATTAATTTGCGGGGATTTAGGGGCTCCAGAAAAGCGTACTGGGTCAGGGGACTGGGTACTACTCATGGGGCGTATGTGGTGGCGGTACAAGAAACAAAAATGGCAGGTAATATAACGCGTGTAGTTAGTAGACATTAGGGTAGAAAAATAATGCAATTTGATCAAGTGGAGGCAATAGGAAGGTCGGGTGGTTTACTTAAGGTTTGGGACCCTATGGTTTTTGAAAGAACTCGGGTATTGAAGAATTAGTATTTTCTAGCTGTCATGGGAAAAATTAGGAGCCCAGGAGAGAACATCAACATAGTCAACGTATACACACGAAACGACCTGATCGCTAGACATGGGTTGTGGGTTGAGTTGTTACAGTTGCGATTGTCGGTTCAGGGTTTGCGGGTCTTCTTGGGAGATTTTAATGATGTTTGGTGGTGAGAGGAGAGGGGGAATTTAGAATTTATTAGTATCAACGCACAATATTTTAACCCAATCATTAAAAATGCTAATATTTTGGAATATCCGACGGGCGAGGCAGTTCATGTATAGGTCGGATGGTGGGAAGAAATTGAATAAGCTAGATAGGTTTCTGGTTAGTAGGGAGTTATGGGATAGTTGGCCTTTGGTGTCAGTTATCGCCTTATCCAATTTAGTCTCTAATCATTGCCTGATTTCAATGCCTTTTGGATGTGTCAAATGCCTTAAGGGTAAAATGAAATCAGCGAATAAGAAAGGTGCCACTAGGAGCTCTAATTTACTAGAATTCATTCACACTCACAATAGTGGCCCATCGCTGAAATAACTGGACATACTTTATTTATCACTTTTATTGATGATTATTCTCGTTATATGTACTTATATCTCATTAAGAAAAAATCTGAATCATTAACAACTTATAAAGATTATAAAGCTGAATTTAAGAAACAATTAGATTGTCAAATTAAAGTTGTTAGATCAGATAGATAAGGTGAATATTATGGTAGACATACTGATGTGGGTCAGGCTCCTGGTCCACTATATATGTTTTGTAAGGGCGAGGGGATTGTGAACCAATACACCTTGCCAGGTACTCCTCAGCAGAACGACATCGTTGAAAGAGAAAATAGAACCCTAATGGACATGGTACGCAATATGTTAGCCAATTCAGGACTACCTCTATTCCTCTGGACTGAGGCTTTAAAAGTAGCCGTTCATATACTCAATAGAGTTCCTTCCAAATCTATCCCTAAAATTTATTATGAACTTTGGACAGGAAGGAAACCGAATCTAATATATATATGAAAGTATGGGGCTGTATTGCTGAAGCTAAACTCTATAATCCCTTCCTAAGATACCTTGACTCTAAAACAATTAGTTGTTTCTTTATCGGATATCTCGAACATTCAAAGGGTTATCACTTCTATTGTCCTTCCCATGTCACTCAAATTGTAGAAACCTAGCATGCCGCGTTCCTCGAGGATTACAAAGTCAATGGGAACAGTGAAAATCCTTATGAAGATTTGCAAGAAGCACAAGACGCGCGGGGGGGGGGGGGATTCTCGCTTATGTTAACTCCGGTTACCCCTCTTATACCCCATGTTGCACCTCAAGTCACTGCACCAACTCCTTCACTCTCAGAACTCACTACACCGGATCTTACTGCACCAGAAAATGAAGGCACATCAAATAATCAGTACCAACAAAATGATGAACCCGATAATTAGCCCAGAAGGTCATCTAGGCCTAAAAGGCCTACTAATTTCAATGATTATGTAACCTTCCTAACTGAAGCTGAAATGGATGCCGAAAAGTTCAATGATCCTGCCTCTTATAATGAAGCCATTAGCAGTTATCAATCTTCTGAATTGAATAAAACTATGAATGACGAGCTTGACCCTATGAAAAAAAATGACGTTTGGGATGTAATTGAATTACCCAACGGTGCAAAACTCATAGGATGTAAATGGGTCTTCAAAACAAAACTAGATCCGAACGAAAATGTTGAACGCTTTAAAGCTAGATTGGTTGCAAAAGGTTACACTCAGATAGAGGGAATCGATTACCAAGAAACCTTTCCGCTTGTTTCTCGAAAAGATTCCTTATGGATCGTAATGGCCCTCGTAGCTCATTTTGATTTAGAGCTGCATCAGATGGACGTTAAAACTGCTTTCCTTAACGGCGACTTGGATGAAGATGTATTCATGAAACAACCTGAAGGTCTTGTGACTAAAGGTCAAGAGCAATTAGTCTGCAAGTTAAAGAAATCCATATACGGGCTAAAGCAAGCATCACGTCAATGGTATCTAAAGTTTGATGAAGTCATGAAGAAACAAGGTTTTGTGAAGAATCAAGTGGATCAATGCACCTACCTCAAGATGAGTGGGAGCAACTTTACTATACTTGTCCTTTGCGTAGATGACATTCGTTTGGCAAGTAATAGCTTAGATATGTTGCATGAGTCGAAGTGCTTACTTTTGCGTAATTTCGACATGAAGGATCTTAGGCTTATCCCAAAGGGCTTACATTAAGCGTGTCCTAAACTGTTACAACATGCAACACTGCTCTCATTCTATAGCTTCAGTAGCTAAAGGAGATGTTTTCATGAGTTTTCAGTGTTCGAAAACAGAGGTTGAAAAGGAGCAAATGAGAATGATACCTTATGCATCAGTAATCGAAAGCCTTATGTATGCTCAAGTACGAACTCGTCCAGATATCGCTTATATTACTGGAATGTTAGGCCGTTATCAATCTAACCCTGGCCCTGATCATTGGAAAGCAGCTAAGAAAGTTCATCAATATCTTCAAGGGACAAAAGACTTTAAGGTGACTTATAGAAGAAGTGATAATTTGGAAGTGATATGTTATTCTGATTTTGACTTTTCTAAATGCAAAGATGACAAGAAATCTACCTCAGGGTATATCTTTATGTTAGCAGGCGTACCTATCTCATTGAGGAGTCATAAACAACACTTGACAACAATATCCACTATGATGGCAGAGTACATTGTTGTCTATAACGCAACTTGTCATGGAATGTTGCTTAGGAACCTTATTACTAGACACAAAATTGTTAACTCCATTTATAGACCATCGAAGCTTTATTGTGATAACTCAGCTGCCGTTAGTTTCTCCAACAGTAATAGTTCGACTGGTGCTGATTTATATCTTGATACAATGAATTTGTTTGTACGTGAACGAGTTGAGGAAAATATCCTTTGTATTGAGTATATAAGTACTAAGGATATGCTTGCGAATTTGATGACTAAAGGTCTCCCGCCTAAAGTTTTTGAAGAACATGTTTCGAAGATGGGCTTTTCTAAAGATCTCATTTAGGAGCATATTGTACTTACTTACGTTTATTAATAAAATTTCCTCATTTATTTGATTTGCCCATCTCTAAATATATTCTGCTTGCTTAAAAGTCATATAGATAGTAATTATACAAATCAATCGTGAAGGGCTTACTTGTCAATTTGATTCTAACTACTTAGGATTTAAATTTGAGATGTAGTATAATTAATGGGGGGTCCTGAGTTGAATACTAAACTAACTCAACGACTGTATTTCGCTGCTATGTTTTGGGTTTAGAATTAAAATGAGTATTAAAATCTGATCAGACTTATCTAATGCTCATAATAAATGATTACTCGGCCAAGTGGGAGAATGTAAGAATATATTTTAAATATTCTAATTATGTGGCCATAATAATCATTTATTTAATAATTATCCTTGACCTTAATACCCCTATATCACTAATAGATAATTATTTGATGGACATAATTACCCTTACTTGATAATAATAGGGTTTCCCCTTAAGTGTATATAAAGGAGATTATTAGATAGGTTAGAAAGTAATGCAAACATAACACCACAACCCTAACCCTCCTCCTCTCTCTCCCTCATAAGGGCAGACGAGGTGGTCATCACGGTGATCACACCATCACATCCAATCCGATTGTGCCACCTCATTTCACCTCACTCAATCACATTTCATCACTAATTTGGCGGGGTGGTCAACATGGTGATCACACCCAAACATCGTTGACAAGTAATGTTCCTCTGTTTCATCACAGAAAACAGAGGCGTAGCTAAAGAATCATAAAACACATCATTGGACCTGAGGAGAATGATAGTGGTGAGCAGTGGCGGACCTAGGAATTTTTTTCATGGTGGCCCGGGTCGGGTCGGGTCTACTCATATATCAAAACTAATAATACTAAAATTATATAATCAACTAAAGGAAACCAAAAGCCCAAAAGTAATTTAATCGTCATTACATATGCATAACAAAATTATAAATCTAAAATTGTTCTCTTCGGGTTTTCATTTTTTGGAATCTATCAATAACCTCTTCAATCTCCACATTTTTAAGCAACTCATTTTCAATAAAAGCATTACAACTATCATTTAAATTTTCATCACCAATCCTATTACGCAAATCGTTCTTCACAAACTTCATTGCCGAAGAGCTTCTTTCAACGGTTGCGGTTGCGACGGGCAATGTGAGAGCTAGCTTCAATAAATGATACACCAATATAAAGTTAAGGTGTTTCTTTGTTTCAACCATCAATTGTACAAGACTTGATAAACCATTCAATTTGACAAATCTTGTATCCGCGTTTACACTATCAATGTAGCTCTCAAGTTCAAGCGGAAGTCTTCTTTTTTCTTCATCATCAAAATCATGAGGATACATCTCGGCTAATCGTAATAATTTTGTAACATCAAACGCACCAAAGTTATCACAAGGACTCAAGTTATGAATACAAACAAGTAACTCGGATGTTACCTTGTTAAAACGGTTTTCAATCTCTTGGATTTGCATATCTAGAACCGAATTGAAGCATTCTACCTTATAATAGTGGAGAAGTGTGATGTTTGTCTTTGTTTATTGTCGGTGATAAGAAGCAGGGAGGGAAACGATTAGATGAAAGGTTTTTTATTTGTGATTCTTTGTTTAGCGTTTAGGGTTTTTTTTTCCCACTTTAGTCAATATTAAAACACATGTGGGCTTATTATAAACTTTGGGCTTGGGCTCATTTTTGAAATTGGGCTACTAACTAATAAAATGGGCTAACTTTTAACATATAATTATTTTTTTTTCTTGGGGATCGGTTTCAAAAGTCCAAGGGGTGTGACTGAAAAATTTTATGGGGTGCAGACGGGATTAACGTGCGTACATAACACTGAATTTTTTTAAGGTGGGTGACCGCCCCCCTTCGGCTCTATATAAGCCCGCCATTGGTGGTGAGCTGAATGGTCCCATCGTTTGATCACAGAGAACAGAGGAGACCAAAATGGTCCCCTGGTTCAAAAATTTGTTTCCCGCCAAAAAAAATTGAGTAGAGGATGATGATGGTGGTGACCTGAGGACGATGATGGTGATGGCTGAGGTGGTGGTGAGCTAAGGAGGAAGATGGTGGTGGTGAAGCTGGTGGTGGTAGTGATAGTGATGACAGGTGGAGATGATGGTGGTGAAGACGATGATGGAAAAAAAAAAAAAACAGAGAATGAAGGTCGTGATATATGTTACGGTGTGATAAGATCGCGACCGTGATGCATGAGGTGGGTTGTGTTTCGCGGTATCACAACGATCACGGGGTGGCCATACGGACCACCCCGTCAGTCCTAACCGTGATCTTTAGATTACCTTATTACCATCCTAATCATACACCCTAAACGGGAACTCAATCCAACTAAGAAGATGTCGTCTTGCAACAGTCTGTCAGCATCTGTTTCTCGACTCACTAATTTATTATCATGTTTTCCATACATACAATAAAAATCGATCAACAACCATGCTTATAAGATAATCTTGTGCACCAACTTGATAATAATTAACTGCTTTTTTCATATATTATATAGAGGCCGTCACGATACGTTACCACACACATATTGTTACATACATCAGAAATGTAGAGATACAACAGAAGTCGATATCTTTCTTTATTCATACATCATATAGAAGCAAAACGTGATCATCCAACCCTGACAGTTGTGAATGGCCCTGGGGCCAAAATCGTGGTGTTTAAAAGCCCTTGAGTGATGTTCCTCACAAATGTTAGTGGCGCTTGTAGATTTACGGGTGGTAGGGTTACATTACAAGCAGATAGTGGTGTAGCAACAACTATCCTACAAAATGATAAAAGGCCGGAAAGAAGACCTGGAATCGAATTCAGAGAGATGTTGAATGCTCCCGTCGCATTTGTTATGGTTGTGGCTATCACATTTCGGCCACATACTAGCTGGACTTGAGCATCTATGAATAAGGAAGTGTTTAGAAATCATATCCACACATCTATTTTATAAAATGTTTCAATAAAAATAGAGTTTAAGTATATGTTTTAGTTGCTAACAAATTAGTTACTTATTAATAGAATTTTAGAAAATAGATAAAGTAGCTTGAGGAGCAATTTAATCTATCTATTTGTGTGTCACTTGAAAAAAATAAAGAAGGTATTTACGTCTTATTATCGTGGACGGAAATGAAACATTCAAATCATTATGCACAATAGCGCAACCCGAATTTTCACGCAGAAGTTCGGATTATATAGTATTCGTATAGAAAATTTTGAAAATATAGGGTTTCGACCCCCGAAACTGGTTTTAGACCCCCCGAAACTAGTGAATTCCGACCCCACAAACCTTCCGGTCAAGCTTCGCTACTGATTATGCAAGAACGTAAAGCGTCATAGAAAAATTAGAATACAAGTGAGATAATAGGATTAACTTACGAATTCTTGAGCTTTACGTTTTCTAAGATATATTTTTTTAGTTATTTAATATCGTTTTCTAGAAATTTAATTTAAAGAATATTGGATTTAAATAATATCAATCATTAACAATTGGTCACTATCAGTTTCAACTAATGAAGGGCGGTCCCACCTTTTAACATACGCCACAATCGAGATCAATACTAACTTTAAATATACTTCCACTTTCTTGGTAACGGTGAACTTACTTGGGAAGGGAGGGGTTGGGTTTGAGCCATTAACAACCATGGTGCCATTCACTGAGCAAAATAGAATTCCACTAATGTTTAACGTGGCATTCACAACTATAGTCGGAAGTATAGGAGGAAGAGTAGGGAGTTGAGCTTTAGTTTGTGATGCGGTTAAAACAACAACCAAAAAGGTAAGTAAGACGATAGATTTCATTGCCATTGATGTAAAACCCTAAAAGAGCTAGTGTGTATACAATCAAAGGCTTGATACAATGCTAATCACGACCGCTTCCTATTTATAAGGGAAGTAAAAATACAACGTGGCTTTTGTATGTTTGAAAACAACAAGAACATAGTAATTAACCGCTCTCAAAGAAACAAAGACTTTTTACAATCAAACTCAAATGAGAATGGACTTTCATATGGGTCTTGCAAGTTGCTAGGAGTAGCCGAGTAGCAATGTAGAATGTATCAACCCATGCTATAAATTTGTTGTGGATTTTCTCTTCTTTATTTAACTATAGATGACAATAATGTTGTGTTTTGTCAACAAACATTTATGTTTTCCCTAGTATTTATTGGTTTTTCCATATTTACAATGCTACACACGTATCCATTTTCAACAAGTATGGCTGATTTCGTTGTAAATAACTTGAGTCCAAGCTAGCTTAAGCGTGAGTTTATATTGTGTAATTTAAGTAAAATCAAGCCCAAATTGTTTAAAGCTCGAACTTGGCTGTGAAATATTTGTATATCGTATATTATTAATTTGTAATTTATAATGTATACTTCATCGGTTAATTCATTATTTTATACAACTATAATTATATGTTGCGTAATATATTTTTTTTTTGATCGACGAACAACTGTGTGGCAACCACCCTTGCGGGGCGCCGTGCCCAAGAATCGACTACTCGACCTCCAGCAGCCCCCGCCTTCTCCCGATGCGCGGAAACCCGAGCCCCACCCGCCCGAAGGCACGACAGTGTTATAGAACTCGGTAAAACCTCGCCGCCCGTCAGATTCGAACCGGCGCCACCCGTATTCGATCTTCACCCGGATACCAAACCATAAATGTTAGAAGTGGGAATTGAACCCATGATCACCTAAGTGAACATAAGGCCTCTCCACCACTCCACCACTATGTTTTAGGTTTTCTATGTAGATATGCATTAAAAGAGTTGTCATGTAATTACATATTATTATTATTATATATAAAGGACTAGTTTTTATCCCGAGATCGTTCCGGGTTGAAATATTTAATATAACACAATAAAATATATTATTATTATTATTTTAAACAAATCTCTGCCATAAGTTATCATATTCAAATATAAAAAAAACGAATCTCTGCGCCGGGGTATAAATCTAGTGCCATTACAAATGAATTCGGATATTTGTAATTGATCATTCTAAAAAGAACTAACATGAAATAAGAAAAAAAAAAGTTAATTATTGAAATATCGAACGCATTAGTCTAAAGGTTATGTGATGCGTTAAAAAATTCATCGCTATATGATCGTGTATGTAGTTCGGGTATTTGGGTATGTTGTTTCGGGTAATCGGGTCGGGTATCACGTAATCCCAGACCCGACCCAAACCCACAATTTTTTTAAACTAATCCTAAACCCGACACAATACCTGTTGGGTTACAAAAAATAGTCATTTTTTTCTCCGATTTTTATATAACACTATGGTACTCGTTGGAAAGATAATAAAACGCTCGTTAATTTGGTGTAATTTTTTTCTTTAAAAAAACCCGTATATAAAACATATTAACGTTTAAAAGTTATAGGAGGAAACACAAGAGATAAAATAATAAAGGTTTAATATTTAGATTTAGTAGATTAGGTATTTAATAGATTTAGTTAAAGATTATAATAGATTAGGTTAAATCATAGTTATTTCTTTTTTTTAATTGGTTTAGAGTTGTCACATCACATCCTTTGTGGCATCTCTCAAAGGAGAGATTGCATAAGAGTATGACATGTAGGATTAATCCCTTTGCAATATATATATATATATATATATATATATATATATATATATATATATAGGGGATGGTTCTAGAGTAAACTCTAAATATTTGAGTAAACTCCATAAACTCTATCACAACCATTGATCAAGCATGATCAATGGTTGTGGTTAATGGTCCCACCATTTGACTAAAATACACCTTCTCTCTCCAACTCTATTGATATTATATTAGGAAAAGGGTAGATTTGTCAATTCATCCACCTTCTCTCTCCACCTTTTTTACCTTCTCTCTCCATCATTTCACCTTCTCTCTCCACCTTTTTGCATTCTCTCTCTACCTTTCATTTCACCAACACTCTCTCTCCACCTCCTTTATTCTAATTTTCTCTCTACAATTTCTTTCACATATTAATTTAAAAGATCCAGATTTATTAATAACGTATGCCACACGAGCCCTTTAACACATGTTACTTGGTCTCTTCAAACAAACTCATTTCACAGACATCACTAACACGTGTAACTGGTTCAAATAATTATCACGTTAATTTTGGACTAGTATAACAACATAAAAGAACACATGTATATAAAAATTTATTGCAATCGACATTGAGTGTAACAAATTAATTTCATATAAATCTAAACAATTAAAAAGATGATACAAAACTATCATAAACTAACAAAAACACATGAAACTTAAAATTATGCTTCATTCTTTAATAGTCGTCTTCGGCGTTATGCTTCATTCCGTATTAGGCATCTTCAGCTTCATGTTTCAATCCTTAGCACTACATCTCTAGTCGATCCTTGTGCGGAGTAGGCGGCCTAAACTCCGGTGGTTGTTCATAGATACTCCTACATTAATTATTTTTAAAATGTGTTAGCATCACTAGAAAATGTTAACTGGGTCAATTTGGGTGTTAATTGGACATATACAAACATGTGTTAGCATCACTAACACATGTTAATTGAACCATAACACGTGTTAGTTGGGCATATACTAACAGGTGTTAGCATCACTAACACATGTTAATTAAACCCTAACACATGTCAATTGGGATAAATTCATCGGTAGGCACCAATACAAACATGTGTTAGCATCACTAACAGGTGTTAATTGAACCCTAACACATCAGTAAGCACCAATACAAAAATTCAAAACCTTCACACAGAATAACATATATACAAGAAATTAAAAGTTAAAAAGTATTAGAAACAAATCAAAAGATATACCAAGAAAAATAAAAACACATTTGCTATTTAACACTTGTTAATTAAACCCTAACACATGTTAATTGGGATAGATTCGGCTCCTAATTCAGCACTAATAGAACTTAAACAAAAAATATGCAATAAAAACACATTTACCTAATTCAAAAAATATGAAATTTTTAACATCCAATCTAACATAAACAAAAAATTAATAAAAAAATAAAAAAGGTTAACATAAGTTTTTTTTTTTTTTTTTTTCATTCAAGCATTTGATAAAACACTTGGTGTGCAAACAAACTATCCCCAAAACTATTTATATATTATAAAATCATTATCCTCATTAACAACTTTATTATTCAACCCATCAAAAATAACTATTAATATATGAAAACTTGAAATAAATGATGTAAAATGGTATGAATAAAAATACATTAACGTATATAGTATCATTATCCTAATTCAGAATTCTTATTAAAAATACATTAAAATAATATGAATCAATTAAATTGACATATATACTCTTTACACCTAAAATCTCGCCACTTTCCATCTTCCTTGTTATTTATTTTTTTAGGCCCTAACCAATAGCCATGTTCCCTCTTCCCCAATTTATCTTTTACTAAAACATATAAACATCAATTCTAATGGGTTTTAACCAAACCTTTAAAAAGTCTCCTGAAAAATCATTTACCTACCCACCATAAAAACATCCAATGGTTTACTGAACACCATTTGAAGAAAAACCCAAAAAAAATTTATTAACATAATGAAGGACGGTGAGAGAACCGACATAGAGGAGGGTGAGGGCCTTCTGCCTCTGGCCACTCCTCGACTGGCGACGACAACGATTGGTCCGTAACGGCCGACCACAGATCCAAAAGCCAAGATAAGTAGTGCACGATTTATAGCTTGGTCTGGCCGGGGAACCCGCAGCGGCGACGGCGAATGAATTCCAATAGAGGAGTTGTTTCGGGTTAGGAGTCGCCACCACTTTTTCTCTCTAGAAGTTTTAGAACCAAGCGATTTCTTCAACCTTCTAATCCAGATTTGGATGAAATGAGAACATGATCTAGATCTTGATTTGAAATTGGGAATTTTAGAGAGAGAGAGAGAGAGATAACAGTGATATATGAGAGATGAAGAATAAATGAAGTGATGGAAATATAAATATATTACTAGTACAATTACAACTCTCTCTCCGTTAAATCAACCCAAATAATATCTTCTATGAAATTACCTTTATAACCTTGATCATAAAATATTAAGAAGATGGTTAGGGGGTGATGTGGAGCAATGTGAGCCTAGTATTGGGTTTACTAGAGTTTACTCAATTTAGAGGGTTTTCTATGGATACTTCCCCTATATATATATATATATATATATATATATATATATATATATATATATATATATATATATATAGTGGAAGTATAGACAAGAAACCCTTTCAAAAGGAAAAACCCTAAGAAACCCATCTCTTGGTCCACATTGTGCCACCTCACCCATGATGTTATAATATTCAAAAGGGCATAATAGACAATTCCACTACCCCCTTCTCTCTCTCTCTCTCTCCCTATATATATTCTTTTCCCCTTTTCTCTCTCTTCATTTGTGTTTTCAAATTCAAATATAGATTTTTTCCTCTGCCCTCTCTCTACCTTGCCCACTCTTTGTCACCACCACCATCCACAACCACCATCATCACCTCCGGTCACCATCTAATGTCCAGCCTCCAATAATAATAATAATAATACCAAATCGATGGGTTTTTAAAGACTTCAAGTTTTTCTCCCCAGATCTGCAAGTGACTCGTCGAATAAGAACAACCACAACCACCATTATTAACGTCATCTTTGTAAGTATTTTTTAGTTTTAGTTTTTGACTTTTAGGTTTAATTAAGTTTTAAGTTAAAATAATTAGTTTCGATAGATCATAAGAAAAGTGTGATTTTTTGCAAACAGGTGGAAATGGGGTGGTGGGACAGATCCTAAAAAAACTAAGATATGTTTCGATGTGTTTTTTGACCAAAAAAAAAAAAATCATTTAACAAGATATAAAACTCAATTTGAAAGTCACTATTCTGTTCTTTTTTTTTTTCGCTGTTATCATTGTTTTTTTTAAGATATTATGTTTTGATTTTTTTTAGAATAATAATAATAACAGTTTTGGTTAGAATAATAATAATAAGTTGTTACATTTTGATTTGTGAGTTTTTTGTTACGTTTTGATTTTGTTAGGTTTTGGGTTTTGTTAGAAAAATAATAATAACAGTTTTGGGGATAGTTTTTGGTCGCACACCAAGTGTTCGATCAAATGCTTGAATGAAAAAAAAAACACTTATGTTAACCTTTTTTTATTTTTTTTATTATTATTATTTTGTTTATGTTAGATTTTTATTTGATTGTGGACATGAGGTTGATGGATCACATGTGATTGATAAATAAATTTGTAGTCTTTTTATGTTAGTATATGCTAACACATGTTAGTGATGCCCCATTATGTGTTTGAGGATCCTAAACTAACATGTGTATCTGTTTCAGTGATGGTTTACATGAGTAGGCTATTGGAAGAAGGCGGCGTTGATGATGTGGCTGTGGTAAGTGATGTTTTTTTATAAAGATTATAGATTTTTTAATCTTTTGGTGAATAGGGTGTTTAAATAATTTTTATAAAGATTATAGAAAAATATACAATTCTGAAAAAAATGTTTGTCCTTAGGTGTTACTTGAGTTTGTGAAGCCAACAAAATTTTTATTTTAGTCCCAAATTTATTTGTTGAATCATGAGTGACGATCCTTAGTCATGGTCATAACTCTTTAAGTTCCTCGATGTGTTTTTCTAATGGTTATTAAAAAAAAGTATGAAATGCCGAGTCGGAAAAGACAAGTGAAGGGTATAACATTTTTGCATATCGGCAACCCATTCCCCTTTCATGTTCTTGTGAGATTTTTGAACCACCACAACATGCTAACACCCTAAAAATCCCACATCTATTGGCATGTTGTGTTCTTTTGAATTGAGTGTGCCATTATAATTGTATGAAGTAGAACTTGCAACTTTCGATACGCTTGCCACCTTAGACCAATGCTGACACAAGAATGATTAAGGCGTTAGGATTGGCCTTTTTATTTTTACACCAATTTGATATCCTTGACCCAAAAACAATCTCCCTTAGTTAAACAACTTTGAGCCTTTAACCTTTCAATTGATCACCCATTTCAACCCTTTTGACCCATTTAACCTTTTCAATTTTTAAACCCGGAGTGATGAAAATTTGATTGTAGGATTTTGCTTTGTATTGTATATAATTTGCAATGTAGTGCAAAAAAAAATGAAAAGCATGAGAACAAATACGTTTCAAACAAATGAAAGTTCTCATAGAAAATCACAAAAATATGCTTGAGTTAGAGGTTGAATAAAAAGGCGCAACATTGCCTTATAGTTGAGTAGTATTTAGTTGATATAATAAAAGTCGAATTTTCATCACCATAGTCACTTCAAATATCCCATTCCATACCCTTCGCCTAACCCCATTACAACCCCTTAAAGACCTTTTGACTTGTGTTCACTATTGTGTAATTTGGTAAAGGGCGATTGAGTTGCAAGCCTATACTAATATGCATTATAATCGGTTTTGAGCGATTAATATAAAATACTAGTACATCATGACTAGTTTTGATTAAACCGAGCGGAGAGAAACATTGTGAGGGGTGTGCAAGAATGTGAACTTTGATCTTTGTCGGATTTGGTTTGGCATCTTTTTGTTTTACGAAATTGAGCAACATGGAAACCATTGGAATGTAAATCTACTGAGAGGCGTAAATCTTGTGAGTTAGGGTATGCCTAGGGACCGCATTTGAGAATCGACAAGAAATGTGGGATCTTTTGATTCACTTAGTTGGTTTGCAATAAACAAATTTGCTTGAGGACAAGCAAAGCTCAAGTGTGGGGATGTGATAGGTTGGTAAAAACTCGAGAATTAACAAAGCTAAATTAATTGATTAAACTACTTTGATGTGTCTTATGATTTTCAGGTATTAACACAAAAAGGATGCAAATCTGGAGTTTTTGGAACATCTCAGGAGCACAAGGAGTGATAAACCGAACAAGAAAAGCTGAAATGGGTGTCCGGGACAAGCTGGCGTCGCCTACAGCACTTTTGGCGTCGCCTACAGCACTCGCGTAGGAGAAGGGGACCAAAATGCCGTAGGACAGAGCAAACTCTCGTAGCCAAAACAGACATGGCGTCGCCTATGCCACTTTTGGCGTAGGCTACGGGACTCGCGTAGGCGATGCCAAAAGTGGCGTAGCCTACAGCACCTGCAGTCAAACTTGGGTTTAATGTTTTTAATGCGTATCAAAACGGAAGCTTTGATTTTTTTGGCTTTAAAACACCTTGAAGGCTCATAATTTGGTATCTCTATCATAACCATTCCATCCTATCAAAACCCTTATCATTCCATACCATTCAAGTACATCAAATCCTCCTATCATTCAAGATTTCAAGATTCAAGACCAAATCATTGAAGACTCAAGCTCCATGGCCATGAGTGGCTAGTCTCCTTATATCACGCCTAGGAAGTAAACAATTGAAGCTTTAGGGTTTAAACATTTGGGTATTACTTTAACTTTTTAATTGTGTGATTGTGTGTTTGAATTAACTGTATTAGATTGCGATTAATCTTATGTTGAATTCATTTTAGTTAATTGATCTTGTGCCAATTTCTAGTGTCATGAACATGTTTTCTTGCTCTAATACAAACATAAGGTTGTATGTTCTAGGTAATGAAGTGTAGTTTAGTCCATCTTTGATGTTGATGAAACTTGACACCTAAGCCTATTGAACAATCACCCCGTTAACACCAATTGCACTACATTTGTTTGACCCATTTGTGAAAACCTTAGACTTTAGTTGTTGAAACCTAGGTGTGATCCTTTTAATTAAATTGTTTACAAACTTTATTATCTTTCACATATAATTTCAATTCAAGTTTTTAATATAACAACAAAACCCTTTTCAATCACATTCTTAAATAAACCAATTACCAACTTCATAAGTCTCTAGTAAACTTCATAAGCGACACCGTTTAATCAACTACATAATATCCACTAACCACACGCTCCTTGGATTGATACCCTACTTATCCTATCTACCTAGGTTAATTAGGTTTTGTATGAACCGTGACGACCGGCTCATCAGGTATATGTCTATTTTTTTGCGGTCCGGGTCTTGTATGCTCACACACGTTAGTGATGCTAACACATGCTAGTATATGCCTAACTAACAGGTGTTAGGGTTCATATGACATACGTTAGTATGTGCCCAACTAACATTGTTAGCGTTCACATGACATACGTTAGTATGTGCCCAACTAATTGCAGATTTTTGGTGTTGTTTATACACATGTTAGTGATGCTAACACATGTTAGTATATGCCTAACTAACAGGTGTTAGGGTTCATATGACATACGTTAGTATGTGCCCAACTAACATGTGTTAGCGTTCACATGACATACGTTATTTCAGTAAAACATATGTTTTTAGAATACACTACACGTGTCAGTGATGTCTCATTATGTGTTTTGGAGAAGCCAACTAACATGTGTTATCTTTTTTGTAAGTGAAGAGATGTATTTGTGTTAAAGATGAAGATGTGTATCAAGAACGAAGCATAGCTAGATCTTTTTTATGTTGTTATGATAGTTTTTTTGAAAATTCACAAATAATTATGTTTGTATGAACCATTTTTTGGTATGTTTCAGTGTTGGTTGTAATGATTATTTTTATCAATTCTTAAATAAATACACCTTTTATGTGTTATTTTATTATGTTCTTTTAGTATATGCCTGTTAACACATGTTAGCGATGTCTCATACGAGGTCAGAATTTTGTATCACAACACTAACGTACGTTAATATTCGTGTTGGAAAAAGTGTCATAAAGTAGGAGAGAGGTGACTTGACAAGTGTCAAATCAACCTTTTTAAACCTAGGATTCAGAAAACACAAGATTACCTTAATGCCCTTAATCCAATATTTTAATAAAGTGGCCCACTTGCTTTTCATTATTAAATACAAATTAATTAAGGACCATTGATCAAACTTGATCAATGGTCACCATAGGGTTTGCAAGGTTTTTCCAATAGATAGAGTTTCCATATTATCCACACCCTATATATATATATATGTATGTATATACTAGTTTATACCCCGGGAGCGTCTCGGGTTGAGAAATCTAAGTAAAGTGAATAAAATTAGAAGTATCTAAACTATAAAAATGACATCTGCCAATATATGATTATTATTATTATTATTATTATTATTATTATTATTATTATTATTATAAACAAATCTCTGCCATAAGTTATCATATTCTAATATAAAAAAAGGGTAATTGGGTCGGGTATCATCTAATCCCAGGCCCGACCCAAACCCACAATATTTTTAAACTAATTCCAAACATGACACAATACCTGTCGGGTTACAAAAAATAGTCGTTTTTTTCTCAGTTTTTTATATAGCACTATGGTACTCGTTGGAAAGATAATAAAACGCTCGTTAATTTGGTGTAATTTTTTTCTTTAAAAAATCTCGTATATAAAAGATATTAACATTTAAAAGTTATGAGAGGAAACATGAGAGAGAAAATAATAAAGTTTTAATATTTACATTTAGTAGATTAGGTATTTAATAGATTGTGTTGAATCATATTTAAACTATATTTATTCCTTTTTTTTAATTGGTCTAAAGTTGCCACATCATCTCCTATGTGACATCTCTCAAAAGAGAGATTGCATAATATTATGACATCTCATTAAAAATGCTTTGATTTATTATATATATAGATATAGATATAGATATATAGATTATATTTACGTAGATGATCATTAGTTTAGTCTTAGAGGGTGAGTGGGATTGTTTATTTAACTTCAAAAGTGCTTATTAACTTATGGCTTTTTAAAAAGGAGTTTTAAAAAAAAAATGTTTAGATTAGCTTTTGTTAGGCCTGTAAACGAACCGAACGTTCATGAACTGTTCGGCAGAAAGTTCGTTTATGTTCGTTTATTTAAACGAACGAACATGAACACACGTTTTGTTCGTTCGTTTATTTTTGTTTGCTTATGTTCGTTTAATTAAACTTAACTTTATTTTTGTTATTTATTTCCTTTTGTTAAGTATCTTAATTCATATATTCTAAAAACTTAACCCTAACATTCTAACCATATCAATTATCAGCCACTATTCACACTTCATAGCCCCACCTCCCTTGTTCTCCACAATCCACAACCTTACCTTCTTCTACTTCCAGACGACCACCTCCATAACCCTGCCTCCAACCTCCACGGCCCCGTCTCCAGCCGTCCACAGCCCCGTCTCCAATCTCCACAGCCCCGTCTCCACTCTCCAGCCTCCGGCCTCCACAACGCCGTCGTCTCCCTTATCCCCGTCTCCACAGACCATAGCGCCGCCGCATTCTCATCCCCGTTATTTGGTTTTGGTTGCATTATGATGTATTAGAATTGATTGAATTGTGATGAATCATTATTAACATGTTTTTGTTTGTGTTCGTTTGTGTTCATTTATATTGATCGTTTGTGTTCGTTTATGTTCATGAATTGTTATGGTTTTAAATGAACGAACATAAACGAACACAAACACGACAAATTTCTTAATGAACGAACACGAACACAAAAATGTGTTTTATTATGTGTTCACGTTCGTGTTCGTGTTTGGTTAAAGTTAAATGAACAAACACGAACACGTCTGTGTTCATGTTTGTTCGATTCGTTTACTGGCCTAGCTTTTGTGGTGAGAAAATTCAATAAGTTATTTTTTAAAAAGTGTTTGGTTTAGCTTATTAGTGTAAAATGACCAAAAGTCAAAAGCCAGGATTTCCGACTTCTTAAAAACAACTTTTCCACCCTTATTGAAAAGCCAAAACCAAAAGTGTTTTTGGTTTACGCAAACAACTTATTAACTTATTGGCTTTTTGAATAAGTCGAGAAGGAGTTTTGAGACTCAAATCCCAAACACCCACTTAGGTGGTTAATTATATTTTCTTCATGCTTGTTATTTTTTTATTAGCAAATTTTATAATTAACTAGGAAGATGTTAAAAAGCAAACAACCAAAACACACTACTAGAGAATAGGGTTTTTGCTACCATATTTTTGTTCGCAAAAAGGTGGCAATTGCCCTTTTGCCACCATTTTACTACCGAAAAACTCGGTAGCAAAATCACACATTGCAATTGCCCTATTGCAACCGTTTTGCTACCATTTATTTGCCACCATTTATTTGCCACCATTTTGCTACCGCTTTTTGTCACAACTTTGCTACCGTTTTTACCTTTTTTGCCACCGTTTTGCTACCATTTTTTGTCATCATTTTGCTACCTCTTTGTTATCTTTTTTATACCTTTTTGCTACCACTTTTATTTATCTATTTATACATTAATCATACATGTATAACTGTTGGATTTATATAATTTGTAAAACATCCAAATCAAATAACCTAGATTAAAACATCCCGTTCTAGATCAAATTAAAACATCCAAATCCAACACATTCAAACTAAAAGTGTTTATGCATAGCCTAAGGTTTTACATGGTCTCGATCTTCATCATCCTAACGAGCATTGCGTCTTTCTCCACTCTATCGTTTTCCATTTGAAAGTTCAATCTCCTCAAACAACATTGCATCCTGAATACGAAATTCACATTATCAACTAAAATTTGATAAAATTTCTAGAAAATTAGAGAAAGATCAAAACCTTGTTTTCTTTGATGAAAACTAAGCCATGAGCCAGTTGTTTCTCTAGTTGATGCAGTTGTTGTTATACACTTGCACCACTAAGGTTGTTGCCCATTTGCTGCCTACACCATAAGCATGAAATCTATAACACAAAAGCACATCTATCCGAAGGTCATTGTATAATACTATGACATAACTTCAAAACAATAAAAATAAAAACTAGTGGTATTTGAAGCGGCTCGCTGCGCCTAGGTTAAACCGGTATCTGATTCTCTGTATGTAATGGAATGCAGCGGGGATGATAACAATTCACATGAATTTGACCCATTATGCAGTTATACTCTTTTTTCCACATAATAATAGTTACCTCGAAGCCTTTTTTGTTCTGCCTTTTCGCCCAAATAAGAAGTCAGGCTGGCACGTCTTAGTTTTCTTGTTCTCGATGTTTTGTTCTATAAATGTCTAGCCCTCTTTCTTGAACCTCCTAATGATATAAATTACATAAATGACACATTAATTATTTATTAAAATTGACAAAAATGTTTTTTTTTTTTTGTTAATGGAAGTATCTAAAATATGCTTACAAACCTGTAAGGCAAATGAGCCGATTGTTCCGCAAATGCATTGATGACACAACCCAAGAGTAAGCAAGCATTTGTTTATTTTCCAGCCTCCCTTGCTCCACCCTATGATCAATTAAAATGGTTTCTAACTAATATCAGTAAAAAAAATGACATCTATTATCTATTAATCTATTAATATATATAAAAGAATTGAACATTGCTGACGTGGAGTGCAATGGTGCATTCATCCTCTCCATGAAATTGCCACGTGGCATCCTAATTGAAAGATTTTAATGTTTTTTGAATTATTTCCCTTTTTTAATTAAAAAAAAAATAAACATAAAACCCTAAATTTATCTCTCTATCTCTCAATTCTCAATTACTAAAATTAAATTAAGTTATTTTAAGAAAAAAGAATTTAATAACAAATTTAAATTTTTCTCTCTTATGTTCCTCCCATAATTTTTAAACGTTAATATCTTTTATATTCGAGATTTTTTAAATAAAAAAATTACACTAAATTAACGAGCGTTTTATTATCTTTCCAACAAGTACCATAGTGCTATATAAAAAAACGGAGAAAAAAACGACTATTTTTTGTGGGGTTATGTTCATACAGAAAAAAAAAAAAAAAACACAAAGTGTTCAGGTTATTCATTAATCATGTTTTTTCTTTTAAACCAGGTTCTTATCTACGATGTTGAAATTCAGCCCAATCGCCATGCTATCATTGGAATTTTACTCTTCTAAAGATGGATAGGTATACTTCATCAAGAGAAGTTAGGAGAACGAATCACGCAACATATGGTGTCACCTTATAACAAGGTTATTTTTTTTATTTATTTAATTACAAGAGTAATAATTATTACTATTAGTATTAATATTATTAGACTTGTTATATTTTTCAACCCCATCATGAATTCTACATCTATATAAGTCAAAGTCAAATTGTAACATATTTTAAATTACGTGAAGATGATTATATGTTGAAGGTTATCTTTTTAATACTGTATTATGTTTAATATGGTTTATGCT
The DNA here is from genome assembly GCA_028751855.1 of Ambrosia trifida. Lineage (NCBI taxonomy): Eukaryota > Viridiplantae > Streptophyta > Magnoliopsida > Asterales > Asteraceae > Ambrosia > Ambrosia trifida. The sequence continues at coordinate 64,147,419 of CM054126.1, read as the reverse complement.
TTTTATTTATTTTAACTTTTTAAATAAATGTTTTTTTAACTAAGATTGATTATGTTTAAATTATTTACGCTTTTCGTGATTTGAGTTTTCTTCTTTTATCATTTTTTTATCATTTTTTATTAAATCATATTAATTTTTTCAATCCCGGGACCTTCCCGGGAAGGGATAGGCGCTTAGGCCTCGACTGGTTGCGCGTTGAAATTATTCCCCCACCAAAAACGTTAAGAGATAATATCAAAATAAATGTTAAACATGCGTGGCATGACCAAAAGTTATATTTATCATCATGGTTTTTTACTTCAACATCTGGTTCCTGCAATTAATCAAGCAAATCTGTGAAGACTTTGCTATTGCAGTTTGACCTTAGGCTCTAACTGATCGATGTCTACAAGATTGGTCGAAGATTGTGAGTATCAGAAACATTACATTCACTATAAGATTGGATCGAATCTTCGGTGATGGAGGCGATTGTTAGTGATGAAAGGTTATGGAAGGTTATCGGTGATGGAGGTTACAGTGGTGGAACGATTTATGTTATGGGTGATGGAATGTTACGGTGATGTTCAGATTTAGGGTAAAATTTAGGGGAAAATTTTATATATATTATTTTTAAGTTATTTTTTTTTTATCAATTTGCTACTAAATATAGATGGTGATAATTTTTTTAACCCTTACCACCCCTTAGCTACCTTAAGTTTATAAAATTTGCTACAGTGTTTTTCTGTTGTGATTCACTAATCACAAATATGAAAATGAAAAATCTATATATATATATATATATATATATATATATCTATATATATATTATCTATTATCTATTATTATTATTATTATTAATTAATATATATAAAAGAATTGAACGTTGCTGACGTGGCATTCAAAGGTGGCCTCAACCCTCTCTTGATTGTGCCACGTGGCATAATGAGGGGCAAAAATTTGGTTTTTTTTTTTAATTTTTCGTTTTTAACCATCTCTCCAATCCTAATATAAAAATCATCAAACACCAAAAAACCCTAGCTACTTTGTTTGTTCTTCGTATTATGTTCTCCCAAGTTTCATCCTCTACCTAAATCTACTATCGGAAAAGATGGCAGGCAAAGGTGAAGGACCGGCAATTGGTATCGATTTGGGCACAACTTATTCGGTATGCTCTGCTTCTTGCATGTCAATTCGATTATCATATAATTATATCAGTTTTTTTTTTACTATTTATGTTGAGGTTTTATGTTTTTGACTAAAAGGGTTGTTTTTAAATTCACTAGAAGTTAACAAATCATCCAGAATATTGTTCTTACTGAATTTTATAAAATTTTGAATATCTGCATGTCTATTCCGTTGTTTATTATTAGATTTAGTGGAACAAAGTGTTCTTACTTAAGCTTGATTAAGCTTGATGACCAGATTCTGTTTAAGTTGTTTATGATCCATTTAAGTTAACTGTTCATCCAGAAAACAATTTATGTAAATCAGAGGATTTGATTTTTTATAATATTTATTTATTGTGTTTTTGATAAACTTTAAATATTTGCATGTCTAATTGGATGTTTATTATGTAAATTTATGCAGATGCAAAGTGATTAACCGGAAGGAGATTTTCCGATCCATCGGTGCAGAGTGACATGAAGCACTGGCCGTGTAAGGTTCGCCTTCTCCTACAAAGGCGGAGAGAAAGAGTTTTCTGCTGAATAAATCTCTTCAATGGTTTTAATTAAGATGAAATAAATAGCTGAAGCTTTCCTGGGTACCACCATAAAGAATGGTGTCGTCACTGTTCCTGCATACTTCAATGACTCACAGCGTCAAGCCACCAAGGACGCCAGTGTTATTTTGGGGCTTCATGTTATGCGAATCATTAACGAGCCGGTGTTATTTTGGGGCTTCATGTTATGCGAATCATTAACGAGCCGACTGCAGCCGCTATCGCTTACGGGCTCATCTATCTATCAACACATACATGTACAAATGCTAGCTCAAGTATTATTTTCGTTTTTTTTTTTGTTTTTATCCATGAAAAAATTATCATAGGCAAAAGTGGTAGGCACATCATGTGATGTTTGTGATCCGGATGATGTTCGGAAATTGGCAAACTATGCTGTTGATAAACTTGGTTCCATGATCCAGTTGGAGATTTGGGATAATCAGGATGAAAGTAAGAAGAATTTGCAAAATCGGCTGCTGGTAGAGCCGCATAAGTTCAGATGCAAGCGACTGCAAACTGTCTTGGCATAGTAACCAAGGCGAATCGACGCTTAAGGTATTATTGACTTTCATTATTTTCAGTTCCATTTTCTTTTGATGGCTTTCTACATGTGCGATTTGATCATTTTGTCAAGTCGTTTTTGTCTATATCCATTCGATTTTTTAAACCCTCAATATCTCCTTCTTCAATCCATCCACTTAATGGTAAGACCATCAATCCCCTAACTACTTTTCTACCTTTCACGCTTACTAATTTGATTCTCCTTATTGCGATTATTATCACATTAATAATAATTTCATTATTTTTTTATTTTATTTGTTTTGTGGTGTTTTGAGTATGATTATCAACTGTTTTATTTCATTATTTTTTATTTTATTGTGTTTCAGACAACCGAAGAGTCGCTCAACAGCACTTTGGGATTTCACCTGATTCAGGTTGCTTTGCAGGTTGCACTTCCAGAGCTTGATAGAGACATGGGGCCTATCGTTTTTGCAAGATGTGGTCCAAGAACAAGTAAATATTTCTTAAATATTTAAAGTTCAGGCTTATTCAATGCTATAAGACTGTAAAAAGTTTACATAAGGTACCATATAATTAACATAACTAACTTAATTAACTTAATTATAGGTATGTAAAAAGTATTTCAGTAGCTTATGACATTTAATTTTGTAGGAAAATCACATGCTCTTCACCTATTAATGTTCACTATTAAATCTCTAAGTTTTGATGAAATACAAAGAGTTAACGTAAGATTTGTTATGAAAACTTGCAGATTGAGAAGAGGGTAGCGATTACTGTGTTCAGCTTCCCACCCGATAAAGGCAATGTTGGAACGACTGCTTACCTAAACGTGTTCGCATCCATTTTTTCTGTTTTACAAGACCTTAAAAGAGATGGTTACAACGCAGAAGGACTTCCATCAACTTCTGCATAGTTGATTGAAGACGTTCTTCATGATAAAGAAGCTCAATTCAGCAGTCCGAATCTCAACATTGCTTACATGATGGGAGTATTAGCCGAATTTGCTTATTTTTAGTTGGTTATTGTTTCATGTGTAGGTACTCTTTGAAATGCTAATGTCTTAATGTTGTTTTTGGTGCATATACTGATTTTATGTATGCCCTTCAATTGTTTGATTAAATTCCTAATCCAAATTTGTATGTCACCACATGTTTAGGCCTGTTGACTTCAATTTAAGGTTATGAATCTTTGCAGGATTATGCAGGCTTTGTATGGTAATTCGACATGCTTATGAGTTTATAGCAAACGCTCGGAGTTGGGTGTTTTTGAGAGATTTTGTGGTTAGTTAACTTAAGCTATTTGCAATAAGTAATCACGTAGTTAAATTTTTTTAACTAATATTGATTATGTTTAACTTATTTACTCTTTTCGTGATTTGAGTTTCTTCTTTTATTATTTTTTATTAAGTCATATTAAAATTTTCAACCCTGGGACCTTCCCGGGGTAATCGGCTAGTATATATATATATATATATATATTGCAAAGCTAGATATCCTACATGTCATAATATTATGCAATCTCTCCTTTGAGATGTGCCACATAGGATATGATGTGGCAACTATAGACCAATTAAAAAAAAACAAATAATAATATAAAACCTAATCTACTAAAATTAAATTGATTTATTTTAGGAAAAAAGAATTTAAAAACAAATTCAAATTTTTCTCTCTTATGTTTCCTCCCATAATTTTTAAACGTTAATATATTTTATATACGAGATTTTTTAAAGAAAAAAATTACACCAAATTAACGAGCGTTTTATTATCTTTCCAACGACTACCATAGTGCTATATAAAAAACAGAGAAAAAAACGATTATTTTTTGTGGGGTTTCGTTCATACAGGAAAAAAAACACAAAGTGTTCAGGTTATTCATTAATCATGTTTTTTCTTTTAAACCAGATTCTTATCTACGATGTTGAAATTCAGCCCAATCGCCATGCTATCATTGGAATTTTACTCTAAAGATGGATATGTATACTTCATCAAGAGAAGCTAGGAGAAAGAATCGTGCAACACTGCAAAACATGGTGTCACCTTATAGTAATGTTATTTTTTTTATTTATTTGATTACAAGAGTAATAATTATTACTATTAGTATTAGTATTATTTAGAATGATTATATTTTTCAACCCCGGGACGCTTCCGGGATAAAAGATAGTTAATAATATAACAAAAAATATATTATTTTCTTTGATCACCCTGAGACCATGTTATTTTGACTTAATAACTCACCATGTTGTCAAATATATTCCATGAATAACACACTTCTTCCGTTTAGGAACGTCTAAAAAATCCATCTAAAGGATTATAAGAACCGAGAAGATAAATGTTTAACTATTTAAAATAGAAAGCCAAGGAAATTTAGTAATTTATATATAAATGATTCAACAACTCTCTCGCATCATCAGAAATAGGGCCCAACACACTAGGAATGTCGACTCCCACCCCTATCTACCAGATTAGCTCTATTTGGAAGACGATTCAAAAGAATGCGCCAAACTAATATTAACCTTTATTGGTATAAAACGATTCCACCTAGTGTCCAAAGGGCCATTCGGTAATGTCAACTCATCAATAAGCTTATGAATATCCTTAACACTAAATAAAATCCCAAAACCAAGAACCTCGATCTTTAGCAAAGTGCCATCCGGTAATGTCAACTCGTCAATAAGCTTACAAATATCCTTAACATTAAGCAAAATCCCAAAACCAAACAACTTGATCTTTAGCAAAAGTCGTATCATTTAAAATCGAAAAGAGGTTACCAAACTAATCCCATTTAATACCTCCTCGAGTATCTCTTCACCAAGCCCAAGACCAACTTGAACCACTACAGTAGTCCAGTATAAAGCAAACCTTGTCAAATGTCAACCTTTTAAGGAAAAAAAATTAGGGGGGGGGGGGGGGGGGGGTGCAAACGAGTCGAGTTACTTGAGCTCGGCTCGAGAAAAACTTGAAATAAGCCAAGCTTAACCGAGTTCGAGCCTAAAACCAAGCTCGTTTAGCATACGAGCCCGAGCTACGGTTATCGAGCTCGAGCCGGCTCGTGAGCCTTATATAATTTTTAACTAATATATTAACAATATATGTAAATAATAATGATTATTATTTATGAAATTATTAAAAAATAACTCAATTATATAATGTATTAATTTGGAATGGTTTTTTACTGTTAATGAACAGTAAACCCCATTAGTTTATATTTTTTTTTTGTTTTTTTCCACACCTTGCTATATAATATATATCATCTCTTTCACTCCAAACACATGTTGTGTTAGTGGTGGAGTGGTTTGTGGTTATCTTCCATTCCTCAAGGTCTAAGGTTCGATTCCATGGAGACACAACTTAATTATTTTTCCATTTTTCATTTTTTTTTGTTTTCCCACACCTTACTGTATAATATATATCATCTCTTTCACTTGAAAACACATGTTCTTAGGGATGACAATCAAACCCAACACATTTGGGACAGGTTTGGGTCGGGTAATCGGGTAGGGTCTGGGTATGGGATTAATTTTTATTTTTTTCGCGGGTTTGGGATTTGATAATATACCCGTTTACCCAACCCGATTACCCGATAAAGTATACCTGTTTACCTGATTAGATATCCAATATAATTTCTTATATATCTTTTTAAATATGTATGCATAATATATCTAATTGTCCATCTAGATTGCCATATTATGCTAAAAATTACCAAAAATTAGTGTATACTATTTGTTATCTATAGCTTTGAGTGTTTTTATATGATTTAAGTATTTTATATTTATACATTGTAATATTTACATATATATTTAATAATGCTAAATGTAATTAGTTAGTAGTTATCCAATAGATACCCAACGGGTTTTTGGTCGGATATACCCAATGGGTAAGTTTTTAAAATTAATGGGTTTACCCAAAACCCGCGGGTATACCGAATACCCGATGGGTAATTACCCAACACAAACCCGACGGGTTTTGGGTCAGGTTTGGGACAAGCATACCTAATCGGGTATGGGGTTGGGATTACCTAAACCCGTCCCAAACCCGGCCCATTGCCATCCCTACATGTTCTGTTGGTGGTGGAGTGGTTTGTGGTGAACTTCCCTTCCTTAAGGTCACAAGTGCGATTCTTGGGAAACACTACTTATTTATTTTTCCATTTTTTCTCATTTCAACAGTCATATTTAATGTTAATTATAATCTATTTCATATTAAAACACAACTGGGTTTGGTTGTGTAGTGTTATGAGATGCATTTTCTCAATAAGAGTCTTGGGTTCGAGACTAGGCCGTCGCAATTAATTTTTTTTTCAACAACCTTATTTGATGTTCTTAATCAGTTTTGCGCATACAGTAACTGAGTAAAGAAAAAGTTCAAGATGAAGCAAAAATCACCGCGGCGCGCCGCAACACGCGCGGTAGAAATCCTAGTTATATATAAAATAATATTTATAATTAGACTATATTAATATTGGGAAAATGGAATTTAATAATCTTAACTTTGGGGGGTTGGAAGGGAATAATTCCAACTTGAAAGTTGTAAGATAACAGTCTCAACTTGTCAACGTTTTTATTTTGTTGATCCCAAACTAACCCCAGTTAGTTTTCTCTGTTAAGTGCCTACGTGGCATCACACGTGGCAGTCCTACGTGGCATAAAGTGATAACCTGTCAGAAAAAATGGCTGGCCACCTTATCCACATGTATTAATGTATTTAAAAAAAATGGTGGGCCCTACAAACGTATCTTATATCTCTTTCCAAGATCAAACATATCTTATAATTCATCCCTACCATTCATCCTCCCAAGAACCCTAATTTTTAGCCACCACCACCAACCACCTGCCACCACCACCAACTACCCGTCCGACCACCACCATTCACCCCTACCATTCATCCCCACCAAGCTTTCACCATCGTTCCATCTCACTCGAAACTCAAACCCGGAGCAAACAATTAGGGCTTCTTCCCCACCAAGACTAAACCAAGAACCCTAACCCTAGATTATTCAATAATCTGATTCGAACAAGATAAACATACGGATTGATGGGGCTTTTGATCGCAAAATGAAACTAAATAAAACGGCATCAATGAAATCGACTTACAAACGCGGGAGGTAATGACCATCGTTCCATTCACCCCTACCATTGATCGCAAAATGAAACTAAACAAAACTAAACTAAACACGAACATGGTCCAGATAAAATTCAAACGCGGGGCGAGGAGGAAAACGCGAAGAAAGCAAGAAACCGGATTGAATAATAGTATGATGATGGACAAGAAGGAAGTAGTGAAAAAAGATTGGGAGGCAATGACAGTTACTGAAAAAGCATTGGAATTGTATGTAGGAGAAAATGGATTGTTGTCTTGGATTAACAAGTTTGCTTATGCTTCCATTTATATTATTATTGGAGCTTGGATTCTGTTTCGGTTTGTTGGTCCTGCTCTTAATCTTTATCAGCTTGATGCTCCGCCTTTATCGCCTACTGATGTACTTAAGGGATCGCCTAAATGTCGTCGGAGATGGTGGTGGTTGACGGTGGTGGTAGGTGGTTGTGGTGGTGGTGGTGGTGGTGGCAGGTGGTTGTGGTGGTGGTGGTGGTGGTGGCAGGTGGTTGTGGTGGTGGTGGTGGTGAAGATGATGAAGATGTATGAGAGGTATGTATGTATGTATGTATGTATGTGTGTATGTGTGTGTGTGTATATATATATATAATTCTTTTTTATTATTATTAAAAGATTTTTTTAATTCAAAATGACAAGTCATATGTGGGCCCCGTTTTAATTTTGACAACGGGACAGATTGGTCCACCTCAAATGCCACGTGTGATGCTACGTAGGCACTAAACAGAGAAAACTAACTGGGTTAGTTTGGGACCAACAAAATAAAAACGTTGACAAGTTGGGACTGTTATCTTACAACTTTCAAGTTGGGATTATTCCCTTCCAACCCCCCAAAGTTGGGATTATTAAATTCCATTTCCCCATTAATATTTGAACACATTTGAACAGTAACATTAAATGAACCGTGATTTTTCGACTTCTTTGTAATTTTATCATTAATGAGGGGCATTTTTGGTATTGTCTTTATCTTCTACGTGGCCTAGTCATCTATACGTGTCTTCTTCCCAGTTAACCTCTCTCTCATCCAACTTCTTTGTGAAGACACAAAACCTTTTCTCTGTTCTCACTCTCTCTGTTTTTTCACTCTTTGTTTCTCTCTCCTAAATCTCTCCATCTTCTCTCTACATTTCTGGCCAGTTTTCTGTGGTTCCATGGGCTGCTTTGTTTCGTAATGTATGGCAACGGCCAACGGTCTTATTTTATAGTGAGAGAAACGAAGGGACAGATCGTTTTCTAGAGAGAGAAACAGGGATAGAGAGTCGGAAACCACCATTGAAAGTTATGTGTCTTCTTCTTCCTTGAATCCTTTATTTGGCTATGATGTTTGCCTGCTACTTGGCATGGCAACTCGGGTTGCAGCCGTGGCGGCGCTGAGCCATTGATTATTTGTAGATCTGAGTTTTTGTTTTGTTCAATAGATCTGATTTAATGCTTTTCCATGGTTGTTTTGATGTTGGTGACAGGTCCACCACCTAAGATATGGTGTGTTAGAATGAAGAAGAGTAGAGAGATGGTGGTGATGATGAGAGGCTTGAGGACTTGAGTCCACCAATAGGTTGTGGTACTATTTGTGTCTTTATTTATTTATTTTTTTCCAGATGGGTATCTTTTGTATGTGTTGTATATGATTTGTTCTATAATCTTTGTTAGTATTTTGGTTTATGCTGTAAAAAGGTTTTATTTTTTATTTTTTTTATCATTATAGAATTAGAGTTGGGATTGAATATGAGTTATATAGTTTATGTGTAAAATGCAGGCTTTTGGTGTTTGTATAAATTTTCTTATTTGTTTATTATTTAATTAAATTTTATGTGTTTTTAGGTTCAAAAAATGGCAGACGGAAAGAATGAGATTCCAATTTTGGAATTAAATTAGATGAAAAAACACCAACTGGGATGATGCCGACTACAAACAAAGTCAGGTACAAATGCCATCAACAACCAACGCCTAAGCATTGATGAAAGGCGTCGGTGTTTGTGGATTTGGTGATCAATCATAGCATGTATATATATATGGTGGCATTAAGAGTTGTAAGTTGTGAGCATGCAAAGTTTATGGATCCCTACATAGTTAGGGATTCTTTGAAACCATTGGGAAATCATGCTCCAAAATGATAAAAGATCGCCTCATGCGAAATAAAATGTGTTTTTTAACATGTGCAGAAAGGAACACATGGGTATTAATGAAGTTTACAGTGAGGTGAGCTTTTGTAGGATTATATAAGATATGTTTTTGATGATATATAGAATTATCTTTAATATCACTGCTTGAAATCTGTGCAGGTTGCTTCACTTTTTGATAACTACAGCCTGATTAATACAAACTGTGTGTTAGCAGTTAAGTTTGAAACGTAATGTAGTTGTAAAAGTTTGATTATTAAGCATCTGAATGGCACAAACCTAAAGCGCTAACTTGTAAATAAATTACACCTCAAATTCTCTAAATCAGGATACATAATATCCAGATAAAATTATCTGAATATAACAGGTTGTAGCTTGCGCCAGTGCTGATGTTGCAGCAGCTTGCGCTGGTGCTGATGTGGCGGCGTGTGTTACTGCTGATCTGATTGTCCTTATTGGACATTGTAGCCACTGGTAATGATAAATGGGTAAGACAACAAGGTGGCTCCGTTCTCTTTTCGACGGCAAAAAGTCGGTTAATAAAAGACAGCCGTCGGAAAACCAGGCTTCATCATCTGCTGGTATTGTTTTGTACCCAAAACCAAGAGATGACAACAGGCATGCTATAGCAGTGGCTGCAGCCATGGCGGCTGTAGCTGAGGCAGCTCTGGCGGCGACACATGCAGCGGCGGAGGTGGTGAGATTAACAAGTGGCGGCGGCTGTAGTAGGGTGTTTTACGACGGTGAACGACTAAAGGGAGTGATGAAGGGGTGCTTCAAGGAGTATTTTGCTATGTGGTTCTTTTTTATTTGGTGTCTGTTGTGTTGGTTGCGTCATTCATAGGGTATTCTAATGAATTTAGGGTTTTCCCGTTAACCACGATGACAACGGTGAAGGCGTCGTAGCAGGGATGCTGGCGACCATTTGGGTCGTCACAGGTTATGTTTATTTTTGTTGGTTATGGCTATGGGTTTGCTTCTTCTATCTCTGATTTTAAGGGGAAAAACTGGTATTGGTTTATTGATTGACATGCTTTATTGACAGATCCAAGGCATGCTGATGAACTGTATATGAGAATTTGTAGGGGAATTAAACCGGCCTCTCATTTAACCAGGTAAATTGTTACAATGATCTTTTAAAAGCTTACAATTTCGAGTACCTTGCATATAGAGCTGTAGGCTGCTGAAATAAAAGTTGAAGATGGCACTTATGTGGTTGACGAACGATGACAATAAAATTTAGATTAGTTTAGTGCTATTGATTGCTTTGCAATTATTTTTTTTAATTTGTTAGATATGTGTGTTGGTGGTTTCAGAAATATAAAACATGTGTCTTTATGGACCTTCGAATTGAAAGCTGGGAAGTCACTCTTCTTAGTGTATGTGTAGTGGTGGGGGGTTATGGGGGGTTATGAGTATTAAAATATTAAAAAGTAATAGAAGGGGGGGGGGGGGGTTATTGGGGGGGGGGGGGGATGGAAAAAGAGGGTGTAGTGGGAAGGGGGTTATGGGGCTTTATAAATGATTGGGTAATCATTGGTTCAATTATTATTTTCTTATTTAAACTAGTTGGAATGCCGGCGCGTTGCGGCGTGTGCATTTGTTTTGCCCCTTGTGCATTGTGTTTGTTGGTTATTCGTTATGTTAAAGTAGAAAACAACGATGTATAAAATATATGTTATCAAAAACTGAAACTCATAAGTATATCTTCTGAATATTTTAAATGGGTATATCACAATAGGCCGTACTATTCCTTACAACACCGTTAGATTGACCCATGACCTTCGGTGGGACCCTTTTATGTATTTCGAAGGCAGATAAGTATGCCATCGTAGAGCGATACTTAGCGCAGTGAAGTGGCGTTGTACCTCTTAATGACCATAAGATTGTAGTGGAAGTGATGTAATTACTAAAATACAGTTTGTAGTGTGCAACATATTTCTATTATTTTAGGGCACCCGCGAGATGCAGCGGAGTCAATGATTTACATAGATACTCTCGTTTTATGTTAGTTTGACAAGCGTGGTAACAAATATATTGGACCAATAAATTAGTAATCAATATAGTTAAAACTACCAAATCGACTGATAAGAACTTGTCTTCTTTTGGATATGTAAACAATTGGTGACTTCGTAAGATCAGAAACTTAAATTCTATTCCTAGAAGCTTATAGTAGTGGAGAAAACAAAAAAACCATCGAGGAAGATGATGACGTTGCTAATGAAGTTCTCTACCATATTTGCTTGTATAAAAGTCAAGCCTACATATATCGCTCACTTTAATGGGTTGAAACGTGTCATGGGTTGGGTGTGTTGGCAAGCTTTAAGCCTACATATTCATTTGTGTGCAGAAGTGTCACATCATACCATCCGGCAGCCACATAAATTTAAAAATAAGATATAAATACATAATATATGATGTAATTTATTTACTATAAACATTGAAAGATATGTAAGTTATGTATGTGAAGAGTCACCACATTATTTATGTACTAAATACATAACTATTTATAAGACTTTAACATTGATAATAACATAATAAAGACATGGAGGTTATGAATGTAAAGAGTCACCACATTATTGTTAATTTCCTCATCAATTTTATAATTATGTTTAAATTAATTTCTTCAACATTTAATATTTAGGTAGAAAGACAATTTTACGCTCTAAATGACTTCAATAAGCATTGTACTATAAGCAATAAAGGTTGTATTTACTTAAATTTTGCGGGTATCCTTCATTGATGCTTTATAATATATAGTATAGAAGATAAAGATTCGGGTTGATTCATTAGCGTGAGCGTGAATTTATGGCGTTTTGATTATTTATTTCTTAACACAAATAACATAAGTAACTAACACATAGTTAAGTTTTTGTTTTCTTTTTATGCTAGTGTTTAATTTATTTTATTAATTAAAATTAGAACTTAAACAATATACAATTGCTGAAAGCAAAATAATATTGTGAACCACACTTCATACAACGTTTAACAAGAACATTAAATAGATAAACAAATACCTTAAACGTCTTAGAACAAATATAGTTTACGTATAAAGTTATATTTGAGCATGCATATATAGATTTATAGAGTTAATTATTTCATGGCGTTCAAGGAGACCATGTTGATTGAAATTGAGGAATGTCTCCATACCCTTCTCCAACCATCCTCTCCATCATCTGTCCTTCATGTCCATTTGTTCCCTGCAACATAAAGTTTCATCCCATGCAGTAAGTGGAAGTAATATTTATAATATATTAGAAACGTATTAGCAAATCTAGAATGTTATATTTATAATTTTTTCCTTTGGATTTAGTTAACAATATATATGATTCAAGATAAACAACTTCTTAACAAGGATAGTTAAGAAAGCCACCTGTCACCTTCATAGGGGCCATATCATCCAATTCAGTAGAGTTGAGGTCAATAGATCATAGAACATCCTGGCTTCTGAAAGCTTCATGAAGAGAAACTAAAAATGCACAAAGAAGAGAAAAACTGTACTAATTAATTTTGAAAAATATTTTCTCATCAATAATTTTGAATATTGTTTGTTTATTGTTTTAATTGTTAGCTGCACAATTAAATTACCTCAATTTGATTCTGCAACGATCCAACATAGTTGATTATTAAATCCAACATCACTGGCATTCCCATTGTATATAGCAAATAACTAAATTTAAATGGAGCAAAAAATGATATATTATGAAGATAAATTTTTGTAATTGTCAAAGAAAATATGAACAAGTAGAAAAAAAATGTATATATGCATATAAAGATTAACTCATATCGTTATACCTTGTAGCATCCGGGAACCATATCTTGCAAGCGTCTTAACTTCTCATTGATTTTTTTCTCTTCTCATCTAATGAAGACATAGTTTTTTTTTGGACAAAACAATGTTTAAAGCATGAAATTAGCTCTAAGATTTTGTTTGGGGTTATGAAAAGACTATTAGCATTCAAGAAATTGATTATAATGAAGTACATATAATAATATAGATGGGGTTTGAAAGGTCTCACATTTAAGATGCATCATAAGTTAAGTTGTATTTTGTGTTTTAAAAGTTGGACATAAAGGAATAATTGGGATAATATTTTAGGATGTGAGGTATTGGATTATGTTAAATTTACTAATCTACCCTCCTAAGTGTCTTAATTGTCACAACTATGCCAATAATACCCTTAATTTTTTTGCTTAAACATGTTGTACATGTTGCTTCTTAAGTTGTACGGAGGTGAAAATGACTATGTTGTACATCACTCCTCCTTTATAATGTAGTACTAGTAGGAATGCCCGCGCGTTGCGGCGGGTGCATCTGTTTTGCCTCTCGTGCATCGTGTTTGTTGGTTATTCATTATGATGAAGTAGAAAACAACGATGTATAAAATATATGTTACTAAAAACTGAAACTCATAAGTATATCTTCTGAAAATTTTAAATGGGTACATAACAATAGGCCGTACTATTCCTTGCAACACCCTTAAATTGGCCCACGTCCTTTGGTGGGACCCTTTTATGTATCTCGAACGCAGATAAGTATGCCATCATAGAGCGGTTCTTAGCGTAGTGAAGTGGCGTTGTATCTCTTAATGACCATAAGATTGTAGTGGAAGTGATGTAATTACTAAAATGCACTTTGTAGTGTCCAGCATATTTCTATTATTTTAGGGCACCCGCGAGATGCAGCGGAATCAATGATTTGCATAGATACTCTCGTTTTATGTTAGTTTGACAAGCGCCGTAACAAATATAATTGACCAAACAAATTAGTAATCAATATAGTTAAAACTACCAAATCGACTGATAAGAACTTGTCTTCTTTTGGATATGTAAACAATTGGTGACTTCGTGAGATTAGAAAGTTAAAGTCTATTCCTAGAAGCTTATAGTAGCAGTAAAAACAAAAAACCATCAAGGAAGATGATGACGTTGCTCATGAAGTTTTTATACCATATTTGCTTGTATAAACGTCAAGCCTACATATATCGCTCACTTTAATGGATTGAAACGTGCCATGTGTTGGGTGTGTTGGCAAACTTCAAGCCTACATATTCATTTGTGTGCAAAAGTGTCACATCATACCATCCTGCAACCACATAAATTTAAAAAGAATATATAAATACATAATATATGATGTAATTTATTTACTATAAACATTGAAAGATATGTAAGTTATGTATGTGAAGAGTCACCACATTATTTATATACCAAATACATGACCACTATTTATAAGATTATAACATTGATACAAACATAATAAAGACATGGAGGTTATGAATGTAAAGAGTCACCATTGTTAAGTTCCTCATCAATTTTATAATTATGTTTAAATTAATTTCTTCAACAATTTAATATTTAAGTAGAAAGACAATTTTACCCACTATTTATAAGACTATAACATTGATACAAACATAATAAAGGTTGTATTTACTTAAATTTTGCAGGTATCCTTCACTGATGCTTTATAATATAGTATAGAAGATAAAAAATCGGCTTGATTCATTAGTGTGAGCATGAATTTATAGCCTTTTAATTTCTTATTTCTTAACACAAATAACATAAGTAATTAACACATAGTTAAGTTTTTGTTTTCTCTTTATGCTAGTTTTAATTTATTTTATTAATTAGAATTAGAACTTAAACAATATACAATTGCCGAAAGCAAAATAATATTGCGAACCACACTACATACAACGTTTAACAAGAACATTAAATAGATCAACAAATACACCTTAAAAGTCTTAGAACAAATATAGTTTACGTATAGATCGAGTTAACTATTTCATGGCTTTTCAAGGAGACCATGTTGATTAAAATTGAGGAAAGTCTCCATACCCTTCTCAACCATCCTCTCCATCATCTATCCTTCATGTCCATTTGTTCCCTGCAACATCAGTTTTCATCCCATGCAGTAAGTGGAAGTAATATTTATAATATTTTAGAAACATATTAGCAAATCTAGAATGTTATATTTATAATTTTGTCCGTTTTATTTAGTTAACAATATATATGATTCAAGATACGCAACTTCTTTACAAGGATAGTTGGGAAAGCCCATATCATCCAATTCAGTAGAGTTGAGGTCAATAGGTCATAGAACATGCTTGCTTCTGAAAAGCTTCATGGAGGGAAACTAAAAATGCACAAAGAAGAGAAAAAACTGCACTAATTAATTTTGAAAAATATTTTCTCATCAATAATTCATAATATTGTTTGTTTATTGTTTTAATTGTTAGTTGCACAATTAAATTACGTCAATTTGATTCTGCAACGATCCAACATAGTAGATTATTACATCCAACATCACTGACATTCCCATTGTCTATAGAAAATAACTAAATTTAAATGGAGCAAAACAATGATATATTATAAAGATAAATTTTTGTAATTGTCAAAGAATATATGAACAAGTAGAAAAAAAAATGTATATATGTATATAAAGATTAACTCATATCGTTTTACCTTGTAGCATCCGGGAACCATATCTTGCAAGCGTCTTAACTTCTCATTGATTTTTTTCTCTTCTCATCTAATGAAGACATAGTTTTTTTTTGGACAAAACAATGTTTTAAAGCATGAAATTAGCTCTAAGATTTTGTTTGGGGTTATGAAAAGACTTTTAGCATTTAAGAAATTAATTATAATGAAGTATATTGTATTTTGTGTTTTAAAAGTTGGACATAAGGGCATAATTGGGATAATATTTTAGGATGTGAGGTATTGGATTATGTTAAATTTACTAATCTACCCTCCTAAGTGTCTTAATTGTCACAACTATGCCAATAATACCCTTAATTTTTTTGCTTAAACATGTTGTACATGTTGCTTCTTAAGTTGTACGGAGGTGAAAATGACTATGTTGTACATCACTCCTCCTTTATAATGTACTAGTAACTTTGCTTGCGCGCGTTGCGGCGCGGATACTTGGCAAAGTTCAAACAGAGAATTCTAAGTAAAACGTAAACCAACTTGAGTTCACAGCATCGATGTTAGGGTTATATAAAGTTTAAAGTTCAAACGTACCTATGCATTGTTGAAGACTTAAATTAATACTTTTGAATGAATCTCAATACTTCAAATGGGAACTCAATTTTCAATAGTTATTCAAGCAATCAAGCATTTATAATACACTGTTGCAATCACAGAATATAAAAAATACAAAAGAAAAATCAACTATTAAATATTAAAAGAGAAAATTGCTCGAATAGTCCCTGTGGTTTGCCCAAATTTCACCTATAGTCCCTAAGTTTTCAAAATTACAGGCTTAGTCCCGAAACAGTGAATTTTTTGCACTCGGATAGTCCCTGGAGCTAACTGAGGTTAAATAATCCAGTTAAGTGGGTGTAAAATTACTAAACTACCCTTGTTATTAAAAATATAAAAAAAAATCAATGTGGACCCACCCACTTCATAATAACCACCCTCCCAACCCTTTTCTTCCGTGGGAACACACACACACACACACACTATACGCATATATATATATATATATATATATATATATATATATATATATATATATATATAGAGAGAGAGAGAGAGAGAGAGGCACGAAGGGAAGCAGAGAGAGAGAGAGAGAGAAAGGAGCCGGAGACTCCTGCCACCTGCCAGGGCGGAGCTCTGGCCATCGCTCCGGTGAATCAACCCCAAACCTCCACTCCTTTCTTCCCTAATTAACCAACACATACACCAGACAAGCAGATAGAGAGAGAAGACTATCTAGAGAGAGAGAAACGACACAAAGAGAAAGAGAGACCCGATTATCTTGAGAGAAATATCAGAGGAGAGAGAGAGAGAGACCGAAGGAGAAGATGAAGAGAGCTGGTGTCTCGGTGGAGAAGAAGATGACGGCAGCGGATCTGGTGGTGGTTGGAAGAGGTGCGGCGGCGGTAGCTGGGGTTTAGGGTTCGAATTGTTGCTGAATGTTTCCATAAGGAGGTGGTGGGAGGCAATAGTGATTGTTGATTGTGGTAGGGTGGGAGGTGGATATTGGTCGGGGTGTAGCTGTACGGATGGTGGCGGCGGTGGTGATGGAACTGATTTGAAGAGGGTTAATAATGGTGATGCTTCATTGGTGTTGGTTTGATTTAAGGAAATGTTTGTGTTGTTATATTTATAGATTTTTCTTTCTGTGTTTGATGGAATGAAGATGGTCGGAGAGTGTAAAATATCGGAAATTGACGTGGGTGTAAGACGATAGTTGTGGTGTGGCAGAGAAAGGGTGGTGATGATGGTTTGGGGAGGTTGTGATTGTTTGTGGAGGTGGTGGGTGGGGAGGATGAAGTGGGTGGTTGGTGGATGTCGGTGGTGGTGGAGGGTGGAGATGGGTGGTGGTGGATTGTGGAGGTGATGAGGTGAAGAAGATGAAGTGGGGAAGATGAAGTGTGGGACCCACATTAAAAATTATTATTTTTTATTAAAGTAAGGGTAGTTTTGTAATTTCACACCCACTTAACTGGATTATTTAACCTCAGTTAGCTCCAGGGACTATCCGAGTGCAAAAAATTCACTGTTTCGGGACTAAGCCTGTAATTTTGAAAACTTAGGGACTATAGGTGAAATTTGGGCAAACCACAGGGACTATTCGAGCAATTTTCTCATATTAAAAGGATGGTTATTGCTTGCCTTCTGTATGCATCCTCACTTGCACGTGGATAAGCCATCCTAAATGCTAAAAGGTCAGATGAGCAAACAACATCGAATAGTACACCTACTAAAATAACAAAAAAAGAAGCAAAAGATAGAATCATTTACATAAATAGGGGGTTTATTATTTTACAAATTACATTTGGGGGGTATTGGGGGAAAAAACTGAAAATGGTGATGTATAGAACCCATTTGGCGGTATCAAAAAAAAATAAAGGTGATGCCGCCAACCCATTTGGCGGTATCAGTGGGTCTTTTGTCAGTGTGTTAATGCCGCCAATTGAAGTAGAGGAATCAACAAAAAATAGCTAGATGCCGCCAACCCAAATGGAGGGATCACCTCTTGATGCCGCCAATCCGGTTTAAGGTGTCATTGATGCCGCCAATTGAGTTGGTGTGTTCTTCAATATTGCCGTCATGATCCCGCCAATCCATTTTCATGCATTAAAACCAGCAAATGAAAATCAGTCTTCACCTGCAAACCATGCAGCCTATAAGACACACTCACAAGGTCTCTAGCATTGCATGCAATGGTCTTGTAAGTTGCAGATGATTTGATAGGCAAATAGTGTTCTTGGGAGTGTAAGAATTCAGGCTTTGAAGGTTATAAAATGGAGGTTGAGGTGAAGAAGGAGCACCACCCACATCCAAGAACACACCATCAACACTACAATCTCCATCTGAAACCTTTGAAATTTATAAAAAATCATACCAACCAAATTCCTCCCACCATGAATCAAAACATGAACTTACACCCTGGTCCCCTAAACGACGATGTGTTGTATCTGCGTGATCGACATCGTGCCTTTCACGTTTTCACAGACGAGGAAAACTTCAATAGAGTTATGATGGTAAAGCGTAGCGATAGAGCAATATGGAGGTTACTTCGTGACCACCCTGTTGTAGGACGGGTTCGTCACCTTATCGATGCTGCAGGGTTTGGTGGCCTCATAGATTCTGGTTATCGATACGTTGACCACTCCTTGACAACAGCTTTGGTGGAACGATGGAGGCCCGAAACTCACACGTTCCACCTTCCATTTGGTGAAGCTACTATCACCTTACAAGATGTTAACGTCTTGTGGGGGTTACCTATTGAGGGAGCTGTTGTGTCTGGGGTAGATGATAATTTGTCTACTGCCGACGTAATAGCCTTGTGCCGACGATTCTTAGGTGTTACGCCTACAGAGGCCCAAATGTCCGGCAAGTCCGTTTTGGGTACTGTTATTCTTGATAAACTAAAGCAGGACTTTGTTGATGCAGAGGCTACGGATGAAGAGTGCATTTTGCGTGCTCGTTTAATCCTTTTCTTTTTGATCGGTTCCACCTTACTCCCTGATAATAATAATAATAGAATAAATGTTTTTTACTTAAGATTTTTACGAGACCTGAACCGTACAACATCTTATAGCTGGGGCAGTGCGGTTCTGGCTTGTTTATACAGGCGGCTTTGTGATGCCACCCAGCCGGATAGGAAAGCCGTGACCGGACCCATGATGCTCCTTCAAGTATGGGCATGGGAGAGGATCCGGTGTCTCGTGCCACGACCACCCTCAAACCGGTTTGATTATACTTGCCCGATAGCGGCTCGGTATATATCGCAAATCCCAGTTTGATTATACTTGCCTGCATGGCATCCCTTTGTATTTTTTTTTCTGAACACGTTTTTTAACATGTTAATTTTGTAGGTGGCGAGACCGGCGGTTAAACTTCGCGGAGGTGGCCACACACTGCCTCAAGGCATACCGTTCACAGCTACAATCGTTGGACGAGGAGATGGTATGTTAGTAATTATTTTTAGTTTTTTGTATGTATTAATCATGCATTTATTGTGTTTTGTTACTGACTTAAGTGTTTGTTTTTAGTTCAACTGGACCCCCTACAACTCGGTTTTGGACCGACTACCGGCAATGTGCACAAACGGGATGGAAAGCTGGAGGAGTTGCTGTCCCCTTATATGCTTCGAGATCGTTGAGCATCATTACCCTCAACGGGTTTTGAGGCAATTCGGCATGGTCCAGTACATACCTCCCCAGATAACCTTAGCCGTACCCACGGCTCGGCTTGAAACACTGCATGCTTTGGGGCGGCAAGGACACAACGGGGCGGACTGGATGAGTAGGCATGAAGCCTACGTCAATGCATGGAATAACCGTCGTAACACGGTTATCCGCTCTGAACTCATAAGGACAGCTTCAACCCAGCCCGGTTATATGCAATGGTATATGGGGCGTACCGTTGCATTTATTGGAAATCCGGGTGTAGCACCGGCCCCAGCTGGCGGTTTCCAAGACGACGGTGCTAGAATCCAGTTGATGGTAAAGCATTTTTACGTGCCTAATTCATACATTAATTATTTTCGCAATTTGGTGTTTCTAACTAAAAATTTTGTTTGCTGCAGAGGGATGCCATGGGTGATATTTACCGGTCATCTCAGGAGGCCTTTAATAATCCTCAGGCATTCGCCACGCAGCTTGAGCGCATACAAAACACGGCCTTTCACAGTATGATGATGTCACACAACGCCGGACACTTACAAAATCCGACGCATCTTACCATGGACGCCGTTGACTTGTCGGCACCTGCACGGCCTCAAAGGGTGCGCCGGTGACGCGCTCCCCGTCAGGTGCCGGAAAACGTGCCGGAAAATGAAGACCAAGCTGCTGGAAGTCACTATGACGCTGGGTTTCGTGCATCTGTTGCGGCCAGCAACAATCAGAACCAGACCGGGGGATATGTCCCGCAATTCATGGACAGTGGATTGGACCAGATGGGAACTCCATTTGGATTGGGTGGATCAATCGTACAGGGAACTGGTCATGTTGGTGGGTCCGGTGGCAGTCAACCGGGGGAGATGGGTCCGCTAGCTAACTTTCGTGCAGGCGGAATTGGCATCGGAGATAGTTGGGCGTTTCCTTCATCACCGGGTTACGTGACGCCTGTTGGACAGGGGTTGCCACGGTTTGATCACGACCTTTTTAGTGATTTTCATTACCATGCCCCGCATAATTCGTGTGATGAAGGACCTTCAAGCCGGCCAGGACCATCGACCACGCTGAATTTAAACCTCTTTCCTGATAACGAGTACGGTAATGAAGGAGCACCACCCGCCAACCAACCACCCAGGAGGCAATCTGAACGTCTTCAGAACCAGACCGGGGGATATGTCCCGCAATTCATGGACAGTGGATTGGACCAGATGGGAACTCCATTTGGATTGGGTGGATCAATCGTACAGGGAACTGGTCATGTTGGTGGGTCCGGTGGCAGTCAACCGGGGGAGATGGGTCCGCTAGCTAACTTTCGTGCAGGCGGAATTGGCATCGGAGATAGTTGGGCGTTTCCTTCATCACCGGGTTACGTGACGCCTGTTGGACAGGGGTTGCCACGGTTTGATCACGACCTTTTTAGTGATTTTCATTACCATGCCCCGCATAATTCGTGTGATGAAGGACCTTCAAGCCGGCCAGGACCATCGACCACGCTGAATTTAAACCTCTTTCCTGATAACGAGTACGGTAATGAAGGAGCACCACCCGCCAACCAACCACCCAGGAGGCAATCTGAACGTCTTCAGAATTAGGGACCCTCGAACGATCTGGACTGGTTTAACTAGTAACATTGTCGAATTCAATTGTGTTCATAATTACTTGTTGTAACATTTTTTATAACATTAATTATTGTTTTGTTTTGCTTTATAAATATATGAACATATCAATCGTTTAGCCACCTGTGATTCGAACATTGATTTGCTTTATAAAATTAAAATCCAAATAAAAGCGTTAAACACTAAAACAAGAGTACGTAATCATTTATCGGTGGCCCGAAAACGGCTCGGAGGTGTTTTTCTCAAAACCCACACTATGTTGAAAACGGGCCAGGCTGCCCTCTTTGGGCCTCTGTGCAGCCTGGCTGGGCCTGCCGAACAGGTAACCTGACTGACGGACGCGTTGCCCTTGGGTAACACACGGGCGTCGCACGAAGTCCGGGCGGTTTTCGGGTCTCCGGGGCCTGATCCCGGTGGCCCGAAAACGGCTCGGAGGGATAGATTTATTTAAATCAAATAACACACAGACTTTCCATTTTTGGAATGTCTCAAACAAATAATACAAATATAATAGATTTATTTAAAACAAATATTACAAATTTATTTAACAACTGTTTTTCAAAACTAGTCACTCAAAGTATACAATCTACGGATTTACAAGACACTATATTTTCCGAGATCACCTATTCCAATATTCTACCACCGTTTCTTGTTGCATAGTTCATTAAGTTTCTGTTTCGCACCTTCAATCACAATTGCTTTGTTGAAATCAACAATAGCTTGTGTTGTGCACCCAGAAACTTCTATTTTCCAGTCAGCGGGAACTCAGGACCGCATTCAGATTCAAACCCATCTGAATTTGATCCAGGAGAACATGGTTCTACCCGTTGAATATGTGTACCAAATCTACAGGTACCCAATGTTCAAACCAGCCTGCCATACGAAAGTAGTACGGTGAAGAATCGCATCATCCGTTGCCGGACAAGTCGCTAATGACGTGATGTGATTCATCAACACCGGATGGCGTGGGTTTGCCTGGAAAGTAGACCCGCCTAAAGAGCCCGTTGGAATGTCCAGATTTGGTAGACTAGAGGTTCAGACTATCAACGACAACCAACTCTCTAATATTTTAAACTAAAGTATCAATGTTGCATTCTACACGTGTTATACCACGTGTGCATGTAACATCGATCCAACTAGTTTAATGTGGATGTAACACCGATCCAAAGACACCGCTTTTTTGGACCCCAGAAAAGCGATGCCAAGCGGGGGATGAAACAGCAGACGATGCTGTTAAGCATGACTCATCCCCGCCGAAAACAGTTAAAACTCCATGTGAATGTAACATCGACCCAATATCAATAAAAAACCATACCATCCAGAACAATTGCAGAAAAAGTATTATATCTCATATTGTGTTGTAGTTTCCTACAACTGTGTATTTGTGTAGGTGTAAGTGGAATGGAATGGAATGGAGAAAATAGGAAGGGGCCGTAGCATTATATAAGATCAAACACCACATTTGAAATGGTGGCATCAAAACCTACAAATCAATTGGCGGCATTGACTTCTACAAATCAATTGGCGGCATCTTTGTGGGTTTTCTTTGATGCCGCTAATCTAGTTCTATACATCACCAATTTTAATTTTTTTCCCCACTACCCCTCAAATGTAATTTGTAAAATAATAAACCCCCCAATTATGTAAATGATTCCAAAAGATATTGAAGGGTGAACCTATAAAAAGCAGGGAAAGTACCAATACGCAATGGGGAAGTTAACACCATTTTTTATGAGTGAATGTGCCCATACAGTTTCAAAAAGGTCTAGTGGGTAAGCTACATAAGCAATATATTTTATTTTCAATCGCCACCATCACTCATCCCTCTCTCTTCCAAAGCGGTCCAAGGATGTCATGACACGGGCCTACGACCACTGCTGATGTCGACGATCACGCCAGATAAAACTGTACTTTGGTGGTTCCTACGGTGGTGGTAACGGAGGTGACGTTGCTGTTCCGACGCCGTCGCCAAAGAATCCGACTTCACTGTATCTTTCTGTCCAGGGCAATACTGTATTTTACTGTTTGGAAAAGGGAATAACTGTAAATTCCCGGTGGTCGGTGGCGTGAGGCCACCGACTTTGTACTTTAAGTATATGTATAATAAGTAGTGTCTTTCAGTGTCGCGCAACGCGAAAGACGTGAATGATTCCCGTATATATTGTGTTCTGTGGCAGTCGCATTGTACAACCATAAGAACCCATTTTGCTAGGGGGTGAGGCATATGTGTATACTCTTTAGGATGCTACAATCTCCACAAACCAAATGAGTTGTCGTATTCTAATTTGTTTACATATTAAATGCTCAAATTTTGATAATAGTAACTCTTTATTTACACATTCAATGTTAAAATTTTAGTAACAGTAATTGTGAGTTGTGTTCGCGTCTACTCACCTGTTTATTTTTTTACTCTTATCCTGTCATAGCAAGTATCACAGGTGCGTCGTGGCCTCCACGTTGCCTCTGTTGAATCTCTTTCTCGAGGTCGTGATTTTTCCCACACGCTATAGCGATGTCTTCTTTGCTGTTATGTGGTAACATGTTTGAAAAATGATGTTAGTTTACTAATTCCAATATCAATGGTGTATGTATACTTATTTCTAGCTAAACTCCTATGCAGTAAGATCATTTGATAAATTAGTGAGAAATCGGGGTACATAGTATGTGCTGAATCTGTTTTAAACTGCAGCCCTTTTGACCCAGTTGAGGGAAAACTTGCATGTTGTTGCCATTTAGGGGCAACATCCAAATGGAGGATTGGCCACGCCTGAATGTCAGGTTTCCTGAGACTTATTTTATAAACTTCTTAGACCACCCGTAGTGGGGCGTGAGTTTTCAAAATTTGGCAAAAATAGCGCCCCCAACACCGAAACAGGGGGGCGTATTTGTGATTTTTTGGCGAAGGCGTTATATAAATAACGCTAGGTGATCATTTTCTGGCCCAATCATATACCCCCACGTGGACGTTTGGAACGGTAATATTACCGTTGAAATTTATTTTCAAACGGCTAATTTTTTTTTTTGTTATTATATATACAACACACATATATTAACATACAAACACATATATATTAACATACATACCAAATATACCTTCCAAAAAATATTCAAACACATACATACCAATATTTGAAGAAAATGGGTTCCCCCGCGTCATCATCTAATGCGAGAGAATATTATATAGAGTTTCTAGGCGACGAGGGTTATTCCACAGACGAAGAGTTGGAGCAAGATGCCATTACGAGTGCGCTAGCGCTTTCGGCGCGGTATCTTGAAGAAACTAGTACGCCTACACCTCCAAAGCAAACTAGGCAATACTACGAACGAGATCGTTTATCGGCAAATGCTCGTTTGATGAAGGATTACTTTGATGAAAACCCGACTTACCCCGACCCAAAGATGTTTAGGCGTCGTTTCCGGATGAGCAAACGTTTATTTCTACGTATATCCGAAGATCTTGAAAACGTGTTTCCGTACTTTAAACAAAAAGCGGATGCTAGGGGGATGATGGGATTCACGTCTATTCAAAAGTGTACCTCGGCACTGCGTATACTCGCATACGGCAACACGACGGATATCAACGACGAGTATTTAAAAATGGCCGAGAAAACAACACGCGATTCTTTGGAGTATTTTTGCCAAGGTATTTATTTTTTATATATGTTTGTATTTATTTTTATATATGTTTGTATTATTTTTATATATGTTTGTATTTTTTTTATATATGTTTGTATTTATTTGTTTTAGGAATAATAAAGTTGTACGGAGCCCGTTATCTTAGAAGGCCCACTTGGTACGACTTACAAAAAATATACGAGGTGCATACGGCTGAACATGGGTTACCAGGAATGCTGGGTAGCCTTGATTGTCGTCACTGGCGGTGGTATAATTGCCCAACCGCTTGGCCAGGTCAACACACGCGTGGTGACCAAAAAGGACCATCGATTATTCTTCAAGCGGTGGCTTCAGCCGATCTTTGGGTTTGGTCGGCCTATTTTGGTGTTGCGGGTTCATGCAACGACTTAAACGTTTTTGAGCAGTCCCCTATTATAGAGGATTTCGTTTCTGGCAGGGCAGCGAAGGCGTGCTTTTACGCTAATGGAAACTACTACCCACACGGATACTATTTGGCTGATGGAATATATCCGAGGTATAGCATTATCGTTAAGACGTTTAGTAACCCGTACGACGAAAAAAGGGCACACTTTAAAAAGGTCCAAGAGGCGGCGCGAAAGGACATAGAGAGGTGTTTTGGGGTTCTTCAACAGCGTTGGCATTACATAAGAAACCCTGCTCGTGCATGGACCACAGACAAGCTGCGAGATGCTATGTATGCATGTATAATCATGCATAATATGATATTAGAAGATGAAGGTAAAGCGATATGCCAAAATTACGTACCGGAAGCCGTCCAGGATCTACCGCAAGCTAATGTGCAAGAAAGAGTGCTCAACGCACATGAACTTCGCGACCATGAAGTACATGACGCGTTAGCTGCGGATTTGGTCCAACAAGCGTGGTCGGTTCGGTATATTCCAAACCCAGGAGGAAACGAAGAAGAAGAAGAAGAAGAAGAAGAAGAAGAAGGTGACGAAGAAGAAGAAGAAGAGGACGAAGACGAAGACGAATATGAAGAATCCGAAGATGAAAATTAATATTACTTGTATTTTTTTTTTAATATTAGTTGGTGTTTTTATTATTATTTGTAATTTTTTTATATTTATTTGCATTTTATTTTAATTATTTTGAATTAAAAGATTAAAAAAAAAAATAAAAAAATCAACCAATCACAAACAGGGGCTTTATAAATAAAGCCCCACCACTACACCCCTTTTTCAGTTTCTCTATCCACGCTGACTCAGCAGCCACGTGGACCAATCACATTCAGGGGCTTTATAAATATAAAGCCCCACTACACATGGTCTTAGTGGGTTTTTAAAAGAATTCTTTTTTTTTTTCAAGATTAAATAGTTAAAGTTCGTCTGGATAAATGAAAATGGAATGCTTAAAACATATGACGTCGGCACACGTATTCAATCCCAGGCAATGCCATCAGATTCTTCCATCGCCCATATCCATTCTAAGTAAACCTCAATAAGAAGCTATTAAATCGTAATATGCAGAGTTGTTTGTAGTGTACCTACAGTCTCTTAGTGACAACACCACATATGGCCTTTTTTTTGAGTTGTTTTGTCATCCATTCCTTGAAGTATATATGTGTAATCTGTAACATGACCAAGTTTTCTAATATGGTAAAAAAGTCCCTGTTTAATTATTCACCAAGTATTTATCCATGATCATGATTTATTTAATGCCGCCTTATATTAATTCTTATAACTTTGGTTCATCACCCTACTTAACTTGCTAAAAGATCATGAAACTTTAGTAGGGGATGTTAGTTCAACTCCAAAGTGCTGTGTTACAAAACTTGAGTCTAAACTATCAAAGCATCATGTAATGAACCTTGAACCCTCGTTAGAGTTAGCCGAGATTTTTCTCCCTATGTGTATTATAAAATATAGAGTTAAAAAAGTTAGTGAGCATAGAGCATAACCATGGGTGTTTATATTAAAATTAAACCCAGAACGAATCCTGGCTATAACATATTTAATATCAAAGGATAGTCCAATATCTCTGGGAAACCGACAAATTAGAACACACTCAAACCCATCACTTGCCTAAACATTAATTAGGTTGTGACAATTTTCACAGCCCTAGCCTACAGGTCCAACATAAATATCATCATGAGCATTTCATACAGTAAGTATGACTATAACTCGAGTTCATTTTGTACTTAAAAAAGATAAGGGAAATTTATATATTTTGTTTATTGGAAGAAACACTTTGTAATTTTTTTCATTAAATTGATTCCCAAAATATCATATCCAAATGATGTGGGGTAAAGAGTATTTATATTTAGGACTGGTAAATTCAATGTAGGTTAACTCAATCCTATTAGTTCAATTGACAATATGCTAATAAAATCGTTGGTCATAAGATATACTATGAGGCTATATCAAAACTCAACTAAAAAGTTATATTGATAAAGTAGATTACATAACTCACTTTCTTCTTTGTTGGCCTATTGCTTGTGTTGGCGTCACCTGCTGGCCTAATATGCAATCCGAGACACCCCTTCAAATCATAAAACATGCATACCATTTCCACGTTACAGGATCAGAGATTTAGAAGCATATTAATAATAAAAGCCACAAAACTTTTAATCATTTTGTTAGTTTCATGGTGTTTAGCTTTCCTGGAGAGTCTTTTTTTACAAAAAAAAAAAAAAAAAAAAAAAAAAAAAACAAACAGCATATGATTACTTCTATAGAAATTCAACATATCATACCTTAAGGATTAAATTCAATATGATTACAACAAAAGAAGGATACCTACGTCTATAAAAAACAGTCTCAAAGAAAAACGCCTTGGAGTAAAGTAGAATAGTTATTTTCTGTTTTCCGCAGCCCTAAACAGGGAATTGTAGTTGTAGAATAACTTAATGGAGAAAGAAGCTATGGGCCAGTCAAATAAACTTAGACAATAACAAAATATAACAAACAAGCAACGAAAGGGCGGGATTAAAAGTAATGAAATACAAAACTCATTGAACAGAATGAAAAAAAAAACCGAACAAACTTGGTGCGTAATCAGTTTTTGCACAGTGTACTCGAGAAGCTTCACTGACCATTTTCATTTGGGCGTTTTAGGGGATGAAAGAACAACAAATCAGCCACACAAACAAATTAAATGTATAAACAGGCTGAAGATAAAACTGAAATAAACATCAACAATAGTTATAAGCAAAACAAAACATGCGACTCAAAATCGAAACCCTAACTACGTGGAACTTGCCTTGGTTTTTGACTTACCGGGACAGTACGTCATCAAGTTTAGAAACGACCCTAAGCTTGGGATCCACAACTCAAACAAAAATTAATCAATTAATCAAACAAAAAAGGCTTTTGTGTGTGATGAGAAATTCAAAGCATTTTATCAACAAATTAATCAATTAATCTGAGGCTATAAAAAAAATAAATCATTTTTACCAAATTTCATTATCATTTTGGGATACATACTGGACGTTTGATCATATCAAAATAAAGAAAACCATGTATACTCCTCTAATCTTCTTTCTTGTCAGAATCATCGTCATCTTCATCCACCACATATTTTTCTTAGTCATCGCTGTAATCGCTTTCGTCGTGATCGTACTCATTTTCCTCCACTTATTCCTCTTCAACCCCATCCTCTGTCCCTGAACCCTCCTCTACCTTGGTTGTTTAATATAAAGATAGAGAGGTGGAGTGAGTGGTAAGTGAAAGGATGGTGGTAAAATGAAGCAGATAATTTTATGTGATTGAGTTATGGAGAATTAAAGAAATTATAGGTTATTAGTCGATTTATCTTTCATGAGGTGATATACAGGCATAGACAAGGGTAGGGATGGAAAGGTTTTTTCATATTGCAAAGGAGGAGGTGGGTGAAATGTCAAAATTACCCTTCTAGGTGTCTTAATGTTACCAAAAGTTCCAATTATACCCTTGTGATATAAGCTTAATTTACTTGTACATGTTGCTATAATAGTTGGATGATGTACAAAATTACTATGTTGTACATCACTCCTCCTTAATAAGAGCCACACAAATAAATTAAACGTATAAACAGGCTGAAGATAAAACTGAAATAAACATCAACAATAGTTATAAGCAAAACAAAACATGCGACCCAAAATCGAAACCCTAACTACGTGGAACTTGACTTGGTTTTTGACTTACCGGGACAGTACGTCATCAAGTTTAGAAACGACCCTAAGCTTGGGATCCACAACTCAAACAAAAATTAATCAATTAATCAAACAAAAAAGGCTTTTGTGTGTGATGAGAAATTCAAAGCATTTTATCAACAAATTAATCAATTAATCTGAGGCTATAAAAAAAATAAATCATGTTTACCAAATTTCATTATCATTTTGGGATACATACTGGACGTTTGATCATATCAAAATAAAGAAAACCATGTATACTCCTCTAATCTTCTTTCTTGTCAGAATCATCGTCATCTTCATCCACCACATATTTTTCCTAGTCATCGCTGTAATCGCTTCCTACGTGATCGTACTCATTTTCCTCCACTTATTCTTCTTCAACCCCATCCTCTGTCCCTGAACCCTCCTCTACCTTGGTTGTTTAATATAAAGATAGAGAGGTGGAGTGAGTGGTAAGTGAAAGGATGGTGGTAAAATGAAGCAGATAATTTTATGTGATTGAGTTATGGAGAATTAAAGAAATTATAGGTTATTAGTCAATTTATCTTTCATGAGGTGATGTACAGGCATAGACAAGGGTAGGGATGGAAAGGTTTTTTCATATTGCAAAGGAGGAGGTGGGTGAAATGTCAAAATTACCCTTCTAAGTGTCTTAATGTTACCAAAAGTTCCAATTATACCCTTGTGATATAAGCTTAATTTACTTGTACATGTTGCTATAATAGTTGGATGATGTACAAAATTACTATGTTGTACATCACACCTCCTTAATAAGAGCCACACAAATAAATTAAACGTATAAACAGGCTGAAGATAAAACTGAAATAAACATCAACAATAGTTATAAGCAAAACAAAAAATGCGACCCAAAATCGAAACCCTAACTACGTGGAACTTGCCTTGGTTTTTGACTTACCGGGAAAGTACGTCATCAAGTTTAGAAACGACCCTAAGCTTGGGATCCACAACTCAAACAAAAATTAATCAATTAATCAAACAAAAAAGGCTTTTGTGTGTGATGAGAAATTCAAAGCATTTTATCAACAAATTAATCAATTAATCTGAGGCTATAAAAAAAATAAATCATGTTTACCAAATTTCATTATCATTTTGGGATACATACTGGACGTTTGATCATATCAAAATAAAGAAAACCATGTATACTCCTCTAATCTTCTTTCTTGTCAGAATCATCGTCATCTTCATCCACCACATATTTTTCCTAGTCATCGCTGTAATCGCTTCCGTCGTGATCGTACTCATTTTCCTCCACTTATTCTTCTTCAACCCCATCCTCTGTCCCTGAACCCTCCTCTACGTTGGTTGTGTAATATAAAGATAGAGAGGTGGAGTGAGTGGTAAGTGAAAGGATGGTGGTAAAATGAAGCAGATAATTTTATGTGATTGAGTTATGGAGAATTAAAGAAATTATAGGTTATTAGTCAATTTATCTTTCATGAGGTGATGTACAGGCATAGACAAGGGTAGGGATGGAAAGGTTCTTTCATATTGCAAAGGAGGAGGTGGGTGAAATGTCAAAATTACCCTTCTAAGTGTCTTAATGTTACCAAAAGTTCCAATTATACCCTTGTGATATAAGCTTAATTTACTTGTACATGTTGCTATAATAGTTGGATGATGTACAAAATTACTATGTTGTACATCACTCCTCCTTAATAAGAGCCACACAAATAAATTAAACGTATAAACAGGATGAAGATAAAACTGAAATAAACATCAACAATAGTTATAAGCAAAACAAAACATGCGACCCAAAATCGAAACCCTAACTACGTGGAACTTGCCTTGGTTTTTGACTTACCGGGACAGTACGTCATCAAGTTTAGAAACGACCCTAAGCTTGGGATCCACAACTCAAACAAAAATTAATCAATTAATCAAACAAAAAAGGCTTTTGTGTGTGATGAGAAATTCAAAGCATTTTATCAACAAATTAATCAATTAATCTGAGGCTATAAAAAAAATAAATCATGTTTACCAAATTTCATTATCATTTTGGGATACATACTGGACGTTTGATCATATCAAAATAAAGAAAACCATGTATACTCCTCTAATCTTCTTTCCTGTCAGAATCATCGTCATCTTCATCCACCACGTATTTTTCCTAGTCATCGCTGTAATCGCTTCCGTCGTGATCGTACTCATTTTCCTCCACTTATTCCTCTTCAACCCCATCCTCTGTCCCTGAACCCTCCTCTACCTTGGTTGTTTAATATAAAGATAGAGAGGTGGAGTGAGTGGTAAGTGAAAGGATGGTGGTAAAATGAAGCAGATAATTTTATGTGATTGAGTTATGGAGAATTAAAGAAATTATAGGTTATTAGTCGATTTATCTTTCATGAGGTGATGTACAGGCATAGACAAGGGTAGGGATGGAAAGGTTTTTTCATATTGCAAAGGAGGAGGTGGGTGAAATGTCAAAATTACCCTTCTAAGTGTCTTAATGTTACCAAAAGTTCCAATTATACCCTTGTGATATAAGCTTAATTTACTTGTACATGTTGCTATAATAGTTGGATGATGTACAAAATTACTATGTTGTACATCACTCCTCCTTAATAAGAGCCACACAAATAAATTAAATGTATAAACAGGCTGAAGATAAAACTGAAATAAACATCAACAATATTTATAAGCAAAACAAAACATGCGACCCAAAATCGAAACCCTAACTACGTGGAACTTGCCTTGGTTTTTGACTTACCGGGACAGTACGTCATCAAGTTTAGAAACGACCCTAAGCTTGGGATCCACAACTCAAACAAAAATTAATCAATTAATCAAACAAAAAAAGGCTTTTGTGTGTGATGAGAAATTCAAAGCATTTTATCAACAAATTAATCAATTAATCTAAGGCTATAAAAAAATAAATCATGTTTACCAAATTTCATTTTCATTTTGGGATACATACTGGACGTTTGATCATATCAAAATAAAGAAAACCATGTATACTCCTCTAATCTTCTTTCTTGTCAGAATCATCATCATCATCATCCACCACATATTTTTCATAGTCATCGCTGTAATCGCTTTCGTCGTGATCGTACTCATTTTCCTCCACTTATTCCTCTTCAACCCCATCCTCTGTCCCTGAACCCTCCTCTACCTTGGTTGTTTAATAAAAAGATAGAGAGGTGGAGTGAGTGGTAAGTGAAAGGATGGTGGTAAAATGAAGCAGATAATTTTATGTGATTGAGTTATGGAGAATTAAAGAAATTATAGGTTATTAGTCGATTTATCTTTCATGAGGTGATGTACAGGCATAGACAAGGGTAGGGATGGAAAGGTTTTTTCATATTGCAAACGAGGAGGTGGGTGAAATGTCAAAATTACCCTTCTAAGTGTCTTAATGTTACCAAAAGTTCCAATTATACCCTTGTGATATAAGCTTAATTTACTTGTACATGTTGCTATAATAGTTGGATGATGTACAAAATTACTATGTTGTACATCACTCCTCCTTAATAAGAGCCACACAAATAAATTAAATGTATAAACAGGCTGAAGATAAAACTGAAATAAACATCAACAATAGTTATAAGCAAAACAAAACATGCGACCCAAAATCGAAACCCTAACTACGTGGAACTTGCCTTGGTTTTTGACTTACCGGGACAGTACGTCATCAAGTTTAGAAACGACCCTAAGCTTGGGATCCACAACTCAAACAAAAATTAATCAATTAATCAAACAAAAAAAGGCTTTTGTGTGTGATGAGAAATTCAAAGCATTTTATCAACAAATTAATCAATTAATCTGAGGCTATAAAAAAATAAATCATGTTTACCAAATTTCATTTTCATTTTGGGATACATACTGGACGTTTGATCATATCAAAATAAAGAAAACCATGTATACTCCTCTAATCTTCTTTCTTGTCAGAATCATCGTCATCTTCATCCACCACATATTTTTCCTAGTCATCGCTGTAATCGCTTCCTACGTGATCGTACTCATTTTCCTCCACTTATTCCTCTTCAACCCCATCCTCTGTCCCTGAACCCTCCTCTACCTTGGTTGTTTAATAAAAAGATAGAGAGGTGGAGTGAGTGGTAAGTGAAAGGATGGTGGTAAAATGAAGCAGATAATTTTATGTGATTGAGTTATGGAGAATTAAAGAAATTATAGGTTATTAGTCGATTTATCTTTCATGAGGTGATGTATAGGCATAGACAAGGGTAGGGATGGAAAGGTTTTTTCATATTGCAAAGGAGGAGGTGGGTAAAATGTCAAAATTACCCTTCTAAGTGTCTTAATGTTACCAAAAGTTCCAATTATACCCTTGTGATATAAGTTTAATTTACTTGTACATGTTACTATAATAGTTGGATGATGTACAAAATTACTATGTTGTACATCACTCCTCCTTAATAAGAGCCACACAAATAAATTAAATGTATAAACAGGCTGAAGATAAAACTGAAATAAACATCAACAATATTTATAAGCAAAACAAAACATGCGACCCAAAATCGAAACCCTAACTACGTGGAACTTGCCTTGGTTTTTGACTTACCGGGACAGTACGTCATCAAGTTTAGAAACGACCCTAAGCTTGGGATCCACAACTCAAACAAAAATTAATCAATTAATCAAACAAAAAAAGGCTTTTGTGTGTGATGAGAAATTCAAAGCATTTTATCAACAAATTAATCAATTAATCTAAGGCTATAAAAAAATAAATCATGTTTACCAAATTTCATTTTCATTTTGGGATACATACTGGACGTTTGATCATATCAAAATAAAGAAAACCATGTATACTCCTCTAATCTTCTTTCTTGTCAGAATCATCATCATCATCATCCACCACATATTTTTCATAGTCATCGCTGTAATCGCTTTCGTCGTGATCGTACTCATTTTCCTCCACTTATTCCTCTTCAACCCCATCCTCTGTCCCTGAACCCTCCTCTACCTTGGTTGTTTAATAAAAAGATAGAGAGGTGGAGTGAGTGGTAAGTGAAAGGATGGTGGTAAAATGAAGCAGATAATTTTATGTGATTGAGTTATGGAGAATTAAAGAAATTATAGGTTATTAGTCGATTTATCTTTCATGAGGTGATGTACAGGCATAGACAAGGGTAGGGATGGAAAGGTTTTTTCATATTGCAAAGGAGGAGGTGGGTGAAATGTCAAAATTACCCTTCTAAGTGTCTTAATGTTACCAAAAGTTCCAATTATACCCTTGTGATATAAGCTTAATTTACTTGTACATGTTGCTATAATAGTTGGATGATGTACAAAATTACTATGTTGTACATCACTCCTCCTTAATAAGAGCCACACAAATAAATTAAATGTATAAACAGGCTGAAGATAAAACTGAAATAAACATCAACAATAGTTATAAGCAAAACAAAACATGCGACCCAAAATCGAAACCCTAACTACGTGGAACTTGCCTTGGTTTTTGACTTACCGGGACAGTACGTCATCAAGTTTAGAAACGACCCTAAGCTTGGGATCCACAACTCAAACAAAAATTAATCAATTAATCAAACAAAAAAAGGCTTTTGTGTGTGATGAGAAATTCAAAGCATTTTATCAACAAATTAATCAATTAATCTGAGGCTATAAAAAAATAAATCATGTTTACCAAATTTCATTTTCATTTTGGGATACATACTGGACGTTTGATCATATCAAAATAAAGAAAACCATGTATACTCCTCTAATCTTCTTTCTTGTCAGAATCATCGTCATCTTCATCCACCACATATTTTTCCTAGTCATCGCTGTAATCGCTTCCTACGTGATCGTACTCATTTTCCTCCACTTATTCCTCTTCAACCCCATCCTCTGTCCCTGAACCCTCCTCTACCTTGGTTGTTTAATAAAAAGATAGAGAGGTGGAGTGAGTGGTAAGTGAAAGGATGGTGGTAAAATGAAGCAGATAATTTTATGTGATTGAGTTATGGAGAATTAAAGAAATTATAGGTTATTAGTCGATTTATCTTTCATGAGGTGATGTATAGGCATAGACAAAAGGTAGGGATGGAAAGGTTTTTTCATATTGCAAAGGAGGAGGTGGGTAAAATGTCAAAATTACCCTTCTAAGTGTCTTAATGTTACCAAAAGTTCCAATTATACCCTTGTGATATAAGTTTAATTTACTTGTACATGTTACTATAATAGTTGGATGATGTACAAAATTACTATGTTGTACATCACTCCTCCTTAATAAGAGCCACACAAATAAATTAAACGTATAAACAGGCTGAAGATAAAACTGAAATAAACATCAACAATAGTTATAAGCAAAACAAAACATGCGACCCAAAATCGAAACCCTAACTACGTGGAACTTGCCTTGGTTTTTGACTTACCGGGACAGTACGTCATCAAGTTTAGAAACTACCCTAAGCTTGGGATCCACAACTCAAACAAAAATTAATCAATTAATAAAACAAAAAAGGCTTTTGTGTGTGATGAGAAATTCAAAGCATTTTATCAACAAATTAATCAATTAATCTGAGGCTATAAAAAAAATAAATCATGTTTACCAAATTTCATTATCATTTTGGGATACATACTGGACGTTTGATCATATCAAAATAAAGAAAACCATGTATACTCCTCTAATCTTCTTTCTTGTCAGAATCATCGTCATCTTCATCCACCACATATTTTTCCTAGTCATCGCTGTAATCGCTTTCGTCGTGATCGTACTCATTTTCCTCCACTTATTCCTCTTCAACAACATCCTCTGTCCCTGAACCCTCCTCTACCTTGGTTGTTTAATATAAAGATAGAGAGGTGGAGTGAGTGGTAAGTGAAAGGATGGTGGTAAAATGAAGCAGATAATTTTATGTGATTGAGTTATGGAGAATTAAAGAAATTATAGGTTATTAGTCGATTTATCTTTCATGAGGTGATGTACAGGCATAGACAAGGGTAGGGATGGAAAGGTTTTTTCATATTGCAAAGGAGGAGGTGGGTGAAATGTCAAAATTACCCTTCTAAGTGTCTTAATGTTACCAAAAGTTCCAATTATACCCTTGTGATATAAGCTTAATTTACTTGTACATGTTGCTATAATAGTTGGATGATGTACAAAATTACTATGTTGTACATCACTCCTCCTTAATAAGAGCCACACAAATAAATTAAACGTATAAACAGGCTGAAGATAAAACTGAAATAAACATCAACAATAGTTATAAGCAAAACAAAACATGCGACCCAAAATCGAAACCCTAACTACGTGGAACTTGCCTTGGTTTTTGACTTACCGGGACAGTACGTCATCAAGTTTAGAAACGACCCTAAGCTTGGGATCCACAACTCAAACAAAAATTAATCAATTAATAAAACAAAAAAGGCTTTTGTGTGTGATGAGAAATTCAAAGCATTTTATCAACAAATTAATCAATTAATCTGAGGCTATAAAAAAAATAAATCATGTTTACCAAATTTCATTATCATTTTGGGATACATACTGGACGTTTGATCATATCAAAATAAAGAAAACCATGTATACTCCTCTAATCTTCTTTCTTGTCAGAATCATCGTCATCTTCATCCACCACATATTTTTCCTAGTCATCGCTGTAATCGCTTTCGTCGTGATCGTACTCATTTTCCTCCACTTATTCCTCTTCAACAACTTCCTCTGTCCCTGAACCCTCCTCTACCTTGGTTGTTTAATATAAAGATAGAGAGGTGGAGTGAGTGGTAAGTGAAAGGATGGGGGTAAAATGAAGCAGATAATTTTATGTGATTGAGTTATGGAGAATTAAAGAATTATAGGTTATTAGTCGATTTATCTTTCATGAGGTGATGTACAGGCATAGACAAGGGTAGGGATGGAAAGGTTTTTTCATATTGCAAAGGAGGAGGTGGGTGAAATGTCAAAATTACCCTTCTAAGTGTCTTAATGTTACCAAAAGTTCCAATTATACCCTTGTGATATAAGCTTAATTTACTTGTACATGTTGCTATAATAGTTGGATGATGTACAAAATTACTATGTTGTACATCACTCCTCCTTAATAAGAGCCACACAAATAAATTAAACGTATAAACAGGCTGAAGATAAAACTGAAATAAACATCAACAATAGTTATAAGCAAAACAAAACATGCGACCCAAAATCGAAACCCTAAATACGTGGAACTTGCCTTGGTTTTTGACTTACCGGGACAGTACGTCATCAAGTTTAGAAACGACCCTAAGCTTGGGATCCACAACTCAAACAAAAATTAATCAATTAATCAAACAAAAAAGGCTTTTGTGTGTGATGAGAAATTCAAAGCATTTTATCAACAAATTAATCAATTAATCTGAGGCTATAAAAAAAATAAATCATGTTTACCAAATTTCATTATCATTTTGGGATACATACTGGACGTTTGATCATATCAAAATAAAGAAAACCATGTATACTCCTCTAATCTTCTTTCTTGTAAGAATCATCGTCATCTTCATCCAGCACATATTTTTCCTAGTCATCGCTGTAATCGCTTTCGTCGTGATCGTACTCATTTTCCTCCACTTATTCCTCTTCAACAACATCCTCTGTCCCTGAACCCTCCTCTACCTTGGTTGTTTAATATAAAGATAGAGAGGTGGAGTGAGTGGTAAGTGAAAGGATGGTGGTAAAATGAAGCAGATAATTTTATGTGATTGAGTTATGGAGAATTAAAGAAATTATAGGTTATTAGTCGATTTATCTTTCATGAGGTGATGTACAGGCATAGACAAGGGTAGGGATGGAAAGGTTTTTTCATATTGCAAAGGAGGAGGTGGGTGAAATGTCAAAATTACCCTTCTAAGTGTCTTAATGTTACCAAAAGTTCCAATTATACCCTTGTGATATAAGCTTAATTTACTTGTACATGTTGCTATAATAGTTGGATGATGTACAAAATTACTATGTTGTACATCACTCCTCCTTAATAAGAGCCACACAAATAAATTAAACGTATAAACAGGCTGAAGATAAAACTGAAATGAACATCAACAATAGTTATAAGCAAAACAAAACATGCGACCCAAAATCGAAACCCTAAATACGTGGAACTTGCCTTGGTTTTTGACTTACCGGGACAGTACGTCATCAAGTTTAGAAACGACCCTTAGCTTGGGATCCACAACTCAAACAAAAATTAATCAATTAATCAAACAAAAAAGGCTTTTGTGTGTGATGAGAAATTCAAAGCATTTTATCAACAAATTAATCAATTAATCTGAGGCTATAAAAAAAATAAATCATGTTTACCAAATTTCATTATCATTTTGGGATACATACTGGACGTTTGATCATATCAAAATAAAGAAAACCATGTATACTCCTCTAATCTTCTTTCTTGTCAGAATCATCGTCATCTTCATCCACCACATATTTTTCCTAGTCATCGCTGTAATCGCTTTCGTCGTGATCGTACTCATTTTCCTCCACTTATTCCTCTTCAACCCCATCCTCTGTCCCTGAACCCTCCTCTACCTTGGTTGTTTAATATAAAGATAGAGAGGTGGAGTGAGTGGTAAGTGAAAGGATGGTGGTAAAATGAAGCAGATTATTTTATGTGATTGAGTTATGGAGAATTAAAGAAATTATAGGTTATTAGTCGATTTATCTTTCATGAGGTGATGTACAGGCATAGACAAGGGTAGGGATGGAAAGGTTTTTTCATATTGCAAAGGAGGAGGTGGGTGAAATGTCAAAATTACCCTTCTAAGTGTCTTAATGTTACCAAAAGTTCCAATTATACCCTTGTGATATAAGCTTAATTTACTTGTACATGTTGCTATAATAGTTGGATGATGTACAAAATTACTATGTTGTACATCACTCCTCCTTAATAAGAGCCACACAAATAAATTAAACGTATAAACATGCTGAAGATAAAACTGAAATAAACATCAACAATAGTTATAAGCAAAACAAAACTTGCGACCCAAAATCGAAACCCTAACTAAGTGGAACTTGCCTTGGTTTTTGACTTACCGAGACAGTACGTCATCAAGTTTAGAAACGACCCTAAGCTTGGGATCCACAACTCAAACCAAAATTAATCAATTAATCAAACAAAAAAGGCTTTTGTGTGTGATGAGAAATTCAAAGCATTTTATCAATAAATTAATCAATTAATCTTAGGCTATAAAAAAAATGAATCATGTTTACCAAATTTCATTATCATTTTGGGATACATACTGGACGTTTGATCATATCAAAATAAAGAAAACCATGTATACACCTCTAATCTTCTTTCTTGTCAGAATCATCGTCATCTTCATCCACCACATATTTTTCCTAGTCATCGCTGTAATCGCTTTCGTCGTGATCGTACTCATTTTCCTCCCATTATTCCTCTTCAACCCCATCCTCTGTCCCTGAACCCTCCTCTACCTTGGTCATTTAATATAAAGATAGAGAGGTGGAATGAGTGGTAAGTGAAAGGATGGTGGTTAAATGAAGCAGATAATTTTATGTGATTGAGTTATGGAGAATTAAAGAAATTATTGGTTATTAGTCGATTTATCTTTCATGAGGTGATGTACAGTCATAGACAAGGGTAGGGATGGAGAGGTTTTTTCATATTGCAAAGGAGGAGGTGGGTGAAATGTCAATATTACCCTTCTAAGTGTCTTATTGTTACCAAAAGTTCCAATTATACCCTTGTGATACAAGCTTAATTTACTTGTACATGTTGCTATAATAGTTGGATGATGTACAAAATTACTATGTTGTACATCACTCCTCCTTAATAAGAGCCACACAAATAAATTAAACGTATAAACAGGCTGAAGATAAAACTGAAATAAACATCAACAATAGTTGTAAGCAAAACAAAACATGCGACCCAAAATCGAAACCCTAACTACGTGGAACTTGCCTTGGTTTTTGACTTACCGGGACAGTACGTCATCAAGTTTAGAAACGACCCTAAGCTTGGGATCCACAACTCAAACAAAAATTAATCAATTAATAAAACAAAAAAGGCTTTTGTGTGTGATGAGAAATTCAAAGCATTTTATCAACAAATTAATCAATTAATCTGAGGCTATAAAAAAAATAAATCGTGTTTACCAAATTTCATTATCATTTTGGGATACATACTGGACGTTTGATCATATCAAAATAAAGAAAACCATGTATACTCCTCTAATCTTCTTTCTTGTCAGAATCATCGTCATCTTCATCCACCACATATTTTTCCTAGTCATCGCTGTAATCGCTTTCGTCGTGATCGTACTCATTTTCCTCCACTTATTCCTCTTCAACAACATCCTCTGTCCCTGAACCCTCCTCTACCTTGGTTGTTTAATATAAAGATAGAGAGGTGGAGTGAGTGGTAAGTGAAAGGATGGGGGTAAAATGAAGCAGATAATTTTATGTGATTGAGTTATGGAGAATTAAAGAAATTATAGGTTATTAGTCGATTTATCTTTCATGAGGTGATGTACAGGCATAGACAAGGGTAGGGATGGAAAGGTTTTTTCATATTGCAAAGGAGGAGGTGGGTGAAATGTCAAAATTACCCTTCTAAGTGTCTTAATGTTACCAAAAGTTCCAATTATACCCTTGTGATATAAGCTTAATTTACTTGTACATGTTGCTATAATAGTTGGATGATGTACAAAATTACTATGTTGTACATCACTCCTCCTTAATAAGAGCCACACAAATAAATTAAACGTATAAACAGGCTGAAGATAAAACTGAAATAAACATCAACAATAGTTATAAGCAAAACAAAACATGCGACCCAAAATCGAAACCCTAAATACGTGGAACTTGCCTTGGTTTTTGACTTACCGGGACAGTACGTCATCAAGTTTAGAAACGACCCTAAGCTTGGGATCCACAACTCAAACAAAAATTAATCAATTAATCAAACAAAAAAGGCTTTTGTGTGTGATGAGAAATTCAAAGCATTTTATCAACAAATTAATCAATTAATCTGAGGCTATAAAAAAAATAAATCATGTTTACCAAATTTCATTATCATTTTGGGATACATACTGGACGTTTGATCATATCAAAATAAAGAAAACCATGTATACTCCTCTAATCTTCTTTCTTGTCAGAATCATCCTCATCTTCATCCACCACATATTTTTCCTAGTCATCGCTGTAATCGCTTTCGTCGTGATCGTACTCATTTTCCTGCACTTATTCCTCTTCAACAACATCCTCTGTCCCTACACCCTCCTCTACCTT
Source organism: Ambrosia trifida (assembly GCA_028751855.1). Classification (NCBI taxonomy): domain Eukaryota; kingdom Viridiplantae; phylum Streptophyta; class Magnoliopsida; order Asterales; family Asteraceae; genus Ambrosia; species Ambrosia trifida. The sequence goes on along the minus strand of CM054126.1, from coordinate 64,105,756 downwards.
GGTTGTTTAATATAAAGATAGAGAGGTGGAGTGAGTGGTAAGTGAAAGGATGGTGGTAAAATGAAGCAGATAATTTTATGTGATTGAGTTATGGAGAATTAAAGAAATTATAGGTTATTAGTCGATTTATCTTTCATGAGGTGATGTACAGGCATAGACAAGGGTAGGGATGGAAAGGTTTTTTCATATTGCAAAGGAGGAGGTGGGTGAAATGTCAAAATTACCCTTCTAAGTGTCTTAATGTTACCAAAAGTTCCAATTATACCCTTGTGATATAAGCTTAATTTACTTGTACATGTTGCTATAATAGTTGGATGATGTACAAAATTACTATGTTGTACATCACTCCTCCTTAATAAGAGCCACACAAATAAATTAAACGTATAAACAGGCTGAAGATAAAACTGAAATAAACATCAACAATAGTTATAAGCAAAACAAAACATGCGACCCAAAATCGAAACCCTAAATACGTGGAACTTGCCTTGGTTTTTGACTTACCGGGACAGTACGTCATCAAGTTTAGAAACGACCCTAAGCTTGGGATCCACAACTCAAACAAAAATTAATCAATTAATCAAACAAAAAAGGCTTTTGTGTGTGATGAGAAATTCAAAGCATTTTATCAACAAATTAATCAATTAATCTGAGGCTATAAAAAAAATAAATCATGTTTACCAAATTTCATTATCATTTTGGGATACATACTGGACGTTTGATCATATCAAAATAAAGAAAACCATGTATACTCCTCTAATCTTCTTTCTTGTCAGAATCATCGTCATCTTCATCCACCACATATTTTTCCTAGTCATCGCTGTAATCGCTTTCGTCGTGATCGTACTCATTTTCCTCCACTTATTCCCCTTCAACCCCATCCTCTGTCCCTGAACCCTCCTCTACCTTGGTTGTTTAATATAAAGATAGAGAGGTGGAGTGAGTGGTAAGTGAAAGGATGGTGGTAAAATGAAGCAGATTATTTTATGTGATTGAGTTATGGAGAATTAAAGAAATTATAGGTTATTAGTCGATTTATCTTTCATGAGGTGATGTACAGGCATAGACAAGGGTAGGGATGGAAAGGTTTTTTCATATTGCAAAGGAGGAGGTGGGTGAAATGTCAAAATTACCCTTCTAAGTGTCTTAATGTTACCAAAAGTTCCAATTATACCCTTGTGATATAAGCTTAATTTACTTGTACATGTTGCTATAATAGTTGGATGATGTACAAAATTACTATGTTGTACATCACTCCTCCTTAATAAGAGCCACACAAATAAATTAAACGTATAAACAGGCTGAAGATAAAACTGAAATAAACATCAACAATAGTTATAAGCAAAACAAAACATGCGACCCAAAATCGAAACCCTAAATACGTGGAACTTGCCTTGGTTTTTGACTTACCGGGACAGTACGTCATCAAGTTTAGAAACGACCCTAAGCTTGGGATCCACAACTCAAACAAAAATTAATCAATTAATCAAACAAAAAAGGCTTTTGTGTGTGATGAGAAATTCAAAGCATTTTATCAACAAATTAATCAATTAATCTGAGGCTATAAAAAAAATAAATCATGTTTACCAAATTTCATTATCATTTTGGGATACATACTGGACGTTTGATCATATCAAAATAAAGAAAACCATGTATACTCCTCTAATCTTCTTTCTTGTCAGAATCATCGTCATCTTCATCCACCACATATTTTTCCTAGTCATCGCTGTAATCGCTTTCGTCGTGATCGTACTCATTTTCCTCCACTTATTCCCCTTCAACCCCATCCTCTGTCCCTGAACCCTCCTCTACCTTGGTTGTTTAATATAAAGATAGAGAGGTGGAGTGAGTGGTAAGTGAAAGGATGGTGGTAAAATGAAGCAGATTATTTTATGTGATTGAGTTATGGAGAATTAAAGAAATTATAGGTTATTAGTCGATTTATCTTTCATGAGGTGATGTACAGGCATAGACAAGGGTAGGGATGGAAAGGTTTTTTCATATTGCAAAGGAGGAGGTGGGTGAAATGTCAAAATTACCCTTCTAAGTGTCTTAATGTTACCAAAAGTTCCAATTATACCCTTGTGATATAAGCTTAATTTACTTGTACATGTTGCTATAATAGTTGGATGATGTACAAAATTACTATGTTGTACATCACTCCTCGTTAATAAGAGCCACACAAATAAATTAAACGTATAAACAGGCTGAAGATAAAACTGAAATAAACATCAACAATAGTTATAAGCAAAACAAAACTTGCGACCCAAAATCGAAACCCTAACTAAGTGGAACTTGCCTTGGTTTTTGACTTACCGAGACAGTACGTCATCAAGTTTAGAAACGACCCTAAGCTTGGGATCCACAACTCAAACCAAAATTAATCAATTAATCAAACAAAAAAGGCTTTTGTGTGTGATGAGAAATTCAAAGCATTTTATCAATAAATTAATCAATTAATCTTAGGCTATAAAAAAAATGAATCATGTTTACCAAATTTCATTATCATTTTGGGATACATACTGGACGTTTGATCATATCAAAATAAAGAAAACCATGTATACACCTCTAATCTTCTTTCTTGTCAGAATCATCGTCATCTTCATCCACCACATATTTTTCCTAGTCATCGCTGTAATCGCTTTCGTCGTGATCGTACTCATTTTCCTCCCCTTATTCCTCTTCAACCCCATCCTCTGTCCCTGAACCCTCCTCTACCTTGGTCATTTAATATAAAGATAGAGAGGTGGAATGAGTGGTAAGTGAAAGGATGGTGGTTAAATGAAGCAGATAATTTTATGTGATTGAGTTATGGAGAATTAAAGAAATTATTGGTTATTAGTCGATTTATCTTTCATGAGGTGATGTACAGTCATAGACAAGGGTAGGGATGGAGAGGTTTTTTCATATTGCAAAGGAGGAGGTGGGTGAAATGTCAATATTACCCTTCTAAGTGTCTTATTGTTACCAAAAGTTCCAATTATACCCTTGTGATACAAGCTTAATTTATTTGTACATGTTGCTATAATAGTTGGATGATGTACAAAATTACTATGTTGTACATCACTCCTCCTTAATAAGATAATATAGATTATAGATTATAGAAAACTAGTGGGGTACCCGCGCGATGCAACGGGAAGCACAATACTTAGGTTGGTGATTTAGGGGTACATAGTCAAGTTGCATCAAAGGAATAACGTTAAACCATTTAGTTGACCAATGCAACACTTTACTACAAATTGTGTCATATTTTCATTGTACATCTATAGCTACAAAAGAGAACAAGAGAAAGATATTGTTCTTTACAAAGTATGTCGTATCTACCTTTCAATATTATAATATAAAAGGAAAGCATTCATTTTTTGTTTATGATGTTTATCGAAATACTACGGTTAGTTAGTCAGCCTATTATTTATGGTATAAAGAAGTTGTGGTTTTGTTATAGCTAGAACAATTTTCAAGGATTGTGCTTGTGGTTACGCTTCTTTTTATGTGGATAAGATATATGCACATATTCATACTTGTAAATTATGTATCAATGTCATGCAACAAATTCGGGTTAAATATGTAGCGAATTAGCTTTCACATAACCAAGCAAGCCAAAATTATGGAACTGCAGAGAACAATAAATATAGAAATGTAATATGAATATAGTTTCAAACTATGCGTTAAATATATCAACAATAAGGTGGTATAAAATTTGCTGTTCAAAAAAAAATATATATCAACAATAAGCCATATTTTGAATTTCATGATATAAAACAATGAGTAGATAGCCTATTGACCGCAAATAAAATGAAAGTAAGATGACGTACTTGATATAACTTACAAAAACTGAACTCCTATACATAAAAATTTTGTAACTACGAGAATGATTATTTACTAAAGGATTATTGAAGAGAAACCAAGACTTAGACTTTCAAAAGCACCGATGAATATAGGGAAAAATACATTCAGTCCATCAATTTAAAATTACCTGGCAATAGCGTAATTGACTAAGAAGAAAACCCTAAAATATAATCAGCTCATAATCGCCTGAATAAAACCAACATTTAAAACCCCAATCAAACCACTCAATCTAACAATCAAAATAAGTTAAATCAACATAAGAATTGTTTTCAAAGCTCACCTAAAATGAAGATGCAAGAATAACACTTATAACCTGATCAGTTCCTTTCCACTTGTAACTTACATAACATCATATGAAAGAGTTGTTGATTGAAATGGTGAATTTCGTTTACTAATATAGTAATGATAGGAGCTTCAATTTCAATCAATTGGATTTATGGCATATTAATTGAAATAAGACCTTTGGTGTGCTTTGGCTGTCTTATGTGTTAAGCACCTTAAAATTAAGTTAATAATTGGATCAATTTAACAATAGTTAGGTAAAATTACTATTTTATCCCTTACTAACTTCATTAGGGTCTTGTATCATATGCATCATATGTTGTAAGTTCTTAAATTTTGTTGGAATCATTCCCTCATGCTTTATGATATAGTATATAGATAATATTAAATACTTTAAATATTCCATTAAATATATAATAATACAAATACTAAAAAAAATTACAAATACTAAAAAAATTACAAATATTAAAAAAAATACAAATACTTAAAAAAAGTTACAAATACCTAAAAAAACTACAAATATTTAAAAAAACTAGTCGTCGTCGTCATCTTCTTCTTCATTTTCTCCTCCTCCTCCTCCTCCTTCTTCTTCTTCTTCTTCTTCTTCTTCTTCTTCTTCTTCTTCTTCTTCTTCTTCTTCTTCTTCTTCTTCGTCTTCTCCTCCTCCTCCTCCTCCTCCTCCTCCTCCCCCTTATTCATCTTCTTCTTCTTCTTGGTTGTGATGAATTGGGCGAATCGCCCATGCTTCCTCAACCAAATCCGCCTTCAACGCGTTATGCATATCCTTGTAACGCAACATGGAACTGTTTTGGAATCTCTCCTCCTGTGTCGCTTCCGTCCCTTGAACATCTTCTTCTGCTACATAGTTTGGGCATATTGCCTTTCCTTCGTTTTCAAGTATCATATTATGCATTATGATACAAGCATACATCACCATTCTAATCCTTTCTTTTTCCCACATACGACAAGGATTTCTAACTAAATGCCATCGTGATTGAAGAATGCCAAAACACCTCTCGACGTCCTTTCTTGCAGACTCATGAACTCTTTTAAAATATTGCCTTTTTTGATCTTGTGTCTGACTAAACGTTTTGACGAGCATTGAATACTTCGGATATATACCATCCGCCAAGTAGTATACATGCTTGTAGTAATTATTATTTGCATAAAACCCAGCTTTCTGTATTGTTCCGCCAATGTAAGACTCTAGCAATGGCGAAAACTGAAAAGTATTTATGTCGTTCATACACCCGGCGAGACCAAAGAAGGCCGACCAAACCCACAGGTCTTGTGAGGCAACTGCTTGTAAAACCAACGTTGGTCCCTTTTGGTCACCGCGTGTATGTTGACCTAGCCATGCGGTTGGACAAGCATACCAACGCCATTGACGACAATCTATACTACCAATCATACTGGGTAATCCATGACTTATAATGCGCTTCGTATAGTTGTTGAAGGTCGCTCCATGTCGGGTTTCTCAAGTATCGTTTTCCGTATAATTGGCATATACCTAAAAAATCAAATATATATATATATAAAATGTAACTACTAATGTATCAAAAAATATATGTATATTTGTAAATACCGTAGCAGAAATACTCCAAGGTATCGCGTGTGGTTTTCTCCGCCATCTTCAAATACTCGTCATTGATATCGTATGTGTTCCCGTAGGCGAGTACACGTATTGCGGAAGTGACCTTTTGAATTGCGGTGAATCCTAAACACCCTCTAGCGTCGGGTTTATGCTTAATGTAGTCATAGGCGGACTCTAAATCTTCGGTGATGCGCAAAAATAAGTTTTTATGCATCCGAAATCTTCGTCTAAACAAATCAGGGCCGTAAACCGGATTGGCATTGAAACAGTCATTCATCAAACGCTCATTGGCGGCTACACGGTCTCGCTCTATATATTGCCTAGACAATATCGGCCGTGGGCGTAAGTACTTATATGTTGCATCGCGCTAGACGCTAGTTGAACCACACTCGTAACGGCTTCGTCCTCTTCCGTGCCGTCATCGTGAAAAAACCGATTATATAGATCGACAAACGAGTCATTAGAGGGAGGGGACAACATTTTGGTGATTTGTTTGTGTGTTGAATTTGTTTGAGGGTTGAAGGTTGTATGTGTGTGAATTGTATGTGTGAAAGGTATTTGTGTGTGAATTGTGTGTGTGTATATATATATATATATATATATATATATATATATATATAGATTGCAATTTTTTTTAAATCAACATGACCGTTCAACGGTCAATAGCCCAACAACCAAGACGAAAACGCTCACTATATCTATGGCGCCTGACGTCCAAAACGCCCGGGGGGCGGTGTTCCCCGGTGCTATAGGGGTTGAAAACGCCCTATAACTTTACCACTACACATAACCTTACAAAAGAGGTTCCGTTTGAGTTCCCACTTCCCAGGGAGTGCTCTAGGAATAAACTTTGCAAGAGGTGGCATGACTGCAGCGACTACACCTCATTGGATGCAGCGCAAAGTGGCTATTGGATGCTCTCCATTACTTTTTATCTTGGAGGCTGACTAAACGCTTATGAAGGTACCTATGTTTAAGCTTACCTTCGATGTAAGCTGGTACTTTGTTGCATAGGTTGCTTAATGCGTTTAAACTTTTAAAGTGTTCTATTATTTGCTGCCTCTGTAGTTTGGATTGTTGTATTTGTTTTTATAAAATTAATCAACTGGGTTCTCTTCTAAATATAGAAGTCCAATAAATTATTCCATGATAATATAAGATCACACGTGACTATCATATTTTATTTTTATTGACTTCTGCTTAAATTTAAATGTGTGCTTTTTATGTGTAGGTATAATTGGTTGGATAAGTTCATAAAAATTGCTTGCTTGGTAGAGAGAGACCTTCCTGTTCAGGTTTGTTATTCCTTTTTGTCTTGCCGCTAACTATTTTGACCCATTCTCAATTCCTATAAATGGGTTTAAGCGTGTTCATTTGGTGAAACTGAAAATCTACACTGAGCCATAACCGGAGAAATAAAAATAAAGTCATAAACAAACCAAGAACCGCAATGATTTATAGCAGTTTGATGTGTTTTAAGGTTCAATACATTGGGGCACTTGAAGTAAAATACAATACAGTGAGTTTAGCTAAAGGCCATAATGAGTTTCCATTTAGGGGGTGTTTAGGATTGATTACTCAAAACAGATTATGCATTTTGGAAAAGCAGGGGTGGAGCTGCTTATAGATTATTGTGTTTTGGTAGCCTAAAAAACTGAAAATCTGTGTTTTCAAAACGCAATCCCAAACACTAAAAACTGATTACACGGGTGAGTTGGGCTAAGGAGGGTGATGAGAAATACAAAATTTTTCCATGGGATAATGAAAACTAATACGACTGCTAATAGAATTAACGTGCTGCACTTACACAGGGTTTGGACTACTTCTTCATCGCTGGTTAAAGATTTTATTTCCTCGTTCTTTTCTAATAAATTTGAAGAGCCTATTGTTTTGCATCCAAAGTTGAATTGTCCTTTTATCTCTACAACATCTGAATAGGAAGCAGATTATTTGGTGTTGCCTTTCTCTTCCTCTTTCTTTGGAGGAAATAAAAAGGGCGGTATGGGAGTGCGAGGGTGATCGGGCATGGGATCCAAATGGGGTAAACTTCCATTTTGTAAATAAGTTTTGGTCAAAACTACAAAGAAATTTTAGGGTTGTTTTTGTGCAGTTTTTCCTTAGTGAGTAGCTGAACAATGCTTATATGTCCTCTTTTTTCCCCTCATTCCAAAGCGCAATGATCCAGGAGGTTTAAATGATTATCAGCCTATGAGTTTGATAGGTTGTATCAATAAGGTTGTGTCAAAAGCGCTAGTTGATAGGTTGAAGCAGGCAACAAATTGGTCTCGGAGGAACAGACGACATTTCTAGCTAATAGAAGCATTATAGATGGGGCAATAATTTTGAATGAGGTTATACTGTGGCTAAAAAGAAGTAAAAGGGAGGGGATGATTACAAAGGTGGACTTAGACAAGGCTTACGATTCACTCAGTTGGGAGTTCATTAATTTGTTGATGGAACAAATGAGATTCCCAAAGAAATGACGCAACTGGATCATGGCTATCGTCTTGTCGGCAAGGGCTTCATTTTTGGTTAATGGGTCGCCTACCCAAGAGTTTTCATGTTCGCGGGGATTGAGGCAGGGAGATCCTTTATCCTATTTCTTGTTTTGTCCTAGTAATGGAAGCACTTACCGGAGTAATGAGAAAAGCGTGCGCTCTTAATAATTTTCAAGGTCTGTCGATTGCTAATAATGGTCCTGACCTGTCTCATTTTATCTATGCCGGCGACATGATCTTCTTGGGTGAATGGTCATTCACAAACATTATTAACTTAAAGCGTCTTTTGAGATTTTTTCTAGTTAATAGGTTACGGGCAAATCTCAGCAAAAGCAGTTTATACAGGGTGGGAGTGGAAGATACATAGGTTCAATGTATGGAGAATGTTATGGGGTGTGGTAGAGGGTAGGGGTGGTCAAATTCGGATTACCAGATTTTTGGATATCAAAAAAATCAGATAATTCGAAATTTCGGATAGTTTCGGATAATCCAGCGGATAATCTGAAACTAAAATATATCCATTCATCTTATGCTAAAAGTCTAAAACCGAACCTGCTTAAAACAAACATTATATATATATATATATATATATATATATATATATATATATATATATATATATATATATATATATATATATAGGGGATGGCTATAAAAAAAACCCACTCAATTTGAAGAAACCTTGTAAACTTCATCGCCACCATCCATTGTAGTTGATCAATGGTCAAGATTAAAAGTGAATATTATATTGATAGAAGATGACAAAAAAGGTTAGAAGGGTAATTTGCACCTTCTTCTCTCTCCATCAAATCAATCATCCCCCTCTCTCTCTTTCTCTTACTAATCTTCTCTCTCCAACATTCTCTCTCACACTTTTTTCTTTACAAAAATCAGATTTTTAGTGATTAAAAAAAGCATGCTTTAATCAGACTTGTGGCAATTGTTCCAGCACCAGTGCTATTACGTACGTAAGAATCAGATTTATAGCAATTGTTTCCAACACCAGTGCATAATCAGATTTATAACAATTGTTTTCATATTTTATTTATTATTTAAAAGCATGGCTTAATCAGACTTGTGGCAACTGTTCCAGCACCAGTGCTGTTACGTACGTAAGAATCAGATTTATAGCAATTGTTCTAGCACCAGTTCAGAATCAGATTTATTACCCCATTTTTTTGGGATTTATTGTACCAACACCAGAGTTGTTGCGTCCGTAACGAAAAGGCAAATATGGTTTTTCTTTTTAATATTCACTACTTTTAAAAATAACAAACATAATATATAACTTTAAGATTAAGCTCACAACATGAGACAACATCATATGTTAAGATGCATTAGCCAACAACATTTTTTCCATACTACTCAAAAAAAGCTACACAGCATACTGTTCATCTTGTATCAACCACAAAACATAGTATTAAAGATTCATACACCACCCCTTGGCATCCAATAACCATTCTTCTCATAAAAAGCCAATTCTTCATATATAATATGTAAACCCAGATATCCTGCATTGCAACCAACAGTAGCAGACGGCATCCAATAACCATACTTAACATAAAAAGCCCACTGTTCCTCGGTATAACCTATACCCTCCCATTCTGCCCTAATACGCCCACCTTCCTGAGACATAACCGACAACCCAGGTTTCTTAAATTTAGGTTCATATGGTTCTTAATATTCAGCCCCTGCGTCTGATTCGTAACCAACAGCCCATTCAGGTGTGTAAGCTACATCATGCGCATCATCCTCCGGTGTCATATAGTCTTCTGGTGGCGGATATTCTTCGGGGAAAACGTAATCAAATGCCGCATTCCAATCAAAATCTTCGTCGCTTACAAACCCATTGTCCGCCTGCTCTATGGGTATAACCGGTTCTAGGGGCGGGATGACCGGGGCAACAGGGGGGAGGGGTTCATGTTCAGCTTCAACAGGGAGTACATCTAATTCAACAGGTGGGGGTAATTCAGGTCCAAATGCCATGACCGGTTCAATTTGAGGTGGCTCGGGTGCGATTGGGATGAGCTGCTAACGGGCCTCAAAAACCTCCTAAGGGGGAGTGCTGGGGTTGGAATTCATGATTTGACTATTAAAAAACAATCTGGTTAAAAAAAAAACTCGAGTGTTACGTGTGTAAACAGGCATTTTTGTCTGCAAACACATACAAAACTTTGTAGTCTGCAAGCATCAAAACATTCTGACTGCACACAAACACACATTTACTGCAAAAAAAAGAAGATATGCTACACACGTAACACCTTAACTAAACACAGATATGGTATAACTAAACACAGATAAAACACCTTAACAAAATGAGTCTTTATAAAAAAAATTGATTCTTTATAAAGAAATACATAATACACAATAGGGGGCATACAAAACAGACGTTTTCTGTAAAAAAGACATAGGTAACATAAAAAAAACTCATACATTTGAAAAAAAAAAAAAAATAGAAAGACATGGTGCAAAAACACACAATTCTTACATGTGTAATAGGAAAACACAGACAAAACTTTTGTAGTCTGCAGTAAACATAGAGCAGAGTTTTATATGCTAGAAAACATAGAACAGAATCTGACTGCAAAAAAACATATATGCTACACACGTAAACAGCCTAACACAACACAAAGATTATACGGAAATATAGACGATAAAAACATCCTAACTAAACAACAAGATACTACGAACATAAAACACAAAACAAAAAATCATTTTCGATGTTTAACATAATAAGTCACCCAAAAATAAGAGATGCTAGTAACACACAAAAAAACAACAATTATTTCCAACTTAAAAAAAAATAAAAATATTAAACCACCTAACCCACAACACAAGACATTTTCTGTAAAAAAAACATAGCTAAGATAAAAAAAATTAATACATTCGAAAAAAAATAGACAGACGTGGTGCAAAAACACACAGTGTTACATGTGTAACATGGAAAACACAGACAACTTTTGTAGTCTGCAGTAAACATAGAACAGAATTTGATATGGTAGAAAACATAGAATAGAAGTTGACTGCAAAAAACAGATATGCTACACACGTAGAACAGAACTTGACTGCAATTAGCACAAACAATGAACACACGAAAAACCCACAAAGAAATTTCATTCTGGAAACAATGATATCTCAAATTGAAACCATAAAAAAGTACCCACCAAAAGTGCTCAACAAAAAAAACATCCCTGCTAACAATTTACCAACCAAACACCCACAAAAAAAAAGCATCCCCCAAAAAATCCCACAAAAATTGAAACCATAAAAACCCACAAAAACCCATAACCCAAAACAGGGGTCAAAAAAACAAACAGGGGTTATAACCTCGAAAATTCATTCTAAACAACACAAATTTATGTTATAATCACTTTCAACAAATTAACCCCTACAAATTATTTCAAAATAAAACACCTAAAAAAACCATACAAAATAACCCTATAAATTAAACATGAATTTAAAAAAAAAAAGTTATAACCGGTTGGGGTGACAGGGATGATGGCTTTCTTGATGAATACTTATATGGTGGCCTTTCGAGATGATGCTGATGCTGGTTGTACGATCCTTTGCTGGTTCGAGATGATGATGTTGTGGTGGTGGTGGTTCGAGATGATGATGATGCTGTGGTGATGGTGGTTCGAGATGATGATGATGATGCTGTCGTGGTGGTGGTTCGAGATGATGATGATGCTGGGGGTTAATGGTGGTGTATGACCTTTCCTTCCAGACAAAAAAATGATACAAAGAGAGAGATGGATAGATGATGACAGAAGAGGGAAATGCTAATTTGAAATGAGAGAGAGAAAACAAGGATTATATATGTGAGAGTAGTGTGCTAAATTACTAAACTAACCTTTGCTTAATAAAAAATTAATTAAAATCATGGAGTATGTGGAGCATTGTGGTCCACTAGTTGGGTTTGTGGGAGTTTTTTCATTTAGAGGGTTTCTCCTATCCCCTTAGCCTATACATATATATATATATATATCTGAATATTTTGGATTCGAGAAAGGCTGCTGGGTCAGCTTGACCAAAGAAGAACAGATGAAGTGAAAAGCCAAAACATGCTAAACATCCGATGGAATAAAACAGTGCTTAGGATACAAGTCTCCCAAACTGCTACTGGATGTGATCTGCTGGATTAAATCAACTGATCTGGAACAAGCTACTGATGAAAGGTTTGCTGAGAAGAACTGTTGAAGACCAACAGATGATAAGCTTCCACAGACGTTTATGACAACATATGTTTGACTTATGGAACTATACCTTCTTTAGAATAGTTGTTTATTTCAAGTTAGTTAGTCTAGTTAGAATGTTGTAGAAATTCATCAGCTTAGATCATCATAGTTTATCTATAAATAGAATGATGTATGTGTCATTCTATTTATCACTTTCACATACATTCTCTATAAAATTAACACTGTGAGTGATCGGTTTGAGGGGGAGAATTGTAATACTTTGTGGTAAACTTTTATTGTTTATAAAAGTACTTGTTAAAAGCAACTCTTTTGATTGTTATGATTTAAAGTTTAGATTCCGCTGCACATTCAATATCAGGTTATCCTTCATTTACTGTTTCATTTCTTAAAAATCATAACAAGTCAACCTCAGATCTCAACAATTGGTATCAGAGCTTGGTGAATTAAATTCGATCTAACAAATCAATTTAATATAAACATATCAAGTCAAAATTTATTGATATCGTTTTATTCGTTTTTTTAAAACAGAGTGAGAATTTAATTACGCTAAAAATTGTCATTAACATACTCTGTTCTCACTAAAACTCAGAGAATGTCTTCAATTAATCACGATCCACACAACACTGGCAAAACCATCGATGCTTGTCAAATCTGAATACAATATCTGGCAACATCGGATTAGTCATGTTCTTGCTCAACAAAACACAATATGCTGGAAATCGGTTATCTTCGGACCACATGTTCCGATGGTGCCGAGTACCGAAGATCCTAAAGTTGAAGAACCGAAAAAGCTTGAAAATTACTCTGACATAGATTTCTAGATAATTAAGTTAGATGCCAAAGCCTTCAGTTTTGTGGCTATGGCTCTAGAAAATGATTTCTATGCTGGACTGTTACACTGTAACAGTGCAAAGGAGTTATGGGATGCTTTGAAGGAACAATTTGGTGGAACTGAGGAAGTAATTGAAAACAACAGTGAAATACTTAATCAACAATATGAAACATTTAGTCATGTTAAGGGTGAATCACTAATTCAACAATTTGAAAGAGTTAAGTGTTTAATTTGTGAACTAAAACTGGTAGAACTCACCTATCCAAATTCAACTTTGAATCACAGATTTTTGAGATCTTTACCAGAAAAATGGGACACTATTGCAATAGTTATATGAAATTCAATTTGTTTTAAGGATTTGTCACTGACCTAGCTTCTGGAAAAGTGTCAGATGATTATGTTTTTGGTAATACTGCACTTTTAGGTCAAGATGATATATCTTGTAATAGTAAGGATAAAGGTTATGATCATTTTATTGACATAACTTCAGGTTTTAACTCTGATTCATACTCATCTAACTTTGCATTTACAACAAATAGTGATATCCAGATCTCTGACAACATGTTCTTTGAGTACAACGATCTTCAATATTTTGACCCTATAGATTTAGAAGAAATGGACATACTACATCAACTAGCTCTACTTAGTGTTAGAACTAACAAGTTTTACAATAAAACAGGTAGAAATTTTCCTAGGTTAAGAGTAGGGTCTAAAGTAGGGTTGGATAAATCCAAGATAAAATGTTTTAAATGTCATAGAATTGGTCACTTTGCTAGGGAATGTAGGAGCCAAAATAATTCTCCTATGATAACCTATCCAAATCAGAGACCTTAGACTAACACTTATCAATAATCTCAAAATACTTCTGGACCATGTATGCAAAATAATGCTCATTTTGCACAAACCTCAACCAGCAACCCAAGAAAATATGTCCAAGCCACCATACCTCAGATTCAGTACATTCAAACCCCTGTTACTCAGTATCAGATCCCTCAAACTACTATTCCACCATCTGCTCCAACAAAAACCAGTCAACAAAGCTTCTTTACTCAAGGATTTTTTGATTGGAGTAGTTTGCCTGAGGAACTAATTGATGAAAACTTTGCTCTCATAGCCAAAAGAGAACCATAAAATTTATGTTTCATGGCTCTTGAGACCATAGATGAATAGGTTGAATCAAAGGAGGTGTTGCCTAAATTTGACTATATACGTGAATAATGAAATTGTTGAAATAAGTGTTCCAAACCAAAAGGTTGTTGAAAATGAACAAAAAAATAATCTCTCAGACCCATGGAATGCAAGACTGTGTGAATGCAAGTGTGATTGTGGTTTGATAGCTGCTACCATGGTATCTGCTCAAATCCTTAAGGATGTATGTTCAGACAATTGTGTAGTAGATTTTGCAAACATTAAAGAGGTGAATGAAAACCTTAGAAATAGAATTTTAGTTAATGAAAATCAGCTAGATAAACTCGCCAAAGAGTTAAAATCAAAACCATTTGATAAAAAATCTAAAATAAGTAGCCTTAATTATGAAGCAAGCATAACCAAAGATCAGCTCCAAACTTTAATAATTAAATGTCAAAGTTGTAAAGAGGAGCTTGAAAACACCCAAATCACTTGTGAAAATTCGGTGGAATCTTGTAACGGTTATGAAATGCTTATCAACCAACAATCCAAAAGTAATATCAAGTTTGGAATTGGTTTTCTTAAAACCAACAATCAAAATTCACAAACTACCGTTGAAAAGGAAAACATGTTCGTTGAAGTTGTCCCCATAAATCTGGAAGGTTAGGCCATTAAAACCACTGAACCAAATGGTATGAAAAATTTTCTTGAAACAGTTTAAATATCAGTTGAAAAACCTACATGTTCTGATGAATGTGATGTGCTTGAAAACTTTAAACCAGTAAATTTTCAAACCACTGAAGGTGTTAAGGCACATACAGTAAAAATCATTCCTTTAAAAAAGACTGAATTACAAGTTTTGTCCTTTACGTTTATACCAGATTTCAAAGGATGTCATTCATGTTTAAAATTGACGAGTTTTGTACTTTATGTTCCAATATCTTGCACGTTACGTCCTTTGACACTAACCAAGTCAGATTTTAACTGAAATGTGAGGGTAAAATCGTCTTTCTACTTTTTTTTGGACTAGTTGTGTAACTACCTAAAAGTTTTGAACCAAAATGTAAATACATATGTTTTTATATATAAAAAAATGTTTTGTAGAAATAACCATCATCACCATCATTACAAAAACAGAGTACAAAAACTGAGTACAAATTAGAACCAGGTTTCCTTTTTCCATCACTATTACAAGATATCTTGCAAAACATAAACTATTTTTGTGTGTATATTTGTAGCATCTACAGTTGCAAGTTGCAAATGGGTCTTAATTTTGTCGATAACCATCATAACAACATCACTGTCACCGCTGCCGGAAAAGTTGTTGGATCGCCGGAACCTGTTCACAACTGCCACCGCCGCCGTCACCAAGCGTCGCCCGCTGCAACATCAACGTCTCCGACCTGCTCGCCTTTCATCTCCGTCGCTCCTTTTTCTCGTAGCTCATTCCCTCTCTCTATTTCGTTCTGTTGCTCTCTCTAGAACTTTGTCTATGAACAGAAATATTGTGTAGGTGGGGAGGGAATAAAAAGAAAGGAAATGACGAGTACAGGGGAAGCAGCACGTGAACTCTGTTTTGTTTCATCGTTTTTCACTGGAGAGAGAAGAGATGAAGAAGGTGTGCATATGTGGGGTAAGGTTTCAATGGAGGGGAAGGGGATGATGATGGTGGTCGGGCAGGTGGAGGTGGTCGGTGGCAGGGGGTGGTAGGTTGTCGTGGTGGCAGGTATTAAGAGAGAGGGATGGGGGGGGGGGGGGTTAAATTAATTTTAAATTTTACTTTTTGTCCAAAACTTTAACTTAATTACACAAATAGGCCCTAGAATAGTAAAAAGACAAATTTACCCTTGTATTAGTGTTAAAATCTAACTGGGTTAGTGTCAAAGGACGTAATGTGCAAGATTTTGGAACATAAGGTACACAACTCGTCAATTTTTAACGTAAAGGACATCCTTTGAAATCCGGTATAAACGTAAAGGACAAAACTTGTAATTCAGTCTTTAAAAAATCTTCCTACAGATGTTTCAACATCTGCTAAAAAGAAAATAGAAAAAGGGAAGATCAAGGAAATGGACTTTGATTTATTCTGTGACTTCTGTGAAAAGAAGAATCATATCACTAAAAATTGTTTTCTTTGAAAAGCATATGATGTCAACAAAAGAATAAATGTTCATGAGTCAAATTCAAAATGTGCAATTTGTGATAAAAAGAATCATAAAACACAAGAATGTCTTTATCTAAAAAAATTTGATCTAAAAATAAAAGAATATAATACTAAAACTCAGGTTGATAATGGGATTAGTACTTCAAAAGTAAAATCCAAACAAAACTTTCAACCTGTTCAAACATTTGGTACCAAAGCATTAAATGAAATTTCTTCTCCCAGAGATATTCAAGTAACAAATGGTCCTCCATCACACATTTATCCCAGAGGACATGGACAACCATCTTGTCACAGACTGCCACATGTTTATGATCTGTGGAAAACACCTTCTAAACTTAAAGTGAACGGACATCCTCATGGATATTATCATCTAATAGGAAATGATCAAACATCTGTTGATCCCAATATTAATATACAAATGTTGGCAAATGGTCAGCAACAGTTGATGAACCTAGTTCAAACCAAAGATAATTCTCCTAAACTTGAGACTGATAAGTCCAAAAATCCATCCAAAATCAATTTGGTTTTGGACTCTCACCAAAATTAATTCATTACTAATGTGTAGGGAGCTTTTGCATGCTTAGATAGCTTGTGGTATGTAGACAGTAGAGGCTATAGGCACATGCCAGGATGTAGAGCTCTTCTCCTAAACTTCTTAGCTCATGGAGGGGGTGATATATCTTTTGGTAATGATTCAAAAGGTAAGGTGTTGGGATTAGGAACTGTTCGGGCTGGGAAACTCAAGTTTGAAAATGTCAATCTTATAGATAATCTTAAATTTAATCTTCTTAGTGTATCACTAATGAGTGAAAAAGGTTTTGGGTCATTTTTCACTATGAAAACTTATATGATTGTCGGGCCAGATTTGGTGAAAAAGATTGAGTCCATCATTGCTGAAAGCAAAACACAACTTGTCGCTCACAGAAGTGGCAATGTGTATGTAGTTGATATGTTAAAGGATAATCCTATGACAAATGCCTGTCTCTTCTCTGTTGCCTCAGCAAAAGAAACAGAATTATGGCATAGGAAATTGGGACACACCAACCTTCAAACTATCAATACTCTATCAAAACAAAGCCTTGTAAGAGGGTTTCCACCAAAAGAATTCAAATGTAAATAGCATTGTGTTTCTTGTTTAAAAGGGAAACAACACAAAAGCTCTTACAAATCAATTGAAGAGTCCAAAATAGGCCAATGTCTTTAAATGTTGCACATGGATCTATTTGACCCAGTAAAAATCATGAGCATAAGAAGAAAGAAATAATGTCTTGTTATTGTTGATGATTTCTCTCGGTTTACATGGACTTATTTTTACATTCTAAAGATGAAACTGAAGGCATTTTGAAGGACTTTGTCACTAAAGTCGAAAAACAATATGACCTGCCAGTAAAAGTTTTTAGAAGTGACAATGGGACAGAATTCAGAAATAAGGAGTTAGATGAATTCTGTGTGTCAGTAGCTCAGTGGTAGAGCGGTCGGCTGTTAACTGACTGGTCGTAGGTTCAAATCCTACTTGGGGAAAGGAATTGTGAGACAATATAGCATTCCTAGAACACCAGAACAAAACAGGGTGGTTGAAAGGAAAAACAGAACCTTAATTGTGGCTACAAGAACAATGCTAGCAAATTCTGGCTTATGTCACACCCTCAAATTCCACTTGCGGGGTATTGTAGCAAGGCGCGCGACACACCAGAATCCAAGTCAACGGTCACAATAAACGACAACCATATGTATATAATAAGTAAACCAAACCATGCAAAATTTCATAACATTAAACTACTAGCGGAAGCTGAAACAAGCTTACAACCCAAAATAGTAATAACATAAGTCTGAGAATGTTTAAAAACATGCAACTGAACCCTAGACACCATGCAAGACTCCGTGCGCCTACTCCAAGTACTGCTACTTTGGCAACCTAAGAAAACATGCTAAATATGTCAACATACAATGCTGGTGAGTTCACAGGTTTTTATAAAAGCGTTTCCATAAGTGTTGAAAGATCAATCCTGTTATTACCATGTTATGCGAATGTTAGCTAGACGCTTATATTGTTTCTACTACGATTGGAAACCATTACTGACACAGATACCAATATGAAACAACCTAAATGAACTACCGTCATCCATGGTACGTAGATCGAGACAAAATGCACCCGTCCGACTCCCAGCCGACCTGGGTGGGGAAAGTCACGCCCAATAGATCTATCCACATTTCCCCCGTTGTGCATCCCCGCACATTCATGTTTTCCCCAGGGACTTAGGATGAGTCGTATAGTAAACATAAGATAACCATAGTATAACATGATCTTTACGAAATCAAAGTTTGTAGCATGTTTCTCCGCTGAAAGAAAAACCAGTAAAAGTGGGGTCATGAAACTTACCTTAGATTGTGTTCTTGAAAACAGTTAAACAGAAAATGCTATGATAGTCCCTAATACCGGCAACCTATCATAAAATGTGTATAAGTATCCCGACTAATAACCCATAGGTTAACTAGTCCCTAAATGTCCAGACCATAACTATTGTACATTTAAAAACACGTTTGAACTTTAACCTAACCATATAAGACAAGACTCGACATCCCATTGGTGACCCAACATCCCCCGTGTTAGCCAAATACAAGTAACCAAGAAATCATTTGTAAATAAGCACCCTATACGCATAATAGTCCACCAAGTCTAGCATACAGTTCACATAATGCACATATGAGTCACAACACGTTTTACCAGGTTTCTAGACATGCCACGGGGCTCACACTATGCCCCTATGTGTCAAATCATGTTCCGGGGTTCCAAAATACACTTCCAGCATCAAAACACATGACTAGGCATCAAAACACATGACTAGACATCAAACAGGCAACTGGCAAAGCCCGTTGCCACCTTGGAGGGGCGATTCAGTTTCAGGGCACACGACTAGCTAGCTAGTCGCTCCCTGCAGACGCATCAGTTCTTTTCGCGCGTGAAACCTTCTAAATGCAATCCGAAACATGTAACAACACCCAATATCAATCCACAATCATCAAACAACCCAGTCCCAATAATAACCCCCAATTTATCAGTAGTCTATCACCTTAATTGCAAACATTTCCCAAAATGGAATAATATTATGAAAACATCACATCATTGCATGAAAATATTACCCTAAACGGCAAATAATCAGATTTCATCACATAAACACATTCCAAACATTATCATACTGTTACTACATCATTCTAGCATAAACCCTAACATCATTCAATCATCAAATCACCCTATAACATCCTAAATCCTCCTAATGCACTCAAACGGGTCAAAACTCATATTATCATCAAAACACATCAAACAACCTTCATAATACAAGATAATCATCCTAATAACTCATTTATATCATTAAAACATCAAACATATAAGAATCCCCATGTTTTAATCATCAACAACTGTTTTATGGATGAATCTTCCATATAGAACCCATTTAAATGATTAAACTTTCTTTAGAACTGTTTTTCAAAGGTTTTTAAAGACAAAAACTTTATAAAACCAGGACTGGACCATCAGGGTTCAAAATATGACATGACAAAAGATTAGGATGAATAACACACCTTAGATCTTACTTAGAAGTGATGTTTCAGGCTTGAAAATGGTAGATTTAGGGCAAAACGGGTTCCAGAGGTTAAGGATGGTGTGAGAGAGGTTTAGGGCGAGTTAGGGTTTCATCAATAATGTTTAACAACTCAAGTATGGTATTTATACCTGCTGCTAGTCGTCCTAGACATAACAGGCGACTGGGATGTAGCAGGTAGCAACTAAGGTTGCCAGTCGCCCCGTGTAGGCTATTTTTGTTTATTCGGCGCGTTAAAACAATATTTTAACATATAATAACATGTATTCGCATACCGACAAGTTATATAATGATTATAAACACATATTACTTGATAACTAACACGTTTACATTCGTTTACCAATTCCTAGGACTCGAGACTCGCGTGTGTGCATTGAACCTCGTGATCGATCCTCCGAATCACCAAACCCTGTACCCATGGTTATGCACCGACTCTCGATGATCCCCCGGATCATAATAATGACTCCCGATGATTTCCCGAACGATCATAATGACTCAACAAACCCAGTTAAGTGTAATGCATGCATGAATTGCTAAGGTAGACTTACTAGTTTGATAAAAGTTATTAGACTGAGTTTGCCGGGTGTCAGATCATCCCCCCGTTGAAAGAATTTTTGTCCCGAAAATTGCTCGAAGCCGAAAGGAAGGAATGAAAAGGAAGAAAAATTTTCTGGTTGCTACATCATCCCCCTTTTGAAAGGAATTTCTCCCCCGAAATTCACTTGGCTTCAACAGTAACAGGTGCTGGTTTTAGTGCTCGTTTCGGAAACAAATGAGGATACTTAGACTTCATCTGGTCCCCACGTTCCCAGGTGAACTCCGGTCCACGGCTGGAGTTCAAACGAACTATAACGATGCGGATTTTACTCCGACAAAGGCTACGAATATTAAAATCCAAGATCTCAACCGGTTCCTCAACGATACGTAGACGATCATCAACCTTGATCTCTTCGAGAGGAACAATGAGTGTTTCACCAGCCAGACACTTCTTAAGATTTGAGACGTGGAAGACATTATGCACGTTATAGAGTTTAGCTGGTAAGTCAAGTTTGTATGCCACCGGTCCAATCCATTCCAGAATTTCGAACGGTCTGACATAACTAGGATTCAGTTTACCACGCTTCCCAAAACGTATAACGCCCTTCGATGGAGAGACCTTCAAAAGAACCATGTCGTCAACCTGAAACTCCAACGGTTTGCGAAGATGATCGGCATAGCTCTTCTGGCGATCCCGAGCTGCTGCTATACGATTATGAATATGTACAATCTTCTCAAAAGTTTCGTACATGAGTTTCAGGCCAGTGAGTTGGCTCTCACCCACCTCAGTCCAACAAAGAGGAGACCGACACTTCTGTCTGTAAAGAGCCTCGAACGGAGCTGCCTTGATGCTAGAATGGTAGCTGTTGTTGTAAGACAATTCCACCAACGGCAGATGACTCTCCCAAATCTTGCCAAAATCGATAACACATGCACGAAGCAAGTCTTCTAGCATTTGTATCGTCCGCTCACTTTGGCCATCAGTGTGCAGATGATGTGTCGTACTCATGTCCAACTAAGTACCAAGTGCCTTTTGCAAGGCCTTCTAGAAATGCGAAGTGAAACGAGAATAACGACCAAAACTGATAGAGACAGGCACCCCGTGCCGAGAAACCACTTTCTTAAGATAGATACGAGCTAACCGCTCCATACTGTCGCTTTCCTTAATGGGTAGGAAGTGTGCCGATTTTGTCAACCGATCGATAATCACCGAAATAGTATCATAACCACTTGGTGACTTTGGAAGCTTCGTTACAAAATCCACTGTGACACATTCCCACTTCCATTCGGGAATTTCAGGCTGCTGTAGAAGACCAGACAGCTTCTGATATACCACCTTAACCTTAGCACAGGTCAAGCATTTACTTACATACGAAGCTATGTCAGCCTTCATGTTTGGGCACCAATAAAGTATATTCAGATCCTGGTACATCTAATCAGAGAATGAGCTCTCGCAAACCCCTGAATAACTGAACCCAAATACATTCAGCAATGTAATGTAGGCCGTCAGACCTAAGTTCCAGATGCTTGTCAGCACCATGCATAGTTTTAGCCTTAAGGTTTTCCGCCTTCAAGGCGTCTTGCTGCGCAGAACGAATTCGGTCAGGCAAACCATAATGGATAGTGAGCTGTAAAGCTCGAACACGATGGGGCTTAACAAATTCCTTCCTACTTAAGGCGTCTGCTACCATATTCGCCTTAACAGGATGGTACTTTATAGCACAATCGTAATCCTTCAGAAGTTCGACCAATCGACGCTATCGCATGTTCAAATCTTTCGGATCTAAGATATGCTGGAGACTCTTGTGATCGGTGTAAGGCGTGTGACACACCAGGATCCAAGTGAATAGTCACAATAAACGGAAACTATATGTATAAAATACGTAAACCAAATGATGAAAAATTTCATAACATTAAACCACTAGCGGAAGCTGAAATAAGTCTACAACCCAAAATAGTAATAACATAAGTCTCAGAATGTTTAAAAACATGCAACTGAACCCTAGACGCCATGCAAGACTCCGTGCACCTACTCCAAGTACTGCTACCTTAGCGGCCTGAGAAAACATGCTAAAAATGTCAACATACAATGCTGGTGAGTTCGCATGTTTTTATAAAAGCGTTTCCATAAGTGTTGAAAGATCAATCCTCTTACTACCATATTATGCAAACGTTAGCTAGACGTTTGTATTGTTGCTACTAAAATTGGAAACTATTACTGACACGAATACCAATATGAAACAGCCCAAATGAACTACCGTCATCCACGGTACATAGATCAAGACAATATGGACCCATCCCACACCCAGCCGAACTGGGTGGGGCAGGTCACGCCCAATAGATCTATCTACATTTCCCTCATTGTGCATCCCCGCACATATCATGGTTTCCCCCGGGACTTTGGATGAGTCGTATAGTAAACAAAAGATAACCATAGTATAACATGATCTTTACGAATCCAAAGTACGTAGTTTGTTTCTCCCCTAAAAGTAAAACCAGTAAAAGGGGGCCGTGAAACTCACCTTAGATTGCGTTCTTGAAAATAATTAAACAGAAAATGCTATGATAGTCCCTAATACCGGCGACCTATCATAAAATGTGTATAAGTATCCGACTAATAACCTATAGGTTAACTAGTCCCTGAATGTCCAGACCATAACCATTGTACGTTTGAAAACACGTTTGAATGTTAACCTGACCACACAAGACAAGACTCGACATCACATTGGTGACCCGACATCCCCCGTGTTAGCAAAATACAAGTAACCAAGCATTCATTTGTAAATACGCACCCTATATGCATAACAGTCCACCAAGTCTAGCATACAGTTCACATACTACACATACAAGTCACAACACATTTTACCAGGTTTCTAGACATGCCATGGGGCTTACACTATGTCCCTAGGTGTCAAATCATGTTTCGGGGTTCCAAACAAAACTTCCAGCATCAAAACACATGACTAGGCATCAAACAGACAACTGGAAAAGCCAATCGCCACCTTGGAGGGGCGATTGAGTTTCTCTCATACGACTAGCTAGTCGCCCCCAGGGCACACGACTAGCTATCTAGTCGCCCCCTGCAGACGCATCAGCTCTTTTCGTCGTCAAACCTTCCAAATCTGACCCGAAACGTGTAAGAACACCCAATATCAATCCACAATCATCAAACTACCCAATCCCAATAATAACCCCCAATTTATCAACAGTCTATCACCCTAATTACAAACATTTCCTAAAATGGAATAATATTATGAAAACATTACATCATTGCGTGAAAACCGTACCCTAAATGGCAAATAATCAGACTTCATCACATAAACACATTCCAAACATCTTTATACTATTACTACATCATTGTAGCATAAACCCTAACATCATTCAATCATCAAATCCCCCTATACCATCCTAAATCCTCCTAATGCACTCAAACAGGTCAAAACTCATATTATCATCAAAACACATCAAACAACATTCATAATCCGATATAATCATCCTAATAACTCATTCATATCATTAAAACATCAAACACATAAGGATCCCCATGTTTTAATCATCAAAAATCGTTTTATGCATGAATCTTCCATATAGAACCCATTTAAATGATTAGACTTGCTTTAGAACTGTTTTTCAAATGTTTCTAAAGACAAAAACTTTATAAAACCAGGTCTGGACCTTTATAGATCAAAATAAAGGCATGTCAAAAGATTAGGATAAATAGCACACCTTAGATCTTGCTTAGAAATGATGTTTTAGGCTTGAAAAGGGTAGATTTAGGGCAAAAAAAAACGAGTTCCAGAGGTTAAGGATGGTGTGAGAGAGGTTTGGGGCAAGTTAGGGTTTCACAAATGATGTTTAACAAGTCAAGTATGGTATTTATAGCTGCTAGTCGTCCCAGACATAACAAGAGACTGGGCTGCAGCATGTAGCAACTGAGGTTGCCAGTCGCAGTTAGTCCAGAATCCTCTCTACCGGGTATCAAACACGTACAGAATCAAAGGCGAAATCAATGATTGTGTAGAAAGAACAAAGAAAAGGCTTGAAATAGAATGATTCAATTAATAACGTGCACACAGTTTCTATGAACCGTCTGGTACACGACTTCAACAAATAAAAGACTAGCAACCCCAAAACAAACAATGAGACCCCTATTTATACACACTATAGGCGGTCACCCCTACATGGGCCTATAGGCCGAACATAGTATTGGAATAACCCAAGACAACACAAACCTTTAAAATCTAGCCCAACAATATCCCCCTAGGTTTGTGTTGACTTGGTGAGTCTCTACTGCGTCTTGCTGTGCTTCTTGGAACTCTTCTTCTTTCTCTCCAATGCCTTCTTCCATTCTTCTGACGACTTTCCAACATATGGACCAAACAATCCAGTCTCTACTCTTCCTCTTCTATCAGAAGCTGATCCCAATCTGACTATCTGAGCCACTGCACTGGTGAACGATTTAGCACAGGCTTCATATGTAGGATCACATTGAATTTGATGCTTCACCAAGATTTGAATATCTTCATAATTCAAACTCATCAAATATTTGGCATCAAACACTCTCAGTTCATCCGTATCACAAACAATCACTGCAGACCTTGAGGTAGGATCATAGACCTAGAACATCATATCCTTCAAGCATCCCCTATCCATTGGCTTAGACAAAGGAATGGTCTTCATCTTTCAGTAGGTGGCCACTGAACTGTCTTGAAAGGCTTTCCGTCTGCAGTCAACACATCCTTATACTCCACCAGTAGTGAACTTGCAGTCTTCATATCCCTGAAATTTACCTTTGCTTGCTCCTGAATCTTCTTATGAAATGTGCTTCCAATCTTATTTCTTGGATTTCTCGTTTGATTTATGAAAGGAGCTCTTGCAAGTTCTGCCAAATCAATCCTGATCCAGGAATTGAAGGCAGAAGTAAAGCATAATACTCAACGGCTCCACTTCCTCTATGAACGACAAAAACTCCCTTATCATCATTATATCTCCAACATTCTATCCCTGTTCGATTTCCATAAGTATCAAACCGATCTCTGGTAATTGTCACGAATCTTTTAGGATGCTCCTCCATGGGATCAATAGATGGCTCAGCTGTATTTTTAAGAACATAAGTGCTTCCAGGACGACGATCTCTCACCCTAGGAACTTGATCTTCAAAATATTTCTTCATATGTTCTCCATGTTCCTTTTCTGATGTTTCACGCTCAGCAGGAGTCATAACTTTTTCAACAAATGATGACGTCTCTGAAAACTCCTTTCCAAACTTATTCTCCAATTTCTAAGTCAAGTTAAGCAGTCTAGCTGAAGCATCGCCTAATCCTGACTCCAATTCAGCAATCTTTTGGTTCATTTCAGTGACCGTCTCCATCAAACTCTACACCTGAGCAGTTAGCCACACATTTTCAGTCTTCAGCTTCAGCACTTTAGTCTGCAATTTATGAACATCCACTTCAGCAAAAATGTCTTCTTCGCTGTCAATTCCTTCCTGACTAGCCTCTCTCTCTTCAGTTGTCAAAAATTCAACATCCACATGTTTTCCTTGTTCTTTATCAGCTAAGAAAGCCATCTAAGCTCTTTGAAAAGCTTCTTCATCAAACAAGACCTTACTCGCACCGGATGCACTGGAAGATCCAGCTTCTTCATTTATTCTTCCTGCGATTGGTGCCTTGCTCATGAATTGAGAGAATGATTCGGTTGCAATAGCAGGCATAACAGTAGAACCAATAACACCAACAGGAATGTCGGTTGATACACCAACATCAGTCATGACAGCATCAGCAGCAGTAGAACGAGTTTCAGCAACAGAAGCTGAAAATCAGCAGTAATAGTCAACTTGGGATCTCTTCTACTTCTCTTCCTCAGCCTCAAATCAGAATTGGGATCTTCAGAAACTTCAGCATCAATAAATGTCTCAACTGCAACATCGGATGGAGGAATCCTTTGTTCAGCTTCACGAACGGTATTCAGTATGCTCGAAAGCACTTCTGCTTGAGGAATAGTAACCTAAGAAGCAACAGTGTTTAGATCTTCAGTCACAATCTCTTCTCCAACCAATCCTTTCTCAGCTTCAGTCACTGACCTTACTTCGGCATCCTCAATTATAAAGTCATCTATCTCTTCTTCATTCAGATCATCAAAATCAAAGTTCTCAAACTGTTCTTTGTCATTTCCCGCAGTCTTCTCATCATCTTTCACTACTTCCTCATCTTCACTTTCCACCTCAGTTAAATCAACGTTTTTAGGAGGAGAACGTGGCTCAGTAGGTGGTGGTTCGACAATCTGAACATCATGTTCTTCAGCAACAAGTGCAGATGGCATGGTTGAAGCTTCTTCAACAATCTCACTAAACTTTCCAAACTTAACCAGTGGAAATTTTCCTGTAAAAATCTGCCTTGAGTCTTTACGAACCTGTCTAATTAACCCAAAGACTTGAGAAGCCATGCATTTTTTATCATATGTTTCAACTGTCCTCTCAAGATTTGGATACTTGGACTCTAGAATCATCTGCACAAATCTTGGGAACTTGTAGAAATACTTTTTGTTTTGGGTCTTCACGTTTGCCAACATATCTTCAAAAATGCACTTTGAGTAATTGTAATCCCATCCTTCAATCAATGCCGCTATTCTAGAAGCATATTTTACTCCCATCTGATCTTGTCCACTTTTGTTGCCACCCAAGCTTGCCAAAAACATATGAACCAATAGGCTCCAATAGCTCGGAAATAATTTCTTCAAGTATGGTGGTACTGACAGTTCACCTTCATACCCCATCCTTTTCAGCACGGGAACAAGTTTATCCTTTGAAAAACTAACGGGATCATCTAGAGAATCACCAAAAAGTAAGACGTCTCGAACATCTTGCTCAGAAATAGTCACCTCAGTTCCTCGAACCCTTGAATGAACCAAAGTATCTCCCTTCTTAGCCACTGAGTTGTCCCAAAATTCAGTGATCCAGTCAGTGAGAACAACTGGATTTTCTCTCATAGCGTGTGAGACTCTACACGTGTTAATCCCCACAATCAAAGACATGAACTCCTGCATATGTTCCTTGGGAGGATCAGACAGATAGCACACCACATTATGACTGTTCTCGAACGTTGGCACATGAGGAGTAGTCATTTCTGCATAAAACAAATTAGATTAGACATCAAGATTTAAACTTCAACATTTTAAGAATTTAAACATGGTTTTATGGGCCCCCCTATTTCAGATTTCAAAAATATGTTTGGGTCCATCTTGATATTTGTTTAAGACCCATGTGGGCTGGGCTTCACATCAACGGACAGGCCCAAAACAGGTGTGTTCGAGGTCCAATTTGTGTGTTCGAGTCATTTAAGAGTGTTCGAGGGCAGTTTGGTAAAAAGACATGTGTGTTCGAGGTGGTGAAGTGAGTTCAAGGGTATTTTGTAAAAAGACAGGTGTGTTCAGGTTGTTGGAATGAGTTCGAGGGCATTTTCGCCATAGAACAGGTGTGTTCGAGTTGATGAAGTGTGTTCGAGGGCACTTTGGTCATTGTCTATCTGTGTTCGAGGTGGTATGGTGTGTTCGAGGATATTTTGGTCAAGCGCCATCTGAGTTCGAGGAAAAATCAGTAATATTGGATGAGTTCGACCAAAAAGATAGTGTTCGAGGGCAGTTTTGTCAATTTAAATGAGTGTTCGAGGGCATTCTTGTGATTTCTTCTCATCTAAGGTTGAACTTTGAGCGCGTAAAGGATACGCGCCACTCGAACTCGATTTCCCATGCCCGTGTGGCTCACGCGCCTCCGTCTGAACCGTTCAAACTTCACCATTTTCGTCGCCATGGATCATTCTTTTATCTTCTTCAAGTTTCCACACCTGCAAATCGTCAAAAGCAACACTATTCCCAAAACAAAAAAAAAACATTATATTAAGGGATTACCTTCTGATCTTCTTGAGAGTTTAGATGAACAAGAAAATGATGAAAAGAACTTGATCGGCGCTCGTGTGTGAGAGAAGAAAAAGGGATTTTTGTTTTTGTGAATTTTGAAAGACTACACACACACGCCGCCCCCTTTTGTGTAAACCAAGATTTGTGTGGCCCACCAAACGTGTGGTGGGCCCAACTCGAATCCCAAGCCCCATTTAAAATTATTCGAGGTGTGTTTTGCAACCGGGGTCCAAGTCAGATCGTGAGCTGGTCTAATAGAAACTTAGCTAAAATTATTTAAACGAAATACTAAAAAATATTTTTGTCACGAGATCAAATCACTGTGTTTCAGACTGAGCTACACTTATCGACTCTAATCTACTTGAGTCGGTCTTAGCAATTGCCAGTATATTTGTCCCTTTAAACTTATCTCCTTAGGCCTACTTGTATGACGATCTGTGATATTATTTACCATGTTTTGGTATATTTGGTATGAGCACTCGAGTAATTCACAATCAAATCCTAGAATATCAAGTGGTACACTCTATCATGCAAGCAGTTTCCTTATCACATATTTTTCACAGTATCTGTTCTAGAATTCTGAAACCTTGACTGGGACTGGATTGAGAGAAGGAAAGAATAGATCAATAAGAGATTTAGGGTAATATACAAGTCAGATGAATTCTCAATTGACGAGGGCTTTGGGTTTTGGACTCTAGAGGGTCTCTTTTATGACATCCTGACTGTGTCCAGGTCAGCATATATCTGGATGCAGCAGAGGAGCAGCCAGAACGTCTTTGGACAGTGAGGTCTCTTTTTTGGTGATAAATGATCTACAGCACGACAACGAAAAACTAGGTCAGCATATATCTGGATGCAGCAGAAGCTTTCGTTGCCTAGCGTCTCCAGGTCTTTGCTTACACAAAACAGAGGAGATACACGAGTTTTTCAGAAAAGGTTTCAGACCTAGACCACAGTGTTATGCTTCGGGACATCACACAAGCATTCAAATAGAGATTGTACCTGATTCCAAGTGATGTTCCTTATTGAGGTCGTGTCTTATCTTTATGTGCTGCACAAGATCATTACAATTTCAGCCATCAGGACCAAGCCTACCAACATATCACACTAGAGCCAAACTGTTTCGATACCCGTCTTACGTGAGTCAACCTTAATCCAACTTGTGAAAGTTCATTTCATCTCTCGTTTTTTACAACAAAAATGTTTTGATCTTTTTAGGTCACATCCCCCTAAATTTGTGCTTAAATTAGGAATTAAAGAACAAATTTACAAACCTAAGACTAAGAAAACCTTTTTTTTTAATCACACAGAGACCAGTTCAGTCCCCGAAATGGACCATACTGAGCAGATCAAAGAGAGCTTCAAAGCGAGCTCGATTAACAGGTTTTGTAAAAGGATCTGCGACATTGTCGTCAGTATGAATGTTTGTAGGCACAATTAAACCTTGGTTAAAAGAGTCTCGGATGAAATGTTCTTTTATGGCAATATGTTTTACTTTTGAAAATTGAACTGGAGTTTTCACAATTTGGATATCAGCATCATTATCACAATAAATAGGAGTTAGAGTGAAATCCAAACCGTAATCTACCAACTGATGTTGTATCCAGATCACCTGAGAACATCATGCTGAGGCAGCCGCATATTCAGCTTCCGCTGTTGAGATGGAGACCGTTTGTTGTTTCTTACATTGCCATGCAATAAGCCGATCGCCTAAGAATTGACATCCCGTAGAAGTAGATTTCCTGTCAATGTCACAACCTCCAAAATCGCTGTCAGAAAAAGCATGTAATACAAAGAGAGAATCCCTAGGATACCAAAGACCAAATCTGGGTTTCCCCTTAAGGTATCTAAAGATTCTCTTAACAACATGTAAATGAGAAGTTTTAGGATTAGCTTAATAACGTGCGCATTGACACACAACGAACATGATGTCAGGTCTGCTAGCAGTCAGGTACATTAGCGAACCAATCATTGAACGATACAGGGTTTCGTCTACGGCTTCTCCTTCCAGATCTTGAGTGAGACCTGGTCTCTCAGACATTGGGGTGTTGGCTGGCTTTATGTCATTGAAGCTGAATTTTGCAAGAATGTCATCCACATATTTACCTTGATGAATCAAGATACCCTTAGAATTTTGACGAACTTGCAAACCTAAAAAAAAATGTCATTTCACCCAGAGCACTCATCTCAAACTGCTTTTTCATCACCTCTTCGTATTCATTGCACAGTGCATCAATAGTGGAACCAAAGATGATATCGTCCACATAAATTTTGCAAGAATGTCATCCACATATTTACCTTGATGAATCAAGATACCCTTAGAATTCGATCGTCATTCACTGTCTTGACGAATATAGCCTGATCAATAACACCACGGGTGTATCCATTAGCAAGCAAGTGTTCAGTCAAGGTAGCATACCAAGCACGAGGTGCCTGATGTAATCCATACAAAGCTTTGTCTAGTTTGTACACATGCGCTGGATATTTTGGGTTTGTGAAACCCGGTGGTTGACCAACATAGATCTCTTCTTTCATAGTTCCATATAGAAACACTGTTTTGACGTCCATCTGATTGACAGTAAATCCCTTAAATGATGTGTAGGCAAGAAATATCCTGATTTCGTCCAACCTCGCAACAGGTGCATATACCTCATCATAATCTAGTCCCTCAATCTGCCTGAACCCTTGCACCACCAGTCTAGCTTTGTTTCTTACAATTACCCCATTGTCATCTCTCTTGTTTCGATAAACCCACCTCGTGCCAAGAGGTCGCTTTCCTAGAGGTAATTTAACTAATTTCCAAACCTTTAGCTTCTCAAACTGATTAAGTTCATCTTGCATCGCATCAACCTAGCTTGGTTCTCACATGGCCATAGTAGTAGACTTTGGCTCAATTTGTGAAATGAAGCACGAGTACAAGCATCTGTTGATGTCACCAGTTTGGCTCCTTGTTAAGACACCTGCATCCACTGGACCAATGATGTTTTCTAGTGGGTGATCTCGTTGAATGTTTGTAGGAATGGCTCTATCTGGAACTGAAGATTCTCCAGGTAGAATTATAATACTGCCCGTTGCAGTCTCTTCTACGGTGTCAGAATCAACTTCGTCCTCATCATTGTGCTCCACCGTGCATTCAATAGGTATGGAATCATTGAAAGCAGGAATTGAGGTATCAGAAGACAAATCTTTGTCATCTACCTGCTGCACAGGATCCGTAGTGGGAATGGATGGTTCGGCAAAAACTGAATGTGGCTGTGTTGATGAAGATGTAGGTATAGCATCCCCCTCATCCTCTGCATCATCAATCAAGGAGGATGAGGTTCTAGCAGCATGTGTTGAGGAATCTGTGGAACCTGTATTTACACCACTAGATACATCATCAAAAATACGAAAAGATTGAAAGAGAGTATCATAGTCAAATAACCAGTCTAGACCCACTCTAGCATCCGTCTCATTTTCTTCAAGCCAACGCACTTCAAACGACTCTACGATTTGCTTAGTTTGTTTGTTGTAAACCCTATATGCAGTCTTGCCAGCATAGCCAACAAAATAGCAGTCGTCAGCTTTTGCATCAAACTTTGGTGTAGCGTCCAGATGCAATAGGGTACACGGACAACCAAAAGCACGAAAATGCTTGACGGAGGGTTTAATACCAAACAGCACTTCGTAGGGTGTTTTCATTCGAGCTTTGTGGACTTGGACTCGGTTTTGCACATAGCAGGCTGTGTTAACAACTTCTGCCCAGAAGAAGGTCGGAAGCTGTGAGTCACACAACATTGTGCGGGCAGCTTCAATTAGGGTGCGATTCCTTCTTTCAGCGACTCCATTTTGCTGTGGCGTCCTTGCTGAGCTGAATTGACGTGCAATCCCTTTCTGAGCATAGTAATAGTTTAACTCTGCATTCTTGAATTCAGTTCCGTTGTCACAATGAATGCCCTTTACCTTCAAGTTGGTCTGATTCTCCATCAATATGATAAACTGTTTTACTAATTCTACAGGCTCACTCTTGTTAGCCAAAAAGAAAACCCAAGTAAAACGTGAGTAATCACCAGTTATTACTAAACAGTATGCTTTACGAGAAATACTGAGCACATTCATTGGGCCGAAGAGGTCCATATGAAGTAACTGCAGCAGAGAATCAATAGTGTTTACCAACTTAGAATAATGTGATTTTCGATGATGCTTTCCTCTGGCACATGCAACACATTTTTCAATTGTTATAAAATCACGTATTGGCAAATCCCTTACCAATCCTAGTTTAGCCACCCGATTCAAGTTTTTAGCATTTGCATGTCCAAGACGACGATGCCATAGAATGGCGTTGTTTTGAGAAACTTTTGAGAAAAGACATGTAACATTTTCAGACGGAGGTCTATTCATGTCAATGACATAAGCATTACCTCGACGTTCAGATTTTAGTAACACCCATTCATCTGGAATCACGACTCCAGGTTTCAATATTAAACATCCTTTGTCAGTGAAATGAGTTGAGTAGCCATTATCACAGATTTGTGACATGCTCAGCAAACTATGTTTTAATTCAGGAACATAGTTTACCTTATTAAACTGAAGAGCACCATTTCTTACCGTTCCCCTTTGAGTTATTTGACCCTTCTCACCTCCTGCAAAGGAGACAAATCCACCATTGAAAAATTCCACATCTGTAAGCTGGGATAAGTCTCCCGTCATGTTCCTTGAACAACCACTATCAATGTACCAGAGACGAATGATAGTCCTCCACAGCCGTTCCTGCACATGATGCAGGATCAGTTAGTTACAGGTACCCAAGCCATAGTTGTTTTAGGTACACCATTGGTATCCATATACTGGACTTTCATCCAGTGCATGTTGGCAGTTGAAACATTAGCACAGAGATTTGATACATCATTTTCAGAACAAGAAGAACCTACAGACGGGGAAGAGATTGGAATAGAGCATTTTGGTTTCCAGTGAAATTTGTTTTGTGAAAACATCTTTTCATTCAAACTGGATTCTGCCGTGTAAGTTTTAGTCTGAGAATTTAACCTTTTACCAAACTGTTTAAACCTTTTATTTCTATTCCAATCACCATCAGAAGGCTTCCTCTTGGATTTGTCATTCCACATTGCCTTAGGCTTCTCAACCTTCATTGGCTTGGGATGATTATGGTTCCCGTTTGGAGCCTTCTGAGGTTTCCAGCTTGCAAAAATTTTCAGATTTGTTTTACAGTTTCTGGCAATGTGTCCTGGGATTCTCATGTGTAGCATGTCTGACGTTTTACATGTGGATCCCCCTGAGATCTTGCAGACTTTCCAGGCTTAAAAAGCTTGTTTACATCTCTATACCTGTGTGATGCTGTTTTGGAAAACCTTTTCCCTTGATTTAATAAATTTTGTTTTTCATATTTTGGTAAAACATGTTTTGGTGGGAGATACTTGCCAGTCCCATCCGTACTGGATTGTTTAACCAAAAGATTTTTTGTTGTATCACAAGCATTTGACAAAATAACAAAATCTGAATGAACAAACAGAGAGTCA
This sequence comes from Ambrosia trifida, assembly GCA_028751855.1. Classification (NCBI taxonomy): domain Eukaryota; kingdom Viridiplantae; phylum Streptophyta; class Magnoliopsida; order Asterales; family Asteraceae; genus Ambrosia; species Ambrosia trifida. Next base: position 64,071,647 of record CM054126.1, on the reverse strand, counting down.
GACGAAAAATAACAAGGTTTTATGCTCAAAACAAACGAGCCCACACAAATATTTTTGTCTTTAGCAGAAATTGATAAATTGTTTTTCTGATTTTTATTATTAAATGCAAGTGAATCAGAGTCATTGACTTCATCCCCATCATCTACTCAATCCTCAACAATCACATTTTCTGCACAAGAATCAACCAAATTAGTAACATTCACATCATCAAAAATATCATAGCAATTTTCTGTAGAGAAGTTTTCAGCCACAGAAGATATAGGAGATTCAGAAGATATTGAGCATGCTTTATCTGAATCAAATGAGTTTGAAGTAGACACAGAAACAGATTCATTTAATTTGGACATGTTCTCAAATGATTCGGCGGTTTCACATGACTGATAACTAGATGCGTAGGTCTCTCCTGAGTCTGGATCAGAGTCAGACTCAGGTTCAGTTAATGACGAATCATCTGAGTGAGATTTTGAATTGGTCAGATTATTCTCACTGTTTGCTCTTTGCTTTAGACAAAGCTCCCTGATTTGCTTCATGAAATCAAATTCATAGTTCGCACTTGAGTTTTGCTGGGTGGTCGGAGATGGAATTGGTTCATTAACTTGTATGTATTCATGTTTAGACTCTTTAGAAACACACAACGATTCATTAGATTCAGTTGAGGATGGAACCTCATCTTTTCTAACCTCAAAAACTCTATCAAACTCTTTATTTTCTCATAATTTAATGTCTCAGTCTGCTTTGAAGCATCTTGAGATTTGACAAATGTTTTTGATGGGGCCTGCTCTTGCTTAGATTGTTTTTGTTTAGGTTTATAGATTCTAATTGGGGTTGATTCAAGTTTAGTGACTTCAACTTGATCCTTTGATGGTTGACTGGTTGGCTCTTCTATTTGTGGACCATATCCTTTCACAGGAAGAGCCAACAGTTCTTCATCCGACATAGGAATTTAGGAATAATTTTTATTAAAAGGTGGAGGAATTTCTACGAAACCAATGCCCTTATTTCTCACTTCCTTTGGTCTGTACTTTAACTGGGTATTGATCATTATCTCAACTTTGGGACTAGAACAATCGAATTTTTTGAAATGAAAGTCTGCATTTTCAAATTTTGATTTTAAGTCGATCAATTCCGTAGTCAAAGTGTCAGACAGTCGTTTGAAGTGTAAATATCGACACTTATGATCACTCACCTCCTGATGCAAACGTTTGATATCAAGTTTTTGTTTTTCGACCATTTCTTTATAAGAGTTAAATTTCTTTTTAATGTCCCAAGTGGCCAGTTTTTCATATTCAAGCTGTTTGTATGCAGAGAGAGTTTTTTCTCTAAAACCTTTAATTTTAAGTTTACACCTTTCAGTGCAACATGATTTAGCTAAAGTTTCAGAATGTACCTCAGCCGCTGACGGAACATAATCGTCATCCATCTGTGCCATGAGTGCGTTGTACACAGTATCTTCAACAATCTTTAGATCCTCCATTTGAGATGACCAATCCCATCCACCTCCTGATTGAGTGACCATGGCTTTGTTTGAGTTAGAGGATTCAGATCCATTGTGAGTGGTAGATGATTGACTTCCCGGAGTCGCAGCAGGAGAAGCAGCTACAGGAGTAGAGTTGTCTATTTCTTTCTTTGGCTTAGTGCACTCACGAGCAAAATGTCCAAGCTCATCACAGTTATAACAACACATCTTCATTTTATCCCAGCCTAGTTTCTTTATTGGGTTATCTCACACATTTCTCCCAGTCTTCTTCATGAACTTATTCGCTCTATTTACCACCATAGCTATCTGCCAAGTCAAGTCCATCTCTTCTATATCATCTTGATTAACATCGTTTAGGTCACATGCTCCAACATCTTTGGCAGTAAGTTGACCAGTTAGAAATGCATTGTAGCAGTTCATAAAACCAGCAAACAAACTTAAGTTACTTTCGAGCTCCTTCGGAATTTTTGCTGTTGTCTGTGGTGCAGCTAAAGAAAGTTATGCAGGTGAGGAAGGTCCAGCAGGAGTAGGCGTTGAGGAAACAAGCATGGCGGGGCCTTTTGATGCACTGGGTGCAAACATAGGTGGGTATGAAGATCCACTGGCTGGGTAAGAGTACAACGAGGGACGCTGAGGTTCTTGCTGAGACATGAGAGCATTGCAGGGAGTTGCAATGATTGCATTATTATAACTAGCAGTCTGAGTCATATAACGTTGCTTGTTGATCAAGGATATGGTTTCAGAAAGAGTGAGTCTTGCTAAATCTTTGGTTCTCTTGATAAGTGTTACATTCGAGTCCCAACTCCTTGGAAGAGTATTTAGCAGCTTTTTGTTCATAACGGAGTTATCTACCACCATATCATTTGATTTCATCTCACTCACTAAAGCCACAAAGCGCTGGATCTGGCTTTCGAGTGATTCGCCAGGAATGCGATTAAAAGCATTGAACTTCTAGCTCAGCATTTCCCTTCTGCTTTCTTTCATTTCTTCATTTCCCTCATACAGATTTTCAAGAGCTTCCCAAAGCTCTTTGGCAGTAGCATTGTCACGAACTCCAATCGATACCTCAGGTGAAAGTCCTTGATGAAGATAAGCAATTGCTCGTTCATCAATATCAGTCTTTTCGTGATCTTCATCAGTATACATGCTCTTTGGTTTAATAGCAGTGGCTCCAGTTATTTCATTAACCACATAAGTGATCACACAGGGGCCGTTCAAGATAGATCTGAGGGCCTTTGCGTCTTTTATTTTCATGACTTGAATGAACCTGAATTTTCATTCAGAATAAGACATTCCAAGTTGGAGAACAGGTATTTTCAGATGTGTGCCAATGACAGATTCCATGGCTTTGTCCACTTGAGCAACTACAAGTAATTGGTCAGTATTAAGTCCGTTCAAATTTGTTTGGTTAACAATTTGATCCATTTCTGATAATAAAACTTAAATTTATTAGTGCAAATTTATATGGTTCAAATTTAGTCCAAAATTGTTGAAGTCCAGTCCAAAACTTGTGATTCAGCTTAGTCCAATATGGTAGGTCGAACACCAGTGTATGTGTCGAACACAGGCTAAGGTCGAACACCAGTCTGTTTGTCAAACACAGGCTAAGGTCGAACACCAGTCAGTTGGTCGAACACAGGCTAAGGTCGAACACTAGTCTGTTGGTCGAACACAGGCTAAGGTCGAACACCAATTTGTAGGTCAAACACAGTTAGGGGTCGAACACAGGCCAAGGTCGAACACAAGCCAAGGTCGAACACATGCTAAGGTCGAACACAAGCCAAGGTCGAACACATAGCAAGGTCGAACACAGGCAGGGGTCGAACACAGTCTAATGTCGAACTCAGATGGATGTCGAACTCTGATGAAGACGTCGAACACAGATGAGGATGTCGAACACTCCTTGAATTTGGAAACCTGCATAAAATTAGCAACAAACTTTCCAAGTTTTGCGAGAATTTAAAAACTTTTAAGGAGATAGTCAAACAATAAAAACAATTCCTTTTTGAAAACAAATTATCTCCTTGATTTAAGCAAACGCTTTTGACTTTCAATGAAATCGGATCAAAACAGACTTTTTATTAAGATTTTGAACGAAAAACATTGATAATCATAACTGAATCAATAAAACATGGCTGCACAGAACGAATTGATTAGTAATAAAACACATAATTATAAAATCAATATAAATCAAATTGTTAAAATCAACCGTTTTGCTAGCAAGAACTTCTTTGATCTTCTTTCTTTGATACCGAAACCGAGCCTTCGAAAGACTTCTTAGGCTCTGATACCAATTGTTAATCCAGAATCCTCTCTACCGGGTATCAAACACGTACACAATCAAAGGCGGAATCAATGATTGTGTAGAAAGAACAAAGAAGAGACTTGAAATAGAATGATTCGATTAATAACGTGCACACGGTTTCTATGAACCGTCTGGTACACAACTTCAACAAACAAAAGACTAGCAACCCCAAAACAAACAATGAGACCCATATTTATACACACTATAGGCGGTCACCCCTACATGGGCCTATAGGCCGAACCCAGTATTAGAATAACCCAAGACAACACAAACCTTTAAAATCTAGCCCAACAGTTGCCCCTTTTCAGAGGCGACTAGCCTTCCAGTCGCCCCCTGCAGGTGGCGACTCGCTACCCAGTCGCCTCCTACAGGCTGTTTTCTTTTTTTCAGCGCGTTAGACACTATTTTAACATATAATAACACGTATTCACATACCGACAAGTTATATAATGATTATAAACACATATTACTTGATAACTAACACGTTTAGGTTCATTCATCGATTCCCGGGACTCGAGACTCGCATGTGTGCATTGAACCCGATGATCCTCCGAATCACCAACCCCTGTACCCGTGGTTATGGACCGACTCCTGATGATCCCCTGGATCATCGTAATGACTCTCGATGATTCCCGAACCATCGTAATGACTCAACTAACCCAGTTAAGTGTAATGCATGCATGAATTGCTAAGGTAGACTTACTAGTTTGATCAAAGTTATTAACCTGAGTTTGCCAGGTGTCACAGCTTACCACTGTCTTTTTGGGAAGAAGCTGTAACCACTGCATGCTATGTTCAAAACAGAGTCCTGATCACTCCCAGACATCATAAGACTTCCTATGAAGTGTTGGTCCAAATCAAAACACTGATGTCAATTTTCAAAATCTTTGGCTGCCCATGTTTCATTTTAAACCCAAAAGACTGCATTTCAAAATTTGCAGCCAAAGTAGATTGTGGATATTTTCTGGGATATTCTTCTGTAGCCAAAGCCTATAGAGTGTTCAAAACAAGGATTGGGATTATAGAAGAAACCTTGAATGTTAAGTTCAATGAACTTTCACCATTAAAAATCACAGCAAATCCTGCAGAACTGTTTGACTTGGATAAATTCAAATTTGAAAATATAACTATTAAAACAGACTCTACAGGTATATCACAGTCTCCACAGCAGGATTACAGATTTGATATTGAGATTCCGTCTCACTTCTAAACTTGCACTTCATCAATGGAAACCGGTGTTATGAATCAAAGTCAAAACACTGCTTCTGCTGTATCAACCAGTGTCGATCAGTACTATCCACAAATCACTACTTCTTACAGCTCACCCATTTTTTAAAATATCTTCTGATCAACGGCTACTCGCATTGGGTAAAGATCTGAACATTCCACTCCATTCATCTGTTGATATCCCTATAATGCCAACAGATGTTTCACCAAGTGTTTCAAACCTCTGTCCTTCACCTCAAAATACCATCATTTCATATCAAAGAGATCTAATCTATCTTAGAGCTCACCCACCTGACCAGATTATTGGCAACATCAATGAAGGGTTACTCACTAGAAGTCAATCCCAAAACATCTGCCTATTTGCTGGCTTTCTATCTCTCACACAACCTGTCAAGTACCAAGAGGCACTAAAAGACAATAGTTGGATGGAAGCCATGCAAGAGGAGTTTCTTCAGTTCAAAATACAACAAGTTTGGGAACTTGTACCACTACCAAAGGACGTTTGTCCAATTAGCACAAAATGGGTCTTTAAAAACAAAACTGATGAAAGCGGCATTGTTGTCAAAAATAAAGCCAGGCTAGTAGTTCAAGGCTTCAAGACAGGAAGAAGGAATTGATTATGACGAAACCTTTGCTCCTGTAGATAGGTTAGAAGCAATCAGACTTTTACTGGCCTTTGCTGTCAACTACAACATCAGGGTGTTTCAGATGGACATCAAATGTGCATTTCTATATGGCAAAATTCAGGAAGAGGTATATGTATGCCAAACACTTGGTTTTGAAGATACATTTCATCCAGATCACGTCTACAAGTTAAATAAAGCTTTGTACGGCTTGAAACAAGCACTAAGGGCCTGGTACAAAACTCTTTCAACTTTTCTCTTATCCATAAATTTTACAGGATGTAAAATTGACAGTACATTGTTCTTAAAATGGAAAGTAAAATATTTAATGATTTTTCAAAATGTGGATGATATCATCTTTGGATCTACATGTAACAACATGAATGAAGAGTTTAGAAACCTCATGAAAGCTGAGTTTGAGATGAGTACCATGGGTGAACTTCAATGCTTTCTTGGTTTACAAGTCAAGCAGTTGCAAAATGGTACATTCATTCATCAAAACAAGTATATTAAAAACTTGTTATCAAAATTTGATTTGAATGAGTGTAAACCATGTAGTACACCCAAGAGTATATCAAGAGCACTCAATGATGATGACAAAGATGATCTGATTGATCAAACACGTTACAGATGCATGATTGGGTCTTTACTGTACCTCACTGCATCTAGACCAGATATTATGTTTGCCACATATGTTTGTACCAGATCACAAGCATCACTAAGAAAGTCCAATTTTATAGCTGTAAAAAGGATCTTCAGATACCTAAAAGGTGCTCCCACACTTGGTATCTGGTATCCAGGTAATGGAAATATTAAGCTTTCAAGGTACTCAGACAGTGATTTTGCTGGTTGTCACACTACAAGGAAGTCAACTTCAGGAGGGTGCCAATTCCTAGGTAATGCCCTGGTCTCTTGGCAAAGCAAAGAGCAAGAAGCTGTTTCAACCTCTATAGGAGAGGCTGAATACATTGATGCTGGAAGCTGCACAGCTCAACTTATGTGGCTTCAAAACCAGTTATTAGATTTTGGTATCACTGCCTTAAAGACTCCTCTAATGTTGGACAGTCAGACAGCTTAAAATATCATCAAAAATCCAGTATCCCATTCCACAACAAAGCACATTGACATCAGGCATCACTTTGTGAGGGATAACTATGAAAAGACTTTGATTTCTTTACAAATGTTCCATCAGAGGATCAGCTAGCAGATGTGCTGACAAAGGCCTTAGACACATCTACTTTTGAAAGCTTGATCTTTAGAATTGGGATGCTAAATATGGAATGACAACAAAAATCTGTTTCTCCATGAAAAGGTTGCAAGAAAATTCAAACATTCATACTTTAAAATAGCTTTTGGTCAAACATCTGTTTAGAACTTCTAAAACTCTGCTCAGATTAATCAACCACTGTTCCAAAGTGACAACATCTGTTCACTTCAGGTCAACTACTCATAAACACGGAACATTGTTTTGCAAACATCTGCTGCAAATCTATAGAAGTTTCAAAACAACTGTCATCCGTTAAAACCCTAAAACAGTGTTTAAATGAGTAGGACAGACTTGGACCGTCCGATCTTTAAACAGATGTTGCCATGTCTGCTAAAAAGCAGTTTCTCTGACCACGTCATCATAACTTTTTCACACACTATAAAACCCTTGTTTCACCCAAACAGAGCTTACACTGTCTATTTGAATTCCAAACTTCTCATAGCAGTTTTCGCTCTCGTTTAATGAAAAACTAAAAATCTCTCTTGCGATCATGGATCTCCAAGTCAAGATGCCTCACAACTACTTTCCATACTTGGTGAAAACTGATGAAAACACAGTTTCACTCCATCATTGATGTTCTAAAGGTATCAAAATTTCACACCATCCTCAACACACACGCACCAATATATGTTGATACCTTGCAGGAATTTTGGTTTACTGCTGAAGCGATACTCACAGGCAACACACCGACTGTAATTTCGGCAAACGTTAGTACAACTACCATTGAAATCACTCCATTGGTCATTTCAACTACTTTTTCAATCAATGACCTAGAAGAAAAAACAACTTTCCTAAAAAATGAGCTTCACACGGAGTTTTTAGAAAGAGGGTATGAGGAACAAATAACAAAGGGAACAATTTTCAAACCCAACTTTCCACCATAAATGAAAATTTTCTTTCATACGTTGCTTCTATGTTTCTCTTCCAAGACAACCTCATTTAATGAGATTCCCCTAAAAGTTCAATATCTAGGATATGCTATCTTAACAGATACTGATTATAATCTATCCCAGGCATTGTTCATGGTCTTGGATGCATATGTGAAGCTTATCGAAAAGGGGTCAAACAATTCCTTATTACTTTATCCTAGACTTCTCAGTGTTCTCTTACAAAAACTTTTACCAGAAAAAGATTTTAAAAAGGGTCAAGCATCTAGGATAAAAAGCTTAACAAATGAAACTTTTACTAGAATGATGGGTCCTAAGACCCAAGAATCAATCTCAAAAGTCAAATTTTCAAAAACAAAATCAAAGAGTGTCAAGACAACATCTATTGTCTAAACCTTTGATGATGAGCACACTGCTCCTGGTGATCTTGACACTACAACCAGTGTTGTGAAACCCACACCAGCATCTTCAAAAAGAAAACATCCATCCCCTAAGTCCACCAAAAAGAAAACTAAAAAGGTTACTCTGGAGGATAAGATACCAAAGGATACCACTGCTGTAAAACGAACACAACAAAAAACCACTGTTGATACTTCCCCTCAACAAGTTGGAAAATCTCCACCTAGACAAACTCCTCCGGAGTCCTCTCAAAAGGAATCTGTTGTAAACCAAAGGGAACCATAACATGGAACATTTGACTCAGTTGAGCATATGTTCCAAAGCCCATCTCCCAGGGCTCACTGTTTGTACACACCATACATCTCACCAACAAGATCCCCCATTCCATCTCCACTTGACACATTGTTTGATGCTATTGATTAAACTCAGGCAACAACTAGTCCCTCTCATACACCTATTCCTGAGAGTTCACCCCAGATAGTGATTGGGTCTGAGAAAAATCAACTAGCTATCCCACAAGCAGAGGAGGCCACACACCTTGAATTACATGTAATTCCTGGAGGTTTTTCAAGTGAAGCAGCCACTACACCTGTAGAAACCAATGTCTCACAGATGGATAGTGGTTTCATCTTTCAGACTTCCTTGAAGGCAACAAGCACTGGAGCTGCATCTGTAGTTTTTGTAAAGGTTGGAAGTCCCTAGTACCAAGAAAAAGGGGCATCTCATGACGTTCACATGGACTCACCTCCTAGAACTGAGTCAGATATAACTACCAATACAGGTAGGAATTCAGATGATCCTATTAACTTAGGTGATGAATTAAAATTCAAAGAATTGATGGATAGAGTAAACCAGATTGAGTCATCAGTCAATGAAGTAATGACTGATGTAAAGACTATGATGGAAACTCTGGTTGACTTCACCAAAAGTCAACTATCCCATCAAGACATCTTTTCTGAGCTATGGAAGTCAGTAAGCCCGGTCATAGTAGCCCACAGAAAACTGGCTGACATGCCCCAAGAAACATATATGAAGGAGATTCGAAACATGGTTGATGCCAGGTACAAAGATAGTCAGACAGACATAAAAGACATCAAAGATCATCTCTTGAAAACCACTGGTTCAGCCCCCACAAATATTCTAAGAGATGAAGATGATGATGCCTAAAGGGGGGAGAGTGGCAGAGACAGACTCCCAAAGCTACAACCTCTTCGGAATCCACCTTCATCAAAACTACTGAAAAGAAAACTGTTGCTCCTGCAGAAAAGTCTGTTGATGCTAACAAGCCAACTGATAAAACTCAAGAAGCACCTGTGTCCACTGTTCAAATCACTGCCCAGCAACAAAAAGCAGACAAAAGAAAGAAGATTGACGAATTTGCAAATACCCTTGCTGACAAGATTGCTAAAACAAAGCAGAAAAGAGAAGAGGATAAAAGGTCAAAAGTAGAAAGCTTGGCGGAACAGAAGGTATCTAAACAAAAAGAAAAGGAGGATGTGAGCTCCTCAAAAAGGAAGAAAATGCCTTCAAAACATGTGAGGCAAACTCCATCTGCTCTGAAAACAGCTGCTGCAACCACTACATAACCTAACTCCATTGTTACCACAACAACACTCAAAAGCACCGATCCCAAAGCATAATCACCAAAACCTTTCCCATCTAAAACAGTCTCCCATATCATTTCATAACCACCATCAGCACACACAAAAATATCATCTCCTACCATCTTTTACACTAGAAAAAGAAAGTTTGTGGTATAAGAAAATGAAAATGAAACTGAAAGCATACCATTACCCACATCCATATCTAAACCATCATCAGATCCCATCCCTGCCATTACACTATCTTCATTCTCACCTCACACATCATCCTACACTTCAGCACCACAACCATCCAGAATTACAACACCTACCATACCACTCATGACTCCACTAGCTGTGAAGTTTCCTCTTGAACTTGACATAATTCGAGGGGAAATTCAATCTTTCTACAATATTGAAGATCCTTGACAAAGATCCTTCCCATCTCTCACTGGCTGGCCCAAACCTGCAAATCTTGATGAATTCTTAAAACACAAGAGTCAACAGGCACAGATGATTGGTCAAGAGAAATCCAAAGGGAAGGATGATAGGACTGCTTAGGGCATCTTATCAGCAGAACTTAGCAAACTCATGAAAATTGAGGACTATGTTGGGGACCTGAGCAAAGCCATGTCCAATAAACCTATAAGTGGTGAAGAAGAAAAGGAAGTTAGGGAAGATTGCCTTTATCATATCATGGCAAACAAACCTTACAGCGCCATCAAAAAACAGTTTGCTAGCTGGACAACTCAAGCCCTAAGAGAAGAAATCAAAAGGATTGAAGATTCGACCAAAGCAAATGTTAAGATCAATCCTCCCAACTTCAGTAAGGGAAAAGATTCCATCAGAGCTTCACAGCTCAAAAGAATGAGAGAAGAGTTGGTAGCAGCTAACTATGGCGAAATGAAATCAGTTGCCAAATGGTCAGAAGTAAGACTGGTGGATACCTATAAGGTTCTTATTGAAATAAGAAAGGTTGATCTCACACTTCCAAGAAAACTAATTTACCTGATGATGAGAAAGTGATAACTTATCCCAGACAGACCCTGACAATTGATAGTCTGCTCTCAAAATCTGATCTCACCATTGCCGCCAAGAAATAATTCAAAAGACAGAAGCAGATGTTTGAGAAAGACAATAAAAGGATTGAAGATTCCTTTGTCAAGGAAGGGATACAGTATCAAGTACAATTTTTCACTAACCCTGTAAGTGATAAATTTAGAGAAATGATTTGCAGGCCATTATCACCAAACTCATCACAAATAAACCTGTAACCCAAGAATCCCTCAGATCCAAAAATTCTAAAGTGGAAGTCCAATAAGACACCCACGAATTGACTCTGCTCAAGTCTGATGGAAATGCTCAAGTGATAAGCATGGAAGAGGCTTACGATCTGTCAGCAAGTGATCTCCAAGATTTGCTTAACTCAGAGCTAGAAAGGGATGCAGAAAATATGGTCTCCCTAACCTTTGAACTCTCATTGAAAGGACAAGTAAGGGAGAGCCTGATGAGTAATAAAAATCAGAAATAAAGATTAAGTTTTGGCATCATCTGTTCTAGGGGAGATTGTTGGGCCTGTTGGACCAAAGAGGAATAGATGAAGTGAAAAGCCAAAACATGCTAAACATCTGATGGAATAAAACAATGTTTAGGATACAAGTCTCCCAAACTGCCGCTGGCTGTGATCTACTGGATTGAATCAACTTATCTGGAACAAACTACTGATGAAAGGTCTGCTAAGAAGAACTGTTGAAGACCAACAAATGATAAGCTTCAACATATGTTTCTAACAACAGATGTTTGACTTATGAAACTGTACCTTTTTTAGAATAGTTTTTATTCCAAGTTGATTAGTCTAGTTAGAAAGCTCTTTTGCAGACATTCGTCAGCTTAGATCATTATAGTTTATCTATAAATAGAATGATGCATGTATCATTCTATTTATCACTTTCACATACATTCTTTGTAAAATTAACACTATGAGTGATCGGTTTGAGGGGGATAATTGTAACACTTTGTGCTAAACTTTTATGGTTTATAAAAGTACTTGTTGAAAGCAATTCTTCTGATTGTTATGATTTAATGTTTATATCCCATTGCGCTTTCAATATCAAGTTATCCTCCATTTACTATTTCATCTATTAAACATCATAACAACTCAACCTCAGATCTCAACAAAGGCATATTATGTTAGCCTAATGTTAGAGTTAACTTGGAATGGATTAAATATATAGTATAAATATAAATAATGTTATAATATAGATATTTTTTAATATATCGGATAATCCAATTATCCGAAATTGTTTAAAAATAGGATCTGAGTCCGAATTCGAAATTTCAGATAATACAGATACAAATATGGATTTTCGGTTTCAGATTCGAATTCGGATTCGGATTTTTTTGAACACCCCTAGTAGAGGGTCATTTTCGTTTAAATATATCGGACTTCAGGTTGGAGCTAACATGAATCTGATAAAGAACTGGGACCCGGTGGTGGAGATTTTCAAAAAGCGCTTGTCCCTATGGAAGGCAAATACTCTATCTTTTGGCGGACGTATAACTTTGGTAAGATCTGTTTTCAACACGCTTCCAACTTATTATTTTCCATTACATAAAGCCCCGGTTGGTGTGATAACAAAGTTGGAAAATTTGAGGAGGGATTTTTTATGGGGTTCGTCTACAGAGAAGGATAGGATGAATTGGGTTTCGTGGAAGAATATGTCTACTCCAAAGAATTATGGTGGTTTGGGCTTCGGTTCATTACACTTGGATAATTTAGCCTTATTGGCAAATTGGTAGTGGCGATTCAAAATTGATTGAAATAGTCTGTGTGGGTTCCAGATAGCGTGAATGACGTTTGCGTGCGCCTGGCGATGACGTGGGTTCCATATGGCGTGACTTCGTGGCGCGGACCAGTGGGTTCGCTCACCTGTGCTACATGGAACTACGACCAGTTTAAGTGCGCGCACACGGATTCATAGAAGCTTCCCAGTGTGTAACAATAGACTATATTCAAATCTATGAGTTGAAACGAACTAGTCAAAGAGGTACGATTCAGAATAAAAAAACAGAATAAAGAGCATTGAAGGCATTCAGTGCAATTTATTTTTACTTTTAATTCTTTGACCCGTTTGGACTGGTTTTTCACCTAAATAAAAAAAGGTTCTTTAGTTGCAAAACACAGCAAAAACACCAACACACAAAATATTTCCATCATGTTGTTCTTGATCCTTCTCTTTCCTTATTCAACCCACTAGTTTTATTTATACGTTAACTATTCCAATAGTAAATTCATTTTATCTCGTAAAATGAATGAGTGCTTATGACTATGCTTATAAAATATATAATCTTGTGCACCAACTTGATAATAATAAACTTCTTTTTTCATATATTATATAATATAGAGGCACGATACGTTACCAAACACATTGTTACAAACATCAGAAATGGAGAGATACAACAAAAGTTGGGGTCTTTCTTTATTCATACATCATATAGAAGCAAATCGTGATCATCCAATCCTGACAGCTACGAGATGCCCAAGGTGCACAATAAGCCCTTCAGGGCCGGGTGTTCCCCACAACTACTAGTGGCCCTTGTAGAAATAATCCGGGTGGTAGGGTTGTGTCACCAGCCGATAGTGGTGTAGCAACAAATATCCTACAAGATGATAAAAGGCTGGAAAGAAAATTACCTCGAAGCGCATTAATTAAGCTGAATGCTCCCGCTTCATTTGTTCTGGTTGAGGCTATCACATTTCGGCCACATACTAGCTGGACTTGAGCATCTATGAACAAGGAATTAAGTGTTTAGAAATCATATCCACTGCACACATCTATTTTATAAAATGTTTCAATAAAAATAGAGTTTAAGTATATGTTTTAGTTGCTAATGGAGGATTTTTCGGGGATTGGGGTTGAAAACATTAATGACATAGTTAATGAGAATAATGACGGCATTATGGAGGAGAGAATTATGCCGATTATTGTGGAACAAAATGATTTGAGGAATGATGATTGTACTGAGAAAAGTCAACCTGCAGTTAATAGGAACAACAAGCGGAAAAAAGAAAAAATCAAAGTTAGGGATGTGGGCCTAGATTCTGGTGGGAGTTATTATAGCAGCAATGATAGGCCCAACAAGGAGTCCAAAGTTGATGAGGACCCTTTTGGGCTGGATCCGTTCATTATGGACCAGGATCAGAATGTGGTCAAGATTAGAGGAGGGGACCCAATTAGTGTTTCTAATTCTTTCCAAGTTTTATTGGAGGATGATGGGGACACGAACGCAGACATAGAACAACAGAAGGAGAGTAATGGAGATGAGGACAGCACTCCTTTTTTTGAAGTCAGGGAACAAAGTAATACAGAACTGGAGGCAACAATTGATTTCGGCGGCCGATTGGGGGTTAATCTCAATGGGTTCGAAAAATTGGTTACAGAGTCTATTGAAGGAGAAGGGCCACAAACAGGTTTGCAATGAATTTTCTTTCATTGAATATTAGGGGTATTGGGTCGGTTGGGAAACCGGCGTGGGTTAAAAGATTGGTGTCGTTTCATAAAGTTGATGTTTTGGGTTTACAAGAATCGTTATTGTCGGATGCTGATAGTTTCGAGTTCGCAACTCTTTGGGGTAATGGTGGTTTTGAAACTGAAATTGTGGGGGCTAGGGGTAAGATCGGGAGGTATTGTTACGGTGTGGAATTCGAGAAAGTTTAAAAGGTTCCAAACTGTTAAGGATGATCATTTTTTGTTAATTTCCGGTAATTTAGTTGAAGACGGGTCAGTGATTAACATAGTGAATGTTTATGCGCCTCAGAAGGTTGGGGAAAAACGGGCTCTTTGGATCAGTTTATTGGGTATTATGCAGGGAAAGCCGGGGATGTGGATGTTTTTAGGAGATTTTAACTCGATTAGATGGGTGGAGGAGAGAAAAAAATTCTAAATTTAATAATAGAGCGGCGCAGGATTTCAACAATTTTATTGACGAAGCTTGCTTGCAAGAATTTAATATGCAGGGAAACAGGGTTTACTTTTCTTACAGTTACTGGCGACTCGGTGAAGATGAGTAAAATTGATCGTATGTTGGTTTGCCAGGATCTTTTTAATAAATGGCATGGGGCTTGTTTTCGCGCGCTGAACAGGGAATTATCAGATCACTGTCCAATCCTTCTAGCGGTTGTTGATTCTAACTATGGGGCCAAACCTTTCAAGTGGTTTGATTCGTGGTTGGATAGGGATGGATGTGAAGAAGTGGTCAAGAAGGCGATTTCTAATGTCAATTTTGATGGTCTTGCGGATATTTCTTTATATAGAAAACTAGAGGAGGTCAAAAGGGGGCTTAAGTTATGGTGGAAGCGAGCTTCGGAAAATGAAGGGGAGGTATTAAATGGCTTGAACAGAGACATATCTAGGTTGGAAACTAAATTAGAAAATGGGTCTCTTAATGATGAAGAGTTATGGATATGGGAAGAGAGTAAGAAAGAGGTGGCTAGAATTCTGATGTTACAAAACAAAAATATGAAGCAGAAAGCTCGTGTGAATTGGGCATCGATGGGAGATGATAATTCCGCATACTTTCACAGGTGTATGAATGGTAGGAAAGCGGCGAACTTGATACACGGGGTCATGGTTAATGGGGAATGGGTGTCGAAACCTCCATTGGTTAAGAGAGAAGTGCTTCGGTTTTATAAAGAGCTTTTCCGGGAAAAGCATGTTTGACGTCCTTATTTACATTGCGGTGATATGAGGAAGGTTCCGTATGATAAGGCTTGTGATTTGATTGCCCCTTTTTACGAAGGAAGAGATAAAAGATGCTATCTTTGAGTGCGGGTCTGATAAGGCCCCGGGGCCGGATGGGTTTAATTTCCGGTTCATAAAACATTTTTGGCAGGAGTTGGAGGAAGATTTTATAAGGATTTTCCAGCAGTTTCACGAAACGGGCCAGATTAGTAAGGAGTGTAGCTTGTCGTACATTACGTTAATAGCAAAGAATAAAACGCCTTTGGGTTTAAAGGATTGTCGGCCTATAAATTTGGTGGGGGTGGTCAATAAAGCTATCTCAAAGTTAGTGGCAGGTAGAATCAAGAAGGTTTTGGGTGAGGTTATTTCAGAGTCTCAGTCTGCTTTCCTGAAGGATAGGTTTATTCTGGATGGTCCTCTTGTCCTTAATGAACTTATTGGTTGGTTAAAGAAAGTGGGTAAAAAGGCGTTTATGTAAAAGATCGATTTCGAGAAGGCGTACGATAATGTAAACTGGGATTTTCTTATCTCAATCATGGAGCAAATGGGGTTCCCAGATAGATGGTGTGTGTGGATTAAGGGTATTATTCATTCGGCACGATCAGCGGTTTTAGTTAACGGGTCACCGACGTTCGTGTTCGAGTGTCAGAAAGGGCTCAGACAAGGAGATCCTTTATCACCTTTCTTGTTTTTAATAGTGATGGAAGCCTTGGCATATATGATTTCTAGAGCTGTTCGTATGGGGGACATTGAAGGCATTAAAGTTTCGGGGGATGGGCCGGTCATCTCGCATATGTTGTATGCTGATGACGCCCTTGTATTGGGGTCTTGGTCTCATGATAATATTGTTAAGGTTAACAGACTGCTCTGTATATTCCACATGTGCTCGGGGTTGAAGATAAATGTTCAAAAATCTTTCTTATATGGAGTCAGTCTTACGGGGGATGAGGTGAGTTATATGGCGGATGAGTTGGGTTGTAGAGTCGGTGAACTTCCGTTTACCTACTTAGGTATAAAAGTAGGTGCGAACATGAATAGAATTTCTCATTGGGAACCAGTGATGGAGAAAATTAGAAACAGGTTACAATCTTGGAAGGCGAAGGTTTTGTCCATCGGGGGACGGCTCACTTTAATTAAATCTGTCCTCGCGAGTCTCCCCGTATACTATTTGTCATTGTTTAAAGCGTCGTGTTTGGTGGTGGAAAACATCGAAAAAATCATGAGAAAGTTTCTTTGGTGTGGAAATAAAGATGGGAAAGGGGTGCTTTGGGTCTCTTGGGATATTGTTTCGAGGCCTAAAGGTTTGGGGGGTTTGGGTATATCGAAGATTTCAGAGGTTAATTCAGCGTTGTTTGTTAAATGGGTTTGGAGGTTCAAGACGGATTATGAGGGTCTTTGGAGAAAAGTTATTATTAGCTTACACGGTGGTCGTAATAGATGGGCTTTTATTCCAGTAAAGAAAATGTTAAGTGGGGTATGGAAATCCATTGTCAATGCTCTGGACAGGATTCGTTTCGATGGAAGAAGGATAGAGGATCTCTTCTCTTGTAAGCTTGGGAACGGCAGGCACATCAGTTTCTGGAAGGATGTGTGGTTTGGATCTACGCCATTGTATGTTAGATGGCCGCTCCTTTTTTCTAGCGACACTTTCAAGAATGTTACTGTGGCTGCTCGATTGAAGTCACAAAGCAATCAGACGGTTATTATTGATCAGTGGAACCTGGGTGTGAATACTGTAGAAGGTATATCTGAGGTGCAGGACGTGGAGAATATGTTGGCTGCGGTTCGGCTTAACAGCTCTGCAGACTTATGGGGTTGGGATCAGAATTTCAGCAAAGAATTTTCAGTCGCTGCAGTTAAAAACGCGCTTAGAAAGAATCTGTATGGCACAACAGTGCAGAGGACGAGGTGGGAGAGCTGGCTTCCGATTAAGGTTAACATTCTTGCTTAGAGAGTGGATAAAGAAAGAGTTCTTACCCTAGTTGAATTGGTTAAAAGACAGATTAAGCTGCCTAACGTCTGTTGTCCGATGTGCGGTGGTGACGACGAGACTGTGAATCATCTGTTTGTGAATTGCAGGTTCACGTACGAGGTTTGGTGTAAGGTGTGGAGCTGGTGTCGTATTCTTCTTGTGGTGTGTAATTCGATGGACGACTTGCAGAAATGGCAAGACTATCTCCCAGTTTCGGACAAAGGGAAACGAATAGTACGTAGCATTTTCATGGTGACTATTTGGGCCATCTGGAAGGAGCGAAATAAGAAAGTGTTCCAAGACTCGGATCCTAAGATGGTTGAGGTAATGGCGATGGTGAAAGCGATGGCATTTTTGTGGTCAAAGGCTAGATCTAATGTAAATATGGATAATTGGAATAATTGGGTTAAGTATCCATTGTATATGTTGTAACTGGTTTGTTTGAGCGGTCTTGGTTTTTGAGGCCATGCTCGGTTTAATGAAGTTTAACGTTCAAAAAAAACAAATTAATTACCTATTAATAGAATTATAGGAAATAGATAAAGTAGCTTGAGGAGCAATTTAATCTATGTGTGTCACTTGAAAAAATAAAGAAGGTATTTAGATCTTATTGTCGTGGACGGAAATGAATATTCAAATCATTATTCAAGAACGTAAAGCGTCATAGAAAAATTAGAATACAAGTGATATAATAGTATTGACTTACGAATTCTTGAGCTTTACGTTTTCTAAAATATGTTCTTTTAGTAATTTAATATTGTTTTTTAGAAATTTAGGGTGGGTTTAGCTCACATGAATTGAATGGAATTGAAATTTGAATTCCAACTCTTAAGGTGTTTGATTCATTGAATTTGTTGAAATTGGAATTTCAATTCCAATCTTGTGTGTTTGGTTGATAAAGGAATTGGAATTAGAATTGGAATTGGAATTGGAATTTGGTATGAATTCCTTCAAATTCCTTTAACTAAGTGAATTCAAAATCCTTTCAATATTAGAAGTAATTCAAGTCAATTTATTAGAATCTTCGAACAGTTGACGTCATTTTGACCTGAACCGATTCGAACCGTACCATTTCAACGCGAACCGTCTAGATCCGTACCGCATTTAACCCAAACCGTTTCGGACTGAACCGTTCCAGTTTTGACGCGTACCAGTTTCGGCACGTAGCGTTTCGGACCGAACCATTTCAGACCGTACTAGTTACAATCGGTACTGTTTCGACCCGAACCGTTTCATACCGTAGTTACGACCGGTATCGTTTTGGACCGAACCGTTTCGGACCGAACCATTCCAGTTTTGACCCGTACCAGTTTCGACCCGTATTAGTTACGACCGGTACCGTTTCGACCAGAACCGTTTCATACCGTACCAATTTCGACCGGTATCGTTTTGGACCGAACCGTTTCGGAACGTACCAGTTTCGACCGATACCGTTTCAGACTGAACCGTTTCGGACCGTACCAGTTTCGACCGGTACCGTTTTGGACAGAATCGTTTCGGACCGTACTAGTTTCGACCGGTATCGTTTTGGACCGAACCGTTTCGAACCGTACCAGTTTTGACCGGTACCATTTCAGACTGAACCGTTTCGGACCGTACCAGTTTCGACTGGTACCGTTTTGGACCGAACCGTTTCGGACCGTACTAGTTTTGACCTGTACCGTTTTGACCCGAACCGTTTCATACCGTACCAGTTTCGACCTGTATCGTTTTGGACCGAACCGTTTCGTACCGTACCAGTTTCGACCGGTACCGTTTCAGACTGAACTGTTTTGGACCGTACCAATTTCGACCGGTACCGTTTTGGACCGAACCGTTTCGGATCGTACCAGTTTCGACCGGTACCGTTTTCAGACTGAACTGTTTTGGACCGTACCAGTTTCGACCGGTACCGTTTTGGACAGAACCGTTTCGGACCGTACTAGTTTTGACTAGTATCGTTTTGGACCACACTGTTTCGGACCATATCAGTTTTACCGGTACCGTTTCAGAGTGAACCGTTTTCGGACCGTACCAGTTTCGAATGGTACCGTTTTGGACCGAACCGTTTCGGATCGTACTAGTTTCGACCTGTACCGCTTCGACCCCAACCGTTTCATATCGTACCAGTTGCGACCTGTATCGTTTTGGATCGAACCGTTTCAGATCGTACCGGTTTCAACCGGTACCGTTTCAGACTGAACCGTTTTGGACCGTATTAGTTTCGACCGGTACCGTTTTGGACCGAACTGTTTCGGATCATACCAGTTTCGACTGGTACCGTTTTCAGACTAAACCGTTTCGGACCGTACCAGTTTTGACCGGTACCGCTTCGACCCGAACCGTTTCATACCGTACCAGTTTCGACCCGAACCGTTTCATACCATACCGTTTCGCCCGAACCGTTTCGAACCATACCAGTTTTGACCGGCACCGTTTCGATCGGTACCGTTTTGACCCGAATCGGTACGGGTCGAAACGGTGCACGTCGAATCGGTACAGGTCGAAACGATAGAGGTATAAACAGTTCGGGTCGAAACGGTACTGGTAGAAACGATACGGGTCACAACGATGCGGGTCGTGGGGGCAAAGGTGATAGATTACAATTTTTTAACCAACCAAACACAATAATAAAGGATTTGAGATTCCAATTCTAACAATTTCCAATTCCTTTTGGAATGTTTAAATTCTAAATCCAATTCTTTTTAATTCAAATTCCTACACAAATTCCAATTCCAAACCATTCCACGAACCAAACGCACCCTTAATTTAAGGAGTATTGGATTTAAATAATATCAATCATTAACAATTGTCCGCCACCAGTTTAAACTACCGAAATATGTGATGGCGGCCCCACCTTTTAACATATGCCCCCAACGAGATCAGTACTAGCTTTAAATATAATTTCACTTAGTTGGGAACGGTGAACTTACTTGAGAAGGGAGGGGTTGGGTTTGAGCCATTAACAACCATGGTGCCATTCAATGAGCAAAATATAGTTCCAGTAATGTTTATGATGAGATTGGGTACTCATCACTGCGCAAAGCATACCCAAACCCGGAATACAATATCGCGGAGAGGCTTCTCAAGCGCAAAATAAACTTCTCCAGCAAGCAAAGTATCAACGACTCTCCTACAATCACGGAGTGATGCCCGCGCGCGTAAGCGGTAAAGGCGGTAATCGTTCCATGTTTCCTTATTTATTGCTATATCTTAACTACTTTACTAATATAATCCTGGGGTAGTGGAGACAACCCTAATCGGGCCTGGCCCATTACGATTAGGGTTTCGGGTAATGGTGGCATACGTCCACCTCTATATAAAGGATCATATCCTTAATAGAGAGGACACTTTTGGCTAACCCTAAGAGCTATCACACTTGATAGTATCCCCATTCACCCACGTTTTTGTTATAAACTACTACTTCGTGTAGTCGTCTCCCTACCCTCTTAATCTTTATTGCAGGTTACTCTAATCCAGGAAGTGCTAGTGAAGGATCAGTCTTGTGGTTGCATCTAGGCTATCATCCTTACAAGGAGGTTAGGCTATTTGTTTCTTCATTGGCGCCATCCCTTACGGTCTACCAATCTTTCAAACTAGTGCAAATGGATTCTGGAACCGAACAACGTGCTGACCCCATCAATGTTGAGGATGGAGTCCAAGCGAATCAAGACACAGTAGCACCAACGACGGTGACTAAGAACGTGAATCAGAGACAGGCTACCACAAACTTCCCAATGTTTGCACCAAGAAAGTCGGCGTTAGCAGCGCAAAAGAAAACAACAGAAGAGCCTGTCGAAGACCTGGAAGAATGGTTGGCTCAAGAAAATGCTAAGACTATAGTAGAGTACCAGAAGAGACTGATAGCAAAGGCCAGATTGGAAGCAAGAAAAACTTTGAACTTTGACGCTGAAGACAACTCTCAAAACGAAGAACAACCTGCTTTTCGTCATACAGCTAAACCCCGCCAGGCGGTACGTGGTGGAGAACGTGGTAAGACTACTCACGTTCAGGACCACGTCAACCTGACTGGGGAACCTGATGGTTATGAATCTGAGAATGAGATCAATTCCGATCCAACTTGGAAGCCGCGTAATAAGTCTGTGGCCAGCAATCAGCCTAACCCAGATGATGATCTGCATAAGCCATATCGTCCAAAATCATTTGCGGAAAGATCCAAATTCTGCGCAAGAATTGCGCTAGCACCTATGCCAGTCGAATGTAAGCTGCCGAACACGATCGGAAAATATGATGGTTTGCGTGATCCGGATGATCACTTGCACGCATTCGACTGCGCAGGCAGTTCTAAGCCATGGCCGGTTCAAGCTTGGTGCCATCTGTTTGTTCAAACCTTAACAGGCGCGGCAAGAGTATGGTATGAAAGTTTACCGGTCGGAAGTCTTGTCGACTTTGATGATCTGATTAAGAAATTCAAGAACCATTTCTCCCACCTGAGGAAGCACAAGAAAGACAAGGCTCAGATTCTGTTATGTTCCCGGAAAGACAATGAGAGCCTGGAAGATTATATTGTCAGATATAACAAAGAAGCTCTACAATTGGGGTGTGGTGAAGAACTTACCAGGGCCGCATTCATTCACGGAGTGCGAAACGATGATCTCATGAGATGCTTGACTGGGAAAGAAGGCGTGCCTGAAGCATGGGATGAGCTGATAGAGGCAGCTGTAACACCCCAACCGATGGCGGAATCATCGAGGTGCCACGTAGTGACGATTGTTTGAAAGCACATGGTACTAAAATGTAAATATTATTGAGTAAACCAATAACTGTCTTACATTGAAATGGAAATACAAAGTCTTAAATGAAATGTAACTGTTGAAATAACTGAATTAAAATAAAGCACTAAATGTCTCTTGTTAAAGCACTAGATCAAACTGCACCTGAAACATGTACAAAATAGATTTGGTCAACATATGAAATGTTGGTGAGCATTCCTAGTTTTGATATATATAGTAGGTTAAAAAGTTATACAATTCAAGTGCAAGCTACAGTGCAAATATGTAAACTATGTATCATACAAATGAGCGAAATCAACCCTGTGACTGTATAATGTACTGTATGAACTGTAGTGTACTTATCCAATAAATGGATAAAAGCTTAACACTGGCCACGGATTCTCCGATGAAAAAGGGGGAGAATCAATCTAGGCGGGTTGTCAATCCAAATAGCGCTATCCAATGTTAAGGTCGGCTTGTACCATGTTAATGATTTCACTAAGTACAAATGTAATCCACATGTATTGTCTAAGCATAAAGCACGTTGTAAGCAATGCACATAGTACTAGAATTGTATTGTAAAAATGTAAACTTGTATTTGAAATTGTAATAGTGTACATGTAACACCCCAAAAATGAATAAAAGCAAAAAGGGGATAGGAAGTACTCACTGTTCACGTAGTAACTTGAAATTGAACTTGGACAACGGAATATGTGTTGGAAATTATCTCAAATGATCAACCTAAAGAATTTGATAATGTGTAAGGGAATAACTCTAGAATAAATGTACTTCTAGGGCTTCGAATTTGGGGATAAACGTTTATTTGATTAATAACGATTTGTTTATTAAATATAAGGAATTTAATGAATAAATAAATAAAAGTCTCTTTGTAAAATTTTAAGTTGAATATAGTCACAACATAAGGTTTTAAGTATGAAAATAATTTTTATAAAATTATTTTCTTGAAAATAGAATATTTAATCTAATTATTTCAAATTGTCAAAATATGACTTTAATATCTAAAAATATTAAAATCAAAGAATTTCTGAATTAAAAATTCTATTTCAGTTCTAAATGAATAGAAATAATTTATGTAAAATTTTGGTGCAAAAATATTGAAAAATGAATTTATTATGATTTATTTATGATTAAAACCAATAAAAATTAATTAAAAATATAAAATAAACGGTTTTTCTGAAATAAAAATATTTTCTGGAATGTTTAAGAATATACAAGTTTAGTATAATTTTTGTGAGATTTAATAAAATCGTTTAGATATTTTTATAGAATTTTACAATTATAAATGAATAAACTTGTAATATTTATTATATATATTAAATAAATGATTTTTGTAAACTAAAAATTGGACAGCAAAGTTTATCCTTGAAAGAACATAAAATAAATTTTGTAGGATTTATAAAATAGTTTTAGTATTTTAAAACGATTTTTAAAAAAATAAAGGAAATTATAAACATAAAGGTTAACAAAAAAAGAAATGTTCATGGTGGGGGTCGAACCTGGGTACAAACCCGGTTCACTGATTTAGCCAACCATTGTGTTACCAACTGATCTGGGTGATCAGTTGGTGGTAGTTTTTGTTTCAAAATAATTAAATAGGCTAACTGCTTCAAGTGTTCTTCCCCAAATTCAAATCTATAAACCCTAGAATTTCCAATCAACTTATATACACGATTATAAGCCAATTAATCATGGGGCTTATGATTATGAAGGGCCGATAAGCAAAACCCACAACAAATATTGAACTTACAATGTTTCTACGATGCACGATAATAAGTCAACGAAAAGTCAACTCGGCACAATCGAAGCGAGTATGAGTATATGTGTGAATTTTAAAGAGAGATGAGTGATTTCTGATGAGTCTGAGCATAGAAACAGAGTCCAATTTATAGAGCCATGGCCATTTTAGAAAGGTTTGATCTTTGACCATACACGCGTGATTCATGCTCAACGAGGTGATGCTTCGTGATAATTGACTGATTATAATTAGTAAATTTATATTAATCATCATACGAAATGAATTCCTAGATTTTAGCTTGCTTTGAAGGGTAAATGTCAAAAAAAAAAAAAAGGAAACATTTGACTACCCTCTGTTCTTCATCGCGTAACAGTCAAGAAGGAGAGAAGGAGACAGCGTTTTCGAAGGGATAAATATAAAGAGGTTTGGGTTTAGATCAAGAAACGAGCTATGGCTCAGTGGTTGTGCACGCGTGGTTGGGTCTGGCACGTCTCAGGTTCGATACCCGGCTAGAGCAGGGTTTTATTTATTTTTTTTAAACAGATACAAGGGGAGGGGGGTTTGGGCTTGAGTTGTTGGGCCTGCTGTCTGGTGGGCCGAATTATTAAAGGGTTTGGATTGGGTTTGGGTTAGTTATGGTTTGGTTTGGTGTTGGGTTGGTTTAGAGATGGATGGTTAATGTAATGTCCAAAACCAACTCTAATATATATTTTTTTTTCATTATTATTATTATTATTATTACAAAAATAAAATAAGGAAAAGTGACGGATGTCACAGCATCCCCTACTTTTAGAAACTTCGTCCCGAAGTTATTTGAAACATAGGGTTATGGATGCTTGGGTAGGAATTAAGATAACTGTGGTTTGGGAAAAAAAATTCGAATAATTTGGGTAAGAGGCTTGATAGGTGTGGGTTAAGGATTGGATTAGGCTCGCCTCGAAAAGAGAATAAGAATCTAGTAAATCAATAAATTTCAAGTTTTAGGAATCCAAAAAAAATAAATATACGAGTTGATTGACTATAGAAAGACTAAATGAACTTACAAGCAAACAGAGTTTGTTCCTGGTTCGACTTCCAGTCTCACTTTCAATGCATCATTAGTGTTTGTATACAGGGTGTACCGCAGCTAACCCACCACACCTTTGATACCTTGAAAACGTACTGGACGTCTTCCAAGAACTTTAATAGAATTTCACACTACCCTAATGTACCTGTAAATTCATGATTACGTTCCGGACCGGAATCATCAATTTACCTTACATTAAAGTTTTGCGTCCTTCTATGACCCCCCCCCCCCCCGATTGTTGAGCAGGTTCGATAGCCTCCACCAGTCGTGGAGTAGGTTGTAGGGCCTCTCCCGACTGTTTGAAAAGGTATAGTGACCTCTACCAATCGTTGAGTATGTTCGATAGCCTTCACCAGTCGTGGAGCAGGTTGTAGGGCCTCTCCCGACTGTTGAAAAAGGCATGATGACCTCTATTAAGTGCAGCAATTATTATTCACATAGATTGCAAATTGATAGCATGTTTATGCAAGCAAGTTTGTAAGTACTACAACCATTAAGTGTAAGTGTTATCATGAATAATTAAATGTTTACGAGTATCATGAATAATTAGATGTTCAATGCGTAGTCAAATTAAGGGAAAAATCTAGTTTCATGTAATAACCAATGATGTTTTCTAGAAAAGCTCTGTAGGATCAAGTAAATGTTTCAAATAAATGTAAGGTAGAGTCTTGTATGATTAAAAATAAACGTAATCAATATGATAAATTTCCATTATGTGTTAATACACAATAGTATGCAAGGAAGTTTCTAGATGTTGTATGCTAATGAGTGCGACAAAATTGGGTACAAAATGAAAATAGAATCAAGAAAATGAAAACGCAAGTGTCGGATTCCCGAGTCTTAAGACGGTTCCATCCATGGCTTAACCAGTGGGATCAATGTCATCCTAACCGTCTGCTTCGTTGATATCGATATCGAAAGCTCGTCCATGTGCCACCAGGTTTACATTATTCAATTTGGGACATTGAGGTAGTATGTGGTTAGGGTCTCTACAATGATAACATGCCCGACCGTTAGTAATCTGTAGTGGTTTCTGGGCAGCTGTTTGATGATTATCTTGCGTCCAATCTGTTACACGACAAGTGGTGACAAGGTGTCCAAACCTTCCACATCTAATGCATTGACGACATGGAAGACTGGCAGGGTGATGATACTTGCAAGTGTTGCATTGAGGATGGATTCCCATGTAGGCTTTCTTGTTAGGAGGCTGAGTCACAGGATTCACAACAGCCTGGTTCTGATTATCGCCCATTCGTTTCTTAGAGTTCGAAGCAGTAGTGGCGGCCTTTGCTAAGACAGTCTTAGATTGTTCAACAGCATTGGTGGTTTTCTCAGTAGACGTCTTGGTGTCTTTCCTCACTAAGTTTCCTCTCCTTACGTGTTTGTCCGTTAAAGTGGCTGCAAGCTGGATGGCTTCCTCCACCGTAGTAGATTTGCTCCCAGTGACTACGTCTTGTATTAGGTCAGGTAATCCCTCGATATATTTCTCGATTGCTCGAGAGACCGGGGTGACCATGTGTGGAACCAGTATGCTAAGCTCATGATATCGGGTATTATACGCAAGATTCTCTCCACTGTCTTGTTTGAGCTCATGAAACTCATCCTCCAGCTTCCTGATTTCGTTCCTGGGGAAGAATTTGGCGATCATGAGTTCCTTAACTTCCGCCCAAGATAATGATAAAGCAACATCAGCTCCTCGATTGCGCTTTTCGCCATTCCACCAGGTTAGCGCTCCCTTTTGAAGGACACTAGTAGCATAGCGAACGCGGAGTTCATCAGGACATTCACTGTTCACAAAAGTACTCTCCATGCTTTCAAACCATTGGAGGAGGCCAGTAGCACCCTCCTCACCGACGAATTTTGTGGGGTTGCAGGAGTTGAAGTGTTTGAAAGTGCACCGAAGTTGAGTTGTACTCCCTGTGTTGGCACTGTTACTATTCTGGGTTATCTTACTGACAAGGTTTGGGATCACTGCAGCAATTTGCTCGGCGACTAAAGATGCGAGGCGACGATCAGAACGTCGTCCCGAAGCACGAACAGGGCGTTGGCTGGCATCACGGAGCATGCGGCGAGCAGACATCTATGAGGTAGTTAATTAATAATCATGAGATTAGAAAATGTAAGTGTATAATCATACAGATGATTATGAAGATATGATCTTGTAAGCAATCATGATATGCAAAGTATTGTATATGAAACGAGAGGGTATTATTGGAAAAACTTGTACAAAATGTTTGGAGTGCCCTTGTCTAGCTGTAAAGCTCAACAAGAACGTTGACTTTTCAAAGGAATTGAACCCAATGGTGATCAAAGAAGACATGCTTTAGCCTATAAGTGGACACTCACTCCAGGAATCCCCAGGTAAGCATAACAGGTCCGTAAATGGATTTATGCGCTATGCTTACCTATGCCAGAAAACCCAGTGTACAGGCGTCCACCCTTCCAGATTGCACGTGTCCTTATCACACTAATTAAAGTTCAACAACTTTGAAGGAGCAGAATAAGAGTAGGCATTATGCCTAAGAGTGTCTTCATGAAAGGTACTGTCCCTGTGTTGGAAATTATCTCAAATGATCAACCTAAAGAATTTGATAATGTGTAAGGGAATAACTCTAGAATACATGTACTTCTAGGGCTTCGAATTTGGGGATAAACGTTTATTTGATTAATAACGATTTGTTTATTAAATATAAGGAATTTAATGAATAAATAAATAAAAGTCTCTTTGTAAAATTTTAAGTTGAATATAGTCACAACATAAGGTTTTAAGTATGAAAATAATTTTTATAAAATTATTTTCTTGAAAATAGAATATTTAATCTAATTATTTCAAATTGTCAAAATATGACTTTAATATCTAAAAATATTAAAATCAAAGAATTTCTGAATTAAAAATTCTATTTCAGTTCTAAATGAATAGAAATAATTTATGTAAAATTTTGGTGCAAAAATATTGAAAAATGAATTTATTATGATTTATTTATGATTAAAACCAATAAAAATTAATTAAAAATATAAAATAACCGGTTTTTCTGAAATAAAAATATTTTCTGGAATGTTTAAGAATATACAAGTTTAGTATAATTTTTGTGAGATTTAATAAAATCGTTTAGATATTTTTATAGAATTTTACAATTATAAATGAATAAACTTGTAATATTTATTATATATATTAAATAAATGATTTTTGTAAAACTAAAAATTGGACAGCAAAGTTTATCCTTGAAAGAACATAAAATAAATTTTGTAGGATTTATAAAATAGTTTTAGTATTTTAAAACGATTTTTAAAAAAATAAAGGAAATTATAAACATAAAGGTTAACAAAAAAAGAAATGTTCATGGTGGGGGTCGAACCTGGGTACAAACCCGGTTCACTGATTTAGCCAACCATTGTGTTACCAACTGATCTGGGTGATCAGTTGGTGGTAGTTTTTGTTTCAAAATAATTAAATAGGCTAACTACTTCAAGTGTTCTTCCCCAAATTCAAATCTATAAACCCTAGAATTTCCAATCAACTTATATACACGATTATAAGCCAATTAATCATGGGGCTTATGATTATGAAGGGCCGATAAGCAAAACCCACAACAAATATTGAACTTACAATGTTTCTACGATGCACGATAATAAGTCAACGAAAAGTCAACTCGGCACAATCGAAGCGAGTATGAGTATATGTGTGAATTTTAAAGAGAGATGAGTGATTTCTGACGAGTCTGAGCATAGAAACAGAGTCCAATTTATAGAGCCATGGCCATTTTAGAAAGGTTTGATCTTTGACCATACACGCGTGATTCATGCTCAACGAGGTGATGCTTCGTGATAATTGACTGATTATAATTAGTAAATTTATATTAATCATCATACGAAATGAATTCCTAGATTTTAGCTTGCTTTGAAGGGTAAATGTCAAAAAAAAAGGAAACATTTGACTACCCTCTGTTCTTCATCGCGTAACAGTCAAGAAGGAGAGAAGGAGACAGCGTTTTCGAAGGGATAAATATAAAGAGGTTTGGGTTTAGATCAAGAAACGAGCTATGGCTCAGTGGTTGTGCACGCGTGGTTGGGTCTGGCACGTCTCAGGTTCGATACCCGGCTAGAGCAGGGTTTTATTTATTTTTTTTAAACAGATACAAGGGGAGGGGGTTTTGGGCTTGAGTTGTTGGGCCTGCTGTCTGGTGGGCCGAATTATTAAAGGGTTTGGATTGGGTTTGGGTTAGTTATGGTTTGGTTTGGTGTTGGGTTGGTTTAGAGATGGATGGTTAATGTAATGTCCAAAACCAACTCTAATATATATTTTTTTTTTCATTATTATTATTATTATTATTACAAAAATAAAATAAGGAAAAGTGACGGATGTCACAGCAGCAAAGGTATATGCGTCGTCGGAACGCTCGTTTACACGCTCGAAAAACTTCTATCACAACAACAATCAAGGTACGAACACGCACGACAAAGGCAAGGGAAAACAATCTGTGTGGTCAAGAATTTCGGGTACCGCAGATGAAGGGAAGTACTCCTCGGGGCAAGATGCGCGGCAATTCCTCAACAGCAAGCTCTCACGTGATTCGAAACCGCCAAGCAAGAAGAATTATGATTGGACCCCACTATCCAAAACACCTTCGGAAGTTTTGAAGACTGAACAAATCCAGTTCCCCAAGCCTAGGGAACTGAGCAAAGATAGAAGAAATGTGGACACGTCAAGGTATTGTGACTATCATGAAGATTACGGCCATCTGACAGACAATTTGCTACAGTCTAAAGATGGAGATCGAGAATGCAATCAAGTCAGGCCAACTGTCCCATTTTGTAAAAAACATGCGGAAGAAGTCCAGGGACTCGCAGGGAGAAGGCGATGTCAATAACAAGAGGATCAAAAACCTTAACGCGCACCATGTGCAGCGCTCCGGACGCCACAACTGTTACATGACTCACAACAGGAATCAAAAGAAGAGATCTTCCTCCATTATTCAAGACGATTCCTGGAAGGAAACACCTGTCGTTATGCCACGCGTTAAGGGAGGCGCGTCTTCCACAACACCACTGATCATAACTGGAGTCATTGGGCACTATCGTACGAGGTATATGTTCCTCGATAATGGGAGCAATACCGACATCATGTACCAACAGTGTTTTGATCAGTTAGACGCGGACGACAAAGCAAAGCTCGTCCCAACTACGGAGCCAATATCCGGATTTATTCATGAGGTGATCCTCCCATTGGGCATACTCACACTCCCCGTCACATGGACAGACGGACAACTCTCTCGCACGGAGATTTGTGACTTCATGGTTTTACCAGTGATTTCCTCGCACGATGTCCTCATAGGAAGAGAGGGTTTGGCAAAGTTTAATTGTAACGCGTCCACACCGCACCAGATGGTCGGTTTCCCAACGCGCGGGGGAGTGGCTTTCATACGGGGTAACAAGAATTGTCATGCAACAGACACATGCAAGCCACCAAAGATAATGAAACCGTTGAACCGTACTGATCCTGAAAAATGGGTTATTAACCCTAAATTCCCAGATCAGACGGTTGTCATAGGCCCAGTAATCTCAGACACCATACGTGCGCACTTGAAGCAGTTATTAACTAAGAATATGGATGTCTTTGCTTTTCAACCTGCGGACATGGTCGGCGTTCCACGCCATATTGCAGAGCATCGGCTCAATGTTTACAAGTCTGTCGAACCAGTCGTCCAGAAAAAACGCAGTATGGGGCCAGAGAAAACAAGGGCCATGAACGAACAAGTGGCTGAATTATTAGACGCAGGCATCCTGCGAAGAACAAGATACCAAACTTGGGTTGCTAACCCGGTCATGGTAGCGAAATCCAATGGGGGTTGGCGGATGTGCGTGGATTATAAAGACATAAATAAGGCATGCCCGAAAGACTGTTATCCACTACCGGAGATAGACTTAAAGGTAGATTCACTGGCACCATTCCGGTTCAAGTGTTTTCTTGATGCCTATAAAGGGTATCATCAAATCCAAATGGCAAAGGAGGATGAGGACAAGACATCCTTCCGCACAGATACGGGGACTTATTGCTATACCAAAATGCCATTCGGGTTGAAAAACGCGGGTGCCACATATCAGCGTTTAATGGACACCGTGTTCAGCAAACAAATCGGAGTCAATCTCGAAGTATACGTAGATGATTTGGTCATAAAAAGCATTGAAGAAGACCAAATGCTTGTGGATATCCAAAAAACCTTTGATCAACTCCGCACAGTCCGAATGAAACTTAATCCGAGCAAGTGTTCCTTTGGAATGGAGGAAGGCAAATTCCTAGGGGTGGTTGTTACTAAAGATGGTTTCCGCGCGAACCCCGATAAAGTACAAGCAATTGAGCGCATGCCATCTCCGTCATCGGTCCAGGAAGTTCAGACACTAATGGGACGCCTAGTAGCCCTCAATCGTTTTCTGTCAAATTATGCCTCCAGGTCATTTCCTTTTGTGAATACATTGAAAAGCTGCCTCAAGAAATCGAATTTCGCTTGGACAGATGAGGCTGAAGCAGCCTTTAAGGAAATGAAAGAATGTTTAAGTCACTTGCCTACGCTCACAGCGCCACTTCCAAAGGAGCCATTAACGTTATACTTATCAGTAACAGACAAGGCAATAGGTGCTGTTCTTCTGGTCGACCGAAAAGGTGTGCAAACTCCAGTTTATTACGTCAGCAGAACTTTGCTCGACGCAGAAACTCGATACTCTCCATGATGGAAAAGCTGGTGTTGGCACTAGTGCACGCATCACGAAGGCTGCGGAGATACTTCCAAGGACACCCCATCATCGTCCTCACAGACTTCCGTATTAATGATATTATGCGCAAGCCAGAATTATCAGGCCGCCTGGCTAAGTGGGCCATCGAGCTGGGCGAGCACTCAATTGAGTATAAGTCTAGAACATCTTTCAAAGGGCAGATACTAGCAGACTTCGCCGCGGAAGTCCCCACTGAAAGCATCACGGAATGCCAACAAGCACACGTCACTGCTCCCACTCCCGAACCAGCGGAGAAATGGGAGCTATATACAGATGGGGCGTGCAATGAGGACGGCGCAGGAGCAGGTTTGCGCCTAATCACTCCAAAGGGAAAAGACTTCACATATGCAATCTGGCTCGATTTCCCAACAACGAATAATGAAGCGGAGTATGAAGCGTTGCTCGCAGGATTGCGCATCGCGAAAAAGATGGGTGTACAACACTTGGAAGCTCACGTCGATTCTCAACTGGTAGCAAACCACATCGACGGCTAATACGAAGCACGCGAAGCATCAATGATTTTGTATTTAGAGCAAGTCAAAGCCCTCATGCGTGATTTTGAATACTGCAAGGTTAACCACATCAAGCGAAGCCAAAACAAGCCCGCTGACGCGTTAAGTAAGATGGCATCAACAGTTTTTGACCATCTGGCGAAAGATGTGCGGGTGGAGGTGTTGGATCATCCGTCCGTGCCCCAAAAGCAAGTTAATATTGTCCAAACCGGCAAGACATCTTGGACAACTCCCATAAAAGCTTATCTCACGCATGCGACACTGCCAGAGAACAAGGCAGAAGCTCGAAAGCTCCAGAACAAGGCACTGCATTATCAAGTCATAGACGGAACATTATATCGTCGCTCTTATTTAGGGCCTCTACTGCGATGTGTGGACTCCGCAGACGCAATGTACCTTATCAGAGATATCCATGAAGGGTCATGCGGATTACATGTTGGATCAGTTTTGCTCTTTTTGCTAAGTAAGAACTTGCTATCTTGACACTTAAGTGTTTAGCAAGTCCTTGTAAATCAGATTATAAGCACAGCGGAATGTTATAAGTTAAAGCAACACTTTTTACACTAAGGCAGAGTTATAACTCCCCCTTGATGTTTGAAACTAATAAATGACAAAGTATTTATTATGAATCTAAGTTGTAAATGAGAATTAGATACTTAGAGAGATTCACAATAAATACAGAAATGGAATATAACAATGAGAGTGTTTGAAGGATTTTTCTGTTGAAAATCAATGTCTAAAATAGAAGGTTGAAGCCTCCTATTTATAGACGATTACATGCATGTATCTTGCCTAAAAAGCAAGCACAGAAACTACAGTGACAAGTTGCACAAGTTGCAACATTGAAAGAAACAAATACAGCTAAAAGTAATATTAAACAACAAACTACTGATGCAAAAAGGCGGTGGGAAATATCTATTGCTAAGTGCTGATGAAGGACAACTACTGAAGAGTAGTTTTGTCTTCAGTACTTCTGAAGTGAACTTGTCTGGTTTGGACTTCAGAACTTCTGCAACTTCAGCACTTCTCATATCTTCTAATCAGCAGTTTCTTGTCTTCTCTTCAGTACTTCTATACTTAGCCAAAAATGACAGAAGTGAATTAGACTAAGGTTTACAAAAGTGGTTTCACCAATCCTCTTTGTCCTAACAATCTCCCCCTGGATTGATGAAGCCAAAACCTTACTAATTCCTTATGTGTTTCTTCTGTCTTGAACAATCTTCCATATCTCTTTGTACATGGTGTTCTTGAGCTGGTTGTACTGACCATCAGATAGAGATCCTCTCTGTGGTTCTAGATGTTGAATTGTGAGCAGGTCTTGTGTTGACAGTTTCTTCAGATCACTGATCTTCTTGTAAGCCCTGCTTGAGAGGTCTCTTCTTGTCAATAGTACTGAGTTGTTATCAGTAAGTGACCATCTGATGATAGGGATCTTTGACTTGTTAAAGTCAGAAGAATAGGGAACCAGACTTGTCCCTTGGGTTGATGGTCCTGAGTGCTGGATGTCTTCAGTTTCAGATAGCCTCAGGTGGGATTCTCTTCCTTGTTGTTGTTGCATATCAGGCATCTGAACAGTTGGGAGATGGTGTTCAGTCACTACTCTGGTATGCATCTTTTCTTTGATGGTCTTTTGTATTTGATAAGCAAAAGTGGAAGGATCCCTGAATTGTGTTAACAGAGGTTTCTCCTCAATGTCAAAATCTGAATGGACTATTGAACTTCCTTCAAGTAGTACCATTTTGAAATCAGTTTTGACATTGTCCTCTGCCTTCTTCTTCTGAGTAGCAGATCTTTTAGATGCACCAGAAGTTCTAACTACTGATCTTGAAGGATCAGCAGTTTGAAACTTCTCAGGATTTGCAGCTTTGGCAGCCAAATATTTTCTATAAGTATCCATCAGTCTTTCTTCTTTCCATCTGGATACAGAGGCTTTTGAACCATATCCCTCTGCTACTAGCTCTTCTATTATCTGGGCTCTCTTGGCCTTTCCATCTTTGCTTGTAGCCAGTTTGTCTGCAAGCAGTTGTGCTCTTCTTGTCAGCTCTTGCATAGAGAGTCCTTTGAGTGTAAAGGCTTTAGTCTTGCTGTTCTTGGTAATATAAGACACCAGTTGTTGTCTTTTATCCTGTTCAGCAATCTCATCAAGGCTAGCCTGCCTTTGTAGTTCAGCTGCATAAGCCTGAAGTTTTTCTTCATGGCTTAAATCCAAATCATCCCTTTCTTCCAGAGATTTCCAAATCTGATCTTCTCTGGCCTTTTTGTTGGCTGCAATTAAGCTCTTCTCTAATAGTTCAGCTGATTGAGAGATAGGAGAAGGGTTTAATACAGTCATTGTTGTAACAGATGTAGGCCTGATGGGATCAGATGTTGGTTGAATGGGAGCAGTGGTTCTGGAAGGTTTAGTTGTTTGAGGTTGGGAAGTGTTAACTTCTGATGTGCTGACAACTGCTGATGGTTTGTCAGCTACTGAAGGATTGTCTTCAGTACTTTCTGATTCTTCATCAGAAGTTTTGTCATCAGAAGTTTCTTCATTATGCCTTAGGGAATCTTCAGATGTTTGGGTCTCATCTTCTTTCTCTGCAGCTTCAATTTCTTCAATTGAGACACCAAACTGTTTGGCCAATTTTTCTTTCCTGGCCTGATCTTTCTGATCTCTTTCAAGGAGTGCCACTCTTGCCCTTATCCTGGCTTGGAATGACTCCTTAGGTTCCCTGATCTTCTCCCCCTTTTTGGATTCATCAATTTTAACCCTTGAAGCAGAGGGTTGGGAGAATTGTCCTTGAAGATGAGCAATCTGCTGGCTGTTGAAGTCTATTTTGTTGGACAGATCGTTCATCTTGGTTTTAATCACTCCAAATTGGTTCTTGATGGACAGCTCCAAGTCAGCTGTATATGTTTGGAAGTGATTTCTGATGAGTGTATTCATCATGTGGTACAGGGGACCCTCTGGGCTGCATAGTTGGTTCAGGTCTATGCTTGTTTGCCCAGGGAATTGGGTAGGCATTTGCTGTGAAGGGGGTGTTTTTGGGAGATCCTCATGTTGTACAGAGGATGCCACTCTAGGGGTTTTAGGGATTGAGCGGGCTTTAACCTGTGCAGAGGTGACTGGCTTCTTGAGCCTGGATACCTTTGCAACAGGACCTTCAGAAAGTGCCGTCAATTCAGTAGTTTGAGTGTGTGAAACATCATCCAAACTAATGGAATCATCTGAATCCCTGATGTTGCCCTCAGTGAGGACTGTCTCAGTTAAATCATGAGCTGAGCCCAACTCAGTTCTCTCATGAACCTCTTTTTCTTGGTACTGAGGATTTCCTACTTCAGGCATTAAGCCTTCATCAGTAGTTGCCACATCTGAGGTCTTAGCTATGTTACTTCTGTCCTCAGATCCACCACTGGGTGGTAACTGAGTAGTAGCAGCCTCAGATGCCCCAAGAGTCTCTAAAATTGGGCTTAAAGACTCTGGTCCACCCTCATCTCTTGGGATAGGGCTAGTGATGTCCACATCCATGTCTGATGTAGTAGTTATGTCCCCTGTTTGTTGTGGTTGATGGGGACTGACATGATCAGATGGGACATTCTCTTTTAGCCCAGAGAGAAGTTTGGCAATTTCTATTACCTCTTGTTCAGAAATTTGTGGGGTTGGTTCAGTAGTTTGGGCAATAGGTTGTTGTTCAGCAGTTTCAAAAGAAGAGTGTGTTTGATATGTTTTTCTAAGTCTTTTTCTTTTGAATTGAACAGATATGGGTGCTCTTGGTGGGGTTTGAGATGGATGAGACTGAGAGGGTGTTTCAGTCTCAACTATTTGAAGAGCAGAATGCTCATGAGCATGTTCAGGCATCTCAACCTCCTGAACAGCTTTTCTTTTGGGTTGGTGGGGTGCAGTTTTTGTTGGCTTGGGCTTTTTGGCTTTTGGTGGTGTGAGTTTGGAAGATGTGGGCTTCAGGGGGACTTGTTGTTGTTCTCCCTGATCATCTTCTGGCCAGGCAGCCGGTTTGTTAAGTCTTGAGTATGCTTGTGATGTTAAAGGGTTTAAAGTTGAAATTTTTCCCACAAGCACCTCATTACCCAGTTCCCCTATTATGCATTGCATAATGAACCTTGGGTACAACAAAAACTTTTTCTTGGTATTATTGTGATGTAACACCAACTCATTGAAAAATAGTTTTGATGCCCTGAATTTAGTTTCATTCACAATGGAATGAAATATTGGTTGAAAAGTGGAGGGCATCTGGTCATAAGACCCTGTTTTTGGACTCAAACACATAATAATATAATGAAACAAAAGTTTGTATTTTGGTTCAAAATATTTTTTGAATATTGTAGCATGGGAGAGAGTACCTTGATAACCACACTCAGTCATGGTTAGATGAATATCAGTGTTAGCAACATGGTCAGGGGCAGTTACATCATCCAGACCCAGTCTTGTTGCTAGTGTGGCCGGTGTGATGGTCAGTTGTTTCCCTTTTATCTTTGAGTTGAGGGAAATGACCTCATCACCCATTGTAACCGTCTCAGCATTTGCCCAGAACTCATTCAGAGTTTCAGTGTGAATTGGTGGGTTTATTGTGAGAGCAGTAAAGTATTGGGATTTGATGACAAGATCAATGATCTCATCGTATTGGGACCAGCCTTCTTGTTTTTCAAGAAAGGCTCTTTGATTGTGTCCCTGTTTTAGAACTAAAGCCATGTGGTTTGGGTTTTTGATCGAACAGTGGATTTGCAGGTATAGGTTGAGAGAGTTTTTGAGAGAGAAGGAGGGATATTTTTGAGTTTGAAAGGATAAGTGTGTAGAAAAGGTATTTATTAGAAGTTTTAACCGCTTGAATCTTCTTTATTAGAAGTTTTAAAACCGCCTTTGGTTAAAAATGTCTTTATCAGAGGTTTTAAACTGATTAGGTCAAACCTCTGATGATGGGAAAAGTCAGATTTGCCCTTTTGACTTAAACTGCTGATGAAGGATTACTTCATCAGTAGTTCCCATTTTTCTCTTCAGCAGTTTTAACATCTGATGAGAAATGTTTTTATAAATACTTTATTCATAACTTCTGAAGGTTATTTTATCAGAAGTTACACACTTTTTCAGAAAGTTATCCCCATACTGATGATTTTTGTTCATCAGTAGTTTCTCTCAAACTGATTTTGTTTTTCAGAAGTTTTGTTTCAGACTTTTGACATTTGTAAGTGAAAACCAGAAAAAAGATAAAAAGGTTAACTTGGATTCCACCAAGGTAAACAGGATGGAATCAAGGATGGAAAAAGGAAAAAAAAAAAATTTTCTTTTTGATTCCACCATGGTAAACAGGATGGAATCAAGGATGGAAAAAGGAAAAAGAAAATTTTGATGCATAACAGTAGTGATTGATGTAGAAGTTTGATGTAGAGTTGGGTAGAATTAAGTGTTAACTTGGATTCTAACTGATATGCAGAAAAAAAATAAAATAAACACTTACAAATTTAGCATTCCAAGCATGGATACTAACTTCTGAAATGTTGATGTGTCAAGGGGCTTAGTGAAGATGTCAGCTATCTGATTAGCTGTTGCTACATGCTTCACCTCAATCTTGCCTTTTTCATAGCAATCTCTTATGAAATGGTACCTGATCTCAATATGTTTAGTTTTTGAGAACTGTACCAGATTTTGAATGATGCTAATGGCAGATTTGCTGTCTACAAACAAAGGTGTCTTGGTCTCTTTGATTCCATAATCAAGAAGTTGATATTGGAGCCATTGTATCTGTGATGTACAACTTGCAGCTGCAATGTATTCTTCTTCAGCAGTTGAAGTTGCAACAGATGTTTGCTTCTTTGATTGCCATGACACTAGACAGTTACCCAGGAATTGACAACCACCAGATGTTGACTTTCTTGTCATCTTACACCCTGCATAGTCACTATCTGAAAAAGCTGATAACTTGGTATTGCTTGAAGCAGGATACCAAATTCCCAGTGTTGG
The DNA here is from genome assembly GCA_028751855.1 of Ambrosia trifida. Lineage (NCBI taxonomy): Eukaryota > Viridiplantae > Streptophyta > Magnoliopsida > Asterales > Asteraceae > Ambrosia > Ambrosia trifida. Next base: position 64,033,402 of record CM054126.1, on the reverse strand, counting down.
AGTTCCTTTCAGATATCTAAAAATTCTTTTGACTGCAATAAGGTGTGATTCCCTTGGTGCTGATTGATATCTAGCACAGACACATGTTGAGAACATAATATCTGGTCTAGAAGCAGTTAAGTATAAAAGGGAACCTATCATGCATCTGTACATGGTTTGATCAACCTGTTTTCCTTGATCATCAGGTTCAACTTGTGTGATTGGTGTCATGGGAGTGGAACATGATTTACAGTCATTTAAAGAAAATTTGTTCAATAATTCTTTAACATATTTTGATTGATGTATAAAAGTTCTATTTGTTTGTTGTTTGATCTGCAGTCCTAGAAAGTACTGCAGTTCTCCCATGGTACTCATCTCAAATTTTGATTGCATGAGTTTCTTAAAATCATCACACAATTTTGTGTTTGTTGAACCAAAAATGATATCATCAACATAAATTTGAACAAGTAAGACATGATTTCCAACATGTTTAATGAAAAGTGTTTTATCAATGGCACCTCTTGTGAAGTTATTTTTGAGTAAAAAGGTGGAGAGTGTATCGTACCAGGCTCTTGGAGCCTGTTTGAGCCCATAAAGAGCTTTGTCCAGTCTGTACACCCACTCAGGATGAGAAGGATCCTCAAACCCAGGTGGCTGACAGACATACACCTCCTCTTTGATTTTTCCATACAAAAATGCACTTTTCACATCCATTTGATAAACTTTAATTTTGTTGGAAATGGCATAGGCCAGAAATAACCTGATGGCCTCAAGCCTTGCAACTGGAGCAAAGGTTTCATCATAGTCAATTCCCTCTTCTTGAGAGTACCCTTGAACTACCAGTCTTGCCTTGTTCTTGATTATCATACCAGCTTCATCTTGTTTGTTCCTGAAAACCCATCTTGTACCAATTGGTTGCTTGTTTTGAGGTAAGGGACAGATTTCCCAGACCTGTTGCTTGTTGAACTGAAGTAGTTCATCTTGCATAGCTTGCACCCAATTATTGTCTTTGAGGGCTTCCTGGTACTTCTTTGGTTCCAACTGTGAAATAAAGGCTGAGAATAGGCAAAAGTTGGAGAGCTGGTTTCTGGTCAGAACACCTGTAGCTATATCACCCATGATTTGATCAAGTGGATGATCTCTGTGTTCAATCAGTTGTTGTAAACCACTGACAGGTGTAGGTGGCTCTTGTTCTTCAAACAAACTACTGAGGTCTATAATATCTGGTTCAGCAGTTTCAGCTTCTTCAGTAGTTGCAGGTGCTGAAGCAGATGTTTGAGTTTGGCCTACAGTATTTGTTTGATCAGAAGTTTGAAAAACTTCTGATGGTGTTGTAGTTGACTTAATAACTGTTTGAGGAGTCCATGGTGTAGGATCCTCATCTTCAAACCTTTGATCACCATAATAAGAAGGTTTGGAAGAAGTAACAGTCTTTTCAGGTTCAAAGTGAAAGTTGTCAAGGTCAAAGAGTTCAGCAGGATGTGCTGGAATAAGAGTGTGTTTTGACTCATTGAACTTGACATTCAATGTTTCTTCTACTATCCTGGTGTGAGAATTAAAAACCTTGTAGGCTTTTCTAGTTGAAGAGTAACCAAGAAAGTAACCTGAGTCAACTTTGGCAGCAAACTTTGAAATAGATTCCTTGATGTTCAAGATGAAACATTGACACCCAAAAGCCCTGAAAAAGGAGATAAGGGGCTTCATGCCATGAAGAACTTCATAGGCAGTCTTGGAATGTCTCTTGACCACAAGAACTCTATTCTGAACATAACATGCTGTGTTAACTGCTTCTGCCCAAAAGTACAATGGCAGTCCAGAATCAGCTAACATTGTTCTGCCCACAAGAACTCTATTCCTTTCTACTACACCATTTTGTTCAGGAGTTCTGGGAACACTGTATTGTCTAATAATCCCTTTAGACAAACAGAATTCATCCAGAGTTTTGTTCCTGAACTCTGTCCCATTGTCACTTCTAATGGTTTTGACAGATAGAGAATATTGTTTCTCTATTTGTAGAATGAAGAACTTGATGATTTCAGCAGCCTCATCCTTGGAAAATAAGAAGAATACCCATGTGAATCTTGAGTAGTCATCAATGATGACTAAGCAGTACTTCTTTTTACCAAGGCTCATAATCTTGACAGGTCCAAATAAGTCCATATGGAGTAGTTGAAGACATGCAGTTGTTTTTGATTCTTCAATAGACTTATAGGAGGACTTATGCTGTTTTCCCTTTAAACAGGATACACAGTGTTCTTGACACTGGTATACTTTCAAAGGTAGACCTCTGACCAAGCCCATTTTTGTGACTTTATTTATGGTTTTAAAGTTCACATGGCCAAGTCTCCTGTGCCAGAGATCTGTTTCTGAAGTTGATGCCCTTGAGAAGAAACAGGCAGTGTTGTTCAATACTTTGTCTTTCTCAATGTCCACTGCATAGACATTGCCACATCTTTTGGCAATCAGCAAAGTATGATCTTCTATAATCTTCTCAATCAACTTCTGGCCTTCTGGTGAGATGATCTTGCAAGCGGTCTTTGTGAAAAAGGAAGAATATCCTTTATCACACATTTGTGACACGCTCAGCAAGTTGTATTCAAGGTTTTCCACCAGATTGACCTTGTCAAACTGTATTTTGCCAGAGGAGACATTGCCATGTCCTAGCACATATCCCTTAGCATTGTTCCCAAAGGATACAGATCCTTCTCTTTGGCTGATAAAATTGTTTATCAGGTATCTGCATCCAGTCATGTGCATAGAGCCTCCACTATCAACATACCATATGCTGTTTAAGCCCCTGGAAACTCTCTGCACATAAAAGCAATTTAGTTAGATTTGGAAACCCAAGCCTGTTTGGCTTTGGGTTTGCTCTTGAGAACAGTTACAGTTTGTTCTTGACCAGGTTGAGAAATCCATGTCTTTTTGGCAATGGATTTTTCATTAAGAACCATGGTGGTATCCTTTTTAGGACCACCATCAACCTTGGTCATCAGTAGTTCTACCATGTTCTTTAGATTTTGAATCTCAGCAGTTTGTGAAACTGCTGATGATTCTGGTCTAACTACTGACAAGGAATTTTGAGAAAAAGATTTTGGTTGAGATTTTATCTTTTTCTAGAGAAAAGGTGTTTTCAGGTTGTTGTTTCTTGGGTTTAAAGACTTTTTCATAATCATTTCTGATTTGATTTCCCACAACCTGTTGTTTAAATTTTTGATTGAACTGAATTCCTTTTCTGTATCTACAAAATTTAGTTTTGTGGTTGAACAGGCCACAAATTTCACATTCTTTTGCCTTTTGTTTTTGTTCTGAAGGCAAATTTCTGACAGTTGTGAAAAGATTTTGCTCATCAGTAGTTTTCAGGGTCTCAACTCCTGAAGTAGATGAAACTACTGATGGCTTGTTGTCAGTTTTTGTAAATACTTCTGAAGTACTTTCTTTAAAAATGCCAGGATTTCTGTTTAGAAAGTTTTCATGGAAAGATGTGCATTCTTTCCCTTCAGAAGTTTCATTTGAAACAATTCTTCTCCCATCTTCAGTAGTTTTGGGAGAAAAATCTGTTGGTGTTTCAACATGATGGTATCCTATGCCAAACTTAACATTTGAAGCACTTTGTTTGTTTAGCAATAGTTGATACCCCCTACAAGATTCCACCCATTTTTCACAAGTGATCCTGGTGTCAGCAAGCTCTTGTCTGACATCTCCCAGGTCATTTAGCATCATTTTGATTTGTGCTTGGGTTTCAATAGCAGAGTCAGTTAATTTAGAAACCTCTTTTGTTTTAGCACACAGTTTTCTTTCTAAATCACATTTTATCTGTGTGTATTTTCTTTCTAAATCATTGGCTTTGCCTTGTAGGTGCACGTTTGTCTCTCTTATGAGAGCAAAAGTTTCTTTGCAAGAGTTTGAGCAAAGTTTTGTCAAAGATTCTTTTGATACCTGAGACAATGCAGATTTTGAGGTACAGCCTTCAAATGCCATTAAGGCAAAGTTCTTTCTGCCATTGTCTGGTTCTCCCCAGTTGATGTCAAACACTTTGTTGTCTGCATCAGGATTGCACTCTGTGGTGTCATAAGGGAGACTGCTCCAGTCAACATACCCCGAGGTAAAGAGACTTTGTTGAGGGGGTTGTTGAGGCTGTGGAGGAAGTTGAGCAGCTGGAAAGGGAGGGATTGATTGTTGGCTCTGCATCTGTTGAGCAGGCACTTGAACATATTGTACTTGAGGCATATATTGCTGTTGAGGAGCTTGTGCCTGTACAAAATGAGCACTCCCTTGAGTTCCATTGTTCCTATTATAATTGGGGTTATAGTTATTTCCAGATTGTGATTGGTTAAAGCTAGAGCTTCTACATTCTCTAGCAAAGTGTCCCAACTTCTGACACTTGTGACATCTCAGTTTAGATTTGTCAAAACCAATTTTTGTATTACTGGTCAATCCTGGAAATTTCCTTCCTGACCTTTTATAAAACTTGTTAGTTTTAATGCTTAGCATGGCCAGTTGGTGTAATATGTCCATTTCTTCTAAGTCATCACTGCTAAAATTTTTCAAATCATCCATGATAAAACATAGATTATCAGCAGTTTGACTTTGGTCATCATTGTCATAACCTGGGAAAGATCTTTCTGATGAGATCCCAGTCGTTATGTCAATATTGTCATAAGATCCATAGGAACAAGTTGGTGAATCTTGTCCCAAAAGTGCTGTACTACCTGGTAGGTAGTCATCAGCAGTTTTACCAGAAGTTTGTAATTTCTTCTTTTGATCGATTTCTCTCTCAAAAGTAAGTAATCTCCCATGGAGTTTTGTAAGAGTGAGGGAGCTAAAATCTGGTGAGGATCTTAAGACAATGGAGTAAGTTTCCCATTTGTCAGGTAGAGACCTTAAAAATCTATGTAACATAGATACTGTTGTATAGGTCTGACCATTTAACTTTAGCTCAGAGATTAATGAGGAGAATCTTTCAAATTGTTGTGTCAAAGTTTCCCCATTGATATAAGCAAATGTTTCATATTGTTGAGCCAAAATTTCTCTGGTGTTGGCAATCACCTCTTCAGTTCCTCCAAACTGTTCTTTAAGACAGTCCCAAAGTTCTTTGGCACTTTCACAATGTAAAAGGCCAGAGTATATTTCATTTGGGAGAGCCATTGCCAACATAGAGAATGCCTTAGCATCTAGCTCAAGTTTTAGGAAATCCTCATCTGTATAGTCTTTGGGATCCTTTGGAATCCCTTCTTTAGTTTCAAGATTTATGTTTACTGGTTTGTGAGGACCATATATCACAGATCTCCAACAACCTGTGTTGGTTTGTGACAAGGTATGTGCCATTCTCTTTTGCCATATATTGTACTCATTTCTCACAAGCATGGCAGGTTTGGTGGCAGAACCAGTATTATGTGGATCCATTTTTAAAGAGTATAGATTTGTCAAATGACTCTTTTAAGTGATGGATATTGATAAAAAGTGAACTTTTGATCTTTTTATTGAATATCAATAAGAGCTTTGTGTCTGATTCTCAATTTGTTAGATTGATATGTGATCAGATAAACCAATGCTCTGATACCAATTGTTGGATCAGTTTTGCTCTTTTTGCTAAGTAAGAACTTGCTATCTTGACACTTAAGTGTTTAGCAAGTCCTTGTAAATCAGATTATAAGCACAGCGGAATGTTATAAGTTAAAGCAACACTTTTTACACTAAGGCAGAGTTATAACTCCCCCTTGATGTTTGAAACTAATAAATGACAAAGTATTTATTATGAATCTAAGTTGTAAATGAGAATTAGATACTTAGAGAGATTCACAATAAATACAGAAATGGAATATAACAATGAGAGTGTTTGAAGGATTTTTCTGTTGAAAATCAATGTCTAAAATAGAAGGTTGAAGCCTCCTATTTATAGACGATTACATGCATGTATCTTGCCTAAAAAGCAAGCACAGAAACTACAGTGACAAGTTGCACAAGTTGCAACATTGAAAGAAACAAATACAGCTAAAAGTAATATTAAACAACAAACTACTGATGCAAAAAGGCGGTGGGAAATATCTATTGCTAAGTGCTGATGAAGGACAACTACTGAAGAGTAGTTTTGTCTTCAGTACTTTTGAAGTGAACTTGTCTGGTTTGGACTTCAGAACTTCTGCAACTTCAGCACTTCTCATATCTTCTAATCAGCAGTTTCTTGTCTTCTCTTCAGTACTTCTATACTTAGCCAAAAATGACAGAAGTGAATTAGACTAAGGTTTACAAAAGTGGTTTCACCAATCCTCTTTGTCCTAACATTACACGCTGGCCCAAGGATGGTCGTGGCTAAGATAATGAACGCGGGATACTATTGGCCCGGAATGCACATGGATGCTATGACAGAGCTGCGCAAATCTAAGTCTTGCCAGCGCCACGCGCCAGGAACTTTGCGGCCCAAGAACAACTTGATACCCGTTACCACGGCATGGCCATTTCAAAAGTGGGCCATCGACCTTGTGGGTCCTTTCCCCATAGCTCCGGGAAACGTAAAATACTTGGTGGTGGCAATTGATTATTTCACCAAATGGGTGGAAGCAAAAACCTTAGCGTCAATCGATGGAAAAAGCATCAAGAAGTTTATCTGGGAATTCATCATTTGCCGTTTTGGCTTACAGATGGAGGTCGTAAGTGACAATGGCACGCAGTTCGCAAACCAACACTTACAAGAATGGCTCTCTTCCATGGGTATCAGTCAGATATTCACCTCGGTAGCGCACCCACAAGGTAACGGGCAAGTCGAGCGTGCAAACAGAAGCATAGTAGAAGGCATAAAAGCCAGGCTTGGTACAAAGCGCACTGGTTGGGTTGACGAGCTCCCCCATGTCCTATGGGCTCACCGCACACTCTCCAAGACAAGCAACGGAGAATCACCGTTTAGCCTCACGTATGGAACAGAGGCTGTCATACCCGCAAAAATGCATTGCGCATCGCCAAGGATCTTACTGGCAGATCATTGAGTCAATGACACGGAGTTAAAGCTCAATCTGGATCTGCTAGAAGAACGCAGAGATATGGCCGCTATTAAAGAAGCCAATTACAAGCGGCAGCTGGAACGATACTATAATGCTAAGGTTAAGGCAGAGGCTTTCCGCGTTGGGGACTATGTCTTTCGCAACAATGAAGCATCCAACGCGGAGAAGCCAGGCAAGCTATCGCCAAACTGGGAAGGGCCATACAAGGTGAAAGAAGTATTGGGGAAAGGCGCTTATGCTCTAGAGCGTTTGGATGGTACCCCAATCCCGCGCACATGGAATGCAGCCCAGTTGCGCATTTGTTACCTATAGAAATTTATTTCATGATTGTAATAATTAGCCTATGGCTACGTTCGCTTCAATTTTAATAAAGGAAAGTTTCATTTTACTTTGTACTATTTCAATGTCGATTGCATGCAATGACAACCATGATCAACAAACATTACAGTCAGTTATGAAGCATCAACAATCTGCAAAATAACACGACAAGCGGATACTACATACATGCCACTACCAAAAAAGAGACATACAAAAAAGCAAAAGGGGTGGCCTAATCAATACAATATTTGCATCATTAATTACTTAGCAAACAAAAGATAACCATCCCTGCTACGCAGCATGCTGCTAGCCAGTGGATGTTCGACGAAGCCTAAGCTTAGGAATCTTTGGCATATCACTGAGCTCATCCAACTTCTTCATCTTCACCGGAGCAGCAGAGGGTCCTTCCTCATTCACTTGATCACCAGTTAGCAAGAGGTAACCGCAATAGGTGGCCAACTGGTGCATGGGAGTGGGAGGAACCTTGATCACAGGAGGGTGATCGGATAACATTAACATCCCGTGGAGTGCTTCAACTTCAATGTTGGTAATTCTTAAAGGAGAAGCCATTGGAATGAGAAGTGAGGAAAATAAAGTATTGTGTTTGGAGGCTAAACAATAGTTAACCTTTTATAAAAGTAAAAGAGCAGCCCATTAATTACCATTAAAGGTTAATACTCGAGTAGGGAGGCTAAGCGTCACATCAATCACCTGAAGCGTCGTCAATACTGTCAGACGACGTCAGCACACAGTGACAAGTGGCATCCATTTCAGAGGTGACGTCATACAATCATTATGACAAATTTAATTATCACACAAATTCAAGTCAAGCACAAATATCCAAACAAAGTGCAGAATACAAAGGGGCAGGTAATTGTTCAAGAGCATAACACAAGTCTAAAAAAATAAAGGAAGACAGCAAACATCACTCATAGTCTATAAGATCTATGTACGTGTCCACTTCAGCTTCTTCATGCACCGCACCAGAGCTCGCACCAGCAGCGGATGACTTTCCTCCTCCCTGCGTCGCAGCTCTCCGCGCCTCTTCCTCCCTGCGCTCTTTCTCCTCCATCTCCGCGCCAAGGCGGTCAGACTCTTCGAAATAGCCGCGAAGCTGCCCAATAGGATCTTCCGTTCTCAAACATTGATCCACCACATCAAAGACATCAAACGTCAGGGTCTCAAACTCTTGCTGCGCAGCAACGGCTTCATCCTCATATGGCTTACCAAAATGCTCTCCATCTTCGAGCGCCAAGCCAGCAGCATGATGATGATAGCCATCAGCAAATCCCTGTGGCACACCACTACGCATAGATGTGGCTCCAATCTTCGCAACCGCATCGCCAAATTTGGGCTCATTCCATATGCGCTTGAAAACCTTTGGATCTCACTTTCGGCTGCTCGAAGTTGACTTCTCAATTGCTCAACTTCCGAGCGAGAATCCACACGGGCACGTTGGAATTCCTCCTTCTTTTTTCTCTGAGCATCCTCCGCACTCTTCAAAGCTTGCAAAGATCGCTGGAACTCTTCCTCCTGCCTCATGATAGACCCATAGTTACTAAAGCAGAGCGCAAGGTTCAAGCTCATATCGGACATCAGTGAGCGGCGATCTATGCCATCCTGGTAGTCTCGTTCACTAGGCGGCACAGCGTAGGCGATGAACTCCTCCGCGACAAGCGGATTGGTAAACCGAGTCGTCTGCTTAATGTCCCATCGGGGTTGATAAGGTCTGTTGGGATCATAGTCCGGGGGAGCTATCCTTCCCATACCCCCGCTTGTTCTCCCCGATCCTTGCGATGTCTCAGTTGCACTCCTTTTAGGGGTTGAGGCCGATGACATAACACCCGCAGACGTCTTCTCCGCATGCACCTCTGTGGTGACAAGAAAACTCGGTGCAGACAGTTGATCAAGCTGAATATCTCCTTCATTATGGCAAACGTCAGTGGACACGGTGGTAACATCAACATTCACAGATGACGGCTCCACCAATGGACGTTTCCCAGCTTTCTTGCTTGCCTCAGGAGTCAACGTCACTCCTTCAACGTGACCAGCTGATTGCGCCCCCAAAACAGACAAATTCGTCCCTTCCGAGTTTTCAGGGACGGGCTCATTAACCTCTTTCACACTCACCGCTGTTTTCTTCACAGTCGCTTGTTGAACAGGGCCCTTACCTACAAAAACACACAAAGATAATCAATTAACTTGGGATCTTTGTCAATAAAGAGACAACGACATCTAAACGGGCAGCTCACCAGAAGCTTGCTTAACAGATTTTATAAACAGGGGTTGACGTTTGGGCGGAGGCTTAACAACCAGTTTCACTCCGCTCGGCATAGCATTTGTTTCCCCTCCAGTAGCTGGCTCCGTACCCACACCCGAGGATGCCACCTTAGCGGTCTCCGACGTCGGCTTCGGGACTTGCACCTATGTTTGGGCAAGATCATCAAGACGTTTCTGATACAACTCAGTGGAAACTTCAACGGAATCATCCGGAGGAGTAGGCCCGCTGGTACGTTGGCGCTTAACCTCCTCATCGGATTCCGTCGCTTCATCATCTCCTTTAGACGTTGCGGAGCTCGAGGCCACCTTTTTCCCTTTGCGCGACTCTTTGCGCTGGCGCTTTGGCCCAGTTCCTAAATTGCATTACAACAAAGTCAGAGGTCACCAACATTTCAGATAACTACAAACAGGATTACCTCTACATGCCATCTTTTTACGACTTGGGGAGGTCTCTTCCTGGCCAACCCCAGGTTTCTTCACGGAGTGGATTCCTGCGCCTGAAACAAAGGGCACGCCGGATCAGAGTAAGCACCGCGCGAATCACACCGCACCCTTCTTGGCGCAGGAACAGTCCGCTATCATGACCGTCATAACCGACACATAGCAACAAAGGAAAAACAATACCTGTACGCGCATAATGGCGTGGAGCATCTTTAAGTTGAGGCATCAAGAAATTGCGCTCCAATCGCTCTAGGACTGTAGGCGCACCAGGGGGCAAAGCTACGTAACTTAGTTTGGCAGCACCACGAGCATCGAACAAATCAAACTTCGTCATCCCTACAGAAACCGAAGCGTAAGGAGAAAGTACCACTATAAAGTCAACTATTAAACGAAAAAGGGAATGGACATGTTACTTACTGGCATCAGCCGCGGTAGGCTCACGACCCTCCAGGTTCCCTAAACGGCTGAGACCCAACATTACAAGCACTCCCTCAGGGCACTTCTCCATAGATAACGGAGTGGCATGAGCGCACAGGGTTTCATACCAAGGTTGGTTTTTGTAATCTTTCATCAGAGGGAACTCCGCAATTCTCTCCTTCACACCAACACTCATCCACTGCATAGCAACAGGGATTACTCCCCTATGAATGTAGAAAAATTTCTCCTTCCAATCGTACATCAACTTTGGACTCTCCGAGACTACCTGGGTCCGATTCCGTCGTGGTGCTACACTATACCACCCGGATCCCCCACGAGCCTCTTCCAGAACGTAGAACACGTTCAACATGTCGAAAGTCGGCTCCAAGTCTAATGATCGGCAGGTAGCCTCGAAATGTACCAGTCTGGACAGCCCAAAGGGAGTCATCTGTGTGGGGTGAACCCCATACTTCATAAAGGCACTAACCAGGAACTTCATAATCGGAAGACGGAAGCAACACCGGGTGAAAAATGCTTCATACAATGTAATCTTGCCAGGGGAAGCTTCCAACGCCGTTTTACCGGCGGCCGGTAACTCCGGCTCCCAAGAGGCTTCAATCCCGTACTGGTCAAGAAAGGTGGAAAACGAAGCGGCATCCCACTTGATACTGGTGGTGGTAATACCTTTCTCGGTTTTCTCAGTCACTTTGGATTGGTCAGCAACGCCGGAAGTTTCTTGAGACATTTTTACGGAAGATGGAAGAAAAGAACTTAGGTCAAGAAAGGAGTGAAAAGGTGTCAGTTGAAGAAATTTTGAAATGACTTTATACTATGTGCAATAACTGCCGGTGACGTCAGCATGGGTAAGTGGAAACGACCTTCCAATCGACACGTGGCATTAAATAGCGAAATAGGCGGCACACGCGCTAAACACGCGCTTTCACGCGACTGACTCAGCCGTCTGCCATAATTGATGGGATGCTCACTGACATAGGCATAGCTTGTGGCAGACGCCACCCGCCACGACGTGCTCAGATGTAGACAACTGTCCTCCACTATCGGAGCTCGTCCGCGGTTGCGGAGAATTTACGTCAAATTAAGTACCGTTCTCTGCAATCCGCGTTAACGATGCCCCGGATTCTCTTTCACCCGAACACATCCTCCACCAACACCCTTTTTCCGCTACCAAAACAGGATGAGCTATCATCAGAGCTTCACTGCTATGAGTCCACCATCCACCCTCCTCTCTCATACACTCGAGAAAAGGGTACACGCTGGACTGGGGGGACTTGATGGGATTGGGTACTCATCACTGCGCAAAGCATACCCAAACCCGGAATACAATATCACGGAGAGGCTTCTCAAGCGCAAAATAAACTTTGCCAGCAAGCAAAGTATCAACGACTCTCCTACAATCACGGAGTGATGCCCGCGCGCGTAAGCGGTAAAGGCGGTAATCGTTCCATGTTTCCTTATTTATTGCTATATCTTAACTACTTTACTAATATAATCCTGGGGTAGTGGAGACAACCCTAATCGGGCCTGGCCCATTACGATTAGGGTTTCGGGTAATGGTGGCATACGTCCACCTCTATATAAAGGATCATATCCTTAATAGAGAGGACACTTTTGGCTAACCCTAAGAGCTATCGCACTTGATAGTATCCCCATTCACCCACGTTTTTGTTATAAACTATTACTTCGTGTAGTCGTCTCCCTACCCTCTTAATCTTTATTGCAGGTTACTCTAATCCAGGAAGTGCTAGTGAAGGATCAGTCTTGTGGTTGCATCTAGGCTATCATCCTTACAAGGAGGTTAGGCTATTTGTTTCTTCAGTTTACCAAAGTAGTCACACCTAAAGGAGGAAGAGTAGGGGTCACTTGATCTTTAGTTTGTGATGGGGTTAAAACAACAAGTAAAAAGGTGACAAAGACGATATATTTCATTGCCATTGATGTAAAACTCTACAAAATCAAAAGCTTGATACAATGCTAATCACGAAAGCTTCCTATTTATAAGGGAAGTAAAAATACAACGTGGCTTTTGTATGTTTGAAAACAAGAACATAGTAATTAACCGCTATCAAAGAAACAAAGACTTTTTACAATTAAACTCAAATGAGAATGGACTTTCACATGGGTCCTAGAAGTTGCTAGGTGTAGCAATGTAGAATGTACCAACCCATGCTATAAATTTGTTGTGGGTTTTACCTAGTCTATATCTATACTATATTACGAAGGAGGAAATATGGGTAAATGTGTTCAAATTATCTAAAGTTCAGATGGTATACCAAGGGTTTCTTTACAATTTTCTAAATTTTACCACTTTTCTTCCTTAAATGACTTTAAAAAATAATCAACTTTCATATGAAAATGGAATTTATCCAAACTAAATAAACACACGGGATAACAATATTTTTGAACAAATTTCATATAATGGCGATAAAAAAATTTTTGTTACCACAATGAATAATCTTATCTCAGTTAAACTTGTATGAGTTTTAAAACTTTAAAATATAGTTACTGAAGTCTTCCTAAAATTAACGTCAAGCTAACCAGGGCACCTTTTTTTATATCATTCAACGCAATCATTTTTGTTTTCAATTTTAATCATGAAAATTACATGAAATTAGGCTCTATAGCTTTTATTAGTTGATTAATTTTTAGGCGTTTTATGATAGACTGATGTTAAGATATACATGTCGTTCATTAGGTATTGGTTAAAGGACTGCCTGTTTGTTTAGAAAATTTAAGGTTGGTGTATTTTTTTATTGATCTGTTTTGGTAAGAGAAATTCCATGGTTTGAAAATTATTATTTCAAATATATCCAAGTCTAGTCTTTGTTCTTGATGATTCAGTATATGTGAACAACTCATCTTCACCATTGAAACGTACTCCAATTACCAAAAAATGCCTAATCGATCATTGTCTTGGATTACAAACTTGTAGATGATAATTAGTTTGGAAATAGTAAAAAAAAAAAGAGAGAGAGAGAGCTCAAAAGTGTATTTTTAATGAACAAAAGTACAAAACCATATATAGTACACCAATTATTAACAAAAATGTTTCTAATCTACTTGACCGACCAATTTCAACCTGTACGCTAACATCTTTTGGTCTGTCAACATCTCTTAAAGATGTTATAAGGATGCCAACTCCCCATTCTCTCCCTCTCTCTATACACACACACACATGTATAGTTCTTTTTTGCTTCAGTTTTATTTCAAATTAGAGAAACAATAAGCGTTGGAGGTAGAGAATTCAATTGGAGGCAAGAACCAAGGTAAAATTTCTTCGACCTTTATCAGTTATTTTTTTTTATCTATTTTCAGTTTGAAGTTCATATTTTGTGTTAAAAATGAAGAAAAAGAAGCAAAAGTGAAGCTACTCAGAAAGAGTTTGTTATTTAAGGCAAACCTAATGCCAAGCTTCTACCATGAGGGTCCACTGCCAAAGGTTACGCAAAGAAGGTAATTAATAAATCATTTTGATTCTAATGGTTTGTTAACACATATATTGTTGTCACTACAAAGTATTGATTATATTCATACAAGATCGATGTGTTCTATTTAACTAAAAAATTCTAGCGAGCACAAAGTCTCCCAAAGTGTTATCTCCAGTTCATACAATCTCGCTAAGAAAAAAAAAATCCACTATTAGATTTATAAGGGTGTTTGGATGTGCTTTTTCCAAGTTATTATATGATTATTTGATTTTGGGTATTTAATATACCAATATCACTTTTGCAAATACATATCTGAACGTCCTTAAATGTTCAAATTTTTAGGTGGAATTGTGGAAACATTATAATTGGAGCCTTAGCGGGAGGAGTGGCGGCTAGGGATACGTAGCTAGAGGTTGACCCTATAATTGAAGGATTATCTACCAGCATGTAACTTTCGAGCTATAAGTAATTAACATTCATTTGAAAGGTATTGGGATATGCAGCTAGAGGTTGACCCTATAACTTCTTTTATTGTAATTGACACATTAATTAATAGTACCCAGTGTGCACCCTATGTGCAATGGGTTCACTTGTTGCCAAGATGCAAGGGGCAAAGGCGTCGTTAGACCCATAATAAAGCATAACTACGATTTGGCTATTTGCTCATATATGTATATTTATTTCTATTAAAATTGAGGTTATCCTTTTCTTTTCTTTATAATGTTTGTCTTTATGTTCAAGATTGCCATGATCTTAACATTGAAGCACAAAAATCTTGTTGAGCTGCGTGGAAGGAAATACACGTGTCTTGGCTTATGAATTTGCAACCACGGGATCTCTATATGACATATTGCATTACATAAACACTGTTTTGCAAAAAAAAATCGTGTTTAAGTTAACGGATATATAAGTTGAAATATAATTGGTGTTGGGTTTGAAATCTATATAATATGCATATATACATGCAGGTAGGAAGGGTCTTCAAGGAGCACAACCGGGCCCCGTGCTTGATTGGGTGCAGCGGGTAAAGATTTTTGTTGATGCAGCAAAGGGACTGGATTATTTGCATGACAAGGTCCATCCTTAAATAATTCAAAGATATTAAGTCTAGCAATGTGTTGATATTTAAGGATTTAAGAGCCAAGATTTTCGATTTTTAACCATTCAAAATAATCACCCCGATATGGCTACACACTTGCATTCTACTCGTGTTTTGGGAATTTTTCGCTATCATGTGCCATATTTATACTTATATTATAAACCCTTTTCAAATATATGCGTCTACCCAGCGGCAAAGTGGACGAGATGGTTCGGCTCACTGGCTACATTGGGCAATTTTTTAGCTGGGTCATGTTGGAAAAGTCTATTACAAACTTACAAATCACAACTTTTAATTTCTAAATAGACAGTAACCTTCTTATGATAGTGTATACAATATAATATTATTACTACATGCTTTTATCATGCAAATGAACTTTATCATTTAGCAAGGTGTCTTCAATGGCACGGTTATGTCGATATGCAATGACCGGGCAGCTTACACAAGAGTGATGTTTATGTTCATATTGGTCTGTTACAGTAACATACATTTGGTTTATTAAGATTTGTTTAATAATGAGTACATGGTTTTTGTGGTGAAATGCAATCAGTTGTAAGTGACGGTGCACATTTCTTTTTTTTTTTTTTCTTTCTACGAATACTTGTTAAAACATAGTGTGCACTTTTCTATTTATTTTTTTTTTGCGTAAATTGCGGCAAAAACCTAAGTATCATAATATTGTATTATAACCCATTTGTGGATCCCGCTACAACGCGCTGGTAAACCCATTAGTATTTCTTGGTTTTTCCATATTTACAATGCTACACACGTATCCATTTTCAACAAGTATGGCTGATTTCGTTGGAAATAACTTGAGTCCAAGCTAGCTTAAGCGTGAGTTTATAATGTGTAATTTAAGTAAAATCAAGCCCAAATTGTTTCACTTAATAGAGCTCGAATTGGATCGTTTCAAGCTCTATATTAAAGCTCGAACATGGCTGTGAAATATTTGTATATCGTATATTATTAATTTATAATTTATAATTATAATGTATAATGTATACTATATCAGTTAATTCATTATTTTATACAACTATAATTATATGTTACGTAATATATGTTTTAGGTTTTCTATATAGATATGTATTAAAAGAGTTGTCATGTAATTATATACTAGTGGGATGCCCGCGTGATGCGGCAGGGCGACATATATTGAAGCAAATAATGAAATGTTAGTGTCGCGTGATGGAGTGTTGATTATAATTTACAATGCGACACTTGTTTTATGTTAGTTTATCAATCCTCTCGTAATATATTTTATACTACTTTTGTTAATTTTTTTTTTCCTATGATCGTTGTGGTCTATAGATGTCATGAGCGTTGCATATCACAATTAAATAATAAAAAACGCATAACTAACAAAATATCAGCCATAAATATAGTACGTAGTTTAAAAATAAAATTTGAAAACAAGAATAAGAAAATATCAATCATGAATATAGTAATTCCATATGTTAACCAACTGCATCGTAATGAAATCAACTTTTGTCACATACACCGGCTACATTGTTCGACCATCGATCTTCATCATTGAGACTCTTGTAAAAAGAGCGACCGAGAATTTCTTCTTCCTATATCACTACTCCATCTTCCTCTTTCACCGAGAGTTTTATTTTCGTTTTATATTTTGTCACTGTTACATACCACAACAACTTAGGGCACTAAAACAATAAAAAAAACTAAACTATACAAAGCATGGTTAAGTTGGAAAACTCTATTTAGCTCTCTTGATGTTATAGACCTAGTAGTTTAATAATAATAAAAAAAGAAATAAAAAACTTAAGTTATATGAAAAAAATTAGCTTCCAACCTGTTACTATATTATTCTAACACATTACTTTTAATTAACACTTAATATTATTATTATGGTTGCCGTTTAAGAAAAAAAAAACAAACCATTTTGATACTATCTAATTTAAAAGTATTTATGAACCAAATTTGATGATAATGATCAGAAAAAAATAATAATAAAATTATTAGATATTGATAAATATTAAAGTCATTAAGTGGTTTTAACGTGCATGGATGAAGATACTTAAAGATTTGTGTTTCAAAGACGTCACAATGTGTTGGGTATTGCTTCCCATGCAGTTTGATGTCAAAGAGCATGAAAAAGTGCTTTAAGATTTTCAGAGAAAAATCATAAGATTATTAACAAAAGATGAAAAATCTATATAGTGAATAAGATATGAACATATTCGTATTTACTTACCAGATAAAAGATCATTTGAGTGTTCATTCCCTTGATCATTGCAAAATGAGAGAGAGAAACGTGATATTAGTAACTATTGTATGAGAGAAGTGAGAAAAGTGAAAGGTTGTCATCTATATTTATTTACTATTTTCCTTAGAACATGAAGAGCCGGGGGTTAACATTAGTAAATAGTAAGGAAGAAAGTTTTAATGGTTGTGATTATATAAGTATTTGAATTTTAATCTATATCTATACATATAATAAACCAAAGCTATTTTAATGACATGACACTCAAAGAGGGTATTCTCTTCATTGAGTGTGCCATGTGTCATCCCATGTAGCAAGGGCTTTATTTTAGGAAAATAATAATTTAAAATTTAAAAATAAAATTACATTTTTATCTCTAATGTTTTCTTCCATAACTTTTAAACGTTAATATCTTTTATATACGAGATTTTTTAAAGAAAAAAATTACACCAAATTAACGAGCGTTTTATTATCTTTCCAACGGGTACCATAGTGCTATATAAAAAACAGAGAAAAAAAACGACTATTTTTTGTGTGGTTTTGTTCATACAGGAAAAAAAAAACACAAAGTGTTCAGGTTATTCATTAATCATATATAGGCAAGTCATTAGTTATATTCAAACCAGTAAATATGATTTTTATTTACAACATGTGTTAGCATTGGAGTTGTACATTGTTTTGGGTTAGGTTTTAATATTAGAGTTATACATTGTTTAAGGTTATGCACTAACATTGAAGATACATTGTTAAAAAAAAATTGTTGGTTTGGGTCGGGCCTGGGATTAGGTGATACCTGACCCAATTACCCCTTTTTTTATATTAGAATATTATAACTTATGGCAGAGATTTATTTAAAATAATAATAATAATAATAATAATAATAATAATAATAATATTCATTAATCATATATTGGCAAGTCATTAATGATGTTGTCATATTAGATATTTTATTATGTCATATTAGATATTTCAACCCGGGACGCTCTCCAACAGGTAATTGCTATGTTTTCTTTTTCTACCATACTCTGAAATAGCTCAAATCTTATTGTATGCAGTTAAAGACCTTTGACTGAATGTATTGGTACTAAACAATCTTTGTCCCCTTGAAGTGCTTGGGATCTTCATATTCTGTTTTAGGTATTGATGTTGTAAGTTGAAATGGATCTTTTGGTATATATATATAATTTTTTTAAAGTATCTAATGTACGTTGATACATAGATGCCATTTTTATAGTTTAGATACTTTGGCTTCCTCCACTATTTTAATCCCATCCCATTCTTCAAATACCAACTTCTGTATGTTTAAACTACAAAATAAGAAAATAAAAAATAGAGACTAGATTAGTTGGTCCCTTAATAATCAAAACCCCTAATCAGACCGTCTGACCGCATGTGCCTTCTTCCTCCTCCAACCCTGCAACCGTCCAACCGCCGCTTGTGCCTTCTTCCTCCTCCAACCACACTCCTCCTTCGTTACCTATCGCCAACTGACCCATCCCTCACCGTCATAGCCACAACCCGACCCGACCCCACAATCCAACCCAAGAGCTGGTTCCAAACCTGATCTCAGAGGTAAATTTATGCAGTGATTATGATGAGTCCAAGAAGTGACTTTAGTTACCAAAATGGCAGAGGCAGGAGGTCTGGTTCGTTGCAGCCAACGGCGGCGCTGGTGACACGGATTAGGCGAAACTGGTTGTTGTTGAATGTTGCTCTTTTATCTCAGATCCGTGCTTGTGAAGGTGTTTAGAACTTGATCTAGCCATTTCTATACTTCCGACAAAGGAGGTGAAGTCTGGCTGAAGATGCTGGGGGTAGTTGCGGGAGAGGAACGAAGAACGCGATCGACGATGAAGCTGATGAACACGACGCAGCTGAAATTGCTAATTGATGAGATGAATCGATTTAAAATTTGATGTTGTGCTTTAATCTGACCTTTGATTATGTTAGTGTAAAAAAAATTGGGTTTTGGATCAAAATGGCAAAAAAAGAAATAGATATTTAAAATGACCAAAATACCCCTGATTTAACTGACTTTTTTTAACGGAGTTAGGGGATTGGATGAAAATGGCAAAAAAAGTAAACCACAGGGACACAGATGCGAAAAAAAATTTGGATGAAAGTGAATTTGTGACAAACCTCAGGGACTAAATTGACAATTAACTCTTTAACTTCAAAAGTGCTTTTATCAAAAGTGCTTATTGACTTATGGGTTTTTAAAAAAGAGTTGTTAAAAAAGTGTTTGGATTAGCTTTTGCTAGGCCTATAAACGAACCGAACATTCATGAACTGTTCATGAACTGTTCGGCAGAAAGTTCGTTTATGTTCATTTATTTAAATAAATGAACGAACACGAATACAATTTTTTGTTCGTTTAATTAAACGGACGAACATGAACACACGTTTTGTTCGTTCATTTATGTTCATTCATTTATGTTCGTTCGTTTATCTTTGTTTGTTTATGTTTGTTTAAACGTAACTTTATTTTTGTTATTTATTTCCTTTTGTTAAATATCTTAATTCATATGTTCAAAAAACTTAACCCTAACATTCTAATCATATCAATTACCAGTCGCTATCCACACTTCACAGCCCCACATCCATTCTTCTCCAAAATCCACAACCCTACCTTCTTCTACTTCCAGCCGACCACCTCCACAACCTCGTCTCCAACCTCCACAGCCCCGTCTCCAACCTCCACAACCCCGTTTCCACTCTCCAGCCTCCAGCCTCCACAACGTCGCCGTCTCCCTTATCCCCGTCTCTACAGACCATAGTGTTGCCGTATTTCTCATTCCCGTCATTTGGTTTTGGTTGCATTATAATGTATTAGACTTGATTGAATTATGATGAATCATTATTAAATTGTTTTTGTTTGTGTTCGTTTGTGTTCATTTATATTGATTGGTTGTGTTCGTTTATGTTCAGGAACTGTTCATTTAGGTTTTAAATGAACGAACATAAACAAACACGAACATGACAAATTTTTTAATGAATGAACACGAACACAAAAATGTGTTCGATTATGTGTACATGTTCGTGTTCGGTTAAAGTTAAATGAACAAGCACGTCTGTGTTTCGTGTTCCTTCGGTTCGTTTACAGGCCTAGCTTTTGTGGTGAGAAAAATCAAGTTAATAATGATTCATTTATAGTGTTATAGTGTTTTCAATTAAAAAATATGTTAGAGTTAAATAATAACTGAAACGAAAACGACCTAAAATCAACCAACGTATCTGGCTTTTATAAACATTGAATTAACATTGTTTCACAATTTCAGGTTAGATTATGTATTTCCGGACAATCACCAATGTGTTTACAATTAGGGTTGTCGTTATGTGTGTAACTTCCCAGTTCCTCATGATCACCCTAATTTTTTGCTTTATCGTTTCTCACAATTATTGCTATGTATATATTCATATGCTTACACTTCCTCTAGCACATAGGATTCTAATGTTTTGATTGTGGTTAATGCAGTTAAAGCTCCGCTAATGATTATGCAACACACCAAAACAAATATTTTGGTTAATTGATTATGGCTTAATGGAAACGTTATAAATGTTGTTTCCCGTCGCAACGCACGGACACCCTACTAGTTATATTATAATACATTTCCCAATTAACTCTTAATATTTAAGTTTTACAATTATAATTGCTTAGAGTACAACACACCATATGTTTTTTATACAATACTTACACATTCATCCCCTCAACTTTAATCAAATTTTAATTATTTAAATAGTAATTACATTTTCGCACCCTTATTTTAACCAACTACCCCCACGATTTTTAAACGTCCATAATTTTTTCATTTTTAATATTTTCTTAGTATTATTACACCGTATAACATTGCAGTCTCCTTAATTTGAATATAGTATTGTTATAGTGTTTTCAATTAAAAAAATATGTTAGGGTTAGGTAATAACTGAAACGAAAACGACCTAAAATCGACCAACGTATTTGTCTTTTATAAACGTTGAATTAATTAACATTGTTTCACAATTTCAGGTTAGGTTATGTATTTTCGGACAATCACGAATGTGTTTACAATTAGGGTTTGTTGTTATGTGTGTAACTTCCCAGTTCCTTATGATCACCCTAATTTTTTGCGTAGCGTTTCTCACAATTATTGCTATGTATATATTCATGTGCTTGCACTTCCTCTAGCACATAGGATTTGAATGTTTCGATTGTGTTTAATGCAGTTCAAGCTCCGCTAATGATTTTGCAACACACCAAAACAAATATTTTGGTTAATTGATCATGGCTTAACGGAACCGTTATAAATGTTGTTTCCAGCCGCAACGCGCGGGCACCCCAGAAGTAAGTACTAAAGGTTCTTTAGTTGCAGAGCACACCAGAAAACACTAATACATGCAATATATTTCCAGCATGATAATAATAACTTATTTTTTCATATATTATATAGAGGCACGATACGTTACCAAACACATATTGTTACAAACATCAGAAATGGAGAGATACAACAAAAGTTGGTATCTTTCTTTATTCATACATCATATAGAAAGCAAATCGTGATCATCCAACCCTAATTACGATATGCCCTAGGCTCAACGTAACCCCTTGAGTGGTGATGTTCACAAGTACTAGTGGCGCTTCTAGAACTCCAGTACTTGGTAGGGTTGCGTTACAAGTCGAGAGTGGTGTAGCAACAACTGCCCTACAAGATGATAAAAGGCTGGAAAGAAAACCATGATGCGCATTCAGAGTTAAGCCGAATGCTCCCGTTTCATTTGTTCTGGTTGAGGCTATCACATTTCTGCCACATACTAGCTGGACTTGAGCATCTATGAACAAGGAATTAAGTGTTTAGAAATCATATCCACTGCACACATCTATTTTTATATGATGTTTCAATAATATTAGTTTTAAGTATATGTTTTAGTTGCTAACAAATTAGTTACTTATTAATAGAATTATAGAAAATAGATAAAGTAGCTTCAGGAGCAATTTAATCTATTTGTGTGTCACTTGAAAAAATAAAGAAGGTATTTAGGTAATATTGTCGTGGACGCGACCGAAATGAAATATTCAAATCATTATGCAAGAACGTAAAGCGTCTTAGAAAAATTAGAATACGTACAAGTGAGATAATAGTATTGACTTACGAATTCTTGAGCTTTACGTTTTCTAAAATATGTTTTTTAGTAATTTAAGGAGTATTGGATTTAAATAATATCAATCATTAACAATTGGTCGCCACCAGTTTAAACTAACGAAATATACGTTGGCGGTCCCACTTTTTAATATATGCCACCAACGAGATCAATACTAACTTTAAATATAATTCCATTTTGTTGGGAACGGTGAACTTACTTGGGAAGGGAGGGGTTGGGTTTGAGCCATTAACAACGATGGTGCCATTCATTGAGCAAAATATAGTTCCATTAATGTTTACCAAAGCAGTCACACCTAAAGGAGGAAGAGTAGGGGTCACTTGAGCTTGAGTTTGTGATGGGGTTAAAACAACAAGCAAAAAGATGACTAAGACGATATATTTCATTGCCATTGATGTAAAACTCTACAAAATCAAAGGCTTGATACAATGCTAATCACGAAAGCTTCCTATTTATAAGGGAAGTAAAAATACAACGTGGCTTTTGTATGTTTGAAAACAGAACAGAGTAATTAACCGCTATCAAAGAAACAAAGACTTTTTACAACTAAACTCAAATGAGAATGGACTTTCTTTCACATGGGTCCTGGTGTAGCAATGTAGAATTGTAAAATTTTATAGATTCAAACACAACAACAATAATAATATTTAGCCAACACAAATTCAAAACAATGAATAACAGGTTTAGGCGACAAAACTCTCATTTAACCCAAACCAGAAAAACACCCCCCAAATACCCTGAATCTCACCAATAAGTGAGATTCTAAAGATAACTATAGATATCAACTGATTGTTTAGATCGGTTGATATTATGAGAGTTTATGATACAAAAGAAACAAACAACAACTTACAAACCAGAAGACTGATGATCGTACACACGATCAATAACAGGTTATCATAGCAAGATAACCTCAAGACCACCAAATACAAGACTAGAAAATGAAACCCTAACCCTCTGATCAGAGAAGGAGAGAGCCAATACAACAAGAGAACAATAATATGAAAACCCTAGACTACAAAAGACTGAATGAATAAACAATAACAATAATAATCCTTTTATACTCAGCTCCAGAAGCTTCTGTCCAACAAACCCAACGAACCAATGTGCACCGTTAGATCATTCCCACCTGAAACAATCTCAACCACACATTACAATACAAGGCCCACTAGCAACAACTTTATTATGAACAATAAGCCCATATTATTTAGCCCAAATATGTTACATGTCTTTAGCCCAATTATAGACCAGCTAACAATTCCACAAGATGATTATAACATATTATCGTGTGATATCGTGACAAACATAAGAATTACATAAGTCATGCATTATTTTAACATGCCCCCTAATTCATATGTTTGAAACAATCTAACATTCTCATGTCATTACAAAACTTTCTATGTTGTTGAATACTTAAACCTTTTGTAAAACCATCTGCAACTTGACTTTTAGAGTCAACCTTAACTGTTTCAATCAACCCATTGGAAATCGTTTCTCTCAAAAAATGAATGCCCAGTTCAAAATGTTTCACCCTTTCATGAAACACTAGATTTGCAGCTATAGAGATAACTGCTTTACTATCACAAAACAATTTCATAAGCAATTTAGCAGAAACATTCAACTCACTTAACAATTTTTTCAACCACAACAATTCACAAGTAGCAGAACACATTCCTCTATATTTAGCCTCTGCAGAAGATCTAGAGATTGTATTCTGTTTTTTTGCTTTTCCAAGAAACAAGGGACTTTCCTAGAAATATACAGAATCCAGTAACAGATTTTCTAGTAACCAATCACTTGGCCCAGTCAGCATCCACATACCCAGTCAGCTGCATATTGTCACCTTTAACAAAACTAATCCCTTTTCCTGAAGATTATTGGAGATACCTAAGTAATCTCAAAGCAGTTTAAAAATGACCCTTATTGGGTTTATGCATGAACTCACTAAGGTATTGGACACCATAACTTATGTCAGGCCTAGTCAAAGATAAATAAATCAATTTCCCAATTAATTTTTGGAACCCTGTTACATTATCAACTAGTACATCATTTTTACCAGTTTTGGAATTGATAATATAACTTTGTTCAATTGGGTTATTAACAGGTTTACAACCTAAATAACCAAACTCATCAAGAAGTTCAAGGCAGTACTTCCTTTGAGTTAGACAAATACTACTTTCAGAATAGAGAACTTCTATTCTTAAGAAGTATTTCAGTTTCCCTAAATCTTTTATAAGGAAATTTGTACTAACAATTTTTTTACACTTTCTATTTCAGACAAATTATTTCCTGTTAAAACTATGTCATCAACATAGATTAGTAAAACAAGAAATATATCATTTTTAGACAACACAAACATGGAATAGTCATAAAGACTTTGCACAAAACCAATTTTAATTAGAACATCAGTTAGTTTTTCATTCTACTTCCTAGGAGCTTGTTTCAATCCATATAAGGATTTTACAAGCTTACAAACTTTATTCTCATTCTTTGAGTAATATCCTTCTGGCAAGGACATATAAACATCCTCAGTAATAGAACCATAAAGAAAAGCATTATCTATGTCTAATTGGTATAATGTCCAATTATTTTGAACAGCTAAACTAATCACATATCTCACAGTAACCATTTTAACAACTTGAGAGAATGTCTCTCTAAAATCTAAACCTTATCTTTGGTTGTGCCCCTTGGCAACCAGCCTAGCTTTATACCTTTCAACCTCATCATTAGCCTTATACTTTATCTTAAAGATCCATTTACATCCTATTGGTTTTCTACCAATAGGTAAATCAGACAAAACCCAGGTATTATTCCTCTGTAAGGCCTCCATTTCTGAATTCACAGCCTCAACCCCTCTGGGATCCTTGGCAGCCTCATAGTAAGTAATAGGCTCAACATTTTTTATTTAAGACAGATACAAAAGATAGATTTTCAACAAAAAAATTTGAATAATTAACAACTTTCTCTATACCATACTTTACTTTCCCTTCTACAACATAATCATCAAACCTTTTTGGAAAATTAGACACTCTAGATGATTTTCTAACACTACTTCCCTCAGGTGGATCAACCTCATCATTTACTAAGACCTCATCATGGTCAACCATACCGGGTTTACTACAACGTGGGTTAGATTGTTGACCAAGGTCACAATCTATGTCAGTCCTGGGAATGACCCCTTGTTGCTGACTAGAAGTCTCAACATGATTGTTTTCATTTCCCCCTTCATCATTGGGAAGTTTGGACACCTCAGCCATTTTTGAACTTTGTGCGTTTATAGTGTTTATAGACTCATAAATGTCAAAAAAGTTGTTAGGACAAAAAGGATTGGTGAAACCACTTTTGCAAACCTTAGTCTAATTCACTTCTGTCAAAATACTCTAAGTATAGAACTGCTGAAGACAAAGGATCAAACTGCTGAAGAAGAGATTCAGAAGTGCTGAAGAAGAAAAGTCATCAGAAGTTCTGAAGTTCAAACCAGACACTTCTACTGAAGAACTACTGAAGACAAACTACTCATCAGTAGTTTGTCATTCATCAGTACTTACAGAAGATCTTTTCCACCGCCTTTGTATATCAGTAGTTTAATACTATAGTATTTCTTTTTGCTTTATGTACAAGTTCCAAGACTGCAACTTGTTGCAACTTGTTTCTGAACTTGCTTTTGGCAAGGTTCGTGTATTTGTAAAGTCTATAAATAAAAGGGTTCATCCCTCTGTTTTAGACATTGATTTTAATACAAGAAATCCTTCAACACTTATTATTGTTATTTCCATTTCGTGTTTAGTGAGAATCTGTCAAAGTGTTTCATTCTCATTCAATACTTAGATTCTCAGTAAACACTTATCATTTATTAGTTCTTGAATCCAGTGGGAGTAATAACTCCTGTTGATAAGTGTAGCTTTAAACTTATAAACATTCCGCTGTGCTATCACTCATCAAGAACTTGCTAAACACTTAAGTGTCAAATAGCAAGTTCAACTAAAAGAGCAGCTTACTGATCCAACAATTGGTATCAGAGCTCTGGTTTATCTGATCACATATCAATCTAACACATTGAGAATCAGACACAGGCTCTTATTGATATTCAATAAAGGATTATAAGCTCACTTTTATCAACATCCATCACTTTTAAGAGATATTTGTCAAATCAATACTCTTTAAAATGGATCCTCATAATACTGGTTCTGCCACTAAACCTGCCATGCTTGTAAGAAATGAATATAACATATGGCAAAAGAGAATGGCACATACCTTGTCACAGACCAACACAGGTTGTTGGAGATCTGTGATATATGGTCCTCATAAACCAGTAAATATAAATCTTGAAACTAAGGAAGAGATTCCAAAAGAACCAAAAGACTATGCTGATGATGATTTCCTAAAACTTGAGCTTGATGCAAAAGCTTTTTTCTATGTTGGCAATGGCACTCCCAAATGAAATCTATTCTGGCCTATTACATTGTGATAGTGCCAAAGAGCTTTGGGACTGCCTAAAAGAACAATTTGGAGGAACTGAAGAGGTGATTGCCAACACCAGAGAAATCTTGGCTCAACAATATGAAACTTTTGCTCACATTAATGGGGAAACTTTAACTTAGCAATTTGAAAGATTTTCCTCATTAATATCTGAGCTAAAACTAAATGGTCAGACTTATACAACTGTATCTATGCTTCATAGATTTTTAAGGTCTTTACCTGATAAATGGGAAACATACTCAATAGTCTTAAGATCTTCACCAGATTTTAGCTCCCTCACTCTTACAAAACTTCATGGGAGATTACTTACTTTTGAGAGAGAAATTGATCAAAAGAAAAAGTTACAAAATTCTGGTAAAACTGCTGATGACTATCTACCTGGTAGTACAGCACTATTGGGACAAGACTCACCAACTTGTTCAAATAGTTTTGGATCTTTTGACCGCATTGACATAACTGCTGGGATCTCATCTGAAAGATCATTCCCAGGTTATGACAATAATGACTTTGGTCAAACTGCTGATAACATGTGTTTTATCATGGATGACTTAAATAGTTTCAGCAGTGATGACCTTGAAGAAATGGATATTTTGCACCAACTGGCCATGTTAAGTTTAAAAACAAATAAATTTTACAAAAGGTCAGGAAGGAAGTTTCCAGGACTTAACAGTTCTACAAAAATTGGTTTTGACAAATCTAAACTTAGATGTCACAAGTGTCAAAAGTTGGGACACTTTGCTAGAGAATGTAGAAGCTCTGGCTTTAACCAATCTCAGTCTGGAAACAATTTTAACCCCAATTATAACAGGAATAATGGAACACAAGGGAGTACACATTTTGTACAGGCACAAGCTCCACAACACCAATATGTGCCACAAGTACAATATGTACAGATGCCTGCTCAACAGATGCAGAGCCAACAATCAATCCCTCCCTTTCCAGCTGCTCAACAACCTCCACAGCAACAACCCTCTCAACAAAGTCTATTTACCTCAGGGTATGTTGACTGGAGCAGTCTTCCTTTTGACACCACAGAGTGCAATCCTGATGCAGACAACAAAATGTTTGACATCAACTGGGGAGAGCCTGACAATGGCAGAAAGAACTTTGCCTTAATGGCATTTGAGGGATGCTCCTCAAAATCTGCCTTGTCACAGGTATCAAAAGAATCTTTGACAAAACTATGTTCAAATTCATGCAAATAATCTTTTGCTCTCATAAGAGAGACAAATGTGCACTTACAAGGAAAGGCTAATGATTCAGAGAGAAAACTCACTCAGATAAAATGTGATTTAGAAAGAAAACTTTCTGCAAAAACAAAAGAAGTTTCTAAATTGACTAACTCTGCTATTGAAACCCAAGCACAAATCAAAATAATGATTAATGACCTAGGAAATGTCAGACAAGAGCTTGCTGACACCAAGGTCACATGTGAAAATGGGTGGAATCTTGTAAGGGGTACCAACTATTGCTAAACAAACAAATTGCTTCAAATGTTAGGTTTGGCATAGGGTACAATCACACTGAAACACCAACAGATTTCTCTCCCAAAACTACTGAAGATGGGAGAAAAATTGTTTCAGGTGAAACTTCTGAAGAGGAAGAATGCACATCTTTCCATGAAAACTTTCTAAAAACACACAAAGAAAGTTCTTCAGAAGTACTGATTAAATCTGACTTTAAGCCATCAGTAGTTTCAACTACATCAGGAGTTGAGAACCTGAAAACTACTGATGACCTGAAACCAATCAAAACTGTCAGAGATTTGTCTTTGAAAGAAAAGACAAAAGAATGTGAAATTTGTGGTCTGTTCAACCACAAAACAGAATTTTGCAGATATAGAAAGGGTATTCAGTTCAATAAGAAAAATCAACAACTGGTTGTGGGGAAACAAATCAAAACTGATTATGTAAAAACTTTTTCTCCCAAGAAACAACAACCAGCAAAAACCCTTTCTCAGAAAAAGACAAAATCTCAACAAAAGTCTTTTTCTCAAAATTCTCTGTCAGTAGTTAGACCTAAATCTTCAACAGTTTCACAAACTGCTGAGATTAAAGATCTTATGAACATGGTAAAACTACTGATGACTAAAGTCGATGGTGGTCCTCAAAAGGATACCACCATTGTTCTTAATGCAAAATCCATTGCCAAAAAGACATGGATTTCTAAACTTGGTCAAGAACAAACTGTAAATGTTCTCAAGAGCAAACCCAAAGCCAAACTGGCTTGGGTTCCTAAATCTAACTAATTTGCTATCTTGTGCAGAGAGTTTCCAGAGGCTTAAATAGCATTTGGTATGTAGACAGTGGAGGCTCAATGCACATGACAGGATGCAGATACCTGATAAACAATTTTATCAGTCAAAGAGATGGATCTGTGTCCTTTGGGAACAATGCTAAGGGATATGTGCTAGGACATGGCAATGTCTCCTCTGGCAAAATACAGTTTGACAAGGTCAATCTGGTTGAAAACCTTGAGTACAACTTGCTAAGTGTGTCACAAATGTGTGATAAAGGATATTCTTCCTTTTTCACAAAGACAGCATGCTAGATCATATCACCAGAAGGCCAGAAGTTGATAGAGAAGATCATTGAAGATCATACTTTGTTAATTGCCAAAAGATGTGGCAATGTCAATGCAGTGGACATTGAAAAAGACAAAGTACTGAACAACACTGCCTGTTTCTTCTCAAGGGCATCAACTTCAGAAACTGATCTCTGGCACAGGAGACTTGGCCATGTGAACTTTAAAACCATAAATAAAGTCACAAAAATGGGCTTGGTCAGAGGTCTACCCTTAAAAGTCTACCAGTGTCAAGAACACTGTGTATCCTGTTTAAAGGGTAAACAGCATAAGTCCTCCTATAAGTCTATTGAAGAATCAAAAACAACTGCATGTCTTCAACTACTCCATATGGACTTATTTGGGCCTGTAAAGATCATGAGCCTTGGTAAAAAGAAGTACTGCTTAGTCATCATTGATGATTACTCAAGATTTACATGGGTATTCTTCTTATTTTCCAAGGATGAGGCTGCTGAAATCATCAAGTTCTTCATTCTACAAGTAGGGAAGCAATACTCTCTACCTGTCAAAACCATTATAAGTGATAATGGGACAGAGTTCAGGAACAAAACTCTGAATGACTTCTGTTTTTCTAAAGGGATTATTAGACAATTCAGTGTTGCCAGAACTCCTGAACAAAATGGTGTGGTAGAAAGGAAGAACAGAACTTTAATAGAAGGAGCAAGAACAATGTTAGCTGATTCTGGCCTATCTTTATACTTCTGGGCAGAAGCAGTTAACACATCATGTTATGTTCAAAATAGAGTTCTTGTTGTCAAGAGACATTCAAAGACTGCCTATGAAGTTCTTCATGGCATGAAGCCCCTTATCTCCTTTTACAGGGCTTTTGGGTGTCAATGTTTCATCTTGAACATCAAGGAATCTATTTCAAAGTTTGCTGCCAAAGTTGACTCAGGTTACTTTCTTGGTTATTCCTCAACTAGAAAAGCCTACAAGGTTTTTAACTCAAGAACCAGGATAGTAGAAGGAACACTGAATGTCAAGTTCAATGAGTCAAAACACACTCTCATTCCAGCATATCCTGCTGAACTCTTTGACCTTGACAACTTCCATTTTGAACCTGAAAAGACTGTCACTTCATCCAAACCTACTTATTATGGTGATCAAAGGTTTGATGATGAGGATCCAACACCATGGACTCCTCAAACAGTCATTAAGTCAACTTCAAAACCATCAGAAGTTTCACAAACTTCTGATTCAACAAATACTGAAGGCCAAACTCAAACATCTGCTTCAGCACCTGCAACTACTGAAGACACTGAAACTGCTGAACCAAACATAATAGACCTCAGTAGTTTGTTTGAAGAAATCTGTCCCTTACCACCAAACAAGCAACCAATTGGCACAAGATGGGTTTTTAGGAACAAACAAGATGAAGCTGGTATTATAATAAAGAACAAGGCAAGACTGGTAGTACAAGGTTACTCTCAAGAAGAAGGCATTGACTATGATGAAACCTTTGCTCCAGTTGCAAGGCTTGAAGCCATCAGGTTATTTCTGGCCTATGCCATTTCCAACAAAATA
Organism: Ambrosia trifida; assembly: GCA_028751855.1. Classification (NCBI taxonomy): domain Eukaryota; kingdom Viridiplantae; phylum Streptophyta; class Magnoliopsida; order Asterales; family Asteraceae; genus Ambrosia; species Ambrosia trifida. Next base: position 64,002,487 of record CM054126.1, on the reverse strand, counting down.
AAAGTTTATCAAATGGATGTCAAGAGTGCATTTTTGTATGGAAAGATAAAAGAGGAAGTGTATGTTTGTCAGCCACCTGGGTTTGAGGATCCTTCTCATCCTGAGTGGGTGTACAAACTAGACAAAGCTCTTTATGGGCTCAAACAGGCTCCAAGAGCCTGGTATGATACACTTTCAACCTTTTTACTCAAAAATAACTTCACAAGAGGTGCCATTGATAAAACACTTTTCATAAAACATGTTGGAAATCATATCTTTATTGTTCAAATATATGTTGATGATATCATTTTTGGTTCAACAAACACAAAATTGTGTGATGAATTTAAGAAACTCATGCAATCAAAATTTGAGATGAGTACAATGGGAGAACTACAGTACTTTTTAGGACTGCAGATTAAACAACAAACAAATGGAACTTTTATACATCAATCAAAATATGTTAAAGAATTATTAAACAAATTTTCTTTACAAGACTGTAAATCATGTTCCACTCCCATGACACCAACCACACAAGTTGAACCAGATGATCAAGGAAAACAGGTTGATCAAACCATGTATAGATGTATGATAGGTTCCCTTTTATATCTAACTGCTTCTAGACCAGATATTATGTTTTCAACATGTGTCTGTGCTAGATATCAATCAGCTCCTAGGGAATCACACCTTATTGCAGTCAAAAGAATTTTCAGATATCTGAAAGGAACTCCCACACTTGGAATTTGGTATCCTGCTTCAAGCAATACCAAGTTATCAGCTTTTTCAGATAGTGACTATGCAGGGTGTAAAATGTCAAGAAAATCAACATCCGGTGGTTGTAAATTCTTGGGAAACTGTCTAGTGTCCTAGCAATCAAAGAAACAAACATCTGTTGCAACTTCAACTGCTGAAGCTGAATACATTGCAGCTGCAAGTAGTACATCACAGATACAATGGCTCCAATATCAACTTCTTGATTATGGAATCAAAGAGACAAAGACACCATTGCTTGTAGACAGCAAATCTGCCATTAGCATCATTCAAAATCCTGTTCAGTTTTCAAAGACTAAACACATTGAAATCAGGTATCATTTCATAACAGATTGCTATGAAAAAGGCAAGATTGAAGTGGAACATGTAGCAACAGCTAATCAAATAGCTAACATTTTCACTAAACCCCTTGACACATCAACATTTCAGAAGTTAGTATCCATGCTAGGGATGCTAAATTTGTAAGTGTTTCTCTTTATTTTTCTGCACACTTTTTTGTTTTTCACTTACATCTGTTTTCAAAAACTTGAAGAACTTCTGAAAAGAGAGAAACTACTGATGAACAAAACATCAGTACCGGGATAATTTCTGAAAAGTGATTAACTTCTGATAAAACAACCTTCAGAAGTTATGAATAAAGTATTTATAAAGAATTTCTCATCAGCTGTTCAAAACTGCTGAAGAGAAAATGGGAACTACTGATGAAGATAATTCTTCATCAGCAGTTTAGTCAAAAAGGGCAAATCTGACTTTTCCCATCATCAGAAGTTTGACCTAGTCGGTTTAAAACTTCTAATAAAAAGATTTTTAACCTAGGCGGTTTAAAACTTCTAATAAAGAAGATCCAAGCGGTTAAAAACTTCTGATAAATATCTTTTTTCAACACTTATCCTTTCAAACACAAAAATTCCCTCCTTCTCTCTCAAGAAATCTCTCAAACCCCTGAACCTGCAACACAAAAACACTGTTCGATTCATCAACACACACATACCACATGGCTTTAGTTCTCAAACAGGGACACAATCTCAGAGCCTACTTAGAAAAACAAGAAGGCTGGTCCCAATACGATGAGATCATTGATCTCGTCGTCAAATCCCAATATTTCACCGCTCTCACCATAGACCCACCAATACATCCTGAAACTCTCAATGAGTTCTGGGCTAATGCTGAGACAGTGATGGTGGATGATGAAGTTATCTCCCTCAACTCAACAATTAAAGGGAGACAAATGGCCATAACACCGGCCATACTCTCAAACAGACTGGGGTTGAATGATGTGAATGCCCCTGAGAAGTTTGACAACTCTGCAATCCACCTAACCATGACTGAGTGTGGTTATCAAGGTACTCTCTCACAAGCTACTATCTTTAAAAAGTATTTTGAACCAAAATATAAACTTTTGTTTCATTATATTATTATGTGCTTGAGTCCTAAAACTGGGTCTTATGACCAGATGCCCTCAACCTTTCAACCAATCTTTCATTCTATTGTGAATGAAACAAATTTCAGGGCATCAAAACTTTTCTTTAATGAGTTGGTGTTACATCACAATAACACTAAGAAAAAGTTTTTGTTATATCCAAGGTTCATTATGCAATGCATAATATCTGAACTGGGTAATGAGGTGCTTGTGGGTAAAATTGAAATTTTGAAACCCTTAACCTCACAAGCATACTCAAGGCACAACAAACAGGCTGCCTGGCCAGAAGATGACCAAGGGGAACCAGAACCAGTCCCCATGGAACCCTCATCTTCCAAACCTACTCCACCAAAGGCTAAGAAACCCAAGATAACAAAACAAAAAACCCACCAAACCCAAAAGAAAAGTTGTTCAAGAGGTTGAGATTCCTGAACAACCTGTTGTGCAATCTGCACTTGTTAAAGATGTGACTGAAACATCCTCTCAGTCTCATCCATCTCAAACCCCACCAAGAGCACCAATAACAATCCTTTTCAAAAGAAAAAGACTTAAGAAAAATATTCCAATAGATTCCTCTTTTGAAACTGCTGAACCCACTGCCCAAACTACTGAACCAGCACCCCAAATTTCTGAACCAGACATTGAAATAGCCAAACTTCTCTCTGGGCTAAAAGAGAAAGTCCCATCTACACATGTCAGTCCTCATCAACCACATCAAACAGGAGACATAGCCTCAGAAAGTGACATGGATGTGGACACTCAAAGCCCTAACCAAAGAGATGAGGATGAACCAGAGTCTCTAAGCCCAAACTTAGAAACTTTTGGTACTTTTGAGGCTGCTACTACTCATTTACCACCCAGTGGTGGACCTGAGGACAGAATTAACATAGCTAAGACCTCAACTGTGGCAACTACTGATGAAGGCTTAATGCCTGAGGTAGGAAATCCTCTGAACCAAGAACAAGAGGTACATGAGACAACTGAGTTGGGCTCAGCTCATGATGTAACTAATACAGTCCTCATTGAGGATGTAATCAGGGATTCAGATGATTCCATTGATTTGGATGATGTTTCAAAACACCAAACTACTGAATTAACGGCTACAAGTGAAGGTCCTGCACCTGGTGTCTCTAAGCTCAAGAAGCTAGTCACACCATCTCAGGTTAAAGCCCACTCAATCCATGATTCCCCTAGAGTGGCATCTTCTGTACAACAAGAAGATCAACCAAAAACACACCCCTCACTACAAATGCCTACCCAATTCCCTGGGCAAACAAGCATAGACATGAACCAGCTATGCAGCCCAAAGGGTCCCTTTTACCACATGATGAGCACCCTCATCAAGAATCACTTCCAAACATACACAGCTAACTTGGAGTTGTCCATGAAGAACCAATTTGGAGTGATACAGACGAAGATGAATGATCTGTCCAACAAGATTGATCACAACAGCAAACAGATTGCTCATCTTACAGGTCAGTTCTCCCAAGCTTCAACTTCAAAGGCTGATGAAGCCAAAAAGGGGGAGAAAATCAAGGTACCTATGGATACACTTGAAGCCAGAAGAAAGGCAAGAGTGGCTATCCTAGCAAGAGATCAAAATGATCTAGCCAGAAAAGAGAAACTGGCTCAACAATTTCGTGTCTCTATTCAAGAAATAGAAGATGCTGAAAAGTCTGATGAATCCCAAGGGCAAAATGAAGAAACCTTTGATGGCCAAACTTCTGATGAAGAGCTGACAGAAAGTACTGAAGAAAATCCTTCAGTAGTTGACAAACCTTCAGCTGTTGTCAACCCATCAAAGGTCAACACTTCCAAAACTAAAACTACTGACCCTTCCAGAACAACTGCTTCCATTCAACCAACTTCTGCTCCTACTAGGCCTACTACAACAGTTACCACAATGACTGTGCTAAACCCTTCTCCAATCTCTCAATCAGCAGAACTACTAGAGAAAAGTTTAGTGGCAGCCTAAAAGAAGGCCAGAGAAGATCAGATCTGGAAAACACTGGAAGAAAGGGATGACTTAGATCTAAGCCATGAAGAAAAACTTCAGGCTTATGAAGCTGAACTCCAAAGGCAGGCTAGCCTAGATGAAATTGCTGAACAAGACAAAAGACATCAACTGATGTCTTACATTATGAAGAACAGCAAAATCAAAGCCCACGCATTGAAGAGACTCTCTGTGGAAGAGCTGACAAGAAGAGCTCAACTTATTGCAGATAAACTTGCAACAAGTAAAGACACAAAGGCCAAGAGAGCTCAGATGATAGAAGAACTGGTAGCTAATGGTTATGGTTCAAAAGCCTCAGTGTCCAAATGGAAAGAAGAAAGAATGGTGGACACATATAGAAAATACAAGGCTGCAAGGGCTGCTAATCCAGAGAAGTTTCAAACTGCTGTAGCTTCAACTTCAGTAGTTAGAACTTCTGGTGTTCAAAGAAGACCAGCTACACAAAGAAAGAAGTCAGAGGAGAAAGTGAAGACTGATTTCAGAATGGTACTACTAGAAGGTAGTACAGTAGTACATTCTGATTTTGACATAGAAGAGAAGCCTCTGCTCACACAATTCAGGGATCCTTCCACCTTTGCATATCAAATCCAGAAAACCATCACAGACAAACTGCACACTAAGGTAGTAACTGAACATCATTTACCAACATTTCAGATACCTAATGTGATGCAACAAGAACAAGGAAGTGAGTCCCACCTGAGAGTCACTGAAGTAGAAAACATTCAACACTCAGGAGAAAGCCAGGGTACCACCATGGTTCCCTACACTGCAGACTTTGACAAGTCTAAAGTACCAATCTTCAGATGGTCCTTTACTGATAACAACTCAGTACTTGTGACAAGAAGAAATCAAACAAGCAGGGAATATAGGTCGATGAATGAACTGAAGAAACTATCAACCAAAGACCTGCTTACAATCCAACACTTAGAACCAAAGAAAGGGTCTCTTACTGATGATCAACTGAACCAGCTCAAGAATTCCATGTTCAAAGGAATATGGAAAATTGTGAAGGACAGAAAAGAACAATAAGGAATTAGTAAGGTTTTGGCTTCATCAATCCAGGGGGAGATTGTTAGGACAAAAAGGATTGGTGAAACCACTTTTGCAAACCTTAGTCTAATTCACTTCTGTCAAAATACTCTAAGTATAGAACTGCTGAAGACAAAGGATCAAACTGCTGAAGAAGAGATTCAGAAGTGCTGAAGAAGAAAAGTCATCAGAAGTTCTGAAGTTCAAACCAGACACTTCTACTGAAGAACTACTGAAGACAAACTACTCATCAGTAGTTTGTCATTCATCAGTACTTACAGAAGATCTTTTCCACCGCCTTTGTATATCAGTAGTTTAATACTTTAGTATTTCTTTTTGCTTTATGTACAAGTTCCAAGACTGCAACTTGTTGCAACTTGTTTCTGAACTTGCTTTTGGCAAGGTTCATGTATTTGTAAAGTCTATAAATAGAAGGGTTCATCCCTCTGTTTTAGACATTGATTTTAATACAAGAAATCCTTCAACACTTATAATTGTTATTTCCATTTCGTGTTTACTGAGAATCTGTCAAAGTGTTTCATTCTCATTCAATACTTAGATTCTCAATAAACACTTATCATTTATTAGTTCTTGAATCCAGGGGGAGTAATAACTCCTGTTGATAAGTGTAGCATTAAACTTATAAACATTCCGCTGTGCTATCACTCATCAAGAACTTGCTAAACACTTAAGTGTCAAATAGCAAGTTCAACTAAAAGAGCAGCTTACTGATCCAACAAAAGTTTATGTGATTTACCTCTTGATTTTCAATAACAGGTTCTGGATTTTCTAAACTATTTTTAAAAGGAAATATTTCTTCATAGAACCTAACATCTCTTGAAAACTCAACTTGTTTTGACTCCAAATTCAACAACTTATATCCCTTTTTAAAACTAGAATAACCGATTAAGACACATTTATCAGCACAACTAGACAATTTATTTGACTCATTTATGACTTTTTAGAAAAGTTATAAGTTATAAGTAGGTGGAAATAAGGAGAGCCAAACACCCTCTAACACACTTCTTCCATTTAGGAACGTCTCAAAAATCCATTTAAAGGATTATAAGAACCGAGATGATAAATGTTTAACCATTTAAAATAGAAAGCCAAGGAAATTTAGTAATTTATATATAAATGCTTCAACAACACTTTCGCATCATCAGAAATAGGGCACAACACACTAGGAATGTCGGCCCCACCCCTATCTACCAGATTAGGTCTATTTGGAAGACGATTCAAAAGAATGCGCCAAACTAATATTAACCTTTATTGGTATAAAAAGATTTCACCTAGTGTTGAAAGGGCCATTCGGTAATGTCAACTCATCAATAAGCTTACGAATATCCTTAACACTAAACAAAATCCCAAAACCAAGAACCTCGATCTTTAGCAAAGGGCCATCCGGTAATGTCAACTCGTCAATAAGCTTACGAATATCCTTTAGATTAAGCAAAATCCCAAAACCAAAAATCTTGAACTTTAGCAAAAGTCACACCATTTAAAATCGAAAAGAGGTTACCAAACTAATCCCATTTAATACCTCCTTAAGTATCTCTTCTCCAAGCCCAAGACCAACCGGAACCACTACAGTAGTCAGGTATAAAGCAAACCTTGTCAACCTTTAACGGAAAAAAAATAGGGGGTGCAAATGAGCCGAGCTACTTGAGCTCGTGTCACACCCTCAAATTTCCACTTGCGGAGTTTTACCACGAGGCGCGTGACAAAGCAGGATCCAAGTCAACGGTCACAATAAACAACACTATATGAAAAATACGTAAACTCAAAACATAACTCTTATATCAGAAAAACTATAGCGGAAGCAATATCAAGTTACAAAACCAAGTGTCGACATGTTCCAAAATGGCTATTTCAAAAACATGAAACTAAAGCCCTAGATGCCATGAAGACCTGTGTGCCTAGTCCGTGTAGTGCTACCTTAGCAACCTGAGAAAAACATGCCAGAAAGACGTCAACATATAATGATGGTGAGTTCACAGGTTTTTATAAATGTTACCAAGTGTTACCAGAATATTATATATATGAGAATATAAATGGATTGAAAGCGCATTTGCTTAAGATGTGTCGGTAGGCCCAGCTAGCTTTGAAAGGTTAAAAGCCCATATGTATTATTAATTAAATGGCACACTTGATCTTTTTTATGAGAATAAATCCGGTAAAAAGTGGCGCCTAAAAAAATATTCCCATGTCCATCAATTGAGCTAGATAAAATATAAATAAAAAATAATTGAATCCTATGGAGTCTCCCTGGGGATGGTGACTTTGATCGAAACTCCCTCTAGGTCAAGTTAATATATATAAGCTCAAGTTGTTGCTATCGGGGATGGTGACTCTGCTTGAGACAACATCTAAGTTAGGTATGAATATATATATATATATATATATAAGCTCATAACTTCATCCATCATCCATCATAAATTTAATTTCTAATACATTAGAGAGTTTAGTTTGTAGTGGTTGGTAAATCTATATGGTTTAGCCTTTTCCATGAAAACTTGAGGTGGGATTAGGTGAAGCTGGATATCTTGAGTGTGAGACCCATAAGTTGATTGTAAACATGAACTTAATTGCTTTACATGATTGGGGCCTGATTAGCTGGTGGTTGGGTTTAGGTGGACAACAATACCGACAGTTTTGGTTGATGAGCGATTAAATGTTTATTGATGTACCTAAGAATTTTTGAAACCAAGAGTCCTGATTATGATTCCATTGCAGTCTTTTTTGGGGACAAAAAAGGTTTAAGTGTGGGGATGTTTGATATGTTGCAAAACACATCTCTTTTCCTATGTATTTTGTATATTATTTGGTCAGGTTTTATTCTTTTCATGTTATTTTTATTATGTATTTATCTATTTTATTTTTTTGTAGGTGTTCGTGGAAAATGAGCTCAAAATGAAAGAATTTTAATCGAGACACGAACACTTGGGAGTAGGTGTTCATAGATGTTGAAGTGTAAACGAGGAACTCTGGTCGAGCCAAGAACATCCGAGTCAAAAACATACTACAACAACAACAATGACGACGACAACGACCATAATGACAACAACAAACTTAACTTGGGATCGTGGCCCAAGCCAAAAGGAATTAATGGAAAAAAGGTCCTAGGCATATTATAAATTTCTTGTGGCACATTATCAAGAAAGGGGGGATCGAAATACATTAATTTCAAAACAGAGGACAGCCGCAAAGTGGATTACGCATCAACATTCTTGAACGAATATTTAGAGAAAAAATGAAGGAAGGAACACTTAGCAATTGGTGAAGGCTTGGGTTCGTTTACCTCAAACATTAGTTTTGATTTATGATTACTTTGTGTTCTCATATACTCGTTACTATGTTTGTAGGACAGAAATTCAATCAATTAACATTTAATTAGCACGATGTATGCACCGTCAGCTGCGGAAACCCTAACGATCGAGCAAAATGATAAAGATCGATGTCAAAACACGTAAGAAATCATTTTCAACGTTTTCAAAATGATTAAATCTTTATTGATGTACCTAAGAATTTTTGAAACCAAGAGTCCTGATTATGATTCCATTGCAGTCTTTTTCGGGGACAAAAAAGGTTTAAGTGTAGGGATGTTTAATGTGTTGCAAAACACATCTCTTTTCCTATGTATTTTGTATATTATTTGGTCAGGTTTTATTCTTTTCATGTTATTTTTATTATGTATTTATCTATTTTATTATTTTGTAGGTGTTCGTGGAAAATGAGCTCAAAATGAAAGAATTTTAATCGAGACACAAACACTTGGGAGTAGGTGTTCATAGACGTTGAAGCGTAAACGAGGAACTCTGGTCGAGCCAAGAACATCTGAGTCAGAAACATACTACAACAACAACAATGACGATGACAACGACCATAACGACAACAACAAACTTAACTTGGGATCGTGGCCCAAGCCAAAAGGAATTTATGGAAAAAAGGTCCTAGGCATATTATAAATTTCTTGTGGCACATTATCAAGAAAGGGGGGGGGGGAACGAAATACATTAATTTCAAAACAGAGGACAGCCGCAAAGAGGATTACACAGCAACATTCTTGAACGAATATTTAGAGAAAAAATGAAGGAAGGAACGCTTGGCAATTGGTGAAGGCTTGGGTTCGTTTACCTCAAACATTAGTTTTGATTTATGATTACTTTGTGTTCTCATATACTCGTTACTATGTTTGTAGGACAGGAATTCAATCAATTAACGTTTAATTAGCACGATGTAATATGCACCATCAGCTGCGGAAACCCTAACGATCGAGCAAAATGATAAAGATCGATGTCAAAACACGTAAGAAATCATTTTCAACGTTTTCTTTAACCATTAACTTCGAATAATCAGTTAAAGACTCGATTAAAGATAAACACAATGTTCTAGGGTTATCTGGACATAGTTTGGGCGCTATAGAACATAGACAAATTGACAATAACTGTAAATAACCGTCACCCAACTAACCTATATATAGAACCTGTTGGTTCGACCTTGCGTGGGTCCGAACCAACCCATTCGTACCTGCTCTGTCCCGAATGAAAACTAATGGTTTTCATTCGTACTCACATTCACCGGAACCAAAATAATAAACATCCAATATCAACTTACAATTGATAAATAACGATCTAAACTACCCGATAGCTACAGACACATATATGAAATATGCATCTACAGATTCCCCCTTTTCTGTAGCTTGGGTTCTTCACTTGTTGTGATGTACCACATTCTTGTATTTGGCTTTAGTGTTCTTGGTCTTCCCAGCGTCTAACCTTGAATTTCGATTCTTTTCATCTTGCTTCCTCAACTTCAACGAGTATTTCCCCCGCAAACCCTTGTAATCACAATTGGAATGAATCTCGAATGCGAAGCAAAAATTGACAACTGCTTTAAACTTCCACGCCTGCTTGATATCTAAAGCATCAAAATGAATCAGATTGAAATACAACGTTTCAATATCATTCCTCGAGCAGTTAATTAGCCACATTGGATCAAAATTCCTAATCTTCTTGCACATCTTCGTTTTATCTTCATCATCCATAACAATCTCAACTTCACCCGCTCCCCAAGCGTAATACCAAAAAGCAAAGTTCTTGCTTATATCTTGTTCAATCGGCATTAAAGGGATTTTCTTCATATAGGTAGGTGGCTTTTAATTCAAAGTCACATATGGAAGATTATTCATCGGATTGATCTTCTTGTGAACGATTCGATGAGGATATTGTGGCTTGAAAGTATCCCACTTCGTCAAACTCTCTCGTAATCTTATCCGCCATCCATTCTAACAACCCATCAGCACCAATCAGATTGTGTCTGTGTACGTCTCGTACGACCAAGTATGGAAGAGTCTTGATATCGTGAAAATGACTGGAATACAAGATGCCTCTCTCCCACTTGATACCGACACATCTAAGCTGAGGAAAGAATTTCCAACATATCGCTCTTCCTTTGAACATCTAGTTATGGTAGCGATAAAATTCTCCCCGAATTGGTGGTAGCGGATGTTTATCTGATTCTTCACGCAATCGTTTAAGATAGTTCTTCAAAGCATTTGATTGCTTGGTAACATCTTCCTTTTCACCATCTGTAAAGATCTTATCAATAACATCTTTTCCTTTTTTTGTCAGCCACCTTCCCAGCTTCTCTTAGGATTTCGTCATCAATAAATGGAACGCTCGTGTTGTCTTTGATGTTGTAATATTTTGGATATTCTTCATGTGAAATGTCTCGTATCTCGATCTCATCAAATTCGTTCACATTCGCATAATCTGAATGATTTCCTGGGTCAACAACTGGTATGTTAGGAATTTCTTGTTGCTTCAATTCTTCAAGAGTCATACCAGCTTGCTGAGCAACGCCTTCTAGAATTTCTTTCATCATTGCGGCGCTGACTTCACCATCTTCAAGTTCAGGATCTTGGTATTCCAAACAATACTTCAAATCATCAGTAATAAAAATGTCACTGAACCTAGATGTGAATCGAGCTAAGACATATCCCTTTTTCATCATTCTCTTTAACCTCTCTTTATCAGCTTCAGACATTTTAACAGAATCACCTTTACCGGTTCTAGCTGATGTATCTTCTTCCTTTTTCTTTATCTGCTCGTACGAATAATTTTCAATATCATCGTCAATATCATCTGAATCAATCGATTCTTCAGCATCTTTATCACCACCATCATCATTGTTATCATCATCATCCTCAGATCCATTATCATCATCTGTTTATCTGCATCTTTTTCATCATCATCATCATCATCATAATCATCATCATCCTCTTCATCAGACTCCTTATCAGATTCATCTTCAGTCTGTTCTGTACCCTTCAATTGAGGAACTTTCTGGTATAGGCTGTTAATGATTTTCTTCAGTTTTTCATTCTCCTTCTCAACTGCAATAATACGCTTCTCGTTGTTCATTTTTGATAGTTGCAGCATAGAGTTCTCAAGCTTCAAGTCAGTTACTTCATTTGCTAACTGATCTTGTTTCTCTTTCGATTTCGCAATAACCTTCAAAATATCTCGTTCATTCTCCTTTAGTTGTTTGATTTCATCTTGATTCTTCAAAGTGACAGCTTTTTGAACATCGAAAGATTTCATCAACCTGGAAATCTGTTGGTGATTTAGATTCAATGCATCTTGTGAAACTGAAGTAGCCGGTTGAGAACTTTATTCTTGTTGAGGTTGAGATGATGATGATTTATCAAAGTTGGATAACATCTCCTTCAACGACTTAGAGACGTCTGATGGATTTTGTTGAGTAGGCTTTGATGCTGATTTATCTTTAATCATTTCAACTTCTTTTGTACTATGTCTCTTCTTCTTTTTGGGTTCTTTTGCTGGAGATTCGGTTGGTGTAGATGTTGTAGGAGCTATTGGAACGACTGATGAACTTGTTACTTTGAGTAAAATTTCTATCTCTTTCTTTCTCTCCGTTCTCTTGGACTCCTTTTTAGACATGGACTTCAGACGCCCACGCTTTGTTGACTTTGGTTCTTTAAGAGAACCAAGAAGATCATCATCAACATCTAAAATCTCTTTAGCTGGATCAAAGTCAGGATCTTTGTCAAATCTTTCTGCGATTGAGCAGCAACAAATTCATCCATTAGTGTATGGGTAACAGAATCACCAGTGGCATTGGGATTTGCTTCCCTATCACTTTCTGTCTTTTCATCTTCAGAATCCTATTCTTCTTCACTAACAGTATCTTCATCTATCAACATTGTCTTCTTACCTCTTTTCTTTGAACTTGAGGAACCTTTAATTTCTTTTCCTTTGCATTGAGATGCTTTTGCTCTTTCCTCACCAGACACTGGTACTAACGGAGGAGTATCAATATCTGAATTACTACCGTCATGCCTCCATTCATCTTTCAAAGGTGCAACGAATCCAGGATTTACCAAGTGAATAAATAACCTTCTCATTGGTAGCTTATCGGATTTCCCTTTGTAAATAGTCATTCTGTTTAATGTCATGATGTTCATGTGTTCTTGATTTGCAATATGAGAAGGGTCTTTCACGAGGTCTGAATATTTGTAATAAAAAATCATCTGAAGAAACCTTGGATACATCATGAATTTGTCTGTCTTCGTCCCATCAAAAACTTCCTTCATGTGGTGAAACAACATGCCAGAGATGTTGAATTCCTTATTGAGCATGAGTGCCACTTCCATTGAACATGAAGTGTCACGAAGGACATCAAAACCACCTCTAATTAGCGCAAAAACACGAATCACAATGTGTAGCAAGTATTCGAATGGTGCACACACGTTGGATTTGTTCAACTGGCAATTAGTCATCTTCCCAAAGTATTTTGCCCTCAAGAAACATCCCCTTTGCACTTTCCACGGCAATTTTATTGGATCGGTCTCTGAATCATTCAGCCGTAAAACTCTTCTAAAATCCTCCTATGATACAAGTATGATCTTATCTTGGACTTTGTTGTGAATAACTATCTTCTCATCAATGAAATCCAGTCTTGCATTTGCCCAAAGTTCCCTCAGATGGTCTTTGTAAATCGTGTGTGACTGTGAAATGGTATATACAATCCTTGATCTATGAAGATAGTCAATGATGCCTCATAAAACCTCGTATTTGTCATCGACTTCACCAAGATAGGCACATTTGTTATACTTAGGTTCAAATCTTCATTCTGCCATTTCTACACATACAAAAACAAACAAATATTCATTAGATGGATATTCGGATTGAAATTTATTTTTGACATTTTGGTTTTCATTCGACATTTCGTGAGTCTGAATGAAACATAATAAGCCCGAATGAATGAAAATTATTTTCATTTGTGCCATTTTGAGTCAAATTTTCAATTTGATCATTTAAGCTGTTATAACCTCTGATTTTTGTTGCATTTGCTTCTAAAACCATCTATTAACACTTATTAACCATTGTCCTCAAAAGCATATTACCAATTGTTTTTAAGTTAACTTAGGGTTCGAATAACATCAAATCCTTCAATAACATGTTTAAACCCTAAGTTATGGATTCTTCTCCCCCTAAAACAAACGATAATGTTGTTTCAATGAAAAAATCATGTTCCAAATGTCCAGATATATCCAATTGAATGCTTAGGGTTTCGGTATAGAAAAACCTCAAATTTGAATGAATCCATGGTTAACAACGTCTGTAGATCCACCAATGTATACCTGGAAACACTAAGAACACAATATCAAAATATGAGAATCAAATTCGAAATGCTCCCCTTTAGATGATGGATATTAAGAACAGTAGGTTAGAATGAAAATATGGTGGGGTTCGAATGGGCAGGAAGGCTTATATAGTCATTTTGGTTCGTGCTTGTTGAAGCACGAATGAAAGTTAAAATTTTTCATTCGGACCAATTAAGGTATGATGGAAATGTTGTTGTAAAATATTTTCATTCCACCCATCGACATGTCGAACGGGTTTTGTGTTGCACTGATTTTTACCAAATCGCCCAATTCGTTGATCTTTTTTTTTTAGTTTGTGCAAAAATTCAACCTTCAAACATTCAAACCTTGTTGATTTTGATTCCAAAACTCAAATTGGCATGTCAAACTTTGGAAAATGATTGTCTTCCAACATCGGTTATCGAAAATAAGATAGAAATGTAAAATCTTTTGGATTTTCTGAAGTTTATTTTAAAACACACCAAATATCTTTTTGAGTTTTTCATAAAGTGAAGAAAATGAAATGAAATGCAGTAAGTAAATATGTACAAAACAAACTTTTTTGTGATTTTTCGGTAAGAGGATCATATCAGTTTACGAGAGATCTAATCACACCGTTGTTCTTTTTCTTTTAACTTTATAGACTGTGAGACTTGGCAATTGCTGATATTGTTGTCCACATAAGCTCACATGCAAACCGTTGTGAAGTGCTTTAAAATGATACGCTTAAGGTGTATTAATAACTAACCCGCCTATGGTTCCCACACACACGAAATACTCCCGTATCAAGGAGGTTGCACAAAGATTCATTGTCACACGTGAATATGCCGTAGTTATCTGTATATTACAAGGTATGAGGCATTGAGGTAATAGGTCAGCAAATCAATGCTACAGAGTAACATGTGCACTCTACCAGGTTGAGGCTTATATCAATCATGATTTTCATTATAGATATGAAATGATACGATGCATTAGATAATCTTTGATTATCATCGTACATTTTAAGTTCCTCATCTGGTAACTTGGGTTTCGGCATTTTCAGCTATTTTATGATACCCTGACTGAATCTAGATCCGTAAATCAATACGACATAAGATTAGTCAGGCTACCCTGGATAACAATCAACATAACGACCCCAAACCTCCGATTTTGGCAACCCTATCAAACGAAATTACACTACCAAGACCATATGCCCATGAGGTGTTCAGCCAGATAGCAAGTAGTTTGTTATGTCTGTATAACTAAGGCACACATTAGTAGGGCTACGAAGCCTACCAACACATCACACAAAGTCATCACATATCAACTTAGACATTTCAATTATTTAGCGTGTGATAGATCCTTACTGATATACTATCATTTCCTCTTTTTCTTTAGGAAAAATCATTTTGGGTTTTCTGATTTTTATGGCTTTTCAAAATTTTCAACGTTTTTGGTTTTTCTGAAAAGAAACTTCCCCTAAAATCAATAACATATTTTTGGATTTTTAATTTTTGAAAAGAGAAAATAAAGAAAAATGTGATAGACCGATGAGGATTTTATTTCTACTTCTCTTTTATACCATTAGCTTTTAACAAAAACTGAAAACGTGATTTGTCAAAAGCTTTTGTAAACAGATAAGCTATTTGGTAATCAGTATAGATCTTTACCATATCAATCAATTATTTGGCATAACAATCCCATATAAAATGATAACGGACGCGTATATGCTTAGCCTTACAATGATGAACGGTATCTTTAGTTAATGCAATGGCTGCTTCATTATCACAATGAATGGGAGTTTTAAGAAATTGCAAACCGTAGTCGCGCATTTGTTGTTGAATCCAAAGAACTTGTGAACAGCAACTCAAGGCCGCCACATATTCAGATTCACATGTTGATAATACAATTGACGTCTGCTTCTTGCATTGCCAGGTGTTAGCCTGCTCCCCAAAAATTGACATCCAACCATTGTGGATTTAAAGTCAATATCAAAACCACCATAATGTGCATCACTAAAAGCAATGAGGTCAAAGTTATCATCATTAGGATACCACATCCCGCATGATGGACAACCCTTCAGATAACGTAGGATTCGTTTGACTGCTACAAGGTGAGATTGTTTCAGCTTTGACTGGTATCTTGTGCAAAGACATGTAGCGAACATTATATTCGGTCGGGATGCAGTCAGATACATCAAAGATCCGACGATGGCTTTGTAAATCTAAGGGTCAATGAGTTCACCCTTAATATCAACTCCTATCCCGTGATTGGGTTGAATGGGAGTGGCCGTCGGTGTTGAATCCTCCTTTGGAATCGGCTCAAGACTTCGGCAACATATTTCATCTGGTGGATAAAAGCCCCCGACGGTGTTTGATCCACTTGCAATCCAAGAAAGAAATGCATTTCTCCCATTGAGCTCATCTCAAACTTTTCTTGCATTACGTGCTCAAATTCCCTGCATAGACTTTTGTTAGTCGAACCATATATAATATCCTCTACATAAATTTGTACCAAGAGCAAATCACCCTCTTTCTTTTTTGTAAACAAGATACAATCAACTTGTCCTCTTTTGAAACCTCAAGAAAGCAAGTATGTGCTGAGCTCTTCGTACCATTGACGAGGGGCTTGGTGTAAACCATACAACGCTTTGTTCAGTTTATAAACCTTACCCCGGTGGATAGGATCCTCAAAACCCGGTGGTTGCCCTACATATACTTCTTCCTTCACCACAGCATAGAGAAAATCACTTTTTACATCCGTGTGGTACACCTTGAATTTCATGTAAGATGTGTACGCTAGAAACATCAGAATAGCTTCCATACATGCGACTGGTGCATAGACTTCATTGTAATCAATTCCCTCAGTTTGACAAAAACCTTGTACTACCAATCGAACTTTGTTACATAAAATCACTCCACGGTCATCTTTCTTGCACTTGAACACCCATTTTGGTCCTATCTTCTTTCTTCCAGTTGGTAGATCGGTTAAAGTCCACACTCCAAGCTTATGCAATTGTTGAAATTCTTGTTGCATCGCGTCCACCCATGAATCGTCATTCAAAGCGTCTTTGTTTGATTTCAGCTCTACCTACGAAACATAACAAGCAAATGACCAATCATTTTGTTCACCTGATTTAGGATTTTTAGAGTAAAGGGCTAGGGCTCCAATGTTATCATTTGATGACATGCCTCTCAATTGACCACGTGTCATCACACTGCTACCAGGATCACCAATAACTTCTTCCAACAGATAATAAGCGTTGATCCGAGATTCCGGATGTGCTAGAACAGGAATCACCATCTGAACATTGACATTCTCAGCTGAATCCAGATCATTACCCGCATTTGAAGTAGAAGGTTCATTTATAAGTATAGACTGATTTGGGTTCACTAGAGGTGATACTGTATTCTGGTTCAAGACTGCTCCACTAGTAAGTTCTTCATCGTCTTCCGACTCCGAATAATCCAAAGTGTCAGAAACATCTTGAAAAACCTCTTCTTCTATTGAAGTAGTAGTAGGAGCATTGATATCATTAGAAGCTGCTGCACGAGGAGTTATGGTGATCGGACACACCAATGGGGAACTGACTGCGTTCTCACACTCATAATATAAACGTAAAACAGCTTCTTCAATCAAGCTTTCTAGATTGAATGACTCAAAATGTTCTTTGTAGTCAAACATCCAATCGGGACCGGTGCCAGGAGCATTCTGAGTATATCTTTGAGCATCAACATTCGACCATTCTTCAACACTCTTTGTTCTTTTGTTGAACATCGTTTGTTGGGAGTGGCGTATCCAACAAAATAATCTTCTGCTTTAGCTCCAAACTTTTCATTTGTCTGTAACATCGTACACGGCACTCTTAATGGCTCTAGAAATTCTAAGTTCGGCTTTCTGCGGTTGAGAAGTTCATAAGATGTCTTTCCAGACTTCTTCACCGTTAGCACTCGATTCAAAGTGTAACAAGCTGCATGAGTCGCTTCACTCCAGAAAATAACCGGAAGATTTGAATCAGCAAGCATTGTTCTAGCCGTTTTAATTAGGGTCCTGTTCTTTCTCTCTGCAACACCATTCTGCTGTGGAGTATAATGTGCACTATATTCATGATGAATACCTTTTTTCTAAACTAGTGCTTCCATCAAAGAATTTATAAACTCCGTCCCGTTGTCACTACGAATTCTTTTAATCTTTAAACCATAAATATTCTCCAAAAGGGTAAACAAAGTCTTCAGATTATCAAAAGTTTCACTCTTGTGTTGCATGCACATCACCCACGAAAATATTGAATAATCATCAGTAACCACAAGACAGTATAAGTTCCGGTTGATGCTTTTACGTTTCACAGGTCCAAAGAGGTCCATATGTAAACGTTCGAGCGGGACACTCACTGAATTTACTTTCTTGGGTTTGTGTGAGTGTTTGTGTTGTTTGCCCTTCTTACAAGATACACTCTTGTCATTTAGATGTGTAGATGCATTTTGTGCGACTAATGCTTTGGATTACAATTAACATATGTTTTTGTGTTCTGATGAATGGTCGAAGGAAAGATAAATGGGCGAATGAGAGATTATAAAGGTGCGAAGGAGAGCAAAAGGTGCGAAGGAGAGATAGGAGGTCGAAGGTAGAATAGATGTTAATGTATAGCTTGGTTCGACCATGATGAATAGGCGAACCTACACATTCGACCAAGCAATATGGGCGAATGTGCAGGCCTATAAATAGGTTAAGCTCATTTTGAATGTAAGTTTTGGTCATTTTTGTTTCCCTCCTGTTTGAGTCTCTCCTTAGGGTTTTGTGTAAACTTAATTCACGTCATATATTGATTGTAAAGCTTATTTTAACGTGTAATTGAGTGTTTTTATGAATGAAATGAAGCTTTTAAAGATGATTTCTGTGTTTTGTTAGTATTGTTATCATTTTGTGATTGATTCAGGGATTCCGCACCTGAATCAAACTTGTTTGATCACTATCTTTGTAGATTTGACGATCCTACGCGCATACAAGATGGAAATTCTTCACATTGACACCATCAACGAGACCGTTCTTCAGAAGATTGTTCATTTTCCTGAGATGAATATGCCCCATTCTCCGATGCCACATGATAGATTCCTTCTATGTTGCTTTCGACAAGAAACATGTAACTTGGCCCTTTGAAGTTGTTGCTTTTCCCATGTCAAGAATATACAAATTGTTTACTCTTGGAGCTTGCAACATTATCCACTATTTTAATATTTCGAAACCAGGCTTCATGATGTAACACGCTTTGTCATCAAAATGGACTGAGAACTTCTTGTCACAAATTTGAGAGACACTCAGAAGATTGTAATCTATCTGCTTCACGTACGAAATCTTCTCAAAACATACTATCCCATTGCTCACATTTCCTTACATTGTAATATAACCTCCTTTGTTACTGGCAAAGGCAACATAACCTCCATTGATGTTTTTAATGTTAAAAGGGAGTGTCATGTACCCCTTCATGTTCCCAGAAGCTCCATTGTCAACAATCCAAAGAGTGCAAATAAGGCCAGCTGGAACTCCCTGCACAAGCAAGTAAATGATTAGTTCTTTCGGGGGACCCAAGTCTTCATGGTCTTGGGTCGTCTAGTTTCATCATTCAATGGAACAGTTTTCTTTTCTTCAATACTTTTGTCAGAAACCTTCAATGATTCTTTTGAAGATGAGGTAGAACCACTAGAATATTTTGGTAACCAAGTTTGCTCGGGTGGTTTTAAAATTTGAATTTGTTTTGAATTATCAACTTTAACATTTTCAGTTTTCCTTGGAACGACCTTTTGTGGAGCATTCTTAGTAACCTTGTCTGATTTAACAGACGAAGGTCCAGCAACAGACTTAACAGATGGTTTAGGATAAACCTTCTGTTTGTCTTTCACTGAGTTCACCATAGCTTTCACTTGTGGCTTGGCGGTAGTTTGGGAAGTGCCTAAAAATTAGGACTCAAGCTTTCCAAAGAGCTGCACGGCAGTGTAAGTTAGGTAACACCACATTGTCAATCAGGAGAAGATCGGCTTACGAGCTAGCAGTCCGAAGACGCCTTTATGGGGAATCGTACACTTCCCATGTGTGTGACCCATAGAGTTGCCACAACGTCATCCCTTGTTCATTTCTTTTCTCATCCCCAACTCTGAAAGGACTGCTCCCCCTGTTCTCCTCACCGATGATTAAACTTAATACTACTTTCATTAATAAAATTGACTACCTATACGGAGGGTCCCCGAGATGTGCATGTTTGCTATCCCTACTATTTTTATCATTTCATTTTAAAACCAATTTCTTTTCAAAACCGTTTTTCTTTTAGAACCCCTGCTTTTTATTTTCTTTTTCAAACCCGATTAGTTAATGTGATGAAAGGTTGAGTAGGGGGAAGTGTGTTCTTTGGAATACGATACTCGGTATTTACCCTAAGAATCTATACTATACATGTCAGGTTCTCTGCCTATGTGTTGGTTTTAGTTTCTAAGTATTTATAGTTTACTTATAAATTTAAAACTTGTTTATAGTTTCAGTAAAACTTAGTCTTTTTCCCAAAACCAATGTTTTGAAATTAAGCACATCAATTTTTTAGCACCGGGAAAAACAATATCTTTTCTAATTACTAAAACTAGCCCTACCAGTTAGTTACAACCACACGTTGTCGTGGGACACGTTACCACTATATTGGCACCGGACCGGTACTAGTACTGATAGTACTGGTCCCGAAAGACGGAAAAAATGTTCACTTGTAATTGGTGCTGAACTTAATTGTTGCGGTATGTTACTAGTCTTTAAAGGTAAATCAACCAAAAATTTGGTACCATATAAATAGTGGTTTTATATACAACTTTCCGGTTGAGACACGCATATGGACCTAGTTTTTTATAGGTTTAGGACACTTGTAGGTTATAGCCTTTGGACTTGATATGCTATTCTCGCTTGTGACTGCACGTATATTGTTGAGGTGAGCTTCACGGTCCATCTTTACTATTTTATAAACCTTTGGGGGAAAATTACATTTCTTTATATTGCATTGTAACTTGGGAAATTCTGAAAAGTAATAAGATAGTACATGGGTAACGGTAAGCCACTTGAGGCAAAGAAGATTCTCGCAATTCACTGTAACGATTAGCTCATGAAATGAAACTGAAGAAATATATGTATAGTACTATAGGTGCTCGACGGGTCCACCCTCAATCGATAGCGTCAATTAGGTATTTTATATACTACGGGGTGCATTATATTCTGGACATAGTAGTTATACCGAGAAACAATGTTGCAGGGCATATGGGTAGGACTTGGTTGGGTTACGAACCCATGAGACGATGCCATTGACTTAGGGATAGCTTCCCTTTTATGTCATACTCATTTCTTATTTCTGTTACATGCAGGTTTTATATATGTGATGTGTGAAAGTAAAACCTAACTGTTAACTAAAACATTGCAATAGTTTAACTCCATCAATAAGAGGTCATATTTTCTAATTCCAATATCGAAATTCATACTTCAAATCTCATAAAAAAGAATTTACCGTTCTTGGAAATTCATTTTTATTTCTTATCCAATTGTTGATTTTGTATACTAACGAAATACTTTAATTTGAAAGTGATTCAACACGCTCCCAAAAGTTCGTCATAAATAAAGGTTATATTGCTAGTGATAAATAAAGCTTAGATGCGAATCCATGGTTCTATTTTGACAGCACAGACCAGAAAATTGTTCAAATACCGTCCAACCATTCGATTGCGGAAATCCGTCTTGATATGCTTCATTTTAGAAAACATTTTCAATGGGTGCAATTGCAACCGGTAAAACAATGTTAGCTTCAACAACCGATAAACCAAAGAAAAAGTAGTACTTTTTCCCGGTACCCATCATTACACGACAAAGATCACATATTCCAAGAAGGAGGTTGGCTGTCGGTTGTTGTTCTACTACAAAATGTAGGTTGAGGTGTTTCTCTTATTGAAGGAGAGGGCTATCAATGTGTTGCTCTTGTTGTTTTGTTGGTTCAAAATCAAAACAAAAACAAAAGGTCACATGCCTACTGTGCACAGACACAAGGCAATAAATTAGTGGCTTTGGAGTTTTTTTATTAAAAATTTGGGGCTTAGACTTATCTATTAAGTTAGCTTTTTAAATTTTAATAAATTAGTGGGTCTTTAATCTTCCATCTATGTTGGGTCGAATTTTTCTTTATTTTTCTTTTTTTTTTTTTAAAGAGGTGACCTAAGATAATCTATAGGATAACGTAAAAAACTTCAGGAATAACGTAATACATAAGATGTAAAAAATCACTACATAGTAAAATTCAAAACTTGAGAGGCAACAGGTACTACCTCTCACTATTAACTATGTCTTCAGTTCAAATGAGTTTTAAATGTGAATAATAATTATTACTTCTTTAAGATCTTATCAGAATGGAGGCAGGAGGCGACCAAGACAACTAACGAAGACAAGGCGACCATGACAACCAACGAAGAACGGCAAGAGAAATAAACAAGGAAGAGACAAAGTTCTACGTAACAAACATTCTAGAGAGATGTAGTGGATTGGATTTAGCGGAAAGAGTGGGAGACTTTGGGGTCATTGCGGGGATTTATATTGCAAGGAAACGGGACAAGTTCGGAAGAAGGTTCAGATTCGTTTCTTTCAAGAATGTTAAATACAAAGAGGAGATTCAGAGGAAAATGTTGAAGGTGAAAATAGCAGACAATTAGTTGAAGGCGAATATTGCTTTGTTTACCGATGGGGATACGAAACCAAGACAGGATATACCACAAAGAAAGGAGGGTGATGAACATGAGAAGACACAAGTGCCGAAGAGCGATCATGCAGGATCGACTATGAAGGATGACATTTCTTTCAAAGAGGCGTTGACGGGGCGTTAAATGTATAAGAGTGACAAGAAGATAGTGATGGTTCAGAATGAAACTGTCACGTTTCAAGACATACAAGGAAGACCGTTTCTTGCACGCGTGAAGGATTTTTGACAATTAAGACTTACTAAGGACACTTTGAAATATGTAATTGATAATGGGGGTAGAGTTCAATATGTTGGACGATTGATTGTTCTTATTACATGCTGTATGAAGGAGGAGAGTTTTCGGGTTTATGATTTGGTGAAAACGATGGGTGATGTGTTTGAAGCGGTGCAATGGTGGATGGGGCAATATTTACCGTATGAGAGGATAGTTTGGCTCAAGATACAAGGAGTCCCATTACATGTTCTATATAACAAGGTTATGGACGACATAGGAAGCCGGCTTGGGAAGATTTTTCAGCAAGCGCAGCATAATTCGGGTGATGGGAACTTGTCTTTTGTAGATGCATATTGTGTCTGTCACATTCGGATTACATCAAAGATTACAAGTTTTGGTAGATTCAAAGATTGGTTCGGGTAATGACACAACCACATTCGCATTCGGACTTGTCTAAGTGTTGAGAATTTTTACATCGTGGATAACATTTGGGGATGTCCGATGAACACCCGACTTGTTATGACACAACCATAACAAACACCAATGAATCCATGGGCTTTAGCAGCTGAAAGGGGAAAACCACAACCACAACCAATGAAAAATTACTGGGCTATGTCGGGACCAATTCAACCCGCTGTTAGACCTCCTACACAACTAATTCCTGATTAATGGGGTGTCGCAGCAGCTGCATCAGTGCAAAGTCAAACAACCAATGCCATAACCACTTTGGTGAATGACCTCTCAACTGGAAATGGGAATAGACCATCGAAGATGTTAGATATGATTGAATATCCATCATGGCAGAAACGATTTAGGATTCATCTTGAAGGATTAGATGGTGGTGAAGCATGGCAAATGATTCAAAAAGGATATGTGTAGCCAATGATTAAGAACTCCAACACACCGGTTGCACTTGATGATTTATCAGATGCAGAGAAAAAGAAGTATGCTGCAGAAAAGAAGGCTTATTCTCAGTTATCCCAAGGTTTAACAACTGATTTGCTTCATCAGTTTGGACCTTGTACTACACCAAAGCAACTTTGGGATGCCTTGAAGAGCAGGAATGACGAGAATGAAAAGACAAGGAAGCTCAGAACTGATGAGCTGAGAAAAGAGTTTGAGAATTTTAATTTTATGGGAAATGAGAGTTTCAAAGAACTCACTACTAAATTCTTCCACTTGTTGTCTGAATTGTCAAACTATGAGATTATTTACCCTATGCCTGAATGTGTTGAAAAGTTTGCAGATGCATTAGCTACTTATTGGAGTCAACATGTGGAGGTGCTGAGAGAGAAAGATTTATTTCCATTCTGGACGCTGAATTAGTTCATTCAGAAGCTTGAGAACAAAGAGATGGAAGAAACAAGAAAGGCGAAGAGAGCCTAAATTCCTCAAAATCCAGAGTTGTACTATGCTAGTTCACCTTCTTCGGCCGGTACGAGTGTTGGTGTGAGTTAGGCACCACAAACTGCTTTTGTTTCAAGTGTCAAACCAAACCATGCTGCTAGTTTTTATAGTGTATCTTCTAGACCATCAAACATAACTACCCAGCCTCCAATGCAAGCTGCAAGCTACTATGGTGCTCCATTAGTAAATGTAAGTCAGCAATCTACACCAAATGTTAGTCAAGCTCCATCAAGCTCGAGTTCCATCGTGTTAGAAACTTCTAACATGGATTATGTGACAGTTGAAGTAGCCCAAAAGCCTGTTGCTTTATTTTCTGCTATGGTTGCTTCATATAATGGACTCGTGGCAAGTCAAATTGGTAACAACAATTTGACTAATGAAGATTATTCACAAATTGACAAAGAAGAGATGGAATTGTTTGATATTCAGTGGGTGTTTGCTAGTGTTGTGAGGAGAGAAACTGAATTTATGGGGAGGACGGGAAGGACGGTCTTGCTACATCATCAAACACCACATACGGTTTCAACAAAGCAAAGGTGACATGTTTTAATTGTGGAATAATAGGTCACTTTGCTCGGGAATGCACCAATCCCAAGAAACAAGGAAACCGTAACCCTTTCAACTTAAACTACCAAAATCGACAAAACCAAAAAAACTACCAAAACCAAAACAACTATTAAAACTGACAAATTACCTCACAATATTCCAACCGAAGACAAACATCCACACCTAACCAAACTCAATCTACACCTAACCATGAAAGAACCATTGTTCCAATTACCACTCCAACAAAACAAAACCAAAACGAAAACCAAGCCTTGGTGATTCAGCAAGATGAGGGTTTTAATTGGAATGATATGCAACTTGGCGTTGAAGAGATTACTGGAGGAAACGGTGCATGTTTTGCACAAGAGGTTGTAATAGAGGAACCGGAGATAGTTGAAGAATTGGTGAAAGAGGAGGTTGTTGAGGAAGTTGTTACTGAGATGGTAGATGAACCGGTAGTTGAAGAGACCGTGTCTGAGACGGTTTTTGATTCGGTTAGTAATGTTTCTGATGTTCAAGAGTCTGACTATTCTGATTCGGAGAGCGGGACAGATTCTGAAACAAGTGTTAACTCACTTGATGATGAGGTGGAGCAACTTCTCGCAGAAGCCGACTTCCTAATCAGTAAGAAGTCGTGTATGGTTGATGATGCTTTTACTAAAGTGGATTACTCCAAATTCTTCTCGGGAAAGGAAGCTCATTTCGCTCTCATGGCCATGACAGAATCGACTAACCTGGTAAGTTCTAACTCACTTCCTAAATGCAATGATTGTGTTACTTTGCTTGGTAATTGTGATAGACTTGAAAATGAGATTTTAAGTTTGAGATATGATTTAGACAGTGCTAAAACCGCCATTGAAACTTTTCGTAAAAATGAGAAAATGTTAAACAAAACTTTGGAAAACTAAAAGAAAGATGTTTCAGAATTAACAAAGACCCTTTCAAATAAACAAATTGCTATAAACAATTACATCAAAAAAATTAAAGAAACTAAACTTGAAATGGCAAAGATTAAATGTTTTTCTGAAAAGGTAAATAAGAAACTTGAGAGTTATCTCAATGTGGCCTATGTTTTGGACCATATTGTAGAAGAACCAAGCAAGGAAAACATTCATTCTAGTGTCAATTACAAATCTGTTCCATCCCCAGTGTTATTTGGAAATCAAAACCTTGATGCTGTGACACTAGAGAGTTCAGATAAGTCAGATTCCGCATCAGAAAGCGAATCGAACACCTCTAGTGTGGGCGATCCGAATTCCGATGTGAGATCGATTCTGGGTATGAATGATGAGAATGCCGTTGTTGAATCTGATGATGATTCTGATTCTGAAGAAGTTGAACCTAAAAAGAATGATGATATTCCTCTAGAAAATCACATTGAGTGCGATTCGGCACCTAAGGTTCAACTTCCTCCCAAGGCTGAAAACAAGCCAACATCATCAGATAAGAAAGTTAATTAAAAAGAATCAGATGACAAACCGGTCAAAATATTTTATCGGATGCAAGGATCTGATCAAATATTTGTCTATTCTGAGTACCCAATACAGTTTATCAATTACTTAAAAATTTCCAAAATCTGGCAGGAAAGTACTATCTAGTTTCCCAAATCAGAAAGAACTAATGACTTTCCACCAGAGTTAATCAAACAACTGTATGGTCATGAAGCCAAGAAAGAAAAGGTTCTTGTTACTCAGTTTGTTTAACCTGTGAACGAAGTGAATGCTTTTGTTGAACCGGCTTACTCATTGGAGCCCGCTCCAGAGAGTTTAAGGCAAAAGTGTATTGGTGATCAATACCCGGTCAACTCATTCGATAAGTATCATGAGGTTCATCCTTTTGAGGAATATCGTACCTGTTTCAAATGTGGGGAGAGAGGGCATTTACTTGTTCACTACCCATATGTGAGATATAAGAGGCATGAGGTTGAATTTAGGCAAAACCAGAGGAATTCGAATGTTGGTTAAGCTCAAAGACAGTTTTATCCTCAACAAAGTTTTTATCATCAAAGACGAAACCAACCGATTGTCTATGACAATCGAAATCGAATTGCCATGGAGAAGAAGTTGAAGAGGCCTATGGTGAAATCGGTGAACAATCAGCAGAAGGTTTATCAAAAAACCGCCTACTAAATCATCCACTGGACCTTCATTTGTTAAATCAGATAAGGTAACTGTCTGTTAAATCAGATACGGTAACTAAGAATATTCCACCAAAGGTTGTTTCAAAGAAAACTGAGGAGGTTAAAGTAGAACCTCATACTCAAATCAGAATTTTGAAACAATTGGAAAAATCTTGGTCACCTAAGGGTTCTTCAGGTGGTTCCAGCTCAACTTCAAAAGAATCAGTGAAATCTGTTCCTAAAACAAATTTTTTGGAGAAACCGATTGATGAGAAAAAGGATTTTTTTTAATGTTCCTAATAAGAATGTTTCTTTGAATGTACCAAATGCTGATACTCAAAGACCCAAGACCACAAAGGCTTGGCTCCCTCGTAAAAACTAATCATTTGTTGCTTGGTGCAGGGAGTTCCAGTTGGCCCTGTTAGCAGTCTTTGGATTGTTGACAGTGGAGCTTCCGTGCACATGACTAGAGATATGACGCTCGTATTTGACATCAAGAATATTAATGGAGGTTATGTTACGTTTGCTGGAAACAAAGGAGGTTTTATTACGATGGAAAGGAGTGTGAGCGATGGGATTGTTAGTTTCGAGAAGATTTCATATGTGAAACAAATTGATTATAATATTCTGAGTGTGTCTTAGAGTTGTGATAAGAAGTTCTCTATGCATTTTGATGACAAATCGTGTTACATCCTTAAGCCTGGTTTTGAAATACCAAAAGATTGGATAATGTTGAAGGTTCTGAGAGTGAACAACTTGTATATTCTCGACATGAGCAAAGCCACTACAACACAGGGTCAAGTGACGTGTTTTCTATCGAAGGCTACTGAAAAAGAATCTATAATGTGGCATAGAAGAATGGGGCATATTCATTTGAGAAAGATGAATAACTTGGTAAAGAATGGGCTAGTGGAAGGAGTTAATGTGAAACATTTCCACTTGAATGATAAATGTGTTTCTTGTAAGAAAGGAAAACAGCACAAACATTCGCACAAACCCAAGAAAGTTAACTTTGTTAGTATTCCGCTTGAACGCTTACATATGGACCTCTTTGGACCTATGAAGCGCAAAAGCATCAACAGAGATTTATACTGTCTTGTGGTGATGGATGATTATTCAAGATTTTATGGGTTATGTGCATGCAACACAAGAGAAAAACGTTCAACAATTTGAATATTCTGTTTACTCGTTTTGAGAACATTTATGGATTGAAGATCAAGAGAATCCGAAGTGGCACACCCCGCTAAGGCGGAAACGTGAGATACGACTTCGAAAGATTTTCAAGCACAAAAGGTCACACGAGCATTAATTAAAACAAAGTAGGAACTTTCATTAAACAACCAAATCCGTTCAACATAAGTTAATTGTTTAATTCTAAAACCATTGTATATAAATGTCTAAAATTATTATGACAACACAACGGTCCAAAAGAAGGTATCCCACAAATGCTCGCACGCGACCCCTACAAGTTCCAGTGTCCATGCTAAATACCTGAAAAACATGCATGTAAATATATGGGTCAACATAAAGTTGGTGAGTTCATGGGTTTTCTATGTGGTGGACATGTAGTCCAAAACCGTCTAAATCATTGCCTAGCTAGGGCAATAATCAATATGTGATCTGACATGAGCCCATAATCAAACCATGACATATTGTGCCTCGCCCATTGTACACTAAAGACAATGAAATAATGTGAAATACAAGCACTCTTTTAATATCTGCCATCCGGTCAGAGCGACTGACCAAGAGTGGGGGTGTCAACCCAATAGATATATCCCGGTGTTTAATGGCTAAGTCCATAGCTAATGGTTACGGTGTGATGTATGACACGAGGGCTTAATGGATCCTAAACTGTATTGTCTCATGTTCACATAATAGCCATGTATTGTAACTGAAAACAGTATTCATGTTTTCCCCCCAGAAAAATGTAAAAACTATAAAAAGGGGCTGTGAATACTCACTTGATGTCTGGATGCTAAACTAAACTGAATCTGGCACTGTGTGTCTGGTCTAGGAGCCCTAAATGCAGTTAAAAGCAACTTAGGTCTATGTTTGGCTCTAATTACCATGCAATAGTTCACCCGACTGTAGTACCTATGGACTAGGGGCCTCTGTACCACTATCCATGGGTGTCACACACTGTATTTGTTAATAATTGTTCGTTTTGTTACCCTGGTGGCTATGTTTTATTCCTGTTTTTAGCAAAACATATGTGGCGAGTCACTAAATGTTACCGAGTGTTACTTATGTCTTAGTTAAGTGAGTTTAGGATGGCACATGGACATATCTTGTGACAGTTTTGTATAATAGTAACACATCCAAGTGTCTTACTATTGTTTATACGTGCATATCCTTATGTTTTTGAGAAAACGCACATGTTAAGATAGTTAACACATGTTTTATTATTCTTAACACATGTTCATAAATCAAACCATGTTGTATATTGTATGATTTGGGTAAAATATGTTCTTCTTGGGCCGGGTCTTGGCCTATCACACACGCACGCATACATATATGTATGTGTGTGTGTGCTTGCAATGTCCATATCCATGTGTTCCAAAGTTTATGCATCAATTTGAATATGTGTGTATACATAACTAGAACATTGAACCTTTATCATGAAAGCTTGAGTTGTAAAGTTAGTTAGTTTCAAGAATAGATGTTTTGTGGAGGTGTGCGAGTACATGTAGGCTTCGGGTGACCAATGTGCATAACTAAATAATCATGTAAACAAGACTATAGTTTGGGTATCATACCTCACGTATATAGTCGAGTAACACAAGAAAATAATTAGCTAAGTCCTCACAAGTAAGCTCCTAAATGCTAGCTAAAGACTTGGAACTCCCTAGTGATGGGATGGGGTAGTGTGGCCGAATGATGTTCCTTGGGCACTTGGGGGCTTCGGCCGAAGGTAACAAGAGAAGAAAAGAGAGGTTTTGAGTGTTAGTGAGTTTTTGAGAGGTTGTGGTTTGATCCAAGTATGTCCTAGTGCTCCTATTTATAGGCGAGTGGTGTGAGGATGTTTGTGGTTACATTGGTTCACAAACTAGGTAAGTCAATGTTATGCTTTCATGGAGTGTAGAAGTGGGTTGGATTGCTTAGGAAAGAAGTTGACTTTGAGCTTTGTAAGGTAGTGTTGGGACTTGGGGTGTTTCGACCGCATATAGTCATGGAGAAGGGTCATTGTATTTGTGGTAAGGTTGACATAATAATCCCTCTCATGTGTTCTATGTTGTTCTATCTTGGGTAAGGAGTTGACCTTGGCTCAATAGTGGTTTCTCTTGGGAATGCACTAGCCGAAATTTGGGGCATGTTTGTGATATATTTAGATGGTCAAAACTCATGGGAATTGTGGAGGTGAGTAGTTCATGCCTTGTTGGTGTTAAGCATGGATGGGTGTGTAACTAAATAGGCTTGTGACTAGAAAGGAAATAGACATGTGTGTGTATATATGTGAGTATGTATATGTGTGTGTATAGATAGTTTTGTCACTTCTCCACTCTATGTATGTATAGTGCCATGTATATGTATGTAAACATAGAGATATGAGTGTGTCTTATACTAGTTAGGTAGTGTCCAAAACAATGCACACTTTCTTTCCTTGGGAATAAGTGAGCCGCAAATTTCACTGGGAAAGAACAAGACATTTTAAGCAAGTCAACATGTGTAAGTGTTGTTCATTAAGGTGGACTAGATCCTCTTGAGGCCATGGTCTTGGACTTGATGGGATCTTGTTGTGCATGTGGGTATGTATGGCCGTAGGCATGCATGTATGTATGTTAGCGTATTTGTTTGACCCTCATGTTCATGTAAGTCTAGATGGATCAAGTTCAAGGTTACAAGTGGATATTTGTTTGTACACGTACTAGTTTACTACGTACATGTTAGTAACCTCTTTTTGTTTATGAACATTGTTCAATTTTGTCCTTGTCGGGTAACAAGGTTGGGAATCCTTGTTCAATTGCATGGATTCCTATAGTCTAGTAAGGCATATTTAACTAACTGAGGCCTTTGTACTAACTAATGTGTCTACTGTTAGACTGCAAGTCTTGGGATTGTCTCGTTGGAACCCTGGGTGATCTAATTTTAAAAGAATAGATGACATGGAATGCTATGCACAATATATTCACGTGTAGTTAGATGTACGGATATGACCTGTGATTTCGACGATGTCACATTCTCCCCCTGTTTGAGGAATTTCGTCCGCGAAATTTTCGGTGTTGGTCATCTGAACTAGTGATCTCCTAGAAGAGATGTGGGTACTTATATTTCATCTGATCTTCGCGTTCCCAAGTGTATTTGAGTCCGCGCTTGGAATTCCAATGTACCTTGACCAACTTGACTTGACTGCGATGAAGTTTCTGAACCTTCCAGTCGGTTATCTCTAGTGGTTCCTCAATGAAATGAAGTTGTTTGTCGATATGGATTTCCTCTGGAGGGATAACCAATGACTCATCAGCAAGGCACTTCTTGAGGTTCGAGATATGAAACTTGTCGTGAACGCCACTTAGTTATTGTGGTAACTTGAGTTTGTATGCAACCGGTCCAATTCGTGCAAGCATCTCGAATGGACCTATGTATCTAGGATTGAGTTTCTCGCGTTTTCCGAACCTGGGAACTCCTTTCCATGGAGATACTTTGAGCAAAACTCTGTCACCCACCTGAAACTCTAAAGGCTTGCGCCTCTGATCCGCGTAACTCTTCTGTCGGTCTCTGGCGGCTCTCAATCTGTCCGTGATCTGGAAGACTTTGTCAGTTGTCTCCTGAATGAGTTCAGTACCTGTCAGGTGCTTGTCTCCTACCTCAGCCCAACACACGGGCGATCGACACTTGCGTCCATACAACGCCTCGCAAGGAGCTGCTTTGATACTAGTATGGTAACTGTTATTGTAGGAAAATTCGACCAACGGTAGATGTGTATCCCAATTTTCCCCAAAGTCATTTACACACGCTCTAAGCATGTCCTCTACTGTCTGGATGGTTCTCTAACCTGGAACCAAGAGCTTCCTACAACGTCTGCCAAAACCTTGAAATGAAACGGCTATCTCGATCAGAGATTATGGAAGTAGGCTGCCATGTCTTGACACAATCTCATTGATATATAGCCTGGATAATTTCTCTGTTTTGTCTGTTTCCTTGATCGGCAGGAAATGCGCAGACTTTGTTAAACGGTCGACAATTACCCAGATCGTATCTTGACCACGAGATGTCTTTGGAAACTTGGTGATGAAATCCATCGAGATTTGCTCCCACTTCCAAACGGGAATCTCTGGCTGGTGAAGCATTCCTGACGGCTTCTGGTACTCTTCCTTGACCTTCGAACACGTTAAGCAACGTCTAACGTAGGTCGCAATACAACCCATGATGTTAGGCCACCAATAGAACTTCTTGAGGTCTTTATACATCTTATCTGCGCTGGGTTGTATCGAGTACTTGGACTTGTGCGCTTCTTCTAGAACCAGATCACGCAATTCTCCATACAATGGAGCCCATATTATGTTCGAGAAATATTTTGTTCCATCAGGTTTTGTTTCTAACAGATGAACCTGATTGTATAGAGCTTCTTGTCCAATGTTACTATCCTTAAGAGCTTCTTGCTGAGCTTGATGAATGCAAGCAGTGAAATCGTTATGAATAGTCATGCCTAGCGCATGAACACGCAACGTCTTGGCACGTTCCTTTTGGCTTAGCGCGTCTGCCACAACATTTACCTTCCGTGGATGGTACTTAATCTCCCAGTCATAATCATTGAGTAGCTCAACCCATCGTCTTTGACGCATGTTCAGATCCTTCTGGTCAAAGATATGTTGTAAGCTCTTATGGTCAGTAAAGACTGTGCACTTAGTCCCATAGAGGTAATGTCTCCAAATCTTGAGCGCGAACACTACTGCACCCAACTCTAAATAGTGGGTTGTGTAGTTTCGTTCATGCACTTTGAGTTGGCGAGAGGCATAGACTATAACCTTGTTCCTCTGCATTAAGACACAATCGAGACCTTGGTGAGATGCATCGCAGTAAACTACGAAGTCCTCTGTTCCCTCTGCCAGTGAGAGAATCGGTGCACTACACAACTTGAGCTTCAAGAGCTGAAAAGCGGATTCTTGCGGATCTCCCCATTCGAATTTCTTGTCTTTTTGGGTCAAGACTGTCAGGGACTGGGCTATCTTTGAAAAATTCTCGATAAATCGCCGATAGTAGCCAGCTAACCCTAGAAATTGTCGAACTTCTGTTAGGGTACTGGGTCTGGGCCAGTCTTTGATCGACTCTACTTTGGTTGGATCAACATGTATACCCTCTCGTTCACCACGTTACCGACGAAATGAACTTCTTGAATCCAAAACTCGCATTTGGACAGCTTGGCATATAGTTTTTTCTGCTTGAGTAGATTCAGAATCACTCTCAAATGTTGCTCATGTTCTTCTCGAGTTCGCGAGTAAATCAGAATGTCGTCAATGAATACGATCACGAACTTGTCGAGGTAAGGCTTGCACACCTTGTTCATTAAATCCATGAACACTGCTGGTTCATTGGTCAAACCGAATGGCATAACCAAAAACTCGAAATGGCCATACCGCGTCCTGAAAGCAATCTTGGGTTTGTCCTCTTCGTGAATTCATAACTAGTGATAGCCTGATCTCAGATCAATATTCGAGTAGAAACTGGAGCCTTGCAGCTGATTAAACAGATCATCTATGTGGGGAAGAGGGTAACGATTCTTCACCGTAAGCTTGTTCAACTCTCTGTAGTCGATGCACATGCGAAACGATCCATCCTTTTTCTTGACAAAAAGAACTGGAGCTTCCCATGGTGACGAACTCGGTCGAATGAATCCTTTGTCGAGCAACACTTGCAGTTGGTCAGACAACTCTTGCATCTCAGACGGAAATAAACGGTTAGGCGAACGTGCTATGGGAGCAACTCTGGGAATGAGATCAATACGGAATTCGACTTGCCCCGGGGGTGGCAATCCTGGCAGATCTTCAGGAAAGACTTCTGGGAAATCTCTCACAATAGGGATGTCTTCGATCTTGCTCCCCTTTGGCTTCTCCTCACGCACAAGTGCTAGGAAAGCAGAATGTCCTTTTCGTAAGCACTTATGTGCCTTCATGCTAGCCACCAATCGCAGTGGGGTTTTCCTACGCTCCCCCTGTATGGATAAGACCTCTCCACTGGGCAACGGGATTTGAACCACCTTTGTGAAACAGATGACTTCTGCATGGTTCTTCGACAACCAGTCTATGCCAACGATGATGTCGAAACTTCCCAATTCGATCGGCAGAAGATCGATGCTAAACTCATGCCCTCCTAACTTTAACGCACAATTCCTAACTACTTCCTCAGACCTAATTGTCTTACCATTGGCCAACTCTATGTAGAAATATTCATGTAACTTATGTGACTCTAATCCGAGGGTCCGTTTAAAGTCAGTTGACACGAAACTTAGATCGGCACCGGTATCAAATAGTACAGAAGCAGTATGGTTGTTTACGAGGAACGTACCCTTGACTACGTTAGGATCCTCGCGTGCGTCATCAGTTCCCATGACAAATTTCCTGCCACGAGCTTGGCCTTTCAACTTGGGGAAGTCCCTCTTGAAATGATCAGTAGATCCACACTCGAAGCATCCTGGCTTGCCGTCAGTGTTCGCAACTGCCTTGTCCCAAAACTACACTGTGGGATGTCCCATCTGCTTGCACTTCTCACACATGATGTTGTCGCATGTCCCCACATGGTGATACTTGCACTTGTTGCAGAGTTGTGGGGCCCGTTGAACGGCTTGTGAGTCTTAGTAGTGACGGCAACAAATGCTTTGACGGTTTCGGGCTTCTTGCTGGGATTACCCTCTGCACCTCTTCCTTTCTTGAAGTGAGATCACTTACACTTGTTACCAGAGCCTTCACCCTTATCGGATTCCTTTTGGGTAAGGGATCTCATGTGTACCACATCGTCGGTAAGACTATGATCAAGGGTGACTGCATGCTGGATGGAAGTTGGAGCAGCGGTGGTAACCATGCTACGGATCTTAGGAGAAAGTCCCCAGATGTACCTCTCTATCCGTTTATACTCAGGGGTAACCATGTGTGGAACTAGACGAGAAAGCTCAAGGAATCGGGTGGTGTAGGCAGAGATATCTGCACCACTCATGGTCAAATTCCAGAACTCAGTCGCCAACTTCTGCAGTTCACTTCGTGGGCAATACTTGTCCATCAGCATCAACTTCAACTCAGTCCATGAGAGGTTATAGGCAGCTTCGCGACCCAAGGTCTGCACTTGTAGGTTCCACCATGTCAGGGCCTCGTCTTGGAAGGTACAGGTGACATACTTGATCTTCTGGTCCTCTGAACAACCACTAATGTCGAGCACAGACTCCGTTTTCTCAATCCATCGGACAATACCAATTGCTCCTTCTGACCCACGAAAATTCCAAGGCTTACATGCCATGAAAGTCTTGTAGGAACACCCACATATGGGGTTTTCTGCTTCTGTAGCATCATAAAGATTGGTTTGTCAACGAGAGGATTGGCATAGAGAAACGATCGAGAAAAAGGGAAAGAATAGACAAAAGCTTTACCATTCTCAGGGTCCTGGTTCTACGTCGGCCTGCAGTGCCCGAACTGCCACTAGAATCAGCGCGGTTCGCCTCATGTTGCGCAATAGCCTCTGCGATTGCCCTGGCTAAATCCGCTTAGGTGGTCGGAAAAGCTTCTTCCTAGGAAGACGAACGAGTAGTCCTCTTAGGAGGCATGTTTCTTCTAATGCATACGATTAAAAGAAATGAGACACATATTACTGCAAAATATTGTCACACATGTACCAAGCAACAAACTAACCAATCATCACACCAATAAGTACAAAGATACGACACAACACAACAACCGAATAGGAAACTAAACTACCAAATTCTAATTAATAGTTAATCGTAGCAATTTAGTTTCATACATAATCAAAACAACAATACAAGAGTAACATAATAAGTTAACTACTACTACAAAGTCAACTACAACACATAATGTCCTAAGGAGACGGGGGTGGGAAAGCAGCGGACAAAACTGCAACGACGGCTGTCATCCTGGCCTCGAGGTCATCAACTCTTGCCTCTAACTGGGCAACACGCTCCTCGGCCGCAGCGTGTCCCTGATACGCCTCGTGTACGTGAGTACCCAACTCTGCCAATCGATATAGGAGAGGATCCCGGGTATTACCCGTCAGATAGAGATCATCCTCAATGTCCCGAACTCTCCCTCGCGGAACCCCAATCTCAGTGTCGTGACGTCCAACCAAGTCCCGCACAGAGTTGAGGGCGTGATGCACAGGAGCTGGCCCAAAGCCTGTGGGTAACGGAGTGTCAGAGGGAGGCTGAGATGGACCACTGGTCTCAAAAGTGAGGGAGCTTGGTCATCAGTGTCCTCATCGGAGTAGGCCAAGAATCGATCCATGGTCGGTAGGTAAATCCTCTTCCGAGCCTGAGATCGTCGGAGGAGTTTCCTTCTGGGTGGCTCGGGGTCTTCTAGAGCTGGAGGCTGGGGATCGGCGGGTGCCGGAGGCTCAGGGTCAACAGGGGTAGGAGCCTCGGCTAGAGCGATAGGAGGGAGTACCCATTTCCTAGGGGTATACATCAAACGAGTCCCGCCTGGACGTAGACGATAAGGTCAAAAAGACAGCTCTCGGGGCTCTGGCGGTGGTAAGGGTGCATCCTCCTCTTGTGCCTCGCCAGCAGGCACATCCTCCTCGTCGTCAGAGACGTCGTGATCGACCTGCATATGGTTTTCCTCGGTGTTGAAGTCACTAGAATCGAGCTCGTAGCCCTGCTGAAGGCCGTCGGCTGGAGGGCCGCCTGGTACAATCTCCTCCTCAGAATCCGAGAGAATGTTGGGAGCGTCTTGGTGTGCCATGATCCTGGAAATCAATGAACACACGTGCGTGTCAGTATAGTGTGGTGTACTTAATGTAACTACTAACGTGCAAGTACATAAATGGCATGGCAAAGCATACAACTAGCATGGCAAAGTGCATAATTGGCATGGCAAAGTGCATAACTGGCATGGCAAAACACATAACTGGCATGGCAAAATACATAACTGGCATGGAACTTGCGTAGTGCATAGGGATAAGCATTGTGTTTCTTTCTTTGGAAAACATTTCGAAATCAATTTTTGTTTAGATTATAGTTTGACTCGAAAGAATCTTAGTTTGCTATAACCTCGTGTTCTGATACCAATCTGTCATACCCCGCCAAGGCGGAAACGCGAGGTGCGACTTCGAAAGAATTCCAAGCAAAAAAGGTCACACGAGCATTAATTAAAACAAAGAAGGAACTTTCATTAAACAACCAAATCCATTCATCATAATTTAATTGATTAATTCTAAAACCATTGTATATAAATGTCTAAAATTATTATGACAACACAACGGTCCAAAAGAAGGTATCCCACAAATGCTCGCACGCGACCCCTGCAAGTTCTAGTGTCCATGCTTAATTCCTGAAAAACATGCATGTAAAATATATGGGTCAACATAAAGTTGGTGAGTTCACGGGTTTTCTATGTGGCGGACATGTAATCCAAAACCGACTAAATCATTGCCTAGCTATGGCAATAATCAATATGTGATTTGACATTAGCCCATAACCAAACCTTGACATGTTGCGCCTCGCCCATTGTACACTAAAGACAATGAAATAATGTGAAATCCAAGCACTCTTTTGATATCTGTCATCCGGTCAGAGCGACTGACCAAGAGTGGGGGTGTCAACATTAATAGATCTAAACCGGTGTTTCATGGCTAAGTCCATAGCTAATGGTTAGGGTCTGATGTATGACACGAGGGCTTAATGGATCCTGAACTGTACTGTCTCATGTTTACATAATAGCCAAGTATTGTAACTGAAAACTGTACGCATGTTTTTCCCCGGAAAAATGTAAAAACTGTAAAAAGGGGTCGTGAATACTCACTTGATGTCTAGATGCTAAACTGGGCTGAATCTGGCACTGTGTGTCTGGTCTAGGAGCCCTAAATGCAGTTAAAAGCAACTTAGGTCTATGTTTGGCTCTAACTACCAAGCAGCTGTTCACCCGACTGTAGCACCTATGGACTAGGGGCCTCTGTACCACTATCCATGGGTGTCACACACTGTATATGTTAATAATTGTTCATTTTGTTACCCTGGTGGCTATGTTTTATTCCTGTTTTTGGCAAAACATATGTGGTGACTCACTAAATGTTACCGACTGTTACTTATGTCTCAGTTAAGTGAGTTTAGGATGGCACATGGACATATCTTGTGACAGTTTTGTATAAAAGTAACACATCCAAGTGTCTTGCTATTGTTTATACGTGCATATCCTTATGTTTTTGAGAAAACGCACATGTTAAGTTAGTTAACACAAGTTTTATGATTCTTAACACATGTTCATAAATCAAACCATGTTGTATATTGTATGATTTGGGTAAAACATGTTGTTCTTAGGTCGGGTCTTGGCCTCTCACACACGCACGCCTACATATATGTATGGGTGTGTACTTGCAATGTCCATATCCATGTGTTCCAAAGTGTATGCATCAATGTGAATATGCATGTATACATAACTAGAACATTGAACCTTTATCATGAAAGCTTGAGTTGTAAAGCTAGTTAGTTTCAAGAATGGATGTTTTGTGGAGGTGTGCGAGTACATGTAGGCTTCGGTTGACCAATGTGCATAACTAAATAATCATGTAAACAACACTATAGTTCGGGTATCATACCTCACGTATATAGCCGAGTAACACAAGAAAATAATAAGCTAACTCCTCACAAGTAAGCTCCTAAATGCTAGCTAAACACTTGCAACTCTCTAGTGATGGTATAGTGTGGCTGAATGATGTTCCTTGGGCACTTGAGGGCTTCGGCCGAAGGTAACAAGAGAAGAAAAGAGAGGTTTTGAGTGTTAGTGAGTTCTTGAGAGGTTGTGGTGTGATCCAAGTGCGTCCTAGTTCTCCTATTTATAGGCAAGTGGTGTGAGGATGTGTGTGGTTTCATTGGTTCACAAACTAGGTAAGTCAATGTTATGCTTTCATGGAGTGTAGAAGTGGGTTGGATTGTTTGGGAAAGAAGTTGACTTTGAGCTTTGTAAGGTAGTGTTGGGACTTGGGGTGTTTCGGCCACATATAGTCATGGGGAAGGGGCATTGTATTTGTGGTAAGGTTGACATAATAATCCCTATCATGTGTTTTATGTTTTGCTATCTTGGGTAAGGAGTTGACCTTGGCTCAATAGTGGTTTATCTTGGGAATGCACTAGCCAAAATTTGGGGCATGTTTGTTATATATTTGGATGGTCAAAACTCATGGGAATTGTGGAGGTGAATAGTTCATGCCTTGTTGGTGTTAAGCATGGATTGGTGTGTAACTAAATAGGCTTGTGACTAGAAAGGAAATAGACATGTGTGTATATATGCGAGTATGTATAGGTGTGTGTATAGATAGTTTTGTCACTTCTCCACTCTATGTATGTATAGTGTCGTGTATATGTATGTATGTATAGAGATGTGAGTGTGTCTTATGCCAGTTAGGTAGTGTCCAAAACAATGCACACTTTCTTTCCTTGGGAATAAGTGAGCCACAAATTTCATTGGGAAAGAACAAGACATTTTAAGTAAGTCAACATGTGTATGTGTTGTTCACTAAGGTGGACTAGATCCTCTTAAGGCAATAGTCTTGGACTTGATGGGATCTTGTTGTGCATGTAGGTATGTATGGCTGTAGGCATGCATGTATGTATGTTAGCGTATTTGTTTGATCCTCGTGTTCATGTAAGTCTAGATTTATCAAGTTCAAGGTTACAAGTGGATAATTGTTTGTACACGTACTAGTTTACTACGTACATGTTAGTAACCTCTTTTTGTTTATGAACATTGTTTGATTTTGTCCTTGTCGGGTAACAAGTTGGGAATTCTTGTTCAATTGCATGGATTTCCTATAGTCTAGTAATGCATATTTAACTAACTCAGGCCTTTGTACTAACTAATGTGTCTACTGTTAGACTGCAAGTCTCGGGATTGTCTCGTTGGAACCCTGTATGATCCAATTTTGACATAATAGATGACATGGAATGCTATAAACAATGTATTCACGTGTAGTTAGATGTACGGATATGACATGTGATTTCGACGGGTGTCACACGAAGTGACAATGGGACGGAGTTTAAGAATTTGATGATGGATGCATTGTGTGAAGAGAAAGAAATTCATCATGAATACAGTGCACCATATACTCCACAACATAATGGTGCTGCAGAAAGGAAAAACAGGACTCTAATTAAAGCGGCTAAAACAATGCTTGCAGAATCTAATCTTCTGGTTATTTTTTGGAATGAAGCTATTCATGCAACTTGTTATACACTGAATCGTGTGTTGACTGTGAAGACTTTTGGAAAGACATATTACGAGCTACTCAACAGATGCAAGCCGAACTTGGAGTTTCTAGAACCATTCGGGGCGCCGAGTACGATGCTTAATCCGACAGAGAAGGTTGGAGCTAAAGCTGAAGAAGGTTATTTTGTTGGCTACGCGACACCAAATAAACGCGTTTTCAACAAAAGACTAGAAATGTTGAAGAGTGTGCAAACGTGGATGTTCAGCATTGAACTCAAAATGCTCCCGGATTTGGACCTGATTGGATGTTTGACTACAAAGAACTCTTTGAGTCATTCAATCTAGAAAGCTTGGTTGAAGAAGCTGTTTTACGACTTTATTACAAGTGTGAGAACGCAGTCACTTCACCGTTAGTGCGTCCGATCACCGTAACTCCTCCGGAAGCAGTTTCTGATGATACCAATGCTCCTATGATTAATTCAACTGAAGAGGAAGTATTTCAAGATGTTTCTGATACGTTTGATTCTTCTGAGTCGAAAGACGATGATGAAGTTACTAGTGACGCAGTCTTGAATGAGCCTACAGTATCACTTCTAGTGAATCCGAATCCGTCTGTATCAACATATATTCCTTCTACATCAAATGCGGGTAATTATCTGGATACAGCAGAGAATTTGAGTGTTCAACTCGTGATTCCTGTTCCAGCACATCCGGAATCTCGGATTCACATGGTTGATCCATTAGAACAAGTCATTTGTGATCTTGGTAGCAGTGTGATGACACATAGATAGTTGAGGCGTGCATCATCGAACGAGAACATTAGAGCCCTGGCCCCGAAATAGATGTTTATCCTACTGATGACAGTGTCTGTAATCGTTTCTGGTGTAATACGAATATATGTTGACGTGATTATCATATATTTCTGTTTTGTCTCCGATCTCCGTCTAAAACCGAGCTGTAGTAGTTTAATCGATCCATGGAAACGATCCTAAACCGTTTCACAAGTAGTATCAGAGCCCTTGCCCTATACTCTAAAATTTAAAAATCAGGTGAACAAAATGATTGATCGTTTGCTTGTTATGTTTCGCAGGTTGAGCTTAGGACTTACAAGGAAGCATTGAACGACGAATCATGGGTGGATGCGATGCAACAAGAACTTCAACAATTTCAGAAGTTAGGAGTATGGACTTTGCCTGATCTACCAGCAAATAGGAAGAAGATTGGTACAAAATGGGTTTTCAAATGCAAGAAAGACGACAGATGAGTGATCGTAAGGAACAA
This sequence comes from Ambrosia trifida, assembly GCA_028751855.1. NCBI lineage: Eukaryota > Viridiplantae > Streptophyta > Magnoliopsida > Asterales > Asteraceae > Ambrosia > Ambrosia trifida. The sequence continues at coordinate 63,960,944 of CM054126.1, read as the reverse complement.
AGCTCGATTGGTCGTGCAAGGTTTTCGGCAAACTGATGGAATCAACTATAGCGAAGTCTATGCACCAGTCGCCCATATAGAAGCAATCTGAATGTTTCTTGCGTACGGATCTTACATGAAGTTTAAGGTGTATTAGACGGATGTTAAAAGTGCTTTTCTTTACCGTTTGGTCAAGGAAGAAGTATATGTAGGGCAACCATCGGGTTTTGAGGATCCTATCCACCAGGATAAGGTCTACAAACTGAACAAGGCGTTGTACTGTGTCACACCCTTAAATTTCCACTACGGGGTTTATACCGCGAGGCGAATGACATATCAGGATCCCATATCCATAAGTCATAAGAACGACTCTAAATGCCCAAACCATTTCGTTCGTTTTCAAATATCAAGTTTATCGTTTACCAAAAAAGTTTAGTGAAGTTGCGGAAGCGTAAACCAAACATAGATATTTTAAAACCATGCGCAAAACAACGCGCCCAAGATAAAACCATATGAAAGAAAACGTAAAAGCATAAATTGAAGTTTGGATGTATGCCTAGACCCAAATGCAGTGAAGTGTGTATTGCTTTCTAATCGTGGCACCGGAAGCTAACTACCTGCAAAAGCATGTATATCGTGTGTCAACATAAAGATGGTGAGTTCACAATGTAAAGAAGGTGAGTAAGTAAACGAGCGGTTTCCAAAACCACGTAACCAAGTAAATGCGTAGGTCAACAAGACCACGTAACAACAAGTAAATGCGTAGGCCTCCAAGACCACGTAACAACAAGTGAATGCGTAGGCCTCCAAGACCACGTAACAACTAATTCACATGCCAGTGGTAGCTAACCCACTCATTGTAACTAAATAGCTAATTAGTGGGAACATACAGTGTGTTAACTTGTTATGTTGCCTTAGTACTAGTGTCTATCAACACTAGTCAGCTCCTCAAGAGCGTGGTCAAAAGTTCATGCTCGTGCTCCTAGCACCGCAAGCATGAGGTTGCTGCACAACCTAATAGCGCTATCAACTAATACCCCATTCGCCTCCGGCGATTAACCCAATAATATAATAAGGACTTTAGAGTGATAGAGTGTGTTTAGTTCACAAAGGACATAAAACATGAATTAGTAAAAGCATATTCACCCCGTGAACCATTGCACCACAAAACCCGGGATGTGTAAAAGTAGTCCCAAACCGGACTAGAAAATGCGATCCACACAAGGAATCTAAAACGCGACCCTCACAAGGAGTCAAAACCCGACCCACACAAGGAGTCAAAGCATCTCAAAACCCGAGATGTAAAAGTAAGTAAGTTGTCTTCTCGAGACGCATGCTTTTGAGAAAAGAGTAGTGAAACTCACCTTAGGATGCAAGCAAATAATCCAAACTTCACAAATAGGATATGCTACCGACTCCCTATTACATGTGTCACTAAGTGAGTATATGTGTACAATCAATACACCATATAACCCGTTTGTCCAAGACGTTTAAAAGTTCAAAACCGTGTAAGTGACACCTAATGATTCTAAATGCACAAGTAGACCATACGGACCCGTTGGTGAACAAAATGATTAACATCAGTTATGCACTTCATATACACCACATATAAGTTCTCATACAAGTTCATGTTAAATACAAGTCATACAAGACTCCAAATAGCCACATAAGTGTACATTACATAATCTGCGTTTTTAGGACAGATTATGCGCTGTGAAAACCAATTTATTAAAAATACTTATCCAATGAATTTTTCTCCCAAACTTATACTGAATATTCCAGGGAGTCTATTGGACAAGTCCATTTTTTTATTTCATGACAAAACCATACACAAAAATTATGAAAAATCACAAAATACAACTATGTCTAGAAAATCCTCACAACAGATTAGATTAGTAGAAAAATTCTCAAAAATTGTGTATTCATCCAAACGGGATGAATCAACGTGGAAAAGTCAATTTTCATCAATTACGACCTACTTTCCAAATTTCATAATCTAACTCTTTGTAAAACTCAAGTTATGATCGTTTAAAGTTGACCCACTTTACTAATCCGAAAATCTGATATGACCTTTAATCAATGAAAATTCCAAAAACCTATCAAACGACGTCCAAAACAGATGATTTTACCCATTAATAAATGCTAATACCATGTACAATGTATTCATTCAAAGGAATCATCAAAACAAACATTTTAACATCACATTATAGCCTCTGCAAGTCGATCTAATCATTCTGTCCAGATTCTAAACATGCATAAACCCTAGTTATAATCAATCATATACGCATATAATCGATCAATAATACTTAACAAACCTCATATAACACTGATAACACATAACCTGATCAAGATCTAGCAAGATACATGTTAATCATCATCAATCATAAACCCTAGAAGTCTAAAACATCAAGAACATGCAATCTCATGCAATACATACAATAATCATCTCCTAACACCATGTTTATCCCCATTAATCTTTACGAACAACAAGTTTTAATCTTTAGAAAAGTGTTTCAGATCTGGACAAACTTGGTTATGATGTATTAAAATACATTAAGGATAATTAAAACATATATGAATGAGTATTATACCGAAAGCACTTCGAATCCACCAATCGATTGCTCTCCAAGCTTCCCGAATGGTGTTCATGAGCCTTAGTAGGTGTTTGGGGTTAATATTTTCATAATTAGGCAGTAGGGGGCAATTAGGGTTAGGGTTATGAGATACTTGGGGCCTAAGATTTCTTAAATAGAGGTATTAAGTTGGTTTTAACACACCAGGTGCCTGTGAGCGGCCGCTTGGTCTGAGTGAGCGGCCACTCACTCAGCCTCGGCTCGCTCTGGGTGCTCTGGTCCAGTGTATTGCGTGTTTTCTTCGACGTTTTTGCTATTTTTGACCATATCAAGTTTAACCCCATGTGTTAAGACCCCAACCATCCTAACGGTTCATCCATTACGGTTTTTAATAACGCATTAGGTTTAAGTTCACGTAATCACATACAGTTTGCACATAGTTTTACAGAAACACGTAATTACAATCAATCTCAATCAATTAATTCACAATTATCTAATTTCACAATTCACCAAAATCCGGGGTTCACTACTCATGTATACGTAGTCCGGTAATTCCCCGAATTACCATTTCATGCGGTTATTTAACCTATAAGTGTGCAACGAGTGACTCTCCTAACTAACCCTAGTTAGGTAGAATGCCAAGAATGTAAGTACAAGTTGACTAGAGTCTAGTTAAAGTAAGAACTTGAAATTGCGGGGTATCACATACTGTTTGCATCAAGCCCCTCGACAGTGGTACGAAGAGCTTAACACATACTTACTTTCAAGAGGTTTCAAGCGAGGACAAGTTGACTGTACCCTGTTCACGAAAAGAACAGTGGGTGATTTGCTTCTGGTATAGATATATGTTGATGATATTGTATTTGGTTCAATTAAAGAAAGCTTGTGCAGGGAATTTGATAAGGTCATGCAGGAAAAGCTTGAGATGAGCTCTATGGGATAAATGCATTTCTTTCTTGGATTGCAAGTGGACCAATTGCCGTCGTGGATCTTTATCCACCAGACGAAGTATGTTTCCAAAGTCTTGAGCCGATTCCAGATGGAGGATTCTACGCCGATTGCCACTCCCATACAACCTAATCATGGGATTTGAGTTGATGCTAAGGGGGAGCTTATTGACCCCTACACGTATCGAGCCATCGTTGGATCATTGATGTATCTGACCGCTTCCTGCCCAGATATAATGTTTGCTACTTGTCTTTGTGCTTGATTTCAATCGAATCCGAAACAAAGTCACCTCACTGCAGTTAAACGAATCCTACGTTATCTGAAGGGTTGTCCATCACGAGGTTTATGGTATCCTAATGATGATAACTTTGACCTCATTGCTTTTAGTGATGCAGATTTCGGAGGCTGTGATATTCACGCTAAATCCACAACGACTGGATGTCAATTTCCGGGGGGGTGGCAGGCTAATTACTTGGAAATGCAAGAAACATTCGTCACTGCACTCTCAACGTGTGAATCTGAATATATGGCGGCCTCGAGTTGCTGTTACAAGTGCTTTATATTCAACAACAAATGCGCGACTACGCTTTGCAATTTCTTAAAACCTCCATTCTTTGTGATAATGAAGCAGCCATTGCACTCACAAAAGACACCGTTCATCATTCAAAGGCTAAGTATATTTGCATCCGTTATCACTTTATACAGGATTGTTGTGCCAAAGGTTTAATTTATATGGTTAAAATCCACACTGACTATCAAAGAGCCGATCTATTTACCAAAGCTTTTGACAAATAACGATTTAAATTTTTACTAAAAGCAATAGGTATTAAAGAAAAGCAAGATTAGACTCCTTGTCGGTTTATCAAATTTTCTTTTGTTTTTCCCTTTTCAAAAATTAAAACTCCAAAAATATGTTTTTAATTTTAGGGGGGGGGGGGGGGGGGGGTTCTTTCAGAAAAACCAAAAACATTGGAAATTTTTGAAAAGCCATAAAAAGCAGAAAAAACCAAAATGATTTTTCTTCGAGCAAAATAGGAAATGATAGTACATCAGTGAGGATATTTCACATACTAAAGAACTGAAAAGTAAAAAATTTGACATGTGATGACTTTGTGTGATGTGTTGGTAGGCTTCGTAGACCTATTAATGTGTGCCTTAGTGATACAAACATAACGTACTACTTGCTATGTGGCTGAACACCTCATGGGTATATGGTCTTGGTACCGCAATTTCGTTTGATAGGGTTGCCAAAATCGGAGGTTTCGGGTCGCTATGTTGATTGTTATCCAGGGATGGCCTGACTGATCTTTTGTCGTATTGATTTACGGACCTAGATTCAGTCAGGGTATCTTCAAAGAGCTTAAATGCTGAAACGCAAGTTACCGAATGAGGAACTTAAAATGTATAACGATGATCAAAGATTACCTAATTCATCGTATCATATCTATGATGAAAATCATGATTGATATAAGCCTCACCGTTGTAGAGAGCACATGTTACTTTGTAGCATTGATTTGCTAACATGTTACCTCTGTTGCTCATACCTTGTAATATACGGATAACTATGGCATATTCACGCATGACAATAAATCTTTGTGCAACTTCCTTGATACGGGAGTATGTCGTGTGTGTGGGAACCATAGGCAAGTTAGTTATTAACACACCTTAAGCGTATCATTTTAAAGCACTTCATAACGGTTTGCATGTGAGCTTATGTGGACAACAATATCAGCAATTGCCAAGTCTCACAGTCTATAAAGTTAAAAGAAAAAGAACAACGGTGTGATTAGATCTCTCGTAAACTGATATGATCATCATACCGGAAAATCACAAAAAGTTTATTGCTTTCTGTTTAATTTTCTTCATATATGCAAAACTCCAAAAGATTTTGGTGTGTTTTAACATAAACTTCAGAAAATCCAAAAGATTTTACATTTCTGCATTATTTTCGTTAACCGATGTTGGTAGACGGCCATTTTCTGGAAGTTTGACAAACCAATCTGAGTTTTATATCTTTAAAATCAAAATATTTGAAAGATTGAAAGTTTAAAGGTTTGAAATTGCCAAAATGTGGATCGAATTGGACATTTTGGTGAAAATCAGTTTTACAAAATTTCCATTCGCCCTTTTCGTTAGGTCGAATGAAAAATTTGAGGTTGATTCGTGCCTATTGGTAGGTCGAATGAATTTTGGTTTATTTTAAAAATTTCATTCAAACCACAAAATTTTGTTTCGTGCTTTTGTTAGCCCGAACCAACTTTTGAAGGTTCATTCGACCTGTCATGAGGTGGAACCAAACCATCTATATATAGCCAAGACTTCCATTCGACCAACACATTTAATGTTACAAATCATGATTTTCTCTATACCCAAGTTTTTACCCGTGAATTTTAGACCTTATAATATTGTTCCTTGATATCTAAGGTATTCATACTCCAAATTTTGCAGGTTTTTATCATGTGTTCAGATCAGAAATTGGGTTTTTGAAACTGAAACCCTAACTCTTGGATTAGAGCATTTAGACTGCTAATAAAGATGATTCTTTGATTCCTTACCACTAATCGAATGTTTTAGGGGGGGGGGATAATAGCAAAAACTAGGATTAATTTCAACAGTTTAATGCTTTTGATTTCTGAAACCCAAGTTTTAATTGAAAACGGTCGATTAGGTGTTTAAAACAAGAATTGTTGGTTAATTAGGCTTAAATCGGTAATGTTAGATGATTAAACAACCAAAATCATGGTTTAAAAAGGGTTGAAACAAGAAATTGAATTTTTGAAAAGGAATCAGGTTCATTCGAACTCCTCGTGGGGTCGAATGAAATTTTATAAGGTCGAATGAACATTTTATGTTTCATTCGTGTCTGGTAAAACTGGTTCAGACCCTCGATAGGTCGAACCAACTGATAAAATGACAAGATTTTGAATTTTAATGTTTTTGAATCCGAACTTATATGTTTTGTGTGTTTTTGTTATTGAACAGATAGAAATGGAAGAACAAAAGGATCTAAGATTTGAAAAGAAACATAATTGTTGTGCTTACATAGGTGATGTGGAAGAAAAGTATGAAGAATTTAGAGGGATCGACGATTACTTAAGGAGATCCAGGATTGTTAATGCTATTGCCCAACCCTACACCATCTATAAAGATCACCAAGAAGAATTCTAGAGGAATGCAGTGTTAGATTTCTGGAATGGAAACACAGTGGTTCATAGCAAAGTTCAAGGAAATGAGATACTCATTGGAGAAGAAGATTTTTTCAGAGTGTTGAGGTTAACTGACATGTAGAAAGACCCAATTAAATTACCATGGTCGGTGTACAGGGGTTACTTTCTTATGATGAAGTATTTCGGGAAAATCACAGAATGTCAACTCAACAAATCCAATGTTTCCCCACCATTCAAGTATCTGTTACATGTTCTGATTCATGTTTTTGCTCCTATCAAAGGAGGTTTTGATGTATTGAGAGATACAATCAGTTCGTTAGCTGTTGCTTTAATCTTGAACAAAGACTACAACGTCTCAAGAATGCTATTTCATCATATGAAAGAAGTTTTTGATGGTACAAATACAAGTAAATTCCTGATGTATCCAAGGTTTCTGCAAATGATCTTTGATGAGAAATATCCTGATTTGGTGAAAGATCCCAAGAAGATTCTAAACCAAGAACACCTGGATGAGATTGTAACACAAGTCAACGATCCAGGTCAACATCCGTACGCATTTTACTTATTGTTGTCATTTCATGTGCATAATTAAACACTTTGCACACACTATACCCCCAGTCTGGTAAAGCACAAGTTATTGAGGAAACTCGATAAATCACTTGTTTATACATACAACACCCGAACTACACAAAACAATTGGCGTTGAACAGTCAAGCCAATCAAATGCTCATCAGAGATCAATCGGATACTCGTCTACCACACAATACAAAACAATAGAACACTTGACGATACCCGAGTGGGAAACTATACAATCCACTCAAAACTCGAACAATCACAATACAATGTATGAGGTTACTGTTGGTGGTGAAATCTTCAGGATGATACTAACTTGTATTTTATCTGTGACATCCTCAGGATACTAAAGGCTGAACAAGATTCACGATGTAACTATATATCATCTTATGTACATCCTGAGGATGGACTAACGAATTATCTTAATGTTATATGAATGCAGGTACACTTAAAAAACATTATGCTCTGTAATTTTTTCTAACAGCTATATAATCCTATTCAAGCCAAAAGAGCTGAGGATGGAAGAAGAATATGTGTGGAAGAGGTCTTTTGCTAAAGAATAGGTCAACATGTAACCACTCGACATAAATGAGAGGCGAGAATCAAGGAAACAGTTAATCCAACGTCTATATTGGTTAACTCTACTTCAAAGTTGGCCTGAAACAGTCAAGAGCACACTAAAGAGGGCGGATTACATGGGATTCTTATTTCATTTCTTGTAACTATATAAAGGGATGTGATGAAAGAGATTAAGGCACTTAGTACTTAGCAATTAGCACTGAACACTTGATACACACTTCGTAACACCTGAATTCATACTTTCCATAAGCTCACACACACTACACTGAATTGTATTAATAGTTGCTCGTTCATCCCATTTCCAAAGTTGTAATCTTTTTACCATATTAATATTAACAAACAAAGGCAGGGGCTTAGACTCCTCCCGTGGTTTTGTGCCGGCGATCATCATTGATCAAGGGTTTTCCTCGTATATCGAGTGTTGTTCTCTTGTTGCATTTTACTTATATTTATTGTTTACATCTTCGACTTAGACAGTTACATCCTCAGGATATAACTGTCCATCTTCACCTTTTCCTTTGTCATCCTGAACATAGTTGTCAATAAAGTTTTCTTTGATATCCTTAAACTGTCATCCTAAAGATACAACTGAGTTTTATACATACTAAACACATTTAGCACTCTACTCACATTTACTAATCATCAATGAGAGCTTCATATTCTGCCTCATTATTGGTTGTCTGAAATGCACATCTAATAGCATGGGGTATTTTGTCCCCTTGTAGCGATTTTAGTAGTATTCCTAAACCTGTTCCTTTTGCATTTGAAGCACCATCAGTATACAAAATCCATTTTCCTAAGTTTTCATTTAATTGTTGTACTTCAGATTCTACTTCACTCAGGGTGTCACTACTGAAATCAACCACAAAATCTGCTAGAGCCTGAGATTTGATTGCATTCCTAGGCTCGTATACTAAGTCAAAGGCACTTAATTTTATTGACCACTTAGCCATTCTACCTGACATTTCTGGTTTTCTAAGTACATTTTTAATGGGATAGTTAGTTTGTACGTGTATCCTATGTGTTTCAAAGTAATGCCTTAACTTAGTGGATACAATTATCAAAGCTAAAACAAGTTTTTCGAGATGAGAATACCTGGTCTCAGCATCTAGTAGAGTTTTACTTACATAGTAGACAGGATGTTGTTCCCCCTCGAAGTCTTTTACCAATACTGCACTTATAGCATTCCCAAAAACTGCAAGATATAGCTTCAGTGGTTCTCCATCCTCAGGCTTCATCTGGAGTGGAGCTGCTGCTAGATACTCTTTCAGCTTCTTCAATGCTTCCTCGTGTTTCTGTCCCCATTCGAATTTATTATTTTTCCTCAGGATATCATAGAATTCTTTACACTTATCTGAGGATTTCAAAAGCGGCGTTGATTGAGGGATGGGATTATAATTACTCAAAATGCATTTTTGAAGATATGTTGGTAAACGTGAAGACCCTCAACAAGAAGTATTTCTATAAGTTCCCAAGATTTGTGCAGATGATTCTGGAGTCAAAGTATCCAAATCTTGAGAGGACAGTTGAAACATATGACAAAAAGTGCATGGCTTCGCAAGTCTTTGGATTAATAAGACAGGTTCGTAAAGACTCAAGGCAGATTTTTGAAGGAAAATTTCCACTGGTTAAGTTTGGAAAGTTTAGTGAGATTGTTGAAGAAGCTTCAGCCATGCAATTTGCACTTGTTGCTGAAGAACATGATGTTCAGATTACTGAGCCTTCACTTGCCGAACAACGTTCACCCCCAGAGAATGTGGATTTGACTGAGGTTGAGAGTGAGGATGAAGACGTAGCCCAAAAGGATGTAAGGGCTGCAGGTGATGATGAGGAACAGTTTGAAAATTTTGATTTTGATGATCTGACCGAAGATGAGATTGATGATTTTATTATTGAGAATGCCGAAGTGAAATCAGTGTCTGAAGCTGAGAGAGGATTGATTGGAGAAGAGATTATGACTGAAGTTCCCAATACTGTTGCCTCTGCGGTTGCTATTCCTCAAGCCGAAGTGCTTTCAAGTATACTGAATACCGTCCGTGAAGCTGAACAAAGGATTCCTCCATCCGATGTTGCAGTTGAGACATCTGTTGATGCTGAAGTTTCTGAAGACCCTAATTCTGATTTGAGACCAAGGAAGAGAAGCAAAAGAGATCTCAGGTTGACCGTTTCTGCTGATACTGTTTCTGATGTTTCAATTCCTGTTGCTGAAACTACTTCTACTACTGCTGATGTTATCATGACTGGTGCTGGTGCATCTACCGATCTTCCTGTTGGTGTTATTAGTTCCACTACAATACGTGCCACTGCAACTGAATCATTTTCTCAGTTCATGAGCAAGGCACCAATCACAGGAAGAATAAATGAAGAAGTTGGATCTTCCAGTGCATCTGGTTCGAGCAAGGTTTTATTTAATGAAGAAGCTTTTCAAAGAGCTCAGATGGCTTTCTTGGCTGATAAAGAAGGAGGAAAACATGTGGACGTTGAATTCTTAACGACTGAAGAGAGAGAGGCAAGTAAGGAAGGGAATGACAGCGATGAAGACATTTTTGCTGAAGTGGATGTTCATAAACTGCAGACTAAAGTTTTGAAGTTGGAGACAGAGAATGTGTGGCTTACTGCTCAGGTACAGAGTTTGATGGAGACGGTCACTGAGAAGAATCAAAAGATTACTGAGTTGGAGTCGGGCTTAGGCGATGTTTCAGCTAGACTGCTTAACTTGACTCAGAAGTTAGAGAATAAGTTTGGAAAGGAGTTTTCAGAGACGTCATCATTTGTGGAGAAAGTTATGACTCCTGCCGAGCGTGAAAGATCAGAAAAGGAGCATGAAGAACATATGAAGAAGTACTATGAAGATCAAGTCCCTCGAGTGAGAGATCGTCGTCCAGGGAGTACATATGTTCTTAAGAATACAATTGAACCGTCTCTTGATCCTATGGAAGAGCATCCTGAAAGATTCGTGACAACTACTAGAGATCGGTTTGATACTTATGGAAATCGAACAGGGATAGATTGTTGGAGATACAATGATGACAAAGGAGTATTTGTTGTTCATCGAGGAAATGGAGCAGTTGAATACTATGCTTCTACCGCTGCTTTCAACTCCTGGACCAAGATCGATCTGGCAGAACTTGCAAGAGTTCCTTTCATAAATCAGACAAGGAATCCTCGAAATAGGATTGGAAGCACATTTCATAAGAAGATTCAAGAGAAAGCAAAGGTGAATTTTAGAGATATGAAGACTGCAAGTTCACTACTGGTGGAGTATAAAAGTGTGTTGACTGCAGATGGAAAGCCGTTCAAGACAGTTCAGTGGCCACCTACTGAAAAGATGAAGACCATTCCTTTGTCTAAGCCAATGGACAGAGGATGTTTGAAGGATATGAGGTTATGGGTTTATGATCCTACTTCTCGATCTTCAGTGATTGTTTGTGATAGTGATGAACTGAGAGTGTTTGATGCTAAAGATCTGATGAGTCTGCATTCTGAAGATATTCAAGTCCTAGTGAAACATCAGATTCAGTGTGATCCCACGTATGAAGCTTGTGCTAAATCGTTCACTGGTGCAGTGGCGCAGATAGCAAGACTGGGATTAGAGGCAGATCGCCGAGGAAGAGTGGAAATTGGATTGTTCGGTCCATATGTTGGAAAGTCAGCTGAAGAATGGAAGAAGGCATTAGAGAAAAAGAAGAAGAGCTCCAAGAAGCGCAACAAGAAGCAGCAGTGACTTACCAAGCCAACACAAACCTAGGGGGATATTGTTGGGCTAGATTTAAAGGTTTGCGTTGTCTTGGGTTATATAGTATTGGGTTCGGCCTAAGTGGCCCATGTAAAGGTGACCGCCTATGTTTAGTATAAATAAGGGTTTCATGGTTTGTTTTGGTGTTGCTTGTCTTTTGCTTTGTTGATACTCTCGTGTACCAGACGACTCTTTGAAGTCGTGTGCACTTTATCAATCAAATCATTTGTTTCATGTTTCTTCTTTGTTCTTTCTATACAATCATTGTTTCCGCCTTTGATTGTGTATGTGTTTGATACCCGGTAGAGAAGATCTTGGACTTACAAATGAATCTGTTTAAGGCTGCTATCCTGCCTGTCAGCCTTTGTACATCCTTGATATTTTTTGGGGATTTGAGATCAATGATGGCCTTTATTTGTTCAGGGCTGGCTTCTATCCCTCTTTTGGTAACTAGATATCCTAGAAACTTTCCAACACGGACTCCAAAATGACATTTAGATGGGTTCAACTTCATATTATAGGCGTCCAGGATGTCAAATGCCTCCTTAAGATCTTGATGTTGATTCTCTGCCTTTTTGGACTTAACCACCATGTCATCGATGTACACCTCCATCGTGTCCCTAATTGTAGATGCATTTATGTGACTAATGCTTTGGATGTACAATAAACATATGTTAGTGTTTTGAGTCGAATGGGCGAAGGAACTTTATGATGGGCGAAGGAAGGTTTTCAGAGGTGCGAAGGAGAAAGATCATACGAAGGAGAGACAGGAGGCGAAGGAAGATTTAGTTTGTTATGTATTGCTTCATTCAACCAGTCTGTTTGGTCGAATGTGCACATTCGCACCTACATGGTGTGCGAATGTGCAGCCTATAAATAGGTCAAGCTGATTTTTGAATGTAGTTTTAGTCATTATTGTTCCCTCCATTTTCAGTGTGTCTCTCTAGAGTTTTGTTAAGCTTAATTCACGTTGTGTCTTTAATGTTTTGATCATATTAACGTGTAATTGAGTTGTTTATTAATGAGAAAAGCTTTGAATGATGATTTGTTTGTTTTGATCTGATTGATTATCATTTTGTGATTGGTTTAGGGTTTCCGCACCTAAATCAAACTTGTTTGATCATTTCTTTGTTGAATTATCGATCCTTTTAGCACATACAAAGTGGTATCAGAGCCATTCTGGATCAAACAACCACAAATTGATAGTTTCTCAGTTGATTTGGACCCAATTTTGGTCAAAAAGTTTATGTTTTCATAGAACAAACTGTTTTGATGAGTTTTTGATTGATTAGAACTTGTTTTCATGGTTAAAATGGATAATTCTCTTTGATAAACTTGTTCCAAATCAATTCCGGATCAAAACCTGATTAAAATTATCAAAATCTATCAATATTTGATAAACATGATCAAAATTAACTGATTTTCAAAGAATAACCGTTTTTGAAAGAGCAGGGTCAAACCTAGAGAGAACGGTCGAATGTGTGAGTGATTTTGGTCAAACGAGTGAATTTTTGGTCGAAGGTGTTGATTTTGTGGTCGAACGTAGAGTTTCATAGCTTATTGTTGTACATTCGACCATCAGAGTTTCATTCGACCAATCGAACGGTTAAGGAGGGAACAATCGGTCGAAAGAGAGGACAAACGGTCGAAAGAGTTTGTGTGTTGTCATAGTCCGCATTCGTACCTTTCCAAACGGTCGAAGGAGAAGAATTTTCCTCATTCGACCATACGTTAGTGCGAAGGTAAAACCTGTTTTAAAATTTTTCTAATCTTTTCGTGTTTGAACATTTACAGGTTAAGATGTGGAACTTTCCAACTACGCCAAGACCTAATCCAGCACCACAGCAGCAGACAACCAGAGATCCATGGACAGTTGCAGCCCAGAAGACTAGTCCACCATCTCAGCCAATCAACTACATGGCTATGACTAGTTCTACTCCTCAGCAAGTTGTGCAACCATTACAACAACCAATTGGCGATTATTGGGGAGTAGCAGCAGCTGTCGTTCACTCACAGACGACCAATGCCATATCTACACTCATTCATGATCTATCATCAGGCAGTGGAAATCGTCCACTAAAGCTCATGGATATGATTGACTATAACACATGGAAGACAAAGTTCAAGATACATGTGGAGGGACAAGGCTTAGAGGGAGCCGAGGCATGGAAGATGATAGTGAAAGGTTATGTTGCTCCTATTCTGGAGAACACAGGTGAACCTTTACCATTGGAGAACTTGAGTGATGATGAGAAGAAGAAGTTCGCGATTGAGAAAAAGGCGTTTTCTCAATTATCTCAGGCGATCAACACTGACTTGCTGCATCAGTTCGGATCGTGTACTACTTCAAAACAGTTGTGGGATATGCTGAGAAACAGACATGATGGTAACGAGAAGACTAGGAAGCTGAGAATGGAAGAGCTTTGTAAAGAGTTCGAGAACTTTAGTTACATGGGTAACGAGACTTTAAAACAATTGGTTCCAAGGTATTGCCACTTGCTCACAGAGCTCTCGAGCTACGAGATTTGCATACGTCTGAACTGGTGGATAAATTTGCTGATGCTTTACGACCATATTGGAACCAACACATTGAAGTGTTGAAAGAAAAAGATGCATACCAGTATTGGACTATCAATGAGTTCATACAAAAACTGGAGAACAAAGAGATGGAGGAGAAGAGGAAAACTAAGAGAGCACAGATTCCACAGAACCCAGAGTTGTATGTGAGTGGTACAACTACTTCTCTTTCTACTTCCAGCTCTACTTCAAACGTTGCACCTCATATTGCTTGTGTGTCTAATGTTGTTGAACCCACTAAAGCACCAATTAACTATCTAGCCCAAACTTCATCATATACACCACAATCTTATCAAACACCTAATTTCATCCCACCTTTTTCACCTATACAACAAGCTGCGTGTTACACTGCCAGTCAACCTCAACAACAACCATATAATCCTCACATGAACCAAATGCAGATCACTCAAAAACAATCAAATCAAAGTCCGATTGTGTTAGAGACCTCTAACCTTAACAATGTTACTGTTGAGATTGCTCAACAGCATGTAGCATTAGTATCTGCAATGGTTGCTTTATATAACGGTTTAGTTGCTAGTCAGATTGGGAACAACAATCTAACCAATGAGGACTATGCACAAATCGATAAATAGGAAATGGAGCTTATGGATATACAGTGGGCGTTTGCTAGCATCATGAGAAGAGCCACTGATTTTATCCAGAAAACAGGGAGAACTAACCTTTCGACTTCTCCAAACACCACTTATGGCTTTAACAAAGCCAAGGTCACATGTTTTAATTGTGGTGAGAAGGGTCATTTCAAGAGAGAGTGTACACAGCGGCTCAACAAGTTAATCGAAACCCGTTCAACTCAAGCTACCAAAACCGACAAAACCAAAACCAGAATCAGGTATCATACAACAGTCCCAACATTTCTAGCTTTCAACCTCAAAACAACTACCAGAACCGTCAAAACACACAACAAAATACCAATACTAGACAATCCACATCTCAAAACCAACCACATTAGAATCCAAACGAAACCATTGTTCCCATCTCTACACCTAACACTCAAACCCAAACCCAAACCCAAACTGAAAATCAAAACCAAGCACTTGTGATCCAAAAAGATGAAGGTTTTGATTGGACGGGTATGCAATTAGGAGTGGAAGAGATTACTACAGGAAATGTGGCTTGTGTGGCACAAAAGATGAGTTTGGATGAACATGTGGAGATTGAAGAAGATTGTGTGACAGAAAAATTGACGGAGTTGAAAATAGAAGAGTTGAATGAGGATGTGAATGATGAGTGTGAAGACAAGAAGTCTTGAATGATTCTTGATTCTGTCACAGATGTTGGAGAGCAATATGATTCGGCTTACTCGGACATGGAAAGTGATTCTGACTCGGAAGCTAGTGTGAACTCACTAGACGATGACATCGATCAGTTGCTAGCTGAAGCAGATTTCCTAATGACCCGCAAGTCGTGCATGGTGGATGATGCCTGCACAAAGATTGATTACTCAAAATTCTTTGCAGGGAAGGAAGCTCATTTCACACTGATGGCAATGACAGAACCACCTAAACCGGTAAGTACTGAATCTCAATCTAAATTTCAAGTTTGTGATAAATGTTCTGATTATGATAGATTGACAGAAGAAAATAAGCAACTCAAGGTACAACTTGAGAGTGCTAAAATAAACTGTCAAACTTATCAAAAGGAAGCAAAAGAATTTTACAAAGTACTTGATTGTTACAAAAAGGATGTTTCTGAACTGAAAAAGACTTTGTCTTTAAAACAACTTGCCATTAACAACTATATAAATGAAATGGCAACCATCAAGTGCTTCGCTGAAAAAGTAAACAAAAAGTTAGAGAGCTATAAGCACATTGCTTATGTAGTTGACCACATCATAGAAGAACCTTCACAGTCGAGTAGTGCAAACTACAAAGCTG
Organism: Ambrosia trifida; assembly: GCA_028751855.1. Lineage (NCBI taxonomy): Eukaryota > Viridiplantae > Streptophyta > Magnoliopsida > Asterales > Asteraceae > Ambrosia > Ambrosia trifida. Next base: position 63,944,917 of record CM054126.1, on the reverse strand, counting down.
TCCCATCTCCGGTGTTGTTCGAAAACCATAATTTGCATGTGATAGCACCAGAGAGCTTAGTCAAAACTGACTCTACATCAGATAACGAGTCCAACACATCCAGTGTCAAAGACCCGTATTCTGATGTTAGACCTGTCTTGGGGAACAATGAAGGTGTGGTAGCTGCAGATGATTCTGATGAAGAAGATGAACAGTCTGAGACGGTTATTGAGAAAGTGGATGATATTCCTGATGAAAATCATATCATCACTACTGAACCAGTCTCACCATCTCAGATTGTCCATCCCATGGCTAATGCTCACCGAAAGAATCAACCCGCAAAGAATGTTGCTAAGAAAGTTGAGCAGTCTGTTGATAAAAAAGTTGAAAAGAAAGTGGTTAAGAAAGTTGAGAAAAATGTGGTTAAATCTGTTGAAAAGAAAATTGAAACTAAAACTGAGAAATCAAATGAAGAGAACAACGAATCGTGTGATAAACCTGTGAAAGTTTTCTATCGGATGCAAGGCTCCGATAAGATTATGTCTGATGACGAATATCCGATTCAATTTGTAAACTATTCTAAAATTGAAAAGATCTGGCAGGAAAGTACAATTTGGTTTCCAAAACATGAACGAACCAATGATATTCCTCCAGCCATTTTAAAGAAAATTCATTCGGATAATTCTAAAGACGCAAAGGTCAATGTCACACAATTCGTTAAACCAACAGACAAGTCAAATAGTTTTATTGAGCCGACTTACTCAAAGGAACCAGCTCCTGAGAGTTTAAGAAAACAGTGCATGGTTGATCAACGTCCCATTGCGAGTTTTTCTAAGTTGAACATCAAGGAAAACTATGAAGAGTACCGTGCGTGTTTTAAGTGCGGGGAAAGGGGACATTTACTTGCCACCTGCCCGTATGTACGACACAAGAGGCACGAGGTGGAGATGAAGCAAAGACATGATTATCCGGTTGATAATTACAGTTATCCACAAAGACAGTTTTTCCCTCAGCCAGCACCTTACTATAACCAAAACAATTTTTTCCAAAAGAGGGAAAATCGTCGGAAGACTTATGACAAACACAACCGGATAGCCACTGAGAAACCATTGAAGAAACCATTGGTGAACACAACTGCTGAAAACAAAAAGGTTCCTGCTAAACCTAATGCCAAATCAGCAGTTGGACCTGTCTCTGTTAAATCAGAGAAGGTAATCAAGAAGGTAGCATTCAAGGACGAAGTAAAGAAACCGGCTGAGACCTCAAAATCTCAGATCCGGATCTTGAAACGGACTGAACAGTCTTGGTCATCAAAGGGTTCTGAGGGTGCTTCAACTTCACAGAATGTGAAATCTGAAAAGGCAACAGTTGAGTGTGAAAAGAAAGAGGTTGTTAAAACCCAAGATGTTTGTGAATCTAATGAATCTTTGAAACAACCAGTTCAAAGACCCAAGACCAAACAGGCTTGGGTCCCCCGAAAGATCTAATTGTTTTACTTGATATGTTCAGGGAGCTCCAGCTAGCCCTGTTAGCAGCCTCTAGATTGTTGACAGTGGAGCTTCTGGACATATGACAGGGGATCTCACGCTACTTTTTGATATCAAGAATATAAATGGAGGTTACGTAGCGTTTGCAGGAAATAAAGGAGGCTACATTACGATGGAGGGTAGTGTTAGCAATGGGGTAGTGACATTTGAGCGGATATCGTATGTGAAGCAGATAGATTATAATCTACTCAGTGTCAGCCAAATCTGTGATAAACAATTCTCTGTTTATTTTGACGACAAATCTTGCTACATCCTGAAACCGGGTTTTGAACTTCCAAAAGAGTGGGTGATGCTAAAGGCACCGAGAGTAAACAATTTGTATATTCTCGATATGTCCAAAGCTATGACCACCCATGGCCAAGTCACGTGTTTCCTCTCTAAGGCTACAGAAAAAGAATCAATCATGTGGCATAGGAGAATGGGACACATTCATTTGAGAAAGATGAACCAGTTGGTGAAAAATGAACTTGTCACAGGAGTTAATGTGAAACATTTTCATTTGAATGACAAGTGTATTAGTTGTAAAAAGGGTAAGCAGCACAAACAAACCCATAGACCAAAGAAAGTCAATTCCGTTGAACTACCACTTGAGCGTTTGCACATGGATTTATTTAGTCCAGTCAAGCGTAAAAGTCATGCTGGGGAATTGTATTGTCTTGTGGTGACTGACGATTACTCAAGATTCTCATGGGTTATGTGCTTACACAAGAAAAGCGACACGTTTGACGACCTGAAAGTTCTGTTCACTCGTCTGGAGAATATATATGGTCTAAAGATCAAAAGGATCAGGAGTGATAATGGGACGGAGTTCAAGAATGCTCAGATGGATGATCTTTGTGAAAACAAGGGAATTCATCACGAATACAGCGCTCCGTATACACCCCAACAGAACGGTGTCACAGAACGTAAAAACAGGACTCTAATCGAAACGGCGAGAACAATGCTTGCAGATTCTAATCTTCCAGTAATGTTCTGGAACGAAGCAATTTACGCAGCATGTTATACTCTAAATCGTGTTTTGACAGTGAAGAAGTTTGGCAAAACTTCTTATGAGCTGTTAAACTGACGAAAGCCGAATCTAGAGTATCTAGAACCGTTTGGAGCTCCATGTACAATGCTTAATCCTTCGGAGAAGTTCGCACCAAAGGCTGAAGAAGGCTATTTTGTTGGATATGCAACCCCGCTCAAACGGGTATTCAACAAAAGAACTAGAAAAGTCGAAGAGTGGGCTAACGTCGAAGTACAAAGATACACTCAGAATGTACAGGGAGGCGGTCCAGACTGGATGTTTGATTACAAAGATTTCTTTGAATCATTCAACCTAGATAGCATGGTTGAAGAAGCTGTACTCCGTTTATATTACGAGGTCGAAAATGCAGTGACTTCACCGTTAGTGCGTCCGATCACCGTGAATCCTCAAGCAGCTTCTAATGATGCCACTGCTCCTGTGATGGAAGAAGAAGTGTTCCAAGAAGCTTCAACAACGCTTAATTCATCGGAATCAGAAGATGAAGACGATGATGCTACAAGTGAAGCTATTCTAGACAATGCTACAGTGACACCACCAGTGAACCCAAATCTAAATGGTGCTTCATCATCAAATGTGGGTAATGATCTGGTTTCTACAGAGAATTTGACGACTCAAACGGGAGTGCAAGTACCTGATTATCCGGAATCTCGGATACATCGAATACACCCGCTTGAACAGGTCATTGGTGATCCTGGTAGCAGCGTTACGACAAGAGGGCAATTGAGGAATGCTCAAGCACCAGAGAATATTGGCAATCTTGCTTTATATGCCAAAATACAAAAATCTGGTTTTCAAAATGACTGGTCTTTCGCTTGTTATGTTTCACAGGTCGAGTCGCGGACGTACAAGGAAGCTCTTTTGGATGATGCTTGGGTGGAAGCGATGCAAGAAGAGTTGTTACAATTTCAGAAACTTGGAGTTTGGACGCTGACAGATTTTCCCCAGGGAAGAAAGAAGATAGGAACCAAATGGGTTTTTAAGTGTAAGAAGGATGATAGAGGAGTTATAGTGAGAAACAAAGCTCGTTTGGTTGTACAAGGTTTTCATCAAGTTGAGGGAATCGACTACAATGAAATCTATGCACCTGTTGCACGCTCGGAAGCTATACGAATGTTTCTGGCGTTTGCATCCTGGAAGAAATTCAAGGTGTATCAGATGGACGTAAAAAGCGCATTTCTTTACGGTGTGGTCAAATAGGAAGTTTACGTAGGTCAACCACCAGGCTTTGAGGACTCTATTCACCGGGATAAGGTCTATGTCTTAAACAAAGCTCTCTACGGGTTGCACCAAGCTCCGAGACAATGGTATGAGGAGCTAAGCACGTATCTTCTCTCGAAAGGATTCAAACGCGGATTGGTAGACTACACACTGTACACGAAACAAGCAGGAGATGACTTGCTTCTTGTGTAAATTTATGTTGATGATATCATATTCAGATCTACTAACGAACTTCTGTGCAGGGAATTTGAAAAGGTTATGCAGGAAAAGTTCAAGATGAGCGCAATGGGAGAAATGCAGTTTTTCCTAGGCTTGCAGGTGGAGCAAAGACCAATGGGGATCTTTATTCACCAAACCAAATATGTTTCTGAAGTCTTGAGCCGATTCCAGATGGAAGATTCAAAGCCGATGGATACCCCGATACAACCTAATCACGGGATTGGAGTTGACGCTAAAGGGGAGCTGACTGATCCATTTACATACAGAGCAATCGTCGGATCTCTGATGTATCTTACCGCGTCTAGACCGGATATAATGTTTGCAACATGTCTTTGTGCACGATATCAGTCGAAGCCGAAACAAAGTCACCTTGCAGCTGTCAAGCGTATCCTTAGATATCTGAAGGGTTGTCCATCAAAAGGACTTTGGTACCCTCATGATGATAATTTTGACCTAATCGCTTTTAGTGATGCAGATTGGGGCGGCTGTGACAAAGACAGCAAATCCACAACGGCTGGATATTAGTTTATGGGGAGCAGGTTCGTGACCTGGAAATGCAAGAAACAGACCGCAGTTGCACTATCCACATGTGAAGCAGAATACGTTTCAGCATCGAGCTGCTGCTCACAGGTTCTTTGGATCCAACAACAGATGGTGGACTACGGTTTGAAATTTCTTAAAACTCCTATTTACTATGATAATGAAGCCGCAACCGCATTAACAAAAGCCTTAGTAAATCACTCAAAGGCTAAACATATCCGGATTAAATATCATTTTATTCGTGATTGTTATGCTAAAGAGTTGATCGATATGGTCAAAATCCACACTGATTACCAACGCACAGATCTTTTTACCAAAGCTTTTGACAAATCCAGATTTGATTATCTTTTAAAAGCAAATGGTATTAAAGAAAAACAAGACTGATCACCACCTCAGTCTATCACTTTTTAGTTTAATTTTTTACTGTTTTTCAGAAAAATTTCGAAAATCCAAAAACATTGAAAAATTTCAAAATCCATAAAAATTAGAAAATTTCTTTGCTGACTGCTATATCTTCTTCCCTTAGATTAATGCCGTCAGATTTCTGTGAACAAACGATATCTGGGCAGTCACATATTTGAAATGCTCCAGCTTATCCTTGGGAACTAGTAAATTCAAAAATTTATAAAAAAAATCAGAAAAACCAAAAATGATTTCCTGGAATAAAAAGGGGAAATGATAGTACATCAGTGGGGATCTGACACATTCTAAGAAATGTAATGCTATATAGGGTGTGTGTCTGAGTCTGTGCGATGTGCTGATAGGCTTCGTAGACCTATTACTGCGTGTCTGATACATACATATCAAATGAATTGTTGTGTGGATGAACTCCTCATTGGCATATGGTCTTAGTACCGTAATTTCGTTTGATAGGGTATTTGTACAAAACTCGGAGGTTTCGGGTCGTTATGTTATTAGTTGTCTGGGGATAGCCTCTCTGATCTTCTGCTGTAAGTCATTACGGACCTAGATCAGATAGGGTGTCTTTATAAAAGAGCTTTATGCCAAATCCTAAAGTTACCGAATTGAGGAACTTTTCATGTTTTATGATGATCAAAGATTATCTATTACATCGTATTAATCACTGATGCAAATCATGATTAATATCAGTCCTCAACCTAGTAAAGTGCACATGTTACTTTGCTGCATTAATTTGCTGACCTGTATACCTCTGTGCATTATACTTTGTAAATTACAGACGACGAAAGCATAATCACGCTTTAAAATGAGTCTTTGTGCATTTACTTCTTGATACGGGAGTATGTCGTGTGCGTGGGAACCAAAGACAATTTTGTTTATACTATACATAATAGTATCAGTCTAAAGCACTACACAAAAGTCTGCATGTGAGTTTATGTGGATCACAATATCAGCAGTTGCCTGATGACACATTGTCTTTAATGATAATAATTCAAAAGATCAACGGTGTGATCAGATTTCTCAATAACTGATATGATCCCTTTACCGGAAATCCCAAAACATTTACTGTTTTTCATTTACATTTCTACATTTTATTTTCTCGTCAAAAATTACAAAACTCAAAAAGATTTTAGGTGTGTTTTAACATAAACTTTAGAAAATCCAAAAAGATTTTACATTTCTATCTTATTTTTGATAGCTGATGGTGGTGGATGCTGATTTTCTAAACCTTGATGAACCATTTGAGCTTTGTAATCTTTTAAATGTGAAAATATGAATGTTGGATGCTTAAAAGTTGAAAAATAATTGGAACGGGACTCGTTTTTGAGATTTGGAAAATTTGTCAAAATTCCAGTTTTCGTTCGCCCATTCGTTTGGTCGAACGTGGAATTTTTGTTGTTCCTTCGTACATTGTAATTGGGCGAATGAGAGTGTTCTTGAATAATTTCCACATTCGAACCCTTTTGTCTCGTTCGAACCTTTAAATAGGGTCGAAGGAGTCAAAAGCATCTCATTCGACCGATGTAAGTGGGCGAAGGAGCTTGCCTATATATATCAGTTCGTTTATGGGGAGCAGGTTTGTGACCTGGAAATGCAAGAAACAGACCGCAGTTGCACTATCCACATGTGAAGCAGAATACGTTTCAGCATCGAGCTGCTGCTCACAGGTTCTTTGGATCCAACAACAGATGGTGGACTACGGTTTGAAATTTCTTAAAACTCCTATTTACTATGATAATGAAGCCGCAACCGCATTAACAAAAGACTTAGTAAATCACTCAAAGGCTAAACATATCCGGATTAAATATCATTTTATTCGTGATTGTTATGCTAAAGAGTTGATCGATATGGTCAAAATCCACACTGATTACCAACGCACAGATCTTTTTACCAAAGCTTTTGACAAATCCAGATTTGATTATCTTTTAAAAGCAAATGGTATTAAAGAAAAACAAGACTGATCACCACCTCAGTCTATCACTTTTTAGTTTAATTTTTTACTGTTTTTCAGAAAAATTTCGAAAATCCAAAAACATTGAAAAATTTCAAAATCCATAAAAATTAGAAAATTTCTTTGCTGACTGCTATATCTTCTTCCCTTAGATTAATGCCGTCAGATTTCTGTGAACAAACGATATCTGGGCAGTCACATATTTGAAATGCTCCAGCTTATCCTTGGGAACTAGTAAATTCAAAAATTTATAAAAAAAAAATCAGAAAAACCAAAAATGATTTCCTGGAATAAAAAGGGGAAATGATAGTACATCAGTGGGGATTTGACACATTCTAAGAAATGTAATGCTATATAGGGTGTGTGTCTGAGTCTGTGCGATGTGCTGATAGGCTTCGTAGACCTATTACTGCGTGTCTGATACATACATATCAAATGAATTGTTGTGTGGATGAACTCCTCATTGGCATATGGTCTTAGTACCGTAATTTCGTTTGATAGGGTATTTGTACAAAACTCGGAGGTTTCGGGTCGTTATGTTATTAGTTGTCTGGGGATAGCCTCTCTGATCTTCTGCTGTAAGTCATTACGGACCTAGATCAGATAGGGTGTCTTTATAAAAGAGCTTTATGCCAAATCCTAAAGTTACCGAATTGAGGAACTTTTCATGTTTTATGATGATCAAAGATTATCTATTACATCGTATTAATCACTGATGCAAATCATGATTAATATCAGTCCTCAACCTAGTAAAGTGCACATGTTACTTTGCTGCATTAATTTGCTGACCTGTATACCTCTGTGCATTATACTTTGTAAATTACAGACGACGAAAGCATAATCACGCTTTACAATGAGTCTTTGTGCATTTACTTCTTGATACGGGAGTATGTCGTGTGCGTGGGAACCACAGACAATTTTGTTTATACTATACATAATAGTATCAGTCTAAAGCACTGCACAAAAGTCTGCATGTGAGTTTATGTGGATCACAATATCAGCAGTTGCCTGATGACACATTGTCTTTAATGATAATAATTCAAAAGATCAACGGTGTGATCAGATTTCTCAATAACTGATATGATCCCTTTACCGGAAATCCCAAAACATTTACTGTTTTTCATTTACATTTCTGCATTTTATTTTCTCGTCAAAAATTACAAAACTCAAAAAGATTTTAGGTGTGTTTTAACATAAACTTTAGAAAATCCAAAAAGATTTTACATTTCTATCTTATTTTTGATAGCTGATGGTGGTTGAGGCTGATTTTCTAAACCTTGATGAACCATTTGAGCTTTGTAATCTTTTAAATGTGAAAATATGAATGTTGGATGCTTAAAAGTTGAAAAATAATTGGAACGGGACTCGTTTTTGAGATTTGGGAAATTTGTCAAAATTCCAGTTTTCGTTCGCCCATTCGTTTGGTCGAACGTGGAATTTTTGTTGTTCCTTCGTACAGTGTAATTGGGCGAATGAGAGTGTTCTTGAATAATTTCCACATTCGAACCCTTTTGTCTCGTTCGAACCTTTAAATAGGGTCGAAGGAGTCAAAAGCATCTCATTCGACCGATGTAAGTGGGCGAAGGAGCTTGCCTATATATATCAGTTCTGTCTCATTCGAACCCTTATCAAAATTTTTCAAATTTTTTTCTCTCTGAAGTCCACTTGTTGCCCTGTTGTTTTGCCTTATATCATTGTTTTCGTCTTGTTTTGCTGATCATTTTCTACTAATTGTTACAGGTTAACACTTCAAATTCCGGGATTATTTGATCCATTTCTGTTTCGAGCCCTAGAAATCAAATTTGATAAAAACCATGTTCATTGGTTAAATTGTTGATAAGGATTCATTCTATCAGTGTTTTAGGGAGAGAAAATCCAAAAACTTAGGATTCTAATCCAACAGTTTGATCATTTGATCATCATTTTCATTCGAACCCTAGTTTTAAGTAGAAAACACTGATATAATGATTGATTGATAAAATTGATGGTTTGGAAACTTTAATCGGTGATATTACTTGCTTAATGAATCAAAATAACAAGTGAAAATCAACTGATTCTCAAAATTGAAAATTTAAATTTGCAGACAGTTTCTTTCGCCCATTTTGAATGGTCGAAGGAGCATAATTTGGGCGAAGGAGATATTTGTTTAGGCGAATGAAGTTAAAACGGTCTAATGAAACTTTTGTTTATAAATTTTCACATTCGTACCTTTACAATTTCACATTCGCACCAATAATTTTTCATTCGCACCTCCGTATGGGCGAATGAGAAGTTAAAATACCAAATTTTCAAACTTTGATTATTTTGTCGATTTTTAACATGTTTATTTGTTTTATTTTGCAGATTGAACCATGTCTGAATAAGAGAAGTCTACTGAACAGGAGAAGACTACTGAACAAGCCGGATCATCTTCACAGCCTGCCAAGAAAGTAACTGAAGAGCTTTTACCGTTTGAGAATGCGCATAACTGTTGTGCGTATCTTGGAGAAGTTAAGAAGCATACGGAGTTCATAGAGATCATAGAGTTTCTGAAAAGAAGTCGGGTGATAGACGCAATTGCTACACCTGCCATTATCTACCGAGACATGATACAAGAATTTTGGACTGAAGCGAAGATAGATTTCTGGGAATGTGAATCATCTTTGATAAGCAAGATACAAGGAAAGATGGTCATCGTTTCTGAGAAGGATATCAGGGAAGCTCTAAATCTTTATGATGAAAAGACTGATCCCAAAGAGCTTAGTTTTATGGAGTAGAGAAAGTGCTTTCTTAGAATGAAATATAACGGGCCGATTACTGATGGCTCGTTGCACAAGGGAAAGCTGTGTCCACAATTCAAATACTTGGCACATGTGTTGATTCACGTCTTTGGTTCAGCTGCTGGAGGCTATGATTTGATGAGAAAGAGTATCAGCTCAATGATGGTAGCATTGATATTGAACAAACCGTTCAATGTATCAGGAATGCTGATGGAACATCTGTTGGAACCTGTCAATGGCACAAGGAATCTGAAGTTTTTGTTGTAACCTCGATTCCTTCAGATGGTTTTTGATCATAAATACAAAGAGTTGAAAAGGGATCCGAAGCACATTGTAGTTCAAGAACATATGTCAATCAATACACTAGCTAGAATGAAAGCTTACAAAGGCTTGTCAGTAAATGAACGTCCACCTGTTAGACGTTTATTTGGACATTTGGCAAGGATTGACTATGAGGATCCAGGTGAAGGTCTAGTGAGACATGCTAACAGTGATTCAGACCAAGACAATCCATTACATCCTGTTGATCCTGATGCAAAGCGAAAGTGACAGGTTGTTAATGTGGGAGCAAAAAGTGGAAATGGAAAAGAGAAAGAAATCAGGATAGATGTTGTTCCTGAACCTGCTAAGAAGAAGAGTACAACGAGAAGAAGTAAGACAATGGCTAAGAAAGGATTGCACATTGTTGATGAAGCGTCGATTGATTCTGAAGAGACGCAAGAAGATGAACACTGGGATTCTGAGACTGTCCAAGGCCACTGTGGCTAGTGAGTCTGCAAGTTTGAATAGATCGGTGGAAGAGCAGAGGATGAAGAGCCCTATTCGTTTGGACGAAGAGGATGAGAGTTTAGGTCTGGGAACAGGAGACTTTCCTGGTTCGCCAGTTCATGGGGAGAAACCAAAGAAGCCCCAATACAAGAAGAAAGAAAAGGTTGTGAAACCTGCAGAAAAGAGAGCTAGAGAGATTGAAACATTGATAGCAGGAAAGAAGTTACCACCTGCTTCTAGCTCAAAATCTCCAGTTGCTGCTCCAGCCTCAAAGAAGCAGAAAACCACTACAACTTCAGGTATTGAACAGGGAGCTGATATACCTGTTGATGCTTTCAATGAAGCTTTAGACAATGTACTGAAGAAGCTAAAGAAGGGTAAACTGCCAGAGGTTGCTGAAGTCTCCACTAAAAAGGTTACAGTGGATAGTGATGTGATGGATACTGTTAACCGGAGACTTACTGAAATGATGAATCTTATAAACAAGCAGCAGACCGAGATTGCCCAATTGAGACAAAACGACTCAAAGATGCTTGATGTAGTTGTCACCTCACATGAGAATAATGAGGATTTGAAAAAGAAGATCAAAAAGTTGCAGAAGGATAATAAAAAGTTGTTGAAACATGAGCAGAGGAACACCAAACGGATTATAGCTTTGAAAGGAGAAAACAAGAAGCTGAAAGAGAGTAACAAAAACATGGATAATCTGATCAAAGATTTATACTCTCGAGCTCCTCAGCTGAAAGAAGGTGAAGAAGATAAAGAGTTAGAAGAGGAGCAAGTTGATTTTGAACTGTCAGATGATGATGAGGAGGAGGATGAAGATCTTGATGAAGATGCTGGTAAAGCTCCTAAAAAGAAGAAAGATGATGATGATGATGGTTCAAATGATGAATCTGGTGATGATAACAGCTCTACATCTGATGATGATGACGACAATGATGATGACGATACTGACAGATATAAGTATGAGAAGAGAGAATCTGGAAAAGGAGAAGAATCTAGTTCGAAAGCCCCTGGAGGATCAGTGGATGATGATACGATCTTCTGGAATGAAAGGCTGAAGTCTATGTCAGAGGATGATAAACAGATGTATCGCCAGATGCTTACTGATCGACTCTGGACAATTGACATGACCAGCAGATTTTCTGAGATCTTTGAATCTCGTGACAGGGTGTTTGAATTAGAATATGATGATCCAGATTTGGAAGATGGTGAAGTCTCGGCGGCGATGGCAAAAGAGATCTTTGAAGGTTTGGCAAAACAGGTTGGCAAAACTGTTGAAGAATTGTTAGCTGATAACCAGATTCCTGATCTAACTGAAAAGGAAGCTGGAGATCATTCTGATGATCGTGACATACCTGGTTTCGAGGATATAGAAGTTGAAGATGTGACAAGTGAAGAGTATCCAGAATATTTTAAAAGAGACAAGGATTCTGGATTTACTGCTTTCACTGATGAATTGTTAAAGGAAGCCGAGAGACGTGCAAAAGAGAAGAGTGATATGTTTGTTGATGAAATATTCAGAGGGCATGAGAAACCGTATATCAGACAATCCAATAGCTTGAAAGAGTTATTGAGGGAGTTAAAAGAGAAAGAGGCTAATCGTCCTAAGGCTGAGATTCAGGGTAGCTTTTATAAATTCCACAACGATATGTTCAAAGGAAAAGCGTTGGGATGGAAGTTTATAAAGCAACTGAAGTGTGTGGCAGTGAAGTGGGAGAAGGGGATTCTATACTTTGATAGATTTCATTATTTGAAGACTCTCCCATACTAGGCAATTCGTGATATTTGTCGACACAAGATGACTGGAACGACAAATGATCAGATTGCTTATTTTGCTGAAAAGATGGCCATAGAGAGCAGGACGAAGTGGAATATTTTTGAACCTCAATATCCAAAAAGGATTGTTCACAAGAAAACCATTGACGATATAACTGGTTTGCCCAAGGTGACTTTAAAGTATAAACCACCAAAAGTGTTGAGGCACATTCCATTGCTGCAGATTCCTCAACATTTTGCTAAAGACTTTATCTGGTGGTACTATGATTGGAAGATTGCAGAAGCTGTGATTGTTCTGAAGGATGGAGATAAGAGTTTCAAGAAAATACACATTTTTGATCCCATGTGGTTGGTTAATTGTTCACATGAGGACATCATAATGTTGTATTACAATCCTATTTTCAGCGATGTTAAGGATGCTGAACAAGCTAGTAAATACCAGAGAGTGGTATTTTTGTGTTTTTCTCATGATATCAACGCCGGATGCGACTATGATAAGAAGCTCGGCAAGTTTGTTAAAGTTCAAGAGGTTCCTGAAGCGAAAAAGAAAAAGCCGAAGCAAATGTTTGAGAAGGTGATGACGTTAGAAGAAAAGAAACTTTTGAGAATCAAGCTGATGAACAAAAGAATGGATGAGGAACGAAGAATTAAACAATCCAAGCAATAGTCGAGGGGGATCCTGTAGATGCATTTATGCGACTAATGCTTTGGATTTACAATAAACATATGTTAGTGTTTTGAGTCGAATGGGCGAAGGAACTTTATGATGGGCGAAGGAAGGTTTTCAGAGGTGCGAAGGAGAAAGATCATACGAAGGAGAGACAGGAGGCGAAGGAAGATTTAGTTTGTTATGTATTGCTTCATTCGACCAGTCTGTTTGGTCGAATGTGCACATTCGCACCTACATGGTGGGCGAATGTGCAGCCTATAAATAGGTCAAGCTGATTTTTTAATGTAGTTTTAGTCATTATTGTTCCCTCCATTTTCAGTGTGTCTCTCTAGAGTTTTATTAAGCTTAATTCACGTTGTGTCTTTAATGTTTTGATCATATTAACGTGTAATTGAGTTGTTTATTAATGAGAAAAGCTTTGAATGATGATTTGTTTGTTTTGATCTGATTGATTATCATTTTGTGATTGGTTTAGGGTTTCCGCACCTAAATCAAACTTGTTTGATCATTTCTTTGTTGATTTATCGATCCTTTTAGCACATACACTAATCTTTTCTTTAAACATCATATTCACTAGCCTTTGGTATGTTGCACCTGCATTTTTTAATCCAAATGGCATAGCTATATAACAATATATACCTAATGGGGTCATGAATGTTGTGTCCTCTTGATCGTCTGGTTCCATTTGAATTTGTTGGAATCCTGAGGATGCATCCAAGAATGTCAGCATTTCGTGGCCTGCTATAGCATCCACCATTAAATCTATATGTGGTAATGGGAATGGGTCCTTAGGACAGGCTTTATTGAGGTCTGTATAGTCTACACACACTCTCCACTTCCCATTCTTCTTTCGAACTACCACCACGTTGGCAAGCCATCTTGGAAATTTTACTTCCCTTATCATCTTGGATTTAAGGAGTCTATCCACTTCTTCTTGTATGATGACATTTCGTTCCGGAGCAAACTTCTTTCTTTTTTGCTGAATGGGCTTGAAATTCTTATCAATCCCGAGTTTGTGAGTAATGACATCCTTAGAGATGCCAGTCATGTCTTCATGCTTCAATGCAAAAGTAGACATCCTACATTTAAGAAATGAGATTAGTGATTGTTCAATGTCATGAGGGATATTCTTACCAATTAGCACAGTGATATCCTTGTTATTGTTATCAAGGGAGACAGCCTTTACATCCTGCTCAGGATGTGCCTTGACATCTTGAGGATGGCACTGTGTGTCCTTCTATAATTACTATGCTTGACGTGATGAAGCTTTCATAGATGTAGTATAACAATCCTTGGCCTCTTGTTGATCACTATTGACTTTGACAACTCCCCAAGGTGTAGGTAACTTTATACACTGATGATATGTTGATGTAACTGCCTTCATGTCATGTATCCAGGGTCTCCCCAGGATGACATTGTAGCAGGATATGGAATCTATCACACAGAATCTCTGGATAGAGTTCACTCCTTCTACATATACTAGTAGCTTGATGTCCCCTACTGTACTCTTAGTTTCTCCACTGAAGCCCACCAAAACTGATGATCTAGAAACTATTTCTGATTCCGGGATGTTCATTCTTCTGAGAGCGTCAAGCTGGATGATAATCACTGAACTTCCTCCATCTACGAGAATCATGCGAACAAAGTGGTTAGCAATATACAAAGTAATAACCAAACCGTCATGATGAGGGTCAAGAATGGTTTCTCGGTCCTCCTCCTCGAAGCTGATCACTTTAGAGGTCGTTAGGATGGTCATCTTCGTTGGTCTTTCTCCTTTTTCAGACTTTGTTTCCCTCGCATGTCTTTTTGCAGCTGAGTATGAGGTTCCACAAATGTCTGACCCTCCTGAAATGAAGTTGATAATACCAGCATCCCTAGGTGGGGATGCTGCTCTTTCTGGGATGTTGGTGCCATCCTGAGCCTTGATTTCTTTTTGCCCAGGAGATCTTTAAGGTGACCTTTGCTCAAGAGATATGCTATCTCCTTCCTTAAGGCGATACAATCTTTAGTGATATGGCCGAAATCTTCGTGAAAGGCACACCATTTAGACTTGTCCTTCCATCCTGTCTTGTTCTCTTTCCTTGGTCATCTTTCTTTGTCCCCTAGATCCTTCATGGCATACATCAGTCCTGTTACATCCACAGAAAAACAGTAATCTGATAATTTAGGGTAGTCATCCTCATCGTCGTCCTCTACCACATTGACCTTCTTATTATCAAGCCTAGCAAATGGTTTATGTTTATATGGTTCGTATGTGGGAGTGGACTTTCGATTGGGATGTTTATATTTTGAGGATGACTCTATCCTCTCTTGAGTTTTCTTATCATCCTCAAGTCGGATGAATCTTAAAGCTATGTTCTTGACTTCATCCAAGTTCCTACATGGATTCATCACCAATTCTTGATAGAATGGTGAATCTCTTTGTAGTCCCATCTTAAATGCCTGTACTGCCATTGTGACATCCAGGTTTGGGATGTCAAGTGCTTCCTTTCCAAACCTAGTAATGAATTCTCTTAGTGATTCCCCCTGTGGTTGAGTCACCCTGTATAGATCACTTGTCAAACGTTCGAACGTTCGACTACAAGAGAACTGATTATTAAACATGTTAATTAAATGTGAAAAAGAAGTAATTGAATAGGGTGGAACACTTAGGAGCCATTTCAGGGTTGGACCGGTGAGGGTTGAACCAAATCCCTTGCATAAACACGCTTCTTTCAGATTGGCAGGGATTGGTTTTATTTCCATCCTTTCCCTATATTGAGCCACATGCTCCTCAGGATCTGTAGATCTATCATAAAGCTTCATACTTGGAGTTTGAAACCGTTTTGGAATCTCTGCATCACATATGGGGGGTGCAAATCTTGACACCCTATGGCATGCTGAGGATACCTCAGGGATGGGTTGCACTATCCCTGGCACACTCGATACCATATCCTTAATCTTCTAAAGCTCCCTTGCTAGCTGAGGGCTTATTCCTGTATCCTGCAAAAGAAGCAACATCATTAGCAGTAAAAGTACTAGAACTTAAATTGTTACCATTATTGTTATATCCTTGGGATGGCACAGGTGTATATCCTGTATCCCTGGTGGTTGCCATCCTGGGAGTAGTAGTTGTTTCTGGAGCAGAGAACCCAGTACTCATGGGGATAAAATCTCCTTGATGTACCCCTCCGGAGATGCTGGAATTAAAATCTAATGTCCTGGGCTGCAATGGTGTCCCCATGTCTTCACTTGGCCTTCTCGAGGATGATTTAAGAGCTTGTATCTCTCTTATCAACATCCGGTTTGTGTCTTGTTGTTGATGTATCGAATCTTTCATCAGTGCAAACATAGAAAGTAATTCATCATTCGATACAAAGAGGAGTAGATCCAAATGGTCTGGGTGGGATTTGGGAAGTAGAACTTCTTGGAAGTGCAGGTGGAGGTGGTAAGGGAGTATTTTTGGCAGAGGTTGTAGATGGCATGGATGAGGAAACATATTTTTGTGAAGAAGACATAGTTGTCAAGTTTTGTAAAAAAGAATTAAATTAGAGAAAGTTTTAACAAAGTTTTTTGTTAAAACAGCACCACTTGCCCCACGGTGGGCGCCAAATTGTTTGGGTCAAAAATTACCTAGTAGAAATAATTTTGTATTCCAAATTAGTAAAAGTGAGGTAGAGTGCTAAATGTGTGAAAATATGTTAAAGAGTCAGTTATATTCTGAAAATGGTGTATCAGGATGCTAAAGAAGTGAATATATGACAACTATGCTCGGGATGGCTTAGGTTAGCTTTGGGATGGACGGTTATATCCTCGGGATGGAACTGTTTGTAATGAATAAATAAAGTAGTAAACACAAAGAACAACACTCGATCTACGAGGAAAGCCCTTGATCAGTTGTAGATCGCCGGCATAAAACCTCGGGAGCAGACTAGGCCCCTGCCTTGTTTGTTAATATTAATTTGGTAAAAAGATACAACTTTGGATGAGCAAATGGACGAGTGTACTAAGATTACAATGATTGTGTGAGTGTTTCTAATCAGCTAAGTGTATGTGTGTAGCTATAGTGTAAGCAATGTGTCCTATACTCGTCCAATACTCCCATTTATATAGTACATGAAGTAAACAAAGAATCCCGAGATATCTGCTAAGTAGTTAAGTTCTTTGAAGTCTTCATATGACCGTTGTGTTTGTTTCATCTCAGGTAAACGTTGTAGCAACGGTTTCTCCTTGGCTAGTTTAATGTTTCAGTTGTTTCCTCATTTGTCGCCGATATTAAATGTATATCGGTTACAACTTTGACTCCATCTTCCATCTTGGACCATGAGTTATAATTCTATCCTTGACTTCTTCAATTGAGGAGTTATAATATAGACGTTGCCGAGCATGTAAATCCATATTATAACTTAGTTGTACCTGCAATCATACATAAGAAAGCTAATTTGTTAGTTCATTCTCAGGATGTGCACATGCCGAAGTATTGTTACATCCTGAAGTCAGTTAAGTCCTTCAGCATCCTGAGGATAGTACATTAGGGATGTAGGGTAAAAATCTTTATTACTTTTCTGTTGCAAAAAATAACAAAAAGAAAAAACATAGAAAATTTAAAAAACTGGATTGGGCCTAGATAAGTCAGGTAGCAGTGAGGAAAGGCCCAACAATAGGGATTTACCTTCCAAAGGTGGCTGTAAAGATAATGAAAATCTTTATTACTTTTCTAGTTGCAAAAAATAACAAAAAGAAAAAACATAGAAAATTTAAAAAACTGGATTGGGCCTAGATAAGTCAGGTAGCAGTGAGGAGAGGCCCAAAGCAAGGAAACGGGCTAGAGGAGGCGATCCTTTTGGGCTGAATTTGATTATTCGGATCCAAGAGTCATCACAGGAAGGTTAGATTGATGGTTCGAGCAACAATATTCAATCATCCAACATTGAAAACGATGGGGGTGAATGCTACGGGTATGGCAATGGATGATACGGATAAAGAAGAACCGAAGGGGGATGAGGCAAATATGATTTTAAACGAAAGGAACATGGTGGAGAGGCTCGATCTAAATTCACAACCGGGGCCGAATTTAGGTTATGAGAATGGGGTTGACTTGGGTGATAGTATCGGAGGAAGATTGAATAGGAAGGAAGTTCATTGTGATGAAGAAGTGAATAATATAGTGACTATTGGCCGTAAATTGGGAGTGGAATTACAAGATTTTCAAGATTTAATCCGAGTCACGAGTGCTAAAGAAGGCATACAAGTGGTGAAATCATGAATTATTTATGTGTTACTATTAGAGGGATGGGGGTTGAAGGAAGATGGGTTAGAGGTATGAAAAAGGAGCATGATATTTCATTCGTGGCGATGCAAGAAACAAAAACGAGTGAATTGGATCAGTTTTCAATATGTCGATTCTGGGGTTGTGGGGATTACAAGTATGAGGTATGTAATCTGGTTGGTCTTTCGGGTGGTTTGGTTTGTGTTTGGGACCCAGGGGTGTTTCTAAGAACAAACGTTCATAAGAGTCGACATTTTCTTATGATCAATGGGAGTATGAAGGAGAGTTATATGAAGATGAATATTATCAATGTTATGGCCTTCATACTAATGTCTAGAAACGATTGTTGTGGCAAGAGATACAGGAGAAGATGCGAGATCATGATTGGTGGTGGATCTTGTTGGGCGACTTTAATACGGTTAGGAGTTCGGAGGAAAGGAAGAAAACAACATTCGATGTTACTAGTGCTTTGGACTTTAACTCTTTTATTGATGATACGGGTTTGGTGGAGTATGTTATGAAGGGTAGGAAGTACACCTTCTTGGCGGGAAAAGGAAAGGGCAACAAGCAAAGTAAAATAGATAGAATATTGGTGTGTATGGATATGTTTAACAAATGGCCGAAGGCGTTCTTGCGAGCGCTTCCAAGGGGTTTGTCGGACCATTTCCCTCTAGTTCTAAACATGGTTAACAAGAAGTTTACCCGAAACTGTTTTGTTGGTTCAACTCGTGGGGTATAAAAGATGGATGTGTCGAGGTTTTTAAAGAAGCGTTGGGTATACAAAGTGATAATCTTTTGGCAATAATGTGTGAGAAAAAAATTAAGAAAATGGAGAGATGATATGATACAAAAGAAAAATGAAGAAAAGGAGAATTGTCAAAGAGACATTCAGCATTTGGACCTTCACATGGAAACTAGAAACCTTAATGAGGAAGAAATGTGGATTATGGAAGAAAGCAAATGTGGTATTGAAGAAATAACCTCGGCACGTAACAAAGATATAAAGCAAAGAGCGCGTATTTAGTGGGCTTCGATGAGCGATGATAATACTTCTTACTTTCATAGAGTTATCAATTCTATTCCGGGGATAGATGTGGATGGTGTGTGGATGACGAAGCCGAACATAGTTAAAAGAGAAGTTTTAAAGTATTTTCGAAGCCATTTTTCGAAGGTGTTCAAGCATAGACCCCGGCTTGTTTGCGAGGGGGTCTAGAAAGTTTCTACTTTCAAAGCCGAAGATATGGTCAGGAGGTTTTCTAAGGATGAAAGAAAGAATGTCGTGTTCAATTGCGGTAAGGATAAGGCACCCAGCCCGGATGGGTTTAACTTCCATTTTGTGCAAAAATTTTGGGTTGAGTTGGAGTCCGAATTCTATAGTATTTTTACCGAGTTCTATGATACAGGATACAGAAGTCCCAAATGTAGTACTTCTTTCATTACTTTGATTCCAAAGTGTAAAAACCCGGTTACTATGAAAGCTTACAGGCCTATAAATCTCATGGGAATGATAAGCAAGATGATATCGAAGGTGTTGGCAAACAAGATCGAAAATGTTATGGGTGATGTGATTTCCAAGTCTCAAACCACCTTCGTTAAAGATAGGTACATTTTGGATGGCCCCCTAATTTTAAATGAGGTTATCGCTTGGTAAAAAAGAAGAGATAAAAAAGTTTTTTTTTGTTGAAGATAGATTTCGAGAAGGCATGTGATAATGTGAATTGGGTTTTTTTTATTTCTATTATGGAGGAAATGGGTTTCTCGAATAAACGGTGTATGCAGATTATGGGGATTCTTCAGTCGGCTAGATCATCAATTTTGGTCAACGGGTCTCCTACGTTTGAGTTTAATTGTCAAAAAGGACTCCGACAAGTAGATCCATTGTCTCCATTTTTAATCTTTGTGGTTATGGAAGCTCTTTCATGCGTTCTCAACAAAGCGGTATCTATAGGGGAATTCCAAGGGGTGAGGTTGGGCAAAGATGGTACGGTTATTTCCCATTTATTTTATGCCGATGATGCCCTTATTTTAGGTGATTGGTCGGATGTTAATGTGATTAAGGTGGTAAGAATTTTGAGATGTTTTCACATTTGCTCGGGGTTGAGAATTAATATTAATAAGTCAAACTTGTACGGGATCGGCACTAGCGAAAGTGAGATGGACAATACGGCTTTGGTGTTGGGATGTAAACGTGGGGATTTTCCTTTCGATTACTTGAGGATTAGAGTAGGTGCAAATATGAATAGATGTTGTTATTGGAAGATGGTGGTTGATGTGTTTGAAGCGAGGATGTCTTCATGGAAAGCTAAGCTTCTTTCTATTGGTGGTCGTGTTATACTTATCAAGGCGGTACTTGAAAGCATTCCCATATATTATTTTTCGCTATATAAAGCCCAGGTGAAAATAATAGACACTTTAGAGCGTTTAATGAAGAAATTTTTATGGTCAGGGATGAGTGACAACCATAAAATTCATTGGGTAAATTGGAATAGAGTTACCATGACAAAAAAGTTAGGGGTTTAGGGATTAAGAGATTGAAAGAGATAAACGAAGCGCTCCTTTTTAAGTGGGTTTGGAGGTATAGGGCGGAGAAGGATTGTTTGTGGCGTAGGGTCGTTAATGCATGTCATAAAAATATTAATAGTTGGGAGGTCTTTCCGGTTAATAAAAACGGTGTGGGTTGTTGGAAGACGATCGTGAAAGTAGGAGGATCTTTCTTTAAAAGCGAATGATGTTTATATAAACACTATGGTAAGGTCAAAGTTGGGAAATGGGGAGGGTGTGCGATTTTGGTTAGATGTTTGGATGGGTGAATGTTCTTTAAAAGATAAATGGCCAAATTATTTAGGTTGGAAAACAACCAAACTTGTCTAGTCTCTGATCGTCTAAAGGTTGTTAATGATCAAGTTCAACTATAAGCGGCCTGGAGTAATCTGCTACATTCGGAAGACGATTTTCAGCAGTGGAATTAGCTTTGTATTGGTCTGGAATATGTGAAGATGTCTACAAATGAAGATAAATGGATGTAGTGCGGGGAGAATAAAAAGAACTTCTCGGTTATGTTGGTTAGAAAGTTGCTGAGAAATGGTGATGCATATGGTAATGTGTTTGTTTTAAAGTGGATTTCGTAGGTGCCTTTAAAGTGTTTGATTATGGCTTGGCGCGAGGAGATGAATCGGTTGTCGACTAAGGTGGAATTGGTGAAAAGAGGTGTTTATATTCCTAATACACTTTATGTTTGGTGCGATTATCATGAGGAGACATCTATGCATGTCCTTGCCGATTACATCATAGCGATCAATGTTTGGGAGCGGATTGGGAAATGGTGTGGTTTGGAGCCGATATATGCGTTTGAAATTAAAGATTTGTTACAAGTGTACAAAAGAGTTTCGGGCGGCAAGATGAAATGGAAAATTGTGCATGGTGTGATGATTGTGACGATGTGGTCTCTTTGGAAAGCTAGAAATGATTCGGCCTTTAATGGGAAAAGGTGGCTATTGGGGATATAGTTTCGAGCGTGAAGTCCCTTTCGTATATGTGGCTAAAGAATAGATCTAAATGTAACAATATAGATTGGAAACATTGGTGTCGGTCCCCATTGTATATGTTGTAGTTGGTTTGTGCCTCGTTCCTTGTTTTAAGGACCGGTTTAACGTTTTTTGAATGAAAGTTTATATTAAAAATAAAAATAAAATAAAAACTTCTTCCACACAATAAGCTTGTAAAACAGACATTAAATCGTCAACAATATTAAATGGGAGTACCAAGTTAGAAATTAATAGATATAACTAGAAATTAATAGATATATAATTGTGTTGAATTTTAAAGATAAAAAGCCAAACTTCGAAAGAATTTTATATCTATGGGACTAATTATTAACTTTCTCCATTTACTTCTTCTACGCATTGAAACTTGTGAAATGTGTATAAAACTATCTCAAGAAGCGTCCTTAGCCGCCACGTCATCCTGTCACATCATATCCCTACATTTCCTTAAAAGCCTTCATATCATCTCCTACCTACAAATATCCTTACTCTCATTAATTTCCACCTCATCACCTACACACTACACATAATATTTAATTAAAATCTTTTTAGTTTGGACCCACCTCATTACCAAAACTAGGGGTGTAAACGAGCCGAGCCGAGCCCGAGCCTGACTGAGCTCGAGCTCGGCTCGTTATGGTTTTATGAAGCTCGAGCTCGAGCTCGGCTCGGTTCGAGCCTACAATCTTGAGCTCGAGCTCGGCTCGCTAGCAAAATCAAAAGCTCGAGCTCGAGCTCGGCTCGGCTCGGCTCGAGGTGATTTGAGAACAATCTCAAACGAGCTCAAAGCTCGGCTCGAGATCGCAAAAGCTCAGCTCGCGAGTGTTATTAAATGGGCCTATGAAATAAGGACATGGACTTTGGAGATGTGGGCTTTAAATTATAAGAGATATATAAATAACTTATTATTATGTTTGGGCTCGTTTAGGCTCGCGAGCCCAATCGAGCTTTGTATCTAGGGCTCGAGCTCGGGCTCGATAACTAAACGAGCCATATTTCAGGCTCGGGCTCGAGCTCAGGCTCGTTAAGGCTCGGCTCGTTCGAGCTTTTTACTGAGCCGATCCTGGGTAACTCTCGAGCCGCTACGTGTCATTTACACCCCTAACCAAAACCAACACAACTTTCATCCATAACTAAGTGCTTCCTTGCTAAGAGCTTCAAAGGACACAATTGCTCCAATCATAAGGGCTCACAAGGGCATGTGAGTTAAGGATGATGCATTGGAGATAGTCTTAGAAATAATAGAAAGTAAATTGTCAACAATATTAAAATGTGAGTAGCAAGTTGCAAATTAATATATTTTAACAGCTAATGTTAGTCCCACTACATTTTTATATTAAAAACATTTTCTTAGATTTGAATCTAGAACCTCCGTTTCAAAAGACAAAGAGGCATAAACATAAGTCTCTACTAAGGGGGTGTTTGTGATTGATTATTTAAAATAGATTATGCGTTTTGGAAAAGCATGGGTGGAACTGCTTATAGATTATTGCGTTTTGGTAGCCTAAAAAACTGATTATCTGCGTTTTCAAAACGCAATCCAAACACTAAAAGCTGATTATCTGCATTTTCAAAACGCAATAATCTAAAAATCAAATTCAAAACGCAATCCCAAACACCCTCTAAGTAGGTTATCACCACATTGGCAAAGTAATAAGCATAGATAATGACACTAGCCAAGTATCATTATATGAAACCAAACATAGTTGTCACGTGGAATGGGGTTTCACGTGAATCCCCCCCCCCCCCCCCGCGCGTTATCGCTCGTGTGAAACGAGTATGCATGAATTGAATCACGCTTCTCAAGTTTAGAAGGATAAGAAATTTTACCATTGGGGAACGGTAATATGATTAAAAAACAATTTTTCATTTTTCACACTATATAACCAATTTATTTTTTATAAATTTTACTCATTAAATTCTACACTGTTAAACTATATACCCTTTCAACTGAATCCCAATTTACCAAGCCACGATGTATCCATATGGTAACCAATTCAACCAAAATAAACAAATGACAAAATATGGAAAAGTTTTTTTTTTTTTTTTTTTTAAAGAAAATTTCATTAACAAAACACTCGAAGAGCCCTCAAAGAAAGGACCTACGAAAAATACAAAAGCCAAACGACATCAGTCCAGAGGACGTATACACCATTTTTTCCAATCCACATTATTACATTTAGTTATAATACGAAACCAGAAATAAGCCGTCGACTTCACATTTTCCAAAATCTCTATGGGTTTCCTCCGTCTATTATTAAAAATCCGATCATTGCGCTCATTCCACAAGGCCCATAAAGTTGTGTAAACAATGCCTCTAAATATGTATTTTTTATTTCGAGACAAAGATGGATCTTCCGAACGAAGGAGGAGGTCACTGACATCGAAAGCGAAGCTATGAGACAAACGACACCAGGCTTCTATTCTGAACCAAACTTCATGCGCAAACCTACAACTGGTGAAAATATGAAGAGCTGTTTCAATCTCACCTTCACAATAAACACACCAAGGATCTTGAATTATAACCCCACGCTTGATCAACTCTGCAATAGTAGGAAGACGATTGCGAACTGCCCTCCACACCATGATTTTACATTTGAGAGGTACCCAAGTCTTCCAATTAATAACTGAATCAGAGTTAGTCGAGCCGCTGTTAGACAACAACTTTTTTGCCGAAGACACTGAGAACATTCCGTCCTTGTTGGGCTTCCATATCCACGAATCACAGCCGACCTTTCGAGTTAGATCGTGAATTTGGTTTAGCAATTGAAACAATGCTGTCACCTCTTCATGTGTCAAAGGAGCATGTCGCCAATCCCATTGCATAAATTTTTCGTTGTTCAACCAATGAATCCTTTGAGAAACTAAGACCCATTTATCTTTTTCAAGACGAAACAGGTTCGGGAAAAGGGTACAAAGAGGCGTGTCTAAGAGCCAAATATCATTCCAAAAATTGATGGAGTGCCCATCGCCGAGAACAGCTCCAAAAAAAGAGTTGAGCTTTACCCCGTTAGGATTAATTTTCTCACCCACTTTGACAATGTTTTTCCAACACCCAGTTGCCGTAGCCGAGCAAGGAAGTAAAGCCCAAGGTCTCCTCGAACCATGACAACCCAAAATAATTTTTTTCCACAAAGTAGTACCCCCTTGTTTGAATCTCCACGTCCATTTTAAAAGAAGCGCATCGTTTACCTCTTGTAATTTGGACACACCAAAACCACCATTATTTTTAGGGGTGGTAACAATATCCCAGGCGACCCAAGGAATTTTCTTATCGTCACTCGTACCAGCCCATAAGAAGTGTCTCATGATAGATTCCATAGACTCAATCACAACCTTGGGAGCTTTGTATAGCGACAAATAATAAATGGGTAAACTCTCTAGAACCGATTTGATGAGAACTAAACGACCACCAATCGAGAGGGTCCTAGCCTTCCATGAGACCAGGCGGTTCTTAACGACCTCAACAACGGGATCCCAGCTTTTAATTCTAGACATCTTTGCTCCCACTTGAATGCCAAGATAAGTAAAAGGATAATCGCCTCTCTTGCACCCCAAAAGATCGATCATGTTGTCAATCTCCGCCTCCTCTGTGCCTACACCAAAAATATTAGATTTGTGCAGATTTATACGAAGCCCCGAGCAAAGATAAAAAATGCGGAGAATTCTAGCAACACTAGAAATATTCTCCCTTGACCATTCCCCTATAATGAGAGCGTCATCTGCATAAAAAAGGTGAGTTAAATCTGTAACGTCATCAGAAAAACTGACGCCCTTGAAAACTCCAATGTCTTTAGCTTTCTTTAATAACCACGAAAGAGCTTCCATAACAATAAAGAATAAAAATGGAGACAACGGGTCACCTTGGCGGAGACCCTTTTCACATTGAAACTCAAAAGTCGGGGAACCATTCACCAAAACCGCGGCTCTAGAGGATTGACAAATGCCTTTCACCCAATTGCAACATCGAGGATCAAAACCCATCAGCGACATAATAGAAATCAAAAAATTCCAATTGACGTTGTCGTACGCCTTTTCGAAATCAATTTTTAGCATAAACGCCTTCCTTTTTCTTTTTTTCAACCATTCCAGAACTTCATTTACCATAAGCGGCCCGTCAAGAATGAAGCGATCCGCTAAGAAAGCCGACTGGTCTTCAGAAATAAGTTGACCAATCACCTTTTTGAGACGGTTAGCAAGAATCTTAGAAATAACTTTGCTAATCATCCCAATAGGGGTAATTGGTCTGTAATCCCTAAGCCCCAATGGAGATTTCACCTTAGGAATCAAAGTAATGAAAGACGAACCACATCCATGATTAATAACCCCGGTATCATGAAACTCTTTCAAAATATTATAGAAGTCTTCCTCAAAAAGGTTCCAAAAACGCTTTATAAAGCGAAAATTGAAACCATCTGGGCCCGGGGCTTTGTTGGAGCCACACTCGAAAACCGCATCCTTTATCTCCTGTTTAAAAAAGAAATCAACAAGGCCCCTACGATCATTTTCAGTTAACGTCTTCAAGCCAGTGCACGTGAGAAGCGGCCGAATCTTGCAATCTTCCTTAAAGTGATTCCGGAAAAACCTAAGCACCTCCCGCTTAATCATCGAAGGCTTAGTAATCCAATCGCCATTGATATCAATACCGAGAATAGAATTACGCGCCTTTCTACCATTAATAACATTGTGGAAGAAGCTAGAGTTTTCATCGCCCAAAGCGGCCCATTTTACACGGGATTTTTGTCTCAAATCTCTCGCCTTATACTGTTCAATGTCATCAATAGCTTTCTTGCATTCCGTCCAAATCCATATATCTTCTTCGGCCATATCATTAAGCTCCATTTGCAACTCGATATCATCTTTTTCTTTACGTAACCTAGCTTCTTCGGCCAATTCAGTAGCACTATACTTGTGGAACCACTCACTTAATGAGTATCGCAGCTTCTTTAGCTTGTATAGCAAATTGCGATCAGGAGCCCCATTATTTACCCAACCATCGCAGACTGAATTAATAACATCAATGCAGCCCGGACGTTCCAGCCAAGAGTCAAACATCCTAAAAGGTTTGGGACCGAAGTTGTTATCCATAACTGAAAAAACCATCGGCGAGTGGTCGGAATGAGCCCTGTTAAGGGCGCGAACACTAACATTCGGCCATCTATTGAAAAACCCGTCACACACCAAAAATCTATCTATGCGGCTCCAAGTACACAACCCTTTCCTGTTTGACATAAATGTAAATTTCAGCCCTTTCAAGTTGTATTCACGCAGGCCATTCTCATCGATAAAGTCGTTGAAATCTTGGGCGCAAACCGGATCGAATCTAGAGTTCTTTCTTTCATCGCGACTCCTAACCGCATTAAAGTCGCCAAAAATGATCCACCAACCGGCATTTGAACTAACAATGTTGGTTATCTTTCTCCAAAGGCTTCTTTTTTCAACATTCGTTTGCGGAGCGTAAACGTTAATCAAGTTCAGCCTAGTAGAACCTGCCATAATTGTACCTGCAACATGCAAAAAATAACGATCTTTGTTTACTACATCTTTTACGAACACTTTAGGATCCCAAATACTTATCAACCCGCCAGAAGAGCCAACCGAGTTAACTGACTCAAAATCAAACCCATTACCACCCCAATAGCTAGCTGCCGTAACATGTTTAAAATCTTTCACCATAGTCTCTTGCAATCCGAGAAACGAAATACCAAAATCATTCTTCAACTTTTTAACCCAACTCGCTTTACCACAACCCCCCACCCCACGGATATTTACCGAGAGGCAATTCATTTGTCACCCCTTTGTACTCCTTCCGAAACAATCGACTCAACCACCAAGTCGTGAGCATTGCTAAAATCGGCACCAAGCTTTTCACCCAAGACAATCGTCGCTTGAACTTCTGCATTTGTATTCACAGCTACAAGGCACAGTTCAACATCCCCATAAATAATGGGTTGAGAATTAAGATCAATGGCATTTTTAATTGGTAGGCCCATATCCGTATTATCCATAACATCTGAGCCCATCTCGCTATCCATTTCATTGTCAGAGTCTTCTGGCCCATCATTATTGTCTAGGCCTAAGAGTTGGTTCAGCCCAAATAAATCCGTGTCACCCTTGGCCTTCTTCCCCACCTTTGTTTTTTCTAAACTGCTAGAATAAGTTGGGTTGGCCCGGTTAACGGAGCCCAATAATGATTTTTTCTTTCTCTTATTAATCGTCATAAATGGGGTCCCGGTAATCTCGTTGTCACATTCAATGCCTTTTTCAAAGTCAAATACGTTACCTGGAATAAAATCCTCATCATTATCGTCACAATTATTACTTACCAAATCAACTGCGACAATAACACCACAATTATTGCCATCATTGTCATTAATGGCGTCATTAATTCCTGTTGGAGTTTCTAAAACCGCATCCTCCATGACCGCCACCAGAGTTTCATGGCCGGAATCATCATCATCCCGGCAAACGTCTGGATCATCAGTCGTCTTATTAAAATCTTCCTCGTCCATAGGAGAAGCAGGCTTGAAGAACTCCGGAACCCATGCACCTGGTTCCTCCGATAACCATATAGAGAAACTGCGATCCCTCCATGACAACTTCACTTCCTCGTCAATACGTTTCCCATCACCAACAAGGATTCCGATGTAATCATGTGACAGATCATCATCGTAATCCGACCTAACAGGCTTGTGAATCACCCTTCCAAACGAGTTGCCAACAGTTTCAATAATCTCACTCGATAGGAGGTGAAGAGGTAATCCAACCAGTTTAATACATGCCAGCCTTTCATAACCAAACGTCTGACCATTCCATACATCCAAGGCTGAGAAACGACCCACCACTTCCCTAGCCGCTTCAAGAACACCATTGACAAGAGCTTTATCTTCGAAAGATATTAAAACGGACAAACCTCCAAGATATTGTACTTTGAACACCCCTGGACAAATATCTTGCATGATAAGATAGATGTTCTTGAGTGCATCAAGATCAATCATACGTGCCACGATCGCCCTTCCATGCAGTTCGTTAAATGTACTAACATGATTATCAATAACAACCGTTTTACACCCAACTTTTCCTGTGAGTGTATCCGAGAAGGACCGAGACCCATTATAGAATGCATCAGTTGCAGGAACCTTCCTTTGATCATTAGATTTTCCTGTAAAATCAGAAGAATTCTGATGGGCTTTCTCACGTTCCGGACAGATCTCTCCTTCTTCCAACGTGAACCTAGCGATGTTAGCCCTAAGCCAACAATCACCAATACGAGTGTTACGAATGTTGCTGATCAAATCCTTAGAATCTTTAACATCAAGAAACGAGACAAAACCAAAGCGATTTCCGTATTTATCCCTCTTTCGAGCGATATACAGATCGTAGATGACCCCATACGGACGGATGAACTCAGATAAATCCTTCCCACTACACTTATCCGGCAGATTGCTAATGAAAACCTTCGTAATCCTGTGAAGAACATTGGCCGGAATTTTCGGATTCCGGGCCGTCATACCGAGAGAGAATTTAACTATATATTCATAGACAAAATACTTATGTATAAATATATATATATATATATATATATATATATGGAAAAGTTGGAAAGAAGAAATAAGACCCCCTTCAAACTGATGGCACAATTAATGATTTTCCATCTGTTAAAACAATGTTAAGGCTGAACAGTGAAGGGGATGGCGCCCCTACCACCTTAGCCCTATTTGGAGCAATACCCCCCGCGTTTCCCTAACGCCATCGCGGGGTGCCAATGTTGCTTCATGGTTGCAATGGCGAGGAAAAACGGAGATAAGAGGAGGCCCACTATGAGTTTTTGCAATGTTATGTTTTTTATCTGTTGATGAAGGAAGAAGAAAGGAGAGGAATAAGAGACGAGAAGAAATGGTTGTTGCTAAACAGTGGTGGTGGTAGTGGTTGACGTGACAATGGTGATGGTTGAGGATGGTGGTGGTTGAAAGGTTGGGGGTCATGGACGGTGGTGTTCTTGTGAAGGAGAATGGTTTGGGGGGGTAAGGAGGAAGAAGAATGGTGGGATTTTTTTTTACATATTTTTGTTAATTTTATATTTTTTGGAACGATCAACAAATCAATCCCGAGCACTATTGAAGTATCCACTGGACATAGGAGTACTCTGAGAGTAACCTGGGTCCACCAGTAATTTTACACCAATTCCCAGGGAAAACTCACCGCCCGAAGACCCACTGCGGTAAAACCTGGCCCACCAGCAATATTTTGGTGTCGATAGAAATCGAACTCCCCACCTCTGATAAGGAAAGCAAGGAGGGTGCCACTCCACCAGCATTTTGTTCATTTTATGAAAAATAAAAGAACTAAACTAGTTTTATTTTAAAGTTATGTATCTGTATTTTTATTTTAATATGATGCATACTTGATTTTTATGTATTTTTTTTTTAAATTTAAACAAAAAGCCAAAAAATAAATTAAATTAAATTAAATAAATGATTTGGGAGACTTTATTTTATTTCTTATTAGTTATTATTAATTATTGGAATAGGAGAATAAAACCCTTTTGACATGACGCTAACGTGATAGAATGAAGCCATCAAGAGCTCCATTCCACACCATCCAGCATAATTGTTACTTTGATAAACTTGAAATCCAAAGTCGATTACTTCTTCTTAAAAATTGTTTTTAAAACATAATCCAAGTTTTGTCTAGTTTTTTTACAATCAATTAATCAATCAACTTATCAGTTTTAAGTTGAATGTTTACTTTCATGAATCATTTAGGCATTGGCACTTTCAGGATTCTATGTGGATTCGACATCCTTTTTACCTTTATTAGTAAATGTAGTTAGATGTTGGGTTGTTAAATATGGAAGGTGATAAACTTAATGCATAAAAGGGCTGTTAAACATGGATCTAACAGTCCTTTTATGTATTAAGTTTACCTAATTGTTACTTTGATAAACTTGAAATCCAGAGTCGATTACTTCTTCTCAAAAATTGTTTTTAAAACATAATCCAAGTTTTGTCTAGTTTTTTTTACAATCAATTAATCAATCAACTTCTCAGTTTTAAGTTTAATGTTTACTTTCATGAATCATTTAGGCATTGGCACTTTCCATGGATTATATGTGGATTCGGCATCCTAATTTCCATATTTAACAACCCTTTGAAGTTCTAGCTGTACGTTTAATATGTTAAACATAATGCATAAAAGGGTTGTGAAATATGGAAGGTGAAATTTTTTGATACGACAAAAAATTGATACAAAAACAACGTTGTCATGTAATTTTCTTAAAAGTCCAATATAATCCGATCATCCGGTCACACCTATTGGCAAAAAGGCCACCCACACCCGCGATGGCAAAAACATTGGTGACCCGAACCGTCACCAATTCGAGGGAAAAGTTGTCGTAGGAAGGCCTATTGTGATAAAACCCTTGGCTCGCACATAACATTTGGTAACAAACGAGCTACCTCCTCTAGATAAAGTCATTCGGATCCACTTTTTCAAATGTTGTCATGTAATCCTTCTAATAAACATAAAACAAAAAGGTTAAACAGTATAACCATAGCCTAATCAAATGAGTTTTTTTAGGCTGACCTATTTAATCATACTAGTAGAGTGCCCGCGCGATGCAGCGAGGAACACAAACATTTATAAGAGTGTGTATGGTTTAGTTAAGTTTGATTATTAGTCTCAACTGAAACTAAAACCAAAGGTCATCAATTAATCAATCTTATTAAACAATTGGTTTCTTGATTCGGTTAGTATTGTTAGATTATTGGTTTTTAGTTCAGTTAATCGGTTTAGTTAATTTGGGTGAATAACAAAAACAAACTTTGCTAAGTTTTTTTCCTTAAAGTACATGAAATGGAGGTATAAATACATGATATAGAGGTAAAAAAAATAGGCCTGTAAATGAACCGAATGTTCATGAGCTGTTCGTGAACTTGTTCGGTGGGAAGTTCGTTTATGTCGTTTATTTAATAAATGAACAAACACGAACTAAAAAAATATGTTCGTTTAGTTAAGTGAACGAACATGAACAAACGTTAGGTTTGTTCATTTATATTCGTGAACGTCCGTTTATGTTCGTTTAGTTATGTCCGTTTAAGTTTATTAATTACATACGTAGTTATACTTTCATAAATACAAACATAAATTGAGCTTTAGTTACTTTTGTATAAATATAAAACCAATTAGTAATTGGGTTTTTTCAGTAATATAAAATCGTTCACATTTATTATGTTCGTGAATGTCCGTTTATGTTCGTTTAGGTTTAAACGAGAGAACAAAAACGAACAAGAACATGACAAATTTCTTAATGAACGAACATGAACACAAAAATGTGTTTGATTATGTGTTCGTGTTTGGTTAAAATTAAATGAACATTCGGTTCGTTTACAGGCCTAGGTATAAAAGTTAAAAATTTCAAAACCCCCCTCTATTTATACTACCAATACAATTCATAAACCCATCTACTCAACTTCAAACCATATTAGAGTATAATTTGATATATACTTTTAATTAAAAATTTGATTTTTTACGTGATTAACAATATCTTGAGGTGAACAATAATTGAAACTCAACCGAAATCGAACAAAAACATATAAAACCAAACTGAATATTAACCAAAACCGAGTTAACCTAATATCGATTTTTTTTGTATCCTAAGTAAACCAAAATTAACAAACCAAAACTGAACCATTCATACATTTATACTTTTTATACATCCATTACATGTATTTATACTTTCATTTCATGTGCTTCTAAGCAAAATTTTAAACAAATGTTAGTTTTGGTTATTAACCAAAATTAACTAAACTGAACTAAAAACGACAATGTATCCAAATAGACTGAACCAATTAATCGGTTGGTTAACAAGATTGATAAACCGATAATGTCGATTTTTGTTTCAGTTGAGGCTTATAACCGAACTGAACCTAACCCAACCATGAACAATTAGAAGTGTCTGTGTTCCCTACCACATCGTGCGAGCATGTTGTTATGAATATATTAATGGGTCTGTTTCTGTTTAACTAATTTGGGTTAACTAAGGGTACAAAAAAAAAACTATAACAAATTTTAAGTTAAATCGGATGTTTCAGTTTTCAATAGATTTTGGTTCAATTTTGTCAATTTTTTGGTTTGACTTCGGTGAACGATTTAGTTATTACTCACTCATAGATATCGTTAATCGCGTAGCACATAAAGATTTTTAAAATAAAAAATAGCAATGCTATACTCAAATTAAAGATAATAAAATGCTCATTATTATGATGTAATATTTTTTTATAAAAGTATGAAAAAAATATGATTATTTAAAAGTCATGGGAGATGGTTTGCTTAAAATAAGGAAAATAAGTTTAACTATAATTTAAATAAGCAAAAGTTAAGTAAGTTTAAGGTATTAAAGTGTAACTAAGATAGGGTATTAAAATGTAAATAATGTATGAATGACTATTTTACCCTCATTTTAGGGTTATTAATGAAAAATAAATTCTTAACTTTTGGATATCTTAAAATATTCTTCACTCATGTATTATAATATACTATAGATAACTCAACCCACATAAAATCAAAACGAAAACTAAAAACATATATTTTACCACTTTACTCAACCCAACTATTACATCTCGCCAACATGCTTTATTCGTTGATTACAACTCATATAATACAAGGTAACCTACCAACCCGTATCTAAGAGCATTAACATCCTATCGTCATTTTCATCCACTAAATTACATTAAAACCCACTATATTTTTCTTTTCTTTCAATTAAACATTACTCTTTATTATTTTATCATTACAATTTCTCTCTCATCCAATCACAACACCTCAAAGTTACTTAGTTGAAATACGAGGGATACACTCACAAAATTTGAATTAATGGGTTCCGAATGATCTAAATCTAAGGGCACAAGGGGTGTTTATAGGATAAAAGTTTTCTTTCACTGGTTTGTAACCAATCCTGCACTGCCACATCACTTCACTGATTTACTTCATTGAAACACCTATTTGAAGGCAGCACTCCACTGATTCTTTTATTTATTTTATAATTTCACTAAACCTTTTTTTATTATTATTTCACACAATTTTAAATGGTAAATATTAATTACTTTTACTATTTCAACCGTCCTACACCCAATTAAATGGCATTGACACCGTTCCACCAAACCGTTCAAAATTTGTATATATAAAGATAGCAAACCGTGGGGTTAAACCACACTTTTACTACCGTAGATTCAAACAAACACACACGAAGATGACTTGTTGGACCCCCGAAGAAGAGATAGCCTTGGTAGTCTGCCACAAAGACGCCTCGGCCGACCCGGTTCTTATACAACGTCGATGCATTAGGGCCTCCCACCCGGAGGGTTTTTGGGACCGTGTGCTGGCGGATTTCACCTGCCATGTCGACCCCAATGACCGAACTACAGTGAGCCTGCAGCAGAAATGGGACGATCTCAACATAAAGTGTGATCGGTAGACCACCCTGTACGAGAACACGTTGAGGGAGGAGCAGGGCATCGAACCGGAGTGGGATATCGAGTTCACACATATGGAATATGCGGCTCGATACGAAAGCACGTTTGACCATGTTGAGGCATGGCAAATGTTGCGCCAACTCTAGTTTTTTTTTTATTATTATAATGTATTTTGTTTTTATTTTTAATGTTTAATAGTAATGAAATTTAGTTTTTATGTTTATCTTTAATGTTTTTTATTTATTTAAATTACAAAACGAACGGTTAAAATAGCTGTGGTAACAATACTATAAACCAAACGGTAAATATTAACACTAAAAATAATAAGGCAAACGGTGAAAACACAAAAAAAAAGTATATATAAGAATCAAAAATTAAAATAAAACCGGTACCAACCCGTTAGATAGAACCAGCAAAACGGTCCACGAGACCACTACCAGTGTGGGTGGCGATGGTGTTACCGTGCTGGTAGTTGGTACCCGACTACCCGTGGACAATTCGGGTGGCGCCCCGTCCCCCCTAATACCCTAAATCAAGTATTTCATAAAACCATAGAACAAAGGTGAAAAGGCCAAATAACTTAAGGGACCAATAATAAAACTACAAGTTTGGCGCGTGAACCGTGTTATTAACATAAACTTTGCTCAAACGCTTCCAATAATTTTTCAAACCCTTTTTCTAGGGTTTAACAAATCGCTGTTTCTGGCGTAATCACTGGTATTTATGACCACATTTTCAGTTTTTATATATTTTGAATTGCTAGTTTTAGCTTATTATGAATAAATTAATAAATAAATATTGATGAAAATAGGTTTATAATTGCTATTAGTATTGTTTCATAGGAAACACTGGAGATATTGACTTTAATACACTGATCGGTTTCTGATGAATGCTTTATAATTAGTTTAGAATCGATTGTCACTCTGATTATAAGTTTTTTGTTTTTGGCTTTAGAATTTTAGATATTTGTGATATTAGTTTGTTGTTTGTGTAATGTTTGTAACTTTAGGTTATACTTTTAGGTAGTGTTCGTTTTGTGGAATGTATTGGAGACTGAAATTTGATTTGGAATGTTTTCGTTTCACACAATAGAATGGAATCTGGATGGAATTGGAATGTAGACTCCTGTATGTTATTGTTCAATTTGAATTCCTTCTTTTGTTGAAACGAACAGTCTAAGAAATGAAATATACATTCCAATTCCATCCAAATCCATTGCATTCCGTGAAACGAACGCTACCTAGTGTTTTCACCATGGAGTGAAAATGGAGAGTGTTGGCTTTATTATCATGAAATTTGGCTTTATAGCAAGGTTTGAAAGTACGGAATCGTGCCCCGAGGCGTAAGCCCGTGGCGGAAATTTAAAAATAAATATAAATTGTATATATCTTATAAAAAATGAAATCCTAACTAATTTCATCATCAGATTTATCAAAAACACAAATTAAAAAGACACGGAATGCTTGAAATTGACACAAAAAGTTCAAAACTTCAAAAATAAACATCAAAAACCCATGGTGTTTGTTGCCGCCTTAGCTCTATGAGGCACACGTGAGGCGCTGCCTCAAATTTGTGTTCATACAGAATCGCCTTGAGGCGCACGCCTCACCCGTTTTTTTTTTTTTTTTAAACTATGCTTTATAGATACCATCTACTGATTGCCAGAGGCCTGAAGGTAACAAATCCTGGTTGTATTTGCATGTGATTCATTGTGATGCGATGGAAGTATTGAATGTACGAGAGCTAATACTTAAATGAATAGAATCAGAGATCATTTGTCTTGTGAGTTGTTGCTACACATGTTTACGGTTTAAGATTTGTGGATAGATAATGGATTATACCAATACTGTTGTTAAAGTCACATGCGATAGAATATGTGTTCCCTCTGATGTTGTTTACTGACGGGACTTTGGAATCTTTGTAGACTTAAGTTTTTTTTCTTCTTTGAAACCTAGAAACGATTTCGGAAATCCATAAATGGGTGTTCCTAAGCAGATGTGGACACCAGAAGAGGAGGCTTCTCTTAGAGCCGGAGTCGCCAAGCATGGACGGGGCAGATGGAGCGCAATTCTCAGAGACCCGGAGTTTGGATCTGTCTTGTGTTTACGTTCCAATGTGGACCTTAAGGTACATACATACGTCTATCCGTTATTGTATCAACTTTATTATAAGTTGGAACTTGGAATATATATATGGATATGATGCATACTCGTAACATTATATAGAGGATTTTGTTTTCTCTGGTGCAGGACAAGTGGAGAAATTTGCACTCCATGCCTAGTGGATGTGGATCCAGTCAAAGGACTAGACTTGCAAGGTCAAAAACACAGCCGATTCACACGCCTGAAAATGCATCCGTTGCTTTTAAAGATGAACACGACAGGCAAACTTGTCTTCCAAGATTAACTGAATCATTGCAAAGTGGTAGTTTTAAGACGCCAATGCCAAGGTTATATCAACTCCTCGTCACTCTATTTGTCTTTCCAACTATGTTGCATGCTTGTTTTCATTTGCTGCTAGTTAGGTGATTATAAAATAAACGAATCTGATACCCGTAGAATACGTTTGTTATAAGTCTGTTTATTAATGAATTTTTAAGTATTTACATGCCTCTGTACATATGCAACAAACGAGGCGTGGTTTTCTTTCTGAGATAATAGTTAAACTCTTGTCACTGACTAATGTAGGTTGGATACCATTATACTGGAAGCCATAGCTAATCTGAAGGAGGCACGCGGTTCTAGTCATGCTGCAATTGTTGAATACATAGAGGTACTTCCATGTGCAGACATAATTATTTTCTTTTCTGTAATTTCTTTGAATTAAATTTCATATTGCAGGAGAATCATTCTGCGCCTTCCAACCTTGAAAAATTGTTGAAAGCAGAGTTAAGTACTTTGACAGATGGTGGAAAACTAATTAAGGTAACCAACTGCTTTTTAGAACTACATGGAGCTTGGTTTTAAAAAGTGTGCCTGAGGTGTAACTCGTGAGGCACGCAATGCGATCTGGATAATGCGTCAAGGCCTTGGGGCCGCGCCCTCTTGCACATCTTGGTCAAAATGGGTCAAATTTAGGGTATGTAGGAAGCCAATATATAAAAAGTGGGGTGAAGAATTTGTTAATTGTTTACTTGATAAAAAGGCAAATATGTTTAAAAAATGCCGCTTAAGGTTGGACATAAAGCGTGTACATAGAGGCATAGAGCAACGCCTTACGTATGTGAAGCTCTTGCACCTCGCCTCACTTTTTGGCTCTTGGAACCTAAACGCCGTAGAACGCCTCGTGCGTTTTAGAACCAAGACATGGAGGAATATAGTCTGACTAATGTTCTTGCTTTGATCATATAGGTAAAGCATCGATACAGGATAGCGCCAACTTCGTCCCCATTGCGTCTAGAGGTAAATCAGGAATGCTGCCTAACGAACACCACCAAGATTCTGACAAAAGCAGATATTGATGCGGAATTGGATAAGATGAGGAGCATGACTCCGCAGCAGGCTGCTGCAATGGCTGTGAAGGCAGTTGCAGAGGCTGAAGCTGCTATTGCAGAAGCTGAAAGGGCAGCAAGAGAAGCAGAGACTGCAGAAGCTGATGCACATTTAGCTAAAGTATTTGCTGCTGCCGCTGCAATGCGTGCAGTCAAGCAGACCACCCTTTGCATATGGTAAAACATTGAAGTCAAAGGGGTGGGTCGGGTAATGGGTTTCGCCAAAAATGGATCGTTTCAGAAAAATTAAAAGTATCAAATGGATCGACTTGCTAAATTTGCTATTATGGCGGTGGCAACTAGTAGCTGGGGGTCTTGCTCACCCATTTATATTAGCAAGTTTTATAAAAATGGTCCAAATTAACTCGTATAATTTGAGTAGACTCAATTTATTTATTTATTTATTTTTACCAAAATCAATCTTTAATGGGTCAAAATTGCCGGATGTGCTGTAAGATGACCACTATAAACTTAACAGCACCTATTTGTTTATGTGCAGACTTCAATGACTTCTCAACAAGATGCGCAACAGATTCGTGTTGAGATATGTGCAGGCCTGTCAATTCTGAAAATTCCCTAGTAATGGACCATGGGTTCGTTCTCTTTTGAGGTATAGATTGGAGGGTGTAAGTAGATACGCACACGACACTCGTGTTTTTTAGTGTTAAAACAAGTTCGCTCTTGTTGAGTCAAAAACCTGTTTGTGTCGGGTTTGGCTATATATAAAGGTGGTAAAGTGAATTCGGTTGAGTAACATGTCAAATGTGTTGGGTCAAAACGACTACCTTTTGATACGGGTTGGGTGCAGCTGGGTTGGTGTTTCGTCCGGTATCTTTTAAACCCAAATATGATTAACCGTTTTTATATAAAAAAAATAGGTTTAAGCATTTAAAACACACTTTTATGATTTTAAACTTTGATGCCAAATCACTTTAACACACTTTTATTCCACCCAATTTACTACACCATTACTAAATCACCTGCAACACCAATCACATCTCATTCCAATGGTTATTTGACCATTCTCCAAGTTTTGATTTCATCTTCACACATCACGGAATTCATCATCTCTACCGTGACCGCATTTGTTGCGGCGGTGTGACCACACAACCCCCATCACACCTCATTCTAACGGTCATTTGACCATTCTCCAAGTTCAAATTTCATCTTCACGAGCGTGATACACATCACTACCATGATCACATTGGTTGCGATGGTGTGACCACGCCACCATGCAACCCTTATCAGCCATCGGTGATGTTGTGGTTAATTTTTTAACTGATCCCGTGGTTGATTTTTTACCGAAAATTGGTGACACTAAACCAATGATCTGGTTATTGAGGAAATGGGGGAAAAGTAAGTGGATTTAGGGAATTTTGAGAAAAACGGGATGGCACCACACATCCTTTGGAAAACTATAGAAAGTGGATTTAGAGCCAGTGACGAAGCTTGACCCGAAGGTTCGAGGGTCGGAAGTCACCGGGGGGTCGAAACCCTATATTTCCAAAATTTTCTATACGAATACTATATAATCGGAACTTCTGCGTGAAAATTCGGGGGGGAGGGGGGGTTCCCCTCCCGCCCCCACCAAGCATCGCCCCTGGCAATTACAGCTGACGTGTTATACGTAGAAATCCAGGGAGTTTGGAACGACTCCCTCCACCCCCTTAATGTGGGGGTTGTATTGAGTGGAAGGACGATCACATCCTTTTGCAAAGGTTATTTATTTATATTTATATAAAATATGAGAGAGGCCATTGTACAAAGTCTCCTTAAAATACAAAGTGTAAGAAGTCATCCTGACCATCCCTTGTGTTTTAATCAAGATGATCGTCATTTGATAACCCATGAGTGTTTTAAGGATCAGTTAACAAGGGGAAGGGTAAATTGGACAAATTCTCAATCTAATAATTTGAATTATTTAATAATAGCGTACAATTCAATATCATTTAATGACGGTTACTTAATCAAAACATATAGTCGTCGAATTCACAAAACAAAATCAACCAAAATCAAAATCTCTAAAACAAAAAAAAAAACAGAGCAGTTGTAGAAGACGAAAAAATAACATCCGATCAAGGAAGTATTATGGCTCCAAAACGCAAATCAAGTAAGTTTATGTTCATATTATGATTGTCATTATGATCGTATACCGAAATTCATTTGATAAAACCTAAAATAAACATAACAGATGAAGGAAGAGAAAGAGAAGCAAACTGAATCATGATGTATTAGTAAAACGCATTCGATATGATCATAAAACGCATTCATAAGAAACAGAGTTTCAAATGTTCAGTTATAGTAAAACGCATTCAAGGAAACATAAAACACACTTTAGAAAACAGAAGAAAATGTGCAAACTATTCAGTATATACCAAAACGCATGCATAAAACATAAAACGCATTTACTGGAAAAAAAAATCACTCATCAACAACTTGTTCTTTCATCTGCCTGGTGTTCATTTCCATGGTCTTCAGGATTTTCAACTTCTTCGTTTTCATCTTGTAACAATGTATTTTTCATCTCGTTTTCATCTTCATTGCATCTTCTGGTTTCAATGAAGATGCAACAGCAGGTTTGTATATTGGAGTTTGATCATCAATGGGAACATCTTTCTTAGAAAGATCTGTCATAAAACACAAAACATACAACTATAAAATCTAATTTTAATGACAAAATGACATGTTCATACTATAAAAAGACACATAATAGTAAGCATTCACATGCACATGTAAGGATGTAAGGATTTATCTAATAAATCTCAAAACGCATGTTAAAACAACATAAAACGCATTTGAATAAAAATCAATTCTATAAAACCAAGCAGTTACCTCAAAACGCATGTTAAACATACTAAAACGCATTTGAATAAAAATCATTTCAATAAAACCAAGCATTTACCTCAAAACGCATGTTAAACATTATAAAACGCATTTGAATAAAAAATCATTTCTATAAAACCAAGCATTTACCTCAAAACGCATGTTAAACATAATAAAACGCATTTGAATAAAAATCATTTCTATAAACCAAGCAGTTACCTCAAAACGCATGTTAAACATAATAAAACGCATGTTAAACCAAGCAGTTACTTCAACACTCTGTTCATCTCTGTTATTTGTGATCTGCTAATATAAATCAAAACAGTATAAACTAACCTTCAAAAATTTAGATTATGAGCATCGACAACATCATCTTCTTCTCCAATTAAGATTTCAGGTTTGTTGTTTAGGTCTGATAAACAATTAAAAATCAAAATAAGATTACGATTATGTGAAATTAAAAAACAGAGTAACCTACCGAACATGATGATGAACTCTGTAATTGAGTATGATTCTGGTAAACTTTTGATCGACGGATTCAAGGTGATGAGAATTTTTTAATAAGGTAACAATTGACGATGAAGATCGTGAAATCGGTTATAAAAATTTGAATTCCGATTGAACGATAAAACAGGGATTGTGAAAATCATAATTATGAATGTGATTAATTGATCGATGCAAATGTCTATAATACCCCTCTCATAATTGAAAATCAGTTTTTTTGTTTTAAAAGACATCTTACGCGTGGCATATTATTGTGGTTTCCTACACTTTGTAGGTTAAGGGACTTTGTACCCAGTACTTTCTCATAAAATATATAATAATACAAAATTCATCCTTTTATAAACCTCAAATAATTATAGGAAAGTATACAGATTTTATAAAAAGAGAACACGTGACATATGTATAATTGATATCCACTTTAAATAACTTGGTGGCCCCTAAAACTCTTGTCATTTATGTAAGTATTTTTATTGAATGTTAGATACCCACGTTTGTATTTAGTTCAGCAAGATGATATTATTTTTTTAAACGGTCAACAAATCAAATCCGAGCATTTTTAGAGTATCCTTTTGACAAATTCAAGTACTTCGAGAGTACCCGAGTTGTCAAAGACTAATTCCGGGTAAAACCTGGTAGCCCACCCGCCCGTAGGCATGGAGACGAAATTACCGGTAAAACTCGTATGGCTCAAAAATCGAACCCATGATTCCCAGGTCTTCTATCATTACCCACCAATGTCTTTACCACTATATTATAATTATAATGGTATTAACACCATATATGTTGCTTTCAATTATTAAAACCAATTAATTAAAGAGAGATTTTTATTTTGAATATATAGCATATAAAAATGCATTGGTCAATTTATGTTTGCCTGATTGGTCCCAATTTATTGGGTGACTGGTATAAACCGGCTGATGTAATACTTAATTTTTAAAAATTAAAAAAAAAAATACTTTTTTTTTTCTCTAACTATAATTCTCTAAGTAATTAGTATTTGAAAATTTTCATAAAGAAAATAACCTTATTTTCATAACTAGGAGTTGATCATATTACTTCAACAGCAAATCCTTGATCAAACACTACATCATTATTTTCTTCCATATATCTTCATAAACACAATAATTAAATACACACACAAAAAAAATATTAAATAACTTAACTGACTTAGTTAACTGACATTATTTACACCAATAACTTAAATTCTAATAGAGTAATGTATTCGGATCATAACGGGCCGGGTTGGACACTACTCCTTAAGATAACCTTTGGCTTCGAGATAAGAAACCACTTTCTCGGCCATCGCCTCCGCTGGAGGGCAGACCTCTCCCTCTTGTCGCAACACGATCTGCACAAAGTTGTATGTACATTAGTCCATACATAATGGTCGGTTGTTTTTTAACTATGAGAACCCAAACTCATGGGATCTCACCAGTCACCAATAGCCCTATTAACCATTGGGACCAGGTAAACTGCAACTTCAAAAGGTTTAACCAATTTAGGTATTTGATACCTCGGAATTAAGTGGTGCTTCATACGGGTCATCAATCCCAGTAAAACCTGGCGTAAAATATAAACCATGAATTTCAAGTCGGCGAAAAGATCACCCAAATCAGTGGGTTGAATTTACCTTTAATTTTTCCAGCCCGTGCGAGCTTGTATAAGCCTTTGGGATCCCTAGCCTCACATACACATAGAGGGATGTCCATAAACACCTGTAAGTCAGTCACAAGCCTTGTTGAGTCAGTCATAGCAATGGGTATAACAAATCAAGAAAATTACTTGAACAAACCTCAATGAAGTCTCCTTCTGGAAGTATAGATCGACAAGAATCACGATCTTTTCTGTAGGGAGATATCGCGCTAGCTATGCAAATAATTCCAGCATCAGCGAACAACTTAGCCACCTCTCCTAAAAAATTAAATATAATTAAAATAAAAGCTGTGTAACAAAGTTTACAAATTCGGATAAGAAAAAGGGATCCCACCAATTCTTCTTATATTCTCTGCGCGATCTTCTGCTTTGAAAGTAAGATCAGAGTTAAGACCATGCCTAACATTATCACCATCAAGGACGTATGTCAATTTCCCTCGAGCATGCAGGATTCGAGTCAACGCACAAGCCACAGTGCTCTTCCCTAATTCATTCGAGTCATATCACAGAAAATGTCATTAGTACATGAAACTACGATATAGTATGAAGAACAAAAGCTAAGAAGATTATAACCATCCTTTATTCCAATGACTAAAAAACACTCTTGCATTGCAGGCAAAATAAGATTATCCTATATTATATTCCTGTGAGTGACAGTCATGAAATGAAGAATTATTATTATTATTATTATTATTTTTCAATTTTAACATAAACTTTATTAACACGTAACCGCGGAAAATTACATCAAGATAGCGGGCAACAAGCTGCGCCACCACCCCTTTAGAAGAATTATTTAATTACTAAAAAAAAAAACTAGAGACAGAATAACATCTAACAAACATACTAATAACAAACAAACTTAAAAATAAATGGTAAATTAAATATCAATAACTATAACAGATAACAAACTCGACTAACCAACCGATTCAATAAACAAATTACTAAAATGACCTCACCTGAACCACTGAGACCAGTAATCCAAATAACACACCCTCTCTGCTGCAGCAACTCCTGCCTATCACTCTTCTCCACTGAACACTTATGCCAAACAACATTCGTCGATTTTATTCCGCTCATCGACCCTGCTTAAGACACGATAACACCTGTTTAATAAAAATAAGCTATACCCTTTTAAAAAATATAACTAAAATTAGAAGGGTATTCTTGTCATTTCTTGTTCTGGGTATGTAAAACATAAGCATGACAAGACAATGAGACATGTTTTGGGGGCAGTAAAAAAACAAATTTGTTACTTTTTACCGTTCAAATCATCAGAACCATTCTTAACCTCACATCCGTTTGTTTTAACTTCACGATTAACAATATAAGAATGCATTCTTGACCCTTTCTTGATAAAAACATTATTATTATTATTTAGGGGGAAATTTGTGAAGATTAAGGTTGTGGGTGGGCGGTCAACGGAGTCAAAGGCTGGTGAAGGAGTGAAGATTGATGAGAATTTGACGGCGGAAGAAGTCATGGCGGGAAAGAATCGAAGAATGGAAATGGGTACAAAATGAGAGGTGAATTGGATTCTAATAATAATAATATGAATG
Organism: Ambrosia trifida; assembly: GCA_028751855.1. Classification (NCBI taxonomy): domain Eukaryota; kingdom Viridiplantae; phylum Streptophyta; class Magnoliopsida; order Asterales; family Asteraceae; genus Ambrosia; species Ambrosia trifida. The sequence goes on along the minus strand of CM054126.1, from coordinate 63,900,745 downwards.
TGAATATGTAATATGGAAAGGTGTTTATAAATATTGGTGGGAGACAGGAGAAACATGTGAATATGTGATGTGTGGATGACACGTGGCGGGGTGTGATTATCGTGGATAGACGGTTGTGATTTTTTTTAACGGTCAACAAACTGAGTGCTAACTATCCGCACATCCACTCCTATGAAAGTACCTATACGCCTTTAGGTGAAGACACGTCTGAAATGCCCGTCCTAAAATACGATGGGTAGCTAACACGCACCAAGCCACCGGTTCCTGGGAAAACCCGATCATTCACCCGCCCGAAGGCACGACAATGAAATAATAGGTAACACTGAATTGGATCAGGAATCGAACTCAAGCTAATAACCGGGTCTTCCTTCATTTCCCCAAGGACTAACCACTGCGCTGCAGTGGAGAATAATATGGAAGATTTTGGGAATCATAAAACACCCCACGTGTAATTGAGATTACTCAATGGTAGAAGCAAAGCTTCTAGGAACACCTAAGGGGGGAGGTCATGGGTTCAAGTCCCACAAGGAGTGAAATTTGCCGTTCAAAAAAAATAAATAAATAAAAAAAAAATAAAATAAAAAAATAAAACACCCCACGTGCTGGCATAGTATCAGGGAGGGTCATGGCATTCAATGTTTTAAAGCACATTTTTAGGTCGGATGAGATTCATGTAACGTAATGGAGCCCCTAGAGGATACATTCTGTACTAAATGATTTTATAGCATGTTGGGTTGGGCTTAAAGATCCACTTAGTTAGACTATATAGTGTGGAGACCAACTCCTTCAAATGTCACATCAGCGTCACCTCATTTTCCACTTTCCTCCCCTAACGTTTGGAAATAGTATTTCCCTAATTCCCCCAATCCCTCTTCATTTTTTTTATTTTATACAGTTTGATTAAAAAAGGGGTCAATCACATTACAAGGGGAGAAGGGAGAAGAAACCCCTAAGTCACCAAAAATTGATTGGGGGGGGGGGGGGGGGGGGGGGTGTGTTCCCCTTAAGGGACCTGTCTATGTCATCACCCCAATCCACTCCAAATAGTCTTAGTATCAGGTGACTAGTCAACTTTTGAATTGTAAAAAAAATGCAACTTTAACTCAAATAATAATAAAAAACTATATAAATTAAATTATCATAAAAAAAATCTCCAATAAATTTCTTTAAATAAAAGTGTACAATAAGTTTATGTCATTGACATGATATAATTGAATTGAATGAATGGCTGTGATTAACCTTAATAATATGGTATCTTTGGACTCTACCATATTCAATCAAAACCCCACAAAGGGCACTAGTGCACCAAACGTTTTTAGTAAACCATGGAGGGTTCTTTCGGGATAGCGACGGTAACTTAGTCGGTATCGATTGGTTTTGTATGGTACTGACATTAGTTATGACAATCAAAATGGAAAACCAAGAAAGTATCATAGGTTCGGAAATGAACTGCATCTATACCGTCCAAACAACGTCCGTACTAGCGTTAGTATTCATTTTTATTGTGTTCTATTGATGTAAAACACGTCATCACCACCACTGACACATTAATAGCTTCGGCCACCATCGCCACTCTCTTAGAAAGCTCTGATACCCACATACCACACACACTATCTCTTTCGTTTACTCACACTCTTTCCCCCTCTCTCTCTCTCACACACACACACACTCTCTCTCTCTCTCTCTCTATATATATATATATATATATATATATATATATATAGGGGACGAATAAATTGAAAACCCTCCCAAGTTAAGAAAACTTAGAAAACTTAATCTTAGCCATTCAACCATCTTAATCAATGGCCCATGTTTATTCTGCTTTTCTGATTTATAATTTACAATAAAAATGAGAACAAAAAGGACTATAATGGTAAAAACGGCAATTGACATTTATAAACTGACAACAAAAGTAACATGCACATTAAACAAGATTAAGAGGAGAGAGATTACATAACCTCAATCTCATGGTCTTCTTCTCCATTTCAAAAGCATCGACCAGCTTGAAGAAATTTCAAAACCATCATTCCATCCAGGAGAATTAATATCTACACCGTTGTCGTCTTTCTTCTACCTTTCCATCTTCAACGAATTAGAACCGGAAAATTACATCCTTTACCGTCGTCGTCTTTCTTCTACCATTATATTTTTTTTTCGTTAGGGGTCTGTTATAAGGCCTCGTTGTTGGTTTTTCCACTTTCCTTAAATTTTGAAATAGCTAGGATTTTAAAATGGCTCCGGATATTCAGACATGGAGGTTTTTTTATCTAGACATCCCCTCCTCGTCCTGTGGAGGCCTTCACGGGACGTGGAGGGCCAAAATCAGAAAAAGACGGGATATGTGGGTCTCCACGGGCCGTCCATCTGCTTACCAATGATTGGTAGTGAGTGGGAGTTGTGAAAAAGAAGTGTGGGTGTTTAAGATGGGTTAGAGATGTGAAAATGAGTATTTGGTTTTTTACAAATGTTTTTTTTTTGTTATTTGTATAAAATGATTTTTTTATATGAATGTTATTTTTAAAAATAAATAGAATTATCCTTATAAAATGAAATAATAGTCGTTGCGTAAACATTAACGTTTATGTTGCCGAACTAAACAAAACACAAGATACGAATAATAAAACAAAATAAAGCATAATATTCAACCATTTACATAATTGCAAATGTTAATAAATTAATAATATCCAAATAAACAAACAACTAATCATCGTGCCCCTGAGATGCACAGGACGTACCGGCCTGCTGACTGCCGGACGCCCCACCCTGATCGGTACGTGGCACCAAACCCAGTAAAACTTGCCTATCATTCTCGCTCTGTGCCAACCACCGAATATTAGCCTGCATCTCCTGCCGAATACTAGTCCGCATCTCCTCCATCTGGTCCAGAAGCCGCTGAAGTAGCTTATTCGTGGTATAAGGCAACCTAATGGCGTGATAAATGCGGGGAGCATGCTGTTGGGCATCAGAGCGCACATCCGCCATCTCTACATCCACCTCTGCATCGCCCTCATGCTCCAGCTCGACAACGTGTGGTATCTGAACCTTCTCGGCCCCAACCGGCCACTCAATATGTACCAGCGGCTATGGTACAAATGTCCCGCCAGCCGGACCCCAAGCACGCTGGTAATATACGGGTGGATTGCTGCCCTTGACCTTGTACGCCACCTTCATTTGCTGCATAGTCTGTATATTTAACGGTCTGAAACACACAACAATAATAATATTATTAAATAAAAATAAATAATAAATAATTAATAATAATACCTAGACCTCAACGGAGCTGGAAAAATGTCATCCTCAATATGAGTCCACAAGTCGGTCGGGGAAACACGCAATGCGATGGCGGAGATGATCCCCCCAACCGGAATACTCCCCGCTATATTCCTATGAGGGTAGGCAGCAATGTACTCGGCAAAACACCTATGCAGGGCAACCAGCCTACCCCTGAGAATGCAGTACAGATAGAAAAGGTCGATTTGATTGACCCTTTCGTTACAGGTACACCGTCCGGCAATAAACCAGCTAATCACATGTTGTATATAATAAATCAAAGGGCCCCGAATGTTGCTGGCCCTATCCGACCTGCACAGGATAATAATAACATTATAAAAATTTTGGCAGAGTTTGCTCTGTTTTTGTACGAACCAGACAACACAAGTCGTCTACAAAACGCTTCAAACATTTATAAATTCATAACAAAATGTTGGGACTATGACATTAGTCGTTATAAACAAAACGCCTAAAGTACTATACTAGTATAGGCATTTTGTTTAAAACGTCTAAAAGTATAGAGGTTTAGGCGTTTTGTTTTAAACACCTAAACTATACTAGTTTAGGCATTTTAAACAAAACGCCTAAAAATATATAAGTTTAGGCGTTTTGTCTTAAACGCCTAAACTATACTAGTTTAGGCGTTTTGTTTTAAATGTCTAAACTATACTAGTTAAATGTTCAAGACCTTTAAGAATAATAATAAATAATAATATTAAAAAGACCTCTCGCCGGCCGTCCCAAACTCTGGACCACCGATAATGGGCCACCACGCCATCAGCATGTCGTCTGGCAATGTGGTCAAGGCGGTAACGTACATATCCTGGACTAGCTCGTCCTTGGTGAGCCAGCCGATAATCGTAGCCCACTCGTTGATCGAATATGTATACAACTGTCCAAATAACCAGAATTTTATCTCAGGATCATGCTCTGCATATGGATCCACAGCGGCAGGGAGCGGCGTATATCGAAACGTGGAGATGAACTCGATCATAAGGGGTCGATGCACCTCGTGGTCGAGGTCACTAAACATCCGATCCCAAGGGGGTACTGGCGGGGATCCACTCCCTAAACCTCTCCTCTGCACCGATCGCCCGAAGTGCACCCCAGTCAACTTCGCGCGAGAAATGTACCGGATGCTTGACCATCTTGTTCCATCTAACCACCTCATAAGTATCGTGGTCGAGCCTGTATACCCAGCCTTCCATATTATCCAATGCCAGAGGATCCCCTTCTTCAGGTGCGTTAGCGTTTTCCATATCTGCAAAAAACGACAAAACAAAGATCATAATCACAACAACAATCAATAATCTACAAAAACGCCTAAAACGCTTTGGATTTTTATAAAAATTTCGGCAGAGTTTCCTTAGTTTTTGTACGAACCAGACAACACAAGTCGTCTACAATATCCCAAAACAATCAATTCTAAACAGATACAAACTATCTAAACAATGTATTATCAAAACTATTAAACATAAAGCAACCATAAAGCGCGCTTTATGCTAAACTACAATAATAAACACAACGCCACTTAAAACTACACAATAATAAGTGATAGATAACAAAACACATACACAAAAAACGCCACTTAAAACAACACAATAATAATGATAAGTGATCGATAACAAAACGGTCCACCACCACCACCGTCTACCACCACCACGGTCCACCACCAGACTGTTGTAAAAAAATAGTTTATTTAAATTTCAGTTTATTTCAGCAGCCTGCAGACGTTAACAAACAAACAGTCTTCTTCTTGCAAACTGCAGACCTTTTCCTGTAGAAAAAACAAACAACACCTTAGAGTGTGGGGAGTGGGGTTTGGAAAGTGGCGTGAAAACCCTCTTCCCACCTAGAATATCACCCTCTATAGCTTGAAAAGTGGCGTGGCCCATGAGGCTTGAGAATTGTCAAAGGTGTGGGGCGGGGGTTGGGTAGTGAGGTGGAGGGACTTGATTGATGGTCTTCATTTCTTACCTCTTTCTTTTTGAATTCCTCTGGTGGTGTTCATCACTACCGTTGTCGGTGACAACCGTCTAAGGCGGTGGCTCCCCCCCCCCCCTATCTGATGCCCTCTGTTGAGGGATTTTCGGGTTTCATTATTGATAGTGGGTGTTGAGGGATTTTTGGGTTTTTATCCAAGCCTTGATTTTGTCTAAAGCCTGAAATTGTTTATAAAAAAAAAAACAAAGAAATGCCACATTGCAACTCAAGCCCCTTTTCCAAGCCTCCCACTCCCCACCATTTTGAGGGCTTGAAAAGCAGCGCCCAAATATGTCATCACATGGTAACTCATGCCCCCTTTCCAAACCCCCCACTTCCCGTAGTCTTAGTTGGTATCTGGGGATTTAATCGGATGACTAGTCTAACTTTAATATTTGATAAAAATACAATTTTAACTCAAGTAATACATTAAATTTATATAATTTCATAATCAAAAATCAATTCTTCAATAAATTTCTTTAAATAAAAGCCTATAATGAGTTTATATCATTGACAAAGTATGATTGGATTGAATGAAAGGTTGTGATTGAAGAAACAACGAGTATAACGGTGATTAATACTAACCACCAGAGGATTAATACACGTGTTTACTCAAGAACAGACCTTTGCCCACACCGGAGGCAAAACCGAAACCGTGAAAGTAAAGTGTCTGTGTGTGTGGTGAAAGTGAGAACACAAGAATGTAAGTGGTTCGGTCATTAATGACCTACGTCCACTATAAAGAGATAATTATTATTACTTTGGAGATTACAAAGCTATTACAAGGATTATCTCTATTCTAGCTCTTGCATACAAGTATTGATATTCGGATCCTTTGCAAAGGAGAAGAAGTCTTTTATTTATAGGAAAGGACGTAGGCCATGTGAGACGGCCCACGAAAGTTGCAGTCGATTCGGGCTTCGATCTGGGCCCAGAAGTCTTCGGCCCATGAAATTGGCGGGAATCGGGTGGCATTAAATGCTGACGTGAGGGCAAGTTGGAGCTAGTCTGCAAAAGTAACATGTGGCGCCTCCTAATTGGGCGCCAGCGACACTTTGTTCTGACACAACATGGTTGACTTACCTACTGGCGTCTAATGTGACGTCTAGCAGCAGGTAAGCATGTCTGCACAATGCTCTGACCAATACTGTGGACGGCAGCATGGTGGAAGCATGAAAGCAGTCATGTCACTATTTTCGTCAGTGGTTGTTAGAGCACCCATGATACGTGTCGCCATCTGGCTAGCGCAAAGCTTGCCCAGATCTGAGTGAATATTCTTCATTCTTGATTGTTCGTACCTGGTACTAAAAGCTGAGGCTGGGCGAATATTCCGCACGTAGAAGTACGTGCGAAGATGCTTCTGAAGTGATGATGTGGACAAAGTCACCTTGCGCGTGAATTGACCTCACGCGCCGAATTAGAACTGCGGGTCTAAGCCGTACTCTGAAGATGCTTGCTTCCGCGGTCTATGCTCCCGCGCCATATATGAGAACCTTATCCGCGATGCTATGTTCAACGCTTAGATTATTGAAAAGTGGGATAGGGATGCCGTCCACGCAAGGATTGGGCTCCCTATCCCTTCAAGTCTCCCTAGTCTACTGCGGAAGAACTCCAAGAGTCATCAATGTGTTGCACCCGGGATCGTTTCCCATGATGAGCCGTCTTCTTTTCATGCCTGGTCATGTTGCATTGGTGGTGCGAGACAAATGTAACCGTATGGGTGTTGAGGTCGCGAATTTTCTTGCGCGATCCCTCTGCCTTGTTATCATCGTTGTTTTGTCTTTGCGCTACATGGTGTACGTTTTTGACCAGGTGTCCAAGCTGACCAGATTTCAGCGCGGACTCAATTTCCATCTTCAGACTATAACAATTGTCTGTAAGATGTCCAAAATCGTTGTGGTACTCACAGAACTTGCTCATATCCACATTTTTCCTCTTCCGAAGGGGCTTAGTTTCCTTGAGTGTTACTTGCTCCGTCTTGAGATGGAGTTTTTGTTAGCGGGGTCGAGTCGTGGTTCTTCTTTGAGTGACCACGTTGGTCCCGTGATTGTTTATTGTTGATAAACTGGCGGGCATCATTGGAAGAGGAATACTTCCCTTCCTCTGTGGAGCCGGAGATGCGTGTCCAGATGGACTTTGCTTTATTATTATTATTATTATTATTATTATTATTATTATTATTATTATTATTATTATTATTATTATTATTATTATTATTATGGTGCTGGGAGTGGCGCATCTGGCAAAATGACCTTTCATATGACGCATAGATCTTGGTAGCTCGGATAAGCTCATCCCAGGACTCTGGGACGCCATCCTTGTCTGTGAGGCATTTCATGAGCTCCCCACTACGTACATTCTAGATGAAAGTAGCACTAGTGAGCTCCTCGCCGCACCCTATCTGAAGGGCTTCTCTGTTGAAACAGACAATGAAGTCCTCGATGGATTCGTTATCATGGCGTTGGCACAACAGTATGTGTGCCTTGTACTTCTTGTGTTTCCGAAGATGCGAAAAGTGGTTACCAAATTTGTTGGTAAGATCATCAAAGTCCGAAATGCTCCCTGCGGGGATATTATCAAACCAGAGCCTGGCAGTGCCGGTCAGCGTTTGGGCGAAGAGATGGCACCAAACCTGGACTGGCCAGTTAACCGAATTTCCCGCACACTTAAAGTCATGAATGTGATCATCCGGGTCACACAAGCCATTGTACTTGCCGATGCTGCTAAGGAGTTTGGCCTTCTTGGGGATGCTTGCCGTCATGATGCGAGAGAAAAATTTAGATTTCTCAGCAAAGGACTTTGGTCTGTATGGCTTTACCAAGTGGTTGTCCACATCCTTGTAGCTCGTAGAATGCAAACGCTGCATGTGGCTCCGCTCGCTATAGTCGTCGTCGCTGTTGGACGACTCGTAGCCGTCTGGTTCGCCGCATGGTTTGGCGTAGCCCCGAGCATCGGCGTTTCCGCCCTGCCCCCCGCTACGACCTTCACGTCGGGCTTCAGTTTCTTTGTTCTAATGACTCCTTTTGGACGGGGAGTCATAAGTTAGGGCCTTGCCCTTCTTTTTCGCGTGCTTCATCAGCACGCGCTGATACTTTCCAGTGCTGTTGGCATTTTGGCGGAAGAGCCACTCGTTTGGGTCTTCCTCAGAAGTATTGCCATTGTCGTCCTCGCTTTTCACGTCACATACTTTTAAGATTGGCTTCTGGGTACGTGTGGTCGTTTGCTTAGTGAGAGTGGCTGGTGTGCCGGAACTCCCACCGAGTTGGACCCCAAGGTCCTTGGCTGGGTTGGCAGTAGACGTGTTTGGGTTGGGTTCAGCCATGTGGGTGGGCTAAAAGATGGAAAAGAAGTGTTCTAGCCGGTACGGATGGCTCCAATGAAGAAACAACGAGTATAACGGTGATTAATACTAACCGCTGGAGGATTAATACACGTGTTTACTCAAGAACAACCATTTGCCCACACCGGAGGTAGAACCGAAACCATGAAAGTAAAGTGTGCGTGTGTGGTGAAAGTGAGAACACAAGAATGTAAGTGGTGCGATTGTTAATGACCTATGTCCACTAGAAAGAGATAATTATTATTACTTAGGAGATTACAAAGCTATTACAACGATTATCTCTTTTCTAGCTCTTGCATACAAGTATTGATTTTCGGATCCTCTGCAAGGGAGAATATGTCTTCTATTTATAGGAAAGGACGTGGGCCATGTGAGACGGCCCACGAAAGTTGCAGTCGATCCGGGCTTCGATTTGGGCCCAGAAGTCTTCGGCCCATGAAATTAGCGCGTGGCGCCTCCTAATTGGGCGCCAGCGACACTTTGTTCTGACACAGCATGGTTGACTTACCTGCTGACGTCTGATGTGACGTTTGGCTGCAGGTAAGCATGTCTGCACAGTGCTCTGACTAGTACTGTGGACGGCAGCGTGGTGGAAGCATGGAATCAGTCATGTCACTATTTTCGTCAGCGGTTGTTGGACCACCCCTGACAGGTGTCGCCATCTGACTGGTGCAAAGCTTGCCCAGATCTGAGTAAATCTTCTTCATTTTTGATAGTCCGTATCTCGTACTAAAAGCTGAGGCTGAGCGAATATTCCACGCGTAGAAGTACGTGCGAAGATTCTTCTGAAGTGATGACGTGGACGAAGTCACCTTGTGCATGATATGACCTCACGCGCCGAATTAGAATTGCGGGTCTAAGCCGCACTCTGAAGATGTTTGCTTCCGCGGTCTATGCTCACGCGCCATATATGAGAACCTTATCCGCGCTACTATCTTCAACGCTTAGATTATTGAAAACTGGGATAGAGATGCCGTCCGTGCAAGGATTGGGCTCTCTATCCCTTCGGTGATTAACTTTAAAATCATGGGATCTACCAAATTCAATCAAAACTCCACAAGGGCACTAGTGCCCCAAACCTTTTTAGTAAACCTGGGAGGATTCTTTCGGGATACATGAAGGTAACTTTGTTGGTATCAAGTGGTTTTGTTATGGTACTGACGTTAGTTATGGAAATCAAAATGAAAAGCCAAGAATGTAAAGTATATAGATTGTTGGTAAAAGGATGTTAAAACAAGTCAGGTAAAAACAATGTCTTCGAGGGTGTTTAGGTAAACTTTTCCACACCTCCTTATAACTTTTCACAAAAAGTTATAAGTAGTTTTGAAAAGTTAGTCTTCCCTTACTTTTCAAAATCTACTTTTCCATGCTTTAAAAACTCAAAAGTAGAAGCCAAAAGTCACTTTGCCAAACATTTCAACTTTTTTGGAAAAGTAATAAGTTATAAGTAGGTAAAAATAAAGAGAGCCAAACATTTCTTAATCAAATTGGATAGCGAATTAGTTGTCTTACTAGTTCATTGATCAAACCGGATTTAGAAAACCAGATGACCTCACAAAAATAATTTTAAGATAAACAAAAAAAGTAATCGGTACATAATAACATCTAATTAGACGCATTTCAGAATTGAAAAATAAAAAGGTAAATTGTAATTGTTAATAGCTGAAAATATCATATTTTAATCTTAAAACTTCACTAAAATACCATTTCATAAAACCGTGAGTTCCTCCTACAAAACCACTTTTCTTCTGCAAAACCACCTCAACTTTTTTCTCCTTTACAAAACCTAGCAAGCCTACAACAAGAGTAGCGTAAAACTTGTAAATTTGAAGAATACTTGTATCCCCTAACTTCATTACTGAATGATGAACAACCTCGTGCATAATCATCATATTAGACTCATAGTCACCTTTATTCCTTTCTAACAAACCGAAAACCCACTAATGATGTTATATTTGTATAGTTTCTCTTTTCACTTTACCTGCTCCTTTCTTTATCTAACTCACTTTGAAGGGTAAAACTCATATACACACACATATGCACCGTGGGTTGGACGGTGGGCACATGCCCACCCTAGTCAATAAATGAATCCGCCACTGGTTGGTATTGTACATGTAATGAAATGAACTGCACCTATACTGACCAAATAACGTCTGTACTAGTATCAGTATTCATTTTTGTTGTCTTCGATCGATGTAAAACACGTGACGATATCCTTTTGGAAATATCATGACTTCGGTACCAGTATCAATATTCGTTTTTATTGTTTTCGATCACTGTAAAACACATTTCGATATCATTTTAGTCGTATCATGACTTTTTTTTGTCTCTCTTTCAGTTGTTATAATGAGTGTTGGTACTTTAACAAAATGAACCAATAAGGACCGAATTTCTACCATTCACGTTATTTTATCATTAAGTTTATGTTTCCATTTAAAATTGAGTAAACTCCCATTTTCGTTGCAAGTAGATTTTGCCACTTTAATCCAAAAGGTTTTTTTCTCGCATCTAAGTCCCCGTGGTTTCATTTTCTTGTCATTTTCATCTACTTGGCTAACCCCATCTCTTTTTTAACTTAAATAAGGGGCAGTTAGGTCTTTTTTATATATTTTATTTTTTAACCCTTTTTCTTTTTATCCTTACACACCCAAATTCACATATCACTTGAACCACCACCACATGGAACCATCGCCACCACCATTGTCACATTACTAGCTCCAAACACCATTGCCATCTTCTTAAAATGGTAGTTTACTCTTTAAAAACTGTTAAAAGTCTAATCTTCTCGTCGTGAAATGCAACTTTAACCCACTAATTTTTTTTTAACAACTGATTTTATTAAAAAAAAAAAAAAGTAGCAAAGAGCTGGTGCATTAAAAAAAATCAAAAGAGCACTAACACTTTTAGAAAAAAATTACAAACCTACCACCCATACAACCAATATTCACAATAAGTTAAGCGAAACACTTAAAAAAAGACAATTTATTGACTTTTTGACGTTTCTTATTTAAAACCTAATCCAAACACGTTTTTTAAAACTCCTTTTCAAAAAGTTATAAGCCAATAAGCATTTCTGACCAAAAGCACTTTTGCATTTCCAAACTCAATCCCAAACACCCTCTTAATAATAAAAGTTTTATACTATAAATAAAAATTCAATTCGTTTAGATGGCCGGCTCTTTTAGGGGGAGGGGCGCTTACCGTGCGTTTTTTCAACTTCACTGATTTCAACCAATTATGCACTGTCACATCGCTTCAATTAGGGGTGTTCAACGAATCGAATAACAAATCCACTACCAGCACTACTGGCGGCGGTGTTACCGTGCTGGTAATGGCCTACCCGTGAAGATTTCTGGTAGTGCCCCGTCCCCCTTAGATCAAATTTAGACTAACTATATTGACTCAAATCAATATATATATATATATATATATATATATATATATATATATATATATATAATGATTGGGTTGGGGACACGTGACATTTGATGAGGTCATCCCACCCTTAAATTAACGTAAAAAAATTTAAGTTATAAATAACTCAATTAAACCAATATTTATTAATTTATATTTTTATCTTTGTTATCACTTTACTATATAATAACTAAAAAATTTATGATTATCGTATTTCTTTCTCATATGAAATAACTAGGTGTATCCCGTGTGAAAACACGGGCATTCTTAAATTAGAATTTTACATATCAAATTTTATTAAATAACACCTTCAAGACCACCGTTTTAATCACGCACTGTAATGGCTGATTCTGTGTTTGCACCTCATCTAAACATACATTATCTCTTTCTCATATTATAGTAAACCGATTTTTATGCTACATCGTAACACATATTTTCTCTTAATATTAGATTTCACTATCCCGAAAAAATACCGAAATATAACCTAATTTATTTATATTTAATTACCTACTTAGATGGTTCATATAAATTTAAATGGAGTTAAGGGTCGGCGGAAAATTGTGGCCAACATTAAATTCTTCGCTTAATGTAAATCAACATGTGTTTAATTTAACTAGCAGGAACCCGCGCGTTGCGGCGGGGCTGCACCCGAGAACTTTTATTACATATATAATAATTTTAAACTAAAAGTTAGGGATGAGCTCGGGACGGTATCGGTACCGAACCGATACCGATCCCGACACCAAAAAGTCAAAAAAACCAATACCGATACCGAACACATACGGTACGGGACCTGTATGGTATCGGTATTTTAAGGTAAAATACCAATACCATACTGGCACCGTACCGATACCGATAATACCAAAACCAAAAATCCATAAATATGGTTACCGATACCGATCCCGAAACCCCTCGGTTCGGTATCGGTTCGGTACGGTATCGGGATCGGGACGGGATGGGATCGGTATTCGGCCTTGTATGCTCATCCCTACTAAAAGTTATCATGTAGTCTTGTGTGACAATTGTTTTGGTGGAAGTCATTTGATATTGAAAGCACGAATAAAAAATAAAAATTGATGCGGGAGAATACTGAAAACTTGAATCAGAAGATAAGATTTCAGTCTCTGAAAAAAAAGTAGCTAAATACTTTTAATGAAGCCATAAAAAAAATAAAGAATGGCGTGTGGGATGGGTTTGCCATCCCGTAATACTAACTGGTCGATTTTGTGGTATATTCTCGAATATGCTCCAAACGTATATATGCCAATTTTCATGTTGGCGATTGTTTTTTCTAATGAGACACCCATAGGTGTGAAGCAGAAGTTTGTGTTGTATGCACGGATCAAAGAAACCATGACATTTGATCAAAGAAACCATGAGGTTGCTCTTGATTAACACAATAGCCATGATGTTGCTCTTGATTAACACAACATTTGTCTGATTGTAATTTTTGACCGTAAACTTTTATTACATACAAAATAACTTTTAAACTAAAAGCATCATGTATTCATGTTTGACCTTTATTTTGGTTTTGCTAATGACCGAGTCAGTCATGAATGGGACGATTCCTATCTCTTTTATTTGAGTTTGAATATGTTAGTAAAATTTTTATGTATTATTTTTAGTATAAGTTATTTAATTGTCGTACTTTTAAACTAAAAGTCATCATGTATTTTTGTTTCACAATTATTTTGGTTTTCCTAATGACCTAGTCAGTCACGAATGGGACGATGCCTATTTCTTTTATTTGAGTTTGAATATGTTAGTCAAATTTTTATGTATTATTTTTAATATAAGTTAATAAGTTTTTTACAAGCTTTTATAAAATACTATAGCATTATAAATATAAATACTAGATGTAATAACACTACATTATTGTTTGTCATTTATTACACTACATTATTAAATGCTAGAATGTAGAGGGACAATATTGTAAATGAGAAATTATTTATGCATTAACACTTGTACCAAATGCAAAAACAATGTTTTTATGTGTCTTAAAATTTAATGAAAATTACTACATTGCCCATCCGTAAACTTTTATTACATATATAATATATAATAATTTTAAACTTAAAGTCATCATGTATTCTTGTGTGATAATTATTTTAGTGGAAGTCCTTTGATATTGAAAACACAAATAAAAAATAAAAATTGACGCGGGAGAATACTGAAAACATGAATCAGAAGACAAGATTTCATTATGAAGAATTCTAATTAATATAATATTTGAATAGGATTATTAGAAAAAGAGGTTACTAAATAAAATTAAAGGCAATTAAATTAATAATTTTCTAAACATATAGGTATATGTTCGAGTCATAAAAATCATTAAAAAGTCTATGGATTTAAATATATAAATTTGAGTAGTCCAATATATATATATTTAATTGAAAAACATCATAAAAATATCAAATAATCACTAAAGATCGAGACTAAATATCTAGAACTAAAAATACATAATTGAATTCTAAGAGAAATAATGATATGTCTAAAAGCGTCTACAATGTTCCTATATATTAATAAAATATTGATTTAGAGTTATATGTACAAATTATATAATGTGTATAGTGTGTGTATATATAAGTTTGATATAGAATATATATATATATATATTATTGATTTAGAGTTATATGTACAAATTATATAATGTGTATAGTGTGTGTATATATAAGTTTGATATAGAATATATATATATATATATATATATATAATACTAAGTAACATTTATAGAATTTTAGAATATATAACGTATAACCGTACCTTGATTGAAATAGAGAAAAATAACCGGTATATTGACGATCTTGAGATCCTTATGTTCGAAGTGGGTGTTAATCTTATGTTCGAAGTGGGTGTTAATCAGAGCTTGGCAATGGCTGCATTCTTGGGATCAAAATGGTGATTGAGAGGATGCTTTGTGTGTGAATGATAACATAATGACATATGAGGTCATGCCAATGGCTATATAAATGCGTCTACAATCTAGACCTAAAAATACATAATTGATTTCTAAGAGAAATAATAATATGTCTAAAAGCGTCTACAATGTTCCTATATATTAATAAAATATTTATTTAGAGTTATATGTACAAATTATATAATGTGTATAGTGTGTGTATATATAAGTTTGATATAGAATATATATATATATATATAATACTAAGTAACATTTATAGAATTTTAGAATATATAACGTATAACCGTACCTTGATTGAAATAGAGAAAAATAACCAGTATATTGATGATCTTGAGATCCTTATGTTAGAAGTGGGTGTTAATCTTATGTTCGAAGTGGGTGTTAATCAGAGCTTGGCAATGGTTTCATTCTTGTGATCAAAATGGTGATTGAGAGGATGCTTTGTGTGTGAATGACAACATAATGACATATGAGGTCATGCCAATGGTTATATAAATGCATTTCTAACAAGTTCTTGTTTATTGCCATGACTCTTCATTGGCAAATTAATCATAATCTTCAATTTTATTTAATTTAGTCCAATTCATAACATTATATATGTTTTTAATGTATAAAGGGGGTTACATTGTGGAGAAGATATTAACCGTGTATTAGTCACATGTACCATAGGCATGATATGTTGTATAAAGGGGCATAATGGGAAGAAAGAGACTAAAATATAGAGATGTATGCTTATGCCTCTTCATATGTCATCTTAAAATGGTAGTGAAATTACCTTGATGCCTATCTAGAATGCATTATATAATAAGTATAGACTAGCAGGAACCCGCGCGTTGCGACGGGCTGCACTGTGTTTGACTGTTGCTTTTAGTCAACCAGGTTGTTGGTGTTGTACATTATACAAACACACTGATAATGTGTATTATATGATCAGAGTGCGTACAATTTTAGTAGAAAGTCGGTGTAGATGTTGTAGTAGAATAAATGTGGTGCAGTAGATAGAGTTAAATTCAACTACATTTTCCCTATTAATGATCATAGTAATCTTTTTCAGTAACAAACTGCCTCAGAATGTTGCTTAGCATATGGTGATAGAGGAGTTACCAAGGTAGAAACTAAATATATTATTCAGAAACAAAGATTTTAATAGAACACATAAGTACGTAACCTTAAATTCGAGTAACATGACCTCGAACAAATAATTAAGCTTCATTTCAATTTGTCACGCTGATTTGATCTGAATTCATTTTTTATTCGTTCTTATAAATCTTAACAAATATTTAGTTCTCGATCCTGATTACAAGATGATAAAATTTTGTATGTCTTACGTAGGCACACCATACCTTGTAATTTTGTCACCTTGATATACTCTGCTGATATCCGAAGAATATTTGTTGGCTTGAAATCCGTATGTATAAGGTGTAAATCATGCGTATATAACTGCAAGAAAAATATCCATAAGAAATTAAAGAATCAAAAGAAAATTGATGATGTGGCCATGGGTATAGAAGACCCAATGGATCATATAAAGGGTTGGTGTCGGTTTCTTGCCAACTGTGACATTGTATCAATCATTTGATCTATTTGAATACAAGTGTTGTTAATATATGTTTTCTCTTATCTTTCAAGTGTTTATAGATCTGCGAGTGTGAGTATTCTAATCCAATATCTTACAAGTGATTACAACATTTAGAGATGCATTTACATATAACAATCGAAACCAACCAACTAATGACTACAATTGTGCAAATTGACAATACAATAAAATTAAAATGAAAAATTACCATCCAACAATCACTTCTTTTGGATTAACCTTCTGGTGAGACGCCTACATATTGTGATGATAATCTATATCCAAAGCAACCTTCCAACATTATACAACAAACATCACAAATAAAAAAAACTTGTTTACAATAAGAACTAACAATTGACAAGTCAGCAAAAGGAATATAAGAGATTCAATTAAGGCTAATAACCTGATAAGACGATTCATTGTGAGAAACGACATACGAATTACGAACATCAACAGTGCCATCAGAGAGAATAGATTCGAGAAGAGTTCCGATGGCGCGTTCAGCTTGGTCAGGTCACCGCTGACCTCAACAATATCCCCAAAAGGGTCACAAAGTTCATTGAAATCTTCCTAAACGACGAAAATGAAATCACCTTTGAATCTTCCAAGTTTGTTGGAATATATATTGAAAGTTTGGTAGAACAACCATTGATGAAGAGTAATGGATTGCTTTCAATTGCATTCAAGGTGATGAATGACAATTTGTTAATGAATGTTAAAGTAGAGGGGATTATGTGTAATGAGTTGCATTATTGTTTTGTACAATAGCTATCAAAGGTGGTACACAAGGGTATAAATGGAAGAAATAAGGTAAAAATTTAGAGATTACACATGAGGCTTTTGGGATGCCATCTTAAAATGTTATTAAAATTACCTTAATGCCCATCTAGGATGCATTATATAATAGTATAGATATAAGTATAGAAGTATAGATAGTTGAATGCTACCCTCACATTCTTGAATCTTGATTCACTTCCCCACCAACCCCTCTCGTATTTAACTTGGAAGTTCCCTATCGATCGAGTCTTTAAACTTCAGTAACTAAAAAAAACGTACATAAGGTTCATATGTTTTCACACTTTCATTAATTTCAGACAAACATATTGCATACAAAAATCAATCTTTATGTATGTTAAAAACGACACGTTTCACCTTAGGTTTAAAAAACTCGTAAAACAACCTTTAGCTTTATATGTTGTTGCAACAATTAACCTTTGTGACATACTCACTTTGCTTTCTCTGTTAAGTGGATGTATCAAGAGGAGCGCTCTATAAGTCTTCCGTCATCATCAACTTCATCCTTTTTAACTTTTTCACAAAACGAATTGCACATTAACTGGGTGTAGCCTTGTACGCGAGAGTCAGGCTGTTGTATCCTTGGAGACAAACGTGTTCATCTTAGTGGAGATACGAAATCTATTTTAAATGACCCGTGTTGAACACAAGTTCTCAACTACAACTGTCAATAAATTTGTTTGTTCATTATTGTAGTGAAGCTCGTAGTAGAAGACTTGACTCGTTAAAGACTTTGGTTTTGGTGTGAATCTTATACAAGTATGTAACGGTAGTTTATATTATTTGTGATTCCTATGTATACGGTATCAGGTAGGATTTAGCCAGTGAATGTGGTGAGTTGCTACCGTGGTGACAGGGGTGCAGTCAACAATGAAGACATATGGAGGGTGTTTGGCCAGGAACAAACAAACCGGAACAAAGGTAATAATTTTATGAATAAACTGCCATTTTCGTCCTTGAGGTTTGGCACTTTTTGCCAGTTTCATCCAAAAGTTTTTTTTTCTCAACTGGATCCACTAGTTTTCAAATTTTTGCTCGTTTCATCCAACTCGTAAACGACGTTAGTTGAACTCAGTTAAATAAGGGCAGTTTTGTCATTTTATCTCTTTTAAAATCCTAACCCTATTTAAACGTCCCTAAACTCAGAAAGTCATCAGTTCACCCACAATCATCCCCAATTCAACCCAAACCCTAAATTATAAACCTGATTATCATAATGATTGGAGATTGGCAGCTTCGAAAGCCTGATTCTAGCTTCAATACAGATGACGAGTATGGTATGTTACACAAAACCGTTTACTTGATTTTTGGTTTTAATGTTTTATTTTCTTGAGCCCTAATTAGAGATAATGATTAATGCAGCTAATGAAGTTGAAAAATTTTCACTCAAATTCCACCATGGTGGACAGTTTAGTCAGCCTCCTGAGCCAATGGTGTATCTTTAATGGTAATGTTGATTTCATAGACAACGTTAACTCTGATCTTTTCTCTGTGGTAATTTTGTATGATATGTTCTTGGAATTGGGGTACTTGGAGGATGATGAAGTTAGATTTCATTATAGGAAGCCAGATGAAGAAGACTTAGAATTAGGTGTATGTGCTATAAGGATCGTATAATCAACAAAGAATGATCAAACAAGTTTGTTTTAGGTGCGGAATCCCTAAAACAATCACAAAATGATAATCAAACAGATCAAAACACGTAAATCATCATTTCAAAGCTTTTTCATTAATTACGAACTCAATTACACGTTTACAGATTGAAAGTAACAGGGTATGAACGTGAATTAAGCTAAATAATATCCTAAAGAGAGAATCAGAAAGTGGAGGGAATAAAATGACTCAAAGTTACATTCAAAAAATCAGCTTGACTATTTATAGACTGCACATTCGCCCAAACAGTTCGTGCGAATGTGCAGGTTCGACCATATCAACCGGTCGAACCAAGCCATACATAAAAATCTATTCTACCTTCGTCCAAAACCACTCCTTCGTACCAACTGATTCTCCTTCGACCAAACAAAACGCTTCCTTCGCACCTATTAAATCTCCTTCGCACCTTCGACAATTATCAAAACAAGTTTATTGAACAATCCGAAGCACTAGTCGCACAACTGCATCTACAAACTCCCCCTCGACTATTGCTTGGATTGCTGTCGACGTTCTTCGTCCATTCTGATGTTCATCAACCTGATATGCCTCTGAATCTTCTGTTCCTTCATCAATACCGGTTCATGAAATTGCTTCGGCTTCGTCTTTTTCACTTCAGGCACCTTCTGTTTCTTTACAAACCTCCCGAGCTTCTTGTCATAGTCACAACCAGCGTTTATATCATACGCAAAGCACAGAAATACCACACGTTGATATTTTCCTGCTTGTTCAGCATCTTTAACTTCAGAATAGATTGGATTATAGAACAACATGATTATATCCTCATGTGAACAGTTAATCAACCACATGGGATCAAAAATGTGTATCTTCTTGAAGTTCTTCTCACCATCTTTCAGCACAATCACAGCCTCTGCTATCTTCCAATCATAATACCACCAAATGAAGTCTTTGGCGAAGTGTTGTGGAATCGGCAACAAAGGAATCTTCTTCAACACTCGCGGTGGCTTATAATTCAACGTCACTTTGGGCATTCCAGTAATCATATCAATATCCTTTTTGTGAACAATTCGTTTTGGATATTGCGGTTCAAATAAATCCCACTTAGTTTGGCTTTCTCTCGTCATCTTCTCAGCAAAGTATGTAATTTGATTATTTGACGCTCCCGTTAAACGGTGACGACAAATATCACGAATAGCCCAATAAGGAGGAGTCTTCAAATGATGAAACTTATCAAAATATAAGATCCCCTTCTCCCACTTCACTGCTATGCATTTCAATTGCTTAACAAACTTCCAGGCCAATGCACGACCTTTGAAAATTCCACTGTGAAGTTTGTAGAAGCTACCTTGTATTTCAGCTTTAGGACGATTATTCTCCTTCTCTTTCAATTTCCTCAAAAACTCTTTCAAACTATCAGATTGCTCGAACTGTGGTTTATCATGCCCTTTGAATATCTCATCTTCAAACATTTTACTCTTCTCCTTAGCAAGTTTCTCGGCCTGGTTTAGCACTTCATCAGAAAATCCAGGAAATCCAGAATCTTGATCATTCTTGAAGTATTGTGGATATTCCTCACTCGTTATGTCTTCCATCTCAAATTCTTCAAAAGCAGGAACATCACGGTCATCAGAATGATTCCCGGCTTCCTTTTCAGGTATCTTTGGAATGTAATTATCAGCAAGTAACTCTACCAAAGTCTTTCCAACCTGTCTAGCTAAACCTTCAAGTATTTCCTTAGAAATCGCCGCAGAAACCTCTCCATCTTCTAAATCTGGGTCATCAAACTCCAACTCAAACAGCTTATTGCTAGACTCGAATATTTCTGGAAACCTGCTTGTCATGTCAATCGTCCAGACTCGATCTGTAAGTGATGTGTGTAAATGTATATATATATATATATATATATAAATAACACAAGCTTTAATTAAAACGACTCACCTAAAAACTACACACGCACGGCAAGTGTACCGATCGCAAAGCAGTAAACAGATAAGACCGAGTATCGACCCCAAAGACGCGAATGCAGCTCTAGATCACAACCTCTACCGAATACTAGCCTAAAACTATTAAAAACTATATACAAAAGACTCAATTATAACTCAAAATACATAGGAGAATAGATGTGTTTTACGACACATCAAACATCCCCACACTTAAACCTTTTTCGTCCCTGAAAAAGACTGCAATGGAATCATAATTAGAATTCTTAGTTTCAAAAACTTTTAGGTTCATTAATTATGATCTAATTACGCATCAACCAAAACTGTCGGTATTGTTGTCCACCTAAACCCAACCACTAGCTAATCAGGCCCCAATCATGTAAAGCAATTAAGTTCATATTATTACAATCAATCTATGGGTCTCACACTCAAGATATCCAGCTTCACCCAATCCCACCTCAAGCTTTCGAAGCAAAGGTTAAACCATATAGATTTTCCAACCACTGCAAACTAAACTCCCTAATGTATTAGAAATTAAATTTATGATGGATGATGGATGAAGTTTATGAGCTTAGACACATTTTTTTTTCATACCTGACCCAGAGGTTGTCTCAATCAGAGTCACCATCCCCAAGAGCGACAGCATGAGCTTCGGTATTTTTTTTTTCAACTTGACCTCGAGGGAGTTTTGATCAGAGGCTTCAGTTTTTTTTTTTTTTTTTTTGAAATAAAGACTCAAACTATACTAAAACGCAGTTCCCATCCCCACACTTAAAATTGCACATTGTCCTCAATGTGTAGCGACAAGAAACTAAAAATAAAGTAGAAAAAAAATTAAAAAGTAAAGTGGAACAGACTCCCCTGGTAATACTGTGGTGTAATCCTCGCAAAGTGTGTCTTGAGTTGTCCCATCCAAGTGCAAAGCAACCGTATAGCATTTCATTCGCGGTTGCAACAATGACCTGCAAAATAAACACTAAAAAGACAAAAAGTAAAACCGAAAAACACAACTGTGTTGGGATGACTGTTTACAAAAATAATTTTTAAAGGGTCGCCTCGCCCGAATGGAGATTGAGTACGGACGAGAAGATGCCACTATGAAAAGAATGCAGACCATCCCCACACTTAGACTCAAACAAAGACACAAACTAAAATTAATAAACAAAATGCCTACAAACTCTACAATTTGGAAAAACCAAAGTATTAATCAGGTGGCTTATATTTAATCCAACCCATGTCCAACCCGTTCAATTCTTTTCGTTCACCATTGTTCGTCAAAAAACAATTGGTGAAAAGATAAAGACGTTTGAAAATTTTAAACGGGTTGGGCCACCTATCCCTAGACTTACCTGGACCAAACCTGATATGTGGATGTGGCATGTGATTCTGGTCCATGTAATTGCGAGCCTTCTCCCGTGGGGGTGGCCATGGTGGTGGCAATGTAATATCCAATGCCTGCACGGGCCGGCTGTGGTGTTCTTCTTCTTCTTCCATCACTGCTTCTTTCTCATCTTCCTTGTTTGGTGACTCCTGAATTTCCACAGTCAGGCATCCTCTCAATAATGCCTCTAAGATATCGAGGTCACCTACTGGGTCAAAATCTTTGTCTACTTCTTGAACTGACAAATCAACCAACTCGTCACCAAAACTCTGCTTCCCAATTAGCTGCTTCTTAAAGCAGGTCGGTGGTGTCTTCCTCTTCCACCACTTCTTCCTCAAACAGCCAGCCTGTGGATTCTGAAAAATCCATATCTTCCTCAGCCTCCCCTATCTTCTCCATCATGGCTTTCCTGTGCGCGTCCCACTCTATCCTTTCTATCTCCTCATCATCACTCCAGACATCTACCTCCCAAGGATATGCTGTTGAACTAGAGATCTGGCAAGGCTGCTCATCCTGCTGAACCGGAGGTGGGACTAAGGCGTCCATTATGGTCTCTGGCTCTAACCCTGAATCCTGCAAAATATCATCCTGACAAGACAAGTGTAAAGAATCATATGAATCAGTTAAATCATGCACAGAATCAGATGAGTAAGGACACACAGTTTCAGCAACGGGCCTAATAGAATCAGGTAATGTAGGTGTTACCATCTCGTCTGGGTCATCATATGTGAAATAAACCTGTTGAACTGGAGGTGGGACTTCAACGTCCATTATGGTCTTCAGTTCATCCACCTGAGCCTCTAGCCTCTTAAGTGTCGCATCTTGTTCCCTCAAATAGCCGGTGCGCTTGGATAGCAAAGAATCCACATCCTCGAGCATGAGCTGTTGTTTAGCAAGTAAGGCGGCAAAATCGGGTCTAGTGTGAGACGAGACATCCCGATAATCGGGATGTAGATACAAATGTTGGCTAGGTGGATACTCTGACGAGTTACCACCATGCCTTTCCTCATATATCTCAGCTTGTAGATGATCAAGCCGACGTTTTGTTCTATCTAGTGACTCAGATGTTGCAGGGTTAAACCACCGGTTAGCCTGTGGGTATGAAGACCGGTATGACTGATATGGCTGCGGCTGCAAATACTCGTTAAAATAATAATCCGTGGAATACCCCGATGAATATGAATGAGGGCATCTTATGGTAAAATGGGGTCCTCCGCAGATCTCGCACATGATAAAAAAATTATATATTACGAATAAAAAATAATAATAATAAGAAAAAAAATAAAAACAAAAATTATTCACAAAATAGTAGACCAGAAACGGATCAGATAGTTCTCAAGAGTGCCAATTGCGTCCCCGGCAACGGCGCCAAAAACTTGATGTGTGTAAATGTATATATATAAATAACACAAGCTTTAATTAAAACGACTCACCTAAAAACTACACACGCACGACAAGTGTACCGATCACAAAGCAGTAAACAGATAAGACCGAGTATCGACCCCAAAGACGCGAATGCAGCTCTAGATCACAACCTCTACCGAATACTAGCCTAAAACTATTAAAAATTATATACAAAAGACTCAATTATAACTCAAAATACATAGGAGAATAGATGTGTTTTACGACACATCAGTAAGCATCTGGCGATACATGTGCTTGTCTTCTTTAGATAAAGTCTGCAGTTTTTCATTCCAGAAAATATCATCATCTACATTTTCACCTGGAGTCTTAGAGCTTGACTCTCCACCTTTACTTGAATCACGCTTCTCATATGTATACTTCTCAGCGTTGTCATCATCATCATCATCATCACTATCAAAAGCAGAGCTGTTTCCATCACTCGATCCACCATCTGAACCATCATTATCTCCATCATCTTTCTTCTTTTTCTTTTGAGGATCGTTACTAGCATCTTCATCAAGATCTTCATCCTCTTCATCGTCAGATAGTTCATAATCAACTTTCTCTTCTTTTTGTTCTTTATCTTCTTCACCCGCTTGAAGTAGAGGAGCTCGAGAGTATAAGTCTTTTATCAAATCATCCATGTGCTTGTTACTCTTCTTCAGCTGTTTGTTCTCCTCTTTCAAAACTATTATCCGTCTGGTGTTTCTTTGCTCGTGCTTCAGCAACTTCTTGTTCTCTTTCTTTAACTTCTTGATTGTTTTCTTCAATTCTTCATTGTTATCATGGGATGTGACTACAACTTCCAACATCTTTCGATCATTTGACTTCAATTGCTCAATCTCTGTTTGTTGTTTGTTGATAATGCTCATCATTTCAGATAGCCTTTGATTCACAGCAGTCATTACGTCACTATCAACTGTGACCTTCTTCTTAACAGGCGTTTTAGCAACTTCAGGCAGTTTGCCTTTCCTCATCTTCTTGAGCACATTATCTAACGCTTCATTGAACTCATCAACAGGTATATCATCTCCCTGTTGTGTGCTAGAAGTAGTTGCAGTCTTTTGTTTCTTTGATACAGGTGCAGTAACCGGTGACTTGGAACTAGAAGCTGGTGGTAGTTTCTTACCAGCAATGAGTGACTCAATCTCTCTCAATCTCTTCTGACTTGGTTTCTCTTGTTTCTTGTCCTGAGGCTTCTTCTTTGACTTTGCAGCCTGTACAGGTGAACCAGGAAAATCTTCTTCTACATTCAGAATCACTTCATCATCATCAACAGGAATTGGACTCTTATTTCCTTGATCTTCAACAGACTGACTAACAGACTCACCAGCCACAGTGGCCTTGGGCGTGGTAGTCTTTAGCGTTTCAGTTTCCGAGTCCCAACGTTCATCTTCTTGCGTCTCCTCAGAATCAATCGACGCCTCATCCACAATATGCAAACCCTTCTTTGCCATAGTCTTGTTTCGCCTCGGTGTACTCTTCTTCTTTGCAGGTTCAGGTACAACATCTAGTCTGATCTCTTTTTCTTTACCCTTTCCACTCTTAGCACCGACATTAACAACCTGTCTCTTGCGCTTTGCCTCTGGATCAACAGGATGTAATGGGTCATCTGAATCTGAATCACTGTTCGCATGTCTTACAAGCCCTTCACCTGGATCTGTATAGTCAATCCTTGCTAGATGTCCAAATAAACGCCTTACTGGTGGATGTTCATTGACAGACAATCCTTTGTAAGCTTTCATCCTAGCAAGTGTATTGATCGACATATGTTCCTGAACAACAATATGCTTAGGATCATTCTTCAAGTCTTTGTACTTGTTATCAAATACCATCTGGAGGAAACGAGGATATAGCAAAAACTTCAGATTCCTCGTGCCATTCACAGGCTCCAACAAGTGTTCCATTAGCATTCCTGATACATTGAACGGTTTGTTCAATACCAGGGCTACCATCATAGAGCTAATACTCTTGCGCATCAAGTCATATCCTCCAGCGGCTGATCCAAAGACGTGTATCAAAACATGTGCCAAATATTTGATTTGAGGACACAGTTTTCCCTTATGCAATGAACCATCAGTGATCGGTCCATTGTATTTCATTCTCAGGAAGCACTTTCGTTGTTCCATGAAACTAAGCTCCTTAGGATCCGTCTTCTCATCTTGCAAATTCAATGCTTCTCTAATATCCTGCTCACATACAATTATCCTCTGCCCTTGGATCTTGCTAATCACGGATGACTCGCGATTCCAGAAATCTAGCTTTGCTTCTGTCCAGAATTCTTGCATCATATCTCTGTAAATAATAGTAGGTGTAGCAATCGCGTCTATCACCCTACTCTTCAAGAATTCAATGATCTCGATAAACTCAGTGTACTTTTTAACTTCTCCGAGATAAGCATAGCAATTATGCGCATTCTCAAAGGTTAAAAGCTCTTCAGAAGCTTTCTTAGCAGGTTGTGAGGATGATCCAGCTTGCTCAGTAGTCTTCTCCTGCTCGGACATGATTTGATCTGCAAAACAAAACAAAGAAACATGTTAAAAATCGACAAAAAATTCAAACCTTGAAAATTTGGTAATTATCATTCTCATTCGCCCAAACGGGGGTGCGAATGTGAAAAACATGGTGCGAATGAGAAATATTAATGGTACGAATGTAAGAATTTTGATAAAAAGTTTCATTCGCCCACATAATTTTCATTCGACCAGTTAATCATCTCCTTCGCCCATTCGAAAGGTGCGAAGGGGTCTGTTCATATTTTTAAATTTTCAATTCTGAATTATATGGTTTCTGATCATGTAATTTTGATTTGTTTAGCAAGTAACAATGCCGATTAATGATTTTAAACTAACAATTTCATCGGATAATCATTATATCAGTGTTTTCTACTTAAACTAGGGTTCGAAATAAAACTGATGATCAATTGATCAATCTGTTGATTTTGAATCCTTGATTTATGAATTTTCTCCCCCTAAAACACAGATATAATGAATCCTTATTATCAATTGCAACAATGAACTTGTTAATATCAGGTTTTAAAAACTAGGGCTCAAAACAGATAACAGCGATTAGTCCTCGAATTCGTGATGTTAACTTGTAAGATTTAGTGGAAAATGATCAGTGAATAGAGACGAACACAATGGTATAACACAAATCAACAGGGCAACAAGGTGAGGTTAGAGAGAAAAATTTGAAAAATTTATGTAATGGTTCGAATGAGAATGAAAGGTTATATATAGGCATACTCCTTCGACCGTTTTGTCCGGTCGAATGAGAAACTTTTGTCTCCTTCGACCCTAGTTAAAGGTTCGAATGAGGCAAAAGGGTTCGAATGAAACAAATGTTCAAGAACACTCTCATTCGCCCGTTTTAAACATACGAAAGAACATGCAAAATCCCACATTCGACCAACCGAATGGGCGAATGAGAACTGGGATTTTTGATAAATTTTTCAAATCTCAAAAACAAGTCACGTTCCAATTATTTTTCAACTTTTAAGCATCCAACACTCATATTTTCACATTTAAAAGATTACAAAGCTCAAATGGTGCAACAAGGTTTAGAAAATCGACATCAACCACCATTAGTTATCAAAAATAAGATGGAAATGTAAATTTTTTTTTTTTGGATTTTCTAAAGTTTATGCTAAAACACACTTAAAATCTTTTTGAGTTTTGTAATTTTTGACGAGAAAATAAAATGCAGAAATGTAAATGAAAAACAGTAAATGTTTTTGTGATTTCTGGTAAAGGGATCATATCAGTTATCGAGAAATCTAATCACACCGTTGATCTTTTGAATTATTATCATTAAAGACAATGTGTGATCTGGCAACTGCTGATATTGTGATCCACATAAACTCACATGCAGACTTTTGTGCAGTGCTTTAGACTGATACTGTTATTTATAGTATAAACATAATTGTCTGTGGTTCCCACGCACACGACATACACCCGTATCAAGAAGTAAATGCACAAAGACTCATTGTAAAGCGTGATTATGCTTTCGTCGTCTGTAATTTACAAGGTATAATGCACAGAGGTATACAGGTCAGCAAATTAATGCAGCAAAGTAACATATGCACTGTACCAGGTTGAGGACTGATATTAATCATGATTTGCATCAGTGACTAATACGATGTAATAGATAATCTTTGATCATCATATAACATGGAAAGTTCCTCAATTCGGTAACTTTAGGATTTGGCATAAAGCTCTTTTATAAAGACACCCTGTCTGATCTAGGTCCGTAATGACTTACAGCAGAAGATCAGAGAGGCTATCCCCAGACAACTAATAACATAACGACCCTAAACCTCCGAGTTTTGTACAAATACCCTATCAAACGAAATTACGGTACTAAGACCATATGCCCATGAGGAGTTCATCCACACAACAATTCGTTTGATATGTATGTATCATGCACGCAGTAATAGGTCTACGAAGCCTATCAGCACATCGCACAGACTCAGACACACGTCCTATATAGCAGTACATTACTTAGAATGTGTCAGATCCCCACTGATGTACTATCATTTCCTTTTTTACTCTAGGAAATCATTTTTGATTTTTCTGATTTTTATAAATTTTCGAATTTACTGTTCCCAAGGATAAGCTGGAGCATTTCAAATATGTGACTGCCCAGATATCGTTTGTTCACAGAAATTTGACGGCATTAATCTAAGGGAAGAAGATATAGCAGTCAGCAAAGAAATTTTCTAATTTTTATGGATTTTGAAATTTTTCAATGTTTTTGGATTTTCGAAATTTTTCTGAAAAGTAGTAAAAATTTAAACTAAAAAGTGATAGACTGAGGTGGTGATCAGTCTTGTTTTTCTTTAATACGATTTGCTTTTAAAAGATAAACAAATCTAGATTTATCAAAAGCTTTGGTAACTTTTGGAAGTTCAAAACCCGGTTTCAGGATGTAGCAAGATTTGTCGTCAAAATAAACAGAAAATTGCTTATCACAGATTTGGCTAACACTGAGCAGATTGTAATCTATCTGTTTCACATACGATATCCGCTCAAATGTCACTACCCCATTGCTAACACTACCCTCCATTGTAATGTAGCCTCCTTTATTTCCTGCAAACGCTACGTAACCTCCATTTATGTTCTTGATATCAAAGAGTAGCGTGAGATCCCCTGTCATGTGACCAGAAGCTCCACTGTCAACAATCCATAGGCTGCTAACAGGGCCAGCTGGAGCTCCCTGCACATATCAAGTAAAGTAATTAGATCTTTTGGGGGACCCAAGCCTGTTTGGTCTTGGGTCTTTGAACTGGTTGTTTCAAAGATTCTTTAGATTCACAAACATCTTGGGTTTTCTCAACCCCTTTCTTCTCACACTCAACTTTCTTTTTCTCAGTTTTCACATTCTGTGAAGTTGAAGCACCCTCAGACTCCTTTGATGACCAAGATTGTTCAGACCTTTTCAAGATCCGGATCTGAGATTTTGAGGTCTCAGCCGGTTTCTTTACTTCGTCTTTGAATGCAACCTTCTTGGTTACCTTCTCTGATTTAACAGAGACAGGTCCAACTGCTGGTTTTACATTAGGTTTAGTAGGGACCTTTTTGTTTTCAGCAGTTGTGTTCATCAATGGTTTCTTTATTGGTTTCTCAGTGGCTATCGGGTTGCATTTGTCATAAGTCATCGGACGGTTTTCCCTTTTGTTGTAAAAATTGTTTTGGTTATAATAAGGTGCTGGCTGAGGGGAAAACCATCTTTGTGGATAACTGTAATTGTCAACCGGATAATCATGTCGTTGCCTCATCTCCACCTCGTGCCTTTTGTGTCGTACATACGGGCAGGTGGCAAGTAAATGTCCCCTTTCCCCGCACTTAAAACACGCACGGTATTCTTCATAGTTCTCTTTGATGTGCGACTTGGAAAAACTTGCAATGGGATATTGATCAACCATGCATTGTTTTCTCAAACTCTCAGGAGCTGGTTCCTTTGAGTAAGTCGGTTCAATGAAACTATTTGACTTGTCAACTGGCTTAACGAATTATGTGACATTGACCTTTGCGTCTTTAGAATTATCCGAATAAATTTTCTCTAAAATGGCTGGAGGAATGTCATTGGTTCGTTCATGTTTTGGGAACCAAATTGTACTTTCCTGCCAGATCTTTTCAATTTTGGAATAATTCAAAAATTTAATCGGATATTCATCATCAGACATAGTCTTATCGGAGCCTTGCATCCGATAGAAAACTTTTACAGGTTTGTCACATGATTCGTTGCTCATTTCATTTGGTTTCTCAGTTTTAGTTTCAGTTTTCTTTTCAACCGATTTAACCACATTTTTCTCAACTTTCTTAACCTCTTTCTTTTCAACATTTTTACCAACAGACTGTTCAGCTTTCTTAACAACATTCTTTCTATGAGCATTAGCCATGGGATGAACAATCTGAGATGGTGAGACTGGTTCAGTAGTGATTATATGATTTTCATCAGGTATATCACTTTCATTCTCAACAACCGTCTCAGACTGTTCATCTTCTTCATCAGAATTATCTGCAGCAACCACACCCTCATTGTTTCCCAATATAGGTCTCACATCAGAATACGGGTCTCCGACACTGGAAGTGTTGGACTCGTTATCTGATGTGGAGTCAAATTTGACTATACTCTCCGGTGCTATCGCATGTAAACTATGATTTTCGAACAACACCGGAGATGGGACAGCTTTGTAGTTTGCACTACTCGACTGTGAAGGTTCTTCGATGATGTGGTTAACTACATAAGCAATGTGTTTATAACTCTCTAACTTTTTATTCACTTTTTCAGCGAAGCACTTGATGGTTGCCATTTCTAACTTGGTGTTTTACATTTCATTTATATAGTTGTTAATGGCAAGTTGTTTTATAGACAAAGTCTTTTTGAGTTCAGAAATATCCTTTTTGTAACCATCAAGTACTTTGTTGAAATCTTTTGATTCTTTTTGATAAATTTGACAGTTTATTTTTGCACTCTCAAGTTGTACCTTGAGAAGCTTATTTTCTTCTGTCAATTTATCAAAATCAGAACATTTAGCACAAAATTTAGATTGAGATTCAGAACTTACCGGTTTAGGTGGTTCTGTCATTGCCATCAGCGCGAAGTGAGCTTATTCCCTGTAAAGAATTTTGAGTAATCAATCTTTGTGCAGGCATCATCCACCATGCACGACTTGCGGGTCATAAGGAAATCTGCTTCAGCTAGCAACTGATCAATGTCATCGTCTAGTGAATTCACACTAGCTTCCGAGTCAGAATCACTCTCCATATCTGAATAAGCTGAATCATATTGCTCTCCAACATCTGTGACAAAATCAAGAATCATTCCAGACTTCTTGTCTTCACACTCAACATTCACATCCTCATTCAACTCCTCTATTTTCAAATCCGACACTGTCTCTATCACAACCTCTTCTTCAATCTCCACATATTCATCCAAACTCATCTTTTGTGCTACACAAGCCACATTTCCAGCAGTAATCTCTTCCACTCCCAATTGCATACCCGTCCAATCAAAACCTTGATCTTTTTGAATCACAAGTGCTTGGTTTTGATTTTCAGTTTGGTTTTGGGTGTTAGGTGTAGAGATGGGAACAATGGTTCGGTTTGGATTCTGTTGTGGTTGGTTTTGAGATGTGGGTTGTCTAGTATTGGTATTTTGTTGTGTGTTTTGACGGTTCTGGTAGTTGTTTTGAGGTTGAAAGCTAGAGATGTTGGGACTGTTGTATGATACCTGATTCTGGTTTTGGTTTTGTCTGTTTTGGTAAGTTGAGTTGAACGGGTTTCGATTACCTTGCTGAGCTGGCTGTGTACACTCTCTCTTGAAATGACCCTTCTCACCACAATTGAAGCATGTAACCTTGGCTTTGTTGAATCCGTAAGTGGTGTTTGGAGAAGTCGAAAGGTCAGTTCTCCCAGTTTTCTGGATAAAATCAGTGGCTCTTCTCATGATGCTCACAAATGCCCACTGTATGTCCATAAGCTCCATCTCCTCTTTATCAATTTGTGCGTAGTCCTCATTGGTGAGATTGTTGTTTCCAATCTGACTAGCAACTAAACCGTTGTATGATGCAACCATAGCAGATACTAATGCAACATGCTGTTGAGCAATCTCAACAGTAACATTGTTAAGATTAGAAGTCTCTAACACAATCGGACTTTGATTTGATTGTGTTTGAGCAATCTACATTTGGTTCATGTGAGGATTATATGGTTGTTGTTGAGGTTGACTTGCTGTGTAACAGGCAGCTTGTTGTAAAGGTGAAAAAGGTGGAATGAAATTTGGTGTTTGATAAGATTGTGGTGTGTATGATGAAGTTTGGGCAAGATAGTTTATTGGTGCTTTTGTGGGTTCAACAACATTGGATACGCAAGCAATATGAGGTGCAACGCTTGAAGTAGAGCTTGAAGTAGAAAGAGAAGTAGAAGTACCACTCACATACAGATCTGGGTTCTGTGGAATCTGTGCTCTCTTGGCTTTCCTCTTCTCCTCCATTTCTTTGTTCTCCAGTTTTTGTATGAATTCGTTGATAGTCCAATACTGGTATGCATCTTTTTCTTTCAACACTTCAATGTGTTGGTTCCAGTATGGTGGTAAAGCATCAACAAATTTATCCACCAGTTCTGACATCGGTATGCTGATCTCATAGCTCGAAAGCTCTGTGAGCAAATGGCAATACCTTGGAACCAATTCTTTTAGAGTCTCATTCCCCATGTAACTAAAGTTCTCGAACTCTTTTCGAAGCTCTTCCATTCTCAGCTTCCTAGTCTTCTCATTATCATCATGTCTGTTTCTCAGCATATCCCACAATTGTTTTGAGGTTGTACATGATCCGAACTGATGCAGCAAGTCAGTGTTGATCGCCTGAGATAACTGAGAAAACGCCTTTTTCTCGATCGCAAACTTCTTTTTCTCATCATCAGCCAAATTCTCCAACGGTATTGGTTCTCCAGTGTTCTCCAGAATAGGAGCAACATAACCCTTCACTATCATCTGCCATGCCTCAGCTCCCTCTAAGCCTTGTCCCTCCACATGTATCTTGAACTTTGTCTTCGATGTGTTGTACTCCATCATATCCATGAACTTTGGTGGACGATTGCCACTACCTGATGATAGATCATGAATGAGTGTAGATATAGCATTGGTCGTCTGCGAATGAACGGCAGCTGCTGCTACTCCCCAATAATTGTCAATTAGTTGCTGTAACGGTTGCACAACTTGCTGAGGAGCAGAATTAGTCATAGCCATGTAATTGATTGGCTGGGATGGTGGACTAGTCTTCTGGGCTGCAACTGACCATGGATCTCTTGTTGTCTGCTGCTGTGATGCTTGATTAGGTCTTGGCGTTGTTGGGAAATTCCACATCTTTACCTGTAAATGTTCAAACACGAAAAGATTAGAAAAGTTTTAAAACAGACTACTCTTTCGCACTTACGGACGAGCGAATGAGAAAAATCCTTCTCCTTCGACCGTTTTGAAGGGTACGAATGTGGACTGATATCACACAAACTCTTTCGACCGCTTGCTTCTCTCTTTCGACCGTTTTCTCTCTCTTTCGACCGTTCGATCAGTCGAATGTAACACAGACGGACGAATGAACACAAATAAGCAATGAAAGTCTACGTTCGACCACAAATACAACACCTTCGACCAGAATTTCACTCTTTCGACCAAAGAAAATCACACTTTCGACCAATCTCTCTAGGTTCGACCCCTGGTATTTCAAAAACGGTTATTCTTTGAAAATCAGTTAATTTTGATCATGTTTATCAAATGTTGATGGATTTTGATGATCTTAATCAGGTTTTGAATCGGAATTGATTTGGAACAAGTTTATCAAAGAGAATTATCCATTTTAACCATGAAAACAAGTTGTAATCAATCAAAAACTCATCAAATCAGTTTGTTCAATGAAAACAGAAACTTTTTGACCAAAATTGGGTCCAAATCAACTGAGAAACTATCAATTTGTGGTTGTTTGATCCAGAAAGGCTCTGATACCACTTTGTATGTGCTATAGGGATCGTATAATCAACAAAGAATGATCAAACAAGTTTGTTTTAGGTGCGGAATCCCTAAAACAATCACAAAATGATAATCAAACAGATCAAAACACGTAAATCATCATTTCAAAGCTTTTTCATTAATTACGAACTCAATTACACGTTTACAGATTGAAAGTAACAGGGTATGAATGTGAATTAAGCTAAATAATATCCTAGAGAGAGAATCAGAATGTGGAGGGAATAAAATGACTCAAAGTTACATTCAAAAAATCAGCTTGACTATTTATAGACTGTACATTCGCCCAAACAGTTCGTGCGAATGTGCAGGTTCGACCATATCAACCGGTCGAACCAAGCCATACATAAAAATCTATTCTACCTTCTTCCAAAACCACTCCTTCGTACCAACTGATTCTCCTTCGACCAAACAAAATGCTTCCTTCGCACCTATTAAATCTCCTTCGCACCTTTGACAATTATCAAAACAAGTTTATTGAACAATCCGAAGCACTAGTCGCACAACTGCATCTACATTAGGGTTAAGGCCATTGATGAATGATTCAAATGTTTTAGCTTGTATAAAATACACTGCAACTGTTAACATTATTGAGGTATTCATAGAACATATTTCACCTGATTATGAAGAACTAAAAAACAAAGTCATTGACAAAAAAACTGAATTAGAGGACAGCGGTGAGGAACATGAGGGTAGTGACTCTGAGGATATTGATTATGAACCTGTGAATGGGGAGGGATCTGAGGACAGTGAGAGTGAAAAGAATGAGGGTTCTCATAAGGGGA
Organism: Ambrosia trifida; assembly: GCA_028751855.1. Lineage (NCBI taxonomy): Eukaryota > Viridiplantae > Streptophyta > Magnoliopsida > Asterales > Asteraceae > Ambrosia > Ambrosia trifida. The sequence continues at coordinate 63,866,309 of CM054126.1, read as the reverse complement.
AAGCTAAGGTAAATGATAGTCAAAATACTGAAGAAGATTCAGACTTTATTGTAGATTTAGATAATGAAATTCAGGACTATGATGTTGACATGGATGAGTTTAGAGCTGTTGTGGATTTTGATGTAAGTGAGGATGATTTAGGAATGAAAAGGAAGGTAATGAAGATGAAGAAAATGAGGATGTTGAGGTTGATTTAGAGAACTTTGATAGCTTAAGTGATGAGGATAATGATACTGAGTTGCATAGGGCAATGAGGGCCACAAGAAGAAAGCAGAAAAAAGCTTAACAAAGTGGTGATTGTCCATTTTATTTGTCTTAGACTTTTTAGAATAAAGAAGACATTAAGGCACTTGTGAAGACTCATGCAGTAGAGAGTAGGAGGCAATTGATGATAACAAGGAATGATAAAGTAAGGTTTAGGGTGGTGTGTCAAGGTGTAAACCCAAAACTTGTTAGGTGTGAAAGTAATGTGGACAAGACAAAAGATGGTGGGCCTCATGCAGTGGGCTGTTCATCCACTAGAAAGAAAAAAAAAAGAGTAACAAAACAAGTGGGCCTAAACAAGTGGGTAATTCATCAACTAAAAAACAAAGTAAACCTAAAAAGGAGATTCCTGAACCCACTTGCCCTTGGGAACTATACATAGCCAATAGCAACCAAGAGGGTGCTTGGGTTGTGACAACACTATTCAAAGAGCACAAATGCCTTCAGACAAGGGATGTTAGGTTATGCAACATCAGTTGGTTGGCTAAGGAGCTTAAGCCTATGATTCAGATAAATCCCATTTCAGTGGTATGTTAACTGCATTACTTGTTTAGTGGTATGTTAAGTCCTTATAGTTTTTAGCTAATAATAGGCTGTTATGCAGGTAGGGCAAAATGTGACATCTTGTTGAATAATATTTGTGAGTGTTTCAACAGACAGCTGGTGAATGGTATGGACAAACCTATCATCACCTGCCTAGAGTTTATTAGAGAGTATCTAATGAAAAAGATAGTGGTGGTCAAAAAGTTGATTTCCAAGTGTGATGGCCCTTTAACTCCTGCTGCAACCACCATCTTTGATAAAATCAAGTCTGAGGCCTCACAATACACTGTCATTTGGACTGGTGGAACAAAGTATCAGGTGAGTGGACCTAACTTTGACCAGAGAGCTGTTATTCTTGACCAAAGGACCTGTACTTGCAGAAAATGGGACTTGACTGGCATGCCCTGCAAGCATGCAGTGGCATGTATATGGAATTTGGCTATGCATGGAGGTGATGATGGTATACTAGAGAAATGGGTTGATCCAGCTTATTGGTTGGATACTTGGAAAAAGGTGTATGAATGTACAATTGAACCCATCAATGGCATGGACTTATGGCCACAGTCAGATTGCCCAACCACATTAACACCCCCAAAGCATCACAAGCAAATTGGTAGGCCAAAGAAAAAAAAAGAAAGAAATTTGCCGAGGAATTGGCTGAGGGCAGTCAAAGTCAAGTTAAAAGGATTCCTGAATCTGGAAAATTGCCAAGGTCTGGTGGGACAGTAACCTGTGTTATCTAGAAGGCCAAAGGACATAACAAGAGAACCTACTCACAGAACAAGAAGAAGAAGGTTGCAAAACAGGCTGGTGGAAGTCAAGATGTTGGAAGTCAACCTGCTGGAAGTCAACAGGGTTAGGTGTTTGTGTGTCTGGTAGTTTGTTTGGTCTTTTGGTCTTTTATTATGTATGCAACTTTAGTCATGCTTCTTTTGGTCTGTTTATTACTTGGTCTGTTATGTACTGGTTGAACATGAATTAGCATGGCTGTATGGTTCATTATGGTTTTAATGTATGGTTGTTATGGTTATTAATGGTATAGTCTTATGGTTATTAATGGTATGGTTATTAATGATCAATTGGTATGGTTGAATATGGGTCAATAGGGTATGAATGTTGAATATGGGTCAGTTTGGTATGATCAGTTGGTATGGGTCAATAAACACCATGTTGAACACATAATTCCTTTACTCTTAACAAAATTTATCACTTGCTATGGGTTTAGGGGATCAGTTGGTATGATCAGTTGGTATGGGTCAATAAACACAATGTTGAACACATAATGCATTTACTCTTAACAAAATGTATCACTTGGTATGGGTCAAACACAAAATGTTCATTTCATTCATCAACTTCAACATACATTTCATTCATCAACTAAAACATACACCAGTACATTATCATTCATTTTCACCATTACATCCTACACTAAGACACAATTAACCCACACTATCATTCATTTTCACCATTACATACCATCTCCACCACTAACAACAACATAGTACAGTAAAAAAAAACCCAACTGAGACACAAACAAGCTTCAATCTCCTGCTTTGATCAGTCACTGTTTTCATCTCCTGATTGTGCCTGTTGACGAGCCTTTCAACAATTGCAGCTGTGTTTTCACAATGTCCAGCCTCGACCCAGCTAACAAACCCACAGCCCCTTCCTTGTCGATTACAACAGTAAAAGCGTCGTCCAGGGTTTTCAGCTGTCCACGATGTTCTTATTATAGTTTCTGATCCACAAGAACACAACACCATTGTTCAATTTTGGGTTTTGATTTATTAGGGTTTTTGGAAGAAGATTTTGAAGAAGTTGATGATTTGGGGCTTTTGATCTGATTTAGGTTTTATATATATGGAGTTGATAAAATGTAACACCCCAACCGATGGCGGAAACATCGAGGTGTCACGTAGTGACGATTGTTCAATAGCTCATGGACTAAAAGTGTAAATTTTGATATATTGATTAAGTAGTTTATTACAGTGAAAGAAAAATACAAGATACAATAATTCTCAAGTGACAACTAAAATTGAAATACAATGAACCCAAAATCTAAGTAAAAATTCCAAAAGCTTAAAAGTCATCTCATAAACAACCTGAAACATGTACGAAAATAGTATATGTCAATACAAAAATGTATTGGTGAGCATGCCCTGTTTGAATACATATAGTAGAAAAAGAGTTTCGCAATTTACGTGTTGTATACTGTTTGCAATTATGTAATAAGTAATATCCGTTCAAAATCAACCCTAAGAATCAAGTATCAAGAATCAAGAATCAAAACATTCTTTAGTATAATGAATCACAAGACAATGACCAAGGTCTCTCAACAGAGTCACAAGGGGTATATACCATAGTACTATTCATTGAAATGCCAGGCCCTCAAAGGTTAATGATTTTGACAAGTCATAGACACACAAATTAACATAAAGCAAACACACATGAGAATTGCATTTAGTAAAAGAAATAGAAACTTGATATTAAGTACATGAGTCACCCCAAAATGTGAAACAGTAAAAAGGGGAAAAGATATACTCACATTGATTGTGATGATGAAATTGCAAGATGTAACAAGAATCAATGAATTATTCTTGAACCATAAACGCGTCGACAACTTGACAAGAATTTCTAACGTCGCACTCTGAATTTATGACAACCTAATATAAATATATTCGAGATTAATTTCATTATATGATTCGTTGCCCGATAGACTCTTCTTTATTTAGCTATTAACCTTTATGATCATGCTTTTGTAACTTAGTTGGGATTCACAACCTTGTAGAAACATTAATATTCACATATTTAACAAGAATATATGGACTTCATGTTTTAGATTTTAATAAAAAGACATTTAGGTTTAAGTTATTTAATAATATGAATTATTTATTACGCTATGTAAACTATATAAATACCATCTAATTTTACTTTGTAGTAAAGGTTGATTGTTATATCAACATATGCTAACAGAAACAAAATTGTTTCTTATTACCATAATACATATTTTGTTTTATCGTTTTATTTAACCAACATGTGCTCCAATGAAGAATAGAAACAAAGAAAAAAAAGCAAAGCTCATATTCTTTATTGCTTTCGCATTTGCTAAAACAATAAGTTTGACCATCTTGTTTAGTATGATAATGTGTATTGTAAAACAAACTATTAATGGGAAATAAAATGGTACCGTAGACCTTGAGGTGGAGCCGTATATAAATAACTATGATAGTGGACTAGCGGGTACATTGTCTCGGAGGTTAGCAAAGCTTCATCCTTCGCTCGGTGTTTCGTGCAAGATAGAGATACAAAATGGGATGACTTTTATAGGTGTCGGGTAGTGACAATATCGGAAGGGTGATGGAGTGCGGGAGTTGGGTTTATATTCACTTCGAATGATTGTTTCAAATTAAAGTTTATTATTACAAAAAGAAAGAGAAGGCGAATGAAAGGCATTATGTTCTCATTCTAAAGAGATGAAATGAACATCCATATATAGATGTGTAGGTTGTTATGGATTCAACAAGATAGGAATATACATGGAGGAAATAAAAGCAATAAATGTCGTATTCATTATTAACGGTAGAGTCATTCATGGAAATAATGTCAATCTTTAATAGCCAACTTATGGCTAACTTTTTTCGGTTACGAAGATGTAGGAGCAAGAGGTTTCACATTGGCTTTTAATATTTTAGTGGGTTCAAACTAATTTATCATGGTTTTATTTAAATAACACAATTTAATTAATCTTGCTAACTTATAATCTATCCTTTAAATCCTTATTTGTAAGAGTATTGACTAATAAATCCTTATAATCTTGCTAAGCAATGTTATACATATTAAATTACCGAATTATCATTAAGATAAAGCGTTTAAAAGTTATAAGTAGATTCTCGAATTTTATTTGAACATAAATGAAAGTAAAAGGTGACGGATGTCACAGTCTCCCCTACTTTAGAAAATTTCGTCTCGAAATTTATTTCAAATGGGAGTTTCTATGAAACAAAAAAAAACGTTGCAAAAGCCAAGTGGGTTTTTTTAAAAAAATGCATCAATTATGGTTTGACAAAGTTTAAAGTAGTTGTCTAATATCCGAAGTAAGAGTTCCAAAATTCTTAACATTTGACCCAAGGTTAGAAAGTTGAGAGTTTGCAACGAGTAAGGTTTTGGGAATGTGTGTAACAAGGAAGGATCCAACAAAACTAATTGAAGCTTATGTAAAATGTTCTTATTGAAATGCTGGCTATTAGTCAACAATATAATGCAAAGGTAGTAATGGGTAGGTTCTTGGTTAGACTCCTAGTCCGCTCCCGCAGTATCGTTTATGCTTATATATAGGGTGTACCGCAGCTAACCCACCACACTCCTGATACTTTGGACTCGTACTGATTGTCTACCAACAGCCTAAATAGAATTACACACCACCCTCATGTACCTGTAAGCCCATGATTGCGTTCCGGACCGTAATCATCGATTTACCTTACACTAGGGTGTTATGCTTTTCCATAACCCTATCCTAAGTAATACAAGAAACAAATGCGTGCAACCAATATGTAATAGCCACTGTAATGAAATAATGTTCAATCATGACATGGTTAGAGGTCCTCCCCTTTCGGGTTTACCCTTTAACCGTAATGAGAGTAACATGTAAGTAATAGACATGGTTAGAGGTTCTCCCCTTTCGGGTTCACCCTTAACCGGTAACTTCTGTTCACATAGTTGGCTTTAAACACTCATATTGATAGACCCTGAGGTTTACACCGTTCCCCTCGGATTGAAGAAATACTCTAATCCGAGTCGTACGTGGGCACTGGCTTAGATCTCATACGAGTTATCAACTAGTATGTTCGTTGGCCATGATGATGAATAAAATAATGTAAAGTATAACAGGGTGTTGCTTAAAACAGGAAAGAAAATATGCATACCAAATATGCGTTCAAGTTAGTATATAAGTATAGCATAAAATTTCGATTGAAAGAATAGTATAATGTAAGCCAAGTAAATAGCACAATTTGAACCAAACGAGTTAAATTAATGCTCAAAACCAGTGTTGTAATGATATCTACTAATAACTAGTGCGAGAATAGTTGTTATTAGCGCGTGAGAATAATAACCACTATTAAAAGAATAATACGAGAATAAGAAGATAATGTGAGTAACTATAAATGAAAGTGTGCAGAACAGACGTATAGTCTATCGGCATGAGGATAACTTTTTAGTAACCGAAGTGTGTTTTAGATTCAAAACTGGTTCATTTGAAAAATGTGTGTTTACGAGGAGTCGAGTTTGAAAAATGTTATAAGGCTTATTATTAGTTGCAAGTTTCTTCCGAAAACATATATTGGATACGTTATATGAATACATGCAGATTTACATTTGATTTGTAAAATATGCAATGCAAGTTTATAAAATGCAAGATGAAACCATTTCATGAAGTATGTGTAAATCTAATGTGTTTCAATGCACTAAAATATTTCAATGCTCTTTATGTTTTATTAAATTAAATTAAATGACATATAAATATATATGTTACAAATATTTAAAGATTTTCAACTTGACTAGTTATTCTTCTTCCATAACCCCCACCATTAAGATGACCATAAATTGTGAAATTAATATATGTTTACAAACCGATTTTATAAATCACTTGTTCATCCATTTTGCTTCAAAAAAAAAAAAAAAAAAAATATGATGAAGTTATGTTCAATCCCACTCTGAAATCCCCAACTCTTGAACATTTTCAACCCACAAGTCACTAATAACATTTCAAAACTTTAGTGAGATTAAAAACGAAATGTAGAAATAGATCCCTGAGATGTGGAATTCACTCGTAACTTAAAGATGTTATTTCAAAATTGAAAATTATTGTGGAATGAAACCAATCACTAAGTTAAGGATATCACCCCCCAGCTTAGTGGTTAAATTTCTTTTTGAAGGAAATACTCTTTGAGGTGTGGATGTCACTCCTATCTCAAATTTTATATTCCTAAGATAAATAACATATAGAGGAGTGAAACTAATCACCAAGGTATGGATGTCACTCCTAACTTGGTGCTATCGTTTCGTTTGTGAAATACGAGCGTATTCTTTTCTAAGCAAAATACCGAAAACATAACGAGAAAGTATCATAGCAAAAATACCTAGAAAGAAAGTAAGCTTAGTTATAGACTAGGCTAAAAGGCATTCTAATAACCTAATTCCCTATAACCATGGCTCTGATACCAATCTGTAACACCCCAACCGATGGCGGAAACATCGAGGTGTCACGTAGTGACGATTGTTCAGTAGCTCACGGACTAAAAGTGTAAATTTTGATATATTGATTAAGTAGTTTATTACAGTGAAAGAAAAATACAAGATACAATAATTCTCAAGTGACAACTAAAATTGAAATACAATGAATCCAAAATCTAAGTAAAAATTCCAAAAGCTTAAAAGTCATCTCATAAACAACCTGAAACATGTACGAAAATAGTATATGTCAATACAAAAATGTATTGGTGAGCATACCCTGTTTGAATACATATAGTAGAAAAAGAGTTTCGCAATTCACGTGTTGTATACTGTTTGCAATTATGTAATAAGTAATATCTGTTCAAAATCAACCCTAAGAATCAAGTATCAAGAATCAAGAATCAAGAATCAAAACATTTTTTAGTATAATGAATCACAAGACAATGACCAAGGTCTTTCAACAAAGTCACAAGGGGTATATACCATAGTACTATTCTTCGAAATGCCAGGCCCTCAAAGGTTAATGATTTTGACAAGTCATAGACACACAAATTAACATAAAACAAACACACATGAGAATTGCATTTAGTAAAAGAAATAGAAACTTGATAGTAAGTACATGAGTCACCCCAAAATGTGAAACAGTAAAAAGGGGAAAAGATATACTCACATTGATTGTGATGATGAAATTGCAAGATGTAACAAGAATCAATGAATTATTCTTGAACCATAAACGCGTCGACAACTTGACAAGAATTTCTAACGTCGCACTCTGAATTTATGACAACCTAATATAAATATATTCGAGATTAATTTCATTATATGATTCGTTGCCCGATAGACTCTTCTTTATTTAGCTATTAACCTTTATGATCATGCTTTTGTAACTTAGTTTGGATTCGCAACCTTGTAGAAACATTAATATTCACATATTTAACAAGAATATATGGACTTCATGTTTATAGATTTTAATAAAAAGACATTTAGGTTTAAGTTATTTAACTATCAACTGTAATATGAATTATTTATTACGCTATGTAAACTATATAAATACCATCTAATTTTACTTTGTAGTAAAGGTTGATTGTTATATCAACATATGCTAACAGAAACAAAATTGTTTCTTATATTACCATAATACATATTTTGTTTTATCGTTTTATTTAACCAACATGTGCTCCAATGAAGAATAGAAACAAAGAAAAAAAAGCAAAGCTCATATTCTTTATTGCTTTCGCATTTGCTAAAACAATAAGTTTGACCATCTTGTTTAGTATGATAATGTGTATTGTAAAACAAACTATTAATGGGAAATAAAATGGTACCTTAGACCTTGAGGTGGAGCCGTATATATATAACTATGATAGTGGACTAGCGGGTACATTGTCTCGGAGGTTAGCAAAGCTTCATCCTTCGCTCGGTGTTTCGTGCAAGATAGAGATACAAAATGGGATGACTTTTATAGGTATCGGGTAGTGACAATATCGGAAGGGTGATGGAGTGCGGGAGTTGGGTTTATATTCACTTCGAATGATTGTTTCAAATTAAAGTTTATTATTACAAAAAGAAAGAGAAGGCGAATGAAAGGCATTATGTTCTCATTCTAAAGAGATGAAATGAACATCCATATATAGATGTCTAGGTTGTTATGGATTCAACAAGATAGGAATATACATGGAGGAAATAAAAGCAATAAATGTCGTATTCATTATTAACGGTAGAGTCATTCATGGAAATAATGTCAATCTTTAATAGCCAACTTATGGCTAACTTTTGTCGGTTACGAAGATGTAGGAGCAAGATGTTTCACATTGGCTTTTAATATTTTAGTGGGTTCAAACTAATTTATCATGGTTTTATTTAAATAACACAATTTAATTAATCTTGCTAACTTATAATCTATCCTTTAAATCCTTATTTGTAAGAGTATTGACTAATAAATCCTTATAATCTTGCTAAGCAATGTTATACATATTAAATTACCGAATTATCATTAAGATAAAGCGTTTAAAAGTTATAAGTAGATTCTCGAATTTTATTTGAACATTAATGAAAGTAAAAGGTGACGGATGTCACATAAAACTAACGAAGTGACATAAATGCCCTTAAGTTAAAAGATAAAATGACAAAACTGCCCCTTATTTAACTGAGTTCAACTAACGTCGTTTACGAGTTGGATGAAACGAGCAAAAATTTGAAAACTAGTGGATCCAGTTGAGAAAAAAAAAACTTTTGGATGAAACTGGTAAAAAGTGCAAACCTTTAGGACGAAAATGGCAGTTTACTCTAATTTTATTGTAGATTGATATTTTTTAACAAAACGAACACAAAATGTTAACACCAGTTATGGAAAAGGGCAAAAATATAAACATCCTTTTAACTATTAAGCAAGTCATTATTTGTAAACATGCCTGTTAAAGCCAATCAACTTGGTCATTGCGGGCCATGTAACTCAACAGAAGCAAACAATAATCAATTTCAAAAAGTTATATTATAAATATCTACAACTTGTCTATATTCAGCCTCTCCAGACCATGTCAATAACTTTGTTACTTTTATGATTTAGTGGGTCGAATGTTGTATCTATAACTAAGAAGTGTATATGAAAAACTTATGCTATGTTCACAAGTCTATTTTGAAGAGAGAAGTGAAGGAAAGTGGAAAGAAACTGATAATTAGTTGTGGGAAAAGTTCTTTTTAACGAGAGAATGATGTTTAATTTTTTATTTCAAAGTGGAGAGAAGGCCGAAGGGAAATACATAAAATCTTTAAGCGTACAGTTGTAAAATTGTAACTTTTCATTTCCTTTTAGCTTGAGAAGACATAAAAACATTTGCGGATCTTGAATAAAAAAGCTCGGAGAACTAGAGAACACTTTTCACATCCAAGACTATTGTATTAGAAAACAAAAACATATTTTGTTTCTCTGTTACGTTATTAAAGACCAAATGTGGGTAACATAGTAATTTTATTATATTTTAAGATGAGAGATCAATCATGCTTTAAACCTTATATGTCATGTAGACTTTCCTATAATGCCTATGTTATTGCATTACACACTTGCACCATGTTATAAGTAAATCTAGGGCTGCAAATGAACCGAATGAACACGAACAAGACTTTGTTTGTGTTCGTTAGTTAAAGAAATTATGTGTTCACGAACAGTTCATGAACATTTGCTGAACGAGATTTCCTGTTCGTATTCATTTGTTAGGAAAACACTTATGTTCGTGTTCGTTTGTGTTCATTTGGTAATTTTGTTCATGAACGCACACGAACACAAATGAACATTAATAAACACAAACAAGTGTTCATGAACACAAACAAACACAAAGAAGTGTTTATGAATGGAAACAAACACAAATGGACATATATTATTTTTCAAATAAGATCGAATTCACATATATTAATAAATTAACTAGATCCACCCAAAATATAACAAAGTTATACAAACATATTTAGTACTTAACATAATATTGGTAAACACAATAAGTAGTGTTTACAAAACTAAGCTCGCATCTTAAATTTGAAGTCTTCATTAGTTATTTATTTAAATTTGAACTATTCATTGATTATTTATTTAATGATTATACTAAAAGTAGAGTTAATTGATCTCATATAGCCATATACTTACCTCACACAAAATAATTTATTTATTTGGGTAAAATAACAAAGTTAAAGAATGTAAACAGCATTATAAAAATTAAAAACCCTATTAAACTATCGAACACAAACGAACATGTTACCGAACGTTCATGAACATAAACGAACGCGACCTCTATTCATGTTTGTTTGTTTAACTAAACAAACAAAATTTTTTGCTCGTGTTCGTTCATTTATTAAACGAACGAACACAAACGAACTTCCCGCTAAATGGTTTATGAACTGTTCGCTGAAAGTTCAGTTCGTTTGCAGCCCTAAGTACATTAGTTAAGTGACTCTCCGCATACATGCATTTATATGATGACTCTTCATATTTTTAATTCCTATATTTATAATACTCTTGTATTTATGTAAGGGCCTATATAAAAGACATTTATAACTTGAAGCACAAAAAGGAAGATAGAAATAGAAGGTTCATTATAATTACTCACATTATCATTTCATTCACTACTTGCAATTCAACCTTTGTAGTGAGTTACATAGAGGTAAAGACAAGTCAACTTTTTGTTGATAAACATTTAATTTTGTTTTTTAAGATTGTGTTTTATCAATGATTTCTTTCAGGTTATAAAGTAGAAAGATATGTATAAAACAACACAATGTATTACTAAAGATATTAATTTTTTCATGAGCTATTTAACAATACCAAAATACGTGACATGTGAGAGGCATGACATTTTCTAAATATGCATGAAACTATTAGGTTTTTTTTTTTTTTTTTTTTTTTTTTTTTTTTTTGGCGTGGGTTGCCAACTCAAGCCCTTAGTCTTAGTAGTTGGTGCATTTTCTACAAAAGATGAACCAATTTTCACTATAAAGAAGAAGGATGTTGTGAACGAACATACATTAGTTTCGGAGGTTTACATAAAAAAAAGTTAAGAGTTGCAATCTATTGAGTTCTTTTGGTAGTCCAAGGTTGTTGCTCCATAAGGTTATATACTAATAAATAATTTAATATGACATTTTATTGCATTCTCTTTTCTTTGTGGCTAAAATCCCATTTTTAAAGTTTCATTTTGGCATGATAATTAGGTTTGAGTTGGGGGTCTCTCTGGAAGTAGCCTCTCTATCTCTAACGATGGGGGTAAGGTTTGCCTACATCCCATCCTCCTCACACCCTACTAATAGCGTTGCTAATCGTGGGATGTTGTTGTTGTTGTAATTAGGTTTGAGTTAATAAAGGTCCCAAGATGTAGCCATGGTATGTTAGTAAATTTTTATATTTAATTAATCAAATTTTGTTTGCTAATGAGTTGTTAATATTCGATAAACTTCTATTGTTATAATTGTACAAGTTTTTTTCAAGTGGTGTGACCGGAGCTAGACATGCCTAAATTAATGGAGTGCCATTTTTATCAATCACCTTAAACTGTTAATTTATGTTTTAATTTATTTTATCGTTGGGTTTTATTTAAACGCTGATGATATTAAAATAATTACACTAGATTACATAATCACGTTTAAGATAATCTTACACAACAATTTAAACAAATTTAGAATTTCCTGTCAAAGATACGTTTGTAAATTGTATCCACATAAAAAATCAAACAAACCCAAGGAGTTGTAGTAGTACAAAATCCCATGCATGCTAAAATCGAGTTATTGGTGAAATTGATGATCCATGTATGTCATTCCAGATCAAGTATTTGATGGTTTGGAGGATGTTATTCAAAGGGGTAATCCTTCATGTTTTGCAACACCATTTTCTTATTATTTTTGCCTCTTTCTTATGAAGACCGACACCTCCTAGATGAAAGATGGCGTGGTGTTATTAGATTGAATAGATGGTTACGATTAAGTTTAAGTTGCTTAACTACACGAAAGATCTTTGGGGTCTACTAGATTCAATCAATTTTAAAACAAAGATACTACAACAAACATTTTACCTTTAGATGGAGAGCATATTGTGCTATCTCATTTTTATATAATTCAACCTAAATGTGAGATTGTGAGGGACACTCACTGAGGTTAACTCACTACCTATTTTTCATCTCAATGGTAACACACAACTTACCACTTCTCCTACTCTCTCTCCAGGTTGTGCAAATCGCAAACCTTACTCACACCCTAAACTCGCCTAGCTTGCGGCCATTACCCCCCCCCCCCCCCCAACCACACACACACACCCATCCACAACTGTCTAGAACTTGCATCAACAAGGCCTTCGAGTTATATGTCCCCACCACCCTTATAAAGCTATGTAATAAAATCTCGTGTATTATATGGGTTCAATAAATATATTGTTGTATACTAAGTAATAAAAAACATATGTCTTTTAAAAGCCCTATGTATTGCACATGTTGCATAAACCTGTGTATTACATAAGTTGCATAAAATATAGCGTAATCTATAAACATATACAGTGATCAAGATATGTCTTTAAAAATGAACTTTGGCTTGATAATAATAAATTTTGTTAAGTTCATTTTTGAAACATTTTGTTTTGTTCAGTTGAGTATTAATTTTTTATGTATGATAAATGTTAATTAAGTTAACCTATTTTAGAACTTATGATTTGCGGCAATGTTTTAAAAACCGGTGCATGCCGGCCGGTTATACCGGTAATACCGTTTTTCGGAGGGTAGCCCGGTACGAAACACCCCGACATAAAGGCGAAACGGTATCAAGTTCGTACCTCCGGTAAAATACAGTATACCGGTTTGAACCTTTATACCGGTACCGGCACAGGGTAAATTTTTGGGTTTTGAACTATTGATTTGTTTGTGGTTCAAGAAAAGCAAGAAGGAGAACTTCATAATAATGATATATATAACATGTTTGGTGAGGAAGAGCACGAACCGGCTTCTCAAACACACTGTTACTTGTTATATATGTTACTTATCTTTGGTAATATAAGTATATTATGATTGTTATTTCTACTAAAACATCTTATGTAATAATGTAGGAGATGAAAATAGTTATGCTCTAAATTTTGAGGAAGGCGATGGTAGTGAATTTCATCTTTTAAGCAATTTTGAACTTGATGTATTCAATATTCCAATGGCTTATACATCACCTACACTTTTATTTAAAAGAACATTGTTAAAAAAATTGAATAATTTTGGATGATTTTTTTATATGGAATAACTTTTGGATTATCTTTTAATATGTAATCATTCACTTTTAGATTATATTTTGAGTTCATGTTATAATTTATGTAACACCACGGACCTAGGACCCAAAAAATTTCATGTCTAAAAGTATTATAATAAATAAATTAATAGTAAAATAATTATGTGCAACCAAATGCAAAGCCGAACCGATGCATTACTTAGTTATTTTTGCGATAGAAATAATATTATACACGCACGAGACCGGACCGACACCCGTTAACGAACCCAAACCCTAAATGGTGAGTCACCAAGGGAGGACACTTGTCCTCACCTTGTGGTGAAACAACATCCACATAAACCATCCAAATGGTTTTCTTGAAAAACCATTAATCCATTCCCATATAAAAACCCAAACCACCCTTTCCCTTGTCCCTGTTAAAACACACAACACACACACACACACACACACACTATACAGAGAGAACAGGAGAATGAAGGATACCGGGCGTCCCCCCCCCCAACCAACACACCCACTCCTTCATCTAACATTATTCTAGAGAGAGAAACAGATAGAGAAGAGAGAGAGAGAGACAGGTCTAGAGAAAGACACGAAGGGTAGAGAGAGAGAAAGAGAACCGGTGGGTTCCGACCACCGTATAAAGAGGAGCCGGCCATGGTCTATGACCGGCCGGTGGTCGGGTTAAGGCCAGAGAGAGGAGAAGACACGTCGGCGGCTCCAACTAGGATTCTGATTTGGGGATTTTTTATGGTGGCACAGAACTGTACTGGTGGAGCTTGTCATGTTCTCCGGTGTCTAATCTGGTTAAGGTAAGATCCATCATCTATTAGGGTTATTATAGCTTGATATTAATGATGGGTTTGGGATGGATGATTGTGATGATGGACTGTTTAGCAGAGACGGTGGAGTTGGAGGTGGTGGTTACGGTGGTAATGAAGGGTTCCGATACGGGCTAAGGTTGTTCAGGTTACGTAGCAATTGATTGAATGATGATGGTGATGATATGTGGGAGTAGATGTTAGAAGAAGATGAAAGACCAAGACTCTAGTCAACCTAGTTGACTCGGTCAACGAAAGTCAACCAGAGTCAACATTATCAACTGGTCAACCATAGTCAACCAGGTCAGCCCCGGTCAACACGAACTATAACCCGAGATATGAGGTATGACCGAACCTAAAACACTATAACTATATTTAACTATGAGTATTAGATATAGCAATGCGTATTGGGACTTGACGAGCTAAATTATGTAATGGAACGAATGATGGATTGGTACTTTGGAAATTGCTACTAGAACCATAGGACAAAGAGACGCCAAGACTTGGATCGACATATTAAACATTTGAACACTTAACACTTAGGTTATGGACTCGATAACTAAGGACTTGGACATTTCGGACATAACATTAGGAACTATGGACATTCAAGACTTGGGAGCCGAATTTGTTAATAAACATCATAAGTTGAGTCATGTAGTTAATACTCGACATATGGACATGGATAATCAACACCTACCAAGACCTAAACAATCATTAAGACGAATAGTACATGTTATCTTTGGATTAGTTATACGATTTGTATAATTTAAGGTTACAATATGGATTTGATTAAGATCAACACCTAAGCCTCGGACGCGGTTATAACCATTAACAACAAGTAAGAATGATTATATATTAGAGTGTACCTCGGCACATAAGAATGGACTAGGGACATAAGGTTCGGACACAAATGTAAACTTACATTATATATACCTATGGATATAAATATTGAAGTAAGCAGTACCTTGATAACTTGGACATAAGAAATAGACTCGACACTATATATTTATTTACGAGTTGGAACATTAGTTTGATAATAATGGATATTAGTTATAGACATGGTACATGAAGACTTGAACATTGAACTAGATATGAACTATATACATTAGAAATTATTAGATGGGACATAACTAAATACTAAAGCATGACTCGAGTGTATAAACGCTTAATCAAATGGAACATAAAGGACTATGGCGAGACTTAGGAAAGTCGTTGGGTCGAATAGACGCTAGTGCGTCTTGGACAACTAAAGGATTATACGAACACAAATAACTTAATAAATAGAAAAGTATACGCTCACGCTCGTCCCCACACGCAACCATGACGACTAAAACTGAATACTAATAATAATGTGTGTCGACATAGGGCCCAACCAGGAGGATGTCGGTATTCGATACCGAGCACCGGTTTTATAATTGAGCTATGCAAACAGGTGAGTTCCGTGTACCATTCCCCTTTTTCTGTTTTACTGTTTTGGGGTGAATGCATGCTTCCTTTTTATAAACTGTTGTGATGTGACAAGATACCAGCTGCCGGATACCATACCGACACTCATTAACCCAGGGGATGTGGGCCACTTAATATGTGGGTAGTACTACTTGGGGAAACCCCCACACACAGTGGATCCGGAAGCCCGGAAAACCCTCCACTGAGGTCTATAGGGCCGTTGTGACATATATTTTGCCATGTGAATCCATAATGGCAGTAGATGGATTATGTGTTAAGGTTTGAGGTGTCGCTTGTGCATCACCATATGTTGTGTCGGGTAAACTTGAGGACTTGCTTTGGGAAATAATAACTGTTTTGGAACTGTTTAACTATTTACACGAACTCACCAGCGTAATTGCTGACCCAAAACTCTTTTAAGCATGTGTTCAGGTACTGCAAATGGATGGATGGCAACCGCGAGGTATGTGCTTGCTAGTAGCGGATTAGAGGTTATCTGGTTAGAAGATTCGGCTATATGTGTTGCGGTTAGAGCATCTAGAGATAAGCGGGCTAGAGATCGGATCGGCTAGTGGACTACACCTCATTAATTGCTTCGACGACTGCCGCGTCTCGTCCCTGCATTAAATATTAGACTATTTATTTTAGTTTTGTATTTATATTTTTGGATTAGAAATTGTATAACATTTAAATATTTGTTATCGTTGCTTCCGTTGTGCAAGTCTGTTACCAAACTGTCGTAACGTCCAGGCCCCACTAGGTCGGGTTGTTACAGTTGGTATCAGAGCAACGGTTGTAGCGAAATAGGATATCACCAGATATCCTATATCACACCAGGACAACTTAGAGAACTTACCGTTTAAGGCTCTAAGACAACCTAGCTAGGGAATGCCTTGAATTATATAAGACTGACCGGAATAAGGAACGAAATAAGTAGAGACTCGAGTACCTGAACACACTAGAATGCTTACCGGGACCTAGAACCAGTGTGACTAGTATACAAGCTTTTAATGATACGTGAATGATGACTACGAAGGAGATTACTAGAATAATTCCGTGAGGTAAATTGACGATTACACTTGACGTCATGTAATTGTGAATTTACAGGCACGAAAAAGTTCTAAGAAATCCGAAGAGTCGCCGAGATTAAGGGTGTTAACTACGATAACTATGAAGTTGTACAAGGAAATGGGCTATGTTAGAGCCATAAACAAGTATAAGTTAGGCTTGCGTGACCATAGCAAGGGTTGAACTTAAAATAGTTGATACAATTTGGAAAATTTGGATGGAATATATATATGTGTTATTGTATAACATGCATGATTAAGTGATGAGTTAACTATAGTAAAGAACATACGACATACTTTGGTGACGACGATAAAGACTTGGGACTAGTACGACCTGGTATATTTGATATAATATATATAATGATTCTTAGCAGATAATACTATATGTGACTAACTTTCTATGACTGGGTGCGAACTAACTATGAAAACCAGGTACCTCATCAAGATTTGATACTACTTGAAAGAATCCAGAACGCCAAAGCTAAGTTGATCAACCTAGCGAACAGAGGCCTTAATTCGATAAGTTTTAATTCGTGTCCAATTAGTTATGATTACGTGTCCATATACACTGAATTTTGTGATTTGGCGTATTTTGATAAATTTATATGAATATTACCATGTGTAAATAATTTTCCTAATCAAGTTATGAGCTAACCATAAGAGTTAGGTACATCGCAAGAACTTGGCGCTATAAATTGAGATAATCCGAAGTATCAAGGAAAAAGTTGATTAGCAAATGGATACCCTACTCCGAAAGGTTTTGTTTCCTGTTAGATTGTTATCGCTTAGTATAAGATTTGTGCGCCTATATATGTCATACCTTAAATTAGTATCTACTTAACTAGACCAAAGTTAGAAATTTAAACCTTTGATTATTAGATCATTTTATCCGGACTTGATTAATAACAACCTCCGCGAATTTAAGATAAATTTAGTATGATTAGATTTGTTATAACTTAACAGGTTTTAGACATGATTCAGGATCAAGTGTATAACCCATACATGACTATCCAACATCCTCGCCAATCAGAGAAAATTAGGATTGAACGCTACTTGAGATACTCTTAAGATTCAGTACATGTACAGTCACTTTATGCCCCATGTTGTCTCTAGATGAGCGTCAAAATATTCGGATTAGTTCCATAACCTTTCTAAGCATAATGATGAGTTATCCATATGGAGTGTATAGATAGGCCCTAACGGGGGGAGCAGATGCGTTCGTGAAAATTGTTATATGGAATAATTGATATATGTAAGAAAGCAATGTCAAGGTTAGTAGAACATTTCTCATAAATAACTATCCGACCACACGGGAAGATAGGATTTAGGACGACAAAAGAAAGGTTATGTGCCTTTGACATGGTTAAGAAAAACATAGTGAGTTTGGACGTTTAAAGCCTTTTCATGCTTCTTAGCAATTTGTTTCCATATCTCACACCATGTATCAGAGAAAAATTGCAAAAACTTAAGAATTTAACAATATTGCGGATGATATAGATAAGATTAACCCCAGTACTAAGCATAAGAACTTGTGATAATAACATACAACTCTAAGAACATAGTCCAATGTAAGACCCCTATTTCGGTAAGTTAGTCGACACTAGAATATAAATTTTTAGGACTAGTAACTTTCGAAATATGCATAGGATTTTTCGACTCGTTATGATTACAAATATGCTTTTTGTCAAGTTTTTGGGGAGATTTTCAGTACATTTAAGAGGTGTCATTGGTGTGGTGGGTTAGCTGCGGTACACCCTATATATAAACACCAATGATGCATCAAAAATAAGACTGAGAATCGAACCAATAACAAACCGTAATCTGTCGAACATTTAAACTATTTGTTTTAAACCTAAAAGTAGCATGAGGTTTAGTGCGGAACCCACATAAATTAAGATTGGGATAAGAAAAGAATTATGTACGCACGGGTGTATAGACCCGAACATTGAATCCGAGTATGGGACATACTGGATATGCCCGATGATAGCACGAAAATAATTTCGAGGACGGAATTCCATTAACGGGGGGAGAATGTAACACCCCGGACCTAGGACCCAAAAAATTTCGTGTCTAAAAGTGTTATAATAAATAAATTAATAGTAAAATAATTATGTGCAACCAAATGCAAAGCCGAACCGATGCATTACTTAGTTATTTTCGCGATAGAAATAATATTATACACGCACGAGACCGGACCGACACCCGTTAACGAACCCAAACCCAGACCCGAACCCGAAATGGTGAGTCACCAAGGGAGGACACTTGTCCTCACCTTGTGGTGAAACAACATCCACATAAACCATCTAATTTTAGATGGTTTTCTTGAAAAACCATTAATCCATTCCCATATAAAAACCCAAACCACCCTTTCCCTTGTCCCTGTTAAAACACACAACATACACACACACACACACACACTATACAGAGAGAACAGGAGAATGAAGGATATCGGCCACCACCACAGGTGGTGGTGACTGGCGGAATTCCCCCCCCCCCCTTAACCAACACACCCACTCCTTCACCTAACATTATTCTAGAGAGAGAAACATATAGAGAAGAGAGAGAGACAGGTCTAGAGAAAGACACGAAGGGGAGAGAGAGAGAGAGAGAGAGAGAAAGAGAACCGGTGGGTTTCGACCACCGTATAAAGAGGAGCCGGCCATGGTCTATGACCGGCCGGTGGTCGGGTTAAGGCCAGAGAGAGGAGAAGACACAGCGGCGACTCCAACTAGGATTCCGATTTGGGGATTTTTGATGGTGGCACAGAACTGTACTGGTGGAGCTTGTCATGTTCTCTGGTGTCTAATCTGGTTAAGGTAAGATCCATCATCTATTAGGGTTATTATAGCTTGATATTAATGATGGGTTTGGGATGGATGATTGTGATGATGGACTGTTTAGCAGAGGCGGTGGAGTTGGAGGTGGTGGTTACGGTGGTAATGAAGGGTTCCGATACGGGCTAAGGTTGTTCAGGTTATGTAGCAATTGATTGAATGATGATGGTGATGATATGTGGGAGTAGATGTTAGAAGAAGATGAAAGACCAAGACTCTAGTCAACCTAGTTGACTCGGTCAACGAAAGTCAACCAGAGTCAACATTATCAACTGGTCAACCATAGTCAACTGGGTCAGCCCCGGTCAACACGAACTATAACCCGAGATATGAGGTATGACCGAACCTAAAACACTATAACTATATTTAACTATGAGTATTAGATATAGCAATGCGTGTTGGGACTTGACGAGCTAAATTATGTAATGGAACGAATGATGGATTGGTACTTTGAAATTGCTATGGACATTTCGGACTTAACATTAGGAACTATGGACATTCAAGACTTGGGAGCCGAATTTGTTAATAAACATCATAAGTTGAGTCATGTAGTTAATACTCGACATATGGACATGGATAATCAACACCTACCAAGACCTAAAGAATCATTATAACGAATAGTACATGTTATCTTTGGATTAGTTATAGTATTTGTATAATTTAAGGTTACAATATGGATTTGATTAAGATCAACACCTAAGCCTCGGACGCGGTTATAACCATTAACAACAAGTAAGAATGATTATATATTAGAGTGTACCTCGGCACATAAGAATGGACTAGGGACATAAGGTTCGGACATAAAGGTAAACTTACATTATATATACCTATGGATATACATATTGAAGTAAGCAGTACCTTGATAACTCGGACATAAGAAATAGACTCGACACTATATATTTATTTACGAGTTGGAACATTAGTTTGATAATAATGGATATTAGTTATAGACATGGGTCATGACGACTTGAACATTGAACTAGATATGAACTATATACATTAGAAATTATTAGATGGGACATAACTAAATACTCAAGCATCACTCGAGTGTATAAACGCTTAATCAAATGGAACATAAAGGACTATGGCGAGACTTAGGAAAGTCATTGGGTCGAATAGATGCTAGTGCGTCTTGGACAACTAAAGGATTATACGAACACGAATAACTTAATAAATAGAAAAGTATACGCTCACGCTCGTCCCCACACGCAACCATGACGACTAAAACTGAATACTAATAATAATGTGTGTCGACATAGGGCCCAACCAGGAGGGTGTCGGTGAGCACCGGTTTTATAATTGAGCTATGCAAACAGGTGAGTTCCGTGTACCATTCCACTTTTTCTGTTTTACTGTTTTGGGGTGAATGCATGCTTCCTTTTCATAAACTGTTGTGATGTGACAAGATACTAGCTGCCGGATACCATACCGACACTCATTAACCCAGGGGATTTGGGCCACTTAATATGTGGGTAGTACTACTTGGGGAAACCCCCACACACAGTGGATCCGGAAGCCCGGAAAACCCTCCACTGAGGTCTATAGGGCCGTTGTAACATATATTTTGCCATGTTAATCCATAATGGCAGTAGATGGATTATGTGTTAAGGTTTGAGGTGTCGCTTGTGCATCACCTTATGTTGTGTCGTGTAAACTTGAGGCCTTGCTTTGGGAAATAATAACTATTTAGGAACTGTTTAGCTATTTAAACGAACTCACCAACGTAATTGCTGACCCAAAACTCTTTTAAGCATGTGTTCAGGTACTGCAAATGGATGGATGGCAACCGCAAGGTATATGCTTGCTAGTAGCGGATTAGAGGTTATCTGGTTAGAAGATTCGGCTATATGTGTTGCAGTTAGAGCATCTAGAGATAAGCGGGTTAGAGATCGGATCGGCTAGTGGACTACACCTCATTAACTGCTTCGACGACCGCCACGTCTCGTCCCTGCATTAAATATTAGACTATTTATTTTAGTTTTGTATTTATATTTTTGGATTAGAAATTGTATAACATTTAAATATTTGTTATCGTTGCTTCCGTTGTGCAAGTCTGTTACCAAACTGTCGTAACGTCCAGGCCCCACCAGGTCGGGTTGTTACAATTTATGGATTCATAGAGTTAACCAGTCAATCCGGTTGAACCGCCCGATACAATCCGGTTCATAGGGATGGCAATGGGTCGGGTTTGGGACGTGTGTAGGTAATCCCAATCCTGTACCCGATTAGGTATGCTTGTCCCAAACCCGTCCCAAAACCCGTCGAGTTTATATCGGGTAATTACCCGTCGGGTATTGGGTATACCCGCATGTTTCGGGTAAACCCGTTAATTTTAAAAATTTATCCAATGGGTATATCTGACTAATAACCTGTCGGTATCTATTGCGTGACTACTAACCAGTACAATTAGCATTATCAAATTTGTTTGTAAATGATTACAATGTATAAATATAAAATAGTTAAATCATATAAAAACACTGAAAGACATAGATAACACATATTATACACAAATAATTGGTGTTTTTTTTTGAAGAATATGACTATCTAGATGGACAATTAGATATATTATGAATACATATTTTAAAAGATATATAGGAAATTACATCGGGTATCTAATCGGGTAAACGGGTATACTTTATCGGGTAATCGGGTCGGGTAAATGGGTATATTATCAAATCCCAAACCCACGAAAAAAATAAAAACTAATCCCATACCCGGACCCATACCCAATTACCTGACCCCAAACCCGTCCCAAATGTGTCGGGTTTCGGGTTTACCCATTGGGTTCGGGTTTGATTGCCATCCCTACTGGCGGTTGAACCATTTTTAAGCCAAATCCAGTATGATTTAAAAACCGGTTTTTAAAACATTGATTTGCTCTGGGTTTTTTTTTTTGAACGGCAAATTTTGTGTCCAATTTCTATTGATGCACACATTATTATCTATATCTATACAAAAGAAGAGTGTCGGCGGACACTTTTCTCTCCCACCCCTCAACTTTAAGCTATTTGCAACTTTAGTCCTTCTATTTTATATTTCAGTTAATTGCAGGTTTAGTCCCCCTACTTTTCACTGTCACTCTCTCATGTTTAAGCTAATTGCAACTTCAGTCCCCCTACATTTATTTTGTTTTATTATCGGTTGCACCGGCAATGTTTGTTTCACGGTTCAATCTGTCGCGCGCCGCCACAACGCGCGGCAAGTAAAATTGCTAGTTCAATACAATAATAAACCTTGTGTTTTACGGTATATGTCAATATGTGTATGATTTGATTGAAAATTTAGGGACATTAATAAGGAGGTATCACCCACCTTCTGGTAGAGTGGTATGGAGGCCTAATGTTAAGTGACTTGAGGCTTAGTGATTACAAGTTTGAGCCTTGAAGGATACCAAGTTTTACTGATTATTCACTGTCGTGCCTTTGTGTGCGTGGGTGGTCAGATTTTCCTTGGATTAGTGGACCTGGAGGACCGAGTGCCTCATGGGTATCCTGAATTCGTTATAAATGGATTTTCACGGAAGCCCGGAACGACTTTGTTAGCCTGGTGTTTGGGTTTTAGTGTTTTACCGGCACGGTTATGAAATGAAGACTCAAATATTTACATCTTCATGTCTCATTGTGTCATACACAAATTGCAGACTTAACTCTTTAAATAAACTTTGGGGAAGAATTACTTTTTTATTTTTTTTTTTGCTATTTTTGTTGTAGGCTGTTGCAGGCCCGTCTTCGAGAACGTTAAAAAAAATTTAGGCCCTTGACGAGATAAAATTTAGGCCCTATAAACTCATCAACCACTTATAGAAAAATCCATAATACGAAGACAGCTATTATAAAATTAATAAAACACAAGTAATGTAGAAAAATGATCGAATATAATGTAGGCTATACCATTTTCTATTGAACAAGAATGTATGATTGCTTGCTTTACGCAAAGACTAAGAGCGTCAACTATGGTTCTCTCCTTATATAAGAACTACATCAAGCTCCTTTTTCTCCAACTATTCATATACATCAAAGTTTCATATATACGATTATGATTAATTCTTTTATCGCTTTATGAGCTAATATTCTAAAACTATACGTTATGGCTGGGTGAGCACCGGTGTGAGCCACCAATCGCTCGCATCCCATAACTTTTCAACTATGGATCATTGTATAAGTTTTTTTTGTACATTTGTTATGTTTAATATAGTTAACTTCTCCTTGAACCCTTGTATTTATAGCGACATTGTTATTTAATGTATTTTGGGCCTTGGTTTTAGTTTTTATACTTAATTGTTTTCATAAAAATATATCTACATCAATACATCATAGAAAAAATAATATTACTTGTTATACACTTTTCAAATAAAATAACATTCAATTCACTTAAGACAAAGACAAATCTTAAAAAAGAAATATTATATTATATTTAAAGGAAATAAAGAGATATGTTATAATAACTCTTGTGGCTTTCTAATAAATTTACCGTACACATTTAATTTGTTTTTTAATGGGTGGTTATATTTAAACCCCCCACCTTCTATTTTAATCCCCTCAAAACGCCTCGCTTAGGCCTAAGCGAGGCGCTTTGAGCTCAATTCGAGGAGGTCAGTACGAGGGGCAGAAAAAGCTGATTTTTAAATTCGAAGCGCCTTGCTTAGGTCTAAGCGAGGCGCTTCGAGGGGGTAATTTATTTTGGTAGTTGTTTTGATGTTTTGAGTTGGGTTTTTTTTTTTTTTAATTTAATAATTATAAAAAGTTAAAAAAAATTTAAAAAATAATAAAAATGTAAAGGTAGATCGTGGAAATCAATTACAGTTATTTGGAATGTTTCTGATCATTACAGTAACGAAATCATTCTCACATGAATATCCTTTGATTGCCAGTGAGATTGATAACTGGACAGGTTAGCCAGGTCTTTGTCAAAAAGGTAGAGCACATCACGAGAGTAAAAAGTTGTGTGTATGAATAGTGACCCTCTGGCAAACCTGCGTAAAGGATTAAAGTCACATATCTTGCCATTAATACCAACGATGATTGCCAGAGGGTCACTATTCATATATAAAGAACATTAATCGGTTTTATTTAGCGTAAAAAGTTCATTGTACATATACCTCCTTATCTAAAACAAATCACATCATTGTACATATACCTGATTAGACCACGTACAATGGACAGTGAGAAGTGAGATTGATAACTTCTCTATGGAAGTTGCTAAAATAGTTAAACAAAATCTGAAATTGAACAGTTATTTGGAATGTTCCTGATCATTACAGTAATACTTGGATCCGGTTCGAGTCTAAAGCTTCGTGTGACATCTTGGTCGAACTCATGTTGCAACATTCGTCTTGTGTGGCAACATACTTGAAATCAATGGGAAGATAAACAATCCTCATCCACAATGTTCTTACCTATAGATACCAACCATCCGGTTGTTTTCAAGTTGTCTTCATCGTTGACCGCTATCTCTCGTTGACCGCTTTAGCGAGGCGCTTTGGCCTTTTTTTAAAAAAATTTGAATTTCTTTTAATTCTTTAAAATTATCTGTTAATCACCAAAAAATAAATTTAATTCATTTTTGGTTCTTTTAAGTTGTTTCCAAGCCAAGAAAATTATATCTCTCCGTTTCGCTTCGTTAATTGCTCGTTTTGGTTTTCCAGTAAAAACATCCAGCTTTGTACAACTTTGATGAATCATTGTACGTGGTCCTCCGACTAAACCTAACTCGCAACAATTGTTTTTAATTCATTTTTAAGTGTTTTTAATTACTTTTCGAGTTGTATGTAAGAATAGTGACCCTCTGGCAAACCTGCGTAAAGGACTAAAGCCACATATCTTGCCATTAATACCAACGATGATTGCCAGAGGGTCGCTATTCATATATAAAGAACATTAATCGGTTTTATTTAGCGTAAAAAGTTCATTGTACATATACCTCCTTATCTAAAACAAATCACATCATTGTACATATACCTGATTAGACCACGTACAATGATTCATCAAACTCATCGTTAGCGCCGATCCGATTGTTAAAACAAATCACTTCATTGTAGAGGTTACTAGGTTACTCATTACCGTTGGACGTTGAAGGTAAACATGGAAAGTGAGAAGTGAGATTGATAACTTCTCTATGGAAGTTGCTAAAATAGTTAAACAAAAGCTGAAATTGAACAGTTATTTGGAATGTTCCTGATCATTACAGTAATACTTGGATCCGGTTCGAGTCTAAAGCTTCATGTGTCATCTTGGTCGAACTCATGTTGCAACATTCGTCTTGTGTGGCAACATACTTGAAATCAATGGGAAGATAAACAATCCTCATCCACAATGTTCTTACCTATAGATACCAACCATCCGGTTGTTTTCAGGTTGTCTTCATCGTTGACCGCTATCTCTCGGATAACAACTGAAAAGGTTGTCTTCAATGATTATAAAGAAAATTGAAAGTAATTACAAGAAGATGATCAAAGATGCTACAACATAACTTGCACCGGCTTGAGATATGAGTTTAATTAGCTTGAATCTCTCTGATCCATGGTATCCACTTTCAGAATCTGAAGAGAAGCTATCATCTCAGAGAGATATCTGTCAACGATGGAAGGGAACCCGAAACAATAGAAAGTAATTACAAGAAGATGATCAAAGATGCTACAACATAACTTGCACCGTCTTGAGATATGAGTTTAATTAGCTTGAATCTCTCTGATCCATGGTATCCACTTTCAGAATCTGAAGAGAAGCTATCATCTCAGAGAGATATCTGTCAACGATGGAAGGGAACCCGAAACAATAGAAAGTAATTACAAGAAGATGATCAAAGATGCTACAACATAACTTGCACCGGCTTGAGATATGAGTTTAATTAGCTTGAATCTCTGTCAACGATGGAAGGGAACCCGAAACAATAGAAAGTAATTACAAGAAGATGATCAAAGATGCTACAACATAACTTGCACCGGCTTGAGATATGAGTTTAATTAGCTTGAATCTCTCTGATCCATGGTATCCACTTTCAGGCTGTCTTCATCGTTGACCGCTATCTCTCGGATAACAACTGAAAAGTTGTCTCATTAATTCCAATTCCAATTCCACCGGTGCAATCAGAATCTGAAGAGAAGCTATCTCTCGGATAACAACTGAGACAGGCGTTTGTCAAACGAACAATTAAAATAAACTTTTCATGCAAGCAAGTAAAATTCAGTTGTTGGACAGTGAGATTGATAACTGGACAGGTTAGCCAGGCGTTTGTCAAACGAACAATAAAAATAAACTTTTCATGCAAGCAAGTAAAATTCAGTTGTTGGACAGTGAGATTGAAAGGTGGCAGGAAAAAGCATAAAAAAACTAACTCAAAAGACCAAAAAAAATAATAATAATTATCCGAAGCGTCTCGCTTAGGCCTAAGCGAGGCGCTTCGAGTCAAAAATTTCAACTTTTCTGACCTCGTACTGACCTCCTCGAAATGGGGGCAAAGCGCCTAGGCGCTTGGGGGGGGGGGGGGGGGGGTTAAAATAGAAGGTGAGGGGTTGAAATAGACCGGGCCTTTTTAATGGCACCCACATAATAAATTTCAGGGTTTTTTTTTTAATCTTTTTATTGTCTTCTTCATCTAGCTCTACCAACCACTGCGTTTATGATAGAAAAAAAAAACTCCTGCAACCTTCACCGTGTCTTCCTCCATCTTTCCATAACGCGAGTAATATACCTAGAAAAAAAAGTTCGGGCCCTTCAGAGGCTCTAGGCCCTCAGCGATCGCCCACCATGCCCTTGCCCCGAGCCGGCCCTGGGCTGTTGCTTTCATTGCCTTATCTTTGAAAGATATTGTTTTAATTTTACAATTACATATTATGCTTATATTAGGGCATGCATGGGTATGGGTTGATTTTTGCTCAAAACCATAAGCATAACCATAATCAAAATGTCGGTTATTAAATAACCATAACAATCGGTTATAGTAGGTTTGGTTAATCAATTTTAAAAGTTATAACGGGTCGGTTATACGTGAATTTAGGCCGAGCTAAAAGTAGCTAAAAAACTTTTGCTCATGAAATAAATTGTTATTACCCATTGTATATATTAATAGAGCCAATTATTAACTAGTCAATGTTCAACCTTACCGTCAAAGGTTAAACATTGACATTGGCTCTATTAATTTTGAAATAAATATACAAGAACTAAATTAAAAAAATAAAAACAAACATGATCGCATTATCTTTCTTTTTGAAAGGTTAATTTCTTTTAAATCTTGTGGTCTGTTGGATTTGAACCCAAGACCTTCCATAACCTAGGTGTTTTAAAGGCTTTGTATTTGACAATGGACCACCACCCCATTGGTTTAAACCTTGTGGTCTGTCGCATTATCTATGCTTACGTTTCATTTAAAAAAATAAAAACCCTTAAGCAAAAACAACAAAAACTATATTAAAGTCGTAACTTAATTTTGTATTTTGAAAACAAAAATCTACCTACCACATCAAAATCCAAATCCAAATCCAAACACAATCTATATTTTCCAAACATATAAACACACCTTTAGGCCACAAGAATCAATCGACCCATAATTAAATTAACCAACAAAACCGAACCGAAAAAAACTGAGCCAAATAAAAAAAACTAGTGGGTCGGTTAATTGTTTTTTTTTTCTTAAAACCGAAAGTAGTGGGCCAGTTGTGTCAAACCTTGAATATATGGCAATATACAATAAGTGTACAGTAAGTGTCAAACCTTGTTTCATTACATTTCAATACAATTGCTATAAGTACATGTCTAGATCTTGAATATATGGCAATATACAATAAGTGTACAGTCAAAGGTTGAACATTGACTAGTCAATGATTGTCTCTATTACTCCCCCGCAGTCGAAGCGGGAGCTGACCGAATGCTGAGACTAGACCCAAAGTCCTCAAATAGAACGCACGGAAGACCTTTTGTGAAGATGTCAGCAATCTGATAGCGCGTGGGAACATGTAGAATGCGGACCTGGCCCCGCTAAACCTGCTCCCGAACAAAGTGAATATCCAGTTCGATATGTTTCGTTCTATGATGCTGAACCGGATTTCCTGAGAGATAAATTGCGCTTACGTTGTTGAAGTAAACCATAGTTGCTTTGGTGAGGGGGCGATGTAGCTCGAGTAAGAGATTTCTGAGCCAGCATATTTCTGCTACGACATTTGCAACGCCCCTGTATTCAGCTTCTGCGCTAGATCGAGAGATGGTAGGCTGAGGTTTTGAGGACCACAAGATAAGACAATCCCCATAATAAACACAATAACCACTTGTGGACCATCTGGCGTCTGGGCAGCCAGCCTAGTCAGCATCAGTGTATGCCATTAGGCTTGGGTTTTTATGAGACCCAAGAGTAAGCCTAAGAGTGATAGTTCCCTGAATGTATCTGATAATGCGTTTAAGAGCATTCCAGTGATCAGTCTTAGGTGAGTACATATACATGGAAACCTGTTGGACAGGATAGCTGATATCAGGGTGTGTGAATGTAAGATATTAAAGAGCACCCGCCAGGCTTCGGTACAGAGTGGGGTTGTCAAAGTCTGTTCCAGAGGAGGCAAGGCACTAAGTTTAGAATTAGTGTCTACGAGTGTGGCGACAGGCTTGCAAGAGGTCAAACCGACCCATTCTATAATCTCAGAGGCATAGTTTTGTTGTGATAGAAACATGG
The DNA here is from genome assembly GCA_028751855.1 of Ambrosia trifida. Taxonomy (NCBI): domain Eukaryota; kingdom Viridiplantae; phylum Streptophyta; class Magnoliopsida; order Asterales; family Asteraceae; genus Ambrosia; species Ambrosia trifida. The sequence continues at coordinate 63,836,714 of CM054126.1, read as the reverse complement.
TGTCACCCTTTCGAGTGACGTTGATGCCGAGAAAGAGATTGAGATTGCCAAGGTCCTTCATTGCAAATTCCTTAAACAGTAGTGACATTAGCTATTCACGTAAAGCAGTGGATGAGGTAACCAGAAGGATGTCGTCCACATAAAGAAGAAGACATGTTTTATGATCTGCATTGTGCAAAATAAAAAGAGAAGCATCATAACGACTCTGTGTGAACCCAATGGTTAGTACATAATCAGTGAACCGTTGGTACTAGGCACGTGGTGCCTGTTTGAGACCGTATAAGGATATCTTCGATCGGCAAACATGATCAGGAAATTCTCTGGTGCGAAATCCTATGGGTTGGTGCATGTAAATGGTCTCGTGTAATGTGCCATGTAGAAAGGCGTTAGTGACATCCAGTTGATGGACAGGCCAGGAGTTAGATAATGCAATGGACAGAACGGTCCGTATGGTAGCCGGTTTGACAACCGGACTAAAAGTATCCCCACAATCGATGTCTACCTGGTGAGAGCGTCCATCAGAAACTAATCGGGCCTTGTAACGTTCAAGCGACCCATCCGACTAGTATTTATGTTTAAAGAGCCACATACACCTTATAACATTCATGTTGGGACCTCTAGGAATCAATTCCCACGTATTATTATTAATAAGCGCATGAAACTCGTTGGTCATGGCATTTCGCCATTCCGGTGTGGACAGGGCAATGATTGGTGTTTTTGGGATTGGGACAACAGTGGTGGTGTGTAGGTTGAATAATTGCTTGGGTTTGTGTATCCCATTCAAGGTTGTAAAATTCGCGACTAGTTAGCGACTAGTCGGCGATTAATCGTTGATCGGAGCACTACTGATTAATTTTCAGTTAATCACTCAATAAGTCGCTAATCGTCAAAGCCGGTCAAAGTCAGCCTAAATCAGACCAGATCGGCCCTAGTCGGACCAATTTCCGGCCAAATTGCAGGCCAATTTCCGGCCATTTTACCTCAATTCGAACCAATATCGGAACAAACTATAGTCGGATGTGATGGTTTCCATGATTTGGAACCTCTTTGAAGCTTAATTGAGGTGAATTTAGGGCTAGGGTTCTTAGTTTGGGTCTGATACAAGTTGAAGAAGAGAGAGATGAGAGTGGGAAGAGAGAGAGAGAGAGAGAGAGAGAGAGAGAGAGAGGGTGCAGTGGGGGCGAACACATAATCTCAGATGTGTAGGTTTTAGGTTTATGAATTTTTTTTTTAATATTCAAACCCTTTAGTAATAATCTTTTACATTTTACCCCAAATTAAAAACTTATGTATAATATTAATAAGTATAGAATTAACACTATGTAGCCCTATAAATCATATCACTGTTTTATATTTAACCCCTGAAAACTTAAAATTTATGCATAAAAAGTATAAAAATAACATTATATATACATAAATTTATAAAATTCCACATAAGAGCTTGATCCGATTACTCCCTATTAATCCCGATTAATCGCTAGTCCCCACCCCACCGGCCGCCTAGTGCCTAGCGAGTTCTACAACCTTGATCCCGTCCATAGCCCGAGTACGCATGGTTCAGGTCAGGCCTGGTGGGGTAGGGTTGGTGAGGTCCGGGTGAGGAGAGGTGGTGTGTATGGGTGAGTCGGTGGTCGGGTGATTAATCGGGTTTGGTGACTGAGTTGTGGGCTGGGTGATGCGTGGACGGGTGGAGGGGTTGTGAGGTTGGGCTGAGCCAGTGAGGAGGGAGGTGTATGAGGAGGTGAGGGGGTGTGGGCCGAGGGGATGTGAGGTGAGGGAGAGGGTGTTTGGGCTAGATTAGTAGGAGGATTAAGCTGGGCCGAATGAGTGGAAGGTGGGTTTGCCACGGATGTCTAAAGGAGTGGTGGAAATGTATCAGTAAGGAATTTGTAGCAAGTGGAGTTGTGAGGTGATTTTAGGTGGGAGTAAGGGAATTTTGATTCATCAAAAATTACATGGCGAGAGATGGTGATTTGTTTGGTTGTGAGATCAAGACATTTGTACCCCCGGTGCGAAGAGGGGTAGCCAATGAATACACAAGGATGAGAACGGGATTGAAGTTTGTGAATGTTTTTGGGTGGTGTTATCGGATAGCAGAGACAACCGAAAACTCTAAGGTGGTCGTAAGTGGGGAGTTGGTGGTATAAGAGTTGTGTAGGGGTACGAAGGTGGTGGGTTTTGCTAGGTATGATGTTAATGTGGTACGTCGTGGTTTTTAGTGCATGGTGCCAAAAGGTGTTGGGTAAGAACGATTGAGAGAGGAGGGTGCGAATGATATTGTTTATGGATCAGATTTTAAGTTATGCTTTCCCATTTTGTGATGATATGTATCGGCAAGATAAGCGGAAAAGTGTGCCATTAGTAGCAAAAAAATTGGTAAACGATGTCTTAACATATTCTTTCCCGTTATCACATTGGAAAGTTTTGATTGTACGGTGAAATTGGGTGTGTATCATTTTTGCAAAGTTGGTGAAAATCATGAAAACTTGTGATTTGCTAGATATAGGGTATGACCATAGAAAGTTTGTGTAATCATCTAGAAATAACATGTGACATCCGTCACCTTTCATATTTATTTTTACAGTAACATTTCGTATTTAAAAAAAAACGTTGCATTTTTTTATCATTCTTATACGTTTTAAAAATATTTTGGGGTACTTTTGGACCCATATAATCATACTACAAAAATAAAATAACATTACATTTGTGAAATAATTATAAAAAAAATAATAATTGCATGGACCGGGGCTCGAACCCGCATCCACAGCCGGCCCCCTTGTGCAACACACTCCTTGACCAACTGGGCTACACCCTTGTTTGTTATAATTATCAAATCAAAACAATAAATACATTCCTAGTCCACGCAGTTGACTTTTGGAAAGTCAACTGCGAATCAATAACACTCTAATACGCCTTCAATCAACGCGTTTTGATTATGTTTATACATGGAATGACTTTGGCCGACCTTATTGGCTTAATCCCCACGCTAATTATCATAAAAACCTTCCAAATTTTAGTATTATACGCCTATACCTATTCAAGAGGGGTCAAAACTTCCAATATTACGATTACAAACGATTAGTATAAATAGATACCTCCCACACGAACTCATTGCACCGATAATCAAAGCCCTATACTCGAAATACCCTTAAACTCTTTCAAATCTAAGATTTTTGTTCGTGTTGACTTTTCTGTTGACCGCTCGTTCGCACCTCTAAAACACGCAGTAAGTTCAATTTTTTATGGGTTTTGTTAATCGGCCCTCATACTCCAAAAGCCCTATGGTTAATTTAGTTATAATCGCGTATTGTAGGTTATTAAGAAACTAGGATTCTTAGTTATATTTGGGGAAGAAGATACAAATTCGCGAGTTTATAAAACGTATTCTGATCTGATTTGGACACAACATCTGATGCAGCTCAGTTGGTCATGTTCTGAGAAGTTAGAACAGATGGTCTGGGTTCGAATCTGGGCATCTCCACTTTTATTTTTACACAAATTCATGATTTAACTCAGTTTTCGTATATATATTAACAGATCTAAAACAATTGTGTTCTCAGGGTCCAGACCAGATGGTCTGGACTTGTGAATTAAAACGTGTGAACCTGCCAAGGACCCGGGTTCGATCCTTGGCAGCAACAACCATTTTTTTTATATCCTTTATCTATATATTTAACCTATTAATATTTTAAAATAGTTTTTAAATACTAAAAGTGTCTTAAAAATTTTACAAAAATTATTTTAAGTAAATCTCATGACAAAGTTTACCATATAATTTTTAGATTTCCAAAAATAATTAATTTAATATATATTATAAATACTACAAGTTTATTCATTTATAATTTTAAAATTCTATAAAAATATCTAAACGATTTTATAAAATTTCACAAAAATTATTTTAAACTTGTAATCAATAAGCATTTCAGAAATAAATTTTATTTCAGAAAAATCGTTGGTTTCATATTTTTAATTGATTTTTGTTATTTTAAATCATAAATAAATCATAATAAATTCATTTTTAAATATTTTTATCCCAAAATTTTACATAAATTATTTTTGTTCATTTAGAACAGAAATATGAATTTTAATTTGAAATTTCTTTAATTTTAATATTTTTAGATATTAAAAATTATATCTTTGACAAATAGAAATAAATATACTAAATATTCAATTTTTGAGGAAATAATTTTATAAAAATTATTTTCATACTTAGAAACCTTATAACATGATCATCCTTAAATAAAAACCTACAATAGTCTTTTTATTTATTTAATTACCCAATTTCTCTATTTATTAACAATTTACCTAATTAATAAAACAATCACTTATCCCCAAATTAGGAACCCTAGAAATACTTGTAGACTAGAAAGACTTAAACTTATTTATTACCTTAAACATAGGGTGATACTTGGCAACGTTGGATCACACTTATTCTATTCATCAAGACTTAACATTTTGCTAAGGTGAGTATTACTTATCCCTTTTTTCGTTTTTACACTTTTGGGGTGATTCATGCACAAGTATACAAAACCTTCACATTCAGTTACACATACACTTTCTTCATTTACAATTCATATACGTGTCATGTTTATCTTTGTGCCTTATGTTTGAACATGAATGTAGCTTACGTACAAAATCATATATCTAGACATAACTTATGTTATGGTGCTCTTTACATATAGACGTAACTTATGTTACGGTGCTCATTTAGAAATAACTTATGTTATGGTGCTCTTTTAGACTTGACACGTGTTAGGGTGCTCATTATCAATTTTATCTTACCAACTTTACATTTGATCTTTGTCTTGTTTGGTTACTTATGTGTTTACATAATGCCTCGGTGATGCTAGACACATGAATTGTACCACTTTTCAAACTTATACTATATGTACAAAGCTAGGTAGTACTCACCAACATCATATGTTGACAAAATTTATTTTCGTGCATGTTTCAGGATAAGCTGCTTGACGCTTCACATAGGACTTTGGACTTAGATTTAATTAATCAACTATCTCTATTTTTGTTGTTGTGTATTTATTTTCACATGTTGTAAACGATATTCAATTATCAAATATTTACATTTTAGTACCATGAGCTTTTGAACAATCGTCACTACGTGACACCTCGATGATTCCGCCATCGGTTGGGGTGTTACAGATTGGTATCAGAGCCATGGTTATAGGGAACTAGGTTATTAGATGAAATGGCCTAGACTATAACCGAACTTCAACTTTCATGCATAATATTTCCTAAATTACCCTACCCCTCATTTCCCTCTACTTTCCTTCCTCTATCTTTCCCTTCTTCTCCATTTCTCCTCATCTTTCATCATGGTGCATAGAGATGGTGTCCTACAAGGAGTGGAAAGTCTACATCATCATGGAACGGGAGCAGTACCTTTTATGAAGACACTCAGAGGCATAATGCCTACTCTTATTTTGCTCCTTCAAAGTTGTTGAGCTTTAATGAGTGTGATGGAACACGTGCAATCTGGAAGGGTGGATGCCTGTACACTGGGTTTTCTGGCATAGGCAAGCATAGCGCATAAATCCAATAACGGACCTGTTATGCTTACCTGGGGATTCCTGGAGTGAATGTCCACTTATAGGCTAAAGCATGTCTTCTTTGATCACCATTGGGTTCAATTCCTTTGAAAAGTCAACGTTCTTGTTGGGCTTTACAGCTAGACAAGGGCACTCCAAGCATTTTATGCAAGTTTTTCAATAATACTCTCTCGTTTCATATACAATATTTTGTATTTCATGATTTTCATATATTGCTTACAAGTTCATACTTTCATAATCATCTGTACGGTTATACACTTACATTTTCTAATCTCATGATTATTCATTGACTGCCTCATAGATGTCTGCTCGCCGCATGCTCCGTGATGCTAGCCAACGCACTGTTCGTGCTTCTGGACAACGTTATGATCGTCGCATCGCATCTCTAGTCGCTAAGCAAATTGCTGCAGTGATCCCAAATCTTGTCAGTGAGTTAACCCATAATAGTAATAGTACCAACACAGAGGGTGCGACTCAATTTCGGTGTACTTTCAAACACTTTAACTCCTGCAACCCCACAAAATTCACTGGTGAGGAGGGTGCTACTGGCCTCCTCCAATGGTTTGAAAGTATGGAGAGCACCTTTGTGAACAGCGAGTGTCCTGATGAACTCCGCGTTCGCTATGTTACCAGTGTCCTTCAAAAGGGGGCGCTAACCTGGTGGAATGGCGAAAAGCGCAATCGGGGCGCTGATGTTGCTTTATCTTTGTCTTGGGCTGAGGTTAAGGAACTCATGATCGCCAAATTCTGCCCTAGGAACGAAATCAGGAAACTGGAGGATGAGTTTCGTGAGCTTAAACAAGATAGTGGTGAGAATATTGCGTATAATACTCGATATCATGAACTCAACATATTGGTTCCACACATGGTCACCCCGGTCTCTCGAGCAATCGAGAAATATATTGAGGGATTACCTGACCTGATTCAAGACGTAGTAACTGGAAGCAAACCCACTACGGTGGAAGAAGCCATCCAGCTTGCAGCCACTTTAACAGACAATCACGTAGAGAAAGGAAACCTGGTTAGAAAGGGCACCAAGACGTTTGCTGAGAAAACCACCCATGTCATTGAACCATCTAAGACTATTTTAGCAAAGGCCGCCACTACTTCTTCGAACTCTAAGAAATGAATGGGCGATAATCAGAACCATGCTGTTGTGAATCCTGTGACTCAACCTCCTATCAAGAAAGCCTACACGGGAATCCATCCTCAATGCAACACTTGCAAGTATCATCACCCTGCAAATCTTCCATGTCATCAATGCACTAGATGTGGAGGGTTTGGACACTTTGCCACTACTTGTCGTGTAATGGTTAGGACACAAGATAATCAACAAACAGCTGCACAGGAACCACTGCCGATTACTAACGACCGGGCATGTTATAATTGTGGAGACCCTAACCACATGCGGCATCGATGCCCTGAATTGAATAATGTAAACCAAGTGGCTGTTGGATCGGTATATTGCTCTTTGTTGAACTTGCTAGTTGACACTTAAGTGTTTAGCAAGTTCTTGATGAGTGATAGCACAGCGGAATGTTTATAAGTTTAAAGCTACACTTATCAATAGGAGTTGTTACTCCCCCTGGATTCAAGAACTAATAAATGATAAGTGTTTATTGAGAATCTAAGTATTGAATGAGAATGAAACACTTTGACAGATTCTTAATAAACACGAAATGGAAATAACAATAATAAGTGTTGAAGGATTTCTTGTATTAAAATCAATGTCTAAAACAGAGGGATGAACCCTTCTATTTATAGACTTTACAAATACATGAACCTTGCCAAAAGCAAGTTCAGAAACAAGTTGCAACAAGTTGCAGTCTTGGAACTTGTACATAAAGCAAAAAGAAATACTAAAGTAATAAACTACTGATATACAAAGGCGGTGGAAAAGATCTTCTGTAAGTACTGATGAATGACAAACTACTGATGGGTAGTTTGTCTTCAGTAGTTCTTCAGTAGAAGTGTCTGGTTTGAACTTTAGAACTTCTGATGACTTTTCTTCTTCAGCACTTCTGAATCTCTTCTTCAGCAGTTTGATCCTTCTTCTTCAGCAGTTCTATACTTAGAGTATTTTGACAGAAGTGAATTAGACTAAGGTTTGCAAAAGTGGTTTCACCAATCCTTTTTGTCCTAACAATCTCCCCCTGGATTGATGAAGCCAAAACCTTACTAATTCCTTATTGTTCTTTTCTGTCCTTCACTATTTTCCATATTCCTTTGAACATGGAATTCTTGAGCTGGTTCAGCTGTTCATCAGTAAGAGACCCTTTTGAGGTTCTAAGTGTTGGATTGTAAGCAGGTCTTTGGTTGATAGTTTCTTCAGCTCATTCATCGACCTATATGTCCTGCTTGTTTGATCTCTTCTTGTCACAAGTACTGAGTTGTTATCAGTAAATGACCATCTGATGATTGGTACTTTAGACTTGTCAAAGTCTGCAGTGTAGGGAACCATGGTGGTACCCTGGGTTTCTCCTGAGTGTTGAATGTTTTCAACTTCAGTGACTCTCAGGTGGGATTCACTTCCTTGTTCTTGTTGCATCACATTAGGTATCTGAAATGTTGGTAAATGATGTTTAGTTACTACCTTAGTGTGCAGTTTGTCTGTGATGGTCTTCTGGATTTGATATGCAAAGGTGGAAGGATCCCTGAATTGTGTGATCAGAGGCTTTTCTTCTATATCAAAATCAGAATGGACTACTGTACTACCTTCTAGTAGTACCATTCTGAAATCAGTCTTTACTTTCTCCTCTGATTTCTTTCTTTGTGTAGCTGGTCTTCTTTGAACACCAGAAGTTCTAACTACTGAAGTTGAAGCTTCAGCAATTTGAAACTTCTCTGGATTAGCAGCCCTTGCAGCCTTATATTTTCTATATGTGTCCATCAATCTTTCTTCTTTCCATTTGGACACTGAGGCTTTTGAACCATAACCATTAGCTACCAGTTCTTCTATCATCTGAGCTCTCTTGGCCTTTGTGTCTTTACTTGTTGCAAGTTTATCTGCAATAAATTGAGCTCTTCTTGTCAGCTCTTCCACAGAGAGTCTCTTCAATGTGTGGGCTTTGATTTTGCTGTTCTTTGTAATGTAAGACATCAGTTGATGTCTTTTATCTTCTTCAGCAATTTCATCTAGGCTAGCCCGCCTTTGGAGTTCAGCTTCATAAGCCTGAAGTTTTTCTTCATGGCTTAGATCCAAGTCATCCCTTTCTTCCAGTGTTTTCCAGATCTGATCTTCTCTGGCCTTCTTTTGGGCTGCCACTAAACTCTTCTCAAGTAGTTCTGCTGATTGAAAGATTGGAGAAGGGTTTAGCACAGTCATTGTGGTAACTGTTGTAGTAGGCCTAGTAGGAACAGAAGTTGGTTGAATAGGAGCAGTTGATCTGGAAGGGTCAGCAGTTTAAGTCTTGGAAGTGTTAACTTCTGATGGGTTGACAACTTCTGAAGGTTTGTCAACTACTGAAGGATTGTCTTCAGTACTTTCTGATTCTTTATCAGAACTTTGGCCATCAGAGGTTTCTTCATTGTGCCCTTGGGATTCATCAGACTTTTCAGCATCTTCTATTTCTTGAATAGAGACACCAAACTGTTGGGCTAGTTTTTCTTTTCTGGCTTGATTCTTTTGATCTCTTTCAAGGATAGCCACTCTTGCCCTTATCCTGGCTTCGAATGACTCCTTAGGTTCCCTAATTTTCTTCCCCTTTTTGGATTCATCAAGTTTGGAAGTTGAGGGTTGGGAGAAATGACCTGTAAGAGTAGCAATTTGTCTGCTGTTGAAGTCAATCTTGTTGGACAGATCGTTCATCTTTGTCTTGATCACTCCAAATTGGTTCTTGATTGACAGCTCCAAGTTAGCTGTGTATGTTTGGAAGTGATTCTTGATGATAGTGTTCATCATGTGGTACAGGGGACCATCTGGGCTGCATAGCTGGTTCATGTCTATGCTTGTTTGCCCAGGGAATTGGGTAGGCATTTGTAGTGAGGGGTGTGTTTTTGGTTGATCTTCTTGTTGTATAGAAGATGCCACTCTAGGGGAATCATGGATTGAGTGGGCTTTAACCTGAGATGGTGTGACTAGCTTCTTGAGCTTAGAGACACCAGGTGCAGGACCTTCACTTGTAGCCGTCAATTCAGTAGTTTTGTGTTTTGAAACATCATCCAAATCAATGGAATCATCTAAATCCCTGATTACATCCTCAATGAGGACTGTATCAGTTACATCATGAGCTGAGCCCAACTCAGTTGTCTCATGTACCTCTTTTTCTTGGTTCAGAGGATTTCCTACCTCAGGCATTAAGCCTTCATCAGTAGTTGCCACAGTTGAGGTCTTAGCTATGTTACTTCTGTCCTCAGGTCCACCACTAGGTGGTAAATGAGTAGTAGCAGCCTCAGAAGTACCAAAAGTTTCTAAGTTTGGGCTTAGAGACTCTGGTTCATCCTCATCTCTTTGGTTAGGGCTTTGAGTGTCCACATCCATGTCAATTTCCGAGGCTATGTCCCCTGTTTTATGTGGTTGATGGGGACTGACATGTGTAGATGGGACTTTCTCTTTTAGCCCAGAGAGAAGTTTGGCTATTTTAATGTCTGGTTCAGAAATTTGGGGTGCTGGTTCAGTAGTTTGGGCAGTGGGTTCAGCAGTTTCAAAAGAGGAATCTATTGGAATAGTTTTCTTAAGTCTTTTTCTTTTGAAAAGGATTGTTATTGGTGCTCTTGGTGGGGTTTGAGACGGATGAGACTGAGAGGATGTTTCAGTCACATCTTTAAGAAGTGCAGATTGCACAATAGTTTGTTCAGGCATCTCAACCTCCTGAACAGCTTTTCTTTTAGGTTTGGTGGGTTTTTGTTTTTGTATCTTGGGCTTCTTGGCCTTTGGTGGAGTAGGTTTGGAAGATGAGGGTTCCATGGGGACTGGTTCTGGTTCCCCTTGGTCATCTTCTGGCCAGGCAGCCTGTTTGTTGTGCCTTGAGTATGCTTGTGAGGTTAAGGGTTTCAAAATTTCAGTTTTACCCACAAGCACCTCATTACCCAGTTCAGATATTATGCATTGCATAATGAACCTTGGATATAACAAAAACTTTTTCTTAGTGTTATTGTGATGTAACACCAACTCATTAAAGAAAAGTTTTGATGCCCTGAAATTTGTTTCATTCGCAATAGAATGAAATATTGGTTGAAAGGTTAAGGGCATCTGGTCATAAGACCCTGTTGTAACACCCCGCCCCTCTCATCACCAATATTGTCCGCTTTGCCCATCCAGAGCTCACGGATTTGTTTTTGGTTGCCCAAGTGGAGACTTCCTAGGAGGTCACCCATCCTGAAATTTCTCCCACCTGAGCACGCTTAACTATGGAGTTCTCCTCTCATCCACTAACATTAAGCCCCAAAACGCGTTGGCGATTTAAGAGGCAAGACATTACTTATGAACCAAGGATCTCTCCTGGCCACGGCCGATGTGGGATTTTTCCTGGGGTGTCACATTCACCCCTTGTTAGAGTCTCATCGTCCCTGATGAGGTGTGTTCCTAGGGTGTCACATTCACCCCCTGTTAGAGTCTCATCGTCCCTGATGAGGTGTGCACCCACCATCCCGAACGGTACAGGAGTGGCTCTGATACCATCTGTAACACCCCGCCCCTCTCATCACCAATATTGTCCGCTTTGCCCATCCAGAGCTCACGGATTTGTTTGTGGTTGCCTAAGTGGAGACTTCCCAGGAGGTCACCCATCCTGAAATTTCTCCCACCTGAGCACGCTTAACTGTGGAGTTCTCCTCTCATCCACTAACATTAAGCCCCAAAACGCGTTGGCGATTTAAGAGGCAAGACATTACTTATGAACCAAGGATCTCTCCTGGCCACGGCCGATGTGGGATTTTTCCTGGGGTGTCACATTCACCCCTTGTTAGAGTCTCATCGTCCCTGATGAGGTGTGTTCCTAGGGTGTCACACCTGTTTTAGGACTCAAGCACATAATTATATAATGAAACAAAAGTTTATATTTTGGTTCAAAATACTTTTTAAAGATAGTAGCTTGTGAGAGAGTACCTTGATAACCACACTCAGTCATGGTTAGGTGGATTGCAGAGTTGTCAAACTTTTCAGGGGCATTCACATCATTCAACCCCAGTTTGTTTGAAAGTATGGCCGGTGTTATGGCCATTTGTCTCCCTTTAATTGTTGAGTTGAGGGAGATAACTTCATCATCCACCATCACTGTCTCAGCATTAGCCCAGAACTCATTGAGAGTTTCAAGATGTATTGGTGGGTCTATTGTGAGAGCGGTGAAATATTGGGATTTGACGACGAGATCAATGATCTCATCGTATTGGGACCAGCCTTCTTGTTTTTCTAAGTAGGCTCTGAGATTGTGTCCCTGTTTAAGAACTAAAGCCATGTGGTTTGTGTGTGTGTTGATGAATCGAACAGTGTTTGTGTTGCAGGTTCAGGGGTTTGAGAGCTTTCTTGAGAGAGAAGGAGGGAATTTTTGTGTTTGAATGGATAAGTGTTGAAAAAAGATATTTATCAGAAGTTTTTAACCGCTTGGATCTTCTTTATTAGAAGTTTTAAACCGCCTAGGTTAAAAATCACTTTATCAGAAGTTTTAAACCGACTAGGTCAAACTTCTGATGATGGGAAAAGTCTGATTTGCCCCTTTTGACTAAACTGCTGATGAAGAATTATCTTCATCAGTAGTTCCCATTTTCTCTTCAGCAGTTTTGAACAGCTGATGAGAAATTCTTTATAAATACTTTATTCATAACTTCTAAAGGTTGTTTTATCAGAAGTTAATCACTTTTTAGAAAATGTCCCCATACTGATGTTTTGTTCATTAGTAGTTTCTCTCTTTTCAGAAGTTTTTCAAGTTTTTGAAAACAGATGTAAGTGAAAAATAAAAAATTTGTGTAGAAAAATAAAGAGAAACACTTACAAATTTAGCATCCCTAGCATGGATACTAACATCTGAAATGTTGATGTGTCAAGGGGTTTAGTGAAAATGTCAGGTATTTGATTGGCTGTTGCTACATGTTTCACTTCAATCTTGCCTTTTTCATAGCAATCTCTTATGAAATGATACCTGATTTCAATGTGTTTAGTCTTTGAAAACTGAACAGGATTTTGAATGATGCTAATGGCAGATTTGCTGTCTACAAGCAATGGTGTTTTGGTCTCTTTGATTCCATAATCAAGAAGTTGATATTGGAGCCATTGTATCTGTGATGTACAACTTGCAGCTGCAATGTATTCAGCTTCAGCAGTTGAAGTTGCAACAGATGTTTGTTTCTTTGATTGCCAGGACACTAGATAGTTTCCCAAGAATTAACAACCACCAGTTGTTGATTTTCTTGACATTTTACACCTTGCATAGTCACTATCTGAAAAAGCTGATAACTTGGTATTGCTTGAAGCAGGATACCAAATTCCAAGTGTGGGAGTTCCTTTCAGATATCTGAAAATTCTTTTGACTGCAATAAGGTGTGATTCCCTAGGAGATGATTGATATCTAGCACAGACACATGTTGAAAACATAATATCTGGTCTAGAAGCAGTTAGATATAAAAGGGAACCTATCATACATCTATACATGGTTTGATCAACCTGTTTTCCTTGATCATCTGGTTCAACTTGTGTGGTTGGTGTCATGGGAGTGGAACATGATTTACAGTCTTGTAAAGAAAAATTGTTTAATAATTCTTTAACATATTTTGATTGATGTATAAAAGTTCCATTTGTTTGTTGTTTAATCCGCAGTCCCAGAAAGTACTGCAGTTCTCCCATTGTACTCATCTCAAATTTTGATTGCATGAGTTTCTTAAATTCATCACACAATTTTGTGTTTGTTGAACCAAAAATGATATCATCAACATATATTTGAACAAGTAAGACATGATTTCCAACATGTTTTATGAAAAGAGTTTTATCAATGGCACCTCTTGTGAAGTTATTTTTGAATAAAAAGGTTGAAAGTGTATCATACCAGGCTCTTGGAGCCTGTTTGAGCCCATAAAGAGCTTTGTCTAGTTTGTACACCCACTCAGGATGAGAAGGATCCTCAAACCCAGGAGGCTGACAAACATACACTTCCTCTTTTATTTTTCCATACAAAAATGCACTTTTGACATCCATTTGATAAACTTTTATTTTGTTGGAAATGGCATAGGCCAGAAATAACCTGATGGCTTCAAGCCTTGCAACTGGAGCAAAGGATTCATCATAGTTAATTCCTTCTTCTTGAGAGTAACCTTGTACTACCAGTCTTGCCTTGTTCTTTATTATAATACCAGCTTCATCTTGTTTGTTCCTGAAAACCCATCTTGTGCCAATTGGTTGCTTGTTTGGTGGTAAGGGACAGATTTCCCAAACCTGTTGCTTGTTGAATTGAAGCAACTCATCTTGCATTGCCTGCACCCAATTGTTGTCTTTGAGGGCTTCCTGGTACTTCTTTGGTTCCAACTGTGAGATAAATGCTGAGAATAGACAAAAGTTGGAAAGCTGGTTTCTTGTAAGAACACCTGATGCAATATCACCCATGATTTGATCAAGTGGATGGTCTTTGTGTTCGATCAGTTGTTGTAAACCACTGACAGGTGTTGGTGGCTCATGTTCTTCAAACAAACTACTGAGGTCTATTATATCTGGTTCAGCGGTTTCAGTGTCTTCAGTAGTTGCAGGTGCTGAAGCAGATGTTTGAGTTTGTCCTTCAGTATTTGTTGAATCAGAAGTTTGTGAAACTTCTGATGGTTTTGAAGTTGACTTAATGACTGTTTGAGGAGTCCATGGTGCTGGATCCTCATCATCAAACCTTTGATCACCATAATAAGTAGGTTTGGATGAAGTGACAGTCTTTTCAGGTTCAAAATAGAAGTTGTCAAGGTCAAAGAGTTCAGCAGGATGTGCTGGAATGAGAGTGTGTTTTGACTCATTGAACTTGACATTCAGTGTTTCTTCTACTATCCTGGTTCTTGAGTTAAAAACCTTGTAGGCTTTTCTAGTTGAGGAATAACCAAAAAAGTAACCTGAGTCAACTTTGGCAGCAAACTTTGAAATAGATTCCTTGATGTTCAAGATGAAACATTGACACCCAAAAGCCCTGAAAAAGGAGATAAGGGGCTTTATGCCATGAAGAACTTCATAGGCAGTTTTTGAATGTCTCTTGACAATAAGGACTCTATTTTGAACATAACATGATGTGTTAACTGCTTCTGCCCAGAAGTATAAGGGTAGGCCAGAATCAGCTAACATTGTTCTTGCTCCTTCTATTAAAGTTCTGTTCTTCCTTTCTACCACACCATTTTGTTCAGGAGTTCTGGCAACACTAAATTGTCTAATAATCCCTTTAGACAAACAGAATTCATCCAGAGTTTTGTTCCTGAACTCTGTCCCATTATCACTTCTAATGGTTTTGACAGGTAGAGAGTATTGCTTCTCTACTTGTAGAATGAAGAACTTGATGATTTCAGCAGCCTCATCCTTGGAAAATAAGAAGAATACCCATGTAAATCTTGAGTAGTCATCAATGATGACTAAGCAGTACTTCTTCTTACCAAGGCTCATGATTTTTACAGGCCCAAATAAGTCCATATGGAGTAGTTGAAGACATGCAGTTGTTTTTGATTCTTCAATAGACTTATAGGAGGACTTATGATGTTTTCCTTTTAAACAGGATACACAGTGTTCTTGACACTGGTATACTTTTAAGGGTAGACCTCTGACCAAGCCCATTTTTGTGACTTTATTTATGGTTTTAAAGTTCACATGGCCAAGTCTCTTGTGCCAGAGATCAGTTTTTGAAGTTGATGCCCTTGAGAAGAAACAGGCAGTGTTGTTCAGTACTTTGTCTTTTTCAATGTCCACTGCATAGACATTGCCACATCCTTTGGCTATTAATAAAGTATGATCTTCAATGATCTTCTCTATCAACTTCTAGCCTTCTGGTGATATGATCTTGCATGCTGTCTTTGTGAAAAAGGAAGAATATCCTTTATCACACATTTGTGACACACTCAGCAAGTTATACTCAAGGTTTTCAACCAGATTGACCTTGTCAAACTATATTTTGCCAGAGGAGACATTGCCATGTCCTAGCACATATCCCTTAGCATTGTTCCCAAAGGATACAGATCCATCTCTTTGACTAATAAAATTGTTTATCAGGTATCTGCATCCTGTCATGTGCATTGAGCCTCCACTGTCTACATACCAAATGCTATTCAAGCCTCTGGAAACTCTCTGCACAAGATAGCAAATTAGTTAGATTTAGGAACCCAAGCCAGTTTGGCTTTGGGTTTGCTCTTGAGAACATTTACAGTTTGTTCTTGACCAAGTTTAGAAATCCATGTCTTTTTGGCAATGGATTTTGCATTAAGAACAATGGTGGTATCCTTTTGAGGACCACCATAAACTTTGGTCATCAGTAGTTGTACCAAGTTCATAAGATCTTTAATCTCAGCAGTTTGTGAAACTGCTGATGATTTAGGTCTAACTACTGAAAGAGAATTTTGAGAAAAAGACTTTTGTTGAGATTTTGTCTTTTTCTGAGAAAGGGTTTTTGCTGGTTGTTGTTTCTTGGGAGAAAAAGTTTTTACATAATCATTTTTGATTTGTTTCCCCACAACCAGTTGTTGATTTTTCTTATTGAACTGAATACCCTTTCTATATCTGCAAAATTCTGTTTCGTGGTTGAACATACCACAAATTTCACATTCTTTTGTCTTTTCTTTCAAAGACAAGTCTCTGACTGTTTTGATTGGTTTTAGGTCATCAGTAGTTTTCAGGTTCTCAACTCCTGATGTAGTTGAAACTACTGATGGCTTAAAGTCAGATTTAATCAGTACTTCTGAAGAACTTTCTTTGTGTGATTTTAGAAAGTTTTCATGGAAAGATGTGCATTCTTCTTCTTCTTCAGAAGTTTCACCTGAAACAATTTTTCTCCCATCTTCAGTAGTTTTGGGAGAGAAATCTGTTGGTGTTTCAGTGTGATTGTACCCTATGCCAAACCTAACATTTGAAGCACTTTGTTTGTTTAGAAATAATTGGTACCCTTTACAAGATTCCACCCATTTTTCACATGTGACCTTGGTGTCAGCAAGCTCTTGTCTGACATTCCCTAGGTCATTAATCATAATTTTAATTTGTGCTTGGGTTTCAATAGCAGAGTTAGTTAATTTAGAAACTTCTTTTGTTTTTGCAGCAAGTTTTCTTTCTAAATCACATTTCATCTGAGTGAATTTTCTCTCAGAATCATTTGCTTTTCCTTGTAAGTGCACATTTCTCTCTCTTATGAGAGCAAAAGATTCATTGCATGAATATGAACATAATTTTGTCAAAGATTCTTTAGATACCTGTGACAAGGCAGATTTTGAGGAGCATCCCTCAAATGCCATTAAGGCAAAGTTCTTTCTGCCATTGTCAGGCTCTCCCCAGTTGATGTCAAACATTTTGTTGTCTGCATCAGGATTGCACTCTGTGGTGTCAAAAGGAAGACTGCTCCAGTCAACATACCCTGAAGTAAATAGACTTTGTTGAGAGGGTTGCTGTTGCTGTGGAGGTTGTTGAGCAGCTGGAAAGGGAGGGATTGATTGTTGGCTCTGCATCTGTTGAGCAGGCATCTGTACATATTGTACTTGTGGCACATATTGGTGTTGTGGAGCTTGTGCCTGTACAAAATGTGCACTCCCTTGTGTTCCATTATTCCTGTTATAATTGGGGTTAAAATTGTTTCCAGACTGAGATTGGTTAAAGCCAGAGCTTCTACATTCTCTAGCAAAGTGTCCCAACTTTTGACACTTGTGACATCTAAGTTTAGATTTGTCAAAACCAATTTTTGTAGAACTGTTAAGTCCTGGAAACTTCCTTCCTGACCTTTTGTAAAATTTATTTGTTTTTAAACTTAACATGGCCAGTTGGTGCAAAATATCCATTTCTTCTAGGTCATCACTGCTGAAACTATTTAAGTCATCCATGATAAAATACATGTTATCAGCAGTTTGACCAAAGTCATTATTGTCATAACCTGGGAATGATCTTTCAGATGAGATCCCAGCAGTTATGTCAATGTGGTCAAAAGATCCAAAACTATTTGAACAAGTTGGTGAGTCTTGTCCTAATAGTGCTGTACTACCTGGTAGATAGTCATCAGCAGTTTTGCCAGAATTTTGTAACTTTTTCTTTTGATCAATTTCTCTCTCAAAAGTAAGTAATCTCCCATGAAGTTTTGTAAGAGTGAGGGAGCTAAAATCTGGTGAAGATCTTAAGACTATTGAGTATGTTTCCCATTTATCAGGTAAAGACCTTAAAAATCTATGAAGCATAGATACAGTTGTATAGGTCTGACCATTTAGCTTTAGCTCAGATATTAATGAGGAAAATCTTTCAAATTGCTGTGTTAAAGTTTCCCCATTAATATGAGCAAAAGTTTCATATTGTTGAGCCAAGATTTCTCTGGTGTTGGCAATCACCTCTTCAGTTCCTCCAAACTGTTCTTTTAGGCAGTCCCAAAGCTCTTTGGCACTATCACAATGTAATAGGCCAGAGTAGATTTCATTTGGGAGTGCCATTGCCAACATAGAAAAAGCTTTTGCATCAAGCTCAAGTTTTAGGAAATCATCATCAGTATAGTCTTTTGGTTCTTTTGGAATCTCTTCCTTAGTTTCAAGATTTATATTTACTGGTTTATGAGGACCATATATCACAGATCTCCAACAACCTGTGATGGTCTGTGACAAGGTATGTGCCATTCTCTTTTGCCATATGTTATATTCATTTCTTACAAGCATGGCAGGTTTAGTGGCAGAACCAGTATTATGAGGATCCATTTTAAAGAGTATTGATTTGTCAAATATCTCTTAAAGTGATGGATGTTGATAAAAGTGAGCTTATAATCCTTTATTGAATATCAATAAGAGCCTGTGTCTGATTCTCAATGTGTTAGATTGATATGTGATCAGATAAACCAGTGCTCTGATACCAATTGTTGGATCAGTATATTGCTCTTTGTTGAACTTGCTAGTTGACACTTAAGTGTTTAGCAAGTTCTTGATGAGTGATAGCACAGCGGAATGTTTATAAGTTTAAAGCTACACTTATCAACAGGAGTTATTACTCCCCCTGGATTCAAGAACTAATAAATGATAAGTGTTTATTGAGAATCTAAGTATTAAATGAGAATGAAACACTTCGACAGATTCTCAATAAACACGAAATGGAAACAACAATAATAAGTGTTGAAGGATTTCTTGTATTAAAATCAATGTCTAAAACAGAGGGATGAACCCTTCTATTTATAGACTTTACAAATACATGAACCTTGCCAAAAGCAAGTTCAGAAACAAGTTGCAACAAGTTGCAGTCTTGGAACTTGTACATAAAGCAAAAAGAAATACTAAAGTAATAAACTACTGATATACAAAAGCGGTGGAAAAGATCTTCTGTAAGTACTGATGAATGACAAACTACTGATGAGTAGTTTGTCTTCAGTAGTTCTTCAGTAGAAGTGTCTGGTTTGAACTTTAGAACTTCTGATGACTTTTCTTCTTCAGCACTTCTGAATCTCTTCTTCAGCAGTTTGATCCTTCTTCTTCAGCAGTTCTATACTTAGAGTATTTTGACAGAAGTGAATTAGACTAAGGTTTGCAAAAGTGGTTTCACCAATCCTTTTTTTCCTAACAGTGGCAAATGGACGAGCTTTCAATATCAATATCAACGAAGCAAACGGTCAGGATGACGTTAACCCCACTAGCTAAGCCATGGATGGAATCTTCTTAAGACTTGAGAATCCAATACTTGTGTTTTCATTTTCTTGATCCTATTATCATTTTGTACCCAATTGTGTCGTACTCATAAGCATATAACATCTAGAAATTTCCTTGCATACTATTGTGTACGAACGCAGGATGGAAATTTATCATATTAGGTTCCGTTTATTTTAAATCGTAGAAACTTAGGACTCTACCATACATTTTATTGAAACATTTGGACTTGATTTCCATGAAAATCAAACGATAAAAAAAAATTTGATACTTGATCCTACAGAACTTTTCTAAAAACATAATCGTTTGTTATATGAAACTTGATTTGTCTTAATTTGACTTTCTTTAAACATTTAATTATTCATGATGTTCGTAAACATGGCTAGCCAAATATGAACTATTTTCTATAGTCAACTAAGATAACACTTATACTTAATGGTTGTCGTAATTACAAACTTGCTTGCAAGTCGTTGCAAACCAATGTAATTGACCTCATTATTACATAACCTTATTGCACTGATAGCGTCTCATTGTAACCCAACGTTTTTGTTGTGTTATCTTCTTGTGAAACTTATTTTCTTTAATGTGTTGTTAGATTAGGTTCATAGAAGGACATAAAACCCTAATGTAAGGTAAATTGATGATTCCGGTCCGGAACGTAATCATGAATTTACAGGTACGTTAGGGTAGTGTGAAATTCTATTGGGGTTTTTTTTTGGTAGGCGTCCAGTACGTTTTCAAGGTATCAAAGGTGTGGTGGGTTAGCTGCGGTACACCCTATATATAAACACTAATGATGCATTGAAAGTGAGATTGGAAGTTAGACCAGGAACTAACCTCAATCCTCTTGGTAGTTCAAAACGTCGATTCATAGTCTAACTTATTCCTTCCAACCACCCTAACCTTTATCTTCAAGGCCTAGTACTTTGGGTCTTGACCACTGGTAATAATCCTTAGATATATTTAATCCAATTATATGATATCTAACGTTTGAGTCCATTCAAGAAAGGTTATCACGCTACCCAAAGCCCTCTTTCTCATTAAACTTGATACTCACTATAACATTTACTCGAGTACCCAGAACCCTGTTTATACGTCTACTTGAAGGAATTTCGGGACGAAATTTCTAAAAGTAGGGGATGCTGTGACATCCGTCACCTTTCGTATTTATTTTTACAGTAACATTTCGTATTAAAAAAAAAACGTTGCATTTTTTATCATTCTTATACGTTTTAAAAATATTTTGGGGTACTTTTGGACCCATATAATCATACTACAAAAATAAAATAACATTACATTTGTGAAATAATTATAAAAAAAAAATAATTGCGTGGACCGGGGCTCGAACCCGCATCCACGGCCGGCCCCCTTGTGCAACACACTCCTATACCCATTCAAGACGGGTCAAAACTTCCAATATTACGATTACAAACGATTAGTATAAATAGATACCTCCCACACGAGCTCATTGCACCGATAATCAAACCCCTATACTCGAAATACCCTTAAACTCTTTCAAATCTAAGATTTTTGTTCGTGTTGACTTTTCTGTTGACCGCTCGTTTGCACCTCTAAAACACGCTGTAAGTTCAATTTTTTTATGGGTTTTGTTAATCGGCCCTCAAACTCCAAAAGCCCTATGGTCAATTTAGTTATAATCGCGTATTGTAAGTTATTAAGAAACCAGGGTTCTTAATTATATTTGGGGAAGAAGATACAAATTCGCGAGTTTATAAAACGCATTCTGATCTGATTTGGACACAACATCTGATGCAGCTCAGTTGGTCATGTTCTGAGAAGTTAGAACAGATGGTCTGGGTTCGAATCTGGGCATCTCCACTTTTATTTTTACACGAATTCATGATTTAACTCAGTTTTTGTATATATATTAACAGATCTAAAACAATTGTGTTCTCAGGGTCCAGACCAGATGGTCTGGACTTGTGAATTAAAACGTGTGAACCTGCCAAGGACCCGGGTTCGATCCTTGGCAGCAACAACCATTTTTTTTATATCCTTTATCTATATATTTAACCTATTAATCTTTTAAAATAGTTTTTAAATACTAAAAGTGCCTTAAAAATTCTACAAAAATTATTTTAAGTAAAGCTCATGACAAAGTTTACCATATAACTTTTAGATTTCCAAAAATAATTTATTTAATATATATTATAAATACTACAAGTTTATTCATTTATAATTTTAAAATTCTATAAAAATATCTAAATGATTTTATAAAATTTCACAAAAATTATTTTAAACTTGTAGATCAATAAGCATTTCAGAAATAAACTTTATTTCAGAAAAATCGTTGGTTTCATATTTTTAATTGATTTTTGTTTATTTTAAATCATAAATAAATCATAATAAATTTATTTTTAAATATTTTTATCCCAAAATTTTACATAAATTATTTTTGTTCATTTAGAACAGAAATATAAATTTTAATTTGAAATTTCTTTAATTTTAATATTTTTAGATATTAAAAATTATATCGTTGACAATTAGAAATAAATATACTAAATATTCAATTTTTGAGGAAATAATTTTATAAAAATTATTTTCATACTTAGAAACCTTATAACATGATCATCCTTAAATAAAAACCTACAATAGTCTTTTTATTTAATTATTTACCCGATATCTCTATTTATTAACAATTTACCTAATTAATAAAAACAATCACTTATCCCCAAATTTGGAACCCTAGAAATACTTGTAGACTAAAAAGACTTAAACTTATTTATTACCTTAAACATAGGGTGATACTTGGCAACGTTGGATCACACTTATTTTATTCCTCAAGACTTAACATTTTGCTAAGGTGAGTATTACTTATCCCTTTTTTCGTTTTTACACTTTTGGGGTGATTCATGCACAAGTATACAAAACCTTCACATTCAGTTACACATACACTTTCTTCATTTACAATTCATATACGTGTCTTGTTTATCTTTGTGCCTTATGTTTGAACATGAATGTAGCTTACGTACAAAATCATATATCTAGACATAACTTATGTTATGGTGCTCTTTAAATATAGACGTAACTTATGTTACGGTGCTCATTTAGACATAACTTATGTTATGGTGCTCTTTTAGACTTGACACGTGTTAGGGTGCTCATTATCAATTTTATCTTACCAACTTTACATTTGATCTTTGTCTTGTTTGGTTACTTATGTGTTTACATAATGCCTTGGTGATGCTAGACACATGAATTGTACCACTTTTCAAACTTATACTATATGTACAAAGCTAGGTAGTACTCACCAACATCATATGTTGACAAAATTTATTTTCGTGCATGTTTCAGGATAAGCTGCTTGACGCTTCACATAGGACTTTGGACTTAGATTTAATAAATCAACTATCTCTATTTTTGTTGTCGTGTATTTATTTTCACATGTTGTAAACGATATTCAATTATCAAATATTTACATTTTAGTACCATGAGCTTTTGAACAATCATCACTACGTGACACCTCGATGATTCCGCCATCGGTTGGGGTGTTACATAACATGTAATAACGATGACTGCCCGAGCTTAACACGGGAGAGGTCCAAACATCATTATGAATCACATTAAAAAGGTTGTAAAGTATTATTAGGTGAATGATAAAATGGCAATCTAGTGCCTTTGCCAAAGACACAAGGTTCACATAAATTTTTATTCAAAGATTTCTAATTAATAGGATTGAAGTAATGCTGGGCCAGGGTGTCCAAGGCGTTGGTGCCAAAGTGTGGAGGATTGAGAAACACCAGATGATAGACATCTGTAACATCGCATATTTTCCCCAAAATTTTTAATTAATAAGACCACCACTTTACCTAGTATATCTTTCTTCTGACAATTTTTACATAAATTCAAAACAATATATGTTTTAACCACCTTAAACTAATAATTATTTAATAAAATCGTGGATCTCGACGTTTTGGTATGTTTAAAAACAGTTTGTAACATTTTTTAACCTTGTATAATTATAATATGTATTTAATAATATAGTCTATATGCTTAAAATGCTAGAAAAAATGTTGGAGCCGAGACTCGAACCCGCGTCCAACCAACTTATCACACACCACGTGAACCACTGAGCCAACAGCCATTTTGTGATAATATCCGGACATAAACAAACATATCCCTTTTTCCTAAATTAGCCCAGTCAATAAACAGAAAAGTCAACCATGATCGATCCATCCAAATAAGTTGAAATTACGCGTCTCTTGATCTGTTTATGGAAGTTGTTTGAATGGACAGATCATATGCGTCCAATACACGCTTAATTACAATCAAAACATTCCAAAATTTTCAATTATTACGCGTTTTATATAAGGTATGGGTCAAAACTTTTCAATTCGATGATTTGAGGCGTTATAATATAAATTGAACACAAATCCTACACCTAAACTCGCCGACAAACAAAACCTCACCCTCAATTCGCTCTGTTCCTGTGTTAAATCGTGCCAAATCAAGAGTTTTTGATCTTCACGTTGACTCATCGATTCACAACAATCTGCATATTGTAAGTCGTAATTCTTACCTTGTTTTGATCCATTAACATCATACGAGCAATAACCCTATGATGTCAGGGGTTATTGCTTGGTAATTTTGTTTGATTAGAAATCTAGGGTTCGAAGTAATATTTTGGGGAAGATGATTAAGAACTGTCATTGTTTTTATTTAAAACAGAAGGGAAATAAACACCAACTGATCCACAGATCAGTCGGTAAAATAGTTGCCACTAAAGGGCTTCGGGCTGGCAAAAGCTTGGGTTCGATCCCAAACACCCTCATTTTAATTTTTTGATAATTATAAACTAACCCTAAGAAGCTTATAGATTTAATGGAAACCAAGAATTCTCGTTCTCAGGGTCCAGACAAGATGGTCTAGACTTGTGATTACAAACATGGAACCGGCCAGTGACCCAGGTTCGAGTCCTGGCACACTCAAAACATTTTTTTACCTTCTTTTTCTTATATTTTGTGGTTTTATCTTTTAGATTAAATTATAAATACCAAATCTATCCTAAAAAATTTCACAAAATTTATTTTAAGTTATACAAATAATAAACTTATTTATACAATTTTTAGTTTTACAAAAATCATTTATTTAATATATATAATATATATTACAAGTTTATTCATAAATAGATTAAAAATTCTTATCTAAATAGTTTTATAAAATTTCATAAAAAACATTTTAAACTTATAAATCAATAAACCTTATAGAACTGGATTTTAATTTCAGAAAAACATTTATTAATATTTTTAATTAATTTATACCATTTTAATCATAAATAAATCACAATAAATCCATTTTTCATTATTTTTACATCAAAATTTCACATAAATTATTTTATTTCATTTAGATCAGAAACATAATTTTATGATTTGAAATTTATGAATTTTGGTATTTTTATATATAATATACAATATTTTGACAAATAAATATTAATGTATTATATATTTATTATTTAAGAAAATAATTTTATAAAAAATTATTTTCACATTATAACATTTCAATACAACTACCTTTAATCAATATCTTACAAAAATCCTTATTATTTATTTATTTCTTAATTTATTATTTCATTAACAATTATTCTAAATCTATACATCTAATATTTTAAAACAATGTGGGACACTTGTCATTCCCACATTGCAACTTCAATTATCTCTCTTCACCTCAATATGCCACATGTCACCTTGTGGTTTTTTATAAAAAAATCATTTTTTTTAAATCAAAAATCCAAAAATATATAAGGTAATAAAAAACACGCGTGTTAACCTAATCACCAAATCAGACGAATTCCTCTTCATCAACCTCAAACCCTAAGTAGGCGATCTTGAGGCGATTCCACTACAACGATTGTTTTAATCTCTTCTTCTCAAAGGTTTAATCTCTACCATTCTATATTAATCAATCTTTCTTCATGTGGTTCTTTTTCTTTATTTTTTTTCGTGTTTTCCCTGATTTTTGTGTCGATTAAGGTCTGCTATATCTATTTTGGCTGATTTAAATTATATATCTTTATTGTTCTTTAGTTTGCGTGTATTATTGTTCAGTTTTTTTAATTGTTTTGATTTTTGATTGTTCAGCCTTATTAGGTTTTTATGTTTTAGGTTTCGATTTATGATGAGTATGTTTTAAGTTTCGATTTAGGGATTTATGTTTCATGTTTTGATTTAGGGATTTATGTTTTAGGTTTTGATTTAGGGTTCAATTGATGTTTTAAGATAGATACGAATGGATATATGTTTTAGGTTTCGATTTAGGGCTTTATGTTTTAGGTTTTGATTTTGGGTTCAATTGATGTTTTAACATAGATACGAATGGATATATGTTTTATGTTTTGATTTAGGGCTTTATGTTTTAGGTTTTGATTTAAAAAAAAGTTAATGTTTTAAGATAAATACGAATGGATATATGTTTTAGGTTTCGATTTTGGGGTTGATGTTTTAGCTTTCGATTTAGGGTTCAATTGATATTTTAAGATACCTACATATGCATTGATTTGGGGTTGTATTCTACTAATAACAGTTAAGATATAAAGATTATAGCTAAAACAGTGTCACAATATTGAATATGTTTGAAAAATCTGGTATTTAGTTGTTTATGTTTTAGGTTTCAATTTATGGTTCAATTGATGTTTAAAGAAAGGCACGAATTTATTGTTCTGATTTAGGTTTCTATTGGGGTTTATGTTTTATTTATCGATTTATATGTACAGATTTTCTGATACAAAGATTTGATTGAGTTTGTAAGTATTTTTGTCATTTAAACATTAATTATTATGTATTATTTACTATTTTTTGTGGATTGGTACAGGTGCATACACATCCGTGTTACAATGGTTTACGGATTTTGGGTTAAGTCAGAAAATAACGGTCGTATTTGTTTGGTAAGATATGAATCATGGTTTTAATGTATATACTACACTCATTTTATAATATCCTTATAATTTTAATGTTTGTATTCAGGGGTTACCAAGTGACTATGATGGTTGGATCGACAAGTATGGTTATCCTTCTGGGAATACCAAGATCCGAACATTGGATGATAAAGTCTACGACATTAAAGTTTTAAACATTGCAGGCAAATGGTTCTTTTACAATGGTTGGAGAACTATGATTACTGAATTAAAGTACCCTTCTGGGTGTAACTTTATATTTCAGTATGATGAAAATCTCAAGTCTTTCAGTATGATTACATTCCATCAGGATGCTGTGTGTGCACCTGGTACCTTCTTTCAGTATGAAAATCTCAAGTCTTTGGTATGTTTTTTATAACATAAATCTAAATAAAACATTATAAAAAAATGTTTATGCACAAACTGATTATATTGTGTTAATATTGTTTGTCTTTTTTCCAGCATATCAGTTGTTTCGTTCTTCATGGATTATTCAACCGAACAGTTCCAATGGATCCAATTGACGTAATTGCTCAGTCAATTGCACACTTTCAGATACAGCTAGTAGTTGATGGTGGTACTATTTATGTGACTGAAGGATGGCCAATTATTAAGGAAGCTTTTTCAATTACTGCTGATCATCTAATTGTGTTCGAGATCATTAATGAGGTATCATCTGATTTTATTTATTGATTTTGAAATGTTTATATAATTTTTGTTATTGTTTGCTTTTTATAATTTTTTATACTTTAATAACAATACTTTCTATTAATTGGTTCAGAGCACGTACAATATGACGCTTTTTTTTTTTGAAAAACAAGCTTACTCTTCCTCCCGGTTATGTTTCGAAAGCTGAATTTAATGATGAGGATGATGATGACAGTGAAGAGACTGGTGATGATTATTATAATGAGGAAGATGTCGTTGTCCTTTCTGATGATGACAGTGAAGAGGATCCAATGGTGGAAGATGATGAGTCCGATGATGTCGAGGATGTAGGTGTACCGGTGGTTTTCAAAGTTGATAGACACTTTGTAAGTAAAATTATTTCCTCAATTAGATATATAAGTTATGTGGATAGTAGTCGCTAATTTGAATGAATGTCTTTATACATTGGTGTATTTGTATTAGTTGCGTGAACTAATATAAACTTTTATGGTACGTAACTTATGTGCATAGCCTTCCCTATCAACTGTTAACAGTAGTGGTTGTTGATAGTATTAATGTCAACAGCTGCTTATCTAGGTAACATACTATGTTAGACAATATACCAAACGTTGTTAGACATCAATTAAAATTACATATCCCATGAGTTGTAAATTACAATTACTAGCTTGTAAGTGATGACGTTCCATTCTTTATTTTTTGTGGTAGCGTATGAACACAAATTGGGCAAAGGAAAACCAGTTGAACAAGAGGAGGGCTTTGACTATTCGTGATGAGGAGGGCTTTACTTGGGGAGTGTCGGTTGGGATTGAAGATGAGTCAAGATATCCCCGTTACTACATAAGAGGTATGTCAGCTTTTGTAGCTGATAAGGAACTCCAGGTTGGTGATGAAATTCATTTCATGTTTTTCCAGAATCAAGGTGTGTTCAAGCTTTCTAATGTTGTTAAGGGTAATGGTAATTAGTGGGGTTATTGGTGGTTGTTTTTTGGTATACTGATAATATTTTTGGTGGGTAAGTTTTGAACATAATTGATGGTTGGTGATGGTAATTAGTTGCTTTAGTTGTTGACATGGTTTAGGTTTGATAAAAACTTTAGGTGGGTAACTTTTGGACATGTTTAATCCTTTGTAATCACAAAGTTTTGCACGTTTGCTACTGATGTAGTCATTCGTGAATTTTGGGTTGTTTTGTGTTTACAATTACTATTATTATCGGTTATCTTTATTAGTAAAAAAAGACTATATTTTGCATTTTATGTTAAAACTTACTTATATGTTTGAATGTTATTTGTTTGTTTATGTCTATTTTTTGTAAATTGAAAAGTTTAATACTATGAATTAAAGAATGAATGTGACTTTTTTTAAATAATAAAGTCTTGAATTTAATCAATTTTTGGTAATTGAAACACACTAATATTAAACTGTTTTCATTTAAAAAATACAAACCATATTTGTTTTTTTTTTATTTTAGGCAACCATTGACTTTTTATTAAATTTGGTTGATTTTTAAAGTTTGAGTTTGAAACCGTTTTTGGTAAATTGAAACATAATAAGATTAAACGTTTTTGATTTAAAAAATTCAAAACATATTCGTTTTTTTAGGTTTGGCAACCTTTGACTTTTTATTAAATTTGGATGATTTTTAAAGGTTTGGATTTGACTCAAATTTTGGTAAATTGAAACACAATAAGATTAAACGGTTTTCATTTAAAAAAGAGTAAATTGCCAAAATGGCCCCTCAGGTTTGGCCCAAAATGCTTGTTTGGTCAGTTATCTTTTTTTTGTGCCAAAAGCACCCTTCACAGATCGAAAATTGCCAAAATGGCCCATATTTAACTGAGTTTCTAACTGAGGATGGAAAGTTAGTTAAGTCTGAGGGGCAATTTTGTCCTTTCATCTGCACTTCATCTTCTCCATATTAAACTACCCAAAAACATTTAGCTGTGAACTTCAACAACGTGGCACAGAAATCAGAATTCCCCAAATCTCCCTCTTCTCTTCTTGTTGGAAACCCTAATAAATTCAATCGAACCAGATCCTAAAAAGAAACATGGAGAAAAGGATACAATGCTGAACCACAGGTTGAACCCGAGTCGCTGGTTCCAGTTCGTCGGTTCCATGGATCACGCCTTGCATCAAGCCAAATCTCTTCACCATACGAACACGAAGAATCAAGCAGTTCCAAAACATCCATGACAAATGAGTACAAACTTACGCATGCCACTGAAGATTTATCTGCACTTGACATTAGAAGCATAAGGCAGATACAATCCGATGGTGGTTGGTTTCGGGTCGTGGTTGTGAGGATTAGGGTGCTCCGGATCTGACGAGGGGGAAGGTGATTGTTCAGGCGGGTTTAGGTCGGGTTAGGGTGGTGGATGACGGGTCTTAGTGATCCGGTTGATGGTGGTTGTTGAAGGAGCTGAGGCGGCGACGGGGTGGTTTCCGGTGGTTGTGAGTTGGGTCCGGTTCAAGTTTAGCTTGGTGCCTTCTTCGCATCCCTGGATCGGTTCTCCTGCGTCAACTAAACCACCTCCGATTCCGACGACGAGAACGATAACGAACAAGAAGCTAAAGATCATCCCCTCATTTTGGTGATTCTTGTTTTGTGGATTTTGTTGGTTTAATGTTTCGTATCGTCGAGTTGATGTGAATTTTGTCATTGTGATGTTACTGTTGGTTTTATGTTTGTGTGTCAATTTGTTTGTGTTGATTTGGCTTTATTAAACGGGGGAGAGCTTTGGGTATGGGTTCTGATTTGGCTTCATGGCGGCAGTGGTGGTGCCCGGAGCTTCGCCGGGGGTGGAGGAGACGGTCTCCTTCTCTCTCTAGTTCACCCTCTCTTTCTCTCTCTAGAGGGTTAGTGTTGGAGAAGATGAAGTTCAGATGGGTTAAAAGGGGTTTTAAAACGTTTAGAGATGAAATGACGAAAATGCCCCTGATACTTAACTGACTTTCTATCCTCAGTTAGAAACTCAGTTAAATATGGGCCATTTTGGCAATTTTCGATCTGTGAGGGGTGCTTTTGGCACAAAAAAAAGATAACTGACCAAACAAGCATTTTGGGCCAAACCTGAGGGGCCATTTTGGCAATTTACTCTTTAAAAAATTCAAAACATATTCCTTTTTTTTTGGCAACCTTTTTGACTTCTTATTAAATGTAAATGTTGTAAATTGTTTTTCGTTTGAAACAAAATTCCATTATTAGTAAAAATGAAACAAATTTAACTATTATATTAAAGGTAAATTAGGAATACTTAAACAATTCGTTTTATACCCAAGCATCCAATTTTTAAAAACAAACACTTAACAATTCTTTCAACTAAATTTAACAAACATGCAAAGTAAATTTGGTAGATTTAAGTTTTAAAAAGAAACAATTAAACAATTCTTTGGTAAATTTAAAACCTTTAAATTTTCTAATAAAACATTCAACAACTTTTTTAAACATCAATTTGTTATATTTTTGTTCATAACTGTAACATTGTTTCAATTTTTTATACTATTAAGAATGGTTGACTTCTTTAACAAATTCCATTTTTTGTTACGGTTTTACTTTTTAAAAACTTTACATATAAACAAACAATAAAATAATTTTTCCGCCGTTAACAACTGTCAATAGATTTAGACTAACAATCAAATTAAGACCGCTAAAAGTAATTGTTTTACACGTATTTAAAATCTATATGTTTTATAACCCAATAATAAACTTAATTTTTGGTATATATTAAAAATCGTATATATTTAAAAAAAATCGATTATACTAATTATATAAATATGTTAATTAAATTTTATATATGTTTACGTTTATTTTAGGTATTTATAAATCTTTATATTTGATAGCTTTAGATTTTAAAGTGGTATGTATGTTAAATAAAAAAAAAATCGTTTTTTTAATTATAGCAACATCTAAATCTAAATTAATTCTGATTTCCTTTTAATCCTTCATTCTCCACCTCCACCTCCACTTCCACTTCCACCTCCACCTCCGTTCAGCATCCTCCATCGGTTCTGTTCTGTTTTTATTCTCGCCGGAAAACGATTACTTCCGTTACCGGACGAAAACCCAAACTCAGTTCAAAGTTCTCCGAATCTACCATTCAACGATAAACCCAAATCTACCCCTCCGTCTCCTCCATCTCCGTCTCCGTCCCCCTGAGCCTTGTAACGGTTGTTTTTTGTAATGGCTGTTTTTTTGGTTTTCAAAATCGAAACTGAAACCCTTTCGACCGATTGTGTCTTCATTCGACTGTTTTCTTCGTTCGACCCGACTCCTTCGTTCGTCCCTTTCCTTCATTCGACTCCCTGTATCCATTCGACCCATTCCAAACAATTTCGTTCGACCACATGTCTCCTTCGTTCGACCACACCCGTCTTCTTTCAATCCCAATTCCTGTTTTGTATTGTTTAGTGGGGTTTTTCAATTAAGGTGTGGGTTTTAGTTTTACATCCCACTAGATTGTCCATTTTCTATTTTTCTCAAAAGTTTCTTGTTAAAATAATAATAATATAATAATAATAATAACAACAACAACAACAATGGTTACTGCCCCAGTAGTTCGTATTTCACGTTCCATGTAGCCTCTCGCAGCTTAACCCATGCCTTCCTCTCGTAGGCAGCGTCGGCGTCCTAATTTGGTGGCCATACCTTGCATTGCTGATGCAACACACCCGTGCCCCTTTAAATTTTTTCACTCTTGCAAATTCGGTATATCAAGCAGCTCCCGGTTGCTTGCTCACCTTAAACGTGACCATTTAGGGTGGGATGACGGTAGGGACGGTTTGCGGGATGCGATTTCTAGGGACCTAAGCCTCTTCGGAGAGGTCGGGGAAGCCTTGCGGAGTATTGATCAGTGGTTGTGTGCGCGGTGCATGTCCCTGCATGCTCTCAGCAGGGGGTGTCACCACGAAGATGGAGTCACGAAGTTCTCCCATAATTCCAACAGTGTCGATGATTTCATTTTGGGTATCCCCAAGCCCTGCCCACCGGTATCACAAAATGTTCATAATCCTGAGCCCGATGGGAGGTTGGCTATTGATATTGGCCTTTTGGAACAACTTTTCGCTTTGCCGTTAGCGACTGTCAAAAGCATTCCATCCTCTTGTCGGATGGCGTTTGCCCAGGCGTTAACTAGGACCTTGCGTAGAGTTGTGGCTACCCCTGGGTCTGTTGAGTCTTGGGTAAAGCTATTGTTATTGCCTCGTTGCACTCTACATGTGATACGACCATCCTCTAGGCAAGAGCGGCGGTCTGGGAACCGCAAATCATTACAGTGCAGCAGTATTATGAGGGCCTTAGCTATTTGGAAAGACGGGAATGGAATCGAGGAGCTTGCCCTCCCGCTCCTAATGCAATCTGCTGAAGGGTTAGTGAGCAGGCCTAACACCCGGCCTGCCTCTGACAACGGTGGCAATCTCAAGCAATGTCTGCGGAAGGTCGCTGATGGCCATTTCACAGCCGCAGTTAAGGTTCTATGTTCCTCCGGGGTTGCTCCATTTGGGGATTCCACCTTGAAGGCCCTGATTGATAAACACCCCGTCACCGATCCCCCAGCATTGCCTAATGTCTTACCCTCTGAGGGTGCCCTTCAGGTCGACACGGATTGTGTGTTACGGAATATTAAATCCTTTCCGAAAGGGACGTCATGCGGGAGGGACGGCCTTAGAGCTCAACATATCTTGGATGCATTTCGTGGGCAGGGGTCCTCGCCACCTTCTGTTCTGCTCTTGGCTATCACCGACGTGGTTAACATCTGGGTGGGGGGGCTTTGTCCTAAGGGCCTTGCCGAGTTTATTGCATCTGCCCCCTGACTCCGTTACTTAAGCCCGATAATGGGTTTAGGCGTATCGCGGTTGGGGGCATTTGGCGAAGGTTAGTCTCTAAAGTAGCTATGCGTAAAGTCGGGAAGGAGATGGCGACATACTTGGGTGATCATCAATTTGGGGTTGGAGTTCCCAATGGGGCTGAGGCCATCCTTCACAGCGCGAACAGGTTTCTGAATGCGTTCCACGATAAAGGATCAATGGTCATGCTCACGGTTGACTTTTCGAATGCCCTCAACTTAGTTGACAGGACGATTCTTTTGCGGGAGGTGAGCATTCGCTGCCCATCTATTTACCCTTGGGTTCAGTTTCTTTATGCCCAACCTGCTAGGCTTTATGTGGGTGATACTTGTATGGGGGCATCCACTGGGGTCCAGCAGGGGGACCCATTAGGGCCGCTTCTTTTCGCGCTTGTCCTGCACCCATTGGTTCGTCGGCTGGAGGAGTGTTGTTCCCTTCCATTCCATGCTTGGTACCTGGATGATGGTACGATTATTGGAGAGGCCAAGGAAGTGGTTAAGGCTTTTGATATCATCCAAGCTGAGGGACCGAATTTGGGTCTTACGTTTAATATTAAGAAATCTGAAGTTTTTTGGCCATCGTGCAACGGAGCGAAAGAGAAGCATGGTTTATTTCCTAGCGAGATATGGAGACCAGAGGGAGGTGTTAAGCTCCTAGGAGGGGCCGTCAGTCGGGATGAGGGGTATATTAGCTCTTTAGTCATTAAAAGGGCTAAGAAGGCAACAGAACTAATGCTCTCTCTGCAGAAGTTGAGGGACCCCCAAAGTGAACTTTTGTTGCTTCGTTCATGTATGGGCGTTGCCAAACTGTTGTTTGGCCTTCGGACATGTCCACCGGCCATGGCCAATGAGGCTGTATCCATTTTTGACAAAGGCCTTTGTGAAGCAGCGGAAGATATTGTGGTTTGTGGAGGGGCGTTCTTTGGGGATTTTCAATGGCGGTTAGCGTCTTTGCCGATTCGGTTGGGAGGGCTTGGTCTTTGTACGGCGGAGGACGTGTCTGCCTATGCTTTTGTGGCCTCTCGGGTGCAGTCCTGGGACCTTCAAGACCACATCTTAAGGAATAGCGGGTTGGTGGGGATGGACTTGGATTATGAGCTTGCCTTGGACAACATTCGCAGCTCTCTCTCGGACTTTGATTTGGGCGGGTTTATGGATAAGGACACCGCCCCCAAAAAACCTCAAAATATTTTGGCGAGTGCTTTTACCGGTAAAACCCTTCAAACCATGGGAGAAAAGTTTTCCATGTCCCCGCGCCAGAAAGCTGTGCTTGAATGCCTTAAAGGAGCGCATGCCCAAGATTTTTTGACTGCCCTTCCCATCGATGGGCTTGGACAACACATGTTGGCTGTTGAATATCGGGCTATCCTTAAGTATAGACTCATGATTCCCATGTTCCCAGTTGATGGGCCGTGTCCAGTTTGCAAAAAGGCATGTTTAGACAAATTTGGGGAACATGCCCTTCACTTTAAGGAGCTGCCAGGATTTAAATACAAACATGACCTGGTCAGGGATGTCTTATGGGACGTCTTACGAAGAGCAGGGATTTCAGCTAGGAAAGAAGCCCCGGTTAATTTTTTGACGGATCCACTTGAGGGGCGGTCCACCCTAAGACCAGCGGAAGTCCTTGTGTTCGGGTAGGCGCAGGGAAAACACGCGTGCGTTGATCTCACAGGGGTGTCTCCTTTGGTGGGACTTCAGGATTCGGGGTTTTTGGCAGGGCAAGAAGTCTTAAAGGCTGAATCCAAGAAAGTTGACAAACATGAAGCTGCTTGTCTTGAAAACCAACACGTCTTTGTGCCCTTCGCTTTTGACACATTTGGGGGCCTTGCTCCTGATGCAATCCGTTTTTTAGATCGAGTGCAGAAGGTGGTGCAGAGTAACTCTCCTGCGGCCAAGGACACAAGCTTTATATTTAATAGAGTAGGCTTTCCTATTCAAAAAGGGGTTGCGGCGCAACTTGTTGCCAGTCTACCCGCGCCTCACTTGTAATTCTTGTTGGTTTTAGTATGAAATTTATCTGTATTTTTGAAAAAAAAATTGTTATAAAAGTTTGAACTTTTTAATATTATTAATTGCTTAACATAAATAAATCTGGCAATTTTGATTATAAATACAGATTTTGTAAGTGGAGTATAGTATAACTATTTTCTTCAACTCTATCACGTATGTCTATCAAATTTTACATAATCATTCAGTTATTTTTTTATGCATGTAATGTTTTAGTGCTTACATTCTATTAACTTGCAGCTTTATGGATCCGAACAATATTACGTTTTTGAATGACATCAATTGGAGGATGTCTCAATATACAATCAAAGTTAAGGTGCTTAGGATTTGGAAGCGACCAAACCGCAAGAATCTTGCAGAAACTCTTTGTCTAGATATGGTTCTAATGGATGAACAGGTTAGTGTTTAACGTATTGATTTTTTCATTTATGTTGTTAACATATTATTGTTAATAATAATTCTGATTAACTTTATTTTGTTTCGTTTTAATTTTTAAACAGGGCTCCAAAATGCAAGCTATTGTGTGGAGTAGATACATGAAAAAACATGAAAAAATTTTACGTGAAAATCAAGCTTACTATATCTATAACTCCCAATTGGCTGAAAACAAATCTACTAAACCTTTTGATAAAAACGATATTCTTTCGTTTACTTTTGAAACAAGCATACGAAATGTAACAGGTTTGAAGGAAGTCAGTATGGTTTTAATTTTTCTTCTTTTGAGTCAATTAAGAGTGGCAACCTTCCTCAGGAACAACGAATTGGTTTGTTTAATCACACTTAATATTTTTTGTATTACTCTTTAAATTTATTAATAATGTATTTGTATAAATTAATAATGTTTTTTTTAGATTTCATTGGCTATGTTGATGAATGGACTCCACCAGAACTAACCGAAAAAAAAGCCGGTTTGAAAAACAAGATGACCCTTATGTTGATTGATTTAGAGTATGTGTTTCATCTTTACAAATCATCTTTTATTATTTGATAATGATTTCTGCTTTTTTTTTTCTTATATTATACGATCAATAAATTGTTATACAAAAGATAGTTTCATTTTAACCAACATTATGTTTATATGCAGAGGGATCAAAATCAGCTGTTCTTTGTGGGATGAATATAGTGATCAGATGTTTGGGTACATCAAGCAAATTGAAGATGAAGTTCATGTTGTCCTGATTGTTCAATTCGGTAGTTTTAACAATTATAAAGGTTTGTCATATATTAAGTTTTTTGAATACACTAAATATTTTTACTTTTATGGTTATTAATACATTTTAATTATTTTTTTTATATTTAAAGGCAATGTCAGCGTTCAAAATGGCTTCTATATCACTTGACTATTTATTAATGAAGACATTGATGATATTCGGGCTTTTAAGAAAAGGTAATATACTTATTGTGTTATTTGTTTTATGTATTTATTGTTATTTTTTTAAAAAATATATAAATCTTTTATTTATTTTTATTTACAGTTATATTGAAAAGTTGATATCTGTTGAATCATCTTCTGCTCAACGATCTCTCAGATCTTCTGGAAGCATGAATTTGGCAGATGAATTTCTGAACAAGACCCATTTCAGCAGTATTCGTGATCTTCTGTTAATAACAGAGGTACATCAGTTTCGACTTATAATAATCTAATATGAATGTTTATATTCCATTCAAAAGATTATCACTTATGTATTTTAATGTATACACTAATAGTCATTTTGTGTGGAATTATTTTTTTATTAAATGTTGACATTAATATTATTTTATTTTGCAGGTCAACAAACAAGTCATTGTTGTTGGTACAGTGAAGGGTGTGGATGCCAACGATGATTGGTATTACCTAGGTTGTGAGGATGTAATCGAAAGGTTGAGCCAACTCTGATGTTACCTGATGATGAAGATGAAAAAGATGTTAATTCATTTAAGCAGGTTTTGGTTTGCACAAACAATGACTGTCCCAAGCATATTCTATCTGCTGATCCTGTGTAAGAATTATTTTTCATAAACATAAGTTAAAATTTTACTATATTATTTAGTAAATAATTTGTTGTTATTACTTACTTTAGGTTTAGAATTCCAATAAGGGTACAAGATTGTACTGGAATAACATCACTCACATTGTTTGATCGAGAAGCGAAAAAAATGTTGGGCATGTCAGCGATGCAGCTGCTAGAAAAATCCAAGCAGGTAATTTATTTTTTTCTGCCTTAAACAATATATTTTATTTTATTATAACTAATGTTACTTATGAAAATTTTTATCTAGGTTTGTGTTGAAGACAAAATAACTCCTACTGAATTTGCTTCATTTGAAGATAAAGAGTTTGCATTCAAGATTAAAATTGGGCAATTTAACATTGATAAGCATCTGGATGGTTATGGTATACGCAAACTTATCGATGATTCTTCAATAGTTGCTTCGCTGGAACAAAGGTTCCCTGACATTCAGGTTGTTATTATCATTGAAATATTCCTTTATTATTACTCTTATGAATCATTAGTACATGTTTATTATTGTTCTTATTAATTTTTTTTTGTTTTTATTATCAACGTTTCCTTTGAAGTATTACATATTTATTTTTTTTTTCAGCTCGATCAAACTGTTTTTGACAACATTGTAAGACCCTCAAATCCGACGGGTCAAACAGTTGGCATTCAAAGACTAAAACCATAATTAATACTTAAGAAGTCTTATTTTATTATCAGAAAACACGCAGCGGAAAGTAAATGTTTAAATTATTCAAACATGAAATTCCACACAACGGGTCAAAGCATATTTGTAAAACAAAAACAATAAGTTTAGAAAAGAGTTTTCTAGCAATAAAGTAGTCTCTTCTTATTTGAAATGTCAACCGCCTTTGAGTAGTCCTGCAGCATGCCAAGGCATCCCTTTTATTCCTGAAATACCTGAAATCAACCTAACGTGTATGCAAAAGTCAGCTACGCTGAGTGAGTTCAAATTTTATAAATTTATATAAACAAGTAGTTTATCAATTTATAAATTAACAAAATACCTCAACCTCAGAGTTAAAAATAAGCGCAAACCGCCAATTTGTTCCCTAAGCAAAAATGTAAAGTCTAGAATAAGCGCAATCCGCCTACTCAAAATAAGACTTTATCTTAAATCTACAATAAGCGCATTTCGCCTATTTGTCACAAAGCTACAAGTCTACATATGTGCATATCGCCTACTAAGACTCAAACCATAATTATAAATCAGAACAGACATACTATATAACTATCATAGCTCAATTTATAATACCAGATAACCGTCATACACGGTTTATATATATATATATATATATTAACACAGTTAAGCCAACAAGTATGACTCCAGGCAAGTCCCGATCTAACAAGCAAGGTTTCAAATACGTGGCCAAGACATTAAGCGCATTCCGCTTATTAAATAAAAACTTAAGCCACACTTTAATCAAGACAATCGTCTATTCATATATATATAATAACACATATAACTCAAGCCATATAATAACACATTAGGCGCATTCCGCCTACTTACGTTTCATGCAAAAATAATATATATTAGTTCACAAAAATATTTATAACTTTATAAAAATATTTTGTGACTTCATAAAAATAATCTTGCTAGTTTAGCATGCATGTCAGCCCAAAAATATTTAGTAGAACAATAGCTAAAAGAGTGGGCTCAAGAACTCACCTCAATAAAGCGAACCACAAAAGCTAGAGAACGGGTTAAAGCATGAACAATAGGAAGGTGTCCACAATCTACATGTTCCGGATTGCATCACATAACCCAAGCATACTACGTATAGCTTCATTAAAATTTAAAAGCACCATAACCGATTTGAACATGGCAACCTTTAACCTTTTGTG
Source organism: Ambrosia trifida (assembly GCA_028751855.1). Lineage (NCBI taxonomy): Eukaryota > Viridiplantae > Streptophyta > Magnoliopsida > Asterales > Asteraceae > Ambrosia > Ambrosia trifida. Next base: position 63,798,127 of record CM054126.1, on the reverse strand, counting down.
GTTTTAGTATGCATGCATGATCTACCAAATTACCATGTATCCTACCTATTTTCTTCATATGAATCCCCACACCATGATCCCACGTAAACAATAAGAACCATCCTTACCACAAGAACATAAACCAACCTCCATGCCCATGAAGCATGCCACGCAAATTTTAGATAATAAAAAAAAAATAACAAAATACCAACATCTCCATCGGCAGCCTGACCACCACAACCGTTCTTGCGCCTGCCATCGACCCTATTGCAATAATAACAACCATAGTGCTACCCCACTTCAGATCATCCCCTTCACAACCAACCATCTTCACACATCTCTCCTCCACACCCAGTCACCACCCTCGTTGAAAACCGCCTTCACCATAATTATTTCCCCTTTTATTAGAGTCTAAGTCGCGGGTAACGAATCATATTTCAAAGGCTCAATAACTGAACGGAAGAGAGCCAAAGATTTAGACAGCAGCGAATGTACACGGTGCGTGATGGTTGCTGGTTCACACAATTTACAAATGATGACACGGGGACTATGTGTGGCGGTATACACGACGGTGGGAACAAGTTGGTTCATGGTGGCGGATAGTAGCACGGTGGTGGTTGGCATGGCTGTCGGCAAGGCATGGCCTGACGTGAACCCTTGTGCGAGGTTTGGAGCTAGGTGTATCATAAATAGGTCAAGGGACAGAGGGTTTATAAAAACGATAATCGTATATAAACAAGAGTTAGTTGGGTAGGGTTCTAATTCCCTAATTTACAGGATTCTTATGGCGGAAAATTCTCATATTATGACTTTCCATATTAAAAAAAAATTATAATTATAATACATCCACATTTGGTTATAAATTGATTTTATAACCGATTGATTCACTCCTCCATATCACCCATAATTTGGTATTTAACATTCTTGTATGACAATTTCCAAAATCATCGTTAAGGAATCAATTAATTACCTTATATTGAAATATCATACGTACACATAAATCTTGTATCTTTTATATACAATGTATATGCAAATTTGATTTATAACCAAAATTATAATAATATAGTACTAATTGAATTGGTTTATCAATTTTGTCTAAATAAAATTTCTTTGAGTTTTCGGGATGTTACAAGTCTACCCCCCTTAAAAATGGATTCGTCCTCGAATACTCTTGGGTAGAGAACCACCAAACGTGATGTTTTAATGATAACTTGCTAAGAACATATGAATAGCCTCCTACTGCTGTTCTAATCCACTTCAACACCAGACAAAACATTCATATGATCATTTCCGGTTACAAATCACCAATTGCTTCTGCCCAAATGGAACCCCAGCAAACAGGAGTCCTTAATCTGCGCCCATATGACATAAACTAAGACTAGAGATCAAGCAGGCATATCCAACTTCTGTCATAGCTTAGTTTAAAATTAAATATAATATAAACTATGTGACAACCCTGACTCAAAACCAATACCATAGATCAGAGTAGGCATATCCACCTTATGTCATAGCTCGGTTCGACATGTCAGGTAGCTATTAACCATAGTCTATTATATATAATAACCAATATAACATAAACTAAGCAACAAATATGACACAAAACCAATACCATAGACCAGAGCAGGCATATCCCACTTCTATCATAGCCCGGTTTATAAGGTTAGGTAGTCGCCAAACACAACAAATTATCATACGGTGGCATCCCAATAGTGGTGTGATGGCTATTGTTATATGAAATTTCTGCCAAGGGTAGGTGATAATCTCAGCTACCGCCAAAACCAACAGTGCAGGCCAGAAGCATATCTTCGAGAGGTTGGGTGATTCTTCCCGACTGACCATCCGTCTGCGGGTGATACGCGGTGCTGATGTGTAACCTAGTACCCATCTCATCATGAAACCTCTTCCATAATTTTGACGTAAAACGAGTGTCTCTATGGGACACAATAGACACTGGTACCCCCGTGCCTCAATACAATGTCCCGAATAAACAATTCAGCTAACCGTTCGGAGTTAAAGGTCTCTCGTATCGGCAAGAAGTGAGCACTCTTGTCAACCTATCCACCACCAGCCAAAAGGTGTCAAACCCCTTTGGCGAATGGGGTAGCTTAGTGATGAAATCCATAGTAAGATGCTCCCACTTCCACTCCGGTACCTCCAAAGGTTGGATCTTTCTAAACGGTTTCTGGTGTTCCACCTTAACCTGTAAACAAGTCAAACTCCTACTCACGTATATCGCTACCTCGTACTTCATTGCTGGCCACCAATAGTTCTTCTTGAGATCTTGATACATTTTGGTCGCCCCCGGATGAATAGAATACCGGGTCCTGTGTGCCTCATCCATGATTTTATCCCTAAACCCACCATATCGAGTTATCCACATCCGCTCTTTCATGAACATAAATCCGTCTCCATTACTTTCCCAAAGTCCTTGTTGTCCCCACATTCTCTTCGTCATGATCCACTCCACCTGTAAGGCTTCATCTGGAACGCTAGAGATCTGTTTCACTATATCTGGCATCAAGATAAGTTGACAAGACTTCACCCGAATGGGTTTAGGCCTCTTTTTTCGGCTCAACGTGTCTGCCACCATGTTAGCCTTCCCTGGATCATATATAATCTCCACATCATAATCTTTGATCAACTCTAACCACCTGCGCTGCCTCATATTAAAATCTTTCTGCTCGAAGAAATACTTCAAACTCTTACGGTCGGTGTAGATAGTGCAAGGAACCACATATAAGTAATGTCTCCAGAGCTTAAGCGCGAAAACATTGGCCTCTAACTCTAAATCATGAGTCGGGTAATTAGCCTCATAAGGTTTTAGCTGGCGTGAGGCATATGCTATCACCTTACCACGCTGCATGAGCACACACCCGAGACACCTAAGTAATGTGTCTGAATATACAACCAAGTCCTCAGTCCCATCTGGCAAGGCTAGGACCGGTGCATGTGTCAACCTTTTCTTCAGTTCAAGGAACGCATTCTCCTGGTCCAAGTCCCAAACAAATTTTGCCTCATTCTTAGTCATTTTAGTCAATGAGGAAGCTATCTTAGAGAAATCCTGGATGAACCTCCGATAATAACCTACCAAACCCAAGAAGCTACGAATCTCAGATGGTGATTTTGGTGTTGCCCAGTTCATCATTGCCTCCACCTTCGCTGGATCTACTATAATACCATCGGAATTAATGACATGACCCAAAAATTGAACCTCACGCAACCAGAAAGCACACTTTGAGAAATTAGCGTAAAGTTTCTCATTCCTTAAAGTTTGAAGAACCTCATCGAGATGTCGAGCATGGTCTTATTCACTTTTGGAATATATGAGAATGTCATCGATAAAAACAATAACCGAACTGTCGAGCATCGGCCTACACACCCGGTTCATCAAAATCCATGAATGTCGTGGGCGCGTTAGCCAAGCCAAAGGACATAACCAAAAACTTGTAATGCCTATAACGAGTACGAAAAGCAGTCTTCGGTACATCCTGCTCTCGTATCTTCAGCTGATGGTAGCCAGATTTAAGATCAATCTTTGAGAACCAACTAGCTCCTTGGAGCTGATCGAACAAGTCATCAATCCTTGGTAAAGGATACCTATTCTTCACACTCAACTTGTTTAGTTCCCTATAATCGATACACATCGCATGCTGTCATACTTCTTTTTAATGAACAAAACCGGTGCACCCCAAGGTGAAATGTTGGGCCTAATAAACCCTTTCTCGAGAAAGTCCTCCAATTGAGATTAGAGTTCTTTCATTTCTGCAGGTGCGAGTTGGTAAGGTGCCCTGGCACAGGTTTAGCTCTCGGCACGACGCCTATCTTTAATTCAACCTCACGGTCCAGTGGCAGCTCTGTCAAATCATCAGGAAATACATCCGGGTAATCCCGCACTATGAGGAATCCCCTAGCTTAGGGATATCAGCCCCCACATCCTAGACTTGCGCCAAATATGCCTTAGACCCGCGTTGCAACATTTCCCCCGCCTTAAGCATAAAAATAGCCCGAGGTAACGAGCAAATATCATCCCTACGAACAGTAATAAGATTTCCATCAGGAGCTGTAAGTCGCACGAGTCTCTGGCCACACAAAATGTTGAGCATCCACGGTAGCCAGCCAGTCCATCCCAAGAATAACATCAAAGCAACCCAATGACATTAAGTACAAGAGGATAGGAAGACTATGGCCCGATAACTAGATCCGAGGACTATCTACAACCTTAGACACAAGGAGCGAATTTCCTACCGCAACCTCGTCCTCGATTAAATGTCTAGTATCCTTGGGATCTTACCTAACCCAATAAAAAAGGTTATGGACGCAACCCATACTAAACATTCACGACAAAACCGTCACATGATCAGTCACCAAACATATTCAGGATGTGTAAAGTGAGGGTAAACTTCTAATAATGTTGATCAGGTGTTATTAGCTGTTTACTTTACTTTAGTCACCCTAAACACAACATGTTCTGATCACATTGACAATTCTTCCATCACATATACACATAGCATTTATCTATTAAACATTAAAGGTTTGCAATTAACCATTGAAGTAGGGAATTCTATCCAACCTCAAAACACAAGAGCATAACACCCTTATAAATTATTGCACTTTAGCACTCAATAAGAGCCGTCATAACATACTCAAACAAATATAGATATTTGGTTTCCTTCTAACACTTTATGTATCTAAGTGTTCAACGAGAAGCATTCCAACCTACGTATCGTGCATTATACACTACATAATAAATTTGCCCTACTACATCAAAATGTAAGGGCACTAACCGCCCATTTATGACTTCATGATATTAAGCATCCAGGGAAATATATATAAATATAGACATATGTCAAAACTAAGGATTACCTCTTGGCGTGCAGCTACCCAGCAGTTGACATTTCTTAGTAACAGTTTGGTCCCATACCAGATTCGAGTTCGAGCACAAAATGCCCGAATCCCTCGAACCATTGCTCTGATACCAACTTGTAAGACCCTCAAATCCGACGGGTCAAACAGTTGGCATTCAAAGACTAAAACCACAATTAATACTTAAGAAGTCTTATTTTATTATCAGAAAACACGCAGCGGAAAGTAAATGTTTAAATTATTCAAACATGAAATTCCACACAACGGGTCAAAGCATATTTGTAAAACAAAAACAATAAGTTTAGAAAAGAGTTTTCTAGCAATAAAGTAGTCTCTTCTTATTCGAAATGTCAACCGCCTTTGAGTAGTCCTGCAGCATGCCAAGGCATCCCTTTTATTCCTCAAATACCTGAAATCAAGCTAACGTGTATGCAAAAGTCAGCTACGCTGAGTGAGTTCAAGTTTTATAAATTTATATAAACAAGTAGTTTGTCAATTTATGAATTAACAAAATACCTCAACCTCAGAGTTAACAATAAGCGCAAACCGCCAATTTGTTCCCTAAGCAAAAATGTAAAGTCTAGAATAAGCGCAATCCGCCTACTCAAAATAAGACTTTATCTTAAATCTACAATAAGCGCATTTCGCCTATTTGTCACAAAGCTACAAGTCTACATATGCGCATATCGCCTACTAAGACTCAAACCATAATTATAAATCAGAACAGACATACTATATAACTATCATAGCTCAATTTATAATACCAGATAACCGTCATACACGGTTTATATATATATATATATATTAACACAGTTAAGCCAACAAGTATGACTCCAGGCAAGTCCCGATCTAACAAGCAAGGTTTCAAATACGTGGCCAAGACATTAAGCGCATTCCGCTTATTAAATAAAAACTTAAGCCACACTTTAATCAAGACAATCGTCTATTCATATATATATAATAACACATATAACTCAAGCCATATAATAACACATTAGGCGCATTCCGCCTACTTACGTTTCATGCAAAAATAATATATATTAGTTCACAAAAATATTTATAACTTTATAAAAATATTTTGTGACTTCATAAAAATAATCTTGCTAGTTTAGCATGCATGTCAGTCCAAAAATATTTAGTAGAACAATAGCTAAAAGAGTGGGCTCAAGAACTCACCTCAATAAAGCGAACCACAAAAGCTAGAGAACGGGTTAAAGCATGAACAATAGGAAGGTGTCCACAATCTACATGTTCCGGATTGCATCACATAACCCAAGCATACTACGTATGGCTTCATTAAAATTTAAAAGCACCATAACCGATTTGAACATGGCAACCTTTAACCTTTTGTGGTTTTAGTATGCATGCATGATCTACCAAATTCCCATGTATCCTACCCATTTTCTTCATATGAATCCCCACACCATGATCCCACGTAAACAATAAGAACCATCCTTACCACAAGAACATAAACCAACCTCCATGCCCATGAAGCATGCCACGCAAATTTTAGATAATAAAAAAAAAACAAAATACCAACATCTCCATCGGCAGCCTGAGCACCACAACCGTTCTTGCGCTCGCCATCGATCCTATTCCAATAATAACAACCATAGTGCTACCCCACTTCAGATCATCCCCTTCACAACCAACCATCTTCACACATCTCTCCTCCACACCCGGTCACCACCCTCGTTGAACACCGCCTTCACCATAATTATTTCCCCTTTTATTAAAGTCTAAGTAGCGGGTAACGAATCATATTTCAAAGGCTCAATAACTGAACGGAAGAGAGCCAAAGATTTAGACAACAGCGAATGTACACGGTGCGTGATGGTTGCTGGTTCACACAATTTAAAAGGAGCAAGTACTGATTATAATCCTATGGTTATAGACTATGGGGTGAAGTATAATAATGAGTAATGATAGAATATGAGTCTGACATGTAACAATGCGTCTTTTGTACGATCAAACCTTTTGTACGAAAAAGGTCTTCCATAATTTTGACGTAAAACGAGTGTCTCTATGGGACACAATAGACACTGGTACCCCGTGCCTCAATACAATGTCCCGAATAAACAATTCAGCTAACCGTTCGGAGTTAAAGGTCTCTCGTATCGGCAAGAAGTGAGCACTCTTGTCAACCTATCCACCACCAGCCAAAAGGTGTCAAACCCCTTTGGCGAACGGGGTAGCTTAGTGATGAAATCCAAAGTAAGATGCTCCCACTTCCACTCCGGTACCTCCAAAGGTTGTATCTTTCTAAACGGTTTCTGGTGTTCCACCTTAACCTGTAAACATGTCAAACTCCTACTCACGTATATCGCTACCTCGTACTTCATTGCTGGCCACCAATAGTTCTTCTTGAGATCTTGATACATTTTGGTCGCCCCCGGATGAATAGAATACCGGGTCCTGTGTGCCTCATCCATGATTTTATCCCTAAACCCACCATATCGAGTTATCCACATCCGCTCATTCATGAACATAAATCCGTCTCCAGTACTTTCCCAAAGTCCTTGTTGTCCCCACATTCTCTTCGTCATGATCCACTCCACCTGTAAGGCTTCATCTGGAACGCTAGAGATCTGTTTCACTATATCTGGCATCAAGATAAGTTGACAAGACTTCACCCGAATGGGTTTAGGCCTCTTTTTTTGGCTCAACGTGTCTGCCACCACGTTAGCCTTCCCTAGATCATATATAATCTCCACATCATAATCTTTGATCAACTCTAACCACCTGCGCTGCCTCATATTAAAATCTTTCTGCTCGAAGAAATACTTCAAACTCTTACGGTCGGTGTAGATAGTGCAAGGAACCACATATAAGTAATGTCTCCAGAGCTTAAGCGCGAAAACAATGGCCTCTAACTCTAAATCATGAGTCGGGTAATTAGCCTCATAAGGTTTTAGCTGGCGTGAGGCATATGCTATCACCTTACCACGCTGCATGAGCACACACCCGAGACACCTATGTAATGTGTCTGAATATACAACCAAGTCCTCAGTCCCATCTGGCAAGGTTAGGACCGGTGCATGTGTCAACCTTTTCTTCAGTTCAAGGAACGCATTCTCCTGGTCCAAGTCCCAAACAAATTTTGCCTCATTCTTAGTCATTTTAGTCAATGAGGAAGCTATCTTAGAGAAATCCTGGATGAACCTCCGATAATAACCTACCAAACCCAAGAAGCTACGAATCTCAGATGGTGATTTTGGTGTTGCCCAGTTCATCATTGCCTCCACCTTCGCTGGATCTACTATAATACCATCGGAATTAATGACATGACCCAAAAATTGAACCTCACGCAACCAGAAAGCACACTTTGAGAAATTAGCGTAAAGTTTCTCATTCCTTAAAGTTTGAAGAACCTCATCGAGATGTCGAGCATGGTCTTATTCACTTTTGGAATATATGAGAATGTCATCGATAAAAACAATAACCGAACTGTCGAGCATCGGCCTACACACCCGGTTCATCAAAATCCATGAATGTCGCGGGCGCGTTAGTCAAGCCAAAGGACATAACCAAAAACTTGTAATGCCTATAACGAGTACTAAAAGCAGTCTTCGGTACATCCTGCTCTCGTATCTTCAGCTGATGGTAGCCAGATTTAAGATCAATCTTTGAGAACCAACTAGCTCCTTGGAGCTGATCGAACAAGTCATCAATCCTTGGTAAAGGATACCTATTCTTCACACTCAACTTGTTTAGTTCCCTATAATCGATACACATCCGCATGCTGTCATACTTCTTTTTAATGAACAAAACCGGTGCACCCCAAGGTGAAATGTTGGGCCTAATAAACCCTTTCTCGAGAAAGTCCTCCAATTGAGATTAGAGTTCTTTCATTTCTGCAGGTGCGAGTTGGTAAGGTGCCCTGGCACAGGTTTAGCTCTCGGCACGAGGCCTATCTTTAATTCAACCTCACGGTCCAGTGGCAGCTCTGTCAAATCATCAGGAAATACATCCGGGTAATCCCGCACTATGAGGAATCCCCTAGCTTAGGGATATCAGCCCCCACATCCTAGACTTGCGCCAAATATGCCTTAGACCCGCGTTGCAACATTTCCCCCGCCTTAAGCATAAAAATAGCCCGAGGTAACGAGAAAATATCATCCCTACGAACAGTAATAAGATTTCCATCAGGAGCTGTAAGTCTCACGAGTCTCTGGCCACACAAAATGTTGAGCATCCACGGTAGCCAGCCAGTCCATCCCAAGAATAACATCAAAGCAACCCAATGACATTAAGTACAAGAGGATAGGAAGACTATGGCCCGATAACTAGATCCGAGGACTATCTACAACCTTAGACACAAGGAGCGAATTTCCTACCGCAACCTCGTCCTCGATTAAATGTCTAGAATCCTTGGGATCTTACCTAACCCAATAAAAAAGGTTATGGACGCAACCCATACTAAACATTCACGACAAAACCGTCACATGATCAGTCACCAAACATATTCAGGATGTGTAAAGTGAGGGTAAACTTCTAATAATGTTGATCAGGTGTTATTAGCTGTTTACTTTACTTTAGTCACCCTAAACACAACATGTTCTGATCACATTGACAATTCTTCCATCACATATACACATAGCATTTATCTATTAAACATTAAAGGTTTGCAATTAACCATTGAAGTAGGGAATTCTATCCAACCTCAAAACACAAGAGCATAACACCCTTATAAATTATTGCACTTTAGCACTCAATAAGAGCCGTCATAACATACTCAAACAAATATAGATATTTGGTTTCCTTCTAACACTTTATGTATCTAAGTGTTCAACGAGAAGCATTCCAACCTACGTATCGTGCATTATACACTACATAATAAATTTGCCCTACTACATCAAAATGTAAGGGCACTAACCGCCCATTTATGACTTCATGATATTAAGCATCCAGGGAAATATATATAAATATAGACATATGTCAAAACTAAGGATTACCTCTTGGCGTGCAGCTACCCAGCAGTTGACATTTCTTAGTAACAGTTTGGTCCCATACCAGATTCGAGTTCGAGCACAAAATGCCCGAATCCCTCGAACCATTGCTCTGATACCAACTTGTAAGACCCTCAAATCCGACGGGTCAAACAGTTGGCATTCAAAGACTAAAACCACAATTAATACTTAAGAAGTCTTATTTTATTATCAGAAAACACGCAGCGGAAAGTAAATGTTTAAATTATTCAAACATGAAATTCCACACAACGGGTCAAAGCATATTTGTAAAACAAAAACAATAAGTTTAGAAAAGAGTTTTCTAGCAATAAAGTAGTCTCTTCTTATTCGAAATGTCAACCGCCTTTGAGTAGTCCTGCAGCATGCCAAGGCATCCCTTTTATTCCTCAAATACCTGAAATCAAGCTAACGTGTATGCAAAAGTCAGCTACGCTGAGTGAGTTCAAGTTTTATAAATTTATATAAACAAGTAGTTTGTCAATTTATGAATTAACAAAATACCTCAACCTCAGAGTTAACAATAAGCGCAAACCGCCAATTTGTTCCCTAAGCAAAAATGTAAAGTCTAGAATAAGCGCAATCCGCCTACTCAAAATAAGACTTTATCTTAAATCTACAATAAGCGCATTTCGCCTATTTGTCACAAAGCTACAAGTCTACATATGCGCATATCGCCTACTAAGACTCAAACCATAATTATAAATCAGAACAGACATACTATATAACTATCATAGCTCAATTTATAATACCAGATAACCGTCATACACGGTTTATATATATATATATATATATTAACACAGTTAAGCCAACAAGTATGACTCCAGGCAAGTCCCGATCTAACAAGCAAGGTTTCAAATACGTGGCCAAGACATTAAGCGCATTCCGCTTATTAAATAAAAACTTAAGCCACACTTTAATCAAGACAATCGTCTATTCATATATATATAATAACACATATAACTCAAGCCATATAATAACACATTAGGCGCATTCCGCCTACTTACGTTTCATGCAAAAATAATATATATTAGTTCACAAAAATATTTATAACTTTATAAAAATATTTTGTGACTTCATAAAAATAATCTTGCTAGTTTAGCATGCATGTCAGCCCAAAAATATTTAGTAGAACAATAGCTAAAAGAGTGGGCTCAAGAACTCACCTCAATAAAGCGAACCACAAAAGCTAGAGAACGGGTTAAAGCATGAACAATAGGAAGGTGTCCACAATCTACATGTTCCGGATTGCATCACATAAGCCAAGCATACTACGTATGGCTTCATTAAAATTTAAAAGCACCATAACCTATTTGAACATGGCAACCTTTAACCTTTTGTGGTTTTAGTATGCATGCATGATCTACCAAATTCCCATTTATCCTACCCATTTTCTTCATATGAATCCCCACACCATGATCCCACGTAAACAATAAGAACCATCCTTACCACAAGAACATAAACCAACCTCCATGCCCATGAAGCATGCCACGCAAATTTTAGATAATAAAAAAAAACAAAATACCAACATCTCCATCGGCAGCCTGACCACCACAACCGTTCTTGCGCCCGCCATCGACCCTATTCCAATAATAACAACCATAGTGCTACCCCCCTTCAGATCATCCCCTTCACAACCAACCATCTTCACACATCTCTCCTCCACACCCGGTCACCACCCTCGTTGAACACCGCCTTCACCATAATTATTTCCCCTTTTATTAAAGTCTAAGTCGCGGGTAACGAATCATATTTCAAAGGCTCAATAACTGAACGGAAGAGAGCCAAAGATTTAGACAGCAGCGAATGTACATGGTGCGTGATGGTTGCTGGTTCACACAATTTACAAATGATGACACGGGGACTATGTGTGGCGGTATACACGATGGTGGGAACAAGTTGGTTCATGGTGGCGGATTGTAGCACGGTGGTGGTTGGCATGGCTGTCGGCAAGGCATGGCCTGACGTGAACCCTTGTGCGAGGTTTGGAGCTAGGTGTATCATAAATAGGTCAAGGGACAGAGGGTTTATAAAAACGATAATCGTATATAAACAAGAGTTAGTTGGGTAGGGTTCTAATTCCCTAATTTACAGGATTCTTATGGCGGAAAATTCTCATATTATGACTTTCCATATTAAAAAAATTATAATTATAATACATCCACATTTGGTTATAAATTGATTTTATAACCGATTGATTCACTCCTCCATATCACCCATAATTTGGTATTTAACATTCTTGTATGACAATTTCCAAAATCATCGTTAAGGAATTAATTAATTACCTTATATTAAAATATCATACGTACACATAAATCTTGTATCTTTTATATACAATGTATATGAAAATTTGATTTATAACCAAAATTATAATAATATAGTACTAATTGAATTGGTTTATCAATTTTGTCTAAATAAAATTTCTTTGAGTTTTCGGGATGTTACAAACATTGATATAGATGACTCTTCAATACAGAATGCATTGTCTTTGAATGTTGTTCTTTGACTTATTTAATCATATATTCTAATTAAGTTTTTAATGTAGTTTACTCTAACAATTTTTACATTTCATTTAATATTGTAGTATTCTGTTGGAGATAACACTACTCCAGAGTCATCTTCTAGAGTTGGTGTTGTACGTGATGATGAGGAAGTGAAGCGTAGCCTGGACAAAGTGTATGACCTTGATGATGATGCAAGTGAATCTACAACAAAAGCTGCAAAGAAATCACCTGAGATCCCCCTTTTAGTTCCTAAGGTTGAGAAATAGGAACAATGAACAATTTCTTTAAACATTTATGCTTCGTTTGGTTTTTTGGACAATTTTGTTTTTTTTATACTTGGTTGGGTTTTTTGGATAATTTCGTTTTGTTTATGGTTTGTTTGGTTTTTTGGACAAATTTCATTTAAATAATTTGTTTGTTTGCATTTTATTTTTTTAATTTGTTATTTGGTTAAAAATTTTAATTATAGAATATATTTTTATGAGGTAACATTATTAGTACAATTTTTTTTTTTTTGAACATTTTTAATAAAGTCAATAATATTAATAAAACAATTTTGAAAAAAAATTAATAATATTAAAATTATAACTTTATGATTTACAAAATATTAATAAAACCAAATTAAGTTGTTACCATAAATTAAGCAAGTTGTTACAATTAGCACTAGAGATCGCTGTTCCCGTTATGTTGTTTAAAACATAGATCAACAAAATGGCTTGTGTAACGGCCCGAGGTTACGTATGATGGGAAGGTGAAGACTAAAACACAAAAATCGGTGTATATAGAAATATTTAGTTATATTTGACTAAAATGTGTGTTGCCTTCTTTTACATTTTAATAAAATATTTCTATTACTTTTTTTTACGTCTAACCTCTCAAAATAATTGTACGTTATTGAACCGCGTGTAAACGCGGGCAAAAGTCTAGTTAACCATTAAACAATTGTCAATCCCCAAATTAGGAACCCTAGAATACTTTTAGACTAGAAAACTTACACTTTTAAGTTTTCCCAAATACTTATTTATTTCCTTAAACATGGGGCAATACTTGGCAACGTTTGGACCACATTTATTCTATTTCAAATGACTTGATGCCTTGCTAAGGTGAGTTTACATAGCCTCGTTTATGCAACTTTTTATGCTTGAAACTTTATGGTTTTATACTTGAACAATTCTTCATACGTGTCTAGTTGTAAATCTTTGATGCCACATGTCATAGACAAAAACTTGTTAGACTTAAACTTAAACTTACATAATCATTAACCTTGATCAATCCGGTGATATACAATGATAGATCCACTGGATTGAGAACCCCACCTAGATTTGTTGTGACACCCGGCATATTTGGCTTAAACATTTTAGTAACATCTAAGTCTACCTTAGCGGGAAACGTTTATAAACGAACTTAACTAGGTTGGTTGAGTCGGGTCAAGTTAGGATTGTCCAGGGTTCAATGATCTGGAGGATCATTGGGAGTCATTTTGGGAATACACTAGTACCGGGTCCCGTTGTTGGTGACATTACATAAACTAATTAAGTGTATGTGTGATTATGGGTCGTGTGGTGGATTATATACATAGATGTGTTTAAATGATGTGTAGATGATTATCCATGCTTAAATATGTTAAACATAGACTAAGGTTGCATGCTCATATGTTAAGGTGCGTTAAAATGCGTTAAACACGACAAACTGGAAAACTAGATAAACATAGGTTCTGGTTCGACCACTTCGAGTGGTCGAAGGTGGAATTGTGCCTTGGTTCGACCCTTGAAAAGGGGCGAACCTGGGATATGGAATTTGAAGAATTCATTCGACCAAGTCAGGGTTCATTCGACCCTGTGAAAGGGTCGAAGGAGACCACATTCGACCATTGACAGGGGTCGAAGGTGGAATAGTATAAATACCAAACTTTGTCATTTTTCACCATTTCACAAACCCTAACCATCTCAAAACACTCTCAAACGATTTTAATCACTAAGGAAGGAGTTTTTGCTCTTCTTTTTCATAATCTAACCTATCTACAACATCTAAACAAGAATACAAGGTGTGTTCTTAATCCTAAGTCTTTTTAAAAGCATTTCAATCCGTTTTTATCTAACCCTAAATGTCCAGATCTGTTCTAAGGAAGATTTTATCAATAAAAACCTTTTATACATCTTTCTAAACCTAAACCCTATCATTAAACATAGGTTTTGTATCAATAAACATATGTTGATTATGTGTTATGTGATGTTATGTGTTGTTTAATGATTTGCTGCTGTTCTAATGTTAGAAACATGATCTAGGGCTGCTATGAATCATAGTTTAGGATTGTAAAGGTTATTATTAGATAGATGATGATATTATGGGTATTTTAGGGATTTTATGAAATCTAGGGCTTGTGCATGTTAAGTATTATTAATAAAATGAATGGGGGTTTTCGAATACAAGATAAACTGAGCATTTGTAGATGATTATGGGTTGGTATTAAAAAGTTTCCTAATTGTGTAAAGATTTCATGCATGATGTGACATTTCCATAATTTTGCCAATTTGGGAAAGTATTAAAAGAAGCTGGTTTTGGGGCAAAATTGGTGGGGTTATGTAGGGATATGTTAATCATACTTGACTGCTGTGTTTGATGATGTTTCGAGAAGTTTCGAATGTGTTTGAAGCGTTTTTAGGAAAATTTATAAAACAGGGGCGAACCTGGACTCATTCGACCATTTGAATGGTCGAAGGAGAGATTCCAGGGTCGAACCTGGGAAATGTTGGGCGAACCTGATCAAACGGTCGAACGTGGAAAAACGGGCGAAGGAAAACTTAAAAACGGGCGAAGGAGACTTAAAATGGGCGAAGGAGATTTTATCTGACTGGTTCGACCGTTCTGATGCAGAAATGAGATTTTTTATACAAACTAAGTGTTTTATGCTTGAACCTTGTGTGTACTCTACGTGTACTTGATTAGTTAGGGTAATGAGTCACCAACGGGATGTCGGGTCGGTCTAATGTGTCGGTTGAGCATTTAAACACGTTTTAAAACATACTTGGTTACGATCTGGACAATCGGGAACTAGATAACCTTATGGTTATTAGTCGGAACACTTATGTGAACATTTTGATAGATCTCCGGTAGAGGGATTATCAAGGGCTTAGCATTTTACTAATTATCGAAGAACGCTATCTAAGGTGAGTTCACGGCCCCACTTTTACAGCTTTAACTTTTGGGGGAGAAAACATGCGCTAAACTATTTTGGTAACATATGTCATACTATGGTTTTAACTTGTATTGCTATACGATATTTGGAAGTCCCGGGGGAAACCATGAATGTGCGGGGATGCACAACGGGGGAAATGTGGATAGATCTATTGGGCGTGACCTGCCCCACTCGACGGCTTGGAGGGTCGGGCGGGTGCATGTTGTCTCGAACTTTGCTAAACATGCTGAACATATTCGGGCTGCTTAAACATATGCTAAACATTGCTAAACGTGTCCAGTAATGGTTTCCAATCGTAGTAGTAATAAAACATACGCCTAGCTAGCGTACTTGGTGACATTGGTATAGTATGGACATGGTAACGTTTTGGTAACTTTGGTAACTTATTGAACAAACCTGTGAACTCACCAGCATTATATGTTGACGTCTTTTTGGCATGTTTTTCTCAGGTCGCTAAGGTAGCAACACTGGACTAGGCGCACGAGTCTGCATGGCGTCTAAGCTTAGTTTCATGTTTGGAATAAAGTTGTTAAAACATTGTCTTAAATGCTTTTGTAACTGGTTTAATGCTTCCACTACGATTTTGATAATTTGAGAACTATGTTTTGGGTTTTACATATTCATATAGTGTTGTTTATTGTGACCGTTGACTTGGATCCTGGTTTGTCATGCGCCTCGCGGTAAAACTCTGCAAGTGGAAATTTGAGGGTGTGACATTTGTTGACCATTTCTATGGGGAGCGCGGGTTATTGTTATCGTTCCAAACTTTATAAGGAGAACCGTGGATGCGGGATGGACATAAACTTTATAAGGAGAACCATGGTGCGGGATGGACCTAAACTTTATAAGGAGAACCATGGATGCGGGATGGACCTAAACTTTGTCGGAGGATTGATTATGTGCATACTATCATTTGTGTTTTTGTTT
The DNA here is from genome assembly GCA_028751855.1 of Ambrosia trifida. Lineage (NCBI taxonomy): Eukaryota > Viridiplantae > Streptophyta > Magnoliopsida > Asterales > Asteraceae > Ambrosia > Ambrosia trifida. The sequence continues at coordinate 63,781,691 of CM054126.1, read as the reverse complement.
CCACATGTAGACTTTGATATTCAATAGACATATAAATTGCTAAACTTTTGAAACTTACAAACTTAGAGCTAGACTAGGTCTCTGTATTCTCACCAACTTTTAGTTGACCCCCCCCCCCCATCTTTTCCAAACTTAACAGTTTTAGGGAACAATGGTGCTTGAAGTCTATTGCTATCCCAAGAGGAGATTATTTGAAGTTGATTATTATCATTGCATGTAAAATTTCAGTTTGTGACAATTGGATGTATTTAGTTTAAATTATATGTAATGGAATAAAGGATTATTTAAACATATGTATTACCACAAGCTACCAAAAAATCATCACTACGTGGCACCTCGATGTTTCCGCCATCGGTTGGGGTGTTACAACATCCGGCTCTTGAAATCCTTCACAAGAAAACCGAATGGGTTAAATCCCACAGAAACAGAGTTATCTCTAGTGAATTGAGGAACGGAAATAAGTTTTTGGATAAGTTTGGGTGCATAAAGGACACGGTTAAGGACAAAAGGTGGGTAAGGTCATTGGCGGATGCAGCATTATAGAAGGGTGGGCATGTGCCCACCATAGGTCCAGTCCAGCACTCCACTGTCTCCAGCCCACAATGATTAAGATAGAGGTCAGCCCAAGCCCACATGCGATCATTTAATTTGAATCTTATTTTATCCTTGGAAACCTTCATCGAATACTAATTTTTAGAAGTCCGCATATACTTGCGCTACATGTTAACGTAATAAAACCAATATAAACTCTTCCTATATTATTTGTTATTATATTTACATAGGTTTTCAAATATATTAAATTGCATATTAGATTGTTAATACTTGTTATTTTCTTATTTAAGTTCAAGTGATGCGATAGTATTTAACTGGCAACATATATACTTCTTTTTTTTCTTCTTATTTAGTCTATAGTTTTTTTTCTAAATGTTCTTAAATATATGGCATAACGATATCATTAAGTGGATAAGTATGAAATGGTTGTACTCGACCCAATTTGACCTGACTTGTTTTGACCCAACGTTTTTGTGCCCCCCCCCCCCCCCCGGTAAGAAAAAACCTGGATCCGCCCCTGGATAACTTGGTTTAAAGGTTTGAGGGCCATGTCCAAGTACCGGGATGGTGTTACCATTCCCAACGATACTATTTTCATTCATGTTATTATTAATAACAGTACGAAAATCACCTGAGTTGGGATCCATGGAGATAGTTGCACCCGAATCCATGGACGCCATTATTGTATTCAGGAGGGTTTCAAGTCATGATGTACAAATCCTGATGAATATCAGTTGGCGAGTGATATACTTATACATATAAAAGTCCCCGTTTAATTCCTGTTTTTTATACGTTTTTGACCTTATACACGAGGAATTGGTACTTATTTGGGTATCTTTACGATTGCAGGTCTTAAACGACGTCACGGAAGCAAACATGAAGAAAAACGAAGATTTCGGCGCGAAAACAGAAGACTGAGCCATGTGAGCGGCCGCTCATCCATCCAGATATTTACATCAACCTTCTAGAAGGCCTACGTCACTGTACGACCATCTTTTTGACTATTTTAACATTTGAATGGCCGCTCACTGAGAGAGAGGCCGCTCACTCTTCCCAGAATCTATAAAACAGGGCATTTGCCTCTGTTAACTTCATTGGGTTTTGGTTGGACAATCTGGGGTGATTTTTGGAGCTAAAGAGTTACTAGAAAGGCGAGGAACAAGCTCAGGAAGCCGTCCGATTCATCTATCATCATCCAATCCATCACATTTGCATTTTTATGGTTTGATCTTATAATCTGTTTCTTATTCAAATCTGATTTTGTATGTTTAATGTGATGTTTATGTTATAGATTGTACGCCTATGGGTAAAAACACTAGTATTTAGTATGTAAAAACAATCATTTATATAGTTTAATCATGTCTTGTATGATATTGGCGTTTTTCATGTTTAATCTTGATGATCATAATGCAACCTTGTTTCATTGTTAATGGATTTGTAGTTATGTTGGATTGACTTTGATGATTATCGTTTGTGTTAGTCGGATACATGTTGAAAAACTGTCCGTTTAATTGATCGGTAGTAAACTAGTTAACATGTTAATAAGTTTACACCATGAAAATGTAACCGGGTATTGGTTTGGTTAAATTCAGTCGAATAATGATTAGAAATGCTTATTGGCACGTAAAAGGGTTTTAAAAGCTTAATGGTGTTGTTACTGATCTTTAGCACGGTTGATTATCTTTGCTAGTTATCTGTACTTACTACATATATGACAGGGTACACTTGCCTTTTTTGTGCGTGTTTTAATGTTAAGGTCTAAACCATTTTTATAAATATTAAAACCAAACGTGTGTTTATTCATTGTAAAATTATGTGTATATCCGCACACGTCAGCGAGTAAGTGGCACTGTGGGCCTGTGGGGGCCGAGGCCCAAGGAGTCCCTGACCGTATTTCGATGGGCTCAATTAAGGGGTGGTTGGGTATGGACATGGAGGGGTCGGCCAAGGGAACCATGGTTGATACTCGGGTATTGTGGTTGCCAGGAGTGTGAAGAAGCTGTGGGCCAACCGTAGGCGGAGGAGGGTGGCCAACTGTATGGTGGAGGTGGTCGGCGGCCCCAAGAGTGATTCCCACGACCGCATCCCCGATCATAGGTATTATCATATGGGGTCCCAGAGCTCAACACATATAGCTCCTAAACGCGGGCATCATCCGCGTTTAGTGGAACCAGATGAGCCGGAAGGGCCGGAGCCAGAGGAGGCCGTGAGGGCTTGATAGGTGTTTTGAGATGCCTCGAGAGCCTTTTGACTTTCGATCATGCACAACTGTGAGCGGGCTTCGTAGAAAGAAGGTAGAGGTACCCGGGATTGAAGAATGATTTTGATGCTCTCATATTTCTCGGTTAAACCGGCAAGGAGTTGCAACACAAGACGCTTGTTGTCAACAGGAGAGTCCACATTGGCGAGTTGGTCAGCGATATATTTTATGGCTTGGCAATAGGCGGACATGTTAGGAAAGTTTTCAAGACGGATTATGGAGAATTTGTGGGTGAGGTGTAAAGCCCGTACACTCTTGTTATCATTGAAAAGACCGGAAAGAGTACTCCAAACTTCATAGGCGGTATTAGCGGGTATGATGACAGTATTTAGAAGATCGTTTGAGACAGCACTATATAGCCATTGTAAGATAATGGCATCAAGTCTGTCCCACGACTCTTCGGTGGTAGAAGGGGTAGTGGTTTTGGTTGAATCGGATGTGGTGGCAGGAGGCGGTGTGGCAGGGACATGGGGTGAAAGATGGTCGAAAACTTGGAAAGCCCGGCAGTGAATGCGAAACAACTCTGCCCAAGCCGAATATTGTGAGGATTCGACTTCCAGAGTTATGGGTATGAAATTCTTTATGTTAGAAACAGTTACAGCGGGGTGTAGTTTAGTTTCCATAGTTAATGGAAGGAGAGGGTGGGTGATCGGAAATATGAAAGGAGGAAGAAGAAAGCCGACGGTGAGAACGAAGTGGCCGATGGCGATAAGAAAGGGATGGAAGGTTTATTCTAGCTCTGATACCATGCTAGAATAATTGTCAAACCTTGTTTCATTACATTTCAATACAATCGCTATAAGTACATTTCTAGATCTTGAATATATGGAAATATACAATAAGTGTACAGTCAAAGGTTGAACATTGACTAGGTTGAATATTGACTAGTCAATGATTAATGTGCAGTCAAAGGTTGAACATTGACTAGTCAATGATTGGCTATATTAAAAATCTAATGAACTGACTTTTTTTGTTTTGCAGGTATAACCAACAATTGGGTATACAATGTATTCGTTTTTCATCTTGTTAGTTAATAGAAGTACTAGCTGATTAATTATTTCGGGAGTGTTTTGAGGTTGAAAAATCTAATATGACTTAATAAAAATGATAAAAGTAGAAAACATACCAATCATAAACTCAGTCATACAGATCATTAATTCCCATTTGCGTTCACTGACCTAAACCTTGAATCAAATATGCCAATTCATAGCTCACTTAAGCAGTAGCTTCGACTTTCTCTTCATACTCCTGTGGTGGCTGAAGAGTACAGATGAGGTTACTGTCTCCATACACATTGTCTACACGTCCTGTTACATAAAAACACAACAGAATATAAGGAAAAGAAAAATAAACAGTTTTTGGAATAGGAGTTTTGAAGGTGGGGGTGAGAGACGAACATGTGGTAGGCCAGAACTTAGCAGCACGAAGCCATAGAACAGGGTACGCTGCGTATTCTCTAGAATACGGTTTAGTCCACTTATCAGCCATGAGGAATTGTGGCGGGTGAGGAGCACCCTGCAAACACAACAATTTTCTAATATAACTAATAATATTCGAGAATAAATTACTCCAAAACAATCATAATCTGATTGCTAAAATGCCTTAATGACATTGTTGTTGAGATCAACTGTTCCTTTCTCAATCTAAAAATAAATACTTTGCCTTTCACCATACCTTGCTTTCACTTTCAGTTGGCTCAATCATGAGTGTCCGTCAATACTTTTTTACATCTACTGTCAACCTTCAACAACCAACAAACTATAAAAACTTCTAATTCAAACCATTATGAACCGAAACTGAACTTAACAGTTTACAATAGTCATTTAATTATAGTTATTTAATATCAATACAACTGAACTAAACTTATTGCTAGCAAAGATCTACTCAAAGTCTCAAAGTACATAAACATAATCACATCTCCCCAATCCCTCACGCTCAGTCACTGCATGTCCATAGTAGTATAATCAGTAATAACTCATATTCCCTAACCTAAAACCTAATTTACACTATATAATAAAAAAAACACATGGCACTCCCTCATGAATTCTCTCATTTTATTATTTAATACATTAAACTCAAATTTAATTATAACTAGGATTCTATTACCCCGCGCTTTGCGGCGGGAGCTCCTGTTATGTTGAGGATTTGGTGGACGTTAAAGATCGCGCGTACCTGTGAGAGCTCCTATTGCGTAGAGGGTTTCGTGGACAAAAAACATAATATTAAATAACTGTTGTTCTCGCGGCTAAAAGCTTGGTGGTCAAAGTTTGAAATCTTAAAAGCTAAAAGTTTGGTGGTCAAAGTTTGAAATCCTAAAAGCTAAAAGTTTGGTGGTCATATCGGAAAAAATAAAGTACATATGTTAGTAAGAAAGTTAGTGGCCAAAGTGCAATGCAAGTTTAAAAAAAATAGGCACAACAGTCGTACGTCACTATAATCGCGACGGTCACCGCTTCCGTAATTTTTCTATAGTAATTTAATTTAGAAATTTAAGTTGTTGAAGTTTAAATATCATTTCAATTTCAATTACGTGGGCCTTGGTTTTTTGGGCGGTTCTTAAGCCCTTTTTTAAGCGGTTAATGGCAACTTGTATCCTATGTAATAATAATTGTACGACACTGTTTAAGTGTCGTACGTTTATTAGATACTATAATAATTGATTTGCAAAACCATGATATAAGTTTATTAAATTAAATTTTAGTAATTATATTAATAATCATAGTTGTAACTGAAATCTACATCTACATCTACATCTACACTATATAATAAAAGAAAACACATGAGGGACACATGACACTTCCTCATGAATTCTCTCATTTTATTATTTAATACATTAAACTAAAATTTAATTATAATAATTGATTTGCAAAACCATGATATAAGTTTATTAAATTAAATTTTAGTAATTATATTAATAATCATAGTTGTAACTGAAATCATTAATAAAAGAAAACACATGATTATTTTTTATATAACATATTTATATTTATGTATTATTAACTTTGAATTTAAATCATGTAGCTTAAATTAACCCATTTAAAAAAATTAATCTGTTATTCTACGTTTAAAATTAATTTTTTTACAATATTTGACAAATAATTATTAAGTTTTATTATTTTGGTCATTGTTTTAGATGTTAAACTATGATAAGCAAATACATATTAATTTTAAATCGGAGATTAGTTCAAAAGTCAAATAAACAAATTAATAATAACACAATGCAATTAGTTATGCTTTTTTTGTGAGACTTTTATATTGTTCAAAACAAATAAATAAAATAAATCAATCAACATTAATCGATTTTATCTATAGTAATAAAAGACAGCACATGGAGTACATAGAACTCCATTATAAAGCCTCCCATTTTATTATTTCAAACAATACATTTATTTTAATTTGTTTCTTTATTTAATAATTATTACTTATTCAGTTTTTATTTGTTATAACTATAATTATTAATATAATTACTGGAATTCAGTTTAATATATATATTCTATGTTTTTGTAAATCAATTAATATAATTATATTTTAATACAAAATTAGAAATAAATTAATAGACATAATTTGAAAATGTTTATGAACTAACAAAAGTAATCTTTATAAAAAATTATTTATTTTTTTAAGATAATGTATTTATATGTTATTAAATTTAAATCGCGTACTTTAAAAAACGTGTTTTTAATATGTGTTCTTTCACTCTAAGTTTAAAACTATGTTTCTTACAATATTCTAAACAAATAAAATAAAACAAATCAATCCACATTAATTAAATATTTGATTCAATACAAAACTAAATATGTTTGGCTATTTTCGTATTATAATAGCTTGATAATAAAATACATTTTATATATGAAAAATCATTAATTGAAATCTTCATTGACTTTGTTTTTTCAAGTTACGTCAATAGAGAAATGCAATATCTATACAGTCTTTGCATTACTAATTCGTTTCAATCTTTATTTTCAGGCTATTAATTTACACAATCTTTTTTTTATAATACAATCAAATTGAACCAATAAATGTCATTATGTTTAAGGACCTTGATGTTAGAAAAAAAATAATTATACACTCAAGGTTAGAAATGCTTTGGCTTTGAGGAAACTTGATGTCAAATTCCAAAATGAACAATACTCGATTGGGATGGTTTAACGGATGAGGAGATACTTTTAAATTAATTTCATTTTTTATATCTTATCCTAAACAGATTTACCTTTATTACTTTTTTATTTTTGTTTTGTTTTGTTGTACCTGCAATCTACAAGGTAATAATTGTGTATGGAAGATATATTTTGGAATGTTTGAAAAAAAATTTATGTGAATAAAAATGTTTTTTTACAAGAAATCATTTAGGGGTTGATGAATATTTAATATTTTTTCCGTTGTACAGAAAACTTTTTTTATTTTAAATAAAAGATGTAATCTAGTTTTTCTTAATTATATTTTAAATTTATATATAATATATATTAGAGTTAAATGCCAATTTAGTCCCTGAGGTTTGTCAAAAATTGCCACTTTCATCCAATTTTTTTTCGTCAATTTAGTCCCTGTGGTTTCATTTTTTTGTCATTTTAGTCCGTGTGGACTAATAAGATTTGGATTAAAATGACAATTTTTGACAAACCTCGGGGACTAAAATGACAAAAAAATGAAACCACGGGGACTACATTGACGAACAAAAAGATTTGGATGAAAGTGGCAATTTTTGACAAACCTCAGGGACTAAATTGGCAATTAACTCACTCTATATATTATTTAAATTGTTTAACCCGTGTATCACACGGGTACATAACCTAGTAACTAATAAGATAAACAATCATTTAAGTAAGCTGCAACTATTAAAAAACTCATCACATCTCTCTAATCTCTCATATTCTAATGACTCATATAATTCCTAACCTAATCAACTAAACCATCACTTAAGTTGGAAGTTACAACCATTGAAAAACTTATCACATCTTTGGAATCTCTCACACAAACCATCTTGAATGATTCCAGTAACACAATTTGAAGATCTAACAACAATGCATCCCTATTAAACAGTAAATTAGAACTAAAACAACAAAAGATAGAGAGATATCAATATATGGAATAGTTAAAAAAATTAATACCTTCTGTTTGCGCCAACCCCATTCATTTAATGTTCCATCAAGCTCTTGAACTATGAAGTTGTCAATTTTGGTCTGTTCTATGGGATTCTGTAAGTAAATAAGATAATATAATCAATACTAGAGTTAAAACTGAGCTTGTATTTTAAATTATCAAATGAAAAAAGATGACATACCTTGCCAATCACAATAATCAAGTTAACATTCTCTACAGCCTTCAAATTCTAGTTAACAAATACGACCATTCAGTGTCGATACCACTCATAAAACACACTGTTAATTAGCAAGATACTATATAACCGTTCACAGAAGTGAGACTGAACAAAGTGGAGGGATTGATAAGAAAGAATGTCCACATTCTGTCCGTCAACTTAAAACAGTATTTACATAATAGATTCATGTCTTCCGAACATCTTTAGAGCAGTCCGAATGTGTTCTCACCACTGTATGTCATGTACTAAAAACCATCTTCATCTTTGTTTTCTTCATAGATTACAAACATCATTGCAGCTAACAATCACATAAAAAGTGGAATAGTATGTACTTTTGTAATGTTGCACAAATTTCAGTAAAAGAATAACAACAAGGAGCATCCAGGTTGACCCGACCCATTCAACCTGCCCATTTTGCTAATTAGTGCAGTAACGATTTTGTACTCACCAGTAGGTGGGAGGATGTTCTTGACAAAGATAAAGATAGCCTTCTCAGCACTTAGCTTAATCCTCTTTCAAACCACATAGACGAACTGTCCAACAGTGAGATCAGCAGGTACCAAATATCTGAATCGATCATTTAAAAAAAATAATTAAAAAAATGTGATTGCAAGACACCATTTAGTTGACACGGGAAAATCTCAGATCAAGAAAATGGTGCAAAAGTGAAGGTGAAGTATTAGGTGTGATACTACATGATATATAATGCATAATATCGGAGAGGAACATGTAACAACTAAATCAATATCATCATCAAGAAAATGGTAAGATGATATAGAAAGTGACAAACTTTTTCTTGTCTATGTCAGGTATGTCACTTCTTTCAGCCTTCTCCACAATCACCTGTAAAACAGAACAAAATCGAAAAATTAAACCTCTATTTACGGATTTAAGCATATATAAACATATATTCCAAATACAATACTGGAATTCTGTCGGAATACTTCTCCCTAATGCAAGCAACTTTAGCTTGGCGCCTCTCTGATAAATTTTATAACAAACATTAATATAAGTTGTCACATGCATTACGATTGTTTAGTATAGCATACTATAGACATAAAGATTACTCAAGCTACACAATGCATTTCAAATATTCATGATAACATAGACAGAGAACTCCTAGACATGGCAGACACAGTTTGTAAACAATCAGAGTCATAAACGATAAACCGATATCTAACGCATCAAATAAACAATCCCAAATACCCCTAAGATCACAAATAAAGTAGACATAATTAAGAAACACCATCTTCTAAGCTACATAGCTTCACATTTCTAACAGGTTGCTATCAACATTAAAAAAACTGAAGTAATCATAATCAAACATTTATCCATAAAAGCAAACAATAAACCACACCCAGATACAATTTATTTAAGATTTTAATAATAAGTAACAGGAATATGGAAACTATTACCAAGAGGATATTCTAGTTTGAATGAGCTTTTGGCCATGGCTATCAACATAATGCAATCTACTGCAATAATAATAATAATAATAATAATAATAATAATAATAATAATAATAATAATAATAATAATAATAATAATAATAAAAGAAAGATGAGAAGATCAGGTGATGGATTTGATTAAAATAGATCAAATCCCATGACCCATATAGAAATGCAGGGAAGAGATAACGTACAAAGTGTAAGAAGCATTCTTAGCCATTAGATTTAGGCGGTGGCAAGATGGTAATTAACAATCCTAATCTTATTTCGGTCAACCTAACCAAGGGTAAATTAGGAAAAACGCGTTTAAATTTCTGTGAAATCGTAACAACAGACATAATCGATGCAAAAATTTTCAACGATTGAACCTGATTTTTCATCGTTTTCAACTCGATTAAATGTTCAGAATGATTAAAAAATCAAAAACATTCGATTACAAACAAAATCAAAACGTATTTGCAGAAATAGAAAAAAACATAGTATGATAATTCAAGTGATAAAATTAGTCGAACCATATTCAAAAATCACTATCAATGCATGTATTATTCACGGAAACGAACGATGTTGATAATAGAAGAAGAATAAAAGAAAAAAAATGGCTTTCAAAAAAGTTTCAGACGATGAAGATCAGAAATTGTTAAACAGAAAATCGTAAAACGCTTTTGGGTTTTTATAAAACACATTTGGTTTTTTAAACACTATTTAAACTGGTTTTTACAAAATCGCATTTGGTTTTTGTAAAACGTATTTGGTTTTTGTAAAACGCACTACTTGGTTTTTGTAAAACGCATTTAGTATAAATAAAACTTACATTTTCCTCACTTTTCCCCTATTTTCCTCCAACAAACAAACAACTATATTCACACACACTTGATGTAAGGTTTTTATGGATTGATTGTTTATTTTCTTCTTTTTCCTATGTTTTGTGATTAGCCAGAGACACAGAGATGTTGGCTTCTTGGTTGTCTTCTCCAAAGATAGAGGGAAGTGACTAAATCTGAGCCACGATTGAGGTCCGGTTGAAGGCGAACAACGTGAAGGGTTTTAAAGGCGTCAGAGGTTAGAGGAGAGAGGGAGCGGTGAGGCCTTGGTCCGGGAGTTGGGTCAGGAGGTGGTGGTTAATGAACGATTAAAAAACGATATGAAGGAACATTACCTTTTACCCCTTTAAAATCAACCAGGATTGGGTTAGGATTTGGTTAATTAGAGTTAACTAGGGTTTATACGTGTCAAGCTGTAGTGGCTTCTTACACTTTGTAGGTTAAGGATACTTTGTATCCTATACTTTCTCTAGAAATGCATTATTAATATCAAGTTGAAACAAAGGCCAATTATTCTGAACAACAATACTAAGAATACACCTAACAGTAATCTTTTGACTACAGGAGAGAAGGTCTCTCCAAAATCAAGACCCTCTCTTTGGTTGTAACCTTTGGCTACTAACCCAACTTTATACCTCTCAATCTTTCCATCGGCTTTATACTTGATTTTAAATACCCATTTACATCCTATAGGTTTTCTATCTTTGGGTAAACCAGTTAATACCCAAGTATTACCTATAAAGAGCATCCATCTCTTTATTCATTACTTCAATCCACCTACTAAATAAGTAGTTGGTTCTATTGTTTTATTTAATCTAGATACAAAGCACATATTTTCAAAAGACACGTGAGAGTAATTAACAACCTTTTCAACACCTATTTAACTTTTCCTTTAACAACAAAATTATCAATTTTTTTGGCAATACAAGATTCCTATGAGTATAGGTTTGAACCCTCAACACTACGAGGGTCAGTCCCTTTACTACCTGTACTACCAGGCTGCTGATCAAAATGATCATAAGACCTATAATCATGATCTACCCCCTGGCAGCTCTTGGGAAAGTCATCTACCCTTAGGTTAGGTGTGTTCATGAGTAACACCAATTCCCCATCATCATCATCATTATTATTATAATTATTATTATTATTATTATTATTATTATTATTATTATTATTATTATTATTATTATTAATAATAATAATAATGTTGTTATTTAGGAAACTTTAGTGCGTGTATTAAAATTATTCTAATTACCAACTTGATTAAGCTTCAGGGTGTTGTACCACCTGCTTAATTGGTGTTATGTGTAGTGTTTTGTTGTACCATGTGCATTGAGGGTTATACTGCAAACACACATGCTGCTGCCTACACGTGTCCCGTACGTGTCTTTTTTTTCCTTTCTTTTGTTTGACACCTAAAACACCTTTCTTCTTCACTATATGCTCCTCTCTATCTCTCTCTGTTTCTCTTTCTCATCCTACTCACCTCTCATAATTTCAATTCTCATCACCTGCTAATCATACCACACATAAGGTGTATGGTGTATTATGTCTTGGGTATGATTCACATGTGGTGAATTTTGGCTAGGGTTTCGAAGAGGGTGGGTGTAGCAGCGGTTGAGATGCGTCTGATGAGAGAGAGAAAGTGACCGGTGCTTAAAACTCAACCACCAACACAGTCACCAGACAACGTGGGGCTAAAATAACAATAGCAGTTGTTGTTGAAGATGAGGTGAATAATAAATCCCAAAAGAAAGAACCATGATATCCAACGACATCCTTCATGGAGTTAAAAACTGTTCGCTGAAGCCAGGCCAGTTTCTAGGTCGGAAAGGTATTATTCCTCCTTTTTACCAGATCTACGGTTTTTATGTTTTATTTTAATATATTGTGAGTATACGTTGTCAAATTTGTTGTGTTATTAGTTTTTTCATTGTTTTGAATTTATATAGACCTGATCTGTGATGCGGCACCAAATTCATCGACTCCATTGATCCTGATGTCATCGCCATACAGGTCACATTCTGTCCCCCACTTCCATTTTTTTTCTTATTTGAGGAATGATCTCAAGATATTAGGGCTATGTATCGTTGGATTTCATAAATTGTGAAATGGGTTGTTAGGGCTGTTAATCCCTCAAAAAAATCAACAGTTAAAACTTTGAATTTTTTTAAAACCTTCAAAACTTTGTATATTTCTTTCTACTAGGGTTTGATTTGGCACTGATGGGTTGAACAACTGCAATTATTTACCTTCAAGGTTATAGGTTAAACATAATTATTTACCTTCAAGCTTGATTTGGCACTAATGAGTTGATGGTTTTTGGGGCCAAAAAGGTGTCAGTCCAACTAAAGTGGGTTATCTTTCTGTATAATGTGCTTTTGCTTGTTGTTTATAGACGCCTTTTCATCAAGAGTCTCGGTTTTAATACGTATAATCGTCTCCATGACTAGGTTATGGCTACTAAGCTACAACTAGCTAGCAAATAAAGCCTCAGAACGGAGGGAGTTGTTGCATAGCTATCATCAAGAAATATACCATTCAAAGATCATCGTTCAACCATGATATGCTTGCACAAAGTAAAAAGTACAAACTGTTATTTAAATTTAATAGAGGGAATGTGTTGTCTCGCCGCCGGCAATAACAAGCCAGAAGGCATCGCTCCGTAGCTGCTCGCCACCATCCTATCTCCTGACCAACACAACGAAATCAACACTGGTAGGCAATATATAGTCGCCAGAGATGTAGAGTTAAAAACAAATAGACATGGCTTAAAGTGAAGGAAAGAGGCAGAACATCAGCGGCGACGGCAGATGAGGAGTAAATAGCCTCGCGGCCGAGAAGAGGCAATGCTTATTCCGATGTTGGTCATTCCAGAGGCTTATGGTTCTCACTGTAAACGTCGTACTCACCAATGCTATGATTGTGCTCCACTGGCTTACATGTATATATACATGTATTAACACGTAAATGTATCTATATGTTTCTCTATGTACATAATGATACTCTGTAGGCTTCTGTAAGATGATGATTTAGTTGATACTCTTTATCGTATTAGTATAGTGAACAGTTGGTTTGTAAACTCGGACAAATGTTCCTGAACTCTATTATTTTTTTTGTAGAATTTCCCATTCTATAAGCAAAGTAAGTGTTTTAAAGCATACTGATTACAAATTGGGCGCGACTCAGCCTATAAGCAGAGTAAGTGTTTTACTTTAAAGAATCAAATTTTTATACGTCGACATGTTTGATTATCTGATTTCCATGTCTTTTAACTTTCAGGAGTGATGGATGAAAGCGGAACGAAGATGAAGAAGAACCGGTGAGTCTTCAGTAAGCGGCGGAAACAAAAAGCTAGGGTTTCGACCTCGAGGAAAAGGTTAGTTTTTTATGGCTCTCAACTCATTTGCGTTATTTCTGGTTGCTAATGATGATTCTGACTGTTATTACTGGTGACGCTATTAGGGCTTTACGATGAACGATTCGGTTAGCTTATTATCAATGCATATATATTTACATGATAAAGTTACAATTAGTAATATTTGGCTTTTCAACTGATTATGTGATTGATTCCCTATGAATGTATATACATTGATTTAATAACATCAAAATTATTGTGGTGCTGGCATGGTTTGTGTATCTGTGCTGCCACGTATCTATGTTTAGCTAACTGTAAAGATTTACTCCCTGCCCATCACCTCACAACAAAAAACCAATATCGTTGCTTTCTTTCTCTCTGATGATGGAATAACCACATCGTCACGAATAGCTTCACAACTCAACAAATTTAGCAACTAATCTTTTTCGTGATCTAATTGTTTGGCTTTGTTTTGATGTTGCATTTTCTTGCTGACCATAAATATATATTTCTATATATTCATATTGATTGTGTTTATTTTTTTCTTTTGATGCAACCTAATTAGGTGAGTTATCAGGAATTGTTAATTCGCTGCCTGTTTTCAGGTCTTCCTGTGAGTAGTTGTTATTCCGCTGCATGTGTTCAAGCATTTTCTGGTGAGTTATATTTGTGTACTGTTCAGGTTGATACTAAAATTTCAATCGGTGGCCTAAGAATACAATTTATTGGATTTGAATAATGATCATTGACATACAAAAAATCTTTACTCATCTGCATTTCATTGGTTTTTTATTCACTGTGAAATTGAAATATGCCTAGCTACACAATCTAAACGTAATTCATGATGCTGCCAATTCATGTTCTTTGCTATGAAATTTTGTTCTAGATAGGCAGAACTACATATTATAGCACATAATTACTTATACAAATATGCCGATTCATGTTCTTTTATAGTCTTATTTTCTCCATTATTAGTCAAATCTTTTATTTCTACAATCATAAATTATGACTATTAATATCCTTTTGAAGTCACAAAAGTTTATGGGCCTATACCTTTAGTAACCCTTGGTTTGGACTTGCTTTTCAAAGTCATTACACTCACTTAAAGAGCTCTGTTTCAGGAGACACCATTTGTGGTAGGACTTGCAGTTGCTGGTGCTGCATATGCTGGCAGGTATGGAATCCAAGCTTGGAATGCTTTCAAGGCTAGACCAGTCACGCCCTATGCTTCACAAATTTTATTATGGCGGTTTTCAACCTCAAATGACTAGAAGAGAAGCTGCCCTTATTCTTGGAGTCAGGTACAATATCAAAAGCTAATGTTTTGTATTCATATGAATTAAGGGTGTTTGGATGTGCTAATATTCAGATTCGTATGACTGCGACTTGATCAAGAAACCGATTTAATGATTTGTATAATCCTTGTAATGAACATAGAATTATCCAACCATCCTCAGCTTGAATTAATTAATTAATTCTTTATATCCATCTATTTGTGTTTCCATAAGTGAAGTAAATGTTATTTGCTTAATTTTTACATATATTGATGCAAATTCTGAACAGTTACGTATTTCATTTGCATGTTTTTATGCCAGATGCGATACCCCAAGTGGCAAACTACTGGATCAAGTAACCTCACTGGCAACCATGTGCTAAACAAAGATACAAAACCAAAAGAGGCTACAACAACTTGACCAGGGGCAACCATGTTAGAAAAAAGATTCCCGCAACCGAAACCTATCAAAGGCCATTAAACACCAACCCAACAAGGTGACGATAAACTACTACTGCTTATTTAAAAATACATATGTAATCCTTTCGATCGGAAATATTATCACTGTGCATATGAGTTTGAGTCGAATTGTTTACATTATATATTTATTGGAAACTTGAACTTATATTAGTCTTTTGTGTCCCATGTTAAATTATATATTTATTGGAAACTTGAACTTATATTAGTCATTTGTGTCTCATGTTAAATTGATTCGTTTTTCAGGTCGTGTTAGTAGAGCCCTTTCGACCAGTTGCCGAGGATGACATGGAAATTAAAGATCTTTGACAGGTGTGGTTCACATGTGCAATTTATACTTTCATTCGATCGTTATAAAAACACAATAGAGAGACCTGTTTTAGTTCGAGCTACGTTTTGTATGACATGTTTTGTCATCCTTATTTATATGAAATTACTTTATCATGTTGTATTACATCAAACATTCATTAATGTTATAATGAAATTACAAACGGCTTCTATATTTGTTTTGGTGGCACCAACCCATAATCCGGCAGCGACTGTCACCAACGTACCCCCGACGCAACGCGCGGGGGACGACATCTAGTTTTCATATAAATAAAAAAAATTCAAGTGATCAATATTTTGATAAAAGACTTTGTCACTACTAACTTGAAAGGAAAAACGTTTTTATAAAACTTTACATCTCTTGAATACTCAAACTATTTTTTTTTTATCTAAACACCATATTTTATAACCCTTTTTAAAAGGTGAGTATCCAATTAAAACACACTTATCAACTCTACTACACCATTTTATCACTTTCATCTAAAATAGTTTTAAAACACAAGCACCCAAAATTCTTTAAATGACTAATAACAGAGGGAACCCATATATTTTCTCATAAGGACTCTTACCACCTAGGACAGAAGAAGGAAGCATATTAATTAAATAGGCAGCAGTTAGTACACACTAAGACCAAAAATTCAAGGGATCACTAGTTTGAAATAATAAGGCTCTAGTTATATTTAAAAGGTGCATGAAGAAACAATGGTCTAACCTTAGATTAGGGAGGATAAACCACGTCACTACAAGCTTAATCCTTTACTAGATGGATTGCACATCGAACTGTGAGAATGGTAAACCTGAAACAAACATAATAATCCGATATGGGGCGATCATTTCAAATCGCGAGAGATTCTACTTAGCAGACTCAAAAACGTAGTCGACCTTATGTGTGTTCTTCAAGGTTTTCTAAATGGCCTATTCAAGGAGGTGAAGTCCTCCTTAAATAGGTTCCACAAGGGCCTCAACATTCACCGTTAACTTACCCGGTGGTCCGAGGTCCGGTTAAGGGCTTGCCTCCACATCGGCCCAAGATCAGCCCAATATCGTATAAAGTGTAATATTATATAAATCATGGAGAGAGGTCGTACTGTTGGTCCGACGTGGCTTCCGCCTGTTGACTGCAGGTCTGATGTAGTGTGATTAGCTAATCCTCCTTGCCGAGTGTACTATTGTCCCCTCTGTAGGTACACGTTAGTGGAGATCATCGCTGAGGTGGCCTTGTGTGATCTGATTGGTTGAAGTGGGCAGGAGATGTACTTTCTGTCTCCTGCGACGGCCATGCGGACACATGCTGTGTCCTGATTTGCTGATCGTGCAGCACGATCTTTGCCACATGTCCTGATGCTGTGATTGGGTCATACAAATTTGTATGGTTGTACCGGCGTCTGCCACGTGTTCGTCAATGTAACGCCCCAAAACCCGAATAATTATTTATTAGCATGTTTGTTTTGTACTATTGCATGGAATACTTAGCTAGAATGATTAACCTAGTTAAAGAAATTGAATGATTAGCTTATTGTGAAGCTTTGAAGAATGAATGTTAGAATCTATGTAATGGAAGAAATAAAGGGTGGTTGATGATTTTATGTTGTTAAAAGATCTCTAATTAACTTGTAAAAATGCATATTAGTTGAAATTCATGTTGAAATATAGTTAGATGGTGTGATTTTCTAGAACTATGCATTAAGAGATTTAGTCTATACTTGATTGGTAAGATGCCTACAACGTGTTGGATAAGTTGCTTCATTGTGAATTAGAAGTGAATTGTGTAGTAAGTGTGAAGCATATGAATTTATTAGTAAGAGCTAATGTTGGAATTATGCTATATTTGACACATTTATAATATTAGCAAAGTGTATGGACTAGTATACAATCTTTTAGAAGTTCAAGGGGGTAGATTGGCTTAATTGACAAATTTGTAGTATAAAAGGGAGGAGATACTTTCTATTGTTTCATTCTTACTCCACCCCCAAATTGTAAAAAGAGAAAGAGTGTGTGTGTGTGTGAAAGAGAGTCATTCAAGTCCAAAAATCCCGTTTTTAGGTTTCCTACCTATCATAAAGTGGGATTTCCCAAAGATTGAACCGTCGGATCGTTCTCAAATTTTGACAGAAGCTATAACACATATAGAAGATCATATCCAACGGTGTGTTTTTGATTTAGAGGCCTGGAAGAGGGGTTTTTACTAACCAGAAGACAGCAGCTCGAAAATGGTTTTCCAGCCACTGTTTTGCCATTTCAGTGACGGTGGTGGCGGTTTCAGGTGGAAACTAATAAGGGTTACAGGTCTTGGCGATACGGTTTCATGGACTCCTAAATCACCTAAATCGGAGTTCGTTTGATATGGTTTCGACCTCTACTCGCATTCGTAAGTTATTCCCAAACTTAACTTCTATTTATGTAATTGAATTCACATGTGTATGAAGAATGATAATGATGGAAGGATGGATAAGTGGGTATAAACTTTAGGTTAACTCATTTGGTGGATTTAATTGCTAAGGGTGATCATAATGTCATAAAATAGTTTGTTAAGCCAATAATGGGAGAATCACCCAAACGGGTCACTTGGGTGAATAGATTAAACGTGTTGGATTATATCCCAAAACTTATACATTGGTTTATTGGTGAATTAAAAGTAACATGACATGAATTTATGGTGTGCACTATTTCTATAAAGTGCACACATGAAAGTTTTGGTGTTCACTAATCTATAAAGTGCACACATAAAGTGCACTATTTCTATAAAGTGACCCGTTATATGTTCTAATGGTTTGCAAGTTCGACTTGCTGTTAAAGTAGGAATGACATGGATTGAAAGATAACGGGTCAAATGGATGGAATGAACAACAACACTCCTTCGGGCAAAGGTAAGTGACTTATGAACTAAACTCTTAGTTTAGTAAATGCAAGTTTATTTATTAGTGTATAATGGGAAACAAGAATGAAATGGTAATTTTTAGTAAGACAAGTGAATGGATGTTGTTATTGAACAAGTATAGTTCACCTCACAACAATGAAAGTAGTTGGGATAAATGGGTCTACAAAGATAAATAATGAAGTGATGGTATTTTAAACATGAAACATACATGAGATTTGCAAATATGGCATAAGAATGAATGATACAATGCATAGAGTATGTGTGTGTGTGTGTATATATATATATATAGAGAGAGAGAGAGAGAGAGAGATACATTTATTCATGGGTGTAAATATTTAGATTAAATTGTATAGTTATGCAAGGTTATACATGGAGGTAAACCGTTTGGTAAGTAGAGTTGTCACGCATTGGATGATTACGTTATAGAGTGTATGCATAGGCTCCTTACACTCGAGTAAGTATGAAGGTGTTATGTATGTAAATGTTGGTCATTATGTGTAGATTGGTTATAGGATTAGAGATGTCATGTTCTCCTAGTAAATACATGAATGGAGAATAGTATGATAGGTCAAGATAACTTGTATATGGGATTCGTATGCGTGTATGTATTGTTGTGTTATTAACCTTTTGTTATGAGGATGGTAATAAAGATGCAGGTATGTAAGTATGAATGCATGGAAATTGGAGGTTAGGATCGAGAGATCGGATCCGAACTTGCAAAAGGCGTTTAGACATGATCATTGAGTATTGTTAGATGTTATCTCCACATTGTGAATAATTGCATGAAGTCACTTAATGAACTAACGGAATAGTTATGTGGTGGTTGCAGGTTGTCTTGTCTACCTCACAAAGAAAGGAATGGTTGGAGATCGATTCAAGACGCGGATTGTACTGGGTCGCGGTCACGTTACCAAATAAAGATAAGTTGTATTGAATGTAATTAAGAAATAATAAAAGACGTAACACCTATATTATCTTGGAGATATGTTTTCAAACATTCGAGAATGTTTTTATAAAGCAAGAAATTTTCTGGTTCGTATTTCCGCTGCGTATTTTCTGTTAGAACGGTTTAGGGTGTTACAGTCAACAACTCTTTAAGAAAGACCTGGCAAATGTTGTGGGTGACGCACACTCACCTAGATCTTGCATCCGCCCGAGAGGCTGTGATCGCCAAACTAGATCCGCTGAACACGTGACTGCCTGGCTGCGTCCGCCAGGCCGTTGTCGTCCTGGCCCAAGCTTAGTTTGGGCCTATTTTGGGGTATGGGCTTACTTTGCCTTTGGTGGAGTTTTGGTCCCCTACCCCTTCAGTGCATATGCTTTCTCTCCACAACACTATTTTGTTGTGGAGTGTGAGCACATGATGTTTGATGAATAATACCATTTAGATTACAAAAATTAGACATTTGTTTATTAACAAATTCAGTTCCATTGTCACTTCTAAAAATCTTTACATTTTTCTTAAACTGTTTTTTTGTTAACTCATAAAAAATCACAATATTTTCAAAAGCTTTTCGCTTTCCTTTTAACATGTAACACCAAACAGACCCAGAAAAATCATCCATAATAGTTAAGAAGTATTTATAACCTTCCTTGCTTGTGATCCTATAAGGACCCCAAACATCTAAGTGAATTAATTCTCCTAACTCTTTTGTTTTATGTTCACTAAGAGGAAAGGGAACTATGTCTTGGTTAGCCTTGTGACAGACTTCACATGGATTTGTACCACAATTTTTAATACTAAGACTTCCTTTTAAAATAGCTAGAACCTCATTTGATGGATGTCCTAATCTACTATGCCACATATTAGACTCATTTACACTATTGAAACATATATTAACATTACTCACGTTGTCTCTTACAAAATACAAACCATTATGCCCTTTACCAATCACTAGGATTCTCCTGTACTTGAAATCCTGGACATAACAAGCATGAGCATCAAACAAAACATTCATTTTATTGTCCTTAACCAACTTGTGAACAGAAATTAAATTCACACAGTACTTAGGGACATAAAAGGCATCAGACAAAACAACTTCATTGCCTAACTTAATATCTCCTATTTTCATAACCTTGGCACTAGTACCATTAGGATGTTTGACAAACATATTATAGTTAGACACATTAAGACAATTAATCATGTTCTTATCAGTGCTCACCATATATTGGTTAGCACCTGAGTCCATAATCCATTTAAGTAACAAAGCAGTTTTAACAAGACTAGAATAACTAGAGAAGTTCTCAAACAGATCACAAATTTTAGTTAAAACAAACACATTTGTAAAACCATTCACAACAACTTATGCACCTCCAACATTAAAAGGTTGAGGATCACTTGTTAGTCATTCACTTATGAGATTCATCAGCTCAGATATATGCTCAGATATAAAAGGCAAAGTAATAGTAGCTGATGTAGAACTTTTACTAAACAAATTAGCTTTTCCACTAAACATATTTCCAAACAAGTCGGTTTTAACAGACTGATCTACACTTTTCTTTTTAAAACCTGATGGATAGCAAACTAACTAACTCATAACACCTATCAACAATATGACATATCATATTGCAACGAGTGCACTTCAAGTTAGGATTAGGTCCTCTTGTTATCTTTCTTTTATTATCAACAAACTTATTAGACTTAGCAAGAAGAGACACATTTGACCCTTTTGTGTTAACACTAGCACTCATATGTGATTATTCTCTAAAGACAATAGACAAGGCAATTTTGATACTAGGTAAGGGATCTTGCATCAAAAGATTAGTTCTAACTGGCTGGTAGATATCATCTAATCCCACCAGAAACTGCACTAGTTTTATTACACCATTAAAATCTTTTTATGCATCACAAGTGCATGAAGGGAATTGAACTATAGAATCAAATTGTTTCCACATTGTGTTTAGTTTATGATAATATTCTGAAACAGAACTGTCATTTTGAATTAATGAATTAATCTTTTGATGCAGATTAAACAATATTGAACCATCAACCTTATCATATGTCTCTTTTAAATCTAACCACACATCTCTAGCAAGTTTAGAAAACACTTGACCTAAGAGCATTCACAATAGTTTCCCCATCCCTCATCCACTCACAACCAATCACAACCATATATTACACTAAACCCCATTACAGTTTCTCTCTCCTCCACTCACAACCACTTTCAACAAATATTAAAAAATAAATACAGTTTTCCAGTTTTCCCCAAAAGATTCCCAAAGAACCCAAAATTTACCGATAAACAATAGATTCCCCATTTTCTTCACTCACAACCACTTCTAACCCTATAAATTTTTTTAAGGTTTTGTCTCACACATATATAAGGGCTCTATTGTGAATGCTCTAAAAACAATTCTTCACTGACAGAGTTCAACAACCAAGATAATACCACAGAATTGTACCTATCCCAATGTTTTCCCAATACCTCATCATCACTAGGTTTAACAATAGTTCCATCAATAAAACCAAATTTATTTTTTTTTTGTTTCCAAAGCAAGTTTCATGGAACTAAACCATACAAAATAATTTTCCGTACGTTTAAGTTTTATATTAATGATAGACACACTGCTAGTATCACTAGGATGAATATACAAAGGATCACATATGTCCAATTTACTAATCAATATACTAACCACACCATCACCTCCCCACGTATAGAAGTACCTGAATGAATAGTAACCACAATATCTCCCATAATCAGACAAGATCAAATACAATCAAACACACAACCCTAAGGAGCGAAACTGTGTCAATGTTCAAATCATGGGTTCATCACTCATAGGTGCCACATATCTTAACACATGAGCTCTTATCTGTAATAACTATAAAAGTAATATAGACAAGACATAAACACACAAATAAATGGCAAGAACAAACAGAATCAACACATAAAATGCAACAATTAAAGATGCACAAATAAAGCAGAGGATGGCTCTCTTTGATAATCAAACTGGTCCTTCTAACCTAACACCAAGAATGGCTAACAATATTAATACATGGAAGGATATACAAAATCTCCAAGAAGCAAGCAACAATACAATACTATTAAACAAAGGGAGGATTAGAATAGACTTACAGGTTGCTATCTTCACGTCCAGACAATCCTCAAACAATTGAAATAAATCCAAGATCTCACAGCCAACATTCGTTTACTACCAGAAACCCTAGATCTAAGAACATAAAAGACAACAGGTAACAGACAAGATCTACAAAGATCAGATCTATTACACAGACTCAAGACTTATATCTATCTAGAAGATTAAAGTCTAGAATACAATTACAACAATATCAGGATTAGAAAACCTTAGATCTGACAAAGAAAACTTCAACAAATCTAACAACCAATCTAAACCAACTAAGACACAAAACAACACAACGGGATACTAAAATGACCTCAGGATCAAGAGCTTATGCTCTGGTACCATGTAGAAAAGCATAGATCTAACACTAATAACAACAATCTTCCCAAACAACACAATACACAAGAACACAAAATATAACGACATAAAACGGTGACAAAACTCTATAATTAACCCAAACCGAACCCTATGTTTTAGTAAAATACTGAAACTTAATCAATACAAAGTATATTGTGTCTGCTGATGATTTAGATCAGCAGACAACAACAAGAAGATGAAAATAATACAAACTTACATAAAATGATATGAAAGACAAGAAACCATAATACAGACTAGGGAGAGAATGAGAGAGACGATAACAAAAAATCTAGACAACAACTGATTTTTGAACCCTCTATCTACCCTTTTATATCCAGGCTACACACACACACACCATGCGGGCTTTAGCTCGTGGACTTTTATTCACCTTTTAGGCTCAACACAAAATATGGGCCTATTCCATTCTTCTCTACATGGGCCTGCCTTGAAACACTTAAACAAATTTTTGAAACCCAAAATATATTTAAAATTTGTAATTAGCTAATAATATTTCAACAATTTCCAGACCCTCCAAGATGAACTGGGCCAAGTCATACTTGAACTAAGTCACTCATCCACTGAGTTACTAGTTCCAAGCTATGTCAATCCGGTTCCAACAAGTGGTGTGCCCATCGTGTTTTAACGATAGGGATCAATGGTCCCAAAGGTTCATTCATTACACCCGGAAGTACCGAGAAGCAAAAGGTATAATTGTAAACACATTTCTAGAGC
Organism: Ambrosia trifida; assembly: GCA_028751855.1. Classification (NCBI taxonomy): domain Eukaryota; kingdom Viridiplantae; phylum Streptophyta; class Magnoliopsida; order Asterales; family Asteraceae; genus Ambrosia; species Ambrosia trifida. The sequence continues at coordinate 63,757,811 of CM054126.1, read as the reverse complement.
TCGAAAATCATGCTCTACATTCGTATAATGATAACACACCTCTGGTTTGTTGGATAATCTTGAAAGGTTTTTCAAGTGGGCCATAAATGGTTTTAGTTTATGGGTCAAATAAAGTGAGTCATAGCCCAAAACTTGAGTTTGAATCAGTAATTTGTTAGGTTGTTGGGTGTTAGCGAGTCTTTTCTTTTGTCCTAGTTTTAAGGGGAGTCTAGAGATAAACTTTGATTGAGTCACTAGTTTACGTTGGATGTAATTGGCTATATAAAGCCTTGTTTTATTGAATAAAAGCACAAGCATTTCTTCACTTTTCTTTTCTCCTGCAAGTTCAGTTCTTTTATTCATATTCACAAGACTACAAAGCTGAGTGAAACTTTGTGAGTTGAACTTGAGGGTTAAATCCAACATTTGGTATCAGAGCTTCAGCTCGTGTACCAGGGATCGTGAATGGTTCTTTGTGAACCGTATTAGTTTATGTAAGAATGGAAGATGCTCTGTGTGAGCGAGTTCATGTGAAGAAGAAGATCTAAGGAGTTGCTACTGTGTGGAAAGCAATCAAACAAGTTGTGTGCTGATCTGTGTGATCTATAAAAGAAAAAAAAATTGTGGCATCTATTGAGCAGTATTCGGATATTGATACAATGCCATTTGAGGAGGCCGTCTGGAGGTTGAAGGCGTATGAAGAAAGAATTAAACTTGATGATGAGGAAGAAAATGATGAAGGGAAGTTGTTTACAAAAGAGGATTGGGAAGAAAGAACAAAGCGTGGTGAATTTGATCAAGACCAATACGGACGAGGTCACGGTCGTGGTCAAGGAAGGGGTCGCGGTTATGGTAGAGGACGAGGTGGTTGGTTCCAAAACAATGAAGACCAAAGGAATCAAGGTTCTTATCAAGACAAAAGAAATATCAAATGTTATAATTGTCAAGAATATGGACATTATGTGGCGGAGTGTTCTAAAAAGGAATCAAAAGAAGAAGAGGCTAATTTGATTCGAGATGATGGTGAGCCGGCACTACTTTGAAGAAACGGGTCGACATCAAGATTATATGGGTGAATGTTGGATAATCTTTATGGGTTTTTCAAGTGGGCCAGAATTGGTTTTAGTTTATGGGTCAAATAAAGTGAGTCATAGCCCAAAACTTGAGTTTGAATCAGTAATTTGTTAGGTTGTTGGGTGTTAACAAGCCTTTTGTTTTGTCCTGGTTTTAGGGAGAGTCTAGAGGTAAACTTTGATTGAGTCACTAGTGTACGTTGGATGTAATTGGCTATATAAAGCCTTGTTTTATTGAATAAAAGCACAACCATTTCTTCTCTTTTCTTTTCTCCTACAAGTTCAGTTTTTTTATTCATATTCACAAAACTACAAACCTGAGTGAAACTTTGTGAGTTGAACTTGAGGTTAAATCCAACATGGTTTACATAGTCGGTCCGTTGATAAAGCCCGAAAACCTGAAGTCGAAAAATAAAGTGTTAGATTGGTTGAAAGGTCAACCAGAGTCATTAGTCATGTTGTTATGCTTCGGGTCCCGGAGATGGTTTGGTGTGGACCAGGTTAAAGAAATCGCGGTCGCGATAGAACGAAGTGGATGCCGGTTCATATGGTCCCTACGCAGCCCGTCTCCCGAGGAGCGTAAAGGGTTCCTCGGGGCCAAATGGATTCCCATAGCGTACGGATGGAAAAGGGAAAGTGGTTGGATGGGTCTCACAGGCAGACGTGTTGGCTGACATGGCAACTGGGGGTTTGTGTCACATTGCGGGTGGAACTCGATACGTAAGAGTCTTAAGTACGAGGTTCCAGTTGCAACATGGCCAATATATGCCGAACAACAACCGGATGTGTTTCAAATGGTTAATTAAGGACTTGGATTTGGCTGTAGAGATTTCTTTGGATTATAACATGATGGACAAGAATCAAAAACTAGTGCCGGCAGAAACGATTGAGAAGGGGATACTGTGGCAACCGGAAAATTTTTCTTCTCTTTCGTCTCTTCCTTTTTGGCCTTGGGCAATTTTCGGGACGAAAATTCTTTCAACAGGGGGATGATGTGACACCCGGCAAACTCAGGTTAGTAACGTTGACTAAACTAGTAAGTCTACCTTAGCGAGTCATGCATATTACGTCCTTAACGAGGTCAGTCGAGTCGGTACGATGATTCGGGGGAATTATCGGGAGTCGTTATGATGATCCGCGGGGTCATCGGGAGTCGGTCCATAACTATGGGTACAAGGATCGGCGATTCGTGGAATCGCCGGGTCTAACGCACACACGAGTCTCGAGTCCCGGGAATTGGTGAACGGATGTAAACGTGTTGGATATCATGCATTATATGTTTGGAATCATTATGTGACTTATCGGTATGTGAATACGTGTTTAAATATGTTAAAATAGTGTTTAACGCGCCAAAAACCCATTTCCAGACCTTATAGGCGATTAGGAGCCTGGGGGGACTCCCAATCGCATGAACAGTGCACGAGTACAAGGGAATGGGGCGAGTAGGTGGCCAAATCGCATGAATAGTAGCGATTAGGGCCCCCTACTCGCGAGTAGGTGGCTAATCGCGTGAGCTTATAGGCGATTAGGCCCCTACTCGCCTGATCTGGGCCCCTAATCGCGTGTACTGCAGGGCTCGGGTCAAAACACCTATAAATAGAACCCTTAACTCCCCAAACACCTCTAGAACAACCCTAGCTGCTCCCAAGTCGCCCACACACCCTAGAACACCTCTGGAACTCATTTTGCTACAAAAATCACCATCCTCAAGCTTATACACCTTTCTTTAGCAAAATCCAAGGTGTGTTCTTCACCCCTAACCTTTGTAAAGTTGTTATTTTGAGTTCCCCTAAAGTTCCAGACCTTGTTTTGCCAAATGTGTCTTTAAAAACCTTTCAAGAGAGTCTCAAACCAAGTATACACCTTAATGCTTGTTATATGTGAAGTTTATATGCAAATGTTGGTCTTATTGGTGATTTTAACATGAATGTTTCTAAGATATGAATGTACTTCTGTTATGTAGAAGCCATTAGGAAGGTTGTCTTAGGATCTTAGCCATTATTATGGTGTTTTGAAGAAAATGCATATTTTGACCCATTTGTATGTTCTTGAAGATTTAGGATGATTGTGGTGTGATTGTTGGTGCAATGTGGTTAGAATTCACACTAGGAAGATGTTAGATCAGAGATGTTATGAGTTACATGTTGTAGAGCTTGAAATCTGATTATTTCCATTTAAGGAAAGATAAGGTTGGTAGAAGAAACCTAGTACTTTGCCATTTTAGGAAATAATTGCATAGAACATGCTAGATCAGTGATATGTTGGGGGTTTTTGCTTGAAATGGGTTGGTAAATGATTTAGGTTTGATATTGGGTGTTGTTACATGTTTCGGATCTGATTTGGAGGGTTAAACGCGCGAAAATCCGTTACACAGCAGCTGCAGGCGATTAGGAATCCTAATCGCCTGAGCTATAGGCGATTATGCAGGCATTGGGGGCGATTAGGGCCCTAATCGCCCATACTTCATGCGATTAGACCCCCTAATCGCCTATAGGCTATTGCCTACTCACGTGTGACTTTCCTAATCGCATGTACTGCTGTCGTGAACGCGTTTTGACATCCCGGAACACGATTTGACACCTAGGAACATGTTAGGAACCCCGGGATACACCCAATGACTTAGTAAGACGTGTTCGGACCTGTTTATGCGTTAATTGGACATTATGCTAGACTAGGTGAATTGTTGCGCGTGCTAAGTGTTTAATTGCATATGTTGCATGATGCCTTGCATTTATCTAACACGTGGGATGTCGGGTCACCAATGGGATGTCGGGTCTTGTCTGGCACGGTCGGTCTAACGGTTAAAGGTGTTTTCAAACGTTTATGGTCACGGTCTGGACATACGGGGACTAGTTAGCCTGCGGGTTATTAGTCCAATACTTATACACATCTTATGATAGGTCGCCGCTATTTGGGACTATCATAACATAATCATTTAACTATTTTCAAGTAACGCGAACCAAGGTGAGTTTCACAGCCTCACTTTTACTGTTTTGCTTTTGGGGGAGAAACATGCTTTGTACGAACTATTTAAAGGTCATGTTATACTATGGGCACTTTATATTACTATACGGCTTTTATGGAAAGTCCCAGGGGGAAACCATGAATGTGCTGGCACGCACAACGAGGGAAATGTGGATAGATCTATTGGGCCTCACAAACCCCACTCGACGGCGGGGCCGGGCGGGTGCATATTGTCTCTACCTATCGGGTTACCGAGGCATCGGTAGCCCAGTCATTCTGGGCTGGTATCAACTTTTGGAAACGTTTAGTAATGGGTTCCCAACCGTAGTAGTAAAAACACTTAACGTCTAGCTAACGTTCTCATGACATAGTATTAACGGGAATGATCTTTGTAAAACTTGTAACAACACTTTTATGAAAGAAAACCTGTGAACTCACCAGCATTATATGTTGACATTTTTGGCATGTTTTCTCAGGTCGCTAAGGTAGCGGTTGTCGGACTAGGCGCACGAAGTCATGCACGGCGTCTATTATTTTGGAAACATATTAAACAATGTCTTTGTAAACAATGATATGTCTTTTGGTTGTAAACAAGAATGCTTCCGCTGCTGGTTTACAGCTCAAAGCATTATATTTTGGTTTTAAATATAATCTTGAATGCATGTTTGTTGTATGTTTATTGTGATCGTTGACTGAGATCCTGGTGTGTCACGCGCCTCGCGGTAAAACCCCGCAAGTGGAATTTGAGGGTGTGACAGATTGGTATCAGAGCCAACGGTTATAGTGAACTGAGACTGCATGTAGAGTCTAGTCTATAACTGAGTCGCACACACTAGACGGTCACAATTAGTCGAGTCTTAGCAAGTGGGTAACAATATGACTTGTCGGGGTGTCGGTGTCATCATCTGCTACGCTACATCATCTATTTACCTCTTATCATCTTATTTCTTGACTTATCCTTACTATGATCCGATGGCGAACGATATACTATTGAACTCTCTGGACGGCAGTGTGCATTGGGGTAGCTTCGGCGTACTCTTGAGATCTGTCCAGAGATTTGGACATCTCCCCTCTATGCCCTAATGAACACGCCCGTTCTTATGCATATTATATTGTACTTATACTTATGATAATATCATGATTGGGCGCTAGTGTTCGGTGACTTGAACTTCAAACTTAAAGCGCGCCTGGAGGACCATGTGGAACAGTTTATCATGTCGGGTGCACACGAGATCATAAACTGTGATGCATGGAATCCCTGGCGGACTTTGGGCTTGAACGGATGGACCCGAGCTGGGCTCGGTCTACTTTCTTGGAATTCCTAATGGGTCATACCACGGGCAGGCCTAAATCTTTTGTTTCATGTTGTGACAGAAGATGTCGGGAGCTCGTGGAGGTCGCAGGGGCGGCCGTGCTGGCGGTCGTGGTGGCGGCCGTGGTGGCGGCGGTGGCCGCGGGAACATTAATATGACCCAAGCTGAGCTGGATAATCTGACGCAGCAGCACGTGAATATTGCTTTAGCTGCATTCCAAGCCGCTCATAATGCTATGGGTGGTACGTCGATCCTCATCTATTCTACCTCGTTCTGGGGTACCTTACCTTTTCTTGATACTCACCTGTGTGTCTGTTCCAGGTGGTGCTGTCAATCCTCCTCCATCCCAGTGTTCCTATAAAAAGTTTATGGACTGTAAGCCCCACAACTTTAGCGGCACTGAAGGGGCAGTGGGACTGCTCCGATGGTTGGAGAAAATCGAATCTGTTTTCTCGATGTGCAGCTGCCCGGATGGCGACCGGGTGAAATATGCTTCTGCGACCCTGGAGGGTCAAGCCTTGACTTGGTGGAACTCCACCACCCAGACTATGGGCATTGGGGAAGCTCACGCCATGCCCTGGGCAGAATTCATTCAACTGTTGAAAAATGAGTACTGTCCGAGGGATGAGATCCAGAAACTCGAGCATGAAGTCTGGAACCATAAGATGGTGGGTTCCGAGATTGAAGCTTATACTGCTAGGCACAACGAGTTGGCGGTGTTGTGCCCCGATTTGCACACACCGGAATACCGAAGAATTGAGCATTATGTTGCTGGGTTGGTACCGGAGATTGCTGGGTTAGTTGTTGCGGGTAATCTCACTGTTTATTCTGAGGTAGTTCGGTCAGCTCACAGGCTGACCAACATGAAGGTGACTGAAGGGGTCTTGCCTCCTCGAGGCGCTACTGTGAAGGCTTCTGATGGTAACAAACGGAAGTGGGAAGCTGTGGGGAAAGGCTCGAGTTCGGCTCAGCCTCAGCAGGTAAAGAAGTCTGATGTTGGGGGATCATCGTCTGAGCAGAAACCAGGGGGTTATATTGGGAAGAAGCCGAAGTGTGACCAGTGTGGATTTCACCACAACGGTCGTTGCGAGGACCGGAACCGTTGCCACAGGTGCCATAAGTTTGGGCACCAGGCAAAGGATTGCAGGGTTAATCTTCAGGGTAACCGGAACCCTCCTGCTACACCTACTCCGGCTCCTCCTGTCGCTGCTCCCCAGGGAAATCAGGGCAAACAGGGGTGCTACAATTGTGGTGAACTTGGTCACTACAAGCGGGACTGCCCCAAGTTGAAGCAGGGTGAAGCCGGGAAGAATGGGGCGGGTAATGGAAACAATGGAGGCGGAGGCAGGAATGCTCGCGCCTTCGTGATTGGTTCGAGCGGTGCTCGACAAGACCCCGACACTGTTACTGGTACGTTTCTCCTCGATAATCGCTATGCTACGGTTTTATTTGATTCTGGCGCCGATAAGAGTTTCATATCTCTTGGGTTTAGTCAATTGCTTGATAGGGTACCTACACCTTTAGAGGCTAAGTACTTGATAGAATTGGCTGATGGTAAGAAAGTTGAGGCGACGCACGTCCTTAGGGAGTGTCGCCTTGAGTTGTCGGGTTATTCCTTCCCTATTGATCTTATGCCGGTGTCCTTGGGTAGTTTCGATGTTGTCGTGGGTATGGATTGGTTGTCCCTATATCATGCTGAGATCGTTTGTTTTGATAAAGTCATTCGACTTCCTCTCCCTGATGGAGAAATTCTGTTGGTGCACGGTGAAAAGAGCGGGGTCCCGTTGAGTATCATTTCGTGTATGAAAGCCTATAAGTATCTTCGGAAGGGGTATTCTGCCATTCTGGCACTTGTTTCGGTTTCGTCTGAAGAGGAGAAGAAGATTGAAGATATTCCTGTTGTCCGTGACTTTCCCGATGTATTTCCTGAAGATTTACCTGGTCTTCCTCCTTATCGCCAGGTCGAATTTGGTATTGAACTTGCTCCGGGTGCGGCCCCTATTGCTCGTGCCCCTTATCGTCTTGCACCTCCCGAGATGCAGGAATTATCGAACCAGTTGCAGGAGCTGTTAGAGAAGGGTTTCATTCGACCTAGTTCGTCCCCGTGGGGAGCCCCTATTTTGTTTGTCAAGAAGAAGGACGGAAGCCTGCGGATGTGCATCGACTACCGGGAGTTGAATAAGGTTACCATCAAGAATCGCTACCCTCTTCCTCGCATCGATGACTTATTTGACCAGCTTCAGGGTTCTAGTTTCTATTCGAAGATTGATTTGAGGTCGGGGTACCATCAGTTGAGGGTTCAAGAAGCTGACATTCCGAAGACCGCCTTTCGAACTCGCTATGGCCATTTTGAATTCCTGGTCATGCCTTTTGGTCTCACCAACGCACCTGCCATTTTTATGGATCTGATGAACCGTGTTTGCAAGCCTTATCTTGATAAGTTCGTGATTGTCTTCATCGATGATATTCTGGTCTATTCTAAGAACGAGGTGGACCACCAGGAACACCTACGTCTTGTTTTGGAACTTCTGAGGCGGGAACAGTTGTACGCCAAGTTTTCTAAGTGTAGCTTCTGGTTGCGTGAAGTTCAATTCCTTGGTCATGTGGTTAATGAGAAAGGAATTCACGTTGACCCAGCGAAGATTGAAGCCATTAAAGACTGGGAAGCACCGAAGACGCCATCTGAGGTGCGGCAATTCCTAGGCCTTGCAGGTTATTACCGTCGTTTTATTGAGGGATTTTCGAAGATCGCTCAACCCCTCACCTCGCTTACCCAGAAGGACCGGAAGTTCGACTGGGGTGATTCGCAGGAGTCGGCCTTCCAGATGTTAAAGGCTAAACTCTGTTCTGCTCCTATCTTGTCCTTGCCTGAGGGCACGGACGATTTTGTGGTTTATTGTGACGCTTCTATCCGGGGTCTTGGTTGTGTTCTGATGCAGCGCGAGAAGGTCATCGCCTACGCTTCTCGTCAGCTTAAGGTTCATGAGAAAAACTATCCCACCCATGATCTGGAGTTGGGTGCGGTGGTCTTTGCTTTAAAGATTTGGAGGCATTACTTGTACGGTACCAAATGCACTATTTACACCGATCACAAGAGCCTCCAGCATATCTTTGATCAGAAGGTGTTGAATATAAGACAGCGTCGTTGGGTCGAGCTTCTTAATGACTACGAGTGCGCTATCAAATACCATCCTGGCAAGGCGAATGTGGTCGCAGACGCCTTGAGCAGGAAGGAAACGGCTAAACCTCGTCGTGTTCGGGCTCTTCAGCTCACTATCCATTCCGGCTTACCTGATCGAATCCGTTCGGCACAGCAAGAAGCTTTGAAGGAGGAAAACCTTAAGGCTGAAACCATGCATGGTGCTGACAGCCACCTTGAGCTCAGATCCGATGGGTTACACTATTTCGCTGAACGTATTTGGGTTCCTTTATTTGGGGGCTTGCGGGAGCTCGTTCTTGACGAAGCTCACAAGTCCCGGTACTCTATTCACCCTGGCTCCGATAAGATGTATCAAGACTTGAAGATACTTTATTGGTGGCCGAACATGAAGGCGGACGTAGCTTCGTATGTAAGCAAGTGCTTGACCTGTGCTAAGGTCAAGGTTGAGTATCAAAAGCCATCCGGCCTTCTGCAACAGCCTGAAATCCCCGAGTGGAAGTGGGAGCGGATTACGATGGACTTTGTGACCAAACTACCGAGATCGCCCAGTGGTTGCGACATGATCTGGGTAATTGTCGATAGGTTGACAAAGTCTGCGCACTTCCTCGCTATCAAAGAGACCGATGGTCTCGAGCGTTTGGCACGGTTATACCTCAAGGAAGTGGTCTCTCGGCACGGGGTGCCTGTCTCTATTATTTCTGATCGTGATCCTCGGTTCGCCTCTAACTTTTGGAAGTCTTTGCATAAGGCTCTGGGTACTCAGTTAGACATGAGCACGGCATACCATCCGCAAACTGACGGTCAAAGTGAGCGGACAATCCAAACGCTAGAAGACATGCTTCGGGCATGTGTGATCGATTTTGGCAAGGGGTGGGAGAGTCATTTACCGTTGGTGGAATTCTCCTACAACAACAGTTACCATTCTAGCATCAAGGCAGCTCCGTTCGAGGCTCTTTACGGGCGGAAATGCCGGTCTCCTCTTTGTTGGGCCGAGGTGGGTGAGAGTCAACTCACCGGCCCGGAACTTGTGTACGAGACTTCCGAAAAGATCGTACAAATCCGTAACCGCATGGCAGCAGCTCGGGATCGTCAAAAGAGCTATGCCGATCGTCGTCGCAAGCCTTTGGAGTTCGAGGTTGGCGACAGGGTTTTGTTGAAGGTATCTCCGTGGAAGGGCGTTATACGTTTTGGGAAACGGGGCAAATTGAATCCTCGGTATGTGGGACCGTTCGCAATCCTGGAACGGATTGGACCGGTAGCATACAGGCTTGATCTGCCGGCTGAGCTCAGTAATGTTCATAACGTCTTCCATGTTTCTAATTTGAAGAAGTGTTTGGCGGATGAATCTTTGGTTGTTCCTCTCGAAGAGATCAAGGTGGATGATCGTCTACGTATCGTGGAGGAACCGGTTGAAATTCTTGACTATAAAATCCGTAGCCTTCGCCGGAGTAAAATCCGCATTGTTAAAGTCCGTTGGAACTCCAATCGTGGACCGGAGTTCACGTGGGAACGGGAAGATCAAATGAAGGCTAAGTATCCCCATTTATTTCCTAAGCGCGCGTTCGAATCAAGACATGTCTCTGCTGAAGCTGAATGAATCTCGGGTCGAGATTCCTTTCAACAGGGGGATGATGTGGCAACCGGAAAATTTTTCTTCTCTTTCGTCTCTTCCTTTTTGGCCTTGGGCAATTTTCGGGACGAAAATTCTTTCAACAGGGGGATGATGTGACACCCGGCAAACTCAGGTTAGTAACGTTGACTAAACTAGTAAGTCTACCTTAGCGAGTCATGCATATTACGTCCTTAACAAGGTCAGTCGAGTCGGTACGATGATTCGGGGGAATTATCGGGAGTCGTTATGATGATCCGCGGGGTCATCGGGAGTCGGTCCATAACTATGGGTACAAGGATCGGCGATTCGTGGAATCGCCGGGTCTAACGCACACACGAGTCTCGAGTCCCGGGAATTGGTGAACGGATGTAAACGTGTTGGATATCATGCATTATATGTTTGGAATCATTATGTGACTTATCGGTATGTGAATACGTGTTTAAATATGTTAAAATAGTGTTTAACGCGCCAAAAACCCATTTCCAGACCTTATAGGCGATTAGGAGCCTGGGGGGACTCCCAATCGCATGAACAGTGCACGAGTACAAGGGAATGGGGCGAGTAGGTGGCCAAATCGCATGAATAGTAGCGATTAGGGCCCCCTACTCGCGAGTAGGTGGCTAATCGCGTGAGCTTATAGGCGATTAGGCCCCTACTCGCCTGATCTGGGCCCCTAATCGCGTGTACTGCAGGGCTCGGGTCAAAACACCTATAAATAGAACCCTTAACTCCCCAAACACCTCTAGAACAACCCTAGCTGCTCCCAAGTCGCCCACACACCCTAGAACACCTCTGGAACTCATTTTGCTACAAAAATCACCATCCTCAAGCTTATACACCTTTCTTTAGCAAAATCCAAGGTGTGTTCTTCACCCCTAACCTTTGTAAAGTTGTTATTTTGAGTTCCCCTAAAGTTCCAGACCTTGTTTTGCCAAATGTGTCTTTAAAAACCTTTCAAGAGAGTCTCAAACCAAGTATACACCTTAATGCTTGTTATATGTGAAGTTTATATGCAAATGTTGGTCTTATTGGTGATTTTAACATGAATGTTTCTAAGATATGAATGTACTTCTGTTATGTAGAAGCCATTAGGAAGGTTGTCTTAGGATCTTAGCCATTATTATGGTGTTTTGAAGAAAATGCATATTTTGACCCATTTGTATGTTCTTGAAGATTTAGGATGATTGTGGTGTGATTGTTGGTGCAATGTGGTTAGAATTCACACTAGGAAGATGTTAGATCAGAGATGTTATGAGTTACATGTTGTAGAGCTTGAAATCTGATTATTTCCATTTAAGGAAAGATAAGGTTGGTAGAAGAAACCTAGTACTTTGCCATTTTAGGAAATAATTGCATAGAACATGCTAGATCAGTGATATGTTGGGGGTTTTTGCTTGAAATGGGTTGGTAAATGATTTAGGTTTGATATTGGGTGTTGTTACATGTTTCGGATCTGATTTGGAGGGTTAAACGCGCGAAAATCCGTTACACAGCAGCTGCAGGCGATTAGGAATCCTAATCGCCTGAGCTATAGGCGATTATGCAGGCATTGGGGGCGATTAGGGCCCTAATCGCCCATACTTCATGCGATTAGACCCCCTAATCGCCTATAGGCTATTGCCTACTCACGTGTGACTTTCCTAATCGCATGTACTGCTGTCGTGAACGCGTTTTGACATCCCGGAACACGATTTGACACCTAGGAACATGTTAGGAACCCCGGGATACACCCAATGACTTAGTAAGACGTGTTCGGACCTGTTTATGCGTTAATTGGACATTATGCTAGACTAGGTGAATTGTTGCGCGTGCTAAGTGTTTAATTGCATATGTTGCATGATGCCTTGCATTTATCTAACACGTGGGATGTCGGGTCACCAATGGGATGTCGGGTCTTGTCTGGCACGGTCGGTCTAACGGTTAAAGGTGTTTTCAAACGTTTATGGTCACGGTCTGGACATACGGGGACTAGTTAGCCTGCGGGTTATTAGTCCAATACTTATACACATCTTATGATAGGTCGCCGCTATTTGGGACTATCATAACATAATCATTTAACTATTTTCAAGTAACGCGAACCAAGGTGAGTTTCACAGCCCCACTTTTACTGTTTTGCTTTTGGGGGAGAAACATGCTTTGTACGAACTATTTAAAGGTCATGTTATACTATGGGCACTTTATATTACTATACGGCTTTTATGGAAAGTCCCAGGGGGAAACCATGAATGTGCTGGCACGCACAACGAGGGAAATGTGGATAGATCTATTGGGCCTCACAAACCCCACTCGACGGCGGGGCCGGGCGGGTGCATATTGTCTCTACCTATCGGGTTACCGAGGCATCGGTAGCCCAGTCATTCTGGGCTGGTATCAACTTTTGGAAACGTTTAGTAATGGGTTCCCAACCGTAGTAGTAAAAACACTTAACGTCTAGCTAACGTTCTCATGACATAGTATTAACGGGAATGATCTTTGTAAAACTTGTAACAACACTTTTATGAAAGAAAACCTGTGAACTCACCAGCATTATATGTTGACATTTTTGGCATGTTTTCTCAGGTCGCTAAGGTAGCGGTTGTCGGACTAGGCGCACGAAGTCATGCACGGCGTCTATTATTTTGGAAACATATTAAACAATGTCTTTGTAAACAATGATATGTCTTTTGGTTGTAAACAAGAATGCTTCCGCTGCTGGTTTACAGCTCAAAGCATTATATTTTGGTTTTAAATATAATCTTGAATGCATGTTTGTTGTATGTTTATTGTGATCGTTGACTGAGATCCTGGTGTGTCACGCGCCTCGCGGTAAAACCCCGCAAGTGGAATTTGAGGGTGTGACAGATACGAGAGGTGATGGATCGCAATAGTGTGGTTCGAGCTAAGGTGAAGGAGATGAGCGCTAAGAGCCGAATGGCAAGGGAAGAAAGCGGTCCATCGTTCATGAGTTTGAGGAGGTTTGTTGATAATTAATATTATGTGACTATCATCAAACATGGAGTAAAGCATTAGCTGCAATTGATGTAGAAAATGATTGTATATAGCAAGTTTACTCATATGCCATGACACAAAATTTGATCAAGGTTTAAGAACAAGAGCCAAACCAAACTTGGGAGTCTTATGCAAAGCTTTGATGTCAAGCTCACTAGATAACGCAACGAGTGATCTAGGAATGATCTTGCGCTGCAAGACGGCACCTAGCTTTCCACAACCGTCGAGCTTGGCCTTCACAACTGTTTGATCATCGAATACGTAACACCCTCCAACTACAAAGTCAGTCTCATTTGCTGATAACCTTAGCGTAAGCTCCACTGCAGCCGCAGTCTTTTTTAGAACATCAAAGCGATATCTATACAACGCTTTTATCGTGTCCCCATTGGCGCCCCTGCAAAATGACTTGTTTTCAATCATTAAAGATTTGTTAATTAGTAGATTTAACATAATGTGTTTGATATAACAAATGCTTACAAGACTAAGGAAGCAGTAGTGTTTGGTCTGTTGAAATTGAGGCCAACTGCACAGTTTATAAATTTACAAGAAAATATCTCATAAGCTGCCTTTGCACCTATGGCAATTGTTGGAGTGCCAATTGTTGCTGAAACACCAATTGTTGGAGCTTGATTTATAGCCATTGTTGATGTTGAGTAGAATATTGATGAAAGCATTGTAACTTAAGCTGTACCAAAGAAAAAAGCTAGTTAAAACCCTCAAACTACATACAAATCAAGGGTGCTAAACGGGTCATGTTTACTGTTCGCGGGTGTAAATTTACAAGCAGCGAACCAAAAATCATGTATACACATGGACATGAACACGGCATGAATATTTATGGGTTGACACCAACATGACCTACTGCTTTAACCAGGAAGACGTTTTTTTTTTCATATTGGTAATTTAACTAATGACGCTCTCTATCGAAGAAATAACATCGTTGCCCGTAACTTTCATTCATGTCATTTCAAAACAAATTAGAACAGTTATCCGGCAATTGTTCGTTAGGGCCTGGCGAAGTAACTTCTCTGTGAGAGTGATTTTACCTTGACAAAGAAAGATAATTATTAATGGCATACCTAAAATTGTCGGTGTAGATTATTATAAGGCAATGAGTCATAATATGGATTACTAACACCGCTAGGTTCAATTGAACCCGACCCGCTTAACAAAAAGTGATAGTGGGTTTGACTTAAGAGTTATCATAGGTCCATAACCCGTAATTTCATGTTAGTCTCATGTCATGTCATGTCATGTCAGACTATACACTCTTACTTTACATTAGAAACAAGTATGTAGGTGATGTCTACCTTGCTAGATCTAACATCGCGCAGTTTGAATGAAGCAACAACGTTTGTCGACGAGGCAATCTCCGTGAAAGTAAACGTCGTTGCAATCTATAGAATCATTGTAAATAGTGATGATTTGAACCACAGCTTGTATCAGTATATGATAGTAATGGCAAAGAAGAATGTACCTTGCCAGATTCAAAATCATGGAGATTAAATGAAGCAACAATGTTTGTTAATGGCTCAATCTTCTTCAAAGCCAACAATAAAGTGATCTGCAGAATCAATGAGATAATGAAGCTGCTTGTATCTCACAATTTAGGATTGCAGTCAAACAGGAAATTTTAGTTTTCGGGTTTTGAAAACATTTTGATTTTTTTTTTTTCACAATGGGTTCGGTTCAGTTCTAGTTTTTTCAGTTTTGACATTTGGGCTTAAAAATGTTAAGCCAAAAAGAAAATGTCCCAAAATAAGGAAGTATGGTATAAATCTTTAAGTTCAAATTTTTGTGTAAGTTTGATTAATTGATTATCTTTTTTAATGGCTAACGAGTAAAAGCCTGACTATCCAGGGTTACCAAATGGCAAAAGGCGACCCCATACGCCGCGATGGCAGACAGCGCTAGCGCTGGTTAGCCCAAGCACACCATCTCAATTTCTGGAGAAAAACCCACCATCCGCTATGGTAAAAATCGGTTGGGATTGGATTTGTACTTGAGACCTCTGCCTCTCAAATCTTCACTTCCCCTCAATATCAGACGTAAATAAACCGTCTTTTTTAGTTCCATTATTTTTATTTTATGTTTTTTACGGTTCGGTTAATCGGTTTTCTAGTTGCTGAATGAGGGAAGTAAGAAGCATACATTTGATTGTGCGTCAGCTTTGATCAAAACTGAGGTGTACTTAGATTTGTATCCAGCTCCAATATCCACTGTCGACACACCATCTTTATTTATTGCAGTTGAACTAAATGCCTACAAATACGATTAAACAATATGTGGGTAGTAAAGTAAATCACAGATAGTTAAACTAGTAACTGATAATGATGGGTACATACCAGTCCTGAGACTCTTGTGGTTGAGATTGAAATTTTGTGATCCAATGGGTAATCCTTTGTCAGTGGTTCTACTGATTAAACATTAATAATAAGTGAAGGGTTTGATTATTATATAATGTTGGAAGTGGACAATAATACCTTTGGATTTCTTGCGGAAGCTGGAGAAGAGTGGTGGTCCGTTTTTCATTCTTGACTTGTTGCACAAAAATTGGAGAAAGATTGCTACTTTCCCCGATTATTGTTAAAGTTTTTTTTTTTTTTAACGATCAACTAAAGTATTGCCGGGTAATCTGTATGTGGTCCCCAATGGCCGAAATGGGCCCCAGACGGCCTTTAGTCCATACGGACAGAGCCCTTCGGCCCACCCGTCTCCTGTTCCAGGGAAAACCCGGCCCACAAACCCGCCCGAAGGCACGACGGTAGTGAACCGGTAAAACCTGGAGGGATCAGGAGTCGAACCCATGACCACAAGGGTCAAGGGTCTCTCCATCACTTCCCAACCACCTACCCCACCACAAGGGTGGGGGTATTCATCACATGCCTCCCGTGGGAATCGAACCCGGCTCCCCCAAAGAGAGAACCGACCCTTTTACCACTAGGCCACATGATCACGATAATTATTGTTAGAGTTAAATGCCAATTTTGTCCTGGAGGTTTGTGCCAGTTTGTCACTCCAGTACAAAAGTTTTTTTTTTTAAATTCCTTACATGATGTTTGGATTTTTTTGCCAAATTCGTCCTTTTCACTAATCTAGTTAAAAAATCTCGTTAAAGTTAGGGGTAGGGTTGTCTTTTTACCTTAGGGATGAATTTGACATTTAAAATTCAACCTTACCCCACACCCACCCCACCCTCTCTCTCTCTCTCTCTCGCTCTCTCTCTCTCTCTCTCTCTCTCTCTCTCTCTCTCTCTCTCTCTCTCGCTCTCTATCTCTCTCTCTCTCTCTCTCGCTCTCTCGCGCGCTCGCTCGCTCTCTCGCTCTCTCGCGCGCTCGCTCTCGCTCTCTCTCCCTCCCCCCCCCTCTCTCTCACACACACACACACAAATTTGTTCCATGTTTGAAATATGGAGATATTTAAATTTTTCATATTCATAAACTATCTTACTCGTATAAGTACAAACTAATAATTTAAGAAAACAAAATGGATTCAAAAAATAGAAGCTTACAATAGATAAAAGGGTGCACAGATAAGCTCATCGATACGGCTTTGAATCCTGTTTAACACCTTGATTGAGTTATGACCTGGGTTTCGCATATTCAACAAATATAACCCTGCCATCCAGAAACTGCCAAACCAAAAACAAAATTCAGAAATATACGAAGGTGTCTTCGTTAGATATGGCTGTAATGTTGATGTAAAATGATCATTTTATCCATTGTATTAAAAACAACAAAAATAAATTAACCCAACCGAACCCCCGCCCTGCCACTCCCACTGCTCTCCATTCCAAACTGATATCCCTTCTGGCATACCACCGCCATTTTCTCCACCCCAGAAACCATACCCTCAAAATACCACCTCCACCATTGCTGTAAAGATTTCCTGCGAAACCCATGTCCACCACCATTTTCTGCGAAACCCCAGAAACCATACCCTCAAAATACCACCTCGCCCTTCACATGTTCAGAATTTATAACATTAGCTACTAGCTCTAAACCAATAAACCATAGGCCTGATTTTGATTCTAGGATTTCCAAACACAGTTCTTAACATATGAACAATTGGTCTGTTCAAGAAGACAGAATAGCTGATATTGAAGTCGCAGAAACAGACTGTTGATGCATTCGTAAAGGGTTTGATAGGAATTAGGAAGCAACCAAGAACAGAAACAACGGTAGATTCAGAGCTCCAGAGAGAGAGAGAGAGGGGGGTGGGTGTGGGGGAAGGTTGAATTTTAAATGTCAAATTCGTCACTGATGTAAAAAGACAGCCCTACCCCTGATATTAACGAGATTTTTTAACTGAGTTAGTGAAAATGACGAATTTGGCAAAAAAATCCAAACCTCAGGTAAGGAATTTCAAAAAAAAAAAAAAAAAAAAAAAAAAAAACCTTTGTACTGGAGTAGCAAACTGGCCCAAACCTCAAGGACAAAATTGACATTTAACTCTTATTGTTAACTATCAATAAGTTTGGTAAGGAGCTTAGCTTTAAGCTTCAAGTTTTTAACAAAAAACTCATACTCGATAAAAATCTTTGTTTGATTGAATGGGCTTGAAGCTTTTAGGTATGTGAAAAAACTCTATATTGAAAAACTACTAACGTTTAAGAAAAAGCTCATACTAGCTACAAGCTTTTAATGGGTAAATGACACAAATACCTATTCTATAATAAAAAATAAAAAAAACATGCATACAAGGTTTTAATTAATGCCTATTTTGGTCATTTTATACATTTTATTAAAAGCTCTAGCTACTCTGCCAAATACCAAAATATATTTAAAAAGCTACAGCTACCAACTAGTTTTGCCAAATATACCCTATGAGTGTAAAAAACTTAATTAGAGCATTCACATTTGGGGAACCAAATTTATGTGAGTGTGTCCACCAAATTATATGGGGTGAGTGTAAGTGGTTGTGAGTGGAGAAAAGAGAAAATATTTGGTGGAAACACTGTTCACCCCTTATATTTGAAAAACTACTGTTACCATGCCATGTCAGCTTATCCCCATGCCACGTTAGCAAAAATGGACACGTCACC
Organism: Ambrosia trifida; assembly: GCA_028751855.1. NCBI lineage: Eukaryota > Viridiplantae > Streptophyta > Magnoliopsida > Asterales > Asteraceae > Ambrosia > Ambrosia trifida. The sequence continues at coordinate 63,739,678 of CM054126.1, read as the reverse complement.
ATGCCACGTCAGCAAAAATTAACCATTGTTAGTCTGAGGGTGATACAGGCCAATAAGTTGAAAGTACAGTGCGGTGTTGTTCAATTTTGTAGTTCAGCGCGTTAGCGACTAATTGTCAATAGTTCAGGGTGTTAAAATCAAATTTCCCAAAATATAATGAAAAAGTATTATTATTTTTAAAAGGAGAGAGAAAATTTTAGGGTGGAATAGTGATTTTTAGTGTAATTTGATGGATGAAATTTGGTGGAGGAGATGTGAATGCTCTTACAAGCTCATTTAGGGTATGTTTGACAAAACTAGCTGGTAGCTAATAGTTGGAAGCTTTTTAAATATATTTTGGTGTTTTGCAGAGTAGTTGGAGCTTTTAATAAAATGTATAAAATGACCAAAATGTGCATAATTAAAAGCTTGTAAAGAAGGTTTTTATTTTATTTTTAAAATAGAATAGGTATTTGTGTCATTTACTAATTAAAAGCTTGTAGCTAGTAGAGCTTTTTCTTAAACGCTAGTACTAGTAGCTTTTCACTATAAAGCTTTTTCTCCTAACCTAAAAGCTTCCAGCTCATTCAACCAAACAATGCTTTTTATTGAGTAGGAGCTTTTTCTTAAAAGCTTGAAGTTTGAAGCTCTTAAAAGCTCCTTGCAAAACATACCCTTAGTAAACGAGCCTAAGCTTTGTTTATTTATTTATTTTGGACAGCAAACATCTTTCATTCATCTTTCAATATATACATTACATTGTAAAAGTAAGACATTAACACAATGTAAAACACCCTATAGCTACTACTATTACAAGAAATTTTTTTTTTTACTCCACATCATCAAAAATGACCAATTTCACCCACACCGCAATGCTTACCACCCACTATGATTGTACCCTAATACACCATGAAAAGCATTCCTCTGAGGGTATCATCAATTAAATACATCATATTCATCTTTTTACGTTGTCTCCCCATTCTTATGGTTGTTATGCACCTCACCGTTCTCCGCAGATGCTTGGCTTTGTTTATTGAACTCGAGCTTATATGAGTTCATTGTTTTACATTTTAATTAGTAAAATTAAATATACACCAAAGTAATAATATTTACTGTTTATAAAATTATGAAAAATAACTAAATTTGTATTTAATAAAAATTAAGGGTCTGTTTGGTAGCCTCTTAATAAGGCTCTGAACCATTCAGCTCTGAATGGTTCAGCATTCAGACTGTTTGTTTCAATCTAAAAAAGACTCTGAATGGAATAATTAGGAGCTGAACCATTCAGACTTGCTGAACCATTCAGCACTTAATCATTTAGAGCCTCTTAACTATTCAGACCTCTTAATGATTCAACACTTAATCAACCAAACAACCCCTAAGTTAACAAACGAACAAACTAGCTGAGCCCAAATCGATTTTATGCTGACTCATTTACACCCTTGGTGTTTTTTTTTTGAACAATGACTTTCATTAAAAAACACCGGCTAGCCCTCAAAACGGGGACTGCCAAATTACAAACACATATACAACGGGTACTTAATCCAATCTTGCCATTCTATACAATTGAATTTAGATCTATTTTTCAACCATAAAAAAGCCATAGACTTCACCTCCACTACCACTTAATGAACTCGCCTTGATTTACCTTGAAATATTTTTTCGTTCCTTGTCTTCCATATCGCCCATATATTAATTAAGATGATACCTCTCACAACTTTCTTCCTCCATTTACCACAATAAACATTCTTGTATAGTAAAAGCAAATCTTCAAAGTCATACGCAAAGAAAGGGGATAATCTGCACCAGTTGAGAACATAGCTCCAAACTCCATAAGAAAAATGACACCCAATGAATAAGTGTTTGACATCTTCCAGGCCACCTTGACACAACACACATGAATCATCTGTGATAGGGATTCTGTGCTTCAAGAGAGCCTCTCTAGTCGGCAACCTGTCTAACTCCGCTCGCCATGAAACTAATGTCACTTTGAAAACCTATAAAATAAACCCTTTACTAACTATTTTCACGTTCACTATCCTTCACAACCTTGATGATACTTTGAGTTCTTCATCATCATCTCAAGAACTAAATTCATATTCTTTACCTTCTTGAACATGAACTTGATCCCTATGATAACCAAACTATCGAAAACTTGATTGTTCGTCTCATCAAACTTGATTCTTAGTAATACATGAGGATTTGATTATCTACTTGAACATTTGGTTATTCATGATACTTGAAAGCATGAAATATAAACTATTTGCTATAATCACACCTAGAGTCATTAACCTTGTTATAACTCACATGCTATACTTGATACTTGATGCATTTACAAACTTGCTTACATGTACATATTATCAATTTGCAATTTATGTGTGAAACAATTGTTACACTTAATCAAACAACTGGTAGAGGAGGAAGTACTTGCTCAACAGTTAGTAGAGTACCTAATAACCAGCTCAATGGTTGGTAGAGGTCATCATGTCTGCTCAACAGTCGGTAGAGGTTCTAATAACCTGCTTAATGACTTGTAGAGGCGATCACACCTGCTCAACAATCGGTAGAGGTTCCTACTCACTGACTGGTAGAGGTCTTTTTCCTGCTCAACAGTTGGACTCATTTTTTGATACATCATACATGTAAATTGATACAAAGATTTATTAGAATCATTAATACAAAGATTTAAACACAAGGTTATTTTGCATTGTTTGTTTTACATGTGTGTTTAGAGTCATAGAAGGACACAAAACCCTAATGTAAATTAAATTAGTGATTGCGGTCCGGAACGTAATCATGAATTTACAGGTACGTTAAGGTAGTGTGAAATTCTATCAAGGTTTTCGACAGATTACCAATTATAAACCCTAGTTACCTGGTAGTTCATTTAGTTTTTCTATAGTCAATCAATTCATGCATTTCTTTTAGGATTCCTAAAATTTAAGTTTAATGTTTTGCTAGATTCTTATTCTCTTTGCTATTTCAGACGAACCTAATCCAACCCTTAAAACTTACACATTTCAATCCTCTTATCCAAATTATTCGAAACAGATTTTTCTATTACCTATAAATTCATGTCATGCCTTAACCCAAATTTCCCAAACCACAATTTCCATAATTTGTACCAAATCACCCTCAGCCTTGTGTTTTTAATAACTTCGGGACGAAGTTCCCAAAAGAAGGGGAGACTGTAACATTTCGCATTTTCCCCAAATCTTAATAAATAAAAGCCCTTATTTCTATATATCTTTAGTCCTATTATCATTAATACAAAATGTCTATGTCTTTATTTGCTTTAACTCACAATTTATATATATATATATATATATACACACACACATCACTTGGTTTAAATAATAATAATAATAACATAAAATCAGATTTTTTTTAGAAGTTTAGTTACCAAACCAAAACACAAATATAACCCAACCATTCTTTTTTTTTTCTATAAAATTTGGAGCCCAACAAAGCAGCCCAACCCAAAACCCCAACCTGGCCCACTTCTTTCTTTCTCCCCTGTTGTGCTTCGACAAACAACCAACAACTTCCTTTTTTTTATTATTATTTGACCTTTGACTTTGAGATTTTGACCACGTTTTGAGCTTGGGTTTGGAAACCAAATTCGCAATTAATTCCGAATAATGACTGACGCCTCATTTCCGCGTCCAATCAACCAATGATTGCCATATATACGTTCGTGATTGAAGTGTATTACTCGGTTTTGACCAAATCATGGTCAAAGTTTAAAACTTTCTAATTACACGATTACATTATAAATTGAACCTTGTATCATGATTAGCACCATCCGAAAACCAAAATCCTATATTCACATTTCACTCTTGATCACGACCAGGAGCACATTATAATTTTTTTTACTACTACTACTTTGAATCGCGATCGGGAGTCTTGGTCTAGGTATGATGCTAAATCTTGTTTTCTGTAGTTTAATCGACATGTATAAATCATTAACCCTATTGTTAATTGGGGCTTAATTGCATTTTGTAATTGATTAGAAATCTAGGGTTCTTATGTATAATATTGAGGAAGATGACTCATAGGTGTTAAAACATAAATACATTTCAAAACCAAATAAGACACTAAAACTATTGTAGATCAGATAAGCTGTATGCGTGTCTTAAGGCTTGGGGATGGGTCTGACCCGGGTTCGATCCCCATGCCTTGCTTCAATTTTTTTTTCTTTTAAAAAAACGATTTTGTATATATTAGATACATATTTTTGCATATTATTTCTAATATGTATTTAAAATATCAAACATGATCTATAAATCCCGCAAAAATTATTTTATGTTATCCTAATGGTAACGTTTATCAAATAAATTTTAATTTTTCAAAAAGCATTTATTTAATATATATAAAATAAATTACAAGTTTATTCAGTTATAAATTAAAAATTCTATAAAAATATCTAAACAACTTTATAAAATCCCACAAAAATTATTTTAAACTTGTAAATCAATAAATATTTCAGAAATAAATTTTCATTCCAGAAAAGCGTTTATTTAATATTTTTAATTAATTTTTGGTTATTTTAATCATAAATAAATCATAATAAATTCATTTTTCACTATTTTATACCAAAAGTTTACATAAATTATTTTTGTTCATTTAGAATAGAAATATTAATTTTAATTTGAAAATTCATTGATTTTAATATTTTTAGATATTAAAACTATATTTTGACAAATAAAAATAAATATACTAAATATTCAATTTTTGAGAAAATAATTTTACAAAAACTATTTTCATATTTAAAGTCTTATAATATGGCCATCCTTAATAAAAAATCTACAAATAGTCTTTTATTTATTTATTTTCTGAATTTCTTTTATTTATTACTTCATTAACAATTTATCTAAATTAACGATTTATCAATTATCAATCCCCAAATTAGGAACCCTAGAATACCTTTAGACTATAAAAGTTGGACTTATTTTATTGCTTTGAACTTAGGGTAACACTTGGAATCGTTTGTGCCACATTTAGACTATTTCAAAGGATTCAAGACTTGTGCTAAGGTGAGTTTACATAGCCATTTTTCGCTATTTTGGGGTGAAACATGTTACAATATCAATTTACAATTCAACATAAGTGTCTATTTGCATTATGTCTTAAACATTACTATGGTAAGCACAATTATTCTAGCATAATCATTAACTCCGTACAAGCCAACGATACACAATGATAGATCTATTGGACTAAGAGCCCCACCCGGATACGTTACCTCCAGTATGGGTAGCGTGGGTGATTGTTATTGCAACATATAGAGTGAACCATATGCGTATGGGATGGACCACAATATTCTAGTCACAAGGTTTGATTATGCACATGATTTACTGGGTAGTATTGTTTTCACATATGGACTAGACTTGCCATGACACTCGAATTGTACAAATTTTATTCAATATTCAAACCTTTGTAATTCTCACCAACTTTTGTTGACCTAAAATATTTTCAAACTTAACATGTTTCAGGTTATAGCTTTGCTTGAAGATTAAAGTTAATGCTTGAAGACTTGTATTTAGTATTTCTCATTTGATGTACAAATTCTTTTAGAACAATGTATGTAATTTATTTAATTAATTATTGAAACTTATTATTTACCATGAGTTACTGAACAATCGTTAATACGTGACATCCCGATGTTTCCGCCATCGGTTGGGGTGTTACACCATCCTCCCTGCATGCCGCCACCACTGCTGCTACCCGGGAAACAGTCCAGTTGGGGACGCAAAGAAAAAGTTGGATGGACTTCTCTACAACCTTAGGGCCCTCCAACATTAATATATTTGAAATTACCTAACCGAAGTAACATTCTACACGTGTTATTGTAGATGCATTTGTGCGACTAGTGCTTCAGATTGTTCAATAAACTTGTTTTGTTAATTGTCGAAGGTGCGAAGGAGATTTGATAGGTGCGAAGGAAAAAGTTTATTTGGTCGAAGGAGAATCAGTTGGTACGAAGGAGTGGTTTTGGACGAAGGTAGAATAGTTTTTTATGTATGGCTTGGGTCGACCGGTTGATATGGTCGAACCTGCACATTCGCACGAACAGTTTGGGCGAATGTGCAGTCTATAAATAGTCAAGCTGATTTTTTGAATGTAACTTTGAGTCATTTTATTCCCTCCACTTTCTGATTCTCTCTCTAGGATATTATTTAGCTTAATTCACGTTCATACCCTGTTGATTTCAATCTGTAAACGTGTAATTGAGTTCGTAATTAATGAAAAAGCTTTGAAATGATGATTTACGTGTTTTGATCTGTTTGATTATCATTTTGTGATTGTTTTAGGGATTCAGCACCTAAAACAAACTTGTTTGATCATTCTTTGTTGATTATACGATCCTTATAGCACATACAAAGTGGTATCAGAGCCATTCTGGATCAAACAACCACAAATTGATAGTTTCTCAGTTGATTTGGACCCAATTTTGGTCAAAAAGTTTTTGTTTTCATTGAACAAACTGATTTGATGAGTTTTTGATTGATTACAACTTCTTTTCATGGTTAAAATGGATAATTCTCTTTGATAAACTTGTTCCAAATCAATTCCGATTCAAAACCTGATTAAGATCATCAAAATCTATCAACATTTGATAAACATGATCAAAATTAACTGATTTTCAAAGAATAACCGTTTTTGAAATACCAGGGGTCGAACCTAGAAAGATTGGTCGAAAGTGTGATTTTATTTGGTCGAAAGAGTGAATTTGTGGTCGAAGGTGTTGTATTTGTGGTCGAACGTAGACTTTCATAGCTTATTTGTGTTTATTCGCCCGCCTGAGTTACATTCGACTGATCGAACGGTCAAAGGAGAGAGTAAACGGTCGAAAGAAAGAAGTAAACGGTCGAAAGAGTTTGTGTGATATCAGTCCACATTCGTACCCTTCAAAACGGTCGAAGGAGAAGGATTTTTCTCATTCGCCCGTCCGTAAGTGCGAAAGAGTAGTCTGTTTCAAAAATTTTCTAATCTTTTTGTGTTTGAACATTTACAGGTTAAGATGTGGAACTTCCCAACAACGCCAAGACCTAATCTAGCATCACAGCAGCAGACAACAAGAGATCCATGGTCAGTTGCAGCCCAGAAGACTAGTCCACCATCCCAGCCAATCAATTACATGGCTATGACAAGTTCTGCTCCTCAGCAAGTTGTGCAACCGTTACAGCAACCAATTGACAATTATTGGGGAGTAGCAGCAGCTGCCGTTCATTCGCAGACGACCAATGCCATATCTACACTCATTCATGATCTATCATCAGGTAGTGGCAATCGTCCACCAAAGCTCATGGATATGATGGAGTACAACACATGGAAGACAAAGTTCAAGATACATGTGGAGGGACAAGGTTTAGAGGAGCTGAGGCATGGCAGATGATAGTGAAGGGTTTGTTGCTCCTATTCTGGAGAATACTGGAGAACCAATACCGTTGGAGAATTTGGCTGATGATGAGAAAAAGAAGTTTGCGATCGAGAAAAAGGCGTTTTCTCAGTTATCTCAGGCGATCAACACTGACTTGCTGCATCAGTTCGGATCGTGTACAACTTCAAAACAATTGTGGGATATGCTGAGAAACAAACATGATGGTAATGAGAAGACTAGGAAGCTGAGAATGGAAGAGCTTCGAAAAGAGTTCGAGAACTTTAGTTACATGGGGAATGAGACTCTAAAAGAATTGGTTCCAAGGTATTGCCATTTGCTCACAGAGCTTTCGAGCTATGAGATCAGCATACCGATGTCAGAACTGGTGGATAAATTTGTTGATGCTTTACCACCATACTGGAACCAACACATTGAAGTGTTGAAAGAAAAAGATGCATACCAGTATTGGACTATCAACGAGTTCATACAAAAACTGGAGAACAAAGAAATGGAGGAGAATAGGAAAGCCAAGAGAGCACAGATTCCACAGAACCCAGATCTGTATGTGAGTGGTACATCTACTTCTCTTTCTACTTCAAGCTCTACTTCAAGTGTTGCACCTCATATTGCTTGCGTATCCAATGTTGTTGAACCCACAAAAGCACCAATAAACTATATTGCCCAAACTTCATCATACACACCACAATCTTATCAAACACCAAATTTCATTCCACCTTTTTCACCTTTTCAACAAGCTGCCTGTTACACAGCAAGTCAACCACAACAACAACCATATAATCCTCACATGAACCAAATGCAGATTGCTCAAACACAATCAAATCAAAGTCTGATTGTGTTAGAGACTTCTAATCTTAACAATGTTACTGTTGAGATTGCTCAACAGCATGTTGCATTAGTATTTGCTATGGTTGCATCATACAACAGTTTAGTTGCTAGTCAGATTGGAAACAACAATCTCACCAATGAGGACTATGCACAAATCGATAAAGAGGAAATGGAGCTTATGGACATACAGTGGGCATTTGCGAGCATCATGAGAAGAGCCACTGATTTTATCCAGAAAACAGGAAGAACTGACCTTTCGACTTCTCCAAACACCACTTACGGCTTCAACAAAGCCAAGGTTACATGCTTCAATTGTGGTGAGAAGGGTCATTTCAAGAGAGAGTGTACACAGCCGGCTCAGCAAGGTAATCGAAACCCGTTCAACTCAACCTACCAAAACAGACAAAACCAAAACCAGAATCAGGTATCATACAACAGTCCCAACATCTCTAGCTTTCAACCTCAAAACAACTACCAGAACCGTCAAAACACACAACAAAATACCAATACTAGACAACCCACATCTCAAAACCAACCACAACAGAATCCAAACCGAACCATTGTTCCCATCTCTACACCTAACACTCAAACTGAAACTGAAAATCAAAACCAAGCACTTGTGATTCAAAAAGATGAAGGTTTTGATTGGACGGGTATGCAATTGGGAGTGGAAGAGATTACTGCTGGAAATGTGGCTTGTGTAGCACAAAAGATGAGTTTGGATGAACATGTGGAGATTGAAGAGGATGTTGTGATAGAGAAAGTGTCGGAGTTGAAAATAGAGGAGTTTAATGAGGATGTGAATGTTGAGTGTGAAGACAAGAAATCTGGAATGATTCTTGATTCTGTCACAGATGTTGGAGAGCAATATGATTCAGCTTATTCGGACATGGAAAGTGATTCTGACTCGGAAGCTAGTGTGAATTCACTAGACGATGACATTGATCAGTTGCTAGCTGAAGCCGATTTCCTTATGACCCGCAAGTCGTGCATGGTGGATGATGCCTGCACAAAGATTGACTACTCAAAATTCTTTGCAGGGAAGGAAGCTCACTTCGCGCTGATGGCAATGACAGAACCACCTAAACCGATAAGTACTGAATCTCAATCTAAAGTTTGTGCTAAATGTTCTGATTTTGATAAATTGATAGAAGAAAATAAGCTTCTCAAGGTACAACTTGAGAGTGCTCAAATAAACTGTCAAATTTATCAAAAAGAATCAAAAGATTTCAACAAAGTACTTGATGGTTATAAAAAGGATGTTTCTGAACTCAAAAAGACTTTGTCTATAAAACAACTTGCCATTAACAACTATATAAATGAAATGGAAAACACCAAGTTAGAAATGGCAAGCATCAAGTGCTTCGCTGAAAAAGTGAATAAAAAGTTAGAGAGTTATAAGCACATTGCTTATGTAGTTGACCACATCATCGAAGAACCTTCACAGTCGAGTAGTGCAAATTACAAAGCTGTCCCATCTCTGGTGTTGTTCGAAAATCATAATTTACATGCAATAGCACCGGAGAGTCTAGTCAAATCTGACTCCACATCAGATAACGAGTCCAACACATCCAGTGTCGGAGACCCGTATTCTGATGTGAGACCTGTATTGGGAAACAATGAGGGTGTAGTCGCTGCAGATGATTCTGATGAAGAAGACGAACAGTCTGAGACGGTTGTTGAGAATGAAAGTGATATACCTGATGAAAATCATATAATCACTACTGAACCAGTCTCACCATCTCAGATTGTTCATCGCATGGCTAATGCTCACAGAAAGAATGTTGTTAAGAAAGCTGAACAGTCTGTTGGTAAAAATGTTGAAAAGAAAGAGGTCAAGAAAGTTGAGAAAAATGTGGTTAAATCAGTTGAAAAGAAAACTGAAAATAAAACTGAGAAACCAAATGAAATGAGCAACGAATCATGTGACAAACCTGTAAAAGTTTTCTATCGGATGCAAGGCTCCGATAAGATTATGTCTGATGATGAATATCCGATTAAATTTGTGAATTATTCCAAAATTGAAAAGATCTGGCAGGAAAGTACAATTTGGTTCCCAAAACATGAACGAACTAATGACATTCCTCCAGCCTTTTTAGAGAAAATTTATTCGGATAATTCTAAAGACGCAAAGGTCAATGTCACACAATTCGTTAAGCCAGTTGATAAATCAAATAGTTTCATTGAACCGACTTACTTGAAGGAACCAGCTCCTGAGAGTTTGAGAAAACAATGCATGGTTGATCAATATCCCATTGCAAGCTTTTCCAAGTCGCATATCAAAGAGAACTATGAAGAATACCGTGCGTGTTTTAAGTGCGGGGAAAGGGGACATTTACTTGCCACCTGCCCGTATGTACGACACAAGAGGCACGAGGTGGAGATGAGGCAACGACATGAATATCCGGTTGACAATTACAGTTATCCACAAAGACGGTTTTTCCCTCAGCCAGCACCTTATTATAATTAAAACAATTTTTACAATAAAAGGGAAAACCGTCCGATGACTTATGACAAACGCAACCGGATAGCCACTGAGAAACCATTGATGAACACAACTGCTGAAAACAAAAAGGTCCCTACTAAACCTAATGTAAAACCAGCAGTTGGACCTGTCTCTGTTAAATCAGAGAAGGTAACCAAGAAGGTAGCATTTAAAGACGAAGTAAAGAAACCGGCTGGGACCTCAAAATCTCAGATCCGGATCTTGAAAAGGTCTGAACAATCTTGGTCATCAAAGGAGTCTAAGGGTGCTTCAACTTCACAGAATGTGAAAACTGAGAAAAAGAAAGTTGAGTGTGAGAAGAAAGGGGTTGAGAAAACCCAAGATGTTTGTGAATCTAAAGAATCTTTGAAACAACCAGTTCAAAGACCCAAGACCAAACAGGCTTGGGTCCCCCGAAAGATCTAATTGCTTTACTTGATATGTGCAGGGAGCTCCAGCTGGCCCTGTTAGCAGCCTATGGATTGTTGACAGTGGAGCTTCTGGCCACATGACAGGGGATCTCACGCTACTCTTTGATATCAAGAATATAAATGGAGGTTACGTAGCGTTTGTAGGAAATAAAGGAGGCTACATTACGATGGAGGGTAGTGTTAGCAATGGGGTAGTAACATTTGAGCGGATATCGTATGTGAAACAGATAGATTACAATCTGCTCAGTGTTAGCCAAATCTGTGATAAGCAATTCTCTGTTTATTTTGACGACAAATCTTGCTACATTCTGAAACCGGGTTTTGAACTTCCAAAAGAGTGGGTGATGCTAAAGGCACCGAGAGTAAACAACTTGTATATTCTCGATATGTCCAAAGCTATGACCACCCATGGCCAAGTCACGTGTTTCCTCTCTAAGGCTACAGAAAAAGAATCTATAATGTGGCATAGGAGAATGGGACACATTCATTTGAGAAAGATGAACCAGTTAGTGAAGAATGAACTTGTCACGGGAGTTAATGTGAAGCATTTCCATTTGAATGACAAGTGTGTTAGTTGTAAAAAGGGAAAGCAGCACAAACAGACCCATAGACCAAAGAAAGTCAATTCCGTTGAACTACCGCTTGAGCGTTTGCACATGGATTTATTCGGTCCAGTCAAGCGTAAAAGTTATGTCGGGGAATTGTACTGTCTTGTGGTGACTGACGATTATTCAAGATTCTCATGGGTTATGTGCTTACACCAGAAAAGTGACACGTTTGCCAACCTGAAAGTTCTGTTTACACGTCTGGAGAATATCTATGGTCTAAAGATCAAACGAATCCGGAGTGATAATGGGACGGAGTTCAAAAACGCTCAGATGGAGGATCTTTGTGAAAACAAGGGAATTCATCATGAATACAGCGCTCCGTATACACCCTAGCAGAACGGTGTCGCAGAAAGAAAGAACAGGACTCTAATCGAAACGGCGAGAACAATGCTTGCGGACCAAATCTTCCAGTCATGTTCTGGAACGAAGCTATTTACGCAGCATGTTACACTCTAAATCGTGTGTTAACAGTGAAGAAGTTTGGCAAAACTTATGAGCTGTTGAACCGACGAAAGCCGAATCTAGAGTATCTAGAACCATTTGGTGCCCCGTGTACAATGCTTAATCCTTCGGAGAAGTTCGCACCAAAGGCTGAAGAAGGCTATTTTGTTGGATATGCAACCCCACTAAAACGGGTATTCAACAAAAGAACTAGAAAAGTCGAGGAGTGGGCCAACGTCGAAGTACAAAGATACACTCAAAATATACAGGGTGGCGGTCCAGATTGGATGTTTGATTACAAAGACTTCTTTGAATCATTCAATCTAGATAGCATGGTTGAAGAAGCTGTACTCCGCTTATATTACGAGGTCTAAAACGCAGTGACTTCACCGTTAGTGCGTCCGATCACTGTAAATCCTCAAGCAGCTTCTAATGATACCACTGCTCCTGTGATGGAAGAAGAAGTGTTCCAAGAAGCTTCAACAACGCTTAATTCATCAGATTCAGAAGATGAAGACGTTGATGCTACAAGTGAAGCTATTCTGGACAATGCTACAGTGACACCACCAGTGAACCCAACTACAACTGATGCTTCAACATCGAATGTGGGTAATGATCTGGTTTCTACAGAGAATTTGACGACTCAAACGGGAGTACAAGTACCTAATTATCCGGAATCTCGGATACATCGGATACTCCCGCTTGAACAGTTTATTGGTGATCCTGGTAGCAGTGTTATGACAAGAGGGCGATTGAGAAATGCTCAAGCACCAGAGAATATTGGCAATCTTTCTTTATATGCCAAAATACAAAAATCTGGTTTTCAAAATGACTAGTCTTTCGCTTGTTATGTTTCGCAGGTCGAGCCGCGGACGTACAAGGAAGCTCTTTTGGATGATGCCTGGGTGGAAGCAATGCAAGAAGAGTTGTTACAATTTCAGAAACTTAGAGTATGGACGCTGACAGATTTTCCCCCGGGAAGAAAGAAGATCGGAACCAAATGGGTGTTTAAGTGTAAAAAGGATGATAGAGGAGTTATAGTGAGAAACAAACCTCGTTTGGTTGTTCAAGGTTTTCATCAAGTTGAGGGAATCGACTGCAATGAAATCTATGCACCTGTTGCACGCTTGGAAGCTATACGAATGCTCCTAGCATTTGCATCCTGGAAGAAATTCAAGGTGTATCAGATGGATGTAAAGAGCGCATTTCTTTACGGTGTGGTCAAAGAGGAAGTTTACGTAGGTCAACCACCAGGCTTTGAGGACCCTATTCACCGGGATAAGGTTTATGTTTTAAACAAAGCTCTCTACGAGTTGCACCAAGCTCCGAGACAATGGTATGAGGAGCTGAGCACGTATCTTCTCTCGAAAGGATTCAAACGCGGATTGGTAGACTGCACACTGTTCACGAAACGAGCAGGAGATGACTTGCTTCTTGTGCAAATTTATGTTGATGATATTATTTTCGGGTCTACTAATGAACTTCTGTGCAGGGAATTTGAAAAAGTTATGCAGGAAAAGCTCGAAATGAGCGCAATGGGAGAAATGCAGTTTTTCCTAGGCTTGCAGGTGGAGCAAAGACCAACGGGGATCTTTATTCACCAGACGAAATACGTTTCTGAAGTCTTGAGCCGATTCCAGATGGATGATTCGAAGCCGATGGAAACCCCGATACAACCTAATCACGGGATTGGAGTTGACGCTAAGGGGGAGCTGACTGATCCATTTACATACAGAGCAATCGTCGAATCTCTGATGTATCTCACCGCGTCTAGACCGGATATAATGTTTGCAACATGTCTTTGTGCACGATATCAGTCGAAGCCGAAATAGAGTCATCTTGCAGCTGTCAAGCGTATCCTTAGATATCTGAAGGGTTGTCCATCGAAAGGACTTTGGTACCCTCATGATGATAATTTTGACCTAATCGCTTTTAGTGATGCAGATTGGGGCGGCTGTGACAGAGACAGGAAATCCACAACGGCTGGATGTCAGTTTATGGGGAGCAGGCTCGTGACCTGGCAATGCAAGAAACAAACCGTAGTTACACTATCCACATATGAAGCAGAATACGTTTCAGCATCGAGCTGCTGCTCACAGGTTCTTTGGATCCAACAACAGATGGTGGATTACGGTTTGCAATTTCTTAAAACCCCTATTTACTGTGATAATGAAGCCGCAATCGCATTAACAAAAGACTTAGTAAATCACTCAAAAGCTAAACATATCCGGATTAAATATCATTTTATCCGTGATTGTTATGCTAAAGAGTTGATCGATATGGTCAAAATCCACACTGATTACCAACGCGCAGATCTTTTTACCAAAGCTTTTGACAAATCCAGATTTGATTATCTTTTAAAAGCTAATGGTATTAAAGAAAAACAAGACTGATCACCACCTCAGTCTATCACTTTTTAGTTTAAATTTTTACTGCTTTTCAGAAAAATTCCAAAAATCCAAAAACATTGAAAAATTTCAAAAATTCATAAAAATTAGAAAATTTCTTTGCTGACTTCTATATCTTCTTCCCTTAGATTAATGCCGTCAGATTTCTGTGAACAAACGATATCTGGGCAGTCACATATTTGAAATGCTCCAGCTTATCCTTGGGAACAGTAAATTCAAAAATTTATAAAAATCAGAAAAATCAAAAATGATTTCCTAGAGTATAAAGGGAAATGATAGTACATCAGTGGGGATCTGACACATTCTAAGAAATGTACTGCTATATAGGGCGTGTGTCTGAGTCTGTGCGATGTGCTGATAGGCTTCGTAGACCTATTACTGCGTGCCTGATACATACATATCAAACGAATTGTTATGTGGATGAACTCCTCATGGGCATATGGTCTTAGTACCGTAATTTCGTTTGATAGGGTATTTGTACAAAACTCGGAGGTTTAGGGTCGTTATGTTATTAGTTTTCTGGGGATAGCCTCTCTGATCTTCTGCTGTAAGTCATTACGGACCTAGATCAGACAGGGTGTCTTTATAAAAGAGCTTTATGCCAAATCCTAAAGTTACCGAATTGAGGAACTTTCCATATGATGATCAAAGATTATCTATTACATCGTATTAATCACTGATGCAAATCATGATTAATATCAGTCCTCAACCTGGTACAGTGCATATGTTACTTTGCTGCATTAATTTGCTGACCTGTATACCTTTGTGCATTATACCTTGTAAATTACAGACGACGAAAGCATAATCACGCTTTACAATGAGTCTTTGTGCATTACTTCTTGATACGGGAGTATGTCGTGGGTGTGGGAACCACAAACAATTATGTTTATACTATAAATATCAGTATCAGTTTAAAGCACTGCACAAAAGTCTGCATGTGAGTTTATGTGGATCACAATATCAGCAGTTGCCAGATCACACATTGTCTTTAATGATAATAATTTTAGAAAATCCAAAAAGATTTTACATTTCCATCTTATTTTTGATAACTGATGGTGGTTGATGTCGATTTTCTAAATCTTGTTGAACCATTTGAGCTTTGTAACCTTTTAAATGTGAAAATATGAATGTTGGATGCTTAAAAGTTGAAAAATAATTGGAACGGGACTCGTTTTTGAGATTTGAAAATTTATCAAAAATTCCAATTCTCATTCGCCCATTCGGTTGGTCGAATGTGGGATTTTTCATGTTCCTTCGTATGTTTAAAACGGGCGAAGGAGAGTGTTCTTGAACATTTGTTTCATTCGAACCCTTTTGGCTCATTCGAACCTTTAACTAGGGTCGAAGGAGACAAAAGTTTCTCATTCGACCGGTAAGAACGGTCGAAGGAATATGCCTATATATAAACCCTCAGTCTCTTTCGAACCATTACAAAGTTTTTCAAAATTTTCTCTATAACCTCACCTTGTTGCCCTGTTGATTTGTGTTATACCATTGTGTTCGTCTCTCTTCACTGATCATTTATCACTCAATCTTACAGGTTAACATCACGAATTCAAGGACTAATCGTTGTTTATCTGTTTTGAGCCCTAGTTTTTTAAAACTTGATATTAACAAGTTCATTGTTGCAATTGATGATAAGGACTCATTATATCTGTGTTTTAGGGGGAGAAAATTCATAAATCAAGGATTCAAAATCATCAGATTGATCAATTGATCATCAGTTTTATTTCGAACCCTAGTTTAAGTAGAAAACACTGATATAATGATTAGGTGATGAAATTGTTGAGTTAAAAACATTAATCAGCACTGTTACTTGCCAAACAAATCAAAATTACATGATCAGAAACCATATAATTCAGAATTGAAAATTTAAAAATATGAACAGACTCCTTCGCACCTTTCGAATGGGCGAAGGAGATGATTAACTGGTCGAATGAAAATCTTGTGGGCGAATGAAACTTTTTATCAAAATTCTTACATTCGTACCATTAAATTTTCACATTCGCACCATGTTTTTCACATTCGCACCCCCGTTTGGGCGAATGAGAAGATTTATTACCAAATTTTCAAGTTTTGAATTTTTTTGTCGATTTTTAACATGTTTCTTTGTTTTGTTTTGCAGATCAAACCATGTCTGAGCAGGAGAAGACTACTGAGCAAGCCGGATCATCCTCACAACCTGCTAAGAAAGCTACTGAAGAGCTTTTAACCTTCGAGAATGCGCATAATTGTTGTGCGTATCTTGGAGAAGTTAAAAAGCACACTGAGTTTATCGAGATCATTGAATTCTTGAAGAGGAGTAGGGTGATAGACACGATTGCTACACCTACTATTATTTACAGAGATATGATGCAAGAATTCTGGACAGAAGCAAAGCTAGATTTTTGGAATTGCGAGTCATCCGTGATTAGCAAGATCCAAGGGCAGAGGATAATTGTATGTGAGCAGGATATTAGAGAAGCATTGAATCTACAAGATGAGAAGACGGATCCCAAGGAGCTTAGTTTCATGGATCAACGAAAGTGCTTCCTGAGGATGAAGTACAATGGACCGATCACTGATGGTTCATTGCATAAGGGAAAACTGTGTCCTCAATTCAAATATTTGGCACATGTTTTGATACATGTCTTTGGATCAGCCGCTGGAGGATATGACTTGATGCGCAAGAGTATTAGCTCTATGATGGTAGCCCTGGTATTGAACAAACCATTCAATGTATCAGGAATGCTAATGGAACACTTGTTGGAGCCAGTGAATGGTACGAGGAATCTGAAGTTCTTGCTATATCCTCGTTTCCTCCAGATGGTATTTGATAACAAGTACAAAGATTTGAAGAGGGATCCTAAGCATATTGTTGTTCAAGAACATATGTCGATCAATACACTTGCTAGGATGAAAGCTTACAAAGGATTGTCTGTCAATGAACGTCCACCTGTAAGGCGTTTATTTGGACATCTAGCAAGGATTGACTATACGGTTCCAGGTGAAGGGCTTGTAAGACATGCTAACAGTGATTCAGATCCAGATGACCCATTACATCCTGTTGATCCAGAGGCGAAGCGCAAGAGACAGGTTGTTAATGTCGGTGCTAAGAGTGGTAAAGGTAAGGAGAAAGACATCAGACTAGATGTTGTACCTGAACCTGCAAAGAAGAAGAGTACACCGAGACGAAAAAAGACAATGGCAAAGAAGGGTTTGCATATTGTGGATGAGGCGTCGATTGATTCTGAGGAGACGCAAGAAGATGAACATTGGGACTCGGAAACTGAAACACTAAAGACTACCACGCCCAAGGCCACTGTGGCTGGTGAGTCTGTTAGTCAGTCTGTTGAAGATCAAGGTACTAAGAGTCCAATTCCAGTTGATGAAGATGAAGTGACTCTGAATGTAGAAGAAGATTTTCCTGGTTCACCTGTACAGGCTGCAAAATCAAAGAAGAAGTCTCAGGACAAGAAACAAGAAAAACCAAGTCAGAAGAGATTGAGAGAGATTGAGTCACTCATTGCTGGTAAGAAACTACCACCAGCTTCTAGTTCCAAGTCACCGGTTACTGCACCTGTATCAAAGAAACAAAAGACTGCAACTACATCTAGCACACAACAGGGAGATGATGTACCTGTTGATGAGTTCAATGAAGCGTTAGATAATGTGCTCAAGAAGATGAGGAAAGGCAAACTGCCTGAAGTTGCTGAGACGCCTGTTAAGAAGAAGGTCACAGTTGATAGTGACGTAATGACTGTTGTGAATCAAAGGCTATCTGAAATGATGAGCATTATCAACAAACAGCAAACAGAGATTGAGCAATTGAAGTCAAATGATCGAAAGATGTTGGAAGTTGTAGTCACATCCCATGATAACAGTGAAGAATTGAAGAAAACAATCAAGAAGTTAAAGAAAGAGAACAAGAAGTTGCTGAAGCACGAGCAAAGAAACACCAGACGGATAATAGTCTTGAAAGAGGAGAACAAACAGCTGAAGAAGAGTAACAAGCATATGGATGATTTGATAAAAGACTTGTACTCTCGAGCTCCTCTACTTCAAGCTGGTGAAGAAGATAAAGAACAAGAAGAAGAGAAAGTTGATTATGAACTATCTGAGGATGAAGAGGATGAAGATGCTGGTAACGATCCTCAAAAGAAAAAGAAGAAAGATGATGGAGATGATGGTTCAGATGGTGGATCGAGTGATGGAAACAGCTCTGCTTTTGATAGTGATGATGATGATGATGACAACGCTGAGAAGTATACATATGAGAAGCGTGATTCGAGTAAAGGTGGAGAGTCAAGCTCTAAGACTCCAGGTGAAAATGTAGATGATGATATTTTTTGGAATGAAAAACTGCAGTCGTTATCTGAAGAAGACAAGCATATGTATCGCCAGATGCTTACAGATCGAGTCTGGACGATTGACATGACAAGCAGGTTTCCAGAAATATTCGAGTCTAGCAATAAGTTGTTTGAGTTGGAGTTTGATGACCCAGATCTAGAAGATGGAGAGGTTTCTGTGGCGATTTCTAAGGAAATACTTGAAGGTTTAGCTAAACAGGTTGGAAAGACTTTGGAAGAGTTACTTGCTGATAATTACATTCCAAAGATACCTGAAAAGGAAGCCGGAAATCATTCTGATGACCGTGACGTTCCTGCTTTTGAAGAAGTTGAGATGGAAGATATTACTAGTGAGGAATATCCACAATACTTTAAGAATGATCAAGATTCTGGATTTCCTGGATTTTCTGATGAAGTGCTAAACCAGGCCGAGAAACTTGCTAAAGAAAAGAGCAAAGTGTTTGAAGATGAGATATTCAAAGGGCATGAAAAGCCACAGTTCGAGCAGTCTGATAGTTTGAAAGAGTTTTTGAGGAAATTGAAAGAGAAGGAGAATAACCGTCCGAAAGCTGAGATACAAGGTAGCTTTTACAAACTTCACACTGGAATTTTCAAAGGTCGTGCGTTGGCCTGGAAGTTTGTTAAGCAGCCGAAATGCATAGCAGTGAAGTGGGAGAAGGGGATCTTATATTTTGATAAATTTCATCATTTGAAGACTCTTCCTTACTGGGCTATTCGTGATATTTGTCGTCACCGTCTAACGGGAGCGTCAAATAATCAAATTACATACTTTGCTGAGAAGATGACGAGAGAAAGCCGAACTAAGTGGGATTTATTTGAACCTCAATATCCAAAACGAATTGTTCATAAAAAGGATATTGATATGATTACTGGAATGCCTAAAGTGACGTTGAAGTATAAGCCACCGCGAGTGTTGAAGAAGATTCCTTTGTTGCCGATTCCACAACACTTCGCCAAAGACTTTATTTGGTGGTATTATGATTGGAAGATAGCAGAGGCTGTGATCGTGCTGAAAGATGGTGAGAAGAACTTCAAGAAGATACACATTTTTGATCCCATGTGGTTGATTAACTGTTCACATGAGGACATAATAATGTTGTTCTATAATCCGATCTATTCTGAAGTGAAGGATGCTGAACAAGCAGGCAAATACCAACGTGTGGTATTTCTGTGTTTTGCGTATGATATAAACGCTGGATGTGACTATGATAAGAAGCTCGGGAGGTTTGTAGAGAAACAAAAGGTGCCTGAAGTGAAAAAGACGAAGCCGAAGCAATTTCATGAACCGGTATTGACTAGAGAACAGAAGATTCAGCGACATATCAAGTTGTTGAACATCAGAATGGACGAAGAACGTCGACAGCAATCCAAGCAATAGTCGAGGGGGAGTTTGTAGATGCATTTGTGCGACTAGTGCTTCGGATTGTTCAATAAACTTGTTTTGTTAATTGTCGAAGGTGCGAAGGAGATTTGATAGGTGCGAAGGAAGCAGTTTATTTGGTCGAAGGAGTGGTTTTGGACGAAAGTATAATAGTTTTTTATGTATGGCTTGGTTCGACCGGTTGATATGGTCGAACCTGCACATTCACACGAACAGTTTGGGCGAATGTGCAGTCTATAAATAGTCAAGCTGATTTTTTGAATGTAACTTTGAGTCATTTTATTCCCTCCACTTTCTGATTCTCTCTCTAGGATATTATTTAGCTTAATTCACGTTCATACCCTGTTGATTTCAATCTGTAAACGTGTAATTGAGTTCGTAATTAATGAAAAAGCTTTGAAATGATGATTTACGTGTTTTGATCTGTTTGATTATCATTTTGTGATTGTTTTAGGGATTCCGCACCTAAAACAAACTTGTTTGATCATTCTTTGTTGATTATACGATCCTTATAGCACATACAGTTATACCACGTGCAGATATGACATCGGTCCAAGTAATATCATGTAGATCTAACATCGATCCAACAACTCTAAAAAACCATAGCCTCCAACAATGTATAATATAGTCCCTAACAACGTTTTTCAAAGTTGTCAAACGTCACCATTTGTTTTCTTCTTCATATACCACGTACAATAACACCTTGTGTACCCTGATTATTTTGCTTTGTATGGAAAATAATATAACAACATTGAAAAGGATATACGTTTAAGATGGTTGCATGTGTCTCTTCTTTTTTTGTATGTGTATTGCCATGTATGTAAAAGGATTGTGTGGTGCATTGCTATATGTGTAAAAGAAGTGCATTCAGACGAAATATTATAATTTCACAAGTTCAGCAAGGTTGTCTAATCAATTAGCGACATTCTTGAAGTTGGTGGACTCATTCAGCGACCTTATAGGAAGGTTGGGGACTTGATCGGCAATCTTCATATAGGTGGTGGACTCATTCAGCGAACTTGATGAAGTTGGTGGACTCATTCAGAAAACTTGATGAAGCTTGTATAATGGATCAGCGAACTTTCATGAAGCTTGTACAATGGATCAACGACTTTGATGTAGTTAACTGATTCAATTAGCAAACTTCGAAAATTTGTTTTGAAGTTTGCTGATTGAATAAGTGAACTACCTACTTTCACAATTTTTTCCATGCAACACTTAAAAGAGCTCTAATTTTTTCTAAATCACCTACAAACGTAAAAAATTCAAAAAACTTAGGGTTTTAGTTATTTGGTAACACACATTTTATAAACAGAGTGGTCATTCCATATGTTTTGTAGTTTGTTATTGACGTTGGATCATTTTCTAGAACCTAGGTACATACTGAACTAAGTAAACCGAAAACCGGTTTACATCGGTGCGGTCCATCAAAATTGCTTCAAAAAAATTAAAAAAAAATATTTGTAAAAGTGTAAATTAAGAATCCTAAATAATTAACATTTAAAAAAAATATATAAGATATTTTTCTAGGTTAAGTAGTCGTGTCCGCGTCAACCCAATAATACTTGTCATATTATCATGTACGGGTCCATGTGTGTGACACGATTTTTATATCTTTATCAAGTTGAATCTGCCAACCCGCAAACAAGACACATGTTATATATTACAATACTAAAAAGATTACATCAAATAATAATATCATTCAAATTCATTAATTAGCTAGCCTTGAAAAATGCATGCACACACAATATAAACCCGGTCATTCCGTTTCCAAGACAATCGGATCACTCTCCACACTCTCTTTTTCCCATCTTGAAGAAACAAATCACAACTTTTTTACAACTTTCAATCATAATCTTACCCACCCTGCCCAATTATGCACACACCATGATCGTAAAACTTTTGAACGGTTTCCTACGTCGAAACAATTGCATGATTGGATTTTGAAAGAAGGCCGGGGTGAAGATGGAGACGTATTTGAAGGAGAATTTTGGTGAAGTGAAGCCGAAGCATTCGTCTGGAGAATCGTTGAAGAAATGGAGGACTTTGTGTGGTGTTGTCAAGAATCGAAAGAGACGCTTTCGTTTCACTGCTAATATTGCTAAGCGTGATGAGGCTGCTGCCATGCGTCGTTCAAATCACGTAAGCAAGCCTTGTTTGTTTTACACATGTCATGTATGTTTCTAAAACTTACCTGTTAAGATAAGTGAACCAAACAGTCTCTAATGATTAAGAGTAGCCGCTGCTGCTGAATAGTTGTTGACTTACTGATCGATTGTACTTTGCTTGGTTACAGGAGAAATTAAGGGTGGCGGTTTTGGTTTCAAAGGCCGCGTTTCAGTTTTTACAAGGTTAGCTTCATTACACAACACTAAATTATTATTATGAAAACAAAAACTATAAATTAAAATGGTTTATTTTTTATGAATGAATGGTTACTATTTTTTAAAGTCTCTACTTCTTACATATATATAAATGTGTGTGTTATGTACATTCATCATCATCATCATCATACTCAGTTAATCTCATCAACAGCAAAACTAAGGTAGAGTATGAGGAGACAGTCTTACCTCTACCCCATGGGAATAAAGAGGCCGCTTCCAGTGAGAGACCCTCGGCACGATAGTGGTTTTGTATCAAGCCTTGGATATAAGGCACATAACACTTAGCAACCCGATTGGTGCATGTAACCCTTGTCTTTTGGCTATCAACGCCACCACATGATGCATGATTAACCATCCGTCGTTTTTAACGTTATTTTCACGAAATTAGTAAAATAACATTAAAATTAGTGCAACTTTACTTTTGCCCCCCAAGGGCCACACATATATACATTATATGCACACAGCCGTAAACGGGGCTATATGTTTTTAAAAAAATTAAACAGCTTACAGGGCTATATGTTTTTAAAAAATTTAAACGTTTACCTACACATGTGAAGGTGACGTGTTGGTAATATAATCTATACATGACTTGAACATATATAGGTATTATAAGTAAAGGAAATTTATTCATAACTTTGTTTCAATTTTAGTAGTGATGAATAAACATGCATTTCGACCATTTTGTTTGTTAGACTTAATCTTGAACATTATAAGTTTATAACATAAGTTACTTGAGTTAATACTTGGGACAAATGTATATAAATAAATAAAGTCCTAAGTCTAAAATTATAAGTGAACCGGTTGTTAAATTCTGATGTGTGGGCGGTTATAAAGTGATAAACAGAATTGGTAATATTGAACAGGAAGTTTGCGAGAGGATTAATGATAAACAGAAATCGATACATGTCAATTCTGATACATAGGACCCTTTAAATACAATACTAAACGTTGTGTGGATAAACCAACACAACTGCTTGACCCTCTAACTGCTACTTAACTGCCACATAAATCGGTATGTTGATAACCGATGATAACTGCTGCAGATTTGACCCATGTGACTTATTAGACTATATACATGTCACACTAATAAACATAATAATTAAACTTAGGATAATATGATATTTCAATGATTATTTTCCAACAATCACTCCCCTAATCATTGAAATATCATGTCTTGATTCTGCTTCTGAATTATTCTTCACTGCTGGAAGTTTTGGACCGTTTCTTGGGAGGTAGATCCTCGTTCTTCATCGCCTTGTATCCCATCTTGAAGTTGGCGTTGTCTTCATCCGTTTCAACCTTCAATTCCTTGCCTTTATACTTCTGATGGTACCAGTTTAGGATTTCCAAATACTGGTTATAAGTGATCTTCAAAACCTCCACAATCTCATCATCTTTCATATCCCTTGATAATCTTCCATATCCATAACCCATCTTGATTGCTACTTGAACCCATAAGTCGTACTTGTTGACCGCATCTATTCCACCAAACGTATCTACTATCATGTAGAGTTCAAAGAGATCAATCTTCCTACCGAATTGATCTCGTGGTGGGATTGGCATGTCGGATTTTATTGCTAGAAAATCCCTTCGAAACCACGCCAAAACTCTTTCAAATTCCCCTTTGAATTTGATCTTATGCCTTTCAACTTGGGTAGCGATATGAAGTATATCCATAAACGCTGTGCAACTCTCCAATTCAGAATTCTTTGGGTGTAACTCGGCTTCTGTTTCCTGAACAGAATCGGGTACACTGCTGCCCTTTGTAGCCGTAGCAAATTGATTTTGTAGATGATGATTTTTCACAGCCCTTCTTTCAAATTCTTTGTCCATTGACGAACCCTCCTCTTCTTTGTCTTTCCCCTTCATCTTTCTCTTATTGTTCTTCTCTTGATCTTCGATGTTGGGACAATAATACGGTTCGTGAAATTGATTGCAACTCCAACAGTGCACATTCGGCTTGATTGCGAGAGGCTTCTTTTGATCTTTTGTGATGAAACACACATCACCCTCATAACGGATCTTGTAACCGTCTTGTATCAAACGATCTGCACTCAATACATTCCTTTTGAGTGTAGGGATGTAATAAACATTCCCTATTGCATGATATTGCCCCTCGCTAAAGATCTCCACGATTCCTCTTCCTTTGTAGAGTTCTCTTTTGAATCCCTCCGGATTACTTCCTATACTGAACGGTTTTTTCCAGATTTGTAAACAAATGCTTGTACCCCGTTGCGTGTTGTTGTCTGTTTATACTTGCGTACCAAATGTCGTTCCACGTTTTTCCTTCCGTCCCTCTCACCATAAACTCTATCTTCCCGATTCTTTGAGGGCAATCTTTTCTGTAGTGGAACGGTTGATAACAGAATGAACAACACATGCCTTTCGGATAGTGCCAATCGATCTCCTTCTTCCCATAATTCTTGTACACATAACCGCCATGTTGTAGAAGTTCCCTTTCTTTCTGCAGTAAATACTCTCTTGAAGAGTCCATAAAAGGAGATAGATATAGATTACTTTTCTGGCCGATTTTCCATTGATAATCATCACGATCATCTGCCTTCTCTTTGCCTTCACGCCTTTGAGAATTAGTCTGAAACTTGGGTGAAAAACTGCACCCCTGGGCCTCGTAATCATCACGGATATCTTCTTCTTCTTGACTGCAAACGGGTTCTTTCTTAACCAAATCACTCGGTTATTCTTCTCTTCACAGGTCTTCGGATCATTCGGCTCTGATGCCATGTTAAATTCTGATGTGTGGGCGGTTATAAAGTGATAAACAGAATTGGTAATATTGAACAGGAAGTTTGCGAGAGGATTAATGATAAACAGAAATCGATACATGTCAATTCTAATACATAGGACCCTTTAAATACAATACTACACGTTGTGTGGATAAACCAACACAACTGCTTGACCCTCTAACTGCTACTTAACTGCCACATAAATCGGTATGTTGATAACCGATGATAACTGCTGCAGATTTGACCCATGTGACTTATTAGACTATATACATGTCACACTAATAAACATAATAATTAAACTTAGGATAATATGATATTTCAATGATTATTTTCCAACAATCACTCCCCTAATCATTGAAATATCATGTCTTGATTCTGCTTCTGAATTATTCTTCACTGCTGGAAGTTTTGGACCGTTTCTTGGGAGGTAGATCCTCGTTCTTCATCGCCTTGTATCCCATCTTGAAGTTGGCGTTGTCTTCATCCGTTTCAACCTTCAATTCCTTGCCTTTATACTTCTGATGGTACCAGTTTAGGATTTCCAAATACTGGTTATAAGTGTTCTTCAAAACCTCCACAATCTCATCATCATTTTTTATATCCCTTGATAATCTTCCATATCCATAACCCATCTTGATTGCTACTTGAACCCATAAGTCGTACTTGTTGACCGCATCTATTCCACCAAACGTATCTACTATCATGTAGAGTTCAAAGAGATCAATCTTCCTACCGAATTGATCTCGTGGTGGGATTGGCATGTCGGATTTTATTGCTAGAAAATCCCTTCGAAACCACGCCAAAACTCTTTCAAATTCCCCTTTGAATTTGATCTTATGCCTTTCAACTTGGGTAGCGATATGAAGTATATCCATAAACGCCGTGCAACTCTCCAATTCAGAATTCTTTGGGTATAAATCGGCTTCTGTTTCCTGAACAGAATCGGGTACACTGCTGCCCTTTGTAGCCGTAGCAAATTGATTTTGTAGATGATGATTTTTCACAGCCCTTCTTTCAAATTCTTTGTCCATTGACGAACCCTCCTCTTCTTTGTCTTTCCCCTTCATCTTTCTCTTATTGTGCTTCTCTTGATCTTCAATGTTAGGACAATAATACGGTACGTGAAATTGATTGCAACTCCAACAGTGCACATTCGGCTTGATTGCGAGAGGCTTCTTTTGATCTTTTGTGATGAAACACACATCACCCTCATAACGGATCTTGTAACCGTCTTGTATCAAACGATCTGCACTCAATACATTCCTCTTGAGTGTAGGGATGTAATAAACATTCCCTATTGCATGAAACTGCCCCTCGCTAAAGATCTCCACGCTTCCTCTTCCTTTGTAGAGTTCTCTTTTGAATCCCTCCGAATTACTTCCTATACCGAACGTTTTTTCCAGATTTGTAAACAAATGCTTGTACCCCGTTGCGTGTTGTTGTCTGTTTATACTTGCGTACCAAATGTCGTTCCACGTTTTTCCTTCCGTCCCTCTCACCATAAACTCTATCTTCCCGATTCTTTGAGGGCAATCTTTTCTGTAGTGGAACGTTGATAACCGAATGAACAACACATGCCTTTCGGATAGTGCCAATCGATCTCCTTCTTCCCATAATTCTTGTACACATAACCGCCATGTTGTAGAAGTTCCCTTTCTTTCTGCAGTAAATACTCTCTTGAAGAGTCCATAAAAGGAGATAGATATAGATTACTTTTCTGGCCGATTTTCCATTGATAATCATCACGATCATCTGCCTTCTCTTTGCCTTCACGCCTTTGAGAATTAGTCTGAAACTTGGGTGAAAAACTGCACCCCTGGGCCTCGTAATCATCACGGATATCTTCTTCTTCTTGACTGCAAACGGGTTCTTTCTTAACCAAATCACTCGGTTATTCTTCTCTTCACAGGTCTTCGGATCATTCGGCTCTGATGCCATGTTAAATTCTGATGTGTGGGCGGTTATAAAGTGATAAACAGAATTGGTAATATTGAACAGGAAGTTTGCGAGAGGATTAATGATAAACAGAAATCGATACGTGTCAATTCTGATACATAGGACCTTTAAATACAATACTAAACGTTGTGTGGATAAACTAACACAACTGCTTGACCCTCTAACTGCTACTTAACTGCCACATAAATCGGTATGTTGATAACCGATGATAACTGCTGCAGATTTGACCCATGTGACTTATTAGACTATATACATGTCACACTAATAAACATAATAATTAAACTTAGGATAATATGATATTTCAATGATTATTTTCCAACACCGGTGTGTCACAAAGGTAGTTATAGACGGTTATGTTGTTGAACGGATGTGTCCCTAGGATTCATATTGTATATATAGGAACAAAACATGTCATTTGTAAGTGTCTTTAAGTTTGGTTTTCAATAACTAAGTATGATATTATATAGCTAGTAAGTATGTATGCATATTGTATCTTTATCTATCGCATAATGTTTGTTTTCATGTCAAATGGAGTGCAGGGGCACAACCAGATGACTACTCAATACCTGAAGAATACAAAGCCGCTGGTTTCGACATCTGTGCAGATGAAGTAGGCTCTATTGCCGAAGGTCATGACCCCAAAAGGCTAAAACTCCACGGTGGACCAGATGGTGTTGCCAAAAAGCTCAACACATCAACAACTGATGGACTGTGTACTGCAAACTACAACGAGCTGACCCGAAGGCAACAACTGTTTGGAATCAACAAGTTTACAGAAGCTGCGCAGCGCAGCTTTTGGGTCTTTGTTTGGGAAGCCCTTCAAGATATGACCTTGATGGTCCTTGGTGCGTGCGCCTTTGTGGCTTTGATTGTAGGAATATCAACAGAAGGCTGGCCCAAGGGAGCTCATGATGGTCTTGGCATCGTGGCGAGTATCTTGCTAGTGGTGTTTGTAACAGCAACGAGTGATTATCGCCAGTCTTTACAGTTTAAAGATTTGGATAAAGAGAAGAAAAAGATATCTATTCAAGTCACTAGAAACGCGTACAGGCAAAAGTTATCGATATATGAGTTATTGGTTGGGGATATTGTTCATCTTGCTATAGGAGATCAAGTCCCTGCAGATGGACTTTTTCTTTCTGGTTTTGCGGTTTCTATTGACGAATCTAGTTTAACTGGTGAAAGTGAGCCGGTTATGGTCAGTTCTGAGAACCCTTATCTGTTGTCTGGAACCAAGGTCCAAGATGGTTCCTGCAAAATGTTGGTTACAGCGGTTGGCATGCGAACACAATGGGGAAAACTAATGGCAACTCTTAGCGAAGGAGGAGATGATGAAACGCCGTTACAGGTTAAGTTAAATGGCGTTGCTACAGTTATTGGACAGATCGGTCTTTATTTCGCCATAGTGACATTTGCAGTTCTTGTGCAAAAATTAGTAACTCGTAAGATTGTGGAAGGAACACAGTGGCGTTGGTCCGGTGATGATGCTTTAGAACTATTGGAATATTTTGCTATCGCTGTCACGATTGTTGTTGTTGCAGTACCTGAGGGACTTCCATTAGCTGTCACATTAAGCCTTGCATTTGCCATGAAGAAGATGATGAATGACAAAGCGCTCGTTCGCCATCTTGCAGCCTGCGAGACTATGGGGTCTGCAACAACTATATGCAGTGATAAAACCGGGACACTAACCACTAACCGAATGACTGTAGTTGAATCATGCATTTGTACAAAAATCATGGATATAAGCAAAAAAGTTGGGACTGAGATCCCGAACAACGCTTTAAAGCTTCTTCTACAGTCGATATTCACTAACACAGGGGGCGAAGTAGTAATCAACCAACACGGGATACGTGAGATACTAGGAACCCCAACAGAAACCGCTATATTGGAATTTGGTCTGTCACTTGGTGGTGATTTCCAATTGGAGCGCCAGGCGTCCAAAGTTCTCAGAGTAGAGCCGTTTAATTCTACAAAGAAACGTATGGGAGTCGTGTTGAAGCTTCCCGAAGGAACTGTAAGAGCTCATTGTAAAGGTGCTTCAGAAATAATATTGGCTGCTTGTGACAAAATGATTAATACAACCGGCGAAGTTGTTAATCTGGATGCGGCTGCACTTAACCATCTCAAGGGTGTAATTGACAAATTCGCTAGTAAAGCCCTTAGAACACTATGCCTAGCGTATATAGACCTCGAGAACAATGTTTCTGCAGATACGCCTATTCCAGCTAGTGGTTACACGTGTATTGGAATCGTGGGTATAAAAGATCCCGTGCGTCCGGGTGTCAAGGAATCAGTAGCTCTTTGTCGCGCAGCTGGTATAACTGTGCGTATGGTTACAGGAGACAACATAAATACTGCAAAGGCAATAGCTAAAGAATGTGGCATACTTACAGACGACGGTATCGCAATAGAAGGTCCAGATTTTCGCGAAAAGAGTCTAGATGAATTGTACAGAATAATCCCCAAGATTCAGGTACATTTTTTAATATCCTTTATGCATTTAATTTATGGTATTAAATTATATATTATATTGTTAATTAATTTAGGTGATGGCCCGATCGTCGCCTCTTGATAAGCATACGCTAGTAAAGCACTTGCGAACAACATTTAAAGAGGTCGTGGCAGTTACCGGGGATGGAACAAACGATGCACCAGCACTTCATGAGGCAGATATTGGGCTTGCAATGGGCATTGCAGGGACTGAGGTAAGCAAATAGGACAGTACATATTATGGTCTTACCAGACGGATGTAAAACTTGTTCATATTCTTAAATCTCCGCGTTTCAGGTAGCCAAAGAGAGCGCGGATGTCATTATTCTAGATGATAATTTCTCCACAATTGTGACTGTTGCCAAATGGGGTAGATCAGTCTACATTAATATTCAAAAGTTTGTACAGTTTCAGCTCACAGTTAATGTTGTTGCTTTGGTAGTCAACTTTACATCAGCTTGTTTGACAGGTATAATAACTTTTTGATTAATTACTGTGGTGTTTTTTTTTTTTTTTTTTAAAGATGATATTATTTCAGGAAGTGCTCCTCTGACCGCGGTCCAGCTCTTGTGGGTGAACATGATCATGGACACATTGGGAGCACTGGCATTAGCAACTGAACCACCTAACGATGAACTAATGAAGAGACCACCGGTTGGAAGAAGAGGAAATTTTATTAGCAATGCTATGTGGCGGAACATATTGGGACAGTCTATGTACCAGTTTACGCTGATATGGTTACTTCAGTCGAAAGGAAAATCGTTTTTCGGCCTTCATGGAGATGATTCTGATTTGATTCTCAATACTCTCATTTTCAATGCCTTTGTCTTCTGTCAGGTATATATATATATATATATATATGACTATAGATTCACATTTTTTAACATTATTCTGATTATTTTTCGACTGACATTATTATTATGCAGCTTTTTAATGAGGTTAACTCTAGAGAAATGGAGAAAGAAGATGTCGCGGATGGCATATGGGACAATAACGTGTTTGTAAGCGTTATCTCAGCGACATTTATTTTCCAGGTGATCATAATCGAGTATCTAGGCACGTTTGCGAATACATCACCGCTAACGATTGTGCAGTGGTTCTTTAGTGTTTTTATCGGGTATTTAAGCATGCCCGTTGGTGTCTACTTGAAGAGGATCCCTATTTTATTTACACAGAAAGATTTGGTTCTTTAGCTTTTTAGAAGCTCAATGAGTGTAGATTGTTTACAAGGTAGGATAGGGCCGGGTTCAAGCCAAATTAACAAAAGAGAATGTTCTTGATGATGAATCTGTTACGTATAAGACCATGTGTAGTGCCACGCCCCACCAATTAAATTCGTCCACCTCAAAAGTGCTCTCTCTCTCTCTCTCTCTTCCCTTCACGCCATCAACTGGCGTTATATACAGAACGCTCAGACTCAATTTTGAAGAAAAACGCCCCTGGGGGCGGTGTTGGGGCGTTTTTGGTGTCATCCACGCCCATTTCACATTACTACTACTACAGGTGGTCTAAGAAGGTTGGATTAGTTGTGTAGTTGAACATTTTACAACGATTTTGATATGATATAGAGTAGGGAGTACCATGCGAATTTTATCTTTCGGATGAAATGCTATGTAAAGTTCTTTATTAGCTTCTAAAATATTATCATTCAAGTCATGAGAAGTTGATTTGTATCGGCATGAAGTATGTCGGTTGAGTTGGTTAAGCAGTTGTAATGGTTGTTGAGTAAATCAGTGTTGGATAAACAATCTAATGTGCAGCGGAATGATCGATATTAATCACTAATGACAACAAACGAATGATTCAAAACAATCAACACAATGAACGAATTGATTGCGGGACAGAAAAGAAACCGAAAACAAATGTATTGGATTGATCGGATTATGAACAATCTTGGTAGTTTGGAATGTACAACAATACAACCTATTTATACATAACACTAGGATTGACCGTTGGCGGTTAATTACAGTTATTTGGCGCCAACTTCAATCAAAATACCGGTAAATGACACAGGGTCATTTCTGTCCCTTTGCTTCTGTTTTTCGAATAATGCGCGCCTTATGTATCTTTTACTGATATGCTGCTGTTTGTCCGAATTTGCGCAGCCAATATTAATCCTATACAAAACTATTAAAGCATAATCCTAATGGTATCTAATATACATATATACATTGCATACAATCATTTGCTAATAATATTTACATAAACACAAATAAATATAAGTTTGTATATAAAAGGGCAAAAAGGTTATGTTATTTTTGTGATGAAAAGTATTTGCCTCGTCACAAATGTATATAGAAGTACAATATTTAGAAGTAGGGGCGTGTTCTTCGGGTTATTTTTTCAGGTTTTGGATTTTTTGAGTCGGGTTGTTTGGGTTTTTGGCTGAGAATAAGTGACCCGATAACCGAACCATTTAAAGGTCGGGTTGGCCGGGTCGGTTCTTCGGTTTTTGGGTTTAGATGTAATATGAAAAATGTGTTTTTTTTCTTGCAAAAATATCATCAAAATTCATTGTTTTACTTAGAAAAGTATTATTGGTCTCTCTGGAAGCAACCTCTCTATCTACAAGGATAGGGGTAAGGTTTGCCTACATCTCACCCTCCCCAGATCCTACTCTTAGCTTTGCTAATTGTGGGAGTTACTGGGTAAGATTGATTGATTGATTACTTAGAAAACTATTATTAAAAGTCAAGTCCTAAAACTGGCAAATAATCTAAACTTAAACGCATCTATTGTGATACCCCGAAAATTCAGGTTCTCACTTTAACTAAACTCTAGTTACATTCCTTGCATTATACTTAACTAGGGTTAGTTAGATAAGACATACGTGCATGGTTATGAGTCAATGTGTGATTGCATGATTAGTGAACCTCGGACGTTGGTGAAAAATAAACTTATGTGTCTCGGTGATACCTGACAAACTTATGTGAAAACCATACGTGATTATGTGAACCTAAACCGAACACGTTAATAGAAATCATTAAAAGTGGAGCATGAGGTTGATTAGGGTCTTAATGCATGGGATTACACTTGTTATGGTCCGAAATAACGAAAACGTCGAAGGATAACGCGTCGGGAGGCGAAACGAGGCAAAAGCGCGCCACCCGGACCTGTGAGCGGCCGCTCACAGGCTCCGAGCGGCCGCTCCATTTGACCTGACGGGTCTAAACCGCCTCAAACTCATATTTAAGCATCCTTAACTCCCATGCAACCCTCATACTCAACCCTAATCGCCCCCTTACTGCCCCACACGAATATTTCACTCAAACAACCCCTGCTAAGGCTCAAGATCATCAATTGGGAGGCTCCAAGGCGCGCGATTGATCGATTGGGAGAGCTAAGGGTATATTTTACGATTTCTTATGCTTCTATCTTGTGTTTTCATTAATAAAAGTCATATAACAAGTTTGTCCAGGTCTGAATGAGTTTATAAAACATTAAAGCATGAATCTTTTTGAAGATTAAATGGATTAAACATACTCATAAACGCTTAGTAACATCATAGGATACTTGTTGCGCAAGTAATTGGTGTTTTGATTCTTAAAGCCTTGATCTTGACATGTTTAATCATAGAATCTGATGGAATAGGTATTAGGAATGTTTTGTGTTGATAATTGATGATTGTTAATAGTTTTTATGCACACGGTAGGCGATTAAAGTATGATTTAGGCGAAACTAAAATCTGGACAGAATGGTTAGTCAAATTTGTAGGAGCTGTAACACGGCTTTAACATAATGATTTTAGTGTTTTCTTGGCATGGTTAGGTCACACCTGGTCTTAGCTTTTCATAATGGGTAAAATCATGTGTTTTGGACGCCGGATGAGTCGTTTTTGGAATTTTCATTGAAAATAGGTCAGATCAGAATTTCGGGTGTCAAATTGAGTCAACTTTGAAATATCATAACTCATGTTTTATAAAGAGTTGAGTCTTGAAATTTTTACAGAAGGTTAATATTGGAGTGTAGCAAGTTTTCCAAGTGGATTTATCCCGTTTGGATGAATACACAATTGTTGGGAAATTATTTACCAAACTGACCTGTTAAGAGTGTTTCTGAACATAGCTGAGTTGGACGAATTTTAATTATTTTTGTGTTAGGAGTTAAGACTAAACAAAAATAGGTATTGCCAACTGAATCCCAAAGAAAATTCAGTAAACATTTGGGAGGATAACTCACTGGTTTACTATTTTGAATAAATTCGTTTTGATGGCGCACAATCTGTCCTGAAAACACAGATTGTGTATTATGTGCTTATGTGATTACTTGAGGTCTTAGGTGATCTAAAATTGACATATAACGGAAGTACACATGTTTATGACACATACGGGCTGTAGAAACTAATTATAACCAACTCATTCACCAACGAGTCCGTAGGGTTTACTATTGCATGTAGAATCACTAGGCGTCGCATACACGCTTTTGAGTATTAAAACGCCTTGGACAAACGAGTTATATGGTGTAATGATGTTACGCCTATACTCACGTAGTGACACTGTTATTAGGGTGTCGGTAGCATATAATACTTGCTGTGCGGATTCTTTGCTTACGCGATAAGGTGAGTTTCACTACTTTTTCTCAAAGCATGCGTCTCGGGTTGAGACTACATTGGTAACGTTTTCTAGTCTATCTTGAGACAACTTTCTTTTACACATCCCGGGTTTGGGGTGCATGGTTCACGTGGTGAATCTATTTTTACTAATTCATATATATGTCCTTGATGAACTAAACCAAACACATCTTTTAAGTCCTTCAAAATACCGAATCAATTGCCGGTTGGGCAAGCGGGTTAATTAGTTGATAGCGCTATTAGGTCTAACAAACCTCACATCGTGCTGGGAGCACGGATGTGAACTATTAGCTTCAAACATAATCATTGTCGATGGACAATGATGCAAGGCATCTTTATCCCGGTTATGGGAACTTGTTCATTAGTAGTTCGGTATTCGCCGGTTTTAGTTATCATGAGTGGGCTAGCTACCCCTGACATTTGAATTAGCCATTGTTTACAGGGTCTGAGAGACCAACGTTGTACACTTGACTTTTGGGGTTTTGAGAACCTACGCTTTTATTTTCATCGCTTACTTATATTGTGAACTCACCGACTTTATGTTGACACATTTTAGCATGCTTTGCAGGTCCTTAGGTACGGAGCACGTTTTAGGGCATGCATCATTTGTGTCTTGGGTTATGAATATTTATTATTTCGTACTTTTAAACTTTGGTTTTGGGCGCGTTGTCTTGCGCAGACTTTTGCAAATGTTTTACTTTGTTTACGCTTCCGCATTACTTTAAATTGCTTGGTTAAACTTTGAAACTTTTTCTTAAAAACGAACTAAATGGTTTGGGCATTTAGAGTCGTTCATGATACTTATGGCTATGGGTCCTGGTTTGTCATGCACCTCGCGGTAAAACTCCGCAGTGGAAATTTGAGGGTGTGACATCTATAAAAAAAGACATTATATATTTGAGTTTCGGATTTCAGGTTTTTTCGGGTTTTTTGTTGGGAAAAAGTGACCCGATAACCAATCCATTTAAGGTTCGGGTTGGTCGGGTTTGAGTTATTCGGATTCGGGTTTTTCGGGTAGTGTATAATTCGGGTTCGGGTGGCTTCAAATTCGAATCGGGTTTCAGATAAAAATGAACAGCCCTATTTAGAAGAAGAGCATTACTAAGAAGTTAATGGAGATCATGAAACACATGTGGAAATTGCATGCTCAAATCTCAGTTGGTACAGTACACTTGAGGCCTAAGGGAAATGACTTTGTATCAGGCTATGGAACCGGTCCGGTTAGTGGCGGATCTTAAACGAAAAACTTGGAAGGGCCGCACTCAATACATATAAAAATTTTTGGAAAAATTTATACTACGAAACGAAAACACTTGGTGGGCCGTGGCCCGGTCTGGCCCTAGTGAAGAACCGCCTATGGGTCCGGTTAAGCTCTTTGAACACTCCCCATTTGAACCGGACTAGGTTTCCAAATGTTTCATCTTCTTTTTTAATAATTTTGTTCTTCAAATTCTCATTTTCTTATTGATCCTCGAGAGTCCGCATTCTATTTATTCAAGTATTCATATTTTGTTTTGTATTAGATATATGTATATAGTTTTCATTTTCATATTATACATAACTGTCTTTAGGTTCTTAAATCCGGTCAGACTAGTGAACAGAACCGGTCAAGGTGACCAGGTGACCGACTCGTTGTATGGTCCAGTTCTAAAAACATCTATGATTGTTTAGAACTCGTCCATTTTGCCAGTTAAAGGATTTACTGGAAGATGCAAAACCTCATTTTGAAGCATATGTTTTTTTTTTTTTTTTAACTGGGTTATATGGGTTTAGATCGGTTTAATGGGAAATGGGTTTACATAGGCTAAAACTAAAAAGGTTATTGGGTTTCTTTAATTGGGTTAGTTTTTTAATAAAGATTAATTAGTATAAACATGTTATTGGGTTTTAAATTTTATAGGTTTTTGTTCTAAAATAATTTTATATATGTGAATTTTTTCACAAATTTTTTTTGGCACACTGAGATAATGGGCCATATGCAGTCGTACTCGAACCTCCCTTTGATGCCACTGAGTCGGCCTTGATGTAGAATGTTTGTGGACTAAATAAAATTGAACCAAATGTTTGTGGCATATGAGTCGCATAACACTTAAGGTTTTTTTTTTCTTTGTTGCATCTTTAACATGGGGTACTACCAGATCAAGGTAGCATAAGTATTAGTACACTCACCGTCTTCAGTGCACGCTTATCATTCTCGACTTCGAACACTAACCTAACATATTGCAGGTAATTATGGTTAACCCCGCTCACCGAAATTACTCTTACCGTGCTCATGATGGGCGACGACGCCCCATGTATGACCCTTATGAGGCCCCATCTTCGTCACTCGAGCCATGTGAAGCCACTAATCGTTGGCGTTGGTTCACGGACATCTTGCACTCGTGGGTCGTGAGTTATGGGGTGCCAGCTAGAGTACCTCCCATTGTGGACTCGTGGGAGAGGACACTTGCAGGAATGGTGAGGCATGTACACACTGAGTTGGATAATGCTTACACTGGTATTAAGGAGTTCCAGTTCTGGAGAAGAAATGCTGACGAGACATTGACACATGTGGCGGGACAGATTGACTACTTACTCAGCGAACTAAGGAAAGTTAAGAAAGAGGCTGAGGAAGCAAAACAGGATGCTACTGCTACCAAACAAGAGTTGGCGCGTACTCGAGAGGAGTTAGCCATGGTTCGCAACCGGCTTAAGGAAGCTTTGGAACCAATTGGGGAAGAGAACCCCGAGGAGGAACCCATGGAGGATGAGGTTGATGCTTTGGGAGCGGCACTCGATGCAGCTCTCATAGAAGAGGAAGAGGAGGAAGAACCTGAGGAGTTACCGGAGGAAAGTGAGGATGAAGGATCAGTCATCTCTACGGACGACGATTGATTTTATTTATTATTATTTATGTAGTTATTTATTTTATTCCTAGTATGTTATGACTTTTATTTAATCTCGTGCGACTGGATGATCTTTTGGATTGTTTTAGAACGTTGGTATTTTATTATTGATTGAACTTTTATTTTATTATTTATACGTGCGTGATTTACTAGTACACTGTGATGTGCAAACGATTGTATTCTCATGGGTATAGTATATTTGTAGAATTACTATGGCGGGAAGAGGTCATGGACGTGGACACATCAACCTAACACAAGCTGAGCTGACTGCACTTGTCAACGACAGGGTGGTTGCAGCCCTCGCAGCTATCCAAGCTGGTAACACTAATTCGTCTTATTTTACTCCTTCTACGAACGCCAGCGTTAAACTCTATTACTCATATGACTCCCGTGTTTGCACGTAGGTCAACCTCCACACCACCCTCCAGCCTGCACCTACAAAACCTTCATGGACTGCAAGCCTCAAAACTTTGGGGGATCTGAAGGTGCAGTTGGACTACTTAGGTGGTTCGAAAGGGTGGAGTCATGCTTTGCTATGTGCAACTGTCCACCAGCTGACCGGGTCAAATATGCCGCTGGTACACTTGAGAACGCGGCGTTATCCTGGTGGAACTCTCAGAAACAAATACTGGGTGTGGATGTGGCAAATGCTACGCCTTGGGATGCTTTCAAGGAGATGATGAGGGAGGAGTACTGCCCTCGGGATGAGATCCAGAAGCTGGAAACTGAGTACCTGAATCTGAAAATGGTGGGGTCGGATATTGAAGCCTACACCACTAGGTCACATGAGCTAGCCACTATGTGCCCTAACTACTCAACTCCGCTCTACAAGCGGATTGAACTGTACATCAAGGGTTTGGTGCCGCAGATCAAGGGCATGGTTACTGCTGCCAACTTCAACAATCTTCAGCAGGTGATTCGTATGGCACACCAGCTGACTGACCAGAAAGTAGAGGAGGGACTACTGCCCCCTCGAGGTGCTTCATCCTCTGGCACTAATGATAATAAGAGAAAGTGGGAGAATGCGTCTGGCAAACCCCCAGGTAATGGTAATCAACAGCCGCAGCACCCGAACAAGAAACACGACAACCACAACAACAACAACAACAACCGTACTCAGACTCAGGGTGGTTATCACGGAAATCGGCCCAAGTGCGCTAAGTGCAACTATCACCACTCTGGGCCATGTAACAGGATTAAGTGCGATCGTTGTGGTAAGCTGGGGCATGTGCAGAAAGACTGTAGAGTCAACCTTCAGAGTAACCCACCCCCGCAGGGTCAGCAACAGAAGGGTGGAAAAGCGTGTTACCAGTGTGGTAGCGAGAACCATTTTAGAAAGAATTGTCCCCAGCTAAACGGTAATGGAAACAATGGGGGTAATAACAACAACACCAACACTGGTAATAACAACAATAACAACGGAAACAACTATGGGGCGCGTGGTAGAGCATTCGTGATTGGCTCTGGGGAAGCGAGGAATGATAACAACGTCGTGACGGGTACGTGTTCCTTGAACGACACTCTCGCTTCTGTTTTATATGATACTGGTGCAGACTATAGTTTTGTGTCATCAAAACTTAGCAGACAACTAGGGATAGTTCCTACATTACTCGAGACCCCGTACTCTATAGAACTAGCTGATGGGAAGCCTGTTGAGGTAACCCACATTCTTCGTGACTATGGGCTCGAACTAGATGGACTGTTGTTTGCCATCGACCTTTTACCTATCACCCTAGGAAGCTTTGATCTTGTGGTTGGCATGGACTGGTTGTCCAAGCACCACGCCGAAATTCTCTGCAAGGAGAAAGTTGTTCGTATTCCCCTCCCCAGTGGAGAACTCTTATCTGTCCAGGGTGATCGTGGTGGTGCCATGGTGGGCATCATCTCTTACTTGAAGGCCCAGAAGTGCATACGGAAGGGCTATCCAGCCATATTGGCTAACATTTCTGACACTCGAGCTGAAGTCGAAACAAAAATCGAGGACATCCCGGTGGTCTGAGATTTTCCAGATGTTTTCCCAGAGGAACTGCCAGGACTTCCAACGGTTCGCCAAGTGGAGTTCCAAATTGACCTTGCACCAGGCGCCGCCCCAGTTGCGCGTGCACCATACCGCCTTGCACCAGGCGAACTTCAAGAACTATCTACCCAACTCCAAGAACTATTGGATAGGGGTTTCATCCGACCTAGCTCTTCACCGTGGGGAGCCCCAGTCTTATTCGTGAAGAAGAAGGATGGGAGTTTCCGTATGTGCATCGATTACCGGGAATTAAATAAGGTGACAATTAAAAACCGCTACCCTTTACCTCGTATTGATGATCTATTCGACCAGCTTCAGGGGTCGAGTTTCTATTCCAAGATTGACTTAAGGTCGGGGTATCACCAACTGAGAGTCCGAGAGGAGGATGTGCCAAAGACAGCCTTTCGAACTCGTTATGGGCACTATGAATTTTTGGTAATGCCCTTCGGGCTGACCAATGCACCAGCTGTGTTCATGGACCTCATGAACCGGGTGTGCAAACCCTATCTAGACAAATTTGTCATAGTGTTCATAGACGACATTCTGATCTATTCCAAGAGTAGGGGAGAGCACGAGCAACACCTACGACTGATCTTGGAACTTCTGAAAAGTGAGCAGTTATATGCAAAATTCTCCAAGTGCGACTTCTGGATTCGTGAGGTCCAATTCTTGGGTCATGTGGTGAACGAGGCCGGAATACAGGTCGATCCCGCTAAGATTGATGCGATTAAAAGATGGGAGGCCCCTAAAACTCCCACGGAGGTCCGACAATTCCTTGGCCTTGCAGGTTATTATCGCAGATTCATTCAGGGATTCTCAAAAATCGCTCAACCCCTCACTGCTTTGACACAGAAGGGGATTACCTACAAGTGGGAAGATGCCCAAGAAGCTGCTTTTCAATTACTAAAGACTAAACTTTGCAGTGCTCCAATATTATCACTACCTGAGGGTACGGAGGACATTGTGGTATACTGTGATGCATCCATATAAGGACTAGGGTGTGTTTTGATGCAACGCGAGAAGGTGATCGCTTATGCTTCACGACAACTAAAAGTTCACGAGAAGAATTATCCCACACACGACTTGGAGCTGGGAGCGGTTGTCTTCGCTCTCAAAATTTGGAGACACTACCTCTACGGAACGAAGTGCACAATCTTCACAGATCATAAGAGTCTTCAGCACATATTTGATCAGAAGGTCCTAAACATACGGCAACGGCGATGGGTCGAACTCTTGAATGATTATGACTGTGCTATCAAGTACCATCCATGGAAAGCTAACGTAGTAGCTGATGCCCTGAGCCGTAAGGAAACGAAACCCAAACGTGTGCGAGCCTTACAACTTACCATACACTCTAATCTGCCTGATAAAATACGTGAAGCCCAAGGCGAGGCCTTGAAAAAGGAAAACATCGGGTTGGAAACATTGCATGGTGCTGACAAGCACCTAGAACTGAAGTCGGATGGGCTTCAGTACTTTATGGATCGAGTCTGGATTCCACGTTCAGGGGATCTTAGACAACTAGTGCTCGATGAGGCTCACACATCTCGTTATTCGGTACATCCCGGTTCGGACAAAATGTACCAGGACCTCAAAACTCTCTACTGGTGGCAAACATGAAAGCAGAAATAGCCACTTATGTTAGTAAGTGCTTGACTTGTGCGAAGGTTAAGATTAAATATCAGAAACCTTCAGGCCTACTTCAACAACCAGAGATACCAATGTGGAAATGGGATGGGATTTCCATGGACTTCATTACGAAGCTTCCGAGAACAACAGCGGGCCATAACATGATTTGGGTTATCGTGGACCGTTTAACCAAATCGGCCCACTTCCTAGCAATAAAAGAAACGGACTCGTTAGAGAAGCTGGCGAACCTATACATCAAGGAGATAGTCTCTAGGCATGGGGTGCCTACTTCCATTATATCTGATCGCGATGGGCGATTCACTTCTCGATTCTGGACTACTCTCCAAGATGCTCTAGGAACTCGTCTCGATATGAGCACAGCCTATCACCCACAGACGGATGGACAAAGTGAACGTACCATCCAAACATTAGAGGATCTGCTACGAGCATGCGTGGTGGACTTTGGTAATAACTGGGACAAGCACTTGCCCTTAATCGAGTTCTCTTACAACAATAGTTACCACACCTCGATTCAGTGTGCGCCTTTTGAGGCACTTTATGGGCGCAAGTGTAGGTCTCCTATCTGTTGGACTGAGGTTGGGGATAGCCAACTAACAGGTCCCGAACTCGTGCACGAAACCTCCGAGAAGATAGTGCAAATCAGAAACAGGATGGCTGCTGCTCGTGATCGACAGAAAAGCTACGCGGACAAACGTAGAAAACCTTTGGAGTTCCAGGTTGGGGACAAGGTTTTGTTAAAGGTGTCACCTTGGAAAGGAGTGATACGCTTTGGGAAACGAGGGAAGTTGAATCCCCGTTATGTTGGACCTTTCGAGATTGTTAAAAGGATTGGTCCGGTAGCTTATCAGTTGAATTTACCAGACGAACTCAGTGGAGTGCATAATGTATTCCACGTCTCAAACTTGAAGAAATGCTTATCCGATACGACACTGGTAGTGCCGCTGGAGGAGATCCAGGTGGACGACCAGCTACGGTTTGTGGAAGAACCAGTGGAGATTCTTGAGCAGGGCGTCAAGAAACTCAGGCAAAGCACTATACCCATCGTGAAGGTACGGTGGAATTCCCGTCTAGGACCGGAATACATGTGGGAGCGCAGAGATCAGATGCGGCTCAAATATCCACACCTCTTTTCTGAACCTGAACCTGTGCATAGATCAAATGCCGAACATAAAGCAGCTCGCTCAAAGTGAATTTCGGGGCGAAATTCCTTTCAACTTGGGGATGATGTGACATCCGGAAACCAAGCATACATTTTTTTAGCTGGCTTTACTGATTACTTGCTGAATTTCGGGACGAAATTCTTTTCAACTTGGGGATGATGTGATACCCCGAAAATTCAGGTTCTCACTTTAACTAAACTCTAGTTACATTCCTTGCATTATACTTAACTAGGGTTAGTTAGATAAGACATACGTGCATGGTTATGAGTCAATGTGTGATTGCATGATTAGTGAACCTCGGACGTTGGTGAAAAATAAACTTATGTGTCTCGGTGATACCTGACAAACTTATGTGAAAACCATACGTGATTATGTGAACCTAAACCGAACACGTTAATAGAAATCATTAAAAGTGGAGCATGAGGTTGATTAGGGTCTTAATGCATGGGATTACACTTGTTATGGTCCGAAATAACGAAAACGTCGAAGGATAACGCGTCGGGAGGCGAAACGAGGCAAAAGCGCGCCACCCGGACCTGTGAGCGGCCGCTCACAGGCTCCGAGCGGCCGCTCCATTTGACCTGACGGGTCTAAACCGCCTCAAACTCATATTTAAGCATCCTTAACTCCCATGCAACCCTCATACTCAACCCTAATCGCCCCCTTACTGCCCCACACGAATATTTCACTCAAACAACCCCTGCTAAGGCTCAAGATCATCAATTGGGAGGCTCCAAGGCGCGCGATTGATCGATTGGGAGAGCTAAGGGTATATTTTACGATTTCTTATGCTTCTATCTTGTGTTTTCATTAATAAAAGTCATATAACAAGTTTGTCCAGGTCTGAATGAGTTTATAAAACATTAAAGCATGAATCTTTTTGAAGATTAAATGGATTAAACATACTCATAAACGCTTAGTAACATCATAGGATACTTGTTGCGCAAGTAATTGGTGTTTTGATTCTTAAAGCCTTGATCTTGACATGTTTAATCATAGAATCTGATGGAATAGGTATTAGGAATGTTTTGTGTTGATAATTGATGATTGTTAATAGTTTTTATGCACACGGTAGGCGATTAAAGTATGATTTAGGCGAAACTAAAATCTGGACAGAATGGTTAGTCAAATTTGTAGGAGCTGTAACACGGCTTTAACATAATGATTTTAGTGTTTTCTTGGCATGGTTAGGTCACACCTGGTCTTAGCTTTTCATAATGGGTAAAATCATGTGTTTTGGACGCCGGATGAGTCGTTTTTGGAATTTTCATTGAAAATAGGTCAGATCAGAATTTCGGGTGTCAAATTGAGTCAACTTTGAAATATCATAACTCATGTTTTATAAAGAGTTGAGTCTTGAAATTTTTACAGAAGGTTAATATTGGAGTGTAGCAA
The DNA here is from genome assembly GCA_028751855.1 of Ambrosia trifida. Classification (NCBI taxonomy): domain Eukaryota; kingdom Viridiplantae; phylum Streptophyta; class Magnoliopsida; order Asterales; family Asteraceae; genus Ambrosia; species Ambrosia trifida. The sequence continues at coordinate 63,696,115 of CM054126.1, read as the reverse complement.
GTTTTCCAAGTGGATTTATCCCGTTTGGATGAATACACAATTGTTGGGAAATTATTTACCAAACTGACCTGTTAAGAGTGTTTCTGAACATAGCTGAGTTGGACGAATTTTAATTATTTTTGTGTTAGGAGTTAAGACTAAACAAAAATAGGTATTGCCAACTGAATCCCAAAGAAAATTCAGTAAACATTTGGGAGGATAACTCACTGGTTTACTATTTTGAATAAATTCGTTTTGATGGCGCACAATCTGTCCTGAAAACACAGATTGTGTATTATGTGCTTATGTGATTACTTGAGGTCTTAGGTGATCTAAAATTGACATATAACGGAAGTACACATGTTTATGACACATACGGGCTGTAGAAACTAATTATAACCAACTCATTCACCAACGAGTCCGTAGGGTTTACTATTGCATGTAGAATCACTAGGCGTCGCATACACGCTTTTGAGTATTAAAACGCCTTGGACAAACGAGTTATATGGTGTAATGATGTTACGCCTATACTCACGTAGTGACACTGTTATTAGGGTGTCGGTAGCATATAATACTTGCTGTGCGGATTCTTTGCTTACGCGATAAGGTGAGTTTCACTACTTTTTCTCAAAGCATGCGTCTCGGGTTGAGACTACATTGGTAACGTTTTCTAGTCTATCTTGAGACAACTTTCTTTTACACATCCCGGGTTTGGGGTGCATGGTTCACGTGGTGAATCTATTTTTACTAATTCATATATATGTCCTTGATGAACTAAACCAAACACATCTTTTAAGTCCTTCAAAATACCGAATCAATTGCCGGTTGGGCAAGCGGGTTAATTAGTTGATAGCGCTATTAGGTCTAACAAACCTCACATCGTGCTGGGAGCACGGATGTGAACTATTAGCTTCAAACATAATCATTGTCGATGGACAATGATGCAAGGCATCTTTATCCCGGTTATGGGAACTTGTTCATTAGTAGTTCGGTATTCGCCGGTTTTAGTTATCATGAGTGGGCTAGCTACCCCTGACATTTGAATTAGCCATTGTTTACAGGGTCTGAGAGACCAACGTTGTACACTTGACTTTTGGGGTTTTGAGAACCTACGCTTTTATTTTCATCGCTTACTTATATTGTGAACTCACCGACTTTATGTTGACACATTTTAGCATGCTTTGCAGGTCCTTAGGTACGGAGCACGTTTTAGGGCATGCATCATTTGTGTCTTGGGTTATGAATATTTATTATTTCGTACTTTTAAACTTTGGTTTTGGGCGCGTTGTCTTGCGCAGACTTTTGCAAATGTTTTACTTTGTTTACGCTTCCGCATTACTTTAAATTGCTTGGTTAAACTTTGAAACTTTTTCTTAAAAACGAACTAAATGGTTTGGGCATTTAGAGTCGTTCATGATACTTATGGCTATGGGTCCTGGTTTGTCATGCACCTCGCGGTAAAACTCCGCAGTGGAAATTTGAGGGTGTGACATCTATAAAAAAAGACATTATATATTTGAGTTTCGGATTTCAGGTTTTTTCGGGTTTTTTGTTGGGAAAAAGTGACCCGATAACCAATCCATTTAAGGTTCGGGTTGGTCGGGTTTGAGTTATTCGGATTCGGGTTTTTCGGGTAGTGTATAATTCGGGTTCGGGTGGCTTCAAATTCGAATCGGGTTTCAGATAAAAATGAACAGCCCTATTTAGAAGAAGAGCATTACTAAGAAGTTAATGGAGATCATGAAACACATGTGGAAATTGCATGCTCAAATCTCAGTTGGTACAGTACACTTGAGGCCTAAGGGAAATGACTTTGTATCAGGCTATGGAACCGGTCCGGTTAGTGGCGGATCTTAAACGAAAAACTTGGAAGGGCCGCACTCAATACATATAAAAATTTTTGGAAAAATTTATACTACGAAACGAAAACACTTGGTGGGCCGTGGCCCGGTCTGGCCCTAGTGAAGAACCGCCTATGGGTCCGGTTAAGCTCTTTGAACACTCCCCATTTGAACCGGACTAGGTTTCCAAATGTTTCATCTTCTTTTTTAATAATTTTGTTCTTCAAATTCTCATTTTCTTATTGATCCTCGAGAGTCCGCATTCTATTTATTCAAGTATTCATATTTTGTTTTGTATTAGATATATGTATATAGTTTTCATTTTCATATTATACATAACTGTCTTTAGGTTCTTAAATCCGGTCAGACTAGTGAACAGAACCGGTCAAGGTGACCAGGTGACCGACTCGTTGTATGGTCCAGTTCTAAAAACATCTATGATTGTTTAGAACTCGTCCATTTTGCCAGTTAAAGGATTTACTGGAAGATGCAAAACCTCATTTTGAAGCATATGTTTTTTTTTTTTTTTTAACTGGGTTATATGGGTTTAGATCGGTTTAATGGGAAATGGGTTTACATAGGCTAAAACTAAAAAGGTTATTGGGTTTCTTTAATTGGGTTAGTTTTTTAATAAAGATTAATTAGTATAAACATGTTATTGGGTTTTAAATTTTATAGGTTTTTGTTCTAAAATAATTTTATATATGTGAATTTTTTCACAAATTTTTTTTGGCACACTGAGATAATGGGCCATATGCAGTCGTACTCGAACCTCCCTTTGATGCCACTGAGTCGGCCTTGATGTAGAATGTTTGTGGACTAAATAAAATTGAACCAAATGTTTGTGGCATATGAGTCGCATAACACTTAAGGTTTTTTTTTTCTTTGTTGCATCTTTAACATGGGGTACTACCAGATCAAGGTAGCATAAGTATTAGTACACTCACCGTCTTCAGTGCACGCTTATCATTCTCGACTTCGAACACTAACCTAACATATTGCAGGTAATTATGGTTAACCCCGCTCACCGAAATTACTCTTACCGTGCTCATGATGGGCGACGACGCCCCATGTATGACCCTTATGAGGCCCCATCTTCGTCACTCGAGCCATGTGAAGCCACTAATCGTTGGCGTTGGTTCACGGACATCTTGCACTCGTGGGTCGTGAGTTATGGGGTGCCAGCTAGAGTACCTCCCATTGTGGACTCGTGGGAGAGGACACTTGCAGGAATGGTGAGGCATGTACACACTGAGTTGGATAATGCTTACACTGGTATTAAGGAGTTCCAGTTCTGGAGAAGAAATGCTGACGAGACATTGACACATGTGGCGGGACAGATTGACTACTTACTCAGCGAACTAAGGAAAGTTAAGAAAGAGGCTGAGGAAGCAAAACAGGATGCTACTGCTACCAAACAAGAGTTGGCGCGTACTCGAGAGGAGTTAGCCATGGTTCGCAACCGGCTTAAGGAAGCTTTGGAACCAATTGGGGAAGAGAACCCCGAGGAGGAACCCATGGAGGATGAGGTTGATGCTTTGGGAGCGGCACTCGATGCAGCTCTCATAGAAGAGGAAGAGGAGGAAGAACCTGAGGAGTTACCGGAGGAAAGTGAGGATGAAGGATCAGTCATCTCTACGGACGACGATTGATTTTATTTATTATTATTTATGTAGTTATTTATTTTATTCCTAGTATGTTATGACTTTTATTTAATCTCGTGCGACTGGATGATCTTTTGGATTGTTTTAGAACGTTGGTATTTTATTATTGATTGAACTTTTATTTTATTATTTATACGTGCGTGATTTACTAGTACACTGTGATGTGCAAACGATTGTATTCTCATGGGTATAGTATATTTGTAGAATTACTATGGCGGGAAGAGGTCATGGACGTGGACACATCAACCTAACACAAGCTGAGCTGACTGCACTTGTCAACGACAGGGTGGTTGCAGCCCTCGCAGCTATCCAAGCTGGTAACACTAATTCGTCTTATTTTACTCCTTCTACGAACGCCAGCGTTAAACTCTATTACTCATATGACTCCCGTGTTTGCACGTAGGTCAACCTCCACACCACCCTCCAGCCTGCACCTACAAAACCTTCATGGACTGCAAGCCTCAAAACTTTGGGGGATCTGAAGGTGCAGTTGGACTACTTAGGTGGTTCGAAAGGGTGGAGTCATGCTTTGCTATGTGCAACTGTCCACCAGCTGACCGGGTCAAATATGCCGCTGGTACACTTGAGAACGCGGCGTTATCCTGGTGGAACTCTCAGAAACAAATACTGGGTGTGGATGTGGCAAATGCTACGCCTTGGGATGCTTTCAAGGAGATGATGAGGGAGGAGTACTGCCCTCGGGATGAGATCCAGAAGCTGGAAACTGAGTACCTGAATCTGAAAATGGTGGGGTCGGATATTGAAGCCTACACCACTAGGTCACATGAGCTAGCCACTATGTGCCCTAACTACTCAACTCCGCTCTACAAGCGGATTGAACTGTACATCAAGGGTTTGGTGCCGCAGATCAAGGGCATGGTTACTGCTGCCAACTTCAACAATCTTCAGCAGGTGATTCGTATGGCACACCAGCTGACTGACCAGAAAGTAGAGGAGGGACTACTGCCCCCTCGAGGTGCTTCATCCTCTGGCACTAATGATAATAAGAGAAAGTGGGAGAATGCGTCTGGCAAACCCCCAGGTAATGGTAATCAACAGCCGCAGCACCCGAACAAGAAACACGACAACCACAACAACAACAACAACAACCGTACTCAGACTCAGGGTGGTTATCACGGAAATCGGCCCAAGTGCGCTAAGTGCAACTATCACCACTCTGGGCCATGTAACAGGATTAAGTGCGATCGTTGTGGTAAGCTGGGGCATGTGCAGAAAGACTGTAGAGTCAACCTTCAGAGTAACCCACCCCCGCAGGGTCAGCAACAGAAGGGTGGAAAAGCGTGTTACCAGTGTGGTAGCGAGAACCATTTTAGAAAGAATTGTCCCCAGCTAAACGGTAATGGAAACAATGGGGGTAATAACAACAACACCAACACTGGTAATAACAACAATAACAACGGAAACAACTATGGGGCGCGTGGTAGAGCATTCGTGATTGGCTCTGGGGAAGCGAGGAATGATAACAACGTCGTGACGGGTACGTGTTCCTTGAACGACACTCTCGCTTCTGTTTTATATGATACTGGTGCAGACTATAGTTTTGTGTCATCAAAACTTAGCAGACAACTAGGGATAGTTCCTACATTACTCGAGACCCCGTACTCTATAGAACTAGCTGATGGGAAGCCTGTTGAGGTAACCCACATTCTTCGTGACTATGGGCTCGAACTAGATGGACTGTTGTTTGCCATCGACCTTTTACCTATCACCCTAGGAAGCTTTGATCTTGTGGTTGGCATGGACTGGTTGTCCAAGCACCACGCCGAAATTCTCTGCAAGGAGAAAGTTGTTCGTATTCCCCTCCCCAGTGGAGAACTCTTATCTGTCCAGGGTGATCGTGGTGGTGCCATGGTGGGCATCATCTCTTACTTGAAGGCCCAGAAGTGCATACGGAAGGGCTATCCAGCCATATTGGCTAACATTTCTGACACTCGAGCTGAAGTCGAAACAAAAATCGAGGACATCCCGGTGGTCCGAGATTTTCCAGATGTTTTCCCAGAGGAACTGCCAGGACTTCCAACGGTTCGCCAAGTGGAGTTCCAAATTGACCTTGCACCAGGCGCCGCCCCAGTTGCGCGTGCACCATACCGCCTTGCACCAGGCGAACTTCAAGAACTATCTACCCAACTCCAAGAACTATTGGATAGGGGTTTCATCCGACCTAGCTCTTCACCGTGGGGAGCCCCAGTCTTATTCGTGAAGAAGAAGGATGGGAGTTTCCGTATGTGCATCGATTACCGGGAATTAAATAAGGTGACAATTAAAAACCGCTACCCTTTACCTCGTATTGATGATCTATTCGACCAGCTTCAGGGGTCGAGTTTCTATTCCAAGATTGACTTAAGGTCGGGGTATCACCAACTGAGAGTCCGAGAGGAGGATGTGCCAAAGACAGCCTTTCGAACTCGTTATGGGCACTATGAATTTTTGGTAATGCCCTTTGGGCTGACCAATGCACCAGCTGTGTTCATGGACCTCATGAACCGGGTGTGCAAACCCTATCTAGACAAATTTGTCATAGTGTTCATAGACGACATTCTGATCTATTCCAAGAGTAGGGGAGAGCACGAGCAACACCTACGACTGATCTTGGAACTTCTGAAAAGTGAGCAGTTATATGCAAAATTCTCCAAGTGCGACTTCTGGATTCGTGAGGTCCAATTCTTGGGTCATGTGGTGAACGAGGCCGGAATACAGGTCGATCCCGCTAAGATTGATGCGATTAAAAGATGGGAGGCCCCTAAAACTCCCACGGAGGTCCGACAATTCCTTGGCCTTGCAGGTTATTATCGCAGATTCATTCAGGGATTCTCAAAAATCGCTCAACCCCTCACTGCTTTGACACAGAAGGGGATTACCTACAAGTGGGAAGATGCCCAAGAAGCTGCTTTTCAATTACTAAAGACTAAACTTTGCAGTGCTCCAATATTATCACTACCTGAGGGTACGGAGGACATTGTGGTATACTGTGATGCATCCATATAAGGACTAGGGTGTGTTTTGATGCAACGCGAGAAGGTGATCGCTTATGCTTCACGACAACTAAAAGTTCACGAGAAGAATTATCCCACACACGACTTGGAGCTGGGAGCGGTTGTCTTCGCTCTCAAAATTTGGAGACACTACCTCTACGGAACGAAGTGCACAATCTTCACAGATCATAAGAGTCTTCAGCACATATTTGATCAGAAGGTCCTAAACATACGGCAACGGCGATGGGTCGAACTCTTGAATGATTATGACTGTGCTATCAAGTACCATCCATGGAAAGCTAACGTAGTAGCTGATGCCCTGAGCCGTAAGGAAACGAAACCCAAACGTGTGCGAGCCTTACAACTTACCATACACTCTAATCTGCCTGATAAAATACGTGAAGCCCAAGGCGAGGCCTTGAAAAAGGAAAACATCGGGTTGGAAACATTGCATGGTGCTGACAAGCACCTAGAACTGAAGTCGGATGGGCTTCAGTACTTTATGGATCGAGTCTGGATTCCACGTTCAGGGGATCTTAGACAACTAGTGCTCGATGAGGCTCACACATCTCGTTATTCGGTACATCCCGGTTCGGACAAAATGTACCAGGACCTCAAAACTCTCTACTGGTGGCAAACATGAAAGCAGAAATAGCCACTTATGTTAGTAAGTGCTTGACTTGTGCGAAGGTTAAGATTAAATATCAGAAACCTTCAGGCCTACTTCAACAACCAGAGATACCAATGTGGAAATGGGATGGGATTTCCATGGACTTCATTACGAAGCTTCCGAGAACAACAGCGGGCCATAACATGATTTGGGTTATCGTGGACCGTTTAACCAAATCGGCCCACTTCCTAGCAATAAAAGAAACGGACTCGTTAGAGAAGCTGGCGAACCTATACATCAAGGAGATAGTCTCTAGGCATGGGGTGCCTACTTCCATTATATCTGATCGCGATGGGCGATTCACTTCTCGATTCTGGACTACTCTCCAAGATGCTCTAGGAACTCGTCTCGATATGAGCACAGCCTATCACCCACAGACGGATGGACAAAGTGAACGTACCATCCAAACATTAGAGGATCTGCTACGAGCATGCGTGGTGGACTTTGGTAATAACTGGGACAAGCACTTGCCCTTAATCGAGTTCTCTTACAACAATAGTTACCACACCTCGATTCAGTGTGCGCCTTTTGAGGCACTTTATGGGCGCAAGTGTAGGTCTCCTATCTGTTGGACTGAGGTTGGGGATAGCCAACTAACAGGTCCCGAACTCGTGCACGAAACCTCCGAGAAGATAGTGCAAATCAGAAACAGGATGGCTGCTGCTCGTGATCGACAGAAAAGCTACGCGGACAAACGTAGAAAACCTTTGGAGTTCCAGGTTGGGGACAAGGTTTTGTTAAAGGTGTCACCTTGGAAAGGAGTGATACGCTTTGGGAAACGAGGGAAGTTGAATCCCCGTTATGTTGGACCTTTCGAGATTGTTAAAAGGATTGGTCCGGTAGCTTATCAGTTGAATTTACCAGACGAACTCAGTGGAGTGCATAATGTATTCCACGTCTCAAACTTGAAGAAATGCTTATCCGATACGACACTGGTAGTGCCGCTGGAGGAGATCCAGGTGGACGACCAGCTACGGTTTGTGGAAGAACCAGTGGAGATTCTTGAGCAGGGCGTCAAGAAACTCAGGCAAAGCACTATACCCATCGTGAAGGTACGGTGGAATTCCCGTCTAGGACCGGAATACATGTGGGAGCGCAGAGATCAGATGCGGCTCAAATATCCACACCTCTTTTCTGAACCTGAACCTGTGCATAGATCAAATGCCGAACATAAAGCAGCTCGCTCAAAGTGAATTTCGGGGCGAAATTCCTTTCAACTTGGGGATGATGTGACATCCGGAAACCAAGCATACATTTTTTTAGCTGGCTTTACTGATTACTTGCTGAATTTCGGGACGAAATTCTTTTCAACTTGGGGATGATGTGATACCCCGAAAATTCAGGTTCTCACTTTAACTAAACTCTAGTTACATTCCTTGCATTATACTTAACTAGGGTTAGTTAGATAAGACATACGTGCATGGTTATGAGTCAATGTGTGATTGCATGATTAGTGAACCTCGGACGTTGGTGAAAAATAAACTTATGTGTCTCGGTGATACCTGACAAACTTATGTGAAAACCATACGTGATTATGTGAACCTAAACCGAACACGTTAATAGAAATCATTAAAAGTGGAGCATGAGGTTGATTAGGGTCTTAATGCATGGGATTACACTTGTTATGGTCCGAAATAACGAAAACGTCGAAGGATAACGCGTCGGGAGGCGAAACGAGGCAAAAGCGCGCCACCCGGACCTGTGAGCGGCCGCTCACAGGCTCCGAGCGGCCGCTCCATTTGACCTGACGGGTCTAAACCGCCTCAAACTCATATTTAAGCATCCTTAACTCCCATGCAACCCTCATACTCAACCCTAATCGCCCCCTTACTGCCCCACACGAATATTTCACTCAAACAACCCCTGCTAAGGCTCAAGATCATCAATTGGGAGGCTCCAAGGCGCGCGATTGATCGATTGGGAGAGCTAAGGGTATATTTTACGATTTCTTATGCTTCTATCTTGTGTTTTCATTAATAAAAGTCATATAACAAGTTTGTCCAGGTCTGAATGAGTTTATAAAACATTAAAGCATGAATCTTTTTGAAGATTAAATGGATTAAACATACTCATAAACGCTTAGTAACATCATAGGATACTTGTTGCGCAAGTAATTGGTGTTTTGATTCTTAAAGCCTTGATCTTGACATGTTTAATCATAGAATCTGATGGAATAGGTATTAGGAATGTTTTGTGTTGATAATTGATGATTGTTAATAGTTTTTATGCACACGGTAGGCGATTAAAGTATGATTTAGGCGAAACTAAAATCTGGACAGAATGGTTAGTCAAATTTGTAGGAGCTGTAACACGGCTTTAACATAATGATTTTAGTGTTTTCTTGGCATGGTTAGGTCACACCTGGTCTTAGCTTTTCATAATGGGTAAAATCATGTGTTTTGGACGCCGGATGAGTCGTTTTTGGAATTTTCATTGAAAATAGGTCAGATCAGAATTTCGGGTGTCAAATTGAGTCAACTTTGAAATATCATAACTCATGTTTTATAAAGAGTTGAGTCTTGAAATTTTTACAGAAGGTTAATATTGGAGTGTAGCAAGTTTTCCAAGTGGATTTATCCCGTTTGGATGAATACACAATTGTTGGGAAATTATTTACCAAACTGACCTGTTAAGAGTGTTTCTGAACATAGCTGAGTTGGACGAATTTTAATTATTTTTGTGTTAGGAGTTAAGACTAAACAAAAATAGGTATTGCCAACTGAATCCCAAAGAAAATTCAGTAAACATTTGGGAGGATAACTCACTGGTTTACTATTTTGAATAAATTCGTTTTGATGGCGCACAATCTGTCCTGAAAACACAGATTGTGTATTATGTGCTTATGTGATTACTTGAGGTCTTAGGTGATCTAAAATTGACATATAACGGAAGTACACATGTTTATGACACATACGGGCTGTAGAAACTAATTATAACCAACTCATTCACCAACGAGTCCGTAGGGTTTACTATTGCATGTAGAATCACTAGGCGTCGCATACACGCTTTTGAGTATTAAAACGCCTTGGACAAACGAGTTATATGGTGTAATGATGTTACGCCTATACTCACGTAGTGACACTGTTATTAGGGTGTCGGTAGCATATAATACTTGCTGTGCGGATTCTTTGCTTACGCGATAAGGTGAGTTTCACTACTTTTTCTCAAAGCATGCGTCTCGGGTTGAGACTACATTGGTAACGTTTTCTAGTCTATCTTGAGACAACTTTCTTTTACACATCCCGGGTTTGGGGTGCATGGTTCACGTGGTGAATCTATTTTTACTAATTCATATATATGTCCTTGATGAACTAAACCAAACACATCTTTTAAGTCCTTCAAAATACCGAATCAATTGCCGGTTGGGCAAGCGGGTTAATTAGTTGATAGCGCTATTAGGTCTAACAAACCTCACATCGTGCTGGGAGCACGGATGTGAACTATTAGCTTCAAACATAATCATTGTCGATGGACAATGATGCAAGGCATCTTTATCCCGGTTATGGGAACTTGTTCATTAGTAGTTCGGTATTCGCCGGTTTTAGTTATCATGAGTGGGCTAGCTACCCCTGACATTTGAATTAGCCATTGTTTACAGGGTCTGAGAGACCAACGTTGTACACTTGACTTTTGGGGTTTTGAGAACCTACGCTTTTATTTTCATCGCTTACTTATATTGTGAACTCACCGACTTTATGTTGACACATTTTAGCATGCTTTGCAGGTCCTTAGGTACGGAGCACGTTTTAGGGCATGCATCATTTGTGTCTTGGGTTATGAATATTTATTATTTCGTACTTTTAAACTTTGGTTTTGGGCGCGTTGTCTTGCGCAGACTTTTGCAAATGTTTTACTTTGTTTACGCTTCCGCATTACTTTAAATTGCTTGGTTAAACTTTGAAACTTTTTCTTAAAAACGAACTAAATGGTTTGGGCATTTAGAGTCGTTCATGATACTTATGGCTATGGGTCCTGGTTTGTCATGCACCTCGCGGTAAAACTCCGCAGTGGAAATTTGAGGGTGTGACATCTATAAAAAAAGACATTATATATTTGAGTTTCGGATTTCAGGTTTTTTCGGGTTTTTTGTTGGGAAAAAGTGACCCGATAACCAATCCATTTAAGGTTCGGGTTGGTCGGGTTTGAGTTATTCGGATTCGGGTTTTTCGGGTAGTGTATAATTCGGGTTCGGGTGGCTTCAAATTCGAATCGGGTTTCAGATAAAAATGAACAGCCCTATTTAGAAGAAGAGCATTACTAAGAAGTTAATGGAGATCATGAAACACATGTGGAAATTGCATGCTCAAATCTCAGTTGGTACAGTACACTTGAGGCCTAAGGGAAATGACTTTGTATCAGGCTATGGAACCGGTCCGGTTAGTGGCGGATCTTAAACGAAAAACTTGGAAGGGCCGCACTCAATACATATAAAAATTTTTGGAAAAATTTATACTACGAAACGAAAACACTTGGTGGGCCGTGGCCCGGTCTGGCCCTAGTGAAGAACCGCCTATGGGTCCGGTTAAGCTCTTTGAACACTCCCCATTTGAACCGGACTAGGTTTCCAAATGTTTCATCTTCTTTTTTAATAATTTTGTTCTTCAAATTCTCATTTTCTTATTGATCCTCGAGAGTCCGCATTCTATTTATTCAAGTATTCATATTTTGTTTTGTATTAGATATATGTATATAGTTTTCATTTTCATATTATACATAACTGTCTTTAGGTTCTTAAATCCGGTCAGACTAGTGAACAGAACCGGTCAAGGTGACCAGGTGACCGACTCGTTGTATGGTCCAGTTCTAAAAACATCTATGATTGTTTAGAACTCGTCCATTTTGCCAGTTAAAGGATTTACTGGAAGATGCAAAACCTCATTTTGAAGCATATGTTTTTTTTTTTTTTTTTAACTGGGTTATATGGGTTTAGATCGGTTTAATGGGAAATGGGTTTACATAGGCTAAAACTAAAAAGGTTATTGGGTTTCTTTAATTGGGTTAGTTTTTTAATAAAGATTAATTAGTATAAACATGTTATTGGGTTTTAAATTTTATAGGTTTTTGTTCTAAAATAATTTTATATATGTGAATTTTTTCACAAATTTTTTTTGGCACACTGAGATAATGGGCCATATGCAGTCGTACTCGAACCTCCCTTTGATGCCACTGAGTCGGCCTTGATGTAGAATGTTTGTGGACTAAATAAAATTGAACCAAATGTTTGTGGCATATGAGTCGCATAACACTTAAGGTTTTTTTTTTCTTTGTTGCATCTTTAACATGGGGTACTACCAGATCAAGGTAGCATAAGTATTAGTACACTCACCGTCTTCAGTGCACGCTTATCATTCTCGACTTCGAACACTAACCTAACATATTGCAGGTAATTATGGTTAACCCCGCTCACCGAAATTACTCTTACCGTGCTCATGATGGGCGACGACGCCCCATGTATGACCCTTATGAGGCCCCATCTTCGTCACTCGAGCCATGTGAAGCCACTAATCGTTGGCGTTGGTTCACGGACATCTTGCACTCGTGGGTCGTGAGTTATGGGGTGCCAGCTAGAGTACCTCCCATTGTGGACTCGTGGGAGAGGACACTTGCAGGAATGGTGAGGCATGTACACACTGAGTTGGATAATGCTTACACTGGTATTAAGGAGTTCCAGTTCTGGAGAAGAAATGCTGACGAGACATTGACACATGTGGCGGGACAGATTGACTACTTACTCAGCGAACTAAGGAAAGTTAAGAAAGAGGCTGAGGAAGCAAAACAGGATGCTACTGCTACCAAACAAGAGTTGGCGCGTACTCGAGAGGAGTTAGCCATGGTTCGCAACCGGCTTAAGGAAGCTTTGGAACCAATTGGGGAAGAGAACCCCGAGGAGGAACCCATGGAGGATGAGGTTGATGCTTTGGGAGCGGCACTCGATGCAGCTCTCATAGAAGAGGAAGAGGAGGAAGAACCTGAGGAGTTACCGGAGGAAAGTGAGGATGAAGGATCAGTCATCTCTACGGACGACGATTGATTTTATTTATTATTATTTATGTAGTTATTTATTTTATTCCTAGTATGTTATGACTTTTATTTAATCTCGTGCGACTGGATGATCTTTTGGATTGTTTTAGAACGTTGGTATTTTATTATTGATTGAACTTTTATTTTATTATTTATACGTGCGTGATTTACTAGTACACTGTGATGTGCAAACGATTGTATTCTCATGGGTATAGTATATTTGTAGAATTACTATGGCGGGAAGAGGTCATGGACGTGGACACATCAACCTAACACAAGCTGAGCTGACTGCACTTGTCAACGACAGGGTGGTTGCAGCCCTCGCAGCTATCCAAGCTGGTAACACTAATTCGTCTTATTTTACTCCTTCTACGAACGCCAGCGTTAAACTCTATTACTCATATGACTCCCGTGTTTGCACGTAGGTCAACCTCCACACCACCCTCCAGCCTGCACCTACAAAACCTTCATGGACTGCAAGCCTCAAAACTTTGGGGGATCTGAAGGTGCAGTTGGACTACTTAGGTGGTTCGAAAGGGTGGAGTCATGCTTTGCTATGTGCAACTGTCCACCAGCTGACCGGGTCAAATATGCCGCTGGTACACTTGAGAACGCGGCGTTATCCTGGTGGAACTCTCAGAAACAAATACTGGGTGTGGATGTGGCAAATGCTACGCCTTGGGATGCTTTCAAGGAGATGATGAGGGAGGAGTACTGCCCTCGGGATGAGATCCAGAAGCTGGAAACTGAGTACCTGAATCTGAAAATGGTGGGGTCGGATATTGAAGCCTACACCACTAGGTCACATGAGCTAGCCACTATGTGCCCTAACTACTCAACTCCGCTCTACAAGCGGATTGAACTGTACATCAAGGGTTTGGTGCCGCAGATCAAGGGCATGGTTACTGCTGCCAACTTCAACAATCTTCAGCAGGTGATTCGTATGGCACACCAGCTGACTGACCAGAAAGTAGAGGAGGGACTACTGCCCCCTCGAGGTGCTTCATCCTCTGGCACTAATGATAATAAGAGAAAGTGGGAGAATGCGTCTGGCAAACCCCCAGGTAATGGTAATCAACAGCCGCAGCACCCGAACAAGAAACACGACAACCACAACAACAACAACAACAACCGTACTCAGACTCAGGGTGGTTATCACGGAAATCGGCCCAAGTGCGCTAAGTGCAACTATCACCACTCTGGGCCATGTAACAGGATTAAGTGCGATCGTTGTGGTAAGCTGGGGCATGTGCAGAAAGACTGTAGAGTCAACCTTCAGAGTAACCCACCCCCGCAGGGTCAGCAACAGAAGGGTGGAAAAGCGTGTTACCAGTGTGGTAGCGAGAACCATTTTAGAAAGAATTGTCCCCAGCTAAACGGTAATGGAAACAATGGGGGTAATAACAACAACACCAACACTGGTAATAACAACAATAACAACGGAAACAACTATGGGGCGCGTGGTAGAGCATTCGTGATTGGCTCTGGGGAAGCGAGGAATGATAACAACGTCGTGACGGGTACGTGTTCCTTGAACGACACTCTCGCTTCTGTTTTATATGATACTGGTGCAGACTATAGTTTTGTGTCATCAAAACTTAGCAGACAACTAGGGATAGTTCCTACATTACTCGAGACCCCGTACTCTATAGAACTAGCTGATGGGAAGCCTGTTGAGGTAACCCACATTCTTCGTGACTATGGGCTCGAACTAGATGGACTGTTGTTTGCCATCGACCTTTTACCTATCACCCTAGGAAGCTTTGATCTTGTGGTTGGCATGGACTGGTTGTCCAAGCACCACGCCGAAATTCTCTGCAAGGAGAAAGTTGTTCGTATTCCCCTCCCCAGTGGAGAACTCTTATCTGTCCAGGGTGATCGTGGTGGTGCCATGGTGGGCATCATCTCTTACTTGAAGGCCCAGAAGTGCATACGGAAGGGCTATCCAGCCATATTGGCTAACATTTCTGACACTCGAGCTGAAGTCGAAACAAAAATCGAGGACATCCCGGTGGTCCGAGATTTTCCAGATGTTTTCCCAGAGGAACTGCCAGGACTTCCAACGGTTCGCCAAGTGGAGTTCCAAATTGACCTTGCACCAGGCGCCGCCCCAGTTGCGCGTGCACCATACCGCCTTGCACCAGGCGAACTTCAAGAACTATCTACCCAACTCCAAGAACTATTGGATAGGGGTTTCATCCGACCTAGCTCTTCACCGTGGGGAGCCCCAGTCTTATTCGTGAAGAAGAAGGATGGGAGTTTCCGTATGTGCATCGATTACCGGGAATTAAATAAGGTGACAATTAAAAACCGCTACCCTTTACCTCGTATTGATGATCTATTCGACCAGCTTCAGGGGTCGAGTTTCTATTCCAAGATTGACTTAAGGTCGGGGTATCACCAACTGAGAGTCCGAGAGGAGGATGTGCCAAAGACAGCCTTTCGAACTCGTTATGGGCACTATGAATTTTTGGTAATGCCCTTCGGGCTGACCAATGCACCAGCTGTGTTCATGGACCTCATGAACCGGGTGTGCAAACCCTATCTAGACAAATTTGTCATAGTGTTCATAGACGACATTCTGATCTATTCCAAGAGTAGGGGAGAGCACGAGCAACACCTACGACTGATCTTGGAACTTCTGAAAAGTGAGCAGTTATATGCAAAATTCTCCAAGTGCGACTTCTGGATTCGTGAGGTCCAATTCTTGGGTCATGTGGTGAACGAGGCCGGAATACAGGTCGATCCCGCTAAGATTGATGCGATTAAAAGATGGGAGGCCCCTAAAACTCCCACGGAGGTCCGACAATTCCTTGGCCTTGCAGGTTATTATCGCAGATTCATTCAGGGATTCTCAAAAATCGCTCAACCCCTCACTGCTTTGACACAGAAGGGGATTACCTACAAGTGGGAAGATGCCCAAGAAGCTGCTTTTCAATTACTAAAGACTAAACTTTGCAGTGCTCCAATATTATCACTACCTGAGGGTACGGAGGACATTGTGGTATACTGTGATGCATCCATATAAGGACTAGGGTGTGTTTTGATGCAACGCGAGAAGGTGATCGCTTATGCTTCACGACAACTAAAAGTTCACGAGAAGAATTATCCCACACACGACTTGGAGCTGGGAGCGGTTGTCTTCGCTCTCAAAATTTGGAGACACTACCTCTACGGAACGAAGTGCACAATCTTCACAGATCATAAGAGTCTTCAGCACATATTTGATCAGAAGGTCCTAAACATACGGCAACGGCGATGGGTCGAACTCTTGAATGATTATGACTGTGCTATCAAGTACCATCCATGGAAAGCTAACGTAGTAGCTGATGCCCTGAGCCGTAAGGAAACGAAACCCAAACGTGTGCGAGCCTTACAACTTACCATACACTCTAATCTGCCTGATAAAATACGTGAAGCCCAAGGCGAGGCCTTGAAAAAGGAAAACATCGGGTTGGAAACATTGCATGGTGCTGACAAGCACCTAGAACTGAAGTCGGATGGGCTTCAGTACTTTATGGATCGAGTCTGGATTCCACGTTCAGGGGATCTTAGACAACTAGTGCTCGATGAGGCTCACACATCTCGTTATTCGGTACATCCCGGTTCGGACAAAATGTACCAGGACCTCAAAACTCTCTACTGGTGGCAAACATGAAAGCAGAAATAGCCACTTATGTTAGTAAGTGCTTGACTTGTGCGAAGGTTAAGATTAAATATCATAAACCTTCAGGCCTACTTCAACAACCAGAGATACCAATGTGGAAATGGGATGGGATTTCCATGGACTTCATTACGAAGCTTCCGAGAACAACAGCGGGCCATAACATGATTTGGGTTATCGTGGACCGTTTAACCAAATCGGCCCACTTCCTAGCAATAAAAGAAACGGACTCGTTAGAGAAGCTGGCGAACCTATACATCAAGGAGATAGTCTCTAGGCATGGGGTGCCTACTTCCATTATATCTGATCGCGATGGGCGATTCACTTCTCGATTCTGGACTACTCTCCAAGATGCTCTAGGAACTCGTCTCGATATGAGCACAGCCTATCACCCACAGACGGATGGACAAAGTGAACGTACCATCCAAACATTAGAGGATCTGCTACGAGCATGCGTGGTGGACTTTGGTAATAACTGGGACAAGCACTTGCCCTTAATCGAGTTCTCTTACAACAATAGTTACCACACCTCGATTCAGTGTGCGCCTTTTGAGGCACTTTATGGGCGCAAGTGTAGGTCTCCTATCTGTTGGACTGAGGTTGGGGATAGCCAACTAACAGGTCCCGAACTCGTGCACGAAACCTCCGAGAAGATAGTGCAAATCAGAAACAGGATGGCTGCTGCTCGTGATCGACAGAAAAGCTACGCGGACAAACGTAGAAAACCTTTGGAGTTCCAGGTTGGGGACAAGGTTTTGTTAAAGGTGTCACCTTGGAAAGGAGTGATACGCTTTGGGAAACGAGGGAAGTTGAATCCCCGTTATGTTGGACCTTTCGAGATTGTTAAAAGGATTGGTCCGGTAGCTTATCAGTTGAATTTACCAGACGAACTCAGTGGAGTGCATAATGTATTCCACGTCTCAAACTTGAAGAAATGCTTATCCGATACGACACTGGTAGTGCCGCTGGAGGAGATCCAGGTGGACGACCAGCTACGGTTTGTGGAAGAACCAGTGGAGATTCTTGAGCAGGGCGTCAAGAAACTCAGGCAAAGCACTATACCCATCGTGAAGGTACGGTGGAATTCCCGTCTAGGACCGGAATACATGTGGGAGCGCAGAGATCAGATGCGGCTCAAATATCCACACCTCTTTTCTGAACCTGAACCTGTGCATAGATCAAATGCCGAACATAAAGCAGCTCGCTCAAAGTGAATTTCGGGGCGAAATTCCTTTCAACTTGGGGATGATGTGACATCCGGAAACCAAGCATACATTTTTTTAGCTGGCTTTACTGATTACTTGCTGAATTTCGGGACGAAATTCTTTTCAACTTGGGGATGATGTGATACCCCGAAAATTCAGGTTCTCACTTTAACTAAACTCTAGTTACATTCCTTGCATTATACTTAACTAGGGTTAGTTAGATAAGACATACGTGCATGGTTATGAGTCAATGTGTGATTGCATGATTAGTGAACCTCGGACGTTGGTGAAAAATAAACTTATGTGTCTCGGTGATACCTGACAAACTTATGTGAAAACCATACGTGATTATGTGAACCTAAACCGAACACGTTAATAGAAATCATTAAAAGTGGAGCATGAGGTTGATTAGGGTCTTAATGCATGGGATTACACTTGTTATGGTCCGAAATAACGAAAACGTCGAAGGATAACGCGTCGGGAGGCGAAACGAGGCAAAAGCGCGCCACCCGGACCTGTGAGCGGCCGCTCACAGGCTCCGAGCGGCCGCTCCATTTGACCTGACGGGTCTAAACCGCCTCAAACTCATATTTAAGCATCCTTAACTCCCATGCAACCCTCATACTCAACCCTAATCGCCCCCTTACTGCCCCACACGAATATTTCACTCAAACAACCCCTGCTAAGGCTCAAGATCATCAATTGGGAGGCTCCAAGGCGCGCGATTGATCGATTGGGAGAGCTAAGGGTATATTTTACGATTTCTTATGCTTCTATCTTGTGTTTTCATTAATAAAAGTCATATAACAAGTTTGTCCAGGTCTGAATGAGTTTATAAAACATTAAAGCATGAATCTTTTTGAAGATTAAATGGATTAAACATACTCATAAACGCTTAGTAACATCATAGGATACTTGTTGCGCAAGTAATTGGTGTTTTGATTCTTAAAGCCTTGATCTTGACATGTTTAATCATAGAATCTGATGGAATAGGTATTAGGAATGTTTTGTGTTGATAATTGATGATTGTTAATAGTTTTTATGCACACGGTAGGCGATTAAAGTATGATTTAGGCGAAACTAAAATCTGGACAGAATGGTTAGTCAAATTTGTAGGAGCTGTAACACGGCTTTAACATAATGATTTTAGTGTTTTCTTGGCATGGTTAGGTCACACCTGGTCTTAGCTTTTCATAATGGGTAAAATCATGTGTTTTGGACGCCGGATGAGTCGTTTTTGGAATTTTCATTGAAAATAGGTCAGATCAGAATTTCGGGTGTCAAATTGAGTCAACTTTGAAATATCATAACTCATGTTTTATAAAGAGTTGAGTCTTGAAATTTTTACAGAAGGTTAATATTGGAGTGTAGCAAGTTTTCCAAGTGGATTTATCCCGTTTGGATGAATACACAATTGTTGGGAAATTATTTACCAAACTGACCTGTTAAGAGTGTTTCTGAACATAGCTGAGTTGGACGAATTTTAATTATTTTTGTGTTAGGAGTTAAGACTAAACAAAAATAGGTATTGCCAACTGAATCCTAAAGAAAATTCAGTAAACATTTGGGAGGATAACTCACTGGTTTACTATTTTGAATAAATTCGTTTTGATGGCGCACAATCTGTCCTGAAAACACAGATTGTGTATTATGTGCTTATGTGATTACTTGAGGTCTTAGGTGATCTAAAATTGACATATAACGGAAGTACACATGTTTATGACACATACGGGCTGTAGAAACTAATTATAACCAACTCATTCACCAACGAGTCCGTAGGGTTTACTATTGCATGTAGAATCACTAGGCGTCGCATACACGCTTTTGAGTATTAAAACGCCTTGGACAAACGAGTTATATGGTGTAATGATGTTACGCCTATACTCACGTAGTGACACTGTTATTAGGGTGTCGGTAGCATATAATACTTGCTGTGCGGATTCTTTGCTTACGCGATAAGGTGAGTTTCACTACTTTTTCTCAAAGCATGCGTCTCGGGTTGAGACTACATTGGTAACGTTTTCTAGTCTATCTTGAGACAACTTTCTTTTACACATCCCGGGTTTGGGGTGCATGGTTCACGTGGTGAATCTATTTTTACTAATTCATATATATGTCCTTGATGAACTAAACCAAACACATCTTTTAAGTCCTTCAAAATACCGAATCAATTGCCGGTTGGGCAAGCGGGTTAATTAGTTGATAGCGCTATTAGGTCTAACAAACCTCACATCGTGCTGGGAGCACGGATGTGAACTATTAGCTTCAAACATAATCATTGTCGATGGACAATGATGCAAGGCATCTTTATCCCGGTTATGGGAACTTGTTCATTAGTAGTTCGGTATTCGCCGGTTTTAGTTATCATGAGTGGGCTAGCTACCCCTGACATTTGAATTAGCCATTGTTTACAGGGTCTGAGAGACCAACGTTGTACACTTGACTTTTGGGGTTTTGAGAACCTACGCTTTTATTTTCATCGCTTACTTATATTGTGAACTCACCGACTTTATGTTGACACATTTTAGCATGCTTTGCAGGTCCTTAGGTACGGAGCACGTTTTAGGGCATGCATCATTTGTGTCTTGGGTTATGAATATTTATTATTTCGTACTTTTAAACTTTGGTTTTGGGCGCGTTGTCTTGCGCAGACTTTTGCAAATGTTTTACTTTGTTTACGCTTCCGCATTACTTTAAATTGCTTGGTTAAACTTTGAAACTTTTTCTTAAAAACGAACTAAATGGTTTGGGCATTTAGAGTCGTTCATGATACTTATGGCTATGGGTCCTGGTTTGTCATGCACCTCGCGGTAAAACTCCGCAGTGGAAATTTGAGGGTGTGACATCTATAAAAAAAGACATTATATATTTGAGTTTCGGATTTCAGGTTTTTTCGGGTTTTTTGTTGGGAAAAAGTGACCCGATAACCAATCCATTTAAGGTTCGGGTTGGTCGGGTTTGAGTTATTCGGATTCGGGTTTTTCGGGTAGTGTATAATTCGGGTTCGGGTGGCTTCAAATTCGAATCGGGTTTCAGATAAAAATGAACAGCCCTATTTAGAAGAAGAGCATTACTAAGAAGTTAATGGAGATCATGAAACACATGTGGAAATTGCATGCTCAAATCTCAGTTGGTACAGTACACTTGAGGCCTAAGGGAAATGACTTTGTATCAGGCTATGGAACCGGTCCGGTTAGTGGCGGATCTTAAACGAAAAACTTGGAAGGGCCGCACTCAATACATATAAAAATTTTTGGAAAAATTTATACTACGAAACGAAAACACTTGGTGGGCCGTGGCCCGGTCTGGCCCTAGTGAAGAACCGCCTATGGGTCCGGTTAAGCTCTTTGAACACTCCCCATTTGAACCGGACTAGGTTTCCAAATGTTTCATCTTCTTTTTTAATAATTTTGTTCTTCAAATTCTCATTTTCTTATTGATCCTCGAGAGTCCGCATTCTATTTATTCAAGTATTCATATTTTGTTTTGTATTAGATATATGTATATAGTTTTCATTTTCATATTATACATAACTGTCTTTAGGTTCTTAAATCCGGTCAGACTAGTGAACAGAACCGGTCAAGGTGACCAGGTGACCGACTCGTTGTATGGTCCAGTTCTAAAAACATCTATGATTGTTTAGAACTCGTCCATTTTGCCAGTTAAAGGATTTACTGGAAGATGCAAAACCTCATTTTGAAGCATATGTTTTTTTTTTTTTTTTAACTGGGTTATATGGGTTTAGATCGGTTTAATGGGAAATGGGTTTACATAGGCTAAAACTAAAAAGGTTATTGGGTTTCTTTAATTGGGTTAGTTTTTTAATAAAGATTAATTAGTATAAACATGTTATTGGGTTTTAAATTTTATAGGTTTTTGTTCTAAAATAATTTTATATATGTGAATTTTTTCACAAATTTTTTTTGGCACACTGAGATAATGGGCCATATGCAGTCGTACTCGAACCTCCCTTTGATGCCACTGAGTCGGCCTTGATGTAGAATGTTTGTGGACTAAATAAAATTGAACCAAATGTTTGTGGCATATGAGTCGCATAACACTTAAGGTTTTTTTTTTCTTTGTTGCATCTTTAACATGGGGTACTACCAGATCAAGGTAGCTTCATTAGATGTGCATATGAGTCGCATAACACTTAAGGTTTTTTTCTTTCTTTTTTTTTTTTTTTTGGGAAATGGAATCTAATAATTCCAACTTTGGGGGGTTGGAAGGCAGCAGTCCCAACTTGAAACTTGTACCACTGCAGTCCCAACTTGTCAACCATTTTATTTGGTTGGTCCCAGACTAACCTCAGTTAGTTTTTCTAGTTAAGTGCCACGTAGGCATCCCACGTGGCAGTCCTACGTGGCAAGAAAGTTGTATCTGTCAAAAAAACGAGGTGGACCCACATGTTTTAATCAAATATAATTATTTTTCAATTAAAAAAAACGAGGTGGGGTCCACATGTTTTAATCATATATACACACATATACAATAGTTGTCTTCCTCCTCACCTGAACTCACCACCACCACCAACCACCACCAATACCAACACCAACACAAACACCTTCCTCTGTCTACCTCCCTCCTCCTCCTCTCTCTACCCTCCCTCCTCCTCCTCTGTTTTCCCTCCAACAAACACCCTCTAGACGACCCACCATCCGCTTCATCCGATGACGACGACGAAACAGAAGACGACGAACAAGACCACAAAACATTCTACACATCATCTAAAGAACAAGAATACGGAAACCCCCAATTCACAAACCCTAATTCTAACCCACCTCAATTCTCATCAGAAGATGATAAGACTCCGACGTCAAAACGCCGTCGTTTAACCGGAGCAGAGAGTATTAATAATAAAAATAATAATAATATGAATAAGAATAGTAAGAAGAAGACATAAGTTGAGGTTTTGAATGGAGAGATTGATGAGGAAAAGAAGGCTGTGGGTAAAAGGGTTTGGACTGTTGATGATGAGCTTATGTTATTGCAAGGGTTTATTGATTATCAGATGAGAATTGGGTGTTCGCCGTTGTCGGATATGGACGGGTTTTATCGGTTTATGACGAGTTCGCTACCCGGGTCTGCGACAAAGAGCCAGTTGTATGAGAAAGTTAGGAGGTTGAAGAAGAAGTTTCGGGTGACTTCGGAGAAAGTTGGGTGGATTTGGGTAATGGGTTTTGAGGTGTTTGTGGTGGTGGTGGTGGGTGTCGTCGGAGATGGTGGTGGTGGATGGTGGTGGCAGGTGGTTGTTGTGGTGAAGATGATGAAGATGTAGGGGTGTATATATATATATATCTATATATATAAATTCTTTTTTATTATTATTTAAAGATTTTTTTAAATAATTAATAGATTTTTTTTAATTGAAAAAACAAGTGGGACCCACGTTTTTTGCCAACTCGACAGATTTTGCCACATATGACTGCCACGTGTGATGCCACGTGGCATTTAACAGAAAAAGTTAACCTCAGTTAGTTTGGGACCATTAGAATAAAAATGTTGACAAGTTGGACCGTTATATTACAACTTTCAAGTTGGGACTGCTCTCTTCCAACCCCTCAAAGTTGGGATTATTAAATTCCATTTCCCTTGTTTTTTTTTGTTGATGTTATTATAGTCGATAGTCCTGATTGGAAGGCTCATATACAACATCTGCAAATAATGTTGCTGGTCTTGAGGGAAATGTTGCTGGCTTTGAGGGAAAATAGTTTGTTGGCTAAGGAAAGCAACTCTGCATTTGGTGCTAGAGAATTAGAATATATGGGTCACATTATATCTGATAAAGGGGTAGCAACATGCCCTAGGCCTTTTTAGTGGCAGATTAGATAGATTTGAAAGTTCGATCTCAAATAAAAAGCAAAGAGAGAGAAAGAAAAAAGTATTGTCACGTAAAGATTACGTTGAAATGAGGGGTATCCCCTTATTTTTTTTATGATCCTTTTTATTAAAGGATTAAATTACATTACATCCGTCTTTGACGTGGCTGGAACCTTTGATCTCGGTGGATTTAAAAGTGCAATTTCAGGTATAAAGGAAAGAGAGAGAGAAAAAAGTATTGTCACGTAAATATTACATTTGAGTGAGAGGTCTCCCCTTATCTTTTTTATTATCTTTTTTTAAGAGTTAAACTACACGAAATTCGTCTTTGATGGGGCTCATACCCATTATTTTAAGAAGAGCAAGACCTTAATTTCAATGGCTTTACCAATCAACCCGACCAAACACAAACAATTCATAAATACATACTCATATTCACTGAACATATGTAATGGACTAATGGTGTAGAAGTATCATTTAATCTAAGTTTTTATATCATCTCATTAAATATTTTAAATAATTAACATAAGTTGCTTTTAAATAATAATTAGTTGTAAACACTTATTTATTAAATGAAAACATAAATAAAATATTAATACTTTTTTTATTGCAAACTTCAACTTTCATTTCACACCCAAATTATTTATAAGATTGTACAAAGCAAGACGCTAATTACAATCAAATTACGACACCCACATTCATCACCACACCATTAACCAAATAACAATTACATTATTGGAGCATTAAAGTCTACCCAATTTTCCCACGTCCAACCCAATTGTTCTTTTTATGCTTTACCCATGAAAACGCCATAGCTTGCACTTTGCCAAACACTCCTCCCACATGAACTCTTTTCCCGCTGAACATTAGCTGATTTCGTGCTTTCCAAATCACCCAACACGCCGCCAAAATTATGATTCTAACCACTTCCCACTTCTCCTTAGGTGCATTAATGTTGTTGTGCAGCTCCAATAAATCCTTGACATTGAAGGCGTAGACCGGTGGAATACCAGCTCACAGACTCACCTTATGCCAAACCAATGAAGCTACGTAACATCCGGTAAATATATGGTCCTCATTCTCGTTTGCATCCCCACAAAGCTTGCATGTTGTTGAGTCGTGAACAATCTTTCTCTTCTTCAATCCCATCAAAGTTGAAGTCTAGCTTTTAAACATTAGATATTAAGAAAACAACACTTTAAAAGGAAATACAGATTTAAAATTGAAGTCTAGCTTCAGAATAATAATAGTTAAAATAATTGTAACATAATAAAAAAATATAATAATAATAATAATTTAATTGCACCTTTTAAAAATGTGTAGACACTATCCTGCAAGGTTTTTTCCGACATTCTCAAATATTCATCCTGTAAATCGGTATGAGTTAAATACACCATTGACGAATTGTTGACATACACTTTTACGGAGGAGTAAATAATGAATAGTTTAGGTATTTATAAGTGGTAAATACCTCGCGGTGAATAGTTTAGCCATTTGTCGAATTGAGTCTGATGTGACGATGCCTTCTCTCATGCTCACGCTACATTACATTAAATTACATTACATTACATTACATTACATTACATTACATTACATTACATTACATTACATTACATTACATTACATTACATGTAGTCTTAATGATCGATAAACTTTAATTCTATAGAATGTTGATCAATTCAATCGTGTTTGTACAGGTGGAAAATGTAGCTTATACTCTATAAACTACCTTTAGTAGTTGAAGACTTGAAGATACACAAAAGTATGTGTGTGACCACTTGGTTTCCTCCTTTTGATCCTTGGGATCTAAGTGTTCTTCTTGAAGATGGGGTATTGGTGTCAGGTAGAAGTTGTACTATCCAAAAGGTTAGGTTGTAAGAAAATACTTTGTTCATAGACGAGATTTTGTAATAACCAACACCTTGATTTTGGTTTTATTGTTTTTTGTTTCATTTCTTTGCTACATTAAAGAGTGTTAACGATGCGGTTTGGTTGGTTTTAGCGATTCTTTTAGGCCAAACCACATACTACAGTTTTGAAAAACAACAAACCAAACCGACTAGGTTGGACCATTTATTGTTGCTTTTTCAAATGATAAAGATGGTTAAAAACATGTATACATCCAAAGGCGGTTCGGTTTACACAGTGTGTTTCAAGCGTTAAACCTTTGGCCAAACCGTCAAACAAATAAAACCAAACCACAAACCGAATCATGCAAATCTCAAATCGTCCAAACTGACCATCGGTTTCTAACTACATATGAATCAACTAACAAGAACCCACATTCACTATTACACCAGCAGTGAAAAGGGGGCATTCATTCCACTTTCAATAAAGAGACTGAAGAAAAATCACAAACAAACCAAAACCCATTTCACCTTTCATACTCCATTATTATATCATCCTTGGCCACAAAACAAAATGCATCTAATCATATCAAATCAAATAATGACACTCTATTCCCCAAACCTCCCCCTCATGCCTTTCAGCCTTTTGAAAGTCAGCATCCAAAGCCTCTCAATATTTATAAAAAAAGAAAAAGAAAAAAAAAAACTTCTCAAGTGTTTCTTCAACAGTGACTTATACACAGAAATAGGACAGTCTTTATCCAAAAACTAAAGCTTAAAAGGGTATTGAAAATGACAAATGAATTCAAGAAAAAAAAAAGTGAAATAAAAACTCTCCATATATCAACCTTTAATTGACACTTCTTTGGCCACTTATCACTGTATGTTAAAACTTTACCATCCATCATTCTCTACACTACCCCACACCTCTGTTCACTAGTTGCCACTAGCATAACTTTCTCTCATATCATACCATATGTTGGTAGATTGGTATTTTCAAAACTCAAATATTATTCCATCAAATCCAATCAACAAATCCATGTCTTCTTGTGTAACACAAACGTTACTACCATCGCCTACTGATCTTCTGCAACGGGCATTTTTGTTCTAAGCCGTTGTATGTAAGTTTCCTCTTGACGCCAATGTTGGAAGATGTGTTACGATGATTGGTTAACAAATCAAAGGAGTTAGACTCGGGGGTGGTGTTCTTTTTAGTCTCGATATTCTTTAAAAGATTGTAGCATTGGTATATACATTCCTGGTTGTGAAAAACGAACGAAATGTCAGATTAAATTAAGAGAAGATAACGTCGTAAAAGAAAGCAAAAGGTTTGGAAAACACTTGCTTTTTCAAGAGAATGAAGTGATGACACAACACTAATCTTGAACTCCAATGTGTTTCTTGTTAATTGATCATCACAAGTTAATAACACTGCGGCTATTGCAACAACCGATGGCCTATGATCCATCAAATTAACCTCTGTATAAACCAATAAAACTCAAGTTTATCAACGATATCAAAACTTTAACAAAATCCCAAGTCAAATCAAATCAAATCAAGCTTAAAGATCAAAACTTGAAACTACCTTTGGAGAAATCAAGAATGTGCCCAATAGCTTTCGACACGAGAAACTCATTAGACTCGCACTCATCGCAAATCTTGGAGAAGAAATGGTGAAGATAAGCAAATGGAGTGATGCAACACAATCTCCATTCTAAAGTTGCCAAAACCGTCAACTCCATTCTTTGAATCACACTGCTTTCAAAGTTGTACCCTTGTGTTTTGTAGTGAGACAATGATGGTACAGCTTGTTCCTCCATTTTAGCAGCCAAAGATAAGCATGCAATCCCAAGCAACTGAATAGCCCATTCCTTACCATTCTATAATCACAACCAATGCCAAATGTTATTCAAATTCATTCACTAATTTGTTATAATCCTTTGACTTTAAATTATGAAAAAAAAAAAAAAAAATTATGAAATTGATCAAATGTTGATAATCTTTTAAACCAAATTGATGACTACATTTCACAAGAAAACACTGAAATAATTCACATTTTGGCAAAAACATGAATGACCATAACATAAAAGTCAAAACTTCAATTTTTACAAAATTGATTTCAAGTGCTCAAAATCTTTTAAACCAAATTGATGACTACATCTCAAAATACATAATTTACAAAAAAAAAAAAAAAAAAAAAAAACAATGAAAAACAATATGTGTTTAGTAATCACAAGAAAAAAATGAAAAATTTAACATTATAGAACAAAAAACATGTTTGACCATAAAAGTCAAAACTTTAATTTATACAAAATTGTTCAAGTGTTAATAGTCCCTAAACCAAAATGATGATGACTACATCTCAAGCTTCATCACTCACAAAAAGGAAAAACTAAAATATTAACATTTTGGGTGAAAAAAAAACATGTTTGACCATAAAAAGTCAAAACTTTAACTTTTACAAAACTAATCAACTGTTCATAATCTTTTAAACCAAATTGATAACCACATCTTAAAACACACAATCCCAATAACCATAAAAAAAAATCAATACTAATACACTCAACATTTTATAAAAAACACATGTTTGACCAAAAAAAAGTCAACATCCAAATCACACAAAACCTCAAGAACACTTACATCAATAACTCTCCTTGAATTAAACCGATCAAAGTACACCAAAGACAAATAAGCCGTACCAATATGAAACCCCAATATTTCCCTAGTCTGCATCAAACCAATAAAAACTGTGTATTAAATAAATAATAATAATAATAATAAATAAAAAGAAAAAAGACCCTTTAATTTAAAGAACACACACATACACTAAAAATCCAATGAATAGTATCCAATCGAGCACATTTAAACCAGTTTCTTCTACTACCCACATCATCATTATCATGACAAAGACAACCATAATCATTTATTAATTCATCAGCTTCTCTTTCGATCAAAGACTCTATGTACTGATCATCATTTGATCTGGGGTTGTTGAAGAGTTTGGTTGGTTTGAGTTCAGTTAATGATGAGTCGTCTTCTTCACATAAGAGGTTTGGTAAAGAGAATGTGGTGTCCATTTGTATGTACGGTGATGTAGAGATAGAGAGGAGGATTATTATTATTATTATTAGTGATGGGAGTTTGGTGTGTTGTTGAGGAAATCTAGAGAGAGATTTAGCGCGAAGTGTTGGTAGCGATTTCTGTGCCGCCAAATGGTGGTTTGGGAAGATATATAGGAAAGTAGTGGACTTGTGGAGTTGTGGGAAGTTTCAGTTTCAGTTTCAGTTTCAGTTTTTTATTTATTTATTTTAGGGTTTTAGGATTCATACATCCTGTGATGTCACATTCTGGAGGTGTGACATCACATTTTAGGGTATGTGGTAGCCTTCTATTGGTAAGTGATGTGGGCCAGAGTGTATGAATCCTAATTACCTTTATTTTATTATTATTATTACTACTACTACTGCATCTAGTAAGAAACTCGTGCGTTGCTGCCGCGGTAACAATTTACAATGCGGTACTCAATTCTATTTTTTTCACAACTTAGACCGAGACTAAAATTAAAGAACACAGTTTTGTTGATTGTTGTATACCCACCCTAGAGTTAGAAATGTTAATTAAAAGTATTATAATATTGTTCACCAAGATAGAAACTACCTATTTTGCCTTTTATAACTGCTTTTGAGATGATCTTGGCCATCCAAATTTGTCAGTTATTTCTGAAAGTAAATCCTAGTGAGAATAACTTAGTAGTTATCATCAAAATTTGACGGTTTTATTTTGGCTGAAGCAGTTTTAAGGTTACCGCTTTTCTAGCTCCACGTTCATCTACTGGTTTGTTCGTGTTTCCCTCCTTGGTAACCTACTGTCTCCACCATATATCTACGATGAAGTTAGAGCACTTGGTCTCTTTCCATCTAAACTAGGGGTGTAAATGACACGTAGCGGCTCGAGAGCTACCCGGGATCGGCTCGGTAAAAAGCTTGAACGAGCCGAGCCTTAACGAGCCCGAGCTCGAGCCCTATATACAAAGCTCGATTGGGCTCACGAGCCTAAACGAGCTCAAACATAATTATAATTTATTTATATACCTCTTATAATTTATAGCCCACATCTCCAAAGCCCAAGTCCTTATTTCATAGGACCATTTAATAACACTCGCGAGCCGAGCTTTTGTGATCTCGAGCCGAGCTTTGAGCTCGTTTGAGATTGTTCTCAAATCACCTCGAGCCGAACCGAGCTCGAGCTTTTGATTTCACTAGCGAGCTGAGCTCGAGCTCAAGATTGTAGACTCAAACCGAGCCGAGCTCGGCTCGTTTACACCCCTAATCTAAACAGATGAATACACAGATCCATCACTCCCTTTGTCCTTCTTTCCCGTATACGAGTCCACTGCCACACTCAATCCCCTAAACTTCACCACTGTCGTTGAGGTTGGGCCTCTCTACCTCCTCTGTCGCCGTTTTCTTCTTATTCTACAGCTTCAGCCTTTCAAGCAACCAATAATGTCAAATACTTACGAAAACTATCACAAGAGGTTCAAGATTTTTCGAAGATGACACCGACAATAGGTTTAAATCCCTAATCTATCTGCGGTTGCCAGGTACGAATATGATTAATTTTGTTGTTTTCGTACGTTGATTAGGTTTAAATCCCTAATCTTAGGTATCAAACACACACAAATTTAGGCCTGAGATTGAGCAGGAAGTGCAATATAATATAAAAAAATATTGATTGCAGTTATGCGCATAATGTGTTCGATGAATTGACTAAGAGATGAACTTATGAGGTTATAGTTAAGACACTAAAATGAAATATTTCCTCATCTTTTTCATATTATTTCTTTCTATATTTTTGGGTTATTTAATTGTGAGTGAATTGGGTTAATAGTGTTTTATTTTGACAATTTGGACATCTGGTTCAGACTAAGATTATAATCTAGTTCCGCAAGTTTTTGAACCGGATGTATCTTCTTTTATAAGCTGCCACAGTGGAAATAAAGAGGTGAGGTTTATGTTGGTTACTTATTAATATTATTTGATTTCAGATTTATAGAGCGAGGAACGATGGAATTCTTCTTGAAACGATGGATTTTCCACTGCAACGTCTCAATTTCTAGGCACTAAAAAGAAAATTTTAGCTGGGTTTTCCACTGCAACGTCTCAGTTTCTAGGCACTAAAAAGAAAATTTTAGCTGGGTTTTCCACTGCAATGTCTCAGTTTCATGTTGGTTACATTGAACAGACAGAGGTGTTTCAAACTACACCACCTGCTCTCAAGATGCGGGTGTGTCGTTTTGTGGCGGCAAAGTCAACTCTTGCAACACGTGTTGACTCTATCAGAGGTGATCCATCTGGAAAACAAGGAAGAGCATATTGTAAAGAAATTCGTAAGACAATTGAAAAATGGCAAGAACCACCCCCCCGCAAAGCAACCTATACCACTTCCGGTCCCTGATTCTGAACCTAAGAAGAAACGAGGTGGTCGCCGCCCGAAGAAAATGAAAGAAAGATATGTTATTACCGACATGCAGAAACTGGCAAACAGAATGCAGTTTGGGGTACCTGAAGAAAGTTCACTAGGGGATGGGTTAGGAGAAGGATATGGTATGCTTGGTTAAGCTGGAAACGGGAAGTTGTGTGTATCAGTTGGTCAAAGCAAGCTTGTTGCCAAAGTTGCCAAAAAGTTCAAGGATAAGCAATACAGTAGTGGTGGGGCTACCTCTGGACTGACTTCAATTTTAGCTTTCACACCTGTGCAGGGGATTGATCTGATAGATCCACAGGCAAATGCTAATCGACTTGGGAGTAGAACTCAGAGCACATATTTCTCAGAAACATGAACGTTCTCAAAAATCAAGAAGGTCTGAATCCAATTTGTATGCGATTGCACCTTCTTTTTTAAACAGTTTCGTGTCATATAAATATTAAATTTTGAATCTTATGGTTACCGTGAAAAAGGTGAAATTTGTGTTATATTATAGATTCAGTTCTCATTACCCTGTAGGCAAATCTTGAACTTATGCTTTGAGATGTCAATCTTCTATTTAAACCACCCAGGCTAGGTTTTGAAACTACTGCTTAATATGCGCAACCATGAGTTGAACCGCCTGGTTGTGCTTCCCCGTTAAATCAATGGTCATGCCGTTTTTATGTCTAATAGTAAGCACTTCTTTTACTAAAAAAACGCATAATCATGCTGTCAGGTTTACCTGTTTGTAGTTTTTCTTTACCCATTGGATTAACTTCATCATCTAGAGTGTTCCATGTCACCAAATTTGGATGGCAACAAATTAACAGATGGACAGATGGTAGCATCATTAATTGCATTGAGCAAGTAAAACAATTTGTTTATAAGAAGCTGGTCTTCTACTATTTTTGTGAATTTGGACTAATGATGTTTCATTACTTTTGTAAGGTATCATTGTTGTAATACATATGTACATATTAAGGTTTGTAATTATGGTTGTTGGGGTAAGAGCGTTTGCAAATCTGCATCTCGATTTGCATTTCCAGGGAACAATTATTCTATTTTGAGATTGTTTTTTTTTTTTTATGATATGCAGTCATGGATTAAAAATTTGATGATTCTGCCACTTTGCTTTCTCAAATAGAACTTTCGAAGCACAGTATGTCTCATAGTCTCTAAACATTTGTGCCATGATTATTAAGAATATAGCTGGTAGATATATAGGGGTTTAAGAGTTGATGGGTTGGGTATAATAGTTACAATTTTGCTGCTCTTTTTTGTTTTTTTTAATCATGTCAATCCTCAAGATGACGATGAGGGTAAAGACTCTGCAGTTACATGAATATGTGCCTTCTTATTTTCCTAATTAGTTCCGTGAAGTCTCTACCATTGTTTTAGTTTTTAGTACTCTTTAATTTATGTGTTTATTGTACTATTGTATCAGGTAACTAAAGGTCTTGACATAGGCTTTGGTTTCAAGTTATTAAGTCCTTAATGTATTGTTCTTGCTATTGAAGATTTGAGCTATATAATCTGATTAGTAGTCTTATTTTGAACATCCGAGGTTTCTTTAATTCCCCAATTATTTGCTTAATCCCTCGGCCATTTTTTTTGGTTTTGGAGTTGTTTGATTAACGTGTTTACTATAATATTATACCAAGTACCTAAAGGTATTGCAATGGGTAAAGGCAGGGTCAACAAAAAGGATGATTAAACTCAAGCTAGGGCTTTGGTTTCATGCCATTATGCCATTACTACTGTTAAATCTGATGTCACTAAAGGCCCTAATATCTGCTAAATCTGTTGTTCATGGTATTGAACCCTTGAAGGTACTACATAATCTGATTAGTAACCTGATTATTTTATTTTCTACTGTTTCATGCTATATCTTTTTAATATTACATAATCTCATTTAGTGACATGAAACTATTTAAGACCAACTCCATCTTCAGTTTCATTATCCTGGTGCAATATTTTTTTCTACCGTAAACCGCACCAATTTAACTATCGACGGATCAACCCTACCACGGACCAGTTCAACTTTTTTGGTTGAAACTGCACACCCCAAATATGTTACTTTTAATTTCTTTTCTAATTACATGTTAATCCAGGTTCGTCTTTGTAATTTAATTTTCTTTTAGCAAAGTTTGGTTAAGATTAATTGGATGGGATTGTTCATGCTTTCGATAAAATATCTTTTTCTAGGAGACTAGTTTAAGTATTAAGAGTAAATGGCCAAATTCATCCATGAGGTTTGGTCAATATTGCTAAATCCATCTAAAATTAGAATTTTTGACAATTGGGCCACTATAATTACAAATCCACTACTAAATCCGTTCAAATTACAAACTCGGTTAAAGGTGAACGTTAAGTCGAGGGCAGTATAGTCATTTCCCATCATTTTTAGTCACTTAAATCTTATTTTCTTTCCTTTTTCTTTTTTTCACCTGCTTTCTTTCTTCTTTCTTTAACACGCAAACACACACATACACTAGCAGACACACACACACACACACACCACCCATTCCACTGCCACCTGCAACCATAATGCTAGTCACCACCACCATCCACTCTATCGGCCATCGTCACAAACACCAACCACCATCATCCCCACCCGAATGCCTATTATTAAAGTTATATATAAATGCATCATAATAAAATAAATCAGTTTAGGGGTTCGATTGTGGCGGGTCACCGGAATATCGTGTAACGCCGATTGGGTTTCTTCTGTGCATTTGATGGTCAGCGAGGGTGGCACGTGGAGCAGATGTTGATTGCTCACATCGGCTACTAGTTTGGAAGATGGTGAAACCATCGTTAACCATCGTTTCACCTCAAAAAATCTTCGAGCTTGGTTTCTTAAGCTACATATTCTCAGGAGGTGTGTCATCTGTGGTGGTGTGCAGGTAGTGGAGACGATGGGGGTTGAGGTGGTGATTGGTGGTGGATATGGTGGAGATAGTGGTTGAGGTGGTGATTGGTGGTGGATATCGTTGGCTGAGGTGATGGATATGGTAGAGACGGTGACTAAGGTGGTGATTGGTGGTGGATATGGTTAGCTGAGGTGACAATGGTGGAAGGAGGAGAAGATGGTGGTTAGTGGTAGTGGTGGTGGTGGTGGTGAAAGGTGAAGAAGGAGGTGGGTGAAAGGTGAAGAAAGAGGTGGGTTGTGGGTCCCACTTATGTTTTTAAAATATTAATCACATTTCTTTTATTATTTATTATTGTTATATTTTAATAGTAAGGGAGATGACCATACTGCCCTCGACTTAACATTCACTTTTACCTGACTTTGTAATTTGGACCAATTTATCAGTGGAATTGTAACTATAGTGGCCCAGTTGTTAAAAATTCTTATTTTTGATGGATCTAGCAATACTGACCAAACCTTAGGGACAAATTTGGCCATTTACTCAAGTATTAACTTAGCCTCGCAAAAAGACGGGTCACATGTGAAGACATATCATTATATGTTTGGATTAAAATATATTTTTGACCAAAAGAGTTGTTAACATTAAAATACACCCATCACCTATATTTTTCATTGTGGTTGGTGGTGACAGGTTAATGTGGCGTAGGGTGGCGGAGGCGGCGGGCTGTGGTGGTGAAGAAGGCATCGGGATAGTTGTGGTGTCGTGGTGGTGGCCACAATGGCAAAGTTGTGGAAACCATGGCAACATTGGATTGTAGTGCTATTGGCATGTAGTGGCAATGTTGTTGCAGCGTCGACAGTGGTTTGTGGTGCCGACGTCGTTGTGGTGCCACACTGCCACTAGTGGTGACAACAAGGTGAAGTTGGTACCAATAGCAGTGGTTGGTGGTGGTCGTGGAGGTGGTAGTGGCATGAAAGCTAATGGAAACCACGGTTTCGGTAGTGGTAGTGGTTGCGATAATATTGGATGGTATGGTGATGGTTGCGAGGAAACCGTGGAGGAGGCATTGTTGCTAGTGGTGGTTGCAATGGCGGTGGCTTTGGTGATCGTTTTGGTGTTAGGGACGCCGAGTAGGTGGTGACAAATAGCATTATGGATTGTGCTAACTCATTTAGACATAATTTGTCCTTGTGCTTTGCATATCTTACATGTTTTCTCTTAATGGTTTAATTATTACACGATTAGTCCTAATGATTGTAAACTTATTACTTAGGTATTCCCTGAAGTTGAAACTTCAACTTAGTAGCTAACCTCAAATCTGCCGGTCCAGTAAAATTAAAGCTGGAACATGCATTCGGAACAAACTCCTTGAACCCGGGTATCTCCAACCAAGTATCAAAAAACCTAAACGGTATGTGACCAAAATCGGTATCAACGACCGATAGGATTATTGGGTAGTGGTCAGAGACATGCCTAGACAATGCAATGACCGACGCCGATGGTCATAGATCCACAAATTTATCACATACTAAAAATCTATCCAACTTACTTATCTTTTGACCATTATCCGAACAATATGTAAACCGGTGTCCCCCCATATTGAACTCGCGTAAATCAGCCCTAGTAATGAAATCATTAAAGAAGCCAGCATGTGAAGGTATAAACTCAGTATTAAGTATCTCGGACTGGTACCATACATCGTTAAAATCGCCGAAAAACACCCACATCCCCTTCATAGACCCCTTCATTTATAACAGTTCTGTCTAAACAGCCCTCCTTCACACATCATCATTTGGAGTGTATACGTTTACAACATTAATACTTTCCCCCGAGGCCACCAATTTCACACATACAACAAAAAAAAAAAATACATGTTCTTTACCACCATTGACTTCTGGAAAACGGACAGATCCCACAAGGTAATAATACCGCCTGATCTACCTTCTGCATACACCATATCCGACTAAAATATAGACCTGCCTAGAATGAAGCTAAAACAAAATCAGATCTCGGACCCAACTTTGACTCTTGAATACCCATAAACTGAATACCATTACTTGTCTTCAAACTCTTCACCAGGACGTTTTCCGATCTTCCCTAACCCCCTTAAGATTAATGGATATAAAATTCATTGCAAACCAGTGGCATCGCCTTCTTTATTAACCAACGACTGAACCTGGTTTCTGAATCAACCCAGTTCAATACCGACTAAAGCCCTAGCCTCGATTGTAAAGTTTATCTAATTTACAAGCTCCTCCTCATGACCCCTGTTATTCTCATTTTCAGTTTCTGAATTTCTTTCCTCCACATTTTTTTACCCCTGATTGACCGTTATTTTCCTCAATACCATGTGTTTCCACTCTTCCCAACTCATTAAGTTGAACTCCATCTTTGACTTCCATGGCAATATTACCCCTATCATTCATTTGGTCGTCTTCCATATGTAAAACTGAATGGCATTCCTGAGACATTATCCCCACATCTATAGTATCTCTAACCCTTTTCTCAGGAGAGGATGTTGGGCTCTTTTGAAACCGTTGTCTTTTCCTGGACTTATGACTTGTTTCGAAACCCACCTTAGGCCCATTCCCACTATTAAATGAGGCCCACGATTTATTTAGGTCCAAAGATGCACTTTGACTATCCAGAATCGGTTGCTTTCCCCCATGCACGTTAGACTTTCCATGCACTCTAAGAGACCCTCCAACTTCCGACGTCTGCTGACGTTGCATCTCCGGCCTGACATCATCATTCCTAATCTCCCATTCTTCCAAGTCAGCACCCAAGCCATTCGCCACTGATTCACCAGACTTTTTCGGCGAAAACTCTTGAGAAACCATAAGCTCCGGAAGAAAAACCTTCCTGATACACTCCTTAACCTCAGTAACCCATACCAGCATTGTCGTACCTTCCCATTCCACCAAGATATCTCTTTGTGTTCTGCCCATTTCATTAACCAGAACCCAAACCTTACTATCCGCATTATCAGGGGACATCCATGAGAAATCACTACCTTTGACCACCTTCCCGAATAACTCTCCCACCTTATCAGATATCGGACCTTCCCTTAACTGTAATGGAACACCAACTATCCTCAAACATGCTATTCTACCGACATGTATGTTTTCCCCTCCCCATAGAGTTGCATCGGTCAACACATCCGCCCACAATTCCTCCTTTCTGTTGATAAACCATACTGCTGACCGTTTGTCCCTAAATACAATCAACACACTCATGCCTCCGATGAAACTTACTGGACTCTCATTATAACCGCCCCTTATCAGCATTTCTTTCACTAGTTTGAACGTTTCAATATCCTTAACTACCCCAATAACTAACCTCATAACACAATGACTTGGGTACAACACTGCTCTATCACTCACTACCAACCTTATGGGTTGCTTTGACGATGGTCCAGCTTCTCCGGGAACACCATTATTGAAAGTTTTGTCATTTGTCCCGGTCACCGGAACTTTTCATGCAAGTTTTCTCCCCGGAGCATCACCTCCTGGTCTCCACTCTTGTTCCTTTTGCTGTCGTTCAAACTCCAGACCTCCAAAATGACCCGTCTTGCTGTTACCTTTTGAAAACTATGCAATGGTAGCACTTACCTTAGCATCATAACTCTTCACCGTGTTCATCCTTCGTAGCACCTCGTTGACATTGGACACCCCGATATATCTGACAAACTCGAACCAATTCCCCCTTGCATCCCTCTTCCGAGCAACATAAGCATCCTTAATGATTCCATGCGGTTTGAAAGATGTCCACAGAAGTGAATCCGGAACACCATCGGGCAGATTTGTGACATCCGTCACTTTTTATAATAATAATAATAATAATAATAATAATAATAATAATAATAATAATAATAATAATAATAATAATGATATAAAAAAAAAATATAAGCCTTATTCCCACCAAAAATACTTGAGCCCAACTAACACCACTATAACCTATTAACACAACCCAACCAACCAAACCAATACCCATTCCCTTTTTTTTTTAATCTGAAGCACAGGCCCAAAGCCCAGTATTCGGCCCAGACAACCACCCTGGTCCAAGCCCACTCCCCCTTTCCCCTCTATTCTGTTAAAAAAAAAATTATTAGGCCCTGCCGGGACTCGAACCCGGGCAGGAGCCGTGTAACACACAAGCTGAACCAACTGAGCTATGATACACACCTGTTCCTATCTCAGCACGATATATATATATACATTCCAAAAGCTGTTTCTTTCCCTTCCTTGTAAACAGACGACGAACAGCAGCAGCAATTGTTTTATATTTTTTTTTCTTTTTCTTTTTTTCTTCTTTTAACCCTTTGTTTTGCCTAATTAACTCATGCTAATTATTGTTTGACTTGAACTCGTGATTTCCGGCCTGTATGACTATAATATACGATAAAACAGCTATCAATTATACCAAATTCGAACAATACGCGTATTACATTAAAGCCTAGGTCAACCTTACCAATTGAGCAATCTGAACATCCACACTATAAATTGATGATCAGCGAGCCTTCACAACTCGCTCACATCTCTCTCTCAACCTCCTATTACTCTGAAACATCTCTGATTATTATCCATCATTACGCTGTTTGACTTTGGCTTTGACCGGGCAAACGAGCACAATTCATCACTGTGAGTTCTATTTCTTTTGTGGGTTTTATTAGTCGGCAATCAAACAACAAAAGCCCTAACTCTAATCGGGTTTATAATGTCTGATTTGATCAATTGTTAAAGCTAGGGTTCGTGTTAATAATTTGGGGATAAACTCTGAAACATATAGTGTATTTAATTATTCTCAATCGGGTTTCATCACAACCACTGGCCTAGGCCAAATGGTTGTGACTATGGTTTATAACCTCAGGATCCCGAGTTCGAGTCCCGGCACAGACCCCCTTTTTTGTTCTTTTCTTTTCTTTTCTTTTTAAACAATTATATATATATATATATATATATATTAAACCTTTTAATCTTTTAAATTCATTTTAAAATATCAAAACTATTTTATAAATTCTAAAAAAATTATATTTGATTAATCTGAGATAAAAGTTTTATTTACAATTTTTATTTTTCAGAAATTCATTTATTTAATATTTATAATGATTAAATCATTTTTATACTATTATATTTATAAAATTCCATTTATATATCAAAACAATTTTATTAAATTCTCCAAAATTTATCCTGACTTTTTATAAAGTTAAACTTTACTGAAATAATTTTTAATTCAGTAAAATCATTTATTTCATATTTTTAATCAATTTTTGTTAGATTTAATCATAATTAAATCATAATAAATTCATTTTTCAATATTTTTGCACCAAAATTTTATATAAATTATTTCTAACTATCTAGAACTGAAATACAATTTTTTAATGCTCAAATTCTTTGATTTTAATATTTTTAGATATTAAAGTCATATTTTGGCAATTTGAAATAATTAGATTAAATATTCTATTTCCAAGAAAATAATTTTATAAAAATTATTTTCATACTTAAAACCTTATGTTATGATTATATTCAACTTAAGATTTTACAAAGAGACTTTTATTTATTTATTTATTAAATTTCATATATTTAATAAACAATTCATTAATTAATCAAATAAGCATTTATCCCCAAATCGAAGCCCTAGAAATACATATATCCTAGAGTCATTTCTCTTACACATTATCGAATACTTTAGGTTGATCATTTGGGAGTAATCTCAATTCATATTTCGTTGTCCAAATTCAAATTCAAGTTATTACGTAAACTGTGAGTATTCCTACCCCTTTTTGCTTTTATACATTTTTGGGGTGTTACATGTACACTATTACAATTTCAAATACAAGGTTACATTTTTACAAATACAATTCTAGTACTATGTGCATTGCTTACAACGTGCTTTATGCTTAGACATTACATGTGGATTACATTTGTACTTAGTGAAATCATTAACATGGTACAAGCCGACCTTAACATTGGATAGCGCTATTTGGATTGACAACCCGCCTAGGTTGATTCTCCCCCTTTTTCATCGGAGAATCCGTGGCCATTGTTAAGTTATTATCCATTTGTTGGATAAGTACACTACAGTTCATACAGTACATTATACAGTCACAGGGTTGATTTCGCTCATTTGTTTGATACATGGTTTACATATTTGCACTGTAGCTTGCACTTGAATTGTATAACTTTTTAACCTACTATATATATCAAATCTAGGAATGCTCACCAACATTTCAAATGTTGACCAAACCTATTTTTGTACATGTTTCAGGTGCAGTTTGATCTAGTGCTTTAGCAAGAGACATTTAGTGCTTTATTTCAATTCAGTTATTTCAATATTTACATTTCATATAGACAATGTAATTTCCATTGTCATGTAAGACAATTTTGATTATTCAATAAATATTTACATTTTAGTACCATGAGCTTTTGAACAATCGTCACTACGTGGCACCTCGATGATTCCGCCATCGGTTGGGGTGTTACAGATTGGTATCAGAGCCATGGTTATAGGGAACTAGGTTATTAGATAAAATGGCCTAGACTATAACCGAACTTCAACTTTCATGCATTATATTTCCTGAATCACCTTACCCCTCATTTCCCTCTACTTTCCTTCTTCTATCTTTCCCTTCTTCTCTCTCCATTCTTCTCATCCTTCATCATGGTGCATAGAGATGGTGTTCTACAGGGAGTGGAAAGTCTACATCAGCATGGAACAGGGACAATACCTTTCATGAAGACACTCTTAGGCATAATGCCTACTCCTACTTTTGCTCCTTCAAAGTTGTTGAACTTTAATGAGTGTGATAAGGACACGTGCAATCTGGAAGGGTGGACGCCTGTACACTGGGTTTTCTGGCATAGGCAAGCATAGCGCATAAATCCATTTACGGACCTGTTATGCTTACCTGGGGATTCCTGGAGTGAGTGTCCACTTATAGGCTAAAGCATGTCTCCTTTGATCACCATTGGGTTCAATTCTTTTGAAAAGTCAACGTTCTTGTTGGGCTTTACAGCTAGACAAGGGCACTCCAAGCATTTCATGCAAACTTTTTCAATAATACTCTCTCGGTTCATATACAATATTTTGTATTTCATGATTTTCATATATTGCTTACAAGTTCATACTTTCATAACCATCTATGGATTTCACAATCACACTTCACCTTACCCTCTTAGCCACTTTTTAAATATTCAACACCCTACCCAAATCATATTATTTCTTTTCTCCACATGTTATTTATTTTAAAAACTATAACCTCATACTTTAGCACAAACTAAAGATTTCTAAAACTTGTTGTATTACCTAGTACCTTTACAAAGTACATAATATTTTTTTTTTAAAGGATGTCCTCGAACTTAAATTCAATTGATTATTTATTGATGTAACAAACGGTTTTCTATATAATGTTTTAAACTATTACAAAGACTACTTAGCTTGTACTATTTAACAACTTTTGCCTTGTGTACAAAACCAATTTTGAAAATAATTTTTTTTTGGAATAATATCTAGTCTCTAGATTCACTCATTTTCAACTTGTTCAAATTTTTACAATATTTGGTATATACCACAATCATGTTTTCTTATACACTTGATTATAACTTTTGATCCAAACCTCAAAATTTACACTGCTACATAATCTCCTTACTATAAAATAAACTCTTTATCAACTATCTTCACATTCTCTCACAACCTTGATCCTGCTTCAAGATTTTTCAACATCTTCTCAAGAACTAAATTCATATCCTTCACCTTCTCACACATGAGCTAGTTACCCATGCTAATCAAACTACTAAAAACCTGATACTTGATTCTACAGGATTTTTTTTTCAAAATACCATTGTTTGTGAAACTTGATTTCCTCTTAACTTGACTATTCACTGGACATTTAATTATTCATGATACTTGTGTTTTCATTTTCATAATCCTATTTTCATTTTGTACCCGATTTTGTCGCACTCATTAGCATACAACATCTAGAAATTTCCTTGCATACTATTGTGTATTAAAAACAGATTGGAAATTTATCATATTGATTACATTTATCATACAAGACTCTACCTTACATTCATTTGAAACGTTTGGATTTAACACTTGATCTTACAAAGCTTTTCTAAGAAAAACATCATTGCTTGATTGAAACTAGATTTTTCCCTTAATTCGACTACGCATGGAACACCTAATTATTCACGATACTATTCATGATAACACTTACACTTAATGGTTGTAGTACTTACAAACTTGCTTGCATAAACATGCTATCAATTTGCAATCTGTGTGAATAATAATTGCTGCACTTAATAGAGGTCATCATGCCTTTTTCAACAGTCGGGAGAGGCCCTACAACCTGCTCCACGGCTGGTGGAGGCTATCGAATCTGCTCAACAATCGGTGGGATCATAGAAGGACATAAAACCCTAATGTAAGGTAAATTGATGATTCCGGTCCGGAACGTAATCATGAATTTACAGGTACATTAGGGTAGTGTGAAATTCTATTAGAGTTTTTGGTTGACGTCCAGTACGTTTTCAAGGTATCAAAGGTGTGGTGGGTTAGCTGCGGTACACCCTGTATACAAACACTAATGATGCATTGAAAGTGGGACTGGAAGTTGGACCAGGAACAAACTCTAGTTACTTGGTAGTCCATTTGGTCTTTCTATAGTTAATCAACTTGTACATTTATAGAATTCCTAAAACTTGCAGTTTATTGATTTACTAGATTCTTATTCTCTTTACTATTCAAGGCGAACCCAATAAAATCCTTAATTCACACCTATCAAACCTCACATCCAAATCACTTGATTTTCCAAACTACAATTACCTTAATTGTTACCCAAGCATCAATAACCCTATGTTTCTAATAACTTCGGGACGAAGTTTCTAAAAGTAGGGGATGCTGTGACATCCGTCACTTTTTATAATAATAATAATAATAATAATAATAATAATAATAATAATAATAATAATAATAATAATAATAATGATATAAAAAAAAAATATAAGCCTTATTCCCACCAAAAATACTTGAGCCCAACTAACACCACTATAACCTATTAACACAACCCAACCAACCAAACCAATACCCATTCCCTTTTTTTTTAATCTGAAGCACAGGCCCAAAGCCCAGTATTCGGCCCAGACAACCACCCTGGTCCAAGCCCACTCCCCCTTTCCCCTCTATTCTGTTAAAAAAAAAATTATTAGGCCCTGCCGGGACTCGAACCCGGGCAGGAGCCGTGTAACACACAAGCTGAACCAACTGAGCTATGATACACACCTGTTCCTATCTCAGCACGATATATATATATACATTCCAAAAGCTGTTTCTTTCCCTTCCTTGTAAACAGACGACGAACAGCAGCAGCAATTGTTTTATATTTTTTTTTCTTTTTCTTTTTTTCTTCTTTTAACCCTTTGTTTTGCCTAATTAACTCATGCTAATTATTGTTTGACTTGAACTCGTGATTTCCGGCCTGTATGACTATAATATACGATAAAACAGCTATCAATTATACCAAATTCGAACAATACGCGTATTACATTAAAGCCTAGGTCAACCTTACCAATTGAGCAATCTGAACATCCACACTATAAATTGATGATCAGCGAGCCTTCACAACTCGCTCACATCTCTCTCTCAACCTCCTATTACTCTGAAACATCTCTGATTATTATCCATCATTACGCTGTTTGACTTTGGCTTTGACCGGGCAAACGAGCACAATTCATCACTGTGAGTTCTATTTCTTTTGTGGGTTTTATTAGTCGGCAATCAAACAACAAAAGCCCTAACTCTAATCGGGTTTATAATGTCTGATTTGATCAATTGTTAAAGCTAGGGTTCGTGTTAATAATTTGGGGATAAACTCTGAAACATATAGTGTATTTAATTATTCTCAATCGGGTTTCATCACAACCACTGGCCTAGGCCAAGTGGTTGTGACTATGGTTTATAACCTCAGGATCCCGAGTTCGAGTCCCGGCACAGACCCCCTTTTTTGTTCTTTTCTTTTCTTTTCTTTTTAAACAATTATATATATATATATATATATATATATATATATATATATATTAAACCTTTTAATCTTTTAAATTCATTTTAAAATATCAAAACTATTTTATAAATTCTAAAAAAATTATATTTGATTAATCTGAGATAAAAGTTTTATTTACAATTTTTATTTTTCAGAAATTCATTTATTTAATATTTATAATGATTAAATCATTTTTATACTATTATATTTATAAAATTCCATTTATATATCAAAACAATTTTATTAAATTCTCCAAAATTTATCCTGACTTTTTATAAAGTTAAACTTTACTGAAATAATTTTTAATTCAGTAAAATCATTTATTTCATATTTTTAATCAATTTTTGTTAGATTTAATCATAATTAAATCATAATAAATTCATTTTTCAATATTTTTGCACCAAAATTTTATATAAATTATTTCTAACTATCTAGAACTGAAATACAATTTTTTAATGCTCAAATTCTTTGATTTTAATATTTTTAGATATTAAAGTCATATTTTGGCAATTTGAAATAATTAGATTAAATATTCTATTTCCAAGAAAATAATTTTATAAAAATTATTTTCATACTTAAAACCTTATGTTATGATTATATTCAACTTAAGATTTTACAAAGAGACTTTTATTTATTTATTTATTAAATTTCATATATTTAATAAACAATTCATTAATTAATCAAGTAAGCATTTATCCCCAAATCGAAGCCCTAGAAATACATATATCCTAGAGTCATTTCTCTTACACATTATCGAATACTTTAGGTTGATCATTTGGGAGTAATCTCAATTCATATTTCGTTGTCCAAATTCAAATTCAAGTTATTACGTAAACTGTGAGTATTCCTACCCCTTTTTGCTTTTATACATTTTTGGGGTGTTACATGTACACTATTACAATTTCAAATACA
This sequence comes from Ambrosia trifida, assembly GCA_028751855.1. Lineage (NCBI taxonomy): Eukaryota > Viridiplantae > Streptophyta > Magnoliopsida > Asterales > Asteraceae > Ambrosia > Ambrosia trifida. The sequence continues at coordinate 63,651,121 of CM054126.1, read as the reverse complement.
AGGTTACATTTTTACAAATACAATTCTAGTACTATGTGCATTGCTTACAACGTGCTTTATGCTTAGACATTACATGTGGATTACATTTGTACTTAGTGAAATCATTAACATGGTACAAGCCGACCTTAACATTGGATAGCGCTATTTGGATTGACAACCCGCCTAGGTTGATTCTCCCCCTTTTTCATCGGAGAATCCGTGGCCATTGTTAAGTTATTATCCATTTGTTGGATAAGTACACTACAGTTCATACAGTACATTATACAGTCACAGGGTTGATTTCGCTCATTTGTTTGATACATGGTTTACATATTTGCACTGTAGCTTGCACTTGAATTGTATAACTTTTTAACCTACTATATATATCAAATCTAGGAATGCTCACCAACATTTCAAATGTTGACCAAACCTATTTTTGTACATGTTTCAGGTGCAGTTTGATCTAGTGCTTTAGCAAGAGACATTTAGTGCTTTATTTCAATTCAGTTATTTCAATATTTACATTTCATATAGACAATGTAATTTCCATTGTCATGTAAGACAATTTTGATTATTCAATAAATATTTACATTTTAGTACCATGAGCTTTTGAACAATCGTCACTACGTGGCACCTCGATGATTCCGCCATCGGTTGGGGTGTTACAAGATTACTTATGAAGAACGTTGTTTTCGGACGGTTATCTTGAACACCCCTGTCTTTTCTTGGACGGAAATTATCACCCCTTCGGCTCCCTCGCATTTTTTTTATTTTTGTTATTAAATCAATTAATAATTTCCTAAATATTAAAAGGGAAACAATTTAATGTCAATAATCATATTTGCATCGTTTTATAGTATGATTGATTAAGAATAATTGATTGATAATTATTTCCGGAAATTTAAATAAGGAAATCATTTCGTATCAATTACAATGGTTCCATATTAAAAAATTGTTTAAAAACCTTAATAAATAACATTCAAACTCATAGAATCTCATCACCACTTATTAATTTCATAAATATAAAACGGGAAACACTTTAATGCCAATAATCATATAACCAATTTTTTTTTAAAAAAAAAATGAATTTAAAAACTACCTGGCGACTAATATCAAATTTTAATCTAAAAAAGAATATTCAACAACTTAGAACGTTTTGTTACGCAAACTAAATTTTATGTAAAATTTGTATAAGCAATTGTCCAAAGTCTAAAGGGAGGGCATTTAAGTGTGTATTCTCAAAAAAATCATGAATAACTTTATACCATCCTTTAGTAAAACAAAAAACATCATCAATCAACTATAATCGGAACAACCAAGATTGACCTTCGGATGTCGCTACTGTAACATCTATGTTGTGTATGTTTTTAGACTACAAAAATTTGTTCATAACCAACGACACGGTCTGGAAAGGTATGTAAAAAACAATAGTAAAAATGAAGGAACAATTGTTTAAAATAAATAGGCATATGAAGATAACAATATCAAACGTACCAACACTGTTGACGAAGGGTCATGTAAAACCTTGAAGAACTGAGGTCCATTGTGATAAGACATGATAGCGTTTGTGTTATCGGGTCAAATCTTATTTTTGTTAACATAAGAAACATAAAAACTTTCAAAGATCAAAATACTTAGAAACATAATATTCATCATAAACAAACTATAAGTCTGAATAATCTCTAAAAAATCTGCAGTCCAACTAGGTTTTCATACCAAAAAGACATAAACATAATCGGTTGATACCAAAAAATGCATACTCAGTAAACTTAATTAATGCCTATGAAACAAAAACAACTATCTATATATTATTTTGTAGATTATAAAACGAAAAAACAGAATTAGGTTTCGGTTACTTGATTGAAGACCAATGAGGAAGACGCAGAACGTTGAAGCCGAAGTAGGAGATGCTTTTCCTTTTTAAGATGGAATTATGAGTAATGGTTATTAAGAATGATTAAACAAATCTATTTGGGTTACCTGATATAAAAAAACATTTACAAGAGAATTTCATAAAAAAAATTAAAACAACATCAATAATTCATGAAAGTGCAATATCTATACAAGTCGCTTTTAAACATTAAGTAACGCCATAGAAACAGAAAGAACAAAAACATAGTTTCATACAAAACAGAATAATAATCCATAGAACCGCTAGATCTAAGCAAAACACTGTTAAAAATCATAATTGAAAAAACCGAACAATAGAAATAGAATATGCGTTGGAATACCTGATTCAAAAGTAATGAAGCCGACACACAAAGGTTGATGAAGACGGAGATGTGGAGTTGGTTTTGGAGAAACAAAAGAAGAGGAAGATGAAGGCGGATGAGAGGAATCTTAATAAGGAAGCAAGAAGAGTAACACGTTTGTGGTTTTGGAGAAAGAAAAAAAAAGATTGGTTTATATATGATAGATCTGGAGCTCCATATTCAATTGGAGCATAGGCGGACACTCTCAAAAGTCTCCCTTCAATCCAAGGTTACTCTTTTATTATATAGATAGATAGATGAGATAATGTCACCTTTAGATGAGATAAGTGTTAAATTTTAAACATATCAATTATAAAAGCTTTTTAATAAAATTGATAGAAATGATGTTACATTAACAAAATATTATTCGTTACTTTAAGAAGAAACATGAAAAGAAAGGATGTGGGATAATGTATTTGTCATAGGATAATAAAGATGACATAATAATGGTTTGTTGCAAATATCCAACACACTTATATTCAAGGCCCTGGTTCCCCTTTTCAATTATTTAGTATTTTCATTTTCAAATTAAGTATAATCTTTTTCTTAAAATACATAAGTCGTTACATATAAAATGTTTAAAATTAATATTTTGTAAATGAGTCACGTTTAATGTGTTACAACACAGTATCAAAGCAACTCATTTGTCATTTGAGATAGTGCCTCACTAAGGACAATTGGTCCGTAATTATGGTTTTAATATAAGGTGCCACAAATGCTTATATATTAAGGTGATAAAATGGACAACATATTAAGGTGCCACAATGCTTATATCTATGTCTATGTTATGTTACCTTATTAAGGAGGAGAGATGACTAAGATAGTCATTTTACCACCATTTTAAGATGGAAGTTCAAAAGCCTCTTTACAAAACTTTAATTTTTACTCATTTTCTTCCTTTTATGCCCTTCATGTACAAGCTTTAATGGTAATTGTACATATCTCTAATACACAAATGTGAAGATATAACCTTGGTTCATGAATGAAACACCCAATTCAATTCAATCATGCCAATTGAATGTGGAAAACATGTCTTAATTGTCAGCAGTTAAAGCAATGTCCAAATTGGCAAATGATCAGTCGTAGTTTAGAAGACAAACCAAATTATAGTTTCTATTTATTTTCAGATTATTGAATCTTTTTCTTTATCAAATATTCGAGTTAAAATTATTCGTCCTTATTGGATGGATTAATGAGTAAAAGCACTCTCAATATTTTATGTTAATTTGAGTTCATACCTCGCCAACCATGTTGTTCCTGCACTCCCATTTCATCTATAGGTACAACATTCATTTCGTTATTTTTTTGTTTTTTTATTGTTGGCCAATTTTTTTTATTTTATACCATCTGATTTGGTGTAGTTTTGTATTTCTATCATATAGGTTTTTCTACAACTTTCTACGTTTTTTGTGTGGTGGTGTAGCCTTTGGGCAGTGAAACCCCTGTTTTTGTTTAGAACAACTAGAATTGTTTTTTTTTTTTTTTGTTTTTAGATGTGGTATCATTGATATCCATAAATACATGTAAGGCCTTTTTTGGAATGCTAAGTTAGAGCTATTGATGTGTGTATGTATGTCGATGTCTAATTGTTCTAATGTTTAGGTGTGATTTGTGATATGTTGAAGACTTTGCGAGAACAATTTGAATTAGTGATGTGGTCAAACAAGGTTAGTACTCAACATGTTTCATATTTCTCACTATATCTTATATGCATTTGGTTGTTGATAAACGGGGTTACATTTGCTTATATATTTTTTTTTGAACAATTTAGCATAAATTTTAAATGTAAATAGGAGTTATAACACATATTTGTCAACTTCTCATTTTTCCACTGGTTTATTTGTTCTATTTACTAAGTTAGATGTTTCGACCTTAATATTAAGTTTTTTTTTTTTTTGTTAAGTTAACTTTGAACGTCGATGCTTCCTTTTAGCCTTTGTATTTTTTTAGTTGCATTGATAGACTAAGCGTAATGTATTTAGGATTATGCATCACTATGTATTCTCTCTGCAGGTATGTTTCTACTTTCATACCCCGGCCCCTCCTATGGTAACCAAGGGTAATGAACATGAAAACCAGGTTAGAGAACTGATGAGACTACGTTGTTACCCTGTTATATTTGTGTGTTTAACTCTTTAATATTTGATTTTAACAAAGTTCTGCTACTGACAGAAAGATGAAGGTAGACCAAAGGAGAAAGCCAAACGGAAGGCTAGAGATATGTCGTTGTGCAAATAAACTTGCAGCTTAACGAGTTAAGAAATCCACATCGCTTCTGGGTACATGTATGAAATGTATTTAACTTACCGTATATTGTTTTTATCTTCCCAAAAGTTTTCGCCTCTGTATTAGCTGCTGAATTAGATTAGCTACTAACATTGAACAAACTTCTAATTGTTGAGTTTGCATAGATGCTTTGACGCCACTCTATCTCCAATATTCCTTAATGCATTTGGAAATTTATATATCACATCTACTGTCATTTTTCTAATACAAAGGACGAACAACCAGTCGGTGAACGATTTCTACTGATGAAACAACTCATGGATACTAAATAATTTATAACTAAATATTAGGTTGTTGCTTCCTACATACTTAATATCACCATAATGAATCGTCCATAAATGCTATACACACACCACAAACACCAACAACAACTTTGAAGCAACAAAACAAACGCACCCGCAACAATGTGCGGGCATTCCCACTAGTATTCATCAGGGGAAGAGTGAAGGAGCAATCATAATATTTACGTAATTAAATACTGATTAACAAATAAAATACAATAAATAATATTTTTGTATTAAATACGGGTAATGTAGTGGTAGGTTAAAAGACTCATATAAAAAAAATGTAATTTACACATTACTATGCAAAAAATATTTGTATCAAATACATAAAAAAATTTGTGAGACGTCTTAAAATTGAATAAAAGCTATCATCTTATTCAAAAGTAAATGTATTTTATAGTTATATAAATATTATAAATTATAACATTCGAAATCAAACACAACTTCACACAAGTAACATGTATCTCTGCCACACAAACTAAGAAAGTCACCGTTCAAAAAAAAAAGTTGTTTATTTTATCAATATTATAACGTTACATGGTGTGGAAAGGGGTTGTGGAGCCCTTTCACGCCAGACCATCATCCCGTAGCCAGCGTGGAATAGGGCGTGGGACACATCCGATAGAGATTTTCATCGGCTTGTAGAAACACCTGACGATTGACATGGAGGACTTTGATTGAGCCAATTAATTCAAAGGGGTTTGACCGTTAACAACGGTAGGTAAAACATTGTTTTTTTTTTTTCATAAACTAATATTTATTTAAATTTAACTATATAAACTCCTTACACCCAAGTGTTTTCAATATGACACACAAAAATGTTGTCTACACCGTCCATATTACCCGCCGAATGCCCCAAAATCTACACCGTTACAAAGATGACTTGTTGGTCCGTAGAAGAAGACGAGATCGCCCAATATACGGCATGGCAAGAAATAAACAACCACCCTCCACGTCGAGGGCCGATTTGGCCCCACGTACTATGGCAACTCAAAGACTTGGTTGGTGGTTCAAACCGAACCACCGACTCAATAAACCTAAAGTGGACTGACCTACGAAACAAATGTCGACTTTTCGAGAGTGTCCACCAAACAACATTGCAACAACTCCCCCCCCCCCCCCCCCCCCAAATACCCTTGAACATGAGGTTGAACTCACCAAAATCGAGTATGACTTTCGTGGCCACAGTGAGTTTCCTCACGTATCAGTGTAGCAAATGATCTAGGCGACCTTAGATTAGGTTTTATGTTTTAAATTTTTAGATTAGGTTTATTTAATTTTAATGTTTTTAATTTAATGTAATGCTTTTTTATTTTAATGTATTATTTAAGTGATTTAATTTTAATTTAAAATAAAAGTAATAATAAAATTTAGGGTGACGTGAGGCCACACAACAACCGTCCACATCATCATCACCCTGTGCAAATTATATTTTGGAGGGCTAGGTGAGGTGGATCTATGTCGGTCAATACCCCCTCAAGGGCATAACCACAATTTTGTAGTCTTTTTTTTTTTTTTTTTTTTTTTGAAAGTCCAACAAAGTTGTCACGGGCTTCTGTGGGAATCCCTTTATGACAAATTAAGGAGACCCACAGGGCACCCGGTCTTCCAGGTCCACCAATCCAGGGAAAAGCCGACCACCCACCTGTCCGAAGGCACGACAGTGAATAATCGTTAAACCTGGTATCCTTTAAGGCTTGAACTTGTGATTATTAGGCTCCAAGTCACTTATCATTAGGCTTTCATACCACTTTACTAGAAAGTGAGTGATCCACACCGTGTAGTCTAAGGAAAATATTTATCAACCTATTTTCTATTGTTTCTAAATTAGACTGGCCACTAAACTGCTTCAGTAGTCGGACTCTTCGCATAAAAGTATAAATCGTCATATTATAATTAACCTAAACGCTTAAAAGTATATATAGGTTTTTGTTACTAGTGTAAATAAATTTAATTGAGTTATAAGAGTCATGTCAAATATAAATATTTTCACAAACATATCATAAATATGCATGGTAATTGAGTTGGTAAATACTATATATTCTTTAATTTGTAACTCTAACTCAAGATTTCCTATACCAAGTCGCGAGTCCCCAACCCATTCCTTCGACCTTGTTCTCAGTTTGTCAGTTCAACCATACTGGCAGATTCACCTGTTAACGGTCCAACCTACCCGAGCGCAACCGGTGAAATGTTCGGTTAGTGATCCCACCACAGGTCCGATCCTGTTTAAAAACTGCTATTGTCACATCTTTAAGAAGATACTAGTTCAACAAATGGCTACAATATACACATCATTCAACCATACAATAAAATAATATTAAACACGAATGAATATATGATTTTCAAGAAGCACGTGATCAAGAAATACATGATGGGGGTTGAATGTTGATTAGTGTGGAGCGTTATCACGTGTTAATATGGGTCACACTGACCACCTTACGCTCCTCATTTATCTTTTTCACACTTCCTTTGTATTAATTAAATAAATCTCAATTGATAAATGCTATAAAGTGCCAGAAAAAAAGATGATCTACTCTAAAGTTTACTTTGTTTTTATGTATTAATTTAACTCAACATATATATGCATTTAAATTAGATAATACTAGTACGGTGATCGCGCGATGCAGCGGGCAACACAAACACTTCTAAGAGTGTGCATGGTTCGGTTTAGTTCGATTATTAGCCTCAATTGAAACTAAAACCAAAGTCATAAGTTAATCGATCTTATTAAACAATCGATTATTTGGTTCAATTTATATGGTTATATTATCGGTTTTTAGTCTGGTTTAGTTAATTTTGGTTAACAACAAAAACCAGGCTTTGGTTAATTGTTTTTGCATATATTTATATCTTTTATACATCCATTTCATGTATTTATATATCCATTTCATTTACTTCTAAGCAAAAATTTTAACCAAAGTTTGCTTTTGGTTATTAACCAAAAATTAACTAAAATGAACTAAAAACAACAATTTAACCAAATTGACTAAACCAATGAATCGGTTGGTTAATAAGATTGATAAATCGATAATGTCGATTTTTGTTTCGGTTGAGGCTAATAATCAAACTGAACCGAACGCAACCATGCTTCATTAGAAGTGTCTGTGTTCTCTACTACAAAGCGTTGATATGCTGTTATGAATATATGAATGGTTCCATTTTAGTTTGACTGATTTCGGGTAACTAAGGGTACAAAAAGGAAACGATAACCGATTTTAAGTTAATCAGATGTTGGTTAATTTAGTTTTTAATTGATTTTGGTTTAGTTTTGTCTCTTTTTTTTGTTTGGCTTCGATGAACGGTTTAGTTATTGTTCACTCTCAGATATTATTAATCACGTAGCATAAAAAAAATTTTAAATTAAAAAAAAATTAACAATACTATACTCAAATTAAAGATAATAAATTGCTCATCATTATGATGTATTTTTTTTTTTTTTTTTTTTTTTTTTTTTGTAAAAGGATCAACGTATGAAAAAAAATAAGACTATTTAAAAATCTTAGAGGATAGTTTGCTTAAAACAAGGAAAAGAAGTTTAACTATAATTTAAATAAGCAAAGTTGAGTAAAGTTTAAGAGATTAAAGTGCAATTAAGATGAGGTATTAAAGTATAAAAGCGTTTGAATGACTATTTACTCTCATTTTAGGGTTGTTTATGAAAACAAAGTTCTTAATTTTTAAGTATGTTAAAGTACCCTTGGCTTATGCATTATAATATATATAGATAGATTATATTTTGTTTCACAATTACATTAATAAATATGTCTATTATTTTGATAAATTAATACTATTTAAAATATTATGATTTTAAACAAACAATATAATATAATACTCTTAATTAAGCATTATTGTTCACCGTAAGAATCGAACCCTCGACCTCTTAAAGAGGAACACGATTGTACACATTTTTAGTTCCGGTAAGACAAAGTGTAAGATCGGATTTGGACAAGAAAACTAGTATCACGCGCGTATCGGATTAAAGACGAAATCAATAACCCGGTTAGTTGTTATAGGTGAGTGTTAGTGAAAAGGATTATAATATAAAGAACACACACACAAAAACACACACTTAAGGGTTGCACTTGTATTAAATGGTAAAAGTTCTACAAAATAACACAAGGCATGGGGTATTTATAGTCCTAGTCCTATACGCCTGATAACATTGACCCGTATGGGTTCATACGCGTTTCTTGATACGCGTATGAGACCCTGATACGCGTATGGACCTATCCGAAGCTAGGGACATATCCGAAGGGTGTATTTACAGACTCCCCCTTGGATCTAGCTGGATATTTACAAAACAAACCCAAAACACAACTACCAAAACCGAATCTTCAAACCAGCAACCATCATCAAGCTTTGATAACCTGCAACTTCAACCAGTCGCATCCTGAGTGTATCTTCTTGGTGGCACAATATCTGACCATCTTTTGAAACCAGACAACTTGATCTGCATCTTGAGCCTGGAAGTGTATCTTGTTCTTGTTTAGTGTCTACATGTCTTGTTCAGAGAGATTCATCAGCCACATACCTGCGAATCTTGGGATCATTCTTCAAAACAATGACTGCTTCGGTGGTCTAATAATTGTAATACCAGAAGATGAATTTGTCCGATAAGTCTTATTCCATCGGCATAAGCGGGACCTTAGTCATAATCTCTGGAGGGGTGATCTTGTGCTTCCAGATAGGCTTACTAGTAATGTGATGAAGTTTATTAGTCTGGTAGCTCTTTGGATACTGCGGCTAAATGTACACCTACTTCGAGTTACATTCCCTATCCAACAAACCTCTATACATCTCTAACGTGTTGCTTGTCTTAATCGGCTTCAATCTTGCAAGATCACGAACATATCAGTATAGTAGGGACTTGATCTTGTATACACTTGAGAAATAGAGAATACCAGTCTCTAAGTTGATCCCTATCACATTCCACTATGCCTCGAACATCCAACTCACAATGTTACCAGACATGAGATTCCATTTCTGGGTAAATTTCTTTGCTTCAGTCTGCTCGGGCTTCCTTCTAGAATACCACGCCTCACACGCCGCCTGAACCCATTTCTTTCTGTATTCATTAGTTTCTAATTCATCTTCAAGCGACTGTGATTTCAACCATCTTTCAAAAATATCAAAGTCTTGGCGGGTAGGAATAAGGATCTCAACATGAATATCAACATTTTAATGCACATACTTTGGATATTCTTCAGCAGTGACGTCTTTGATCTCGATATCTTCCAACGAATCATCTTCATTGACTGTTTCAGCAGTGTTCGTAGGAATAAACTGTTCGTATGTGAGACCGAAGATTTGGGCAACCTCTTCTCTAGATGGCTCTGGAGGTATTTCTCCTTCCTCCCAGTCCATATACGGCTTAATCACAGGGTTCCTGTCATCATCTGTAAAAAACATGTTGTAGAAACACTCTGTCCATTCCAGTGGTATCGACTTAGAAGTTACAACTTCTTGAAATACCTGGATATCTTCTTCAGTTGGACCAGGCTGCGAGGAAGATTCTCCTGCACCTGGTTCACCACCAGCATCATGATCTTTCTTCGCCTGTCTCTCCCTAAACTGTGCATCGACCGTTTTTGTCCGCTTGGCCTTTACACCACCATCACCTTCCTGATCCTCCTAATCCTCATCATCCCCAGAACGATCCTGTCTCGACTCATGATCATCACCATCATCTTCCTCTTCATCCTCTTCTTCATCATCGCTATCATCGCCATCCTCTCCATCATCACCATCACTAAAAGTGAGTCTCTTGTGCTTGTTGAAGTATTTATCAACACGTTTCTTCAGCTTTTTATTCTTGGACTCAACAATAGCAAGATGATTCCTTGTTTCATCATGTGATTCAGTCCACAAGCGAATCTCTTGCTCATTTCTGGATAGCTTGAGCATCGTTGCGTCAAGTGTTGCAGACAATATTTTGTTATCTGACCTTGTTTCATTGATTATGGTCAGGAACTGGCGATCTCGGTTTTCTGATTTTGCTATCCTCCTCTGGTTTTCCAAGTTCTGTGCAACCTGCATGTGCAAAATGCTCACTAGGTTGTTGATTTGTGACTGTATTGATGGACCTGCTGATGTGGTGGGAATAGGTGATATGGAAAGCATGAAAGGTGGTTGTTGAGTCGGTTGGGATGTTTGGAACTGAAGGACTCTGATTTCAGAAAGCAATCTCTAAAGCTTAAAGTCAATGGATGTGGGTGCAGTAGAAGTTTGAATAGAAGCTGCAGCTGAGATGGACTTAGTGAAGACTGCAGTTTGTTCAATGGATGGTGTGGGAGTGGATGTTGTGGTTGTAGTTTTGTTTGCTCTGTTTATACTAGATTTGGATTTCCTGGTTGTTTTGGTTGGTTCGGGTTAGGTTGTAGTTGAGGTTGGTTCTTTGAATGTCACGGATTTGGCTTTTGATGACTTCTTATTCTTCTTAGGTAACTGTGTCATCAAAGATTCACTCGAGCTAGCAGCATCACGTTTTCTACTCAGTCTTTCTTCCTCTAGCTCGGCATCCAACTCAGCCATGCTCACCGGAAATTATGGATCATCTCGTTCAGCTCGTTCCTTTCGTAGCGCCTCGCATTCTTGTAGGGTCGCAAGTTTGCGGGCCTGCCTTTGTCTTTCCAGTTCTTTTCTCTCCTTACCAATTCTGGCCATAAATCAAGCCTTAGGATCATCATCTTCAGTATCATTACTGTCAGACTCTTCGCCAGATTATTGAGTTGTTTGAGCCTTCTTTGGACTGGGATCTTCGACTATAGAAGCTATGCCCTTTCCCTTATCAGGTTGGGGTCTAGATAATTTAGCTTCTGCAGTTGCTATTAAGGTTGGTTCACAGACAACTGAAATGCTTGATTCAGGTTCAGCAGAAGCAGACTCAGGTTCATATACATACGGGACTTCACAGGTCAGTGAAGGCCTAGGGAGATTCCCCTGAGGAGCCTCATCATCATAATCATCATCATCATCATCATCATCATCATCATCATCATCATCATCATCATCATCATCATCATTGTCTTCATCAAAAACAAGGTCGACTATTTGAACATCAGAATCACTGTATTTGTTCCTCCAGCGATCATGTGGTAGTTGTGGATAACCCTTTCTCAGAATATGTCCAATAATATTCTTAAAGGCTGGTTCTTTGCTCTGCCTGTATGTCTTCATCTTTGACATGCCGACATCCTTCATATGTTCCAGCTGCATAATATATCCTCTCACCTTTAGAAGATCTATAATCTGGGCATCAAAGATCATTTGTATGAATCTTGGGTACATAATGGATCTTTTGTTTCTGTACTTGGTTCCCAAGTTCTCCTTCATGTGGTGGAAAATCATACTCGAGGAATTGAACTGTTGGTTCAAAATCCGGGCCACCATAGCAGAGCAAATAGTCATCCGAGTTGCATCGAAGCTGGTAGTTCTGGTACTAATGCAGTGGATCAGGATATGCAAGAAATATCGGTAATGACGGCATAGACCGGACTTCAGAAACATAAAATCCTTGATGTTGTCTGCATACTTGAGCCATTTAAAGAATCCTCTAATCAGATACTTCAGAAACTAGATAGGATAGTCATTTCGATCATCCAAATGCAAAGCTTCCCGAATACTTTGTTGAGAAATAACCACTTCACATCCATTAACACGTCCAACGAGCGCTATTGGATTATGATCGCAATCCAACACCGTTGATTCCCAAAACTGCTTCTTGTAACATCACACAAATTTTCTTTATATATATATATATATATATATATATAACTCCCTCGTTTATTCATCCGATTCATGTTTACAGTATCTTTACCATCCATTTTGTTAATTTTTTTGTTTAAATAATGACGTATAATCAATATTAAATTGGATTGTATTAAAAATTATAATTTAAAAACGTTAAAAAAATGTGTTTGCCTGTGCTAGGATTCGAACCTGAGTCCCTGGCAGGCTAAACCTTAGCCACACCACACAAACCACTACACCATTGGGTGTTTTGTGATGTTAATTAAAACCAATTAAACTTAAACCCTTTCAAGGTCCCTTAGTCAAACTTGAAAAGTCAAACGTAGTCTCCTAGTCAAGTCAAGTCAAAGTGTTAGTAAATATGGTCTCCTAGTCAAGTCAAAGTGTTAGTAAATATGGTCTTCTAGTCAAGTCAAAGTTGTTCCTAAATTCTAGCCTAGTCAAAGTAGTCCTTAATTACAACTACAATTTCTACACTATAAATACTATAGCCTACCATTCAACTATTTATACCATTAAATAAAAAAAAAACATTATTATCCCATCTCCCATATACTAAAGTTTTCATCCATCATTATCTCCTTTAGCTAGTTCCGAGTTTTCCAAGGCATTATTACTAAGTGTTTACACGCTCAATAAAACGCACGAACTCATTATGCACCTAAGGTGAGTTTACATAGCCCCTTTTTCACTATTTTGGGGTGAAACATGTTACATTTCCAATTGCAATTCAACATAAGTGTCTATGTGTTATTCTATGTTGCGTTATGTCTTAAACATTACTATGGTAAGCACAATTATTCTAGCATAATCATTAACTCCGTACAAGCCAACGATAGACAATGATAGATCTATTGGACTGACAATCCCACCCGGATACGTGTACCTCCTACATAGGTAGCGTGGGTGATTGTTATCGAATTTATAACATAATCGAGTGAACCATGAGCGTATGGGATGGACCACAATATTCTAGTCACAAGGTTTGATTATGTACTCGATTTACCCGATGGTTTTGTTTTCACATATGGACTAGACTTGCCATGACACTCGAATTGTACAAGTTTTTATTCAATATTCAAACCTATGTAATTCTCACCAACTTTTGTTTACCTAAAATATTTTCAAACTTAACATGTTTCAGGTTATATTTGCTTGAAGATTTGAGTTAATGCTTGAAGATGTGTAGCTAGTATTTTTCATTTTGAGATGTACAAATTCTTAGAACAATTGTATGTAATTTATTTAAATCATTTAATGAAATTTATTATTCACCATGAGCTACTGAACAATCATCAATACGTGATATCCCGATGTTTCCGCCATCGGTTGGGGTGTTACAGATTGGTATCAGAGCCATGGTTATAGGGAATTAGGTTATTAGAAAAAAAAATAATCTAGTCTATAACCATAGGATTTTAACCAGTACTTGCTCCTTTTACTTGCAACCTTACTTGTTTATATTCTCTATCCTACTTCTTATCCCTACTTTAGTCCCTACAAGAAGATTGTTCTCCATCACAAGATCTACTCTTAGACTAATAGGACAAATCCTTAGGTTTAGCCTGAACCACCTTGAAGATCTCGTCGAAGTTCTAGATTTTAATAACGAACACGTGCAATCTGGAAAGGTGAACGCCTGTATTATGAGTTTTCTGTCTAGGACTGACATTGCGCATAAATCCCAATCAGACGAGGGACCCAGATGCCTACCTGGGAATTCTCGGGATGAGTGTTCACTTATAGGCTAAAGCATGTCTTCACTATGTTATTAGAATCTAGAAGCTTTGATAAGTCAACGTTTTCGTTTATTCGTTTTAATTAATGAATAAATGATTACACTCACTTTCCTTAAAACTAAGCTCTAAAATTTCCAAATTTTACAGCTTAAATCAATCCCATTTCCTAATCATATATGGATTTCAAAATCACATTTCATCTTACCATCTTAGCAACATGTTTGATTATTTTCAACACCCTCCCCAAATCATATTATTTCATTTTCAACATGTTACATATTTCTAAACTGTAACCTCATAAGCTGGGTAGACCCTAGCCCAACACTAAAGATTTCTTAATATTGTCAAAATTTTCATCACCTATAAACCATGGAAAATACATATTTTTGTTATAAGATATCCTCAAACTAAATTTCTAAATCCAAATGTTTATTCATTAGCATAACAAAGGATTTTTGATATAATGTCACCTTGATCTATAAAACCTAACGTCGTGTTTAAAATCTTCGACTAAACTAAAATATTCTGATCTAAAGCCACTTAGTTTGTACTATTTAGCAACTTTTGTTTTATATAAGAAACCAGTTTTAAAAAGAAAAATGATAAGATCTTTCCATCCTCATGAACAAAATTTAATCTCCATTGCCACCTAATTATTTTCAACTTGTTCAAATTTTTACAATATTTGGCATATACCACAATCTTGTTTTCTTATACACTTGATGATAACCTTTGATCCAAATTTACACTGCTACATAATCTCCTTACTATAAAATAAACTCTTTATCAACTATCTTCACATTCACTATCTCTCACAACCTTGATTCTGCTTCAAGATTTTTCATCATCCTCTCAAGAACTAAATTCATATCCTTCACCTTCTCACACATGAGCTAGTTACCCATGATAACCAAACTATTGAAACTTGATTGTGAGTTGCATCAAACATAATCCTTAGTTATACATGAGGATTCGACTATCTACCATATTTGAACATTTGAAACTAGAATTCATGGAATATAAACTATTTGCTATAAACACACCTAGAGTCATTAATCTTGTCTAGGACAACTCTATTACAACTCGCATGCTATACTTGATGCATTTACAAACTTACTTACATGTATATATTACGAACTTGCAACTTATGTGTTAAATAAAAAACAATTGTTACACTTAATCAAACAACTGGTAGAGGATGAAGTACTTGCTCAACAGTTAGTAGAGTACCTAACAACCTGCTCAACGATTGGTAGAGGTCATCATGCCTGCTCAACAGTCGGTAGAGGTTCTAATAACCTGCTCAACGATTGGTAGAGGCTATCGCACCTGCTCAACAATCGGTAGAGGTTCCTACTCACTGACTGGTAGAGGTCTTTTCCTGCTCAACAGTTGGACTCATTTTTGGATACATCATACATGTAATTTGATGCAAAGATTTATTAGAGTCATTGATACAAAGATTCAATCACAAGGTTATTTTGCATTACTTACATATGTGTTTAGAGTCATAGAAGGACACAAAACCCTAATGTAAGGTAAATTGGTGATTGCGGTCCGGAACGTATCATGAATTTACAGGTACGTTAAGTTAGTGTGGAATTCTATCAAGGTTTTCGGTAGATAAACAATTATAAACTCTAGTTACCTGGTAGTTCATTTAGTCTTTCTATAGTCAATCAACTCATGCATTTCTTTCCTAACAGTTAAGTTTAGTGTTTTGCTAGATTCTTATTCTCCTTGCTATTTCAGACAAACCTAATCCAACCCTTAAAACTCACACATATCAAACCTTTTATCCAAATTATTCGAAACAGATTATTCTATTACCTATAAATTCATGTCGTGCCTTAACCCAAATTTTCCAAACCCCAGTTGACTTAATTTCTACCTAATCATCCTCAACCCTGTGTTTTTAATAAACTTCAAGACGAAGTTCCTAAAAGTAGGGGAGACTGTAACATCACACAAAACCATCCATTTTATTAATTTTTTTTGTTTAAATAATGACGTATAATCAATATTAAATTGGATTGTATTAAAAATTTTGATTTAAAAACGTTAAAAAAAATGTGTTTGCCTGTGCCAGGATTCGAACCCGAGTCCCTGGCAGGCTAAACCTTAACCACACCACACAAACCACTACACCATTTGGTGTTTTGTGATGTTAATTAAAACCAATTAAACTTAAACCCTTTCAAGGTCCCTTAGTCAAACCTGAAAAGTCAAACGTAGTCTCCTAGTCAAGTCAAGTCAAAGTGTTAGTAAATATGGTCTCTTAGTCAAGTCAAAGTGTTAGTAAATATGGTCTTCTAGTCAAGTCAAAGTTGTTCCTAAATTCTAGCCTAGTCAAATTAGTCCCTAATTACAACTACAATTTCTACACTATAAATACTATAGCCTACCATTCAACTATTTATACCATTCAATAAAAAAAAAACATTATTATCCCATCTCCTATATACTAAAGTTTTCATCCATCATTATCTCCTCTAGCTAGTTCCGAGTTTTCCAAGGCATTATTACTAAGTGTTTGCACGCTCAATAAAACGCACGAACTCATTATGCACCTAAGGTGAGTTTACATAGCTCTTTTTTCACTATTTTGGGGTGAAACATGTTACATTTTCAATTGCAATTCAACATAAGTGTCTATGTGTTATTCTATGTTGCGTTATGTCTTAAACATTACTATGGTAAGCACAATTATTCTAGCATAATCATTAACTCCGTACAAGCCAACGATAGACAATGATAGATCCATTGGACTGACAATCCCACCCGGATACGTGTACCTCCTACATAGGTAGCGTGGGTGATTGTTATTGAATTTATAACATAATCGAGTGAACCATGAGCGTATAGGATGGACCACAATAATCTAGTCACAAGGTTTGATTATGCACTCGATTTACCCAATTGTTTTGTTTTCACATATGGACTAGACTTGCCATGACACTCGAATTGTACAAGTTTTTATTCAATATTCAAACCTATGTAATTCTCACCAACTTTTGTTGACCCAAAATATTTTCAAACTTAACATGTTTCAGGTTATATTTGCTTGAAGATTTGAGTTAATGCTTGAAGATGTGTAGCTAGTATTTTTCATTTTGAGATGTACAAATTCTTAGAACAATTGTATGTAATTTATTTAAATCATTTAATGAAATTTATTATTCACCATGAGCTACTGAACAATCATCAATACGTGATATCCCGATGTTTCCGCCATCGGTTGGGATGTTACACTTCTGCTGACTAAGATATGGCGTGTAAGGAGTAGAAATGGCGTAGAAGATTCTCGAACGCCTGAAAATTTTTATCACTTCGACATAATTAGCTGCGTTCCTCGATGACGGGTCCAGATGTGCAAAGATGTTATGTTTGAGCCCTAAGGAAAACTCCATATCTGCATATACTCATTCACAACACATAAGAACATCGAAAATGGATAAAAATTGATCAAAATCACAAAACCACCATACTTTCTGAACTATTGGCGTATGGGCTCATACGCGTTTAGTAGGTTAGGCGTATGAGTCTCATACGTGTTTGACTTGACACACGTATGAGCTCATATGCGTATGGCAGATTTAAATTTTCCAAAAACAGATTTTGATCGATTTAAGGCTCAATTGTTTTTTTTACAAGATGTGACCTAACATGACCGATTAACCAACCCCTAAAACCATTCTCATTTTAGTTCATGTTTCGAGTGGTTATTTTGGGTTTTATGTTCGGGTTTAAAGAGCCCTAAAATCGATCAAGAGCAGACGATTTAACGAATGAAAACGAATGAAAGTTATCAAAAATTAAACCACCTTGTGATTCTGAATGTGAGATGATGATTGAAAAGCTCGGGGATTAACAAAATAACAAAGTTAACTGATTGGTCAAAAGAAGGTTTTTGGGTTTAAAACACAGAAGGCGTATACGATTTGGGGTAGAGTGAAGGTAACTATTGCTTTTATAGGAACTCCTATACGCGTTACAACCCTAATGGGATGAAAGTTTCATACGCGTATGAACTTTCAAGGAGTATGACAATTTTACCCCTTCAACTTTTCAACATTTCACAAAATGGCACAAACCACAAGCGTCATACGCCTGATTACATACGGGTAGGTATGTAAACATACGATCTCGCACGTGTATCAACAAGACTTAGAGTTATCCACTCTTGAAATTTTCAGAAATTTACCATTTTGCCCATGCACTCTCAAAAACTCATTTTAACGCAATGGGACACAGTTTCAAGTTCGGAAAATGATTTCAAACATTCATAAAGGACCAATTTACCCTGAACTTGAAAATTTGAGGATCGATCATCCTTCTACAGATTCTCCACCTGAAACGCACAGTTAGTCAAACTTGGATTAAGTGGGTCATTTCATTCACTGATGATCAGATACTCACGCTGATGTTGATGTTGATGTTGTTGCACTGGTGCCGGTCGGAAACAGAAACATCGGATTTCATCATCAAAATCAGATTCTGGATAACACTGACTCCTTAAGAATTAATTCTTTACTGACATTTTTAATTGGAAAAACTTTGTCAGAAAAGATTCTTTCTGAGTCATTGAGAACTTAGTACAGACTAGTGTCACCCGTTGACTCATCGATTTCATCATCAAAATCAGATTTAGGATCACACTCTATATGATTTTCAAGGCGTATCCGATGTTTCTGTTTCTGACTACTAAGACTTGGGGCGATGTCCTCATCATCACTGAGATCATCATCAGTTTCAATCAAGCAGTAGTTATCATCCTTGACAGCTTCTGCTTTCTTAATATCAGCAGGCTCAACAACTAAGGGAGTTGTGACCTGAAACTGTGTGGTCTCAGTCCCCTTTGGTGATTTGCAGTAATTATCATGCATTGGAGGTGAGACAGCTTGGTCTCCAATACCAGCAACACTCTTCTTGGTTATTTGACTCTCAATTACGTGATCAAGAACATACTTGGAGTTTGAATAATTGTCGAGCTTCTTCTTAATAGCCTCATAATCACACTATACAACAGCCAAATTCTTTTTAGTTGGTGTAAAATCAGTGATATAATTATTGATAGCATCTTGTTTGTTAACAGCATGACTGTTTCTTCAAATTCTTTTTCAGCATGACTCTCAATTACGTGTAAAATCGTTTCATTTCACTTACATCCTTCTTTAACAACATGACTGTTTCTTCAAATTCTTTTTCATTGGCTTTTAGTGTTGCATATGCATCAGTGCTAGATCGATGATCACATGCAAAACTTTTATTGTGTTCTTTAATCGATTCGATTCTAGCTTCTAACTCACATTTTTCACACTTACGCGTTACAAAAGAACTGACATGGTTGTCTTGAATGTTTGCCATGAATGCATAGTGAGAAGATGAACCATCATTTGCAAAATACTTGGAATTGTCCATTGTAGATTTCACAAGATCTTGAACCAGACATGATGTAACGCCCCCAAAACCCGTTTCACTTAATTACACCATTAGGCATGATTAACAAAATACTAAAATGGAGTTTAGATGATGGGAATGCGGGTTATGTTCTAATATGAAAATAAGCTAGTGAAAGTTATTATCTTTATAATGGGAAAATAACACTAGAAACTAACTTGCATAGTTAAGGTTTTTATAATAAAAGGCTTTGGGGTAAACTTAAGGGACTTTTGGTGTAAATATAACACAAAACAAAAGGTCCAAACACACCCCATTTAGGGAAAACAAATTCAGTCCTCAAAAAGGGCATTCTTGCTTCAAACCAAGCCCTAAATCAGTAAAATGGAAGAAATTAATGCAAGAGATTGAAGTAAGAGATGAAGGGTGTGTTCTAAAGGGTTAATCTTTAAGGATTGAGCTTTGGTAAGAACCCTAACCCCTAAATATGTGTAGGGTTCGAAACCCACATGTAGGTTTTGAGCAAAACATGTTAAATTTGTGATATTGTTGATTGTTAGTTATATTGATCAACCTCAATGGCTTAGGAATGAGTTAAATTGCTAGATACTTGCTTCTATGTAAAGATGATAATTTTAGTTTCAATTAGTAGCTTTGCTGTTACTAAAATAGTGGAAACTCTATGTTTTAGGCATGAGTTGTATAAGAATTCCACTCTATATGTATTGCGTGAATTATTTGTGTTAGTTGAAATTGAAAGTAGCTTAATATAATGGATAGAATGATTTTAGATGGTGTGTTCGTGAATTAGTTACTATAAATGTCTAGTAAGTGGAATAATCATGAAAAACATAATACGCACACTAGGCGTGTGATGAAATTCTTAGTTGATATAAATATGTGAAGATATGCGAAAAAGTCTTACAAACTAAAATGTTATGTGAGGAATGGAAGTAATTGATAAAATAGGATTTCCTAATGATGATTAGGAAGATGAAATGTGCATTAAACTTAAGAGTCGATATGATAAATAAAATGGGATGGTACATAACTAAGACTAATGCCTTATGGTTAGTGCATATTATATGTAAAAGGTTAGTTTAACCCTACACAGGAGTGTTTTTAGGTCGAATCAGATTTTTCAGTGTGTATTGTTTTTCATTCGACCAGTTTTTGTTCATTCGACCTTACGTGAGGTCGAACGTAGATCACATCAGATCGAACCAAGGTTTTGATTTTCAAGATTTTATCTTAAAGGTCGAATCA
Source organism: Ambrosia trifida (assembly GCA_028751855.1). Taxonomy (NCBI): domain Eukaryota; kingdom Viridiplantae; phylum Streptophyta; class Magnoliopsida; order Asterales; family Asteraceae; genus Ambrosia; species Ambrosia trifida. The sequence continues at coordinate 63,630,163 of CM054126.1, read as the reverse complement.
AGTGCCTGTTTTTCATTCGACCTATTTGAAAGGTCGAATAGGTGTTGGTTCGAACCCATGACTATTTGGATAATATTTTTCAAATTTTAAGGTGTAAAAAAAATTTCGAAAATTTTTGAAATTTTTTGAAATATTTTGTTTGTTGAAAAATGATAAATTACTTTGCTACATCAAGAACTGATGATCAGATAAAAGCTCAGATAGAAGCTGCATGACAACAATCACAAAGACAAAAATCTCAAGTTGACAGCATTTGGGGATTTCCAATAACACCGAGACCTATTGTTGATTATTGTGGAAACATAATAGCTCCAGTTGTGCAACCAACTCATAAAATGGTACGTGTTGATAAGTGTGTTAACATAGAAAGTGTTAAAAGTGATGTTGTGTGTCTTGCTAACCAAATGGGGAATAATGATTCAAGTGAATTGTCAAAGAGCGATTTGAGTTTTGATACGAGTTTAGAACAGAGTGAATCAAGAGGAAGTGATACATCAAATGTTGATATAAATTCTGAGAATGGTTATGAGAATGGTAATAATACAGATGTTGAGGTAAATTCAAAAACAGAATGTGCTAAATGTTCTGAGTGTGTCAAATTGAAAAATAAAGTGATGAAACTTCTTGAGGACAAACAGAACTTAGCAAATGAACTTAGAAGAAATAAAATTGAAAATAAATTTTTTATGAATAATGAAAAAAAATTTATAAATCAAATTGAATCTTTTAAGAAATAGATTTTAGAACTCCATGAAACTATTTCACAGAATAATTTCACATCAGAGTTAGATGTCACAACACCTTGTGTTATTGATTTTGAATCTGAGGTGAAACCAGTGTTTGAACAGAAAACTAAAAATGTGGTAGAAACTTCAGAACCTGAATCTGAATATAAACCTATATTCAACTTTTCTGAAGGAGTTGAAGGATCCTATATGTTGGCAGGACATGACAAATTGATTTTCAACAAAAATTTTCCAATTGATAATATCGATCAATCTTTACTTAAAGGTATCTTTGTCGATAACAATGATTTGATAAATCAATTTAGAAATCAATTTGGTCATCTACATTTTGAACTCAATTCTAACCAACATGAGAATGAAAATGATCAGACTGGGAACAAAAAGAAAAGTCCCATGACAAAAGGACCAAAACTAAACAAATCGAAAGGTAATGATCAAATGAAAACTTCTTATCATAAAAATTCAAGAAATTTTTCATATAGATCATATGACTCTTATGATTATTCATATACCTCTCGATTTGATGGTAATTGGGGAAACAATTCACCACAATACTCTCCTGAGTATGTTGAATGGAGAAGTTGTTTTGAATGTGGTGAAGTTGGACATATTGCTGCTCATTGTCCTTATTAGTATTGGGATGAAGGGTATGCATGTAATTTTGAAGAGTATAGGTCCTGTTTTAACTGCGGAGAGTATGGGAATTTAGTTGCTGCATGTCCGTATGTTAGACAGAAAAGGACATAAGTGAATGTTGCGAATCATTCAGGCAATGTCAAAAAGCCTGTTTCCCCAAGCCAATTCAAGAAACAAAAGGGGAAACAATCTGTTGTGTATGACCATCGCAACAAAATTGACTTGAATAAAAATGGAGATTTTGATAGGGTTGCTAAGGTAAGAGGGAGTTCTAAGGCTAAGCCTAAGAATAACTCTAAGCCTGGTCTTCATCAGTTATGTCTGAGAAGATTCAAAACATAGTTCAGAAGCAGGATTCAAACACGAAACCTGAAAAGTTAAAAATCAAAACAAAATCAAAGAAAAAGAAATCTAAAATAAAACCTGAACTTGTTTGGAAACCCAAGTCATTTTCTCAATCCGCATCAGCTTTTACTTCAAATCAATACATTGAAAAACCAATTGATTTTTCAAAAGGATAATGGATTGATATTCCGAGGATTGATGACCATGGACGACCCATCACTGTGAAGGGATGGGCGCCTCTCTCTCACTAATTGTTTAACGAGTGTACAGGTTGTTCCAGACAGACCTATTGGTTATCTTTTGATAGTTGATAGTGGAGCATCTGTATACAAGCTATTTATTGGAGAGGTGAAGGTCAAGGAAGGGATATTGAAAAAGGAAAATATGATTTCAACAGAGAGGAGAGTGTTTGTCGTCTGTTTTCTACCTGTGAAGCCGGAAGATGTTGCAATCTCTTGCAATTGCTCTTAGGTTTTGGATATTTACAACGGATGCGACAAAAAGGTTTATTCTAAACTCTCTTATTTTTGTTAATGGCTTTACTAATTGAAAGAACAAAGTGAGTCAAGTAATCTGAGTGGGAAAACGGATTTTGAAATTCAATGAGTAAACCGCATCAGATATCATTATATTTTGTTTTTCTTCAAAGGTTTAAAAATACAAAAATATGCTTATTTTTAGAATTTTAGGGGGATAAAATTTTAGAAAAATCAAAATTAATTAAATTAGAAAATCAAAAATGAATTTTCCTAAAGAAAAAGAGGAGATGATAGTACATCAGTGGACTGTCAGACTATTTTGAAAACAAAATGATGTAACAACATTGAGTAGCCATAACAATTATATATTGGTAGGCTTGAAATCAAAGTTTAGAGTTCATCATGGTGATATAAACTTAAAATCAATTACTGATAATCATGTGGATCAACGTCTCGTTGGCATATGGTCTTAGTACCGAAATTTCGTTTGATAGATTGCCAAAATCAGAGATTTCGGGTCGTTATATTGAAAGTTATATGGGGATAGCCTAACTGATCTTTTGTCGTATTAATTTACGGACCTAGACCAGTCAGGGTATCTTAACAAAAGATCTTTAATGACAAATCCTTAAGTTGCCGAATGAGGAACTTAATATGTGTGATGATAATCAAAGATTATCTAATGCATCGTATCAATACTATGATGAAAATCATGTATGATATTAGTCCTCACCCTGGTTGAGTGCATAAGTTGCTTTGAAGCATTAATTTGATGACCTGTCACCACTGTGCCTCATACCTTGAAACTTACAGATGACTACAATATAATCACGCGTTATGATGAAGCTTTGCGCAATTTTTGATACGGGAATGTGTTGCGTGTGCGGGGACCATAGATTTTTCAGTATCTAATATTACCTTAACATATCTAAAGTGCTAAAAAATGAATGATGATTTTGGGTTTAAATGGACAAACATACTAGTAATGGTTGTAGGATGCTCAATGATAAAAACAGGAAATTGGTCAAAAAGAGTTTTGACTGACTTTTCCAATACTTACATGATCCTCTTACCGGAAAATTCGCAAAAATATATGTTTAGTTTACTTTTATGCAAATTTATTTGAAAATTCAAAAATATTTTTGGTGTGTTTTAGCATAAACTTTGAAAAATCAAAATGTTTTGTTTCAATTCTATTTTCGATAACCGATGTTGGGATACTAAATGTGAGGCTCAGATGCTTGAGAGTTGTAAAAGGGAAATCAAATTTTAAATTTTAAAGTTTCTGATGCAAATGAAAAATGTTTAATAGTTCAGGGGAAGAACTATTAAGGGTCAAATTGGAGGCAAAGATTACTTCCAAGAATTTTGTCGTGTCTAACGCCGGTTGTAGTTTGTGCAGTTTCTAGTAAATTTTTTTGCAGAATCAAACACAACAGGTGCACTGATCAAGACTATTCGACAAAGCGTGAAACTAAACAAGAGCCAAACCTGAATATCAAGATCACTAGAACAACAGAAATTAGTTAGAGGTTGTAAAAGAAATGACTGAAGATCGAAGAATTCCAAGATTGTTTTATGTCTTTATCTCTGGACCAACAAATGACAAAGACAAGATTTCTTGAGTCAGTCTGAGATTCAAAGCTTACTACAGAGATAGACAAGAACCTCGACACAATCGTGCAAGAAAATGGAAAGTGTTCAAGTTTTTCAAGATAATGAATTCAAGACTTGAAGAATTGATAACTTTCTGATTTGGTACATTACTAGCTAGGTCCAAGGGGGAGATTGTTAGTGCATTATTCATGTATGTCCCCAACTATTGATCAGGTACTGAATGTCGAGGAAATAGTTAGGTCGAATGTAGAAGAAAAGGATTCATTCGAACCCACGAGGGGTCGAATGAACCCATTCAACCTTAGCAAAGGGTCGAATGGAAAGGCTATATAAAGGGGAAAAGTTAGTTACTTTACAAAGTAGTTATCATTTGAGCTTTTCTCCAGTTTTTGAGATTCTCTGTATTAGGTCTAGGTTATTCATCTGTAATATCTTTGATTTGATCTAATACACGAGTAAAGTTATAGAAATTGCTCGGTGATTCGTTATCTGTTTTCATCACGATTGTTACTGATTATTTCTGAATCATTTTGCACAACCGAGGGGATTCCACACCCTACGGTTGGTACTCGTGAGATCATGTTTCGTGTTTAGGATCCTAAAACGATTTCTCAAATTCATGGTATGAGTTAGTTATTTAATATAATGACTAACTAATTTACTCTTGAGTATAGTGAAGTGATCTTGTCAAGCTAGGTGGAGGCTTGAAACAAATCGGAACAAATGAGCTAAACGGGTCGAGAATGCACAATTGAGCCCAAGGTAAGTGACTTATCTTAAATAAGTTCCGTAATAACTAAAAGATAGTGTAAATATATAAACTATGGATTTTTTATGGTTAGAAAGGAACTAGTAAGTTATTCATGAATCGGGAATATGGAAATATGGGATTCCAGCCTAGATGGGTTAGAAATGCATAATTGGGAAGAAAATGTTATGTTCGAGTTAGGACGCCTAATGAGGTAAATGAATATTTTTAGAGATGGGTCAAATCGGTCAGGTGATGTGGATGTCACTTGAAGTCAAGATTAGAAAGCTAAATAGTTGAAAATTGAAATAAACAGGGCAAATGAGTAAATAATGCTATTTTCATTAAAACTCTTGAACAAAACTTTAATATTGGTGATTGTACGAATAAATAGGAAACGGGTTAAATGATGGTGCAAGCATTGTTTGAACCCGAGAATTTATGCATCTATACCAAGCATTAAGAGTTTAAAATGTGAGGCAAACCAATTGGTGGTGAGACACAATTTGGATCCCGTAATATTAATGGGTGCAATTCGAGGTTTTCCACAGGCTGATAAATTGGAATTAAAAGGGCACGCGATACCAAAGATTCATAGGGTTGATTCAAGAAGTATGAAAATGGTTCAACTCTACCGGGTAAGTCCGTAGTATAAAATATGGTCGTACATGAAGAAATATGTGGATGAAACCACCCATATGAAGTATAGATGCCAAATCGGTGAGCCATGTCCATAAGTATGTATAATGCGCGCCAATGCGACTAGAGGTGGCTTGGTAATAAAGGAATAATGGGAAGGGTGAAAACTAAGTTCGTAGAGCGTAGGGGTTTTCAAACATGTTGACGAGACGAAAACAATGGGTGGTAACTGTTTTGGTCTTTAACATCCCAACCGATGGCAAAAACATCGAGGTGTCACGTAATGACGATTGTTCAAAAGCTCATGGTACTAAAGTGTAAATATTATTAGATTCATGATTAAGAGTCAAACATCAAAGTCAAACCAATACATCAAGTCTCAAAACACAATGATACAATAAGCTTGTTTATAAGTCTAAGTCCAAGCCTAAGTGACAATCATCAAGCGTTTCCTGAAACATGTACAAAAATAAGACGTCAACAATAATGCTGGTGAGTACACTTAGTTTTATGTACATATAGTATAAGTATAAAAATGTTTACAATTCAAATGTAATGAGTCATTCAAGGCAAATATGAAAAACACGTAGGTACACAACGCGGGCCAAAATCTAACATCTTATGTGACAAAGATTAATGCATTAACAATGACCTAGGACTTCCCACCACCATAGGTACTTTCCACTAGGCGAGTTGTCAATTCAAATAGCGCTATGCATTGTTAAAGTTGGCTTGTACGGAGTTAATGATTTTGTAATGATTGCAAGTATACTACGTTTATGTTTAAGCATAAAGCACAAGAATTCAAAGCATAACACGTGTATGAATTGTATGTAAAAACGATTATGAATATGTGTAAGTGTATGTTTCAAAGGTGCACATGTTTCACCCTAAAAGTGCAGGAAAACAAAAAAGGGATAAGTATACTCACAGTTTTTGCTAAGCGAATGAATCCAACAAAGCTCATCACAAAATAAAAAATTGGAAATTCCTAAGAACTCAACCTATACGTATAAGAGTGGTAGTGAGGGAAGTGTCTTAAAAGTCTAAGGCATCTAGAATCTAAGGCATTAGGGTTTGCTAGTCTTATGTAGGGAAGATGACGTTTTACGATAACTCGACTTTAATAAATATTTCGAATTCAAAAAGTAGATTACGCTTTAAGATCAATCATACAACTAAGAAAATAATTATTACTATTTGAATATTTTTTAATAAAATATTCTAAATAATTTTATTCAAAGATTTAGTTAAATAACATAAGTAATTTATATAATTACAATAATTGTAATTAATTACATTAATGTATACAAGTAAATAAAACATACACAGTTACGTTTTCCACACTTAGAAATATTTCTGTTTTATATAAAAAAATATTCATAAAACAGGTGTTATAATTTATATTTAATTAAATAATTCGTTATGACTAATTAAATATAAATGAGCTAAAAATATAAGATATGGCCTAGAAATAACAATTTTGTGAAAAATGATTATTTTCTGATGTAAAAGAGTGAAAATAAATTTTCCATAATTTTTCTCAATTTATTTGCATTTAAAACATATTTAATGAATTTAAATCATAATTTAATGATTAAAAATGATAAAAACAGCAAAAACAACTATTTTATGAGAAAATAAATTTTATATTAGTTTATCATACTTAGAAATAATTTTCCTAAAATTTTGGGATCAAAATCATTAAAAACGAATTTTTTTATCAATTAAATACGATAAAAAAAATTTAAATTAATAAAACTATGAAAATAAGATATTTTCCACAAACTAAAAATATGATAATTTTCTATGAGGTGTCAAGATACTACACCTAAAATTTCATGATTTTTGAAGTAAAAATGAATTTTCTATGAATATTATAATATTAATGTATATATATACATATTTAATTAAAACAAAAGAAAAAAATAAAAAACAAAAAAAGATTCTCAAAAAAACATGGGTTACAAGACTCGAACCTGAGTCTATGATGTACACAACACACACACAAACCACTACACTACAAAGCCTCTTAGTTGAAAATTATGAAAACATATTATATTTATATTTACATATAAACTTCATCTTCTTCCCTAACATCAAACCCTAACCCTAGAATTTTAAGATTCTTAATTTAACAACCATGGAGTCAGAAATCATAGGGGTTATAAAGATTAATGATAAACTAACAAAACGACATCAAAAGATTGGTCTTACAAACATGTATGATGCTCGAAAAAAGGAGTGCAAAGAACCGAACCAATGGAGTCGAATTAGAAGCTTTCTGGTCGTGTTTTGGTCATGTTTTTTTTGTGGGTTTGGAACGCAAATGAGTGCAGAAAACTAATGACGCAATCGGTTTATATAGTGTACATTTATAAGACGCGTTTTAATTAGTTTTAAGTTTCCGGGCGTTATGCATTAGAACCCAAATTAAAAGCTCAATCATAACGTGTTAAAGGTCGTTTTTGTGATTGGAAATTGTTGGTATCATATGGAGAAACGTATGGCGATAATAAAATCGAGTCAAATCGGTCGATTATGTAGTTTTAAAGCTTCACCTGAGTCGGCCGGAAATCTCGCCGGAAAAGCGACGGGAAGAAGAGGAGGGAAACAATCTGATTTTTTTTTTATATTTAAATTTTCATCACTTGTCAAGAATAATCCCCCAAGTTACATTGGTTAAGTTTAATATGATTTGGTTAGTTGTTTTCTTAATAAAAGTTAAGCAAACTTAGTTTAAGTTAACCAAAATGTTTTAAAAACTTTATAAACTTAATTTTTATAACTTTTTATAAACTTTACATAACGATCTTTTTATGTTTTACAACTTCCCAACATAAAACTTTAACGTTTATCCCAAATTCCTTCGTTAAAGCAATAATATATTTGAAATTAAAAAAAAAAACAATATTTTTTCAAAAAATGTATAAAATCACAATAAAGTTTAAAATGATAATATTCGCATCGATTCAATATACATTTACGATTAACAACGTAGTACAACCAGACAAATATGTTACGACCAATGAAATCCAACTTTTTATTAAAATTCAAAATGATTAAAGTACGAGGACTAAAAGTGTAAATACAATAAAGTCCAGGAAACCGACAAATGTCACATGGTCAAAAATTAATAATGATAAAATTAACTTTGTATTTCAAACTAGAAATGTGAGGTAGTGTGCTAAAAGTATTTGTTAAGTTTAAAATCAGTTTTATCTTGAGGATGGTTAAGTTTAGGATGCGAAAGACTAAATTTGACAACTATGTTCAGGATGACAAAGTAAATAATAGAAAACAGATAGTTGTATCCTCAGGATGCAACAATAACATAAAAGTTTGAATATGCTAATGAGAATGAAATCAATTAACACAAGAACACACGATATACGAGGAAAGTCCTTGATCAATGTAGATCACCTGCACAAAACCTCGGGAGGAGACTAATGCCCCTGCCTTTCTTATTATTATTAAGTATAAAAAATAAGTATTGCAAGGTGAATGATCAGCTAAGATTACAATGAGTATTGTGTGTTAGAAAAATGAGTGAAAGAGTAGCAAAGAATGTGTGTCCTATGATCATCCCTCACACCCATATTTCTAGTAAGAGATTACAACTTCAATCCCAAGATATCTGGGATATCATCAACTAATTCCACTAGCCGTTTGAGAGTCTCCCATGTTCACACGAGCTCCAAACGGTCATCAACTAAGTCTCCGAGAATCCAACAAAGAATTAGTCAAGCATTGTATTCATTCAAATATTACCTGCATTCAAAAAAAAATTAAGCTAAACTGTTAGCCCATCCTCAGGATGTACATAAGACAATACATAGTTATATCCTGAATCCAACATTATCTTTAGTATCCTGAAGATGAATAATAAAAAATGCAAGTAAATACCATCCTAAGAATTTCACCACCAACAATTGTCCCAAAAAATGTTACCGTTAAAAGATTAACGGTAATATTTTTCATCCTTATCACAATTATAATTTGACATTTGACTGACATTTCTACAGCTATAAACTAGCCAATTATTTCGGGATGACCGTTATGATTATATCTTCGCCCTCTATATTTATTGAATCATCCCTCCCTTTAAATCCATATCAAGACCCAAGTGAAAGGTACAACTCCATTTTTTTACTTCAGTTTTTTCCAAACATGCAATTTTATTTTCAAAAAACAAACAATGGGAAAGAAAAACACCCGAGCTACTTGCAGTGTTGGAGTCCCTAACGACTTCATGGCTCAAAATCTTCTTGAATCCTCCATGGATGAAGTTTGTACATTCATGGACAAGGATATCACAACTTCACAAAAATCAGGAGACTTCCCGGACGCTATTGTATTCCGATCCTATGATCAGAATGCTAAGTCCAACTTCGCCTCGAAGATTCGGGTGTGTCGAGAATCATGGCATTCCATTGCAAATTGGGGACCTTTCTCATGTCTACAAGCTAAAAACCCATGGTTTAAACCGTTTTGTTCTTCAACTAATCAACAAAAACCCCATTTTCTGCAAAATGTCATAAAGTTTGAAGGATATTGGAAAACCAAGTTTTTCTTTGTTAGAAGGGATTCCATCCCAGATCTAGATAATATCCTTAGATTTTGGTTGAAAAGTGGTAAAATCCTTGTAAAATAATTTTTATAGATGTATCCTAAGGATGTAACTAACATTTTAAAAATTTTCTTTATTTTTAGGTGCTTCTTTTGTTAAGCTTTCTCCCCCTGGACGATTCTTTTATCCGGGTGAAACAAGTCAGAGAACTACCTTCGCCTGCAAAAACTTTTGAGATTGAAGAGAGCTGTAAGGACAAAAAGGATTGAAGAAACCACTTTTGCAAGCCTTAGTCTAATTCCTATTCTGCCAAAAATGCTAAGTATGGAAACTACTGAAGAACAAGATTCAAAGTGCTGAAGAAGAAATCATCAAGTGCTGAAGAGTAATGATCAGAAGTTCTGAAGTTAAACCAGACAAGTCAACTGAAGAACTGCTGAAGACAAACTACTCATCAGTGGTTTGTCACTCATCAGATGTTTTGATAGAAGCTTGCCACCGCCTTTGAACTTCAGTAGTTTAGTTTAATATTAGTATTCTTAGATCTTTTGTACAAGTACCAATGCTACAGCCTGTTGTAGTATTTCTACTTATTATATTGCTTCAATACTTCTCTTGTATGTTTACACTTAGATGTTGTTTGTTTTTTCTGCAGGAAATGGTCTGCAGTCTGCGTACTACATCTGCAGGAGAAAAGGTGGACCAAAGGTGTACAGTCTGCAAGAAAAAGACTGTTTGCTTGTTAATATCTGCAGGCTGCTGAAATAATCTGAAATTTAAATAAATTGATTTTTTACAGTAGTCTGGTGGTAGACGGTGGTAGTGGTGGAACGTGGTGGTGGTGGTGGTGGGTGGTGGTAGACGGTGGTGGTGACCATGGTGGTGGTGGACGGTGGTGGATGGTGGTGGTCGACGGTGGTGGGTGGTGGTGGACTGTGGTGGGTGGTGGTGGACCGTGGTGGACGGTGGGTGGTGGTGGACGGTGGTGGTGGTGACCATGGTGGTGGATGGTGGTGGACGGTGGTGGTGGATGGTGGTGGACGGTGGTGGTGGTGATGGACGGTGGTGGACTGTGGTGGTGGTGGACGGTGGACGGTGGTGGTGGTGGTGGGTGGTGGTGGTGGTGGACGGTGGTGGTGGTAGTGGTAGTGGGTGAGAAGAAGAGAAGTGGAGAAGACCTTTGAAGACCTTAGAAGACTTTGGAACAAGTCTGCACCAAGAAGAGGCCAGGAAGACCTTTTTGAGTGAAAGGTCTTCCAAAAAACAAACAATCTGCAGACCCCAAACGTCTGCGTGGCGCAGACAAAAGAGGTCACAAGTGCTTCTGAGCAAAAAACAAATAGCACCTTAGTCTATAAATAGATGGGTTCATCCCACTATTTTATTCATTAACAACTTTAGATTCTTACTTACTGCTTTAGTTTCTTAACTCAAGGGGGAGTATTTATTACTACTTAAAAAGTACATCTTTAACTTGAACACTTAACTTATAATCCGCTGTGCAACTTACTTTGATAGTTTAAATATATAAGTGTTCATGATAAGAACCTGTTAAAACAAGAAGTTGATCCAACAATTGGTATCAGAGCACTGGTTCATCTGATCAAATATCAATCTAACAAATTGAGAATCAGACATAGGCTCTTATTGATATTCAATATAGGATTCCAGTTCACTTTTTAAACAATCCATCACTTTAAGAAATCATTGATCAATCTTATTTCTTAAAAATGGACCCTCATAACATTGGATCTGCCAATAAACCTCCTATGCTGGTCAGAAATGAATATAATATCTGGAAAAGGAGATTGGCACACACTTTATCTCAAACAAATATTGGATGTTGGAAGTCTGTTATGTACGGACCTCATAAACCAGTATTAACAGATCCAGAAACTAAAGTAGAAAGATCTAAAGATCCAAAAGACTACATTGAAGAAGATTTCCGAAAGCTTGAGCTAGATGCTAAGGCATTCTCTATGGTTGGCTATGGCTCTCCCAAATGAAATTTATGCTGGGCCTTTGCATTGTGAAAGTGCCAAAGAGCTGTGGGATTGCCTCAAAGAGCAATTTGGAGGAACTGATGAGGTGATAGCCAACACTAGAGAAATCCTGGCTCAACAATATGAAACTTTTACTCATGTTAATGGAGAGACTTTAACACAACAATTTGAAAGATTCTCTTCATTAATATCAGAGTTAAAATTAAATGGTTAGACCTATACAAACTCATCTATGCTTCACAGATTTTTAAGGTCTTTACCAGAAAAATGGGAAACTTATTCTATAGTTCTCAGTTCAGGATCAGATTTTGATTTTCTCTCACTCACAAAACTTCATGGGAGATTACTCACTTTTGAAAGAGAAATCAAACAAAAGAAAAAGTTACAAAACTCTGGAAAAACTGCTGATGACTATATTCCAGGTAGCACATCACTCTTAGGACAAGACTCACCTTCTTGTTCTAAGAATTTTGGGTCTAGTGAATACATTGACATAATTGCTGGGATCTCATCAGAAAGGTCATATCCAGCTTATGACAATGATGAAAACTGTCAAACTACTGATAATATGTGTTTTATAATGGATGATTTAAAAAATTTCAGTAGTGATGATCTAGAGGAAATGGATATACTACACCAACTGGCCATGCTAAGCATAAAAACTAACAAGTTTTATAAAAGGCCAGGAAGGAAATTTCCATGACTGAACAGTTCTACAAAAATTGGTTTTGACAAATCAAAATTAAGATGTCATAAGTGTTAGAAGTTGGGACACTTTGCTAGATAGTGTAGAAGCTCTAGCTTTAACCAATCACAGTCTGGAAACCAATCAAACCCTAGTTACAATAGGAACTTTGGAACACAGGGAATTGCACATTTTGTACAGGTACAAGCTTCACAAATCCAATATGTGCCACAAGTATAATATGTTCAGATGCCTGCTCATCAAATGCAGAGCCAGCAACAGATGACTTCCATTCCTGCTGCTCAACAACCTCCATCGGCACAACAACCTACTCAACAAAGTCTTTTCACAAACGGGTATGTTGACTGGAGCAGTCTTCCTTTTGATACAACAGAGTGCAGTCCAGATGCAGACAACAAAATGTTTGACATCAACTGGGGTGAACCTGATAATGGCAGAAAGAATTTTGCCTTAATGACTTTTGAGGGATGCTCCTCTAATGCGGCCTTATCTTAGGTATCTAAAGAATCTCTTTTAAAGCTTTGCTCAAAATCATGCAAAGAATCATTTGCTTTAATAAGAGAGACCAATGTGCATCTATAAGGAAAAGCCAATGACTCTGAAAGAAAATTCACTCAAATAAAATGTGATTTAGAAAGAAAACTTTCTTCAAAGACAAAAGAAATTTCTAAATTGACTAACAATGCTATTGAAACCCAAGCACAAATAAAAAGCTTTACAGAAAACCTAGGAAAAGTCAGAAAAGAGCTTGCTGACACCAAGGTTGATTGTGAAAATTAGGTAGATTCATGTAGAGGTTACCAAATGCTGCTTAACAAACAAACTGCATCAAATGTTAAGTTTGGAATAGGGTACAATCATACAGAATCACCAACTGATTTTACTCCCAAAACTACTGATGATGGGAGTAGAGTAGTTCAAAAACAAACTTTTGATATGAAAGAATGCACATCTTTTCATCAGAACTTTCTTCCAAATGAAAAAGAAAGTCCTTCAGAAGTTGAAAACTGACATTGGCTCATCAGTAGTTTCATCTACATCAGGAGTTGAGACCCTGAAAACAACTAATGACCAAATTCCAAATTTATCAATTGTCAGTACACTGCCTTCCAAAACTCTTGAAAACCTAAAAGGAAAGGCAAAATCTTGTGAAATTTGTGGTCTGTTTAACCACAAAACAGAATTTTGCAAGTATAGAAAAGGAAATCAGTACAACAAGAAAGTTTTACAAATGGTTGTGGGAAAAGAAATCAAACAAGATTATGAAAATACTTTCTTTCCCATCAAACAACAACCAATAAACACCTTTTCTCAGAGAAAGACTAAATCTCAACCACAGTCTTCGTCTCAAAATTCTTTTTCAGAAGTTAGACCTAAGCCATCAGCAGTTTCACAAACTACTGAGGTTAAATATTTGATAAATTTGTATAAACTTCTGATAACCAAAGTTGATGGTGAACCTCAAAAAGATCCCACCATTGTTTTCAACAATAAATCCATTGCCAAAAAGACATGGATTTCTAAAACTGGTCAAAAACAAACTGTTACTATTCTAAGAGTACACCCAAAGTCAAATTATCTTGGGTTCCTAAATCTAACTAATCTACTCTTTGTGCAGAGGGTCTCCAGAGGTCTAAATAGCATTTGGTATGTTGATAGTGGAGGATCAATGCACATGACTGGATGCAGGTACCTGATGAACAATTTCATAAGTCAGAGACAAAGTACTGAACAACACTGCCTGTTTCTTCTCAAAGGCAGCAACTTCAGAGACAAACCTTTGGCATAGGAGACTTGGCCATATGAACTTTAAAACCATAAATAAAGTCACAAAAATGGTCTTGGTCAGAGGTCTACCCTTGAAAGTATACCAGTGTCAAGAACATTCTGTATCCTGTCTAAAGGGAAAGCAGCATAAGTCCTCCTATAAGTCTATTGAAGAATCAAAAACTACTACATGTCTTCAGCTACTTCATATGGACTTATTTAGGCCAGTAAAAATCATGAGCCTTGGTAAGAAGAAATACCGCTTAGTCATCATTGATGACTACTCAAGATTTACATGGGTCTTCTTCTTATTTTCCAAGGATGAGGCAGCTGAAATTATCAAGTTCTTCATTCTACAAGTAGAGAAACAATATTCTCTCTCTATCAAAGCCATTAGAAGTGACAATGGGACAGAGTTCAGGAACAAAACTCTGAATGAATTCTGTTTAAAGGGATTGTTAGATAATTCAGCATTCCCAGAACTCCTGAACAAAATGGTGTGGAAGAAAGAAAGAACAGAACATTGATTGAAGCAGCAAGAACAATGTTAGTTGATTCAGGCCTACCTCTTTATTTTTAGGCTGAAGAAGTTAACATAGCTTGTTATGTTCAGAATAGGGTTCTAATTACAAAGAGGCATTCCAAAACTGCTTATGAAATTCTTCATGGTATTAAGCCCCTTATCTCCTTTTCAGTGCTTTTGGATGTCAATGTTTTATCCTCAACATCAAAGACTCTATTTCAAAGTTTGCTGCTAAAGTTGATTCAGGATATTTTCTTGGTTACTCTTCAAGCTGGAAAAGCCTACAAGGTATTCAATTCCAAAACCAAGATAGTTGAAGAAACACTGAATGTCAAGTTCAATGAGTTAAAACATTCACTCATTCCAGCACATCCTGCTAAACTCTTTGACCTTGACAGTTTTAATTTTGGACCTGAAAAGACTGTTGATTCATCTAAACCCATTTATTATGGTGATCAAGGGTTTGATGATGGTCCTCCATCATGGACTCCAAATACAGACATTAAATCAACTTTCAAACCATCAGAAGTTCCTCAAACCTCTGAATCAACAATTGCTGGTGTACAAACTCAAACATCTGATTCAGCTCCTGCAACTACTGAAGATGTTCAAACAGCTAAACCAGATATTACCAACCTCAGTGGTTTGTTTGAAGAAGTACAAGAGCCTACACCTATCAGTGGTTTACAACAACTGATTGAACACAAAGATCATCTATTGGATCATATCATGGGTGATATTGCATCAGGGGTACTTACAAGAAACTAGCTTTCCAACTTCTACTTATTCTCAGCATTTATCTCTCAGTTGGAACCTAAGAAGTATCAGGAAGCCCTTAAAGACAACAGTTGGGTTGAAGCAATGCAAGATGAACTTTTACAGTTCAAGAAGCAACAGGTTTGGGAAATTTGTACCTTACCTTCAAACAAACAACCAATTGGAACAAGATGGGTCTTTAGAAACAAACAAGATGAGTCTGGTTTAATTATTAAGAATAAGGCAAGACTGGTAGTACAAGGTTATTCTCAAGAAGAAGGAATTGATTATGATGAAACCTTTGCTCCAGTTGCAAGGCTTGAAGCCATCAGGTTATTTTTGGCTTATGCTATTTCCAACAAAATTAAAGTTTTTCAAATGGATGTAAAAAGTGCATTTTTATATGGAAAAATAAAAGAAGAAGTGTATGTTTGTCAGCCACATGGGTTTGATGATCCTTCTCATCCTGATTGGGTGTACAAACTTGATAAGGGTCTTTATGGGCTAAAACAGGCTCCTAGAGCTTGGTATGAAACACTTTCAAACTTTTTACTCAAAAATCACTTCACACTAGGCTCCATTGATAAAACTCTTTTCATAAAGCATGTTGGAAATCACATCCTACTTGTTCAAATTTATGTTGATGATATTATTTTTGGTTCAACAAATTCAAAACTGTGTGATGAATTTAAGAAACTCATGCAATCAAGATTTGATATGAGTACCATGGGATAACTGTAGTACTTTTTGGGACTGCAGATCAAACAAACAACAAGTGGAACTTTTATACATCAATCAAAATATGTTAAAGAATTATTAAGCAAATTTTCTTTAAAAGACTGTAAATCAGCTTCCACTCCTATGACACCAATCACACAAGTTGAACCAGATAATAAAGGGAAATAAATTGATCAAACCATGTATAGATGTATGATAGGTTCCCTACTTTATTTAACTGCATCTAGACCCGATATTATGTTTTCAACATGTGTTTGTGCTAGATATCAATCAGCTCCTAGGGAATCACACCTAATTGCAGTCAAAAGAATTTTCAGATATCTGAAAGGAACTCCTACACTTGGAATTTGGTATCCTGCTTCAAGCAATACCAAGTTAACAGCTTTTTCAGATAGTGACTATGCAGGGTGTAAAATGTCAAGAAAATCAACATCTGGTGGTTGTTAATTCTTGGGAAACTGTCTAGTGTCATGGAAATCAAAGAGGCAAACATCTATGGCAACTTCAACTGGCAACTTCAACTGCTGAAGCAGAATACATTGCAGCTGCAAGTTGTACATCATAGATTCAATGGCTTCAATATCAATTACTTGATTATGGAATCAAAGAGACCAAGACCCCATTGCTTGTAGACAGTAAATCAGCCATTAGCATAATTCAAAATCCTGTTCAGTTTTCAAAGACTAAACATATTGAAATCAGATATCATTTCATAAGGGATTGCTATGAGAAAGGAAAGATTGAGGTGAAACATGTGACAACAGCTAATCAAATAGTTGACATATTCACCAAACCCCTTGACACATCGCCATTTCAGAAGCTAGTATCCATGCTTGGGATGCTAAATTTGGAATAAGTACTGTAAGTGTTTTTCATCTTCCTGCACATATATTTCTTTCACTTATATTGTTACTAATCTGTCACAAAACTTCTAAAAAACAAAAAGAGAGAAACTACTAATGTACAAAAACATCAGAATGGGGATATTTTCAGACAAATGATTAACCTTTGATAAAATAGACTTCAGAAGTTATGAATAAAGTGTTTATAAATGTTCTCATCAGTTGTTAACAAACTACTGAAGAGAAAATGGGAACTACTGATGAATATTGTTCTTCATTAGTAATTTTGTCAATAAGGGTAAATCAGACATTTCCCATTTCAGAAGTTTGACCTAGGGCGGTTATAAACTTCTGATAGACACCTTTTCTCATTCTTATCCTTTCAAAAAGCAAAATTCCATCCTCTCTCAAAAACACTCACAAACCCTCCCATGCAAAACAAAAACACTGTTCAATCCATACACACAAAACGCCATGGTTCTTATACTAAAATAGGGACATAATCAACGAGGCTACTTTGTGAAAGATGAAGCCTAGTCCCAATACGATGAGATCATTGATTTAGTCATCAAATCCCAATATAACACTGCTTTCACCATTGATCCTCCAATTCACATTCAAACTCTTAATGAGTTATGCGCAAACGCCGAGGTGGTGACAGTGAACAACAGAATGATTTCCCTCAAATCAACTATCCAAGGGAAGGTTATGGAAATCACACCGGCTACTTTGGGAATAAGACTTGGTCTAGATGATGCTGATGCACCAGAGAACATTCCCAATTCTGAAATTCATTTAACCATGACAAAGTGTGGTTACCAAGGTACTCTCTCACATGCAACAATCTATAAGAAATATTTTGAACCAAAATACAAACTTTTGTTTCATTACATATTCATGTGTTTAAGTCCCAAAACTGGATCTTATGATCAGATGCCCTCTACTTTTCAACCCATTTTTCATTTCATTATGAATGAAATAAAATTCAGGGCATCAACACTTTTCTTTAATGAGTTGGTGTTGCATCACCAAAATACAAAAAAGAAATTTTTGTTGTATCCAAGATTCATCATGCAATGTATAATTAAAGAACTTGAAAATGAGATGCTTGTGGGTAAAACATCACTTTTAAATCCATTAACCTCACAAGCATACTCAAGGCATAACAAACTGGCAGCTTTGCCTGAAGATGACCAAGGGGAACAAGAACCAATCCCCATGGAACCAACATCTTCCAAACACTCATCTAAAAAGGCCAAGAAACCCAAACAACAAAAATCAAAACCCACCAACCCTGAAAGAAAGACAGTTCAGGAAGGTGAGATGCTTGAAACTGCTGATGTGCAATCTGCACTTATTAAAGATGTGACTGAAACATCCTCTCAGTCTCATCCATCTCAAACCCCCAAAAGAGCACCCATCACAATTTTATTTCATAGGAAGAAACTTAAAAAGGCCATAACTACTAACCCTTCCTTTGAAACTGCTGACCCTTTACCCAAAACTACTGAACTAGAAATATCTCACACCACAATAGAAATTGCCAAACTTCTCTCTAGGCTAAAAAAAAAACAATCCCATCTGAACATGTCAATCTCCAACAAACACATCAAACATGGGATATACCATCAAAAGTTGACATAGATTTGGATGTTAATAGCCCTATCCCAAGAGATGAGGATGAACCAAGGTGTCTAAGCCCAAACTTAGATACTTTAAGTGCATTTGAGGCTGTTACTACTCATTTACCATCCAGTGGTGGATCTGAAGAAAGAAGTAACATAGCTAAGACCTCAAATGTGGCAACTACTGATGAATGCCCTTTGCCAGAAGTAGGAAAACCTCAGTACCAAGAAAAAGAGGTTCATGAGAAAACTAGGTTGGGCCTAGCTCATGATACAACTGACAATGTTTTCATTGAGGATGTCACCAGGGATTCAGATGATTCCATTGATTTGGATGATGATTCAAACTCTCCACAACATGAATTGATGGCTACTTGTGAAGGTCCTAAATCTGATGTCTCTAAGCTCAAAGAGCTTGTCACAAAAGATCAGGTTAAAGACCACTTGAACTCGGATTCCCCTAAAGTAGCATCTTCAGTTCATACTGAAGATCACCCAAAAACACCCCCTCCACATCAAAAGCCTACATAATTCACCGGGTCAACAAGCATAGACTTGAACCAACTATGCAGCCCAGCTGGTCCCCTATACCAGATGATGAACACCTTTATCTCTCAACATCTCAAATCATTTACAACTGCTTTGGAGTTGAAGACCAACAATCAATTTGAGGTGATCAACAACAAAATTAATGAGCTATCAAAGAAGATAGACAACAACACAAGACAACTTGCTAAATTATCTGGTGTAACTTCTTTACCTGTCTGGTTTCCAGAAGTGGATGAAACCAAAACGGGGAGGAGATTAAGGAACCAACAATCCAGGGGGAGATTGTAAGGACAAAAAGGATTGAAGAAACCACTTTTGCAAGCCTTAGTCTAATTTCTATTCTGCCAAAAATGCTAAGTATGGAAACTACTGAAGAACAAGATTCAAAGTGCTGAAGAAGAAAACATCAAGTGCTGAAGAGTAATGATCAGAAGTTCTGAAGACAAACTACTCATCAGTAGTTTGTCACTCATCAGATGTTTTGATAGAAGCTTCCCACCGCCTTTGAACTTCAGTAGTTTAGTTTAATATTAGTATTCTTAGATCTTTTGTACAAGTACCAATGCTACAGCCTGTTGTAGTATTTCTACTTATTATATTGCTTCAATACTTCTTTTGTACGTTTACACTTAGTCTATAAATAGATGGGTCCATCCCACTATTTTAGACATTCCTTTTGTAGTTATTATTTCCATTATATCTGAGAGTCATTGAAGCATTTACTGTTTTATTCATTAACTGCTTTAGATTCTCACTTACTGCTTTAGTTTCTTAAATCAAGGGGGAGTATTTATTACAACTTAAGAAGTACATCTTTAACTTGAACACTTAACTTATAATCCGCTGTGCAACTTACTTTGATAGTTTAAATATATAAGTGTTCATGATAAGAACCAATAAAACAAGAAACTGATCCAACAAAAGCCACTCCATAAGTCAAGTCGCAACCATGTCTTGTAAGTTACTTTCTCCATCCTCAAGATAAAAAAAAAACTTACTAATATGTTATTTTTTATTATTTCAGCCAAGAAAGCTGCCTTTTTCGACCTTGAGGACATCGACAGCCAAGATGTTATCAAAGCTGTCAAGGTCACCTCCCCCACTAGCTCCAGGATGACATGCCCTCATCCTAAGCCTAAGGGCCATGCTTCCAAATAGAGGAAAAACTCTACTGCTGCTGCCACCGGCTCTGACGCATCCCCCTTTGAGGGCCTCTCCCCTCAGGATGCTTGAGCCAAGATCTCCCACTTCTATCTCCAGGTATAGTTATATCATGAGGATAGCAATAATTCAATAGAATTTAATTTAGAACACTTACCTGTTCTTCCCTTTGTTTCAAGGCCACGAGCATGTTCTCAAATCTATGGGTGAGATGTCAGCCCAACTCTAGGAGACCACTGCAGCTCTTGAAGACACAAGAAGGATTTCCCTTGTTAAATTGAAACATCTTGAGGATAAGCTGTCCAGGATGGAAGTTGAGGTGAAGAAGCTGCTGGCTGAAGATCACGAGAAGGAGCTGGAGGAGTATAGGTAGGGGATGATCAATTCTGCCACAATCTCTGTCAACCAAGCCAGGGTAAAGATAGCCCTCAAGCCAAAGATCCCAACTTCAATCATGATGAGTGGGATGTTGATGCTTGGCAAGCAAACAGTGTAAACTTGGGTGGCAAAGAGGTGGTGTATGCTCTTGTCCAACAAGATGAAGGTTCTTCTGGTAAGGATGCAGCAGTAGAGCTTGTTCAGACCCTCCTGGAGATAGCCAAGGAGGCAAAAGCTGCAGTGGGCAATGAGGGTAATGATGTCAAGGCCTGAGCCCACTTTTTATAATGTTTGTGTTAGTTTAATGGTTGGTTACTTGTGAACAATTTCAGAGAATTTACTTTTTGTGTGTACTTAAACAATTAGAAAATTGGTCCTAGTTTAGGATGAAGCCATGGGTTAACATACTTTTTAAATATATAAAATGGCAAACTTTTGGTTTTACATCTTATGCAACTCCCTTTATTCTCCTGTTATAGTAATGACAAACACACAAATAATAGGATAGAAAAGAAAATTGATAGAGGTATACCTTGAGCTCTAGATGAGTTAGCAAACAATCCTAGGATAACCTGCTAAACAATTAAACTATACTTAGCCTTGAAACAAATTAAATCATCTCAAGGATGTCCCCAGTGCCAAATCCTTGTTATATCCTTAGGATGGACTCCATCATTTTCAGGATATCCCCAATGCAAAATCCTTATTACATCCTTAGGATGTGCTTTATTATCTTCATTATGTCCGCAGTGCAATATTGTTGTTCCTTCCTCAGAATATACTTTACTTTTGACAAACTTGAAATATTTCTAACTTCCATAGTCTCGAGAATAAGTCAAAAAACTTATCTCAAGAATGGGAATAGTTTAATGTAATTTTAACTTGTGAAAAACAGATAAATAAAGGTGATATTTTAGGGATGAACCCAATGGCGACAAGGCCTAAGTTCATACTGGGGACAAGCCCAACTGGCGTTACAGCCTAAGGATAACTGGAGACAAGGCCTACTGGAAACTGGGCCAAACACTTAAGAGACATTGAAAAATGCCTAAAACCTTGAGGATTCAATGTATATCCTAAAGATGATGAAATTGTCAGCCACTATAGCGTGTACTGGTCCAACCATCCTAAAGATATACATGAATAACGTGCGCTACAGGCGGGGCGTATAAACCCAATTCGTATTAAAGGTGAAAACCTTTAAACCTTAGGAAGGTATTAGATACCTTAATGTAGGAGATGGTGGCTAATCCCCTAGTCTTCAATGGTTCATCTTTAGGATAATTCTAAAAAATAATCAGGATATACTATTTTCCGAACCAAGTTTAGTTGGAATATAATTGTAGGATTGAATTTGGACAAAGAAACAATATGATCAAACGAGTATTGACGTTTCATGTGCGAAAACCCTAATTGCCATGCAAAATGATAAAAACCGTAATCAAAACACCATAAGAATCATTTTCATATTTTTTCATTAACTTTAAGATCATAAAACGTTTACAGGTACAAGTTAACAAAAATACACACTTAAAGGTGTAAATGAACACTCTAGCACACACACAACTGACCAACTGCTCTAATAACCGTCACCACCTAACACCTATATATAGAGGTTTTCATTCGACATATCGTGAGGTCTAACCAACCAGTTCGACCCTAATAAAGTTCGAACCAAACAATAATAACTCGTTTGACCTAGCTAAAACTTGGTTCGCCCTTTCGATTACCCGAACCAAACACAACATAACTTATAAACTTCAAAACTTCTACAAATTATCATTTGGAAATCCGAAAGCTAGAGACACATATATGAAATATGCATGTACAATTATTGCATTAGTGAAATAATATAAAGTAAACAAAATAATTTGTACCTCACATATGGTAATATTTCATATGAATGGCACTCCAGGATCTTGGGAGGATTTCTCCTTCTAAGGTGGAGAGCCAATATGGTCCTTTTCTGGCTTCAGAATCAATCAAATATGGTCCTTCCCACTTGGGTGCTAGCTTGCCATCACTTGGATTGGTTGTATTCTGGAAAGCCTTTCTTAGGACCAAATCTCCTACTTGGAATCTTTGAATTCTTATGTTCTTAATATATGCCTTGGCTAAATATGAAGCCATTCTTAGCTTAGCAGCATCCCTAAGTTCATCAACTGCTTCAAGATCCTACAACAAAGCCTCCGAGTTTGTAGTTGCATCCTGAAGATGTTTCCTTTCCGTGGGCATTACCATATCTATTGGGATCATAGCTTTTGTACCAAATAACAAAAAAAAAAAATGGTGTCTGGCTAGTTGCATTTTTAGAAGTGGTTCGATCAGCCCATAACACAAATGGAAGTTTTTCTGTCCATCTTTCCTTTTTTTTTGGCCTAACTTCTTTTTTAGGCTGTTGACAATAATCTTGTTTGAGGATTCTTCTTGTCCATTGGCCTGAGGATGGACAGGTATTGATGTTATCATCTTGATCCCTAGCTTGCACAAAAATCGGTTGTCCTCTTGCTAATAAATTAGGATCCCTTGTTACAAATGATCTCTGCTGGAACACAAAATCTTGTCAAGATATTTCTCATGATGAAGGATACCATCTCTTTATCCCTGACTTGTACAAAAGCTTCAGCCTCTATCCATTTGGAGAAATAGTCAGTCATAGCCAGCATGAACACCTTTCCACCAGGAGCCCTAGGCAATTTTCCCACTAAATTTTTGATGCTCTATAGTCAACAAATAGGGCCGGTTCAACCTTTGTGGATGTTTAAAATGAATCAAAAAATGGAGTCTTTTAAAAAAAACATAAAAAAATAACATAAAAGGTGAAGATAACAGTAGTTGCAGGATTAAAACTAGTTACATAATTTATACAATAAAAAAGACTTACAGACTATAGATATATTATGTTAAAGGTTAGTCATCTTGATTAAAATTTAGGGGTCGTATTAGATTGAGAGCCTAAATCCATAACTTAGCATACTCCCTTTTGAGTCGGCCTGGTCAATAGGTATCATTAAGGCTAGGGCTGACATATCGTGTCAAACATGATCTGCTAAGACACAGACATGATACGACATGAGCACGATATAGGTAAAACGAACACGACATGATAACATATTGTGTCATTTTTATAAACATTAACTACGAAATTGTATCCACAAACCTGTAAATGATTGATTAAGCGGCGATGATGTTGAGAAGAGGATAGGTGGCGGAAAACGGGTGATGATGGACGGGTGATGGGTGACAACGACGATGGTTGGGGACAGTGGAGTTTGGGGGAGTGTGCGGTGTGTATCTCTGTACTCTATGATTTGGAAATTGAAAATTAGGATTCTTTTGTCTTCAGTTTGCAAATGTATATGGTATACGCCTCACCCCATATATAACTTTTTTAAATAAAAACTATTAACACGTCTTAATGAGTGCTTAACATGTTAAGATCTTATCTTATAGACCGGTTTAAGACACGAAAGCTGTTAAGGCCGAACACGAAACATTTAAGGTCATGTAGGTTAATGTCGTGTTATCATGTGTGCGCCTGATATTAGCAGCCCTTAATTGAGGCTTAATGGTGGTGTATGGTTGTCTTGACTATTGATAACTGTCAACCAATGGGTCCTAACATTAATACCAAGGTCTAGCATTAAAGTAGCACTAGACAATGGCCAATAAACGTGTGATTTAATATATTTAGTAATTAACGTAGTATCTAGAAAAGGGTTTGGTAGTTGGGGTATGACATGTTTTTTTGGTAATTCATTGGTACATAAATACCTTGGTAATTTTTTTTGAACTGCAAATTTTTACTTCTTATGAGACTTGAACTCATGACTCCCCTCCCTCCTTAGGTGTTTCTAGAAGCTTTACTTCTACCATTGAGCCACCAACCCCAATAGTAAATCCCTTGATAATTAATCGTTGAAAGTATGGTTGTAACACCCCAGCCTGTTGAGTCTCCATGTGACAGATGGAATACCAACTTACATAGTGGAAAAAAATATTAAATATCAATAAGACAATAGTCAATTTCGAAGTTATCTAACAACCCCAAAGTCAAAGGTAAGTTTGCAAGATCACAACAAAATGTGGAACTACAGCCCAATCAAAACATTCATCTATGTCCAGGTTGACTAAATCACAACTGAAGTCTTCTAGGAAAAGTTTGTCTATCACCAAGCCAACTAGTGACCCAATGTTAGTTTCATGCCTCTTAAAGAAACTAACCTAAAACATGCTCAAAATAAAACGTCAGCTATACATTATATTATCATGCCTATAATGTTAAATACGAAAATGTGATTGAAGTACCGAATGTAATGCATATACTTACGTATGAAATTCATAGAATCAAGCCCTGAATGGATATAAGTCTCAACAAGGAACACTCACCCTAAAGATGAATTGATTTAGTCCACAAGGGCATGGAAATTCAAAACCAGTACAAACATAAGAATCTTGTTGCAACAATTTTATATTATAATTAATGAAATTAGACATTCGGACGTGTTCTTGTTTTTTTTTTTTTTTTTTTGTGCTAGGTATCAGTTATTAGTAGAATAAAATTTATCCCATCATATATGCAAATTTGGGTTTCTTATTTGAATTTATAGTTGTTTATGTAGGATCGTGTTCCTGAACAAGAAACGATGTATCACGCACGTTTCGGATTAAAGGCAGAATCAATAATCCGATTAGTTGTTATAGGTGAGTGTTTATGGATAAGATTAATAATAATAATATTTGAGAGCACACACACAAATGATTGCACTTGTATTAGAATATGACAAAAGTTACAAAATAACTAAGGCATGGGGTATTTATACTAGCTTGCCATACACCTCCCTACATGCACATGCATGGCTCTCATACATGTGCATAGTGCAGATGTATGAGCTTGTAATAGGCGTATGCATCAAAACAATTCCCAAAATACCCCTAACCCTATATAATCAACTAAAATGCAACCCAACTGTCTAAAACCCTATACAATCATGCCTACGACTATTATCGACCTATCACTAGATGGGGGGGGGGGGGGGGGGGGGACATACACGAAGTGCACTAACAGTCTCCTCACATTTCAATACATGACTAGACTTAACGTCTAAATGTATCGTCAGTCAGTTGGACATAGGGATTATCCAAGTGACACGATAGCAAATCACATGGAACAGGAGTGTAATTTAAAAAAAAAATGAGAACTAAAGGTGAAATTTAACCCTGGCACAAGGATTCTTTGAGCATTTTCTCTATTTTTTGTCTTGAAGGTTGGGATGATATGGATGCTAGACACAGTGTATCATAATATATTCATGAGTTGACATGATGCACATTAATGAATAATAAAATTTTATACAAGTGATTATTGTGTACGACTCAACTTACAATAATAGAAAATGAATAGTATAGTTTTGTATAAATATCATGTGCTATAAAAAATTACAAAACTTCTTAGATTACTTTGATAGAGAAATGAAAGTTTTTACTCACTTTATTCTTTCTCTAAGATTATACGGTGTAGTCATGAGTGAATGTAATATCGGGTGACATGTGACAGCTACGTTAGTACAAAGGGATTTCCCTTTCAAGCCCTAGAAAATCACGGGATGGAAGGGGCCCTTTTTGGTTTTTATTAATTAATTTATTTTTAAATCAACCAACCAATCACAACCATCCATCTAACCATCACATTTTGCCCCAGGCATGTGGAGATCTTTCAGACCCCAAGGGCCACACCACATAGGCGGTGGTGTTGGTGGTGGCATGGAGAGGCTTCATCTCCCCCCATGCCCCACACCGTTTAGTCTAGGAACCGGAACTGAAGCTGAAAACATTTCTTTTAATACCCGCTCTAAGTAATACCCAACTATATCCGAATCGGTTTCATACCTAGAATCGGGTATTAAAAATATACGTTTTATGCACCTCTAGCATGCAGTATTAATGTATTTTACATTTATACTTTTTTGACCTGGGCCTAGATAGTAGGCTCTACAAGTTGGGTCTTCAACCTGGGCTGCATTACTCTATCACAAACCTGTTACTTTTCTATGTTGGATGTATAACAACCGGTTTTCACGATCAATATTTTATGAACTAAATACTTAATTTCAATTTGGATGAGTGGACAACAATTAGTTGTAATTTTAAGCCCGTGTGTCAAAATTGTATATCCCGATTTTTTTTCCGTTTTAAAGGTTTAATAAGCATGAATGAAGAAATCAAACCGAAACCATACGCCGGTTTCATTTTAGTTAAAGAGTTTAAAAATTAATATTAACAGTTTGGGTCACTATTCAAGCCCGGAGTATAAGATGTTGTAGAACTCGCTAGGCGTTAGTCGGCCGATGAGGTACCGACTAGGGATTAATCAAGATTAATCAAGATTAATCGGGATTAATCAGATTGGATTTTTATATATTTTTTTTTTCCAAATTTATACATATATAATGCTAATTTTATACCTTATATGTATAAATTTAAAAGTTTAGGGACCAAATATAACCTAGTGAATATGGAAGTGGGGTTAAATATTAAAATACCGAAGCTTAAACCCTAATCACCTCCATCGTTAACTATATCCTGTTTTTTCCTCTCCGTTCCTTCTTTCATCGCAAGGAACCATCAGACGCAACTAGGGTTTATGGAGTTTCATCAATTTTTCTTCTAAAACATGGATTATCATCCAATTTTGAAGTAAGAACTTGTTTTATTTGATCGATTTGCTCCCGTTTTGATCTGTTCGAATTCATTTTTTTTACCTAATTTTGAGTTTTTTAGATCCGACCAAGACCAATTTGGTCCGACTAATCGGTGATTAATAGCACACTAATTAATTGAGTGATTAGCCCAAAATTAATCAATAAAGTGAGAACTAGCGATTAATCACTGATTAGTCGGTGATTAATCAGAATTTTTACAACCTTACCTATTATATCTGTTAAAGGTGCCATGGGTGTCAACACAAGTGTCTGAGGACAACACTAACCTTAGGTGAGACAAATATCACCCTAATAACACCCAATTATTTAGGGATAGCAATTAGTGCCTGCGCGGTGGGGTAGGTGCGGACGCCTCCTAATTAATGGGCACATCAGTTCTGTCAGTCCGCGTGAGTGACGCGACTGGTTGGTAGCCGAAAAGTCTCTGACGGTTGTACAAACGTCAGAGACGTGGTGGACCCGGGTCGTTTTGTCTTTCTTATATTGTGACGTGTCCTCCACTGGTTGGTGGGCTTTTTGAATTTCGAAAAAACCGTCAGGCCACGTGTCTTCCACGTGTGGCCTCCTTATTTAAACCTTCTCTCTCCCCTAACCTTTTCACTTTCCTCATAAGTTATTCTCAAATCTTCCGGTTTTTCTCTCTGGCGATTTCGTTTCCCTTTATTATTTTTCAGACAATCTTTCGTGTTTTTGAGTCATGAATCACATTGTCAATATTCCCAAAAAGAAGCGTGGATCGAAAAGGGGAGATGATGGTTCAAAGAAGAAACCGCCCCATGCTGGGGAAGTGACGGCGGTTTGGAGTAAAGGGGAATTTAAGAAGTTCAGGAAGGGAGTTGGTTTCCCGTCTTCATATGGGGTGGAGGCTCCCGCCCCAGATAAAACTATACTGGAACCTCCTGTTGGGAAGGTGGGGTTATATGCTTGCTACTTCCGAGATTGCAATTTTAGGGTTCCGATTACCCAGTTTCTCGGTACCTTTATTCGGGCGATTGGCGTGCACATTAACCAGATCCATCCTGGTCTGATGTCCAGGCTGATGTTCTTCGAGTTTTGTTGCCGTGCCAACAAGATCGAGCCTTTGGTGGATATGTTTTTGGTTTTTTATAGTTTAAGTTTTGTGGAGAGCTGGCTCTCATGTAGGCCGCGCCCTGGGGTCTCTGCCTGCGCTGGGGCCGGGGTGAAGAGTTTCCGGGAGTGGAAACCCAAGTTTTTCTGGATCAATCAGGGAGTTATTCCTATTGAGATGGGTAGGTTAGATCCAGCGGAGGGATTGGGCAAGATGGAGCTGATTCAGTATAAGGATCAGGCGTGGTACAACACCTTGACCAGCCATCCTGTTGACTTATGCGAGATCCCTGAGCTCGGTCTTGTGATGGCGGGAATGAGCATAAAGTATGATGTGGAGGGTCGCAATCCACACCTGACTGAAGATGGCAAAGGTCAGTAGTTGATTGTTTTTTCCTTCTGCGCCCGCGCGGGATTTATTGTGTTGTTGATTTATTTATCTCTCTATGCGTTGTTGTTTGCAGAGGTAGAGTGCCTTTATAGCATGCTGTTAGGCAGGGACAACATGGGATTCGCTTTTGAGAAGCTGGCGGACAACGAGCTTTACATTTTGGAGAAAGCTTGGGATACGCTTGTCCGTCCCAAATTGGATAACGCGTCGCAGGAGGCTGTGACTTCGCAGCTACTCATTACTGAAGCCGGTGAGTCCTTGCCACCTTATGAGAATCCTTCGCCTGTCAACATGTTTGTGCGGACGGGCTTACCCTTACTTGTGATATCTAGTGATGAGTCTTCTGACTCGTCTTTGCTTTCGCCAATTGCGTCGTCTACAGGGAGGCGAGATGCGCAACAGACGCCTGCGCGTGTGGATGACGATAGCGAGGAGACCATTGACGAAGACCCCCTTGTGCGTCGCATCTCAAATCCGCGGGCGGATGTGACCAGAGGTGAAGACTATTTTTTTGTTTTAAACCACAAAGTGGTTAACAGATATTTTGAGAATTACCAGCCTTTTGAACGAAGCTACGTTGAACTTTCAGATGCGTTCGTTCAAGGGGAGTCGGTGTTGAAATTGACTGAGGAAGTTCAAGATGCGATTTTGACGAAACCTGTTACCGCAGGGCCATCTGAGGGTGGATCTGTTCCTGTGGACGTGCCCCGTCATAAAAAGCGGTCTAGGCGGTCAAGGAAAGAGAGAAAAAGCAGCGGGGAGTTGACGTCGCCTACTGAGAAGAGAGTGAAGCTGGACACGCTTGTCCAGTCTGCGGAGGAAGATCTGTTAGGTGAGTTTGCTAGTTTTTCCCCCTCCTTTCCTTTCTATTGGTTAATGGCCTTGTGTTTTTTGCAGCTTCATTGCTGGGCACCACTGCGCCCGAGGATGTGACTACTGCTCCTATCAACAAGGAGTTTGACGTTGGGCCTATTAGGCCAACGTCCCCTGGTGAGCGGGTTGAGGAGCCTGCGCATACTGATGTGCAGGATAATGTGTTGGCCACTTCTTTGTTGGCGAATCCGCCATCGCCTCTTCGCCAGCCTTCCCCTGTGCGGGGATCAACGCCACCGTGCTTGCCAACGCCACCGCGGTCGCCGACGCCAGTTCAACTCCCTACTCCTCCGCGGAATGATCCGGAGGATAATGAGGGGAGGGTGTCGCCGTCGGATGTCAGCGAGGGATATGGCCATGGCGTCGATATGACTATTGACGATGACGACGAGAACGAGAAACGGGTGACGACAGAGCCGAATCCCAGTTCTTCAGGTGCGCACCCAGTTGGGGGCGGGGAGTCGTCCAGCGGCATTTTTGTGCCTAACTGGACGTTGACGCCGGCCGCCCGTTTCTTAAGTGTGGAGGAGTGTCGCCAATTCTTGGCGAATGTTATCCCTCCTGGTGAGCGCGAGCACCAGGCTACGCGTCCTCGCGGGGACCTCATGGATGACCACATTTTAAGTGTGGCCAACATGTTATCCACTTCTGCTGAGATAGTGCGGGAGTGGGGGTCCGTGGCGCATGATCGTCACAAATTTCATCAAGACTTGCAGCGTGTGACGGAGGAGCGTGACCGCATGCATGCGGAGTTGAAGCGCACTAAATGGGACGCCGTCACGTTTCGCGATGAGCGTGACAAACTCCGTGAGCACATCTCTGAGAGAGAAGAGCAATGGAGGGTTGCTTGCGCGAAAGATAACGCAAAGATGGAGGCGACCAAGAAGCGTATCAGCGAGATTGAAGCTCAGAGGGATGAGTTCTGTAAGGAGTTGGACGTGCAGCGGGGGCTGGTGCAGCAGCATAAAGATAAATTAATTGAGGCCCGTGAGCTCTTCAAGGAGAAGGATCAGTTGATCACCGAGTTGCGCGAGGCGCATGACGGGTTAGACAAGGAAAACTTGTCCCTTCACCGAAAAGTTCTTGAGCTTGAGGGGCAGTTGCTGGAGGCCCAGAATGAGAAAGATGTGGCGGAGGAGGATCGCGCCTGGGTCCTTGGATGTTGCGTCCCTGAGGTATGTTCCCCCTTTTTGCATTTATGTCTTCTCACTATTTTGTGTTTGCGTGTACTAATTTTGTTTCTTGAGTATCGTGCAGGTTGCCCATCATGTAAAGAACTGCGCGCAGACGCGTCAGGCTATGGCCGCGGTGAATGCAGCCGCAAAGCTTGTGGGTCGCAAGGCTGGCTTCATTGAAGGGTACCAGCACGCACAGGATGGGAAACCTTTGGATCAATTCCCTCTGAATAAACAGGACCTGGACGCTGTGTTTGCTAAGAAGGCCGCTGAATTTGACGAGCTGAAGTACGAGCTGGTGGACTTCGTTGTAGGTCACCGTGACCGTCCAAGCTGCTTTGAGCTCAAGGAATCATTTGACAAGGCCGGCTTGGTGCATACGCGTCATGAATATGCTAAGCTGAAGGCGATTGATTTGGCGGCTGAGACCCAAGCGGAGGGTGATGAGCGGTTGAGCCTGTCTGGGTCAGACGACGATGATTTTAGTGATACATCTTCAATGTCCAAGAAGTGAAGCTGAATGTTATGTCTTTATGTTTAATCTTGTTTGTATTTGTAGCTCTGCTTTTGACCTGTTTAATCAATATGTAATGCTTTTACTCTTATCAGTATTGTTGAACATATTAATATCGTTAATGGCAGTTTAGTTCATTCCCGCCTTGTGTTCGTGTTCGTATGTCTTGTTACTATTTCATAGCTTTTACTCTGCGCGTCACATCTTTATCTGAGCGTCCGCGCAGGAATTCGTTAGACATAGGATTTTGAACATATCACGTTTAGTGTTGCATGTTCGATTTACGACACTGTATTGTAGATATGCTACGTATAAGCAAACGCGCTTCTATCTTAACCATACAATGTGTAGGGTGCGCGTTGTATCTTAACTGTGCAACGCGCATTTTAAGGAAATTGCAGATTTTCGATGCAATTTCTAAGTTTAGAGTGCGCGTTGCATCTTAACCATGCAACGCGCAATTTTAAGGAAATTGCAGATTTTCTCGATGCAATTTCTAAGTTTAGAGTGCGCGTTGCATCTTAACCATGCAACGCGCGATTTTAAGGAAATTGCAGATTTTCGATGCAATTTCTAAGTTTAGGGTGCGCGTTGCATCTTAACCATGCAACGCGCAATTTTAAGGAAATTGCAGATTTTCTCGATGCAATTTCTAAGTTTAGGGTGCGCGTTGCATCTTAACCATGCAACGCGCAATTTTAAGGAAATTGCAGATTTTCTCGATGCAATTTCTAAGTTTAGAGTGCGCGTTGCATCTTAACCATGCAGCGCGCAATTTTAATGAAATTGCAGATTTTCTCGATGCAATTTCTAAGTTTAGAGTGCGCGTTGCATCTTAACCATGCAGCGCGCAATTTTAATGAAATTGCAGATTTTCTCGATGCAATTTCTAAGTTTAGAGTGCGCGTTGCATCTTAACCATGCAACACGCAGTTTTAATGTAATTGCAGATTTTCTCGATGCAATTTCTAAGTTTAGGGTGCGCGTTGCATCTTAACCATGCAGCGCGCAATTTTAAGGAAATTGCAGATTTTCTCGATGCAATTTCTAAGTTTAGAGTGCGCGTTGCATCTTAACCATGCAACGCGCAATTTTAAGGAAATTGCAGATTTTCTCGATGCAATTTCTAAGTTTAGAGTGCGCGTTGCATCTTAACCATGCAACGCGCAACTTTAAGGAAATTGAAGATTTTCTCGATGCAATTTCTAAGTTTATGGGTGTGAGCGCATGTAAAGTAAAGGAATTGCTATTTTTCATTTCATTTAAGTGGCGCAACGGCCTTCATTACATTGTGGTTTGCAGTTACATATAGCATTTTCTTAATTGTGCCGCGTTCCATGTTCGGGGAACCGGTTTTTCGTCTAACGTTGATAGCTTGTAGGCCCCTTTACCAAGGACTTCTTGTATGCGGTATGGTCCTTCCCAAGTTGGGGTTAACTTTCCTTTGGGGAGGGCGCCGCTGGCCTCGTTGTTTCTTAAGACGAAATCTCCGGCTTTGAACGTTTGGGGTTTGACTTTGGCATTGTAGTAGCGCTCGAGCTGTTGCTTGTAATTTGCCTCTCTTATTGCTGCTTCATCGCGGCGTATTTCGGCCAGGTTAAGGTTTGTGCGCAGTTCTTGATAATTATCTGTTGTGGTTGTGGAAAGTACTCTCGGGGATGGGCATCCAATCTCCGCAGGTATCATGGCTTCGGAGCCATATGTGAGGCTGAACGGGGTTTCACCGGTGCTCGTTTTGGTTAGTGTGCGATTAGCCCATAGCACGCTCGGTAGTTCCTCTGCCCAAGCCTTACCTCTTGTGCCCAACCTGGCTTTGATGCCTTCTACGATGCTGCGGTTTGCACGCTCAACCTGGCCGTTGCCCTGTGGGTGCGCGACCGAGGTGAAGATTGGTTAGATGTGCAAATCCGCGTACCATTTCAGTAACCCCTTGTCCGCAAATTGAGTCCCATTGTCTGTGACGATTGACATGGGCAGCCCGAAACGGCAAATGATGAATTCCCAAATAAATTTCTTCACATGGTTAGCCGTGATTTCAGCTAGTGGCTTGGCTTCGACCCATTTGGTGAAGTAGTCAATGGCGACTATCAGGAATTTCCTTTTGCCTGTCGTCATTGGGAAAGGTCCCACTAGGTCGATCGCCCACTTCTGGAATGGCCATGCCGAAGTCACTGGGATGAGCTCGTTCTTGGGACGCAGGGTGTTAGGGGCGTGGCGCTGGCATGAGTCGCATTTGCGGATGATTTTTAAGGCATCTAAGTGCATGCCTGGCCAATAGTATCCCGCGTTCATAATCTTTGCGACCACCATGCGTGGCCCCGCGTGTATCCCACATATCCCTTCGTGTATTTCTCGCACCAAATAGTCCGCGTCAACTGCATCCACGCACCGCAGCAATGGCCCTAGGTATGACTTCCGATAGAGCACTCCGTCTTGGACTTGGTACTGTAAGGCCTTGTGCTGTATCTTTCTGGCCTCGGCGCGTTGTTCTGGCAGGGCGCCGGTGGTCAGATAGGATGTTATCGGAGTCATCCAGCTGTCAGCACCCGTTTGGATGACGTGGACCTCCTTGGGTGGCACAGACGGTTCGCTTAGCGTTTCATTTCGGACCTCTTTTGCTAGATGGCTGAAGGTTGTAGAGGCCATTTTGCTTAGAGCGTCCGCCGGCTTGTTCTGACTGCGTTTGATGTGGTCGATGGTGGAGCTGGGGAAGGTAGCCATGAGCTCCTTGGCGCGCTGGAGATACATAATCATTGAGGGCTCTTTTGCCTCATATTTCCCACTGATTTGACCGGCGACCAACATTGAGTCGACGTGCGCGAAGATGTGCTTGGCGCCCAGCTTGTGCGCGATGCGTAATCCAGCGAGGAATGCCTCATATTCAGCCTCATTGTTGGTGGCTTTGAATTCGAGCTTTATCGCGTAAGTGAATTCTGCTCCCTCTGGACTAACCAAGCGTATCCCTGCGCCGACGCCATCTTCGTTTGAGGCCCCATCTGTGTAGAGGTTCCAGATGGCCTTTTCATCGTTCGATGGCTGCGGGTCTTGTTCAGCTTTGCATTCTTCTATTTTTTCTTTTGGTACCTCCGCTATGAAGTCAGCCAGTACTTGTCCTTTGATTGACGGGCGCATCTTGTAGTAGATGGTGTGCTCACCCAGCTCAATTGCCCATTTTGCTAGTCTCCCAGAAACTTCTGGCTTTGATAGGACATTGTTTAGCTTGTAATCGCTCAGCACGTTGATGGGATGGCCTTGGAAATAGCGGCGCAGCCTTCTTGACGCGTGAACGAGGGCTAAAACTAGCTTCTCCATGGTGGTGTATCTGGACTCTGCATCTGTTAGTACTCTGCTGACGTAGTAGATAGGCGTTTGGACCAGCTTTCTGTCTACCATCAGTACTGCGCTCACCGCCTGCTCTGTGGCGCAAAGATACATCGTTAAGGGCTCCCTAGGGAGTGGAGCGGTGAGCGTTGGTAAGTCCATCAAGCATTCTTTCATCTCTTGGAAGGCCTTTTCTGCCTCCGCTGTCCATTTAAAATGGTTCTTTTTCAAACAGCTTTTCAGTGTTTCAATGAAAGGAATGGATTTGCTTGCGTGATGTGACAGAAAGCGGTTGATTGCTACAAGGCGCCCGTTCAGCGTTTGGACTTCTTTTAGGGTGGATGGGGAGGGCATTTGCGCAATGGCTTGTATTTTTTCTGGATTTGGTCTGAACCCATCTTTGGTGACCACGACCCCAAGAAACTTGCCCTCTTCCATCCCAAAAGCGCACTTGCTTGGGTTCAGCTTCATGCATATTGCTTTTAAGTGCTTGAAGGTTTCTTCAATGTCCTTTAGCATCTGATCTTCTTCTTTGCTTTTGATGACTAGGTCGTCCACATAGACTTCTAGGTGTCTCCCGATCTGTTTGGCGAATGCGCGGTCCATCAGTCGTTGATACGTGGCCCCGGCGTTTTTTAAGCCAAATGGCATCTTTGTGTAGCAGAAAACTCCCTTATCCGTGCGGAAGGCAGTTTTGTCTTCATCTTCAAGTGCCATCTGTATTTGGTGGTAGCCTTTGTAGGCGTCCAGAAAGCACTTGAAGTGGAATGGGGCTAGAGAGTCTATCTTCAGATCAATTTCCGGTAGAGGATAACAGTCTTTCGGGCATGCTTTGTTGGGGTCAGTGTAATCTACACACATCCTCCATCCGCCATTGCTTTTCTTTACCATGACTGGGTTCGCCACCCAGGTTTGGTATCGTGTTTCCCTCAAGATTCCTGCTTTTAACAGTTCTCCGACTTGCTCATTCATCGCTTGAGTTTTTTCAGCACCCATACTTCTGCGCTTCTGCGCGATGGGTTCTACGGAGCGGTATGTGTTAAGCTTGTGTTGAGCGAGTTCACGCGGAACGCCAATCATATATGACGGTTGCCATGCGAAAACATCAATGTTTTTGCGGAGGAGCTGTTTCAAATGGTCCCTGATGTTTTCGGAAATTTCTGGCCCTATCGTGATGGGCTGCTCAGGGAACTTTGGGTTTAAGATCCATTTTTCTGGTTCTGTGCGCGGGCAGGGCTTCAACATTTTGGCTGGGTGGGGCTCTGTGGTCATGGCGCACTCTCTATTGGCCCATACAATGGCTACCCCGTTTGGGGTGGGGAAACCAATCGCGCTATGCATGGTGGAGGTGACCATGTTGTAGGAAGCCATAGAGTCCCTGCCCAGGATGATATCATATTTGGACTTGGATGGAATGACGAGAAAGGTGACTTCTTCTGTTCGCGACCGCCCCTGCGCGCCTAGAGTGAGAGGGAAGGATATTTCTCCGAGGGGTGTTACAATCTCGTTGGAGAATCCCATAATCGGAGAATTGATGGGGCGCAGGCGCTGCTTGTCCTCTTCGTCCAGAAGGTCAAAGCATTGACCATACATGATGTCTGAATTACTGCCCGTGTCCATGAATGCTCTAGTGGTTCTGTAGTGGTCAAAAATGGCTGTGACAATGATTGCTTTTGTGGCCGATGGGCCGCCTTTGACTACGGGGAAACACACTTGCTGTTCCCTCCATTCTGCTGTTGATTCTGTTTTCCTCTTCTGGGTCCGGTGTCCGCTGCTATGTATCATCATGCTTATGTTCTTTATCTTTTTTGGCGGAGGACCCCCTGCTTGTTTGCGTTCGACGTTTTGTAGCAGGTGGCCGAGCTTGCCGGACTTTAGTGCGTCTTCAATGGCTTGCCTTAGCTGATAGCATTTATCGGTGTCATGACCGATGTCTTGATGGTATGCGCAGAACTTGTTGTGGTCCAATCCCTCGCACCGTTTGATGACCTTAGGTTCGGGGAAGTCAACGTTTTCCGTTGCTAGAACCTGCGCTGGTGTTTTAGTTAAAGGGGTCCAATTGTTGTGACTCCTTCTATTGGGCTTGTGCACAAGTGAGGTGTTGCGCTGATAGTCTTGTGATGCAGGAGGCTTTGGGGTTGTCTGGTCGGCTCCTTGAAGCCTCGTCCAGACATTTCCCTTCACCTTCCTGTCATGTCTGTTGTTCCGGTTGCGCACTGCTTGTGCCTGTGTATCTGTGTACTGTGGTGCTTGAATCCTACTCCAGACGGACAGCTCTCTTTCGGTCTTCACATAATTCTTAGCTCCGCGCATGATTTCTTCCCATGTGTTTGGCATGCCTGTGCACCCAGCCAATGTGCGGATCAGCGAGTCGCATCTTACGCCTTGCATAAATGCTGCTTTCATAAGCTCGAATCCGATTGGACCAATTTGTAAAGCTTCGCGATTGAATCTGGTGATATAATCCTCAATGGATTCGTTATCGCGCCTTTTAACTTGCAGAATATCAGTGGAATCACGCTCGATTCTTTTGTTTTGACTGAAGTGGTCTGAGAATTTGTCAGTTAACTCTTTCAGGTTATCTATCTTTCCGTTCGGCAGGCTGTCAAACCATACTCGCGCTGCGCCCGTAAGCGTCTGCGCGAACATGTGACACCATGCTGGGAGGGTCCACCGCGCGCATTTTCCGGCGACCTCGAAACTTCGTAGATGATCGTCGGGATCACCGGTGCCGTCAAACTTTCCCAAGGTGCTCGGCATTTTTGTCCCAGCGGGTAGTGTGGCAAGCGCGATGCGCGGTGTAAATTTTGACTTTTCGCTGAATGAGGGAGGGTAGTATGGTTTTGTGAGGTCGTCTTCTCCGGACAGCAAGTGTGCTCGATCAACAGTGTTGGTCAAGTACTGGCTTGCGTCACGTTGAAAACGACTTTGTGACTCGTCGGAGTCCTCCCTCCATGTTGGGTCAGTGACATGATGGCTTCCGCCGGCGTGTCCGGCAGCTCTGGATGGCCCCTCGGAGATGGTGACGGGCCTTCCTTCGCTGAAAGACAGGGCGCGGGATGCTTCTCTCAGCTGTTGTTCTTTAAGTTTGTTCATAAATGCTTGCTTCAGAGCTTCTTTCTGCTGCGCATACCACACCTCCGGGCTAACCATCGGCGCAGTGTGACCAGCAGGCGAAGTTTGAAGATTGTCAGTGGCAAAATGGAATGATGGGGTTTGCCTCGTTCCGGAAGACGGGGTGTGGCCCACGTCTGTGCCGTGAACTTGCTCCTCCATGTGGCTGTCAGGCTGGCTGGTGGTTGCCGGAGCAGCACCAGTGCCAGACGTGCCTGTTGGAGAGTTTGTTGTCATCGGTAAAGAACTCATTGCTGGTTTTTTGAGAGATAGAAGTTTTTAGGTTGCTGTTCTTGATAACTCAATAGACGGATGGCGCCAATGAAGAAACACCAATCTAATAATCAAAATATAACAATGATAATGAACTAACAATGCAAAGGGACGAGCTTCTTATATTTATCAAGACAAGTTACAAGACACTGTTATGCGATTATTACAGTGTTTCGACTATAATCTATCTCTCACAGCTTGCTATATGAATTCTTTCTTCTGTTTTTCGATCCCCTCTTCTGATGACGAAAGGAGGTATTTATAGGCTGCTTAGGTGGCCTGTGATTGGCTGTGAGGAGAATGGCAGCTGTCTTGTACGATCATGGCCGTTGTCATTTTCTGCGCTGTCTCCCTTTGATTGGTCCACGTGTCCTAGCGTTGTCCTTTTCGTCCTTTTCTGTACCTCGTACTGGCAGGCGATCATGGAGCAGGGTGTTCTGGCCTGTGATTGGCTGCTGGCTCTGCTCTTGTCGGATGACACTTGTCCTTTTTTGTGGTCGCGTGCGCCGTCTTCCAGAACGCCACGTCATACTATTGGGTTGACGTGTACGCGGGTTTCTTTCTTGCGCGGGTGCGGGTACATATCTCTTCACCGATCCTGTTACATACCGAAACCATCTCGAACCAATACCGTACTGAGGGATTTCAAGATCGGTAACAATGTTGGGGGTTTTTCAGGATCGGTAATAGGCGGTATCAGGACATGATATTTTTGGTAGTACCGAATTAATACCAAATGGGTCTTCTATATAATTATCTTCCAAATATGTATTGATCTTCTGTACATGCATTTAAATCCCAAAGATATAGTTTTACTAGTCAGAGTCCTTTTAAAGCACCATCATGATCTTGGTGTTGCCGATACCATTCTTGTTATTCGCCTTCATTACTTCAGCATCCATTTTATTATGGTTCAAGATCATGATCCAAGGTCTGGGTCTTGTTTAATTTCATTCACACTAATTTCTTGATTATTAATATTCCAAGATATATAGTCCAAATGTAAGTTCAGCTCATTTATTAATTTTACTTTGGCATAACAAATTACACGTGAAATAAACACTAAAGTGCCTTAAATATGATGGAATCATGATTTATTTGAAATATACTAGTGGATTGGCCCGCGCGATGCATCAGGTGTAACCGAAACTCTTTTGTTGAGCACATACTAACCTAACGTACCTACTATGAACCTAACCACTATTACATGAATATTTCTGAATACTTTTGTTTGAAATTCATTATAAAGAGAAGCTTTCTTCTTCGGTTATTGAATCCGATCATCATATAGTTTAGATCAAATTAGGCATGTTTGTGTGTATGAATATAACGTAATAATTTCAGAATTCAAATCGTTACCTCATGATTAAAAACACAACATTCACTATTGATTTCTCGATTTTTATATAGTATGATCAAGTTTATAAAACTCTAAGTTTTTTAACGAACATGTGAGTTTCTTTGCGGTTAATTTATATGTTTTCTATTTAATATATATGTTTAAAGTAATTATAAAATTTAATTTCATGTGATTTCATAAACATCTCATGACTCTTGACTTTCTTTTAATTAAATACGGTGTTTATATATAGTAGGAGCCTGCGCGTTGCGGCGGTGTTGTACAATGTTTGGATGTTGCGTTTGGTCAAATATATGATTTTCGACCCGATTCGACCTGAAAATTCAAATTGAATTATATATAGCTTGAATTTTTTTACAAAATATATAATTTTGTTTATTTACCTCGATTTGAATTCAAGCATAAATCAAAATTTTCTTATTACTTTTACCTGTTATATTATAGAGATTCAAACCAACTTATAATTGGATTAAATTTGTCCTCTATTATTGATTAAAAAAGAACATTACGCTGTTATCCGAAAGCATGATGGGTAAAGTGCATTCTTGCTAGTTGTTTGTTAATCTCTACAGGCTAATCCAAAAATTATATAACGAACATGTGAGTTTGTTTGCGATTAATTTATGGGGTTAAAATTGTGAATGGTGTAATATTATACAAACTAATTTTTTTTTCTTGATTTTGTTTTTTTAACCTTCAACTTTTAATCATTAATTTCTTGCTTTTTGTCATTAATTAATTGAAATTAATAGTTGTATTAAATTTGTAAGAAAATTGCTCGAATGGTCTCTGTGGTATGCACTTTTTTCACCTATAGTCCCAAAGTTTTCAAAATTACAGCTATAGTCCCAAAACAGTGAAATTTTTTAACTCGGATAGTCCCTGAGGCTAACTGAGGTTAAATAATCCAGTTAAGTGGCTGTGAAATTACAAAAATACCCTTTCTATAAACAAATAAAATAAAACATTGGTGGGCCCCACGTTTTATAATTAAATATATATAAAAAAAACCCTTAATCCCTACACCACCACCACCACCAACTTTATCTTCCCCACCCTATCACCACCACCCACCACCACCACCAGAACCCAACACAACCACCACTGCTGTTATCCTCCACTACAGCCACATCCATCACCACCTGACCCACAACCGTCCCCAAACCACCATAATCGAACCATCCCTTCAACCGTCCCTAAACCACCAGACCCTTGTACACCCATCAACAACCCACCTATCTAAACCATAACATCAGCCATCAAAAACACCATCACCTCCGTTTCTGTCTTCTGTCGTCACCATCACACCAACCTGACCTGTACCCAAGAGAACTCATAATCACAGTAACCACCGTCATCATCTTAATTCTAATCAGAATCCAGACTTATTGATACCCAAAATCAAACCACTCTCGTATTAGAATGCGGGAATTGTCAGTTGATTTTTAGGGCTTTTTTATTATTATTAAAGAAAGTGAAGGGGATAAGGGATGGAAGGTTGGTCGAATTTTCAAGTATCTCTGTCATGATCTTCAGTGAGTGGAGATGCGGTGATGAACTGCGGTGGTAGTCGTGTTTCAGAATTCAGAGAGAGATGGAGATGGATATTTTGTATATTTTCAGATTTGATAGAGATGAAGGGTGGTTTTATATCTAGGGTTTGGTTGGTGGGGAAGATGAAGGGTGGTGATGATGGTTTGAGGAGGTTGTGATTGTTTGTGGAGGTGGTGGGTGGGGGTCGGTGGAGGTGGAGGGTGGAGATGGGTGGTGGTGGTTTGTGGAAGTGATGAGGTGAAGAAGATGAAGTGGGGAAGATGAAGTGTGGGACCCACTAGTGTTATATTTTATTTGTTTTAAAGTAAGGGTAGTTTTGTAATTTCACAACCACTTAACTGGATTATTTAACCTCAGTTAGCCTCAGGGACTATCCGAGTTAAAAAATTTCACTGTTTCGGGACTATAGCTGTAATTTTGAAAACTTTGGGACTATAGGTGAAAAAAGTGCATACCACAGGGACCATTCGAGCAATTTTCTCTAAATTTGTCTTGTCATTCTAATGAAGTTACAATTTTACCCTTATGTATAAACATGAAATGACAACTTTACCCGTCCAGCACCCACTATATAGTAGTATATATATATATATATATATATATATATATATATATATATATATATATATATATATATATATATATATATGGGCTTGAGTCGATACATTTATTAAACAAATTACACGTGCAATAAACACTAAGGTGCCTTAAATATGATGGAAGCATGATTTATTTAAAAAAGAAGAAAATACAAGAACACATGGTCTGAAGTCGATACATGTATTTAGAAATACATTTATTTAGAATTAGGAAAATATCTTCTAAAACTTGATCCAAGTTTGTTTGTAGATAATCCGAATTAAAATCACTCCATACAAGCTTCAATAATGGATACAATTTTAGGAATCTTGATTATATTGTAACGAGGAAAGCCTGCTTCTTCCAAAATCTTCTTCCATTCAACTTCGGTTCTTTCTTTCCCACCCTCAAAAACTGCTAGCATCATCATGTCCATACTAATACGTGTATCATCAAAGGGATCATCACCTCCAGGATTGAGGACAATATCCGCTATAATAACTTTTCCAGTTTTTTCCGTAATGGATTTTCGACAATTTTTAAGAATTTGTACACACTTGTCATCGCTCCAATTATGCATTATGTACTGTCAATCCATTCAAACATTGCAAACCATAAATATTGAATCTTAGTACAAATTTGAATGAAGTTTACATATATGTACTGATATTTTTGAGAAAATCATGAGAATAGCTAGGTATCGAATTTGTTCATAGGCAATGCAAAAAGAACCAATCAGAGATAGACAACTACACTGTGGCCCGACATAGTAAGGACACTAAATTAACTGATATGGTTTTGGGAGGGGGTTGGTTATCTACACAACTAGGGTTTTATCTACACAACCTCTATATGGCCTATCAGGGCCTCCATGGCCCGTCGAGCCCCCACCAGACAGAATGACGGCCCATCAGGGCCTCGATGATCCGCCGTTTTACCCTAAATGATTACCAATCATTTGTAATCATTGGCAATGATTGAATAATGATTGTTTGGTTTTTTATAAGTGTAGTGTGGGTGTTTAAAATAGGTTAGAGATGTGAATATAAATATTTGGTTTTTTATAAATGTTATTTTTTTTATTTTTATAATATGATTTTTTTTATATGGATGTGAATATGAATGTTTGGTTTTTATTAACGTTTATATTGCCGAACTAAACAAAACCAAAGATACGAACAATAAAATAAAATAAAATAAAGCATAACATTCAAACATTTACATTCAAAATAAAACATGTTGTTCAAATAAAGCTGATCATGTTTTGGTTAAATCTGAGATTATTACGGGCCGTCGAGGCATTAAATGTCTAAACCTAATCCAGATTTACGGGCCATCGAGGCCTCGACGGGCCGTGGTTAAATACCTTTTCAGACTTTTCAGTCTGAACTCCCTGCTTTTCAGACTGACACCTCGTACATCGTATCACGACGGGCCGTGGAGGCCTCGACGGCCCATCGTTTTTCACTTTTTATATTTTGACGGGCCATCGAGGCCTCCACGGCCCGTCGTTTTTCCCTGATTTGTAGACAATGGCCCATCAAGGCCTCAACGGTCCGTAGAAAGGTTGTTTAGGGTTTTTTTTGGGTTGTGTAGATAGCATCACCCTTGGGCAGTGGTGGATCTTGAACTTTTAAATAGGGGGCTAAGAGTTTCAAAGAAAAATTTTCGTAAATTTCGCCACGAAGCGGAAAAACTAGGGGGCCCGGCCTGGCCACAACTTACTAGAAAGAGCTTCTCTGGGATAGAGGTATAGTTTGCTATAGGGGATTTTACTGGGTATTGTTATCGTAGGTTTGAGTGGCACGTAAAACTTTTAGTTATAGATGTAACAATGTAGTTAAATTGAAACAGATGC
Organism: Ambrosia trifida; assembly: GCA_028751855.1. Classification (NCBI taxonomy): domain Eukaryota; kingdom Viridiplantae; phylum Streptophyta; class Magnoliopsida; order Asterales; family Asteraceae; genus Ambrosia; species Ambrosia trifida. Next base: position 63,586,533 of record CM054126.1, on the reverse strand, counting down.
ATGCTAATTATATATCAACAATGAGTAGTACGTACCTTGAAAAAGAAGGAATCTGCATGGGGAATGGATGTAAACATGTCACCACCAACATGGGTAACTCTTTCATATGATGGTGCGGATGACACAACATGAGGCATGTCAAAATTAATACCTTTAAGATGTGGATAGCTTGTCACAATCTTATTTATTGTCACACCTAAACCACCAGCTACATCAACTAATGTTCCTTTTAGGCTATCGAAATCGTACCTTGATATGATGGCATCAATCTCGAACCTTGACTGATTCGCCATTGCTTCATTGAAAAGCTTATGGTTATGAGGGTTGCGCGCAAAAAGATCCCATACCTCGACTCCATATGTTTTGGATGCCGCCGTACCCCCCTCTACAATTGATTTATTTAGGTTAAAAAAAGGGGAAAAATTAAGTGGGTCTGTGAAAAACACTGCTGATGCTGCAAGCGTATCCTTTGCATCTTTTATGAGATATTTAGAAAGCTCGTTGATGGAGTAGCGTGGTTCATCGTGCTCCTGTTGATGCAGCTCATCAAATATTTGTTTGTGGACCGAGAACCTCATGAGACGCGAGAGGCCATCAATATTTAACGATGGAGAGTTAATCGCATGAGCGATTTGAGACAAGGTGGTTGGACCATCATGACTATTAATTATGTCAGCAATGTTGAGCTCCAAGACACATCTTATAGCTGCAGTAGTTAAACCACCATGTACAAGTTGAATGAACCTCGCTTGGCCTTTTAGCATATCTTCTTCTGTTCTAGTTATTGTACTCATTTCCAAGTGAATTAAGGTAGGAAACAAGAATGTTAAAGTTGAAGAAATAACGATGTAGTAGTTAAAAACAAAAAATGTCTAGTTTAAATAGGCATGTCAACAACACCCAAATCCAACCCCCATGTACATTTAGTCCACACATTTATTACAATTGTTTTTCTAACGTCCTTCTAGAAAAACTTAACTTATTAATTCTCTCATATGTAAATATATTTATTACAATTGTTTTTCTGTAGTCGACCGTCGCCGATCCAGGTCACTTTAGGCCGCGTCAGTGACGCGGTGGTGGCGGGTGGCCGATTCAGGCCGCCTTACAACACGGTCACGGTGAGAAGTGGGCACTGTGGGGTTACCCGGCGTTGTTGTTTTGTGGGTTTGGGGGTGGCCTCCAACATGTCCTTTTATTGGGTTTTCTTTGGGGCATCGGTTATTCACACAAGCAAGATTTTTATCCGCACAACTCTATACGGGTCGTAAAGGCCTCTATGGCCCGTAAAGACCTATATACGGGTTGTAAAGGTCTTTACGGGTCGTAGACGAGTACAATGTACGAGGTACGATGTACAGTTACAAGGCAGACTGGTAATTAATAATTGGATTGACATCTATGGGTCGTAGGGGACCCCGTAGATGTCGTTTTATTATTTTGAGCTCCAATTTGGATGGGATGGATGAGTTGAATGAGTGTGTGGGATGTGTTGGATAAATGGTTTTTTATTAAAAAAAAAAGTATGCAATGTTTTTTTTTTATGCGAATTTTTTTAAATGTTGTTTTCTATAGTGACTATAATTAAAAAAAAAAAAAAACTTGTTTTTACTTTTGTCGTCTCAATGAACGTGTTTTTTTATAAACTGTTTTTTTTTACTAAATATGTTGCTATGTTATATTTGTTAATTTTGATTGCGAAAATTTGGTTATTTGTATAAAATATTATTTTTTTTTGTTACAGTTGTCGTCTCAACAAGCGTGTAAGCGTCAACACAAACGTTTATATAAATAAACAAATATAAATAAACAAGTGATATATAATATAAACAAACAAACAAATATAAATAAACTGATAATATCGTATAAACAAGCATAGTCGCAAATAGGACTGTAAACGAACCAAACGAACACGAACAAGGCTTTGTTCGTGTTTGTTTGTTAAGGTTTCTCGGACAAACGAACCGTTCACGAACACACTAACGAACATAATTCTATGTTTGTGTTTGTTTGTTAAGAAATTCAGTTGTTTGCGAACTGTTCGTGAACACGGGTCTTGAACACAAACAAACAAAAACAAACATTTAATATGCAACTAACTAAAAAAATGTTAATTTTAACTGTGAGACAATGTACATCCATTAAACGATAAGTCAAATTGTACTAACTTAGACATAATTATCTGAAATTACTTAGGCATGAATACATGATATTGCTAATTCAAAAGTTCATGATTATCCTAAAAATTGTCTAGATTGGTCACTATCCAACTTTCCTAAACTCTACACATTCTTCGATTTCTTGTGACCATATAAAACAAATATTAATTAGACAAGGATATATAAACTTGCATTATAACTATGCAGACAAAAGTAGTAGCATCTTCAATTATCTACTAAGGAATCGTAACAAAAGGTTGAGATTTTTCATTAGTATAGGAAGACTAACAGTTAAAAAGATTGATGTTTTTTTTTTTAATGTGAGAATGATCAAAACATTACTTAAAAATTTTATGTATAAGGGGGGAAAGTTTAGGAGGGAAATAAAAGTTAGGAAAGAAACTGAAACACTATAAACTTTTAAGTTTTAACTAGTGATCGAACATAAACAAACATACACGAAGGGATATAAACAAACGAACTTAAACAAACACATTGCCGAACGTTCACGTACGCAATCGAACGAACGAGACATTTGTTCGTGTTTGTTTGTTTAGTTAATTGAACATAATTTTTTGTTCGTGTTCGTTCATTTATCAAACAAACGGACACAAACAAACTTCCCGCCAAACGGTTTACGAACTGTTCATCGAACGTTTGGTTTGTTTACAGCCCTAGTCGCAAACCTTTACATAAACAGACAAATATAAAACAACAAATCCGAATAATCAGACGGCGGCTACTGCGAGGACGTCCTGGCATGCTGCGATACATCTCATGCTGGCAAGCAATCAACCAGCGTAACGCATCGTCCATCTGCTCATGCCACTGACGTGTCTTGGTCTCCATCCTCTCACGCCATTAACGCAACTCGATCACCTTTGCCACAGCAGCACGTAGATCCGCCCTAATATCAGCCGACAACCTAATCGCGTGATAAACGCGCCGCGGAGACTGCATAGCCTCAGGATTCGGATCGGCCATCTCGACCTCCCACTTAGTGTCACCGCCCTCCCCCTCGGCAACATGAGGCATCTCAACATGCCCTACCTCCAAGGCCCTGTTGTACCAACCGCTCTGGTACAAATGGCTCACCGTCAAGACCGATCATATAGTAGATGGGTGGTTTATCCATCGTCTTCGCTGCAACTTTTATCTGAGTCATCGTTCCCATAGCTAATGGGCTGAAACAAATAAATACAATAATAATCGTAATAATAATAATAATAATAATAATAATAATAATAATAATAATAATAATAATAATAATAATAATACTTGGCTTCATCGGATTGCATTAATAACTTGTACATTATCTGTTTTAATAACTTGGACACAAACTTTAACTTTTATTTTTAAATCTATCAGTTTTAATAATTAGGTAAAATAACAAATTTATTCAATGACTTTGTACAATATTAGTTTTTTTTATCCCAAGTATTTGTTTATTTATAGTAAATTAAGTTATTAGTTATTTTTTTTTATAAATACTCGCGTTTAGTATAATATATTAATTTAGTTATAATATATTGATGTAAAAGTTGATGTTAAGGGAAATATAAGGATTCATAGGGATTGAGAGAAAAGGTTTGTTTCTGATAACTTTCACCATCTCAAACCTAGATCTTGTATTTCATCCCATATCATGTTTTGAATAACCATCCCCATCTCAGTTCAGACGGATAACACCACCAAAACAACATACAATTACGGTGACCACAACAGCCTACATAGGTGACGATGGTGGTTCCAAGCATAATGTTTGATGTTTGACACGACCACACAAGACCCGACATCCCGTTGGTGACCTGATATACTCATATATTACCCGAGTGCAAGTTCATAAGCAATAACATGTAAGCACACACTTCACATAACAAATAGATCATAAAACCTAGCACATAGATCATGTAAGGTACATACGAGTCATAAAACATGTTACAGGGTTTTCAGACATGCCACGGGGTTTTCAATATGTTACTGGGTTTACGAACACACTACATGGTTTCAAAACGCACTACTGGCTTCAAAACATCTGACTGGCTACCAAACCACACGACTGGCTATCTAGTCGCCTCTTGACAGGCGATTGGGTAGCTAGTCACCTACTCTGCAGGCCGATGGCCTTTTTGATGCGTGAAACCCTTCAAATCAGATCCGAAACTTATTGGAACACCCACAATTAATCCAAAATCATTATCCAACCGAACTCCATCATTATGCCCAAACTATCATCTCGTTTATTATGCAAATTACAAGTTTTCCCAAAATGGATAATATTATAGGCAAGTCACATCAACAACATGCAAAAGTTTCCCTAAATAGAAAATGACCTGATTTTATCACATAATCACGTTCCAATCATCATCAAGTTGCAGTATGATTATTCTAACATAAACCCTAACAAGTTACAACTATTCAATCATCATATTACACCCTAGATTCCACCAAAACTCTAAAATGGGTCAAAACTTATCAAAGCCACATAACACATCAAATAAACTTCTAACACCTAGATAATCATCATAACAAACTCCCTAAATCATTCTAATAGCAACACACAAGAAACCCCATCTTTAGATCATCAACACTATTTAAAGTTTGCATTTTTATCAAAAACTCATAGGATATATTTAGATTTAGTTTAGAAAGGGTTTTCAAGGGTTTTTATGGATGAAAACATACACAAATCATATCTGGACCTTTAGGGTTCGTAATAATAACATAACATGTTTGAAAAATGATTTGGATGAACCACACACCTTAGATCTTCACTTGTAAAGGTTGTTTTAACTTGGAAATGGTGATTTTAGGGCAAAAATAGGTGTATAGAGGTTAAGGGTCGTGAGAGAGCACTTTGGGATGAGTTAAGGTTGCACAAATGATGAAAAACAAGTCAAGTATGGTATTTATAGTTTGTATCAGTTGTGCCAGACATACTGGGACTAGGGTCTGCAACAGGCGACTAGATTGCTAGTAGCCTCCTGATGCACACCACTAGCTAGCTAGTAGCCTCCTGAAACACACCACTAGCTAAGCTAGTATAGCCTCATAAAACACACCACTAGCTACGCTAGTAGCCTCCTGAAACACACTACTAGCTAAGCTTGTAGCCTCCTAAAATACACCACTAGCTAAGCTAATAGCCTCCTAAAACACACCAGTAGCTAAAGTAGTAGCCTCCTAAAACACACCACTATCTAATCTAGTAGCCTCATCCCAATGGCTACTGAATTAGCTAGTAGCCTCCTCAGGGGCGGCAGATTTGCATACAGTCGTTTGCTATGTTATCACATAATTTCACGTATACACATATCGGCATGTTATATAATGATTGTAAAACATTTAATACCAGACAATTCACACTTTTAAGTTATTTCACCAACCCCCGGGCTCAAGACTTGCATGTGAGCATTTTACCCAGTGATCCTCTGAATCACCAACCTTGGACATATGTGTGTTAACCGACTACCGATGATCCTCCGTTTCATCGAACAGACTCTGGATGATTCCCTGAATCATTGAATCGACTCAACTAACCCAATTAAGTATGTTTTAGGAATGTTTTGCTAAGATACACTTATGTGTTTGTTAAAAGTATTAACCTAAGTTTGCCGGGTGTCATACTTTAGGCGGCAAAATAAGTGACGGTGTTGCAGGTCATAGATCTTTGACGAGCTAGTTCCTCTGGTTCTGTCTCTGGATCCTCTCGGCACACATAGCGTGTGCGTGTGTGTGTTTGTTATGTTGGTGAGGCTTTATTATTATTATAAAGATTTGGGATTATTTGGGTTTTGGTGGATGTGTGTGTATGTTTGTGTGTGTGTGTGTGTGTTTGAACTGGGTTTTGGATTATTTGGGATTATCTATGTGTTTTTAGGACTTGGGAGTTTTTCAAGGGATTTCTATACGGTAAATTCTTTGTCTGTAGATTTGTTTATATTATTAGGGTTTTGAATGTGTTTATATTATAGTTTCATATGTTGGGGGAAGCCACCAGAATGATCTAGTAAAGTGACATGCATGTTTAATAAGTTATAAGTTACACCTGTTAATAAGTTAGGACTAAGTTGGGTTCATTTTTTATATGAATTTTTATCGTAAATCTATGTTTATTTTTACGATTCTTGTATACGCTTTATAATTTTCAGATGATGGTTTTTCATATGTTAACACAAATGTTATGATGCATATGAAAATGTTTCATATGTAACACAGGTGTTGTTTTTATTACAGTCCCACCTTGAATATTAGTTAACATGTTTTTATATGTTACAAATGTGGATTTTCATTTACTCACATTAATTCAACACCAGTTGCGTAAGTTCATGGAAACAAAAGTCATTTTTTTTAACATGGATGGAATGAATGTTACCTTTGTTTCATATGTTACATTGAAACTAATTTTGCATATGTTACACATCATGCTGCCCTAGATTAAGTTATGTAGTCTTGACAACTAGGCTTCATATGCTAAACGTTTGAATATGTAAATTGATGATTTTTTTTTTCTTTATAGGTGAAAAGATTTTTGTGTGCAAAGATGAAGATGACTTAGGAGCCTGCACAATCAGACGAAATTGACACCTGCACGGCCGTGCAAGGTTTATGCACGACCGTGCAGATTACCCTGACTCGGCAATAGGAGCCTGCACTGCCAGTGCAACTGGCAATGCGACTCGGGTACTAGGACACCAAGGTCTGCACGACCGTGCACATGACCGTGCGAGCTCACTTACTCGGTTGCACTGCCAGTGCACAAGGCAGTGCAGCCATTGTTCTCGGATACTGCTGATTAGCACGCCCGTGCAAGAATAGTGCACGACCGTGCAAGCTTCCAAGATATTTTCAGAGACCACCCGCCCACTTGCCTGTTACATCAAAGAGTTAAAGTGCACGGTCGTACTCCACGTGTGCACGACCATGCAAGAAGTAGAGACTTGCTTAAATACAGGGCAAAACTCACTGATCAAATATTGGGTATTATCTGGGAGATTTGGGGCGATTTCTGGGGCTAAAGAACTGCTGTAAAGGCGAGGAACAAGCTTAGGAAGTCATCCGATTCATCTGTCATCATCCAATCCATCACATTTGCATTTTTATGGTTTGATCTATAAACTTATTTCTTGTTCAAATATGATTTTCTATGTTTAAATGTGATTTTTATGTTATAGGTTGTACACCTACGGGTAAAAACAATAGTATTTGGTATGTAGAAAAAATCATTTGTACGTTTAATCATGTCTTGTATGATATTGGTGTTTTTCATGTTTAATCTTGATGATCATAGTGCAACCTTGTTTCATTGTTGTTGGATTTGTAGTTATGTTTGAATGACTTTGATGATTATCGTTTGTGTTAGTCGGATACATGTTGAAAAACCGTCCGTTTAATCGATCGGTAGTAGACTAGTTAACTTGTTAATAAGTTTACATCATGAAACTGTAACCGGGTATTGGTTTGGTTAAAGTCAGTCGAATAATGATTAGAAATGCTTATTGGCATGTAAAAGGGTTTAAAAAGCTTAATGGTGTTGTTACTGATCTTTGACACGGTTGATGATCTTTTCTAGTTATTTTGGTTAAAATGGAAATCTTAGTAGATTTATGTTCAAAGTTGGTAAAATGGAATAGGTTTTGAAATGCTTACTTTATGCTAGTCTCGGTGGTCGTATTGAGTATTCGGTATTGCTTTCCTTGAGTAGTGAGGTTAAAAAACTCTTAACAGATGACTAACTTATCTTTTGAAGATTTGCATGAGATTATATTAGCTGCTCGCTAATGAACAATTTGAGGTGGTTAATGTGTGTTATCGTGTGAGCTTTCCATATAGTTGTCATGTTAGAATTCCCGAAAGGGATACTAATTGTCTGAAAATGGGAATGTTGATCTCACGCCTTTTTATCTTACGATATGTAGATGACATGCTAGGATTGGTATATTATTGTCTTTATAGTTATATTTTGTATTTGGACTCTTACATATGTTAATTTTATGTTTTAGAATTAATTTAGTTAAACAAACTTCAAACTATCTTTTACTGGATAGAGTTTTAGTACTATTGCATCCGGTTGCGTCCATGGATCGATATCTGGTTCTTATCTGTACATACTACATATATGACATGGTATACTTGCCTTTTTGTGTGTGTTTTAATGTTAACGTCTAAACCATTTTTATAAATATTAAAACCAAACATGTGTTTATTCATTGTAAGATTATGTGTATATCCGCACACGTCAAGTTTTTAGCGCCGTTGCCGGGGACGCGACGAGCTTTAGGAACGAACCGAGTCAACCTTTTACCAGTGTACATGCTTGTGAATACTTGTTTATACTGTGTTGATTCTTTATTTGTTCATTTATTAGTGATGGGATTGGGTGCTCACAAATGCGCAGAGCATACCCAAACCCGGAATTCAGCCCCGCGGAAGAGCTTCACGCGCACGAAAGAGGTTAATCCGTATATCAAAGCATTAACTACTTTCCTATCATTACGGAGTGATATCAGCGAAGCAGCAACGACTCTCCTACAATCGCGGAGAGATACCCGCGCGCGTAAGCGGTAAAAGCGGTAATCGTTCCATGTTTCCTTACTTATTGCTATATCTTAACTACTTTACTAATATAATCCTTGGGTAGTGGAGACAACCCTAATCGGGCCTGGCCCATTATGATTAGGGTTCTGGGTAATGGTGGCATACGTCCACCTCTATATAAGGGATCATCTCCTTAATAGAGATGACACTTTTGGCTAACCCTAAGAGCTATCATACTTGATAGTATCCCCATTCACCCCCGTTTTTGTTATAAACTACTACCTTGTGTAGTTGTCTCCCTACCCACTCGATCTTTATTGCAGGTTACCCTAATCCAGGAAGTGCTAGTGAAGGATCAATCCTGTGGTTGCATCTAGGCTATCATCCTTTACAAGGAGGTTAGGCTATTTGTTTCTTCATTGGCGCCATCCCTTACGGTCTACCAATCTTTCAAACTAGTGCAAATGGATTCTGGAACTGAACAACGTGTTGATCCCACCAATGTCGACGATGGGGTCCAAGCAAATCAAGATACAATCGCACCAACAACGGTGACCAAGAACGTGAATCAGAGACAGGCTACCACTACCTTTCCAATGTTTGCACCAAGAAAGTCGGCGGTAGCAGTACAAAAGAAAGCGACTGAAGAGCCTGCCGAAGATCTGGAAGAATGGTTGGCTCAAGAAAATGCTAAGACTATAGCAGAGTACCAGAAGAGACTGATAGCAAAAGCTAGGTCGGAAGCAAGAAAAACCTTGAATTTTGACGCTGAAGACGACTCTCAAAACGAAGAGCAACCTGCTTTTCGTCAAACAGCTAAACCCCGCCAGGCGGTACGTGGTGGAGAACGTGGTAAGATTACTCACGTTCAGGACCACGTCAACCTGACCGGGGAACCTGATGGTTATGAATCTGAGAATGAGATCAACTCTGATCGAACTGGGAGGCCACGAAACAAGTCTGTGGCTAGCAACCAGCCCCACCCAGACGATGATCTACATAAGCCATACCGCCCAAAAACATTTGCGGAAAGATCCAAATTCTGCGCAAGAATTTCATTGGCACCTATGCCAGTTGAATGTAAATTGCCGAACACGATCGGCAAATATGATGGTTTGCGCGATCCGGATGACCATCTACACGCATTCGATTGCGCAGGCAGCTCTAAACCATGGCCGGTTCAAGCTTGGTGCCATCTGTTTGTTCAAACCTTAACAGGCGCGGCAAGGGTATGGTATGAAAGTTTACCGGTCGGAAGTCTTGTCGACTTCGATGATCTGATCAAGAAATTCAAAAATTACTTCTCCCATCTGAGGAAACACAAGAAGGACAAGGCTCAGATTCTGTTATGCTCCCGGAAGGATAATGAGAGCCTGGAAGATTATATCGTCCGATACAATAAGGAAGCCCTACAATTGGGGTGTGGTGAAGAACTCACCAGAGCCGCATTTATCCATGGAGTGCGACATGATGATCTCATGAGATGTCTGACTGGGAAAGATGGCGTGCCTGAAGCATGGGATGAGCTGATAGAGGCAGCAAAGACATATGCGTCGTCAGAACGATCGTTTACACGCTCGAAAAATTTTTATCATAACAACAGTCAGGGTACGAGCATGTACGACAAAGGCAAGGGAAAGCAATCGGTATGGTCAAGAATTTCGGGTTCCGCGGATGAAGGGAAATACTCTTCGGGACAAGACGCGCGGCAACTCCTCAATAGCAAACACTCACGTGATTCGAAACCGCCAAGCAAGAAGAATTACGATTGGACACCACTGTCCAAAACACCTTCGGAAGTGTTGAAGACCGAACAAGTTCAGTTCCCTAAACCCAGGGAACTCAGTCAAGATCGGAAGAACGTTGACACGTCAAAATATTGTGAGTATCACGAAGATTACGGCCATCTGACGGACAATTGTTATAGTCTAAAGATGGAGATTGAGAAGGCAATCAAGTCAGGCCAACTCTCACATCTAGTGAAGAATGTGAGGAAAAAGTCCAGAGATCCGCAAGGGGATGCGGATGCTAGTAACAAGAAGATAAAGAACCTCAACGCGCATTATGCACAACGCTCGGGTCGTCATAACTGCTACATGACTCATCACAGGGGTCAGAAGAAAAGGTCTTACTCGACCACACAGGATGATTCCTGGAAGGAGGCACCGGTCGTTATGCCACGCGTTAAGGGAGGAGCATCTGCCACAACACCATTGCTCATCACAGGAATCATCGGACATTATCGAACAAGATATATGTTCCTCGATAATGGCAGCAGTACCGACATCATGTACCGGCAGTGTTTCGATCAGTTAGATGCCGAAGACAAAGAGAAGCTCGTTCCGACCACAGAGCCAATATCCGGATTCATACATGAAGTGATCATTCCATTGGGTATACTCACACTCCCTGTCACATGGACAGACGGACAACTCTCCCGCACGGAGACATGTGACTTCATGGTATTGCCAGTGACTTCATCACATGACGTCCTCATAGGGAGAGAAGGTTTGGCTAAATTCAACTGCAATGCGTCCACACCACACCAGATGGTCGGCTTCCCGACGCGAGGAGGGGTGGCCTTCATACGCGGAAACAAAAATTGCCACGTAACAGACACATGTAAACCTCCCAAGATAATGAAGCCAGCGGACCGTACTGATCCGGAAAAATGGGTTATTAACCCTAAATTCCCAGATCAGACGGTTGTCATAGGCCCAGTAATCTCTGACACCATACGTACGCACTTGAAGCAACTGTTAATTAAAAATATGGACGTCTTCGCATTTCAACCCGCGGACATGGTAGGCGTTCCGCGACACATAGCGGAGCACAGGCTTAACGTCTATAGGTCCGTCGAACCAGTCGTCCAGAAGAAGCGCAGTATGGGGCCAGAGAAAACAAAGGCCATGAATGAGCAAGTGGAAGAGCTATTAGCTGCAGGCATCCTGCGGAGACAAGATACCAAACCTGGGTCGCCAACCCAGTCATGGTCGGAAAGTCAAATGGAGGCTGGCGGATGTGTGTGGACTACAAAGACTTAAACAAAGCATGTCCAAAGGACTGCTACCCGCTCCCCGAGATTGACTTAAAGGTGGACTCCCTGGCACCGTTCAGATTCAAGTGTTTTCTGGACGCATATAAAGGGTATCATCAAATCCAGATGGCTAAGGAAGACGAAGATAAAACGTCTTTCCGCACAGATACAGGAACTTATTGTTATACCAAAATGCCATTCGGATTGAAGAACGCGGGAGCCACGTATCAGCGTTTAATGGACAATGCGTTCAATAAACAAATTGGGGTCAATCTCGAAGTTTACGTGGATGATTTGGTCATAAAAAGTACAGAAGAGGACCAAATGCTGCTAGACATCCAGAAGACTTTTGATCAACTACGCGCAGTGCGAATGAAGCTCAATCCGAGCAAGTGTTCTTTTGGAATGGAGGAGGGCAAGTTCCTGGGAGTGATTGTAACCAAAGATGGTTTCCGCGCAAACCCAGACAAAGTACAAGCAATCGAGCGAATGCCGTCTCCATCTTCTATCAAGGAAGTCCAGACACTCATGGGGCGCTTAGTGGCTTTGAACCGTTTCCATTCAAACTATGCGTCCAAGTCATTCCCTTTCGTAAGCACACTGAAAAGCTGCCTCAAAAAATCCAACTTTAAGTGGACCAATGAGGCCGAGGCCGCATTTCAAGAAATGAAAGAATGCTTGAGCCATTTGCCTGTTCTCACAGCTCCACTCCCGAAAGAGCCATTGACATTGTATTTATCCGTAACGGAAAAGGCAATTGGTGCTGTTCTCTTGGTTGATCGAAAGGGCGTCCAAACGCCAGTATATTACGTCAGCAGAACTCTGCTCGATCCAGAGACTCGATACTCAATGATGGAAAAGTTGGTGCTAGCATTGGTGCACGCGTCACGGAGATTGCGAAGATACTTCCAAGGACACCCCATCATCGTCCTGACAGACTTTCGCATAAATGACATCTTGCGCAAGCCAGAATTGTCGGGACGATTGGCTAAGTGGGCCATTGAGTTGGGAGAACACACGATCGAGTATAAGTCAAGAACATCCTTCAAGAGGCAGATCCTCGCGGACTTCATCGCGGAAGTTCCTGCCGAAAGCATCACTGAGTGCCAACAGGCACATATCACAACTCCTAATGCAGAGCCAGCGGAGAAATGGGAATTATACACCGATGGAGCATGCAATGATGATGGCGCTGGAGCAGGCTTGCGCTTAGTTACACCGGAAGGGAAGGACTTCACGTATGCAATCCGCCTAAATTTCCCAACAACGAACAACGAAGCGGAATACGAGGCGTTGCTCGCGGGATTGCGAATTGCGAAAAAAATGGGTGTACAACACTTAGACGCCCACGTCGACTCTCAGCTCGTTGCTAATCATATCGACGGTTCATATGAAGCACGTGAAGCATCCATGATTCTGTATTTGGAGCAAGCCAAATCCCTCATGCGCGACTTTGCATACTGCAAGGTCCACCACATCAAGAGGAGTCAAAACAAACCAGCGGACGCGTTAAGCAAGATGGCATCCACGGTTTTTGATCATCTAGCAAAGGATGTGCGAGTGGAAGTCTTGGATAGCCCGTCCGTGTCTCAAAAACAGGTCAATGTCACCCAGGTCGGGACAACATCTTGGATAACTCCAATTCGGGCTTATCTCACAAACGGGACACTCCCAGACAACAAGGCAGACGCTCGTAAATTACAAAACAAAGCATTGCATTACCAAGTTATCGATGGCATATTGTACCGGCGTTCTTACCTGGGGCCATTGCTACGATGTGTTGACTCCGCAGAAGCCACTTACCTTATCAAAGACATACATGAAGGGTCCTGCGGCCTGCACGCTGGCCCTAGGATGGTGGTAGCAAAGCTAATGAATGCGGGATATTACTGGCCCGGAATGCACAGGGATGCCGAAATGGAATTGCGCAAATGCAAGTCCTGCCAACGTCATGCTCCAGGAACGTTGCGCCCAAAGAACAATTTGATACCTGTAACCGCTGCATGGCCTTTTCAAAAGTGGGCCATCGACCTCGTGGGTCCATTTCCCACAGCTCCAGGAAACGTCAAGTATCTGGTGGTCGCAATTGATTACTTCACTAAATGGGTGGAAGCCAAGCCTTTGGCCTCCATCGATGGAAAAAGCATTAAAAAATTCATTTGGGAGTTTATCATATGTCGTTTTGGTTTACCTATGGAGATCGTAAGTGACAACGGCACACAATTTGCAGACCAACAATTACAAGAATGGCTATCCTCCATGAATGTTAAGCAGATATTCACATCGGTAGCACATCCGCAAGGTAATGGACAGGTCGAACACGCGAACAGAAGCGTGGTGGAAGGCATCAAGACTAGACTTGGAACGAAACGCACGGGTTGGGTGGACGAGCTCCCTCATGTTTTATGGGCCAACCGCACATTATCCAAGACAAGTAATGGAGAAACCCCGTTTAGCCTTACGTACGGAACAGAAGCTGTCATTCCTGCGGAAATGTATTGTGCGTCTCCGAGAATCCTACTGACAAACCACCAAGACAACGACATGGAGCTAAAACTCAATCTAGACCTACTAGATGAGCGCAGAGACATGGCCGCTGTCAGAGAGGCCAACTACAAAAAACAACTTGAACGATACTACAATGCAAAAGTGAAGGCAGAGGTTTTCCGCGCGGGTGATTACGTTCTCCGCAACAACGAGGCATCCGGCGCAGAAAAGTCAGGCAAATTGGCACCAAACTGGGAAGGGCCATACAAAATTCAAGAAGTGCTGGGGAAGGGCGCTTATGCCCTGGAGCGCTTAGATGGCACCCCCATCCCACGCACATGGAACGCGGCCCAACTGCGCATGTGTTACTTATGAAGTATTTTATTCGGTTTGTAATAAACAATGGCTATGACCATTTCGTTTTTAATAAAAGAATTTTTAGTTTATCTTATTTTCTTTGATCTACACGCAATGCCAACAACGGTCAAGAAACATATTTCATTAAGCAAAACATTGGCGTACTTACATATTATCACCAGATTCAAAAGAAACATACAAAAGAGGTGATTAAGCCAACACAATACATGCACCTAAGGCTATGTAGCAAAAAAGCATTACAAAAGGAAAAGAAACATCAAGTGGCATGCTGCCAACCGGTGGCAGTTCGACGAAGCCTTAACTTGGGAATCTTGGGATGATCTTGGAGCTCACCTAGCTGCTTCATCCTCACCGGAGCACCAAGCGATCCACGCTTCACCGGTTGGTCCACTTGGTGATCTTCAGTCAACAAAAGATAACCACAGTAAGTGGCTAGTTGATGCATGGGAGTCGGAGGTACCTTGATTACAGGGGGATGGTCAGAAAGTGACAACATCCCTTGCAAGGCTTCAACTTCAGCTTTGGAGATTTTTAACGGAGAAGCCATGAAAGAAATTGATAGAAGATAAAAAGTTAATGGGAAAATGTTAATCCATGGTTAACCTTTTATAGAAAAAAACAAGAAAGGCCATTAATTACCATTAATGGTTAATACTCAAGTGTGGATGTCAACCGTCACATCAGTCAGCTGCAGCGCCGCCAAAAAACTGACAGATGACATCAGCAGGACAAGTGGCACCACCTTTTCCAAGGCTGACGTCATCCAATCATCATGGCAGTTCAACAGTTATGCTCAGCACAGAGAATTAATTAACTAAACGTAACAAGGCATAAGGAAACATCCAATTGTTCAAGTACAAAAAACACAAGGCAAAGGAGTCTGACAAATTACAACGAAAGCTAATTATAGTGTATAAGATCTATGTAAGCGTCATCGTCCGCCCCTTCATTCTGCGCGCCAGACCCGTCAGCAGCATTGGACGATTCGCCTTCTCCTTGTGCAGCGGTTTTCCGCATCTCTTCTTCTCTACGCTCGTTCTCTTCGAGCTCTGCACCAAGACGATCAGATTCTTCAAAATATCCGCGCAGCTGACCTATTGGATCATCCGTCTTCAGGCAATGATCAACCACGTCAAAGACATCGAAGGTGAGAGCCTCAAACTCCTGCTGCGCAGCAATGGCTTCCTCTTCATAAGGTTTCCCAAAATGCTCTCCATCTTCAAGGGCCAAGCCGGCCGCATGGTGATGATAGCCCTCAACAAACCCTTCCTGTAAGCCACTCCGCATGGAAGATGCACCGATCTTCGCAACCGCATCGCCAAACTTCGGCTCGTTCCATATGCGTTTAAAAACCTATGGATCAAACATGGACAAAGATAAGGCAATAAAATATATTGCAACACATGTACTAATAATAAAGGTTAAAGGAATTCAAACCCCTTGAAGACCGTGTTGCATCATCCAAGTTAAACGCTCCCGAGCGGCCTGCGAAGTTTGCACAGCAGTACGGAGCTCATTTTGTGTTTGTTGCAGGCTCACTTCTAGCTGAACACGAGAGGAATCCAACAAGGCATTCGTTTCACCCAGTTGTGCCTTTTCCTCCTCAAGACTCTTCACCTGCGCCTCTAGTTCCGAAACCCGCGTGGTGGTAGACACTAAGCTCTCATGTTGCTCTTTCAGCTTGATGACAGTGTCAGACAGTTCAGCCTGTTTCGCGTCCAGCAGTTTCTGTTTCTCCTCTGCTTCGCGGACAACGCGGGCAACCTCATTCTTCAACTTCTCGTTGGCTTTCCGACCACGCTCTAGTTCTAAATTGGTGCGCTCACAAGAATCTTTCCACCCCTTGGCAGCTTCAGCTTTCTCCTTCTTCATTTTCTGAATCTCACCCTCAGCAGACCGAAGTTGATCCCTCAATTGCTCAACTTCGGAATGGGCACCTGCACGGAATTGTTGGAATTCTTCCTCCCGTTCCCTTTGCGCTTCTTCCGCGCTCCTAAGAGCCTGCCAAGAACGTTGGAATTCCTCTTCTCGTCGCAGCATCGACCCGAAGTTACTTAAGCTCAATGCCAGATTCAAGCTCATGTCGGAAAACAATGAGCGGCGGTCAATACTATCTTGATAATCACGCTCACTAGGCGGAACAGCATAGGAGATAAACTCCTCGGCAATCAACGGATTGGTAAAGCGGGTTGTCTGCCTTATATCCCATCGGGGCTGATAAGGCCTGTTCGGATCAAAATCACGAGGAGCAATCCTCGTTCCGCTTCCACTCGCTTTTCCAGACCCACGAGCAGTTTTGGTTATATCCCCCTTAGGAGTCGAAGAGGTCCGCATACTTTCTGTGGATACCTTATCCGCGGGGACATCCGCGGGCACTGACTTATCCGTTTTAGATGAGTCCGGCTGAATACCTTTTTCTCCTTGGGCGGTATCCGTGGCCATGATTGTTGGATCAACATTAACAGGGGACGATTCAACCAAAGGGCTTTTACCAGGGTCTCCACTTACCTTCGGAGACATCACAATCCCTTCCACTTGAGAAGGTCCTCGGGTTTCCAACTCAGATGGACTTGGGCCTGGCACATCTTCAGGGATAGGCCCACTCACTTTCTCCACGATTGAAATGGGCTTCTTCAACGCCCCTTGTGGCGCAGCACTTTTACCTGCGAACACAAAAGAAGAAAGTATTGATTTCGTGCTCCATATACAGAAATTGAACACAAGCTCTGAAACAGACACTTACCAAGGGTCTGTTTGACAGATTTGATTAGCACAGGCTTCCGTTTAGGTGGAGGCTTCACCATTATCTTCGGGCCAGCAGGCTTGACATTTGTCCCTTTATTAAGGGCTAACTCCTCAACCACAGTGGACGAGTTTGGTTTAGTGACCTCCATAGACGGCCTTGAGATTTGAACCTGCTTTTGAGCAAGATCTTCAATACGCTTCTGATATAGCTCGTCAGACACCTCAACAGAATTATCAACGGGTGTAGGCCCGCGCGTACGCTGACGTTTAGCGTCATCATCTGACTCTGTGGCCTCGTCATCCTCTCTAGCAACAGTAGAGCTGGAGGCCACCTTCTTCCCTTTATTAAGGGCTAACTCCTCAACCACAGTGGACGAGTTTGGTTTAGTGACCTCCATAGACGGCCTTGAGATTTGAACCTGCTTTTGAGCAAGATCTTCAATACGCTTCTGATATAGCTCGTCAGACACCTCAACAGAATTATCAACGGGTGTAGGCCCGCGCGTACGCTGACGTTTAGCGTCATCATCTGACTCTGTGGCCTCGTCATCCTCTCTAGCAACAGTAGAGCTGGAGGCCACCTTCTTCCCTTTACGAGAGTCTTTCCGCTGACGCTTCGGACCCGCACCTAAGGACAGGCATAAACAAGGTTCAAACTTCATACATACTACGATAACATATGACATGATGTACCTGAACATGACATCTTCTTACGACCTGGGGAAGTTTCACCCGGGTCAATCCCGGTCTTCTTGACTGGGCAAATCCCTGCGCCTGAAACAAAGGGCACGCGAGTCAGAGTTTGCAAGGCGTGGAACACGACGCACCCTTTTTCGGCGCAGGAACCTCCCACAGTAAAATGCAAGAAATATTATATTGAATATTGAGAGGTAGTATAGGATGTAACCTGTGCGCGTGTAGTGTTGCGGAGCATCCTTGAGTTGTGGCATCAAAAAATTCCGAGCCAGCCGCTCAATCACTGTGGGAGTTCCTTGGGGCAAAGCAATATACTTCAGTTTAGCAGATCCCCGTGCATCGAAAAGATCGAACTTTGTCATTCCTGCAAGGATATAGACATAAAGAGTAAAATCAAGAATGAAAGACAGAAGCAAGGGAGAAGAAATTCACGTGTACTTACTAGCATCAGCAGCGGTGGGCTCTTGCCCCTCCGGGTTACCCAAACGGCTGAGCCCTAGCATCACAAGTACACCCTCTGGGCACTTCTCCATAGACAGCGGAGTAGAATGGGCACATAGAGTGTCATACCACGGTTGGTTGTTGTAATCTTTCATAGGCGGGAACTCCGCAATCCTTTCCTTCACTCCAATACTCATCCATTGCATGGCCGCGGGAATCACCCCTCGGTGGATGTAGAAAAACTTTTCTTTCCAGTCGTACATTGATTTGGGACTCTCCGAGACAATCTGTGTCCGACTTCTCCGGGGAGCTACACTGTACCACCCGTGCCCACCACGGGCCTCCTCGAGAACGTAAAACACATTTAACATATCAAATGTTGGCTCTAGGTCGAGAGACCGACAGGTCGCTTCAAAATGTACGAGTCTGGACAGCCCAAATGGAGTCATTTGAGTCGGATGAACCCCATATTTCATAAGGGTACTCACCAGGAATTTTGTAGTGGGAAGACGAAAACAGCATCGGGAAAAGAACGCTTCATATAGAGTAATTTTACCAGGAGAAGCGTCCAACGCTGTCTTACCAGCAGCAGGAAGTTCAGGCTCCCAATCAGCCTCAATTCCATATTGATCGAGGAACGAGGAAAAAAAAGAGGCATCCCACTTGATAACGGTTGTGGTAATGCCCTTCTCAGTTTTCTCAGTCATCTTGGTCAGATCAGCAGCACCAGATGTTTCTTGAGACATTTTTGATGATTGAGTAAGGACGACGGTTAATCAGAGTGAGAGAGAGAAAAAGGGAAGTTGGGAGGTTTGCAATGAAAAGTGTGAGAACGGTGTGGTTTGAAATATTTTGAAATCCTTTTATAAGGTGGGTTATAACTGCCACTGACGTCAGCATGGGAAAGTGGAAACGGTTTTCCAAACGACACGTGGCTATGAACAGCTAATTTGACTGCACACGCGCGCACCACGCGCTAAGACACGCGCTTGACACAGCTGTCTGCCATAACCGATGGGACGCTCACTGACACAAGTATAGCT
This sequence comes from Ambrosia trifida, assembly GCA_028751855.1. NCBI lineage: Eukaryota > Viridiplantae > Streptophyta > Magnoliopsida > Asterales > Asteraceae > Ambrosia > Ambrosia trifida. The sequence continues at coordinate 63,567,010 of CM054126.1, read as the reverse complement.
TGTGGCAGACGCTATCCGCCATCCTTTACTCATTATTCGACAGCTGTCCTCTGCTGGAGAGCCACGTAAGCACAACACGGAGATCCAACGTCAAATTCAAGTACCGTTCTCCGCTCTCCGCAGGGCAAATGCTCCGTTCTCCATATTGCAAACAATCCGTATTTCGTACGACCAACACTCCGATTCTTCATTAATTTGCAACAACGACCCACTGTTTACCAGGTTTTCACAACCAAGGAAAGCTGAGCTATCATCAAGGGGCCATCACTCTTTAAGTCCACCATCCACCCCCTTCCCTCATACACTCGAGAAAAGGGTACACGCTGGACTGGGGGGACTTGATGGGATTGGGTGCTCACAAATGCGCAGAGCATACCCAAACCCGGAATTCAGCCCCGCGGAAGAGCTTCACGCGCACGAAAGAGGTTAATCCGTATATCAAAGCATTAACTACTTTCCTATCATTACGGAGTGATATCAGCGAAGCAGCAACGACTCTCCTACAATCGCGGAGAGATACCCGCGCGCGTAAGCGGTAAAAGCGATAATCGTTCCATGTTTCCTTACTTATTGCTATATCTTAACTACTTTACTAATATAATCCTTGGGTAGTGGAGACAACCCTAATCGGGCCTGGCCCATTATGATTAGGGTTCTGGGTAATGGTGGCATACGTCCACCTCTATATAAGGGATCATCTCCTTAATAGAGAGGACACTTTTGGCTAACCCTAAGAGCTATCACACTTGATAGTATCCCCATTCACCCCCGTTTTTGTTATAAACTACTACCTTGTGTAGTTGTCTCCCTACCCACTCGATCTTTATTGCAGGTTACCCTAATCCAGGAAGTGCTAGTGAAGGATCAATCCTGTGGTTGCATCTAGGCTATCATCCTTTACAAGGAGGTTAGGCTATTTGTTTCTTCAATTAGCATATATATTGGATTGATTTTAGATTGGTTCATAGGTTTGCATATATATTTGTTCATTTTTATGCTTATAGGATTGTTTTGATTGATTATTTGTTCATTAGGATGTTGATAAATTTAATTGATTGAATATTGAATTTATTGTTTTGTCTATGAATTTGATTGATTCATATTTGATTTATTTGTTCGTATTTGAACTAATTGTTGATTTTATTATTTGGGCTGTTTGATTCCTTGATTGTTGATTTCTATCCATTTTATTGATTTTATTGGCATTTATCTGATTTTTATGAGTATATAGCTTTCCTGTATTTTTGTATGTATTTATGGATTTAATATTTATTTTATTTTTCTTTATTTTACCTCTGTTTGGGTTGGTTATCTATTTTGCCTGTTGCAATTGTATCGTTCTTTGATTGCAGGTTGATGTCCTCAAACCCCGGGCTCATTGGTGATCTGTCTGAGGAGGAGACGCGTAGATTGAGGAGGAGCGAAAGAATTAGACTTCATAAGTCGCGTCTTGTTTATGATATTCTTATGTCTACTCCTTCTATAGAGGTCCCAGTGAACGAGGCGCTGGCGGCTCCGTCTGACCACGAAGGGTCAGAGACGGAGAGCGAGATCCTAATGGTGGATAATGATATCCCGCTCAATGATAGCTGCCGTCCTGGAGGTGACAGACTTGCATCGAGTATCGCCCGACCCACGGTGGTGGCGGCGAACTTCGAAATCAAATCTAGTATCATTATTATGATACAAAATTCGGTGCAGTTCGGTGGACTGGAGTACGAGGATCTAGGCCGACACATTGCTTGTTTCTTAGAGGTGTTAGCCACCTTTAGGATGACGAATGTCTCAGATGATGCCATTCGTTTAAGACTCTTCCCATTCTCTTTGCGGGACAAAGTCAGAAGTTGGCTTCAGTCACTTCCCACAGGATCTATCACGACATGGGCGGAGTTGTCTGAGCAATTCATGTAGCAGTACTTCCCTCCTGAGAAAACCCAGAAACTGAGGAACCGCATCATGACCTTTCGGCAGGATGACGGGGAATTATTGTATACGTCGTGGGGGAGATTTAAAGACATACTCTTGAGTGACCCGCAATTGGTGCTAACTTTTTATCAGGGATGTGGGTACGACTCACAAGAGCGCTTAAATGTGTATGCTCGGGGAGATCTTTGAACTCAGACCCCCAATGAGGCATGGAGAAGCATAGAGAAAACGGCTCTAAAGTCAAAATCCCAACAGAGTGACAGGTCGATATAATCTTCTTCCCATTCCGGTGTTCATGTTGTGGACAATTACACAGCTATTTCTGCACAGATCGAGGCCCTGGCTACGAGATTCGACAAATCTCAGCAACATGTAGCGCAGGCCCAAGGTTTGTGTGATCAGTGCAGGGTATCTCACAAGGCTGGCTTGTGTGCTCAGGGTGTTATGTATACATGCCATGAGGAGGTGGACTATATGGGTAATCAAGTTAGACCCCAGAATAACCCCTACAACAACACATATAATCCGAGTTGGAGAAATCACCCAAACTTTGGGTGGAGATCTGGTTCCTCTAACCAGAACCCGCTCGGATACTAGCAGAGGCCCCCTGCACCACAGCAGCCCCAACAATCCCACCGGTCCCAAAACCAGCCATACCAATCTCATGGTCAGTCATACCGGCCTAGACCGATCCAATACCAGAACTAGGGCGCTGGGAGCAGTTCCCAGCAGCACGCCCAACAAGGTACGTCAAGGATGGAGGATATGATGGCACAACTTCGGAGCAACTCCACCAGCACGAATCAAATTGCTGAGAAGCGTAACCAGCAGCATGAGGAACGCTTCAACGCCCAAGAGGGCAAGATGAGGAGTTAGAAGGCATCGATGCAGACCATTGACAACCAGGTTGGTCAACTAGCAAAGATGAGGTCTGTGAGACCCCAAAGTGGTGGTCTTCCAGGCAACACTGAGCCAAATCCGAGAGGTCATGTTAATGCCATTATGACGAGGAGTGGTAAAACCACGGGACCTGACACATTGGGCTCACCACCGATCACTGAGATGGTCCAGACCGAGTCTTCAGACGAGGTTCACTCTAGGCGAGTCCCTGCAAGTACATCACAGATTTCGAGGCCAGTTACTTACTACACTCCTCCAGTTCCATACCCGGGCAGGCTAAGGAAGCAGAAGGACGAGGCCTAATACGGTAAATTCCTTGAGTTGTTTAAACAACTACACATAAACATACCGTTTGTGGAGGCCTTGGCTCAGATGCCTAAGTATGCAAAATTCTTAAAGGACATCCTCACCAATAAGCAAAAACTTGAGGACCTATCCTGTGTGTTGTTGAACGAGAACTGCTCTGCAATTCTGCAGAATCGACTACCCATGAAGATGGGAGATCCTGGTAGCTTTACTATCCCTTGTCTGATAGGCAATATGACTGTTAGCAATGCATTGGTAGACTTGGGTGCAAGCATCAACCTTATTCCTTATAAGGTTTTTGAGAAGTTGGATCTGGGTGAGCCTTCACCCACCAGGATGAGTATTAGACTCGCTGATCGTTTGATCAAATACCCGTGGGGGTTCATTGAAAATATTCTTGTTATGATTGACAAATTTATGTTCGCCGTGGATTTTGTCATTCTAGATATGGATCAGGACTCTAAAGTGCCTTTGATACTCGGACGTCCTTTCCTTAACACGGCTAGGACGATTGTTGATGTGGTTGCGGGCCAGATCACACTCTGAGTTAATGATGAGCATGTGACTTTTGATATTCAGAGGTCGATGCGTCATCCTGAGAGTCAGGATGATACACTATACTATCTTGATATAGTAGACTAGTGTGTCAGCTCTCATATTCGGGGCACTTTTGAGGAGGATGTTTCGGACACACATATGTTGTGTGGGGACCTAGATGGAATTATGAAGGAGGGTCATAAAGTTGAGCAGCCGGTCTATCAGATCTGGGATGATGGTTCCCAGAGTCCGGAACGTTTTGTGGAGATTGAGCGTGAGGAGAAACAGAGGTCAAAACCATCTGTTGAGGATCCAACGTCATTGGAGCTGAAAGAGCTCCCACCGCATCTAGAGTATGCATTCCCTGACGAGGAGGGTCATCTAGCTGTTATAATTTCATCTTCATTGGCTGCAGAGGAAAAGAGCGAGTTGCTCAAAGTGCTTAAACTTCATAAACGGGCAATTACCTGGAAGATCATGGACATCAAGGGGATCAATCCCTCTTTCTGTACTCACAAAATCTTGATGGAAGATATCCATAAGCCTTGTGCGCAGCACCAAAGGCGTCTGAACCCCAATATGCAGGAGGTTGTTAAATCTGAGGTTATCAAATTGTTAGATGCAGGATTGATATATCCGATCTCAGACTCTGTATGGGTTAGTCCAGTACACGTCGTGCCCAAGAAAGGTGGCATAACTGTGGTTACGAGTGATAGGAATGAGCTTATTCCTACCAGAACCATCACCGGATGGCGAGTTTGCATTGACTACCGCAAACTCAATGATGCCACCCGAAAGGATCAATTCCCGCTTCCATTCATCGACCAGATCTTGGAATGTCTGTCGGGGAAGTTGTACTACTGTTTCCTTGATGGTTTTTTTTGGGTATTTCCAAATTCCTATCGGTCTTGTGGACCAGGATAAGACGACCTTCACATGCCCTTTTGGCACATTCGCCTACAGGTGTATGCCATTTGGGCTGTGTAATGCGCCGGGGACCTTCCAACATTGCATGGTCGCCATCTTTCATGATATGATCGAGGACTCCATGGAAGTATTCATGGATGATTTTTCTGTTTTCGAGAGCTCATTCGATCAATGTCTGAAGAATTTGGAGCGGATGTTACAGAGATGTGAGGAAACCAGTCTTGTGCTCAACTAGGAAAAATGCCACTTCATGGTGAAGGAAGGAGTAGTCCTGGGGCATAAGGTCTCCCACGCAGGGGTGGAGGTTGATCCAGCCAAGGTGGACATCATTTCTTGACTCCCACCCCCACCTCTGTTAGAGCGATCCGCAGTTTCCTGGGTAATGCGGGATTTTACATGCGATTCATCAAGTACTTTTCAAAAATCGCTCGTCCCATGACAACGTTGTTAGAGAAGGATGCACCGTTTGTGTTTGTTGCTGAGTGTTTGAAGGCATTTGGCCTTCTTAAGAGTTTGCTTGTTGAGGCCCCTATTTTGGTGGCGCCGGACTAGGCGCTGTCATTCGAGATCATGTGTGATGCGAGTGATTTCGCAATAGGGGCGGTATTGGGGTAGCGGAAGGACAAGCACTTCCACCCGATCCACTACGCCAGTAAGACTCTACATGATGCTTAGGAGCATTATACAACCATCGAAAAGGAGCTTCTGGCCGTAGTCTTTGCATTCGACAGGCTTAGATCGTATTTAGTGCTATCGAAGGCCATTGTTTTCACGGACCATGTAGCTATTAGGTACCTGTTCAGCAAGCAGGACGCGAAACCGCGTCTAATCAAGTGGATCCTATTGCTGCAAAAGTTCGACATTGAGATTCAGGATAAGAAAGGTGCCCTGAATGTTGCTGCTGAACATCTTTTTAGACTGGAGCACGGGGATGCTGAGGAATCAGAATGGGAGACAATCAATGAAAACTTCCCACACGAGTTCTTAATGAGTGCTGAGTCTGTTTATGATGTGTCACCATGGTTTGCGGATTTCGTGAACTACCTCGCCTGCTAGATTCTTATCAAAGGATTGTCGCACCAGCAAAAGAGGAAGTTCTTCGCAGACCTCAAGCATTACTTTTGGGATGACCCATTCTTGTTCCGGGTCAGGGCGGATCCGCTGATTCTCTGTTGTGTGTTTGGGGTTCAGGTGGCTCAGATTTTGAGGGACTGTCACGAGGGGCCTACCGGAGGTCACCATGGAGCAAGCTACACTGCCAAAAAAGTGTTAGACTCCGAGTTTTATTTACCCACACTATTTCGTGATGCTCAGGTCTTGGTCGGTGCATGTAATTCGTTCCAGAGGGCGACGAACATATCAGCACGCGACCAAATGCCGCAGAACCCAATCCAGGTCTGTGAAGTCTTTGACATCTGGGGAATTGACTTCATGGGACCTTTTCCCTCCTCACGAGGTAATCGATACATACTTGTGGCGGTTGACTACATGTCAAAGTGGGCGGAGACGCAAGCCTTACACACAAATGATGCCCGAGTTGTTATGAGGTTTGTACGTAGCCTGTTCTCCCGGTTTGGTGTCCCGAAGGCACTAATTAGTGATCGTGGTACACATTTCTGTAACGCACAGCTTGAGAGAGCGTTGGCCCGTTATGATGTGCACCACAGGTTGTCCACCCCTTATCATCCACAAACGAGTGGGCAGGTGGAGGTCACGAACCAAGGGTTGAAAAGAATCCTTGAGCGGTCGGTAAACCAAAACCGCAAGGATTGGGCTGAGATGTTGGATGACGCGTTGTGACAACCGTCACCCTTATCTTTTATCTAATTGTCAAATCTAGTCCTTTTACTTTCCATTGTTTAGTCATCATATTATTATTACTTTTTTTCCATATCTTAACGTTTAAGGTTTATATATATATATATATATATATATATATATATATATATACATGCAAATAAGCATTAGACTTTTGTAAAGTTTATAAAAAGTCATAAAATTATTAAATTAATTCCATTTATGGTCATTTAATTCAATTAAAAAAACACCAATGACTTCTTTGACCATTTTGCATCATCCATAACAGTTTGTTTTATATGACATTGAATGTGAGTTAATGACAAATTTTATACAAATTCGTAACTGAAACATATGAACTATTAAAGAAATCTAATTGGTTTCAAATCTTGATATACATTGTAATTTGATCACATATCAACACACATAACACTTTCATTTAGACATCAAACAATCTCCCAATTCCAACTCATCATTAACCTTGAGCTCCGGTATTGGCACATCGAGACGACCTGGACCGATCCCCACGTTTTCGTACTCAAACCGAGTTGTTGAATTCCTCGGAATTCCCATTACTTAGCTCACGACCGCTTAAGTTGGACTTTGAGCGCTTTCGCAAACTGCGAGTATATCTTTTCCCCTTTTTACTGTTTACTATTTTGGGGTGACTCATGTACCTACTATCAAGTTTCTATTTCCTTTTACTAAAATAGCAATTCTCATGTGTGTTTGCTTATGTTACTTTGTGTGTCTATGATGTGTCAAAATCATTAACATTTGAGGGCCTGACATTTCAATGAATAGTACTATAGTATATACCCTTGTGACTCTGTTGAGAGTCCTTGTCATTGCTATGTATTTCATTACTACTAGAGCATACTATATATATTACCTTTCATTACATAGGGTTGATTTTGAACGGATATTACTTATTACATAACTGCAAACAGTATACAACACGTGAATTGCGAAACACTTTTCTACTATATGTATTCAAACAGGGTATGCTCACCAATACATTTTCTATTGACCAAATTACTTTCGTACATGTTTCAGGTTATCTATGAGATGACTTTTAAGCTTTTGGAATTTTTACTTAGATGTTGGGTTATTGTATTTTAGTTTTAGTTGCCACTTTAGAATTTTGTATATTGTAATTTCATTCAATGTAATAAACTATTCAATTCAATGTATTCAAATTTACACTTTAGTACCATGAGCTATTGAGCAATCGTCACTACGTGACACCTCGATGTTTCCGCCATCGGTTGGGGTGTTACAGATTGGTATCAGAGCCATGGTTATAGGGAATTAGGTTATTAGAATGCCTTTTAGCCTAGTCTATAACTAAGCTTACATTCACGAGTCCTCTCGTGTATATTTCTCTTTATCCTATTATTTTCTATCAAGATATTTTTGCTATGATTCTTCCTCGTTATTCTTTTGGTATTTTGCTAGAGTAGAAGACACTCGTATTTCACAAACGAAACGATAATACCAAGTTATTTATCTTAGGGATATATCTTTGAGTTAGGAGTGACACCCACACCTCAAGGAGTATTACCTTCAAAAAGAAACTTAACCACTAAGCTGGGAGTGATATCTTTAACTTAGTGATTGGTTTCATTCCACAATAGTTTTCAATTTTGAAATACATCTTTATGTTAGGAGTGAAATCCACATCTCAAGGATCAATTTCTACATCTTGTTTTTAATCCCGCTAAAGTTTTGGAATTTACTAGTGATGGGGCACGTGCAATCTGGAAGGGTGAGCGCCTGTATCCAGAGTTTTCTGTCTAGGACTGGCATTTCGCATAAATCCCAATCAGACGAGGGACCCATATGCCGACCTGTGAACTCTCGGGATGAGCATTCACTCATAGGCTAAAGTACGCCCCCACAAGTCACTAATAACGTTTCAATTACTTTAGTTAGTCAAAGTTTCCTATGGAAACAATCTCAATGTTTTATAATATTGATATTTATGTCTTGTTGAATTTTCTTAAATATTGGTAATCTATTCGTATTACATATGTTGATTTTTATCATTCATGTCATTTTAAATCTTGGCATTTTAAAACATATTAGATTTACAAATACTTCATGAAATGGTTTCATTTTGCATTTTACAAACTTGTATTGCATATTTTAAACTTTTGTTTTCATATAACGTATCCAATATATGTTTTCGGGAGAAATTTGCAACTAATAATAAGCCTTATAACATTTTTTTCAAACTCGACTTCTTGTAAACACATGAAAACGTGTATTTACGAAGATTTTTTTAAATGAACCTTGTTTTGAATCTAAAACACACTTCGATTTCTAAATAGTTATCCTCATGCATTACAAAGTTATCCTTTCAACTATATCACAAAGTTTGAGCAAACTACGTTTTTGATAAACAAAAATTTATCCTATTACACTCACACTCTTTCAGTCACAAAACTTTTGGTCTAACAAAATATTGGACATATCCCTATCAGAATGTTACTAATTGTCTTTTATCATATAATGCATATATGTAAAACTAACTAAACTTAAACCCTTATGTCAGTAGACTATACGTCTGTTTTGCGTACTCTCATTTGCCGTAAACATTATTATTTTATTCTTGCACTACTTTATTCATGGTTATTTCTAACACGTTGTTTGTGATTATTTTCACATTACTTATTTGCAAGAGTTCAACTCGTTTACTTTCATTTTGTGCAATTGTGCGATTACTCGATTTACGCTATATTTTCCTTTTGAATGAAACTTTTATGCTATACTTACACAAACGCATATTTGGTATGCATATTTTTTTCCGTTCCTGTTTTGAGCAAAACCCTGTTATACTTACATTATTTTGTTCATCATTATGGCCAATGAACATACTAGTTGATAACTCGTATGAGATCTATGTGACACCCCAGGAAAATCCCACATCGGCCGTGGCCAGGAGAGATCCTTGGTTCATAAGTAATGTCTTGCCTCTTAAATCACCAACGCGTTTTGGGGCTTAATGTTAGTGGATGAGAGGAGAACTCCACAGTTAAGCGTGCTCAGGTGGGAGAAATTTCAGGATGGGTGACCTCCTGGGAAGTCTCCACTTGGGCAACCAAAAACAAATCCGTGAGCTCTGGATGGGCAAAGCGGACAATATTGGTGATGAGAGGGGCGGGGTGTTACAGATGGTATCAGAGCCACTCCTGTGTCGTTCGGGATGGTGGGTGCACACCTCATCAGGGACGATGAGACTCTAACAGGGGGTGAATGTGACACCCCAGGAACACACCTCATCAGGGACGATGAGACTCTAACGGGGGTGAATGTGACACCCCAGGAAAATCCCACATCGGCCGTGGCCAGGAGAGATCCTTGGTTCATAAGTAATGTCTTGCCTCTTAAATCACCAACGCGTTTTGGGGCTTAATGTTAGTGGATGAGAGGAGAACTCCACAGTTAAGCGTGCTCAGGTGGGAGAAATTTCAGGATGGGTGACCTCCTGGGAAGTCTCCACTTGGGCAACCAAAAACAAATCCGTGAGCTCTGGATGGGCAAAGCGGACAATATTGGTGATGAGAGGGGCGGGGTGTTACAATCTAAGCCAGTGACCACGTACGACTCGGGTTAGAATATTCAAACCCGAGGGGAACGGTGAAATTCTTGGAGTTTATCAATCTGGGTGTTTAGAGCTCAATGATGTGAACAAAAATTTACCGGTTGAAGGTGAACCCGAAAGGGAAGAACCTCTAACCATGTCTATTACTTACATGTTACTCTCATTACGGTTAAAGGGTAAACCCAAAAGGGAAGGACCTCTAACCATGTCATTGTTTCATTGCAGTATCAATTACTTAGCATATCCTGATTGCAGGTCCTGCACGGCCGTGCGAGATTCTCGCACGACCGTGCGGGCCGAGATGACCAGCACCCCTGGTTTGAACGACAGTGCAAGGTGTGGTGCAAGGATGTTGCACGACCGTGTGAAGGTCTCGCACGACCGTGCGGGCCAAAAAGCCCAGTCCAATTTCGGGACTATATAAACACCCTTAACTTCATAAATGTCACACCCTCAAAATTCCACGTGCGGGGTTTTACCGCGAGGCGCGTGACAAACCAGGATCTAAGTCAACGGTCACAATAAACGACACTATATGATACGTAAAATGAAATAAACAACCATCAAGTTTTCATAAATCCATTCGCTGCGGAAGCGTAACTTTATTGCAACTCAAAATGTAAAAGTACGTAAGTCTGAAAAAGATAAGAAAATGCATATGAATCCTAGACGCCGTGTGACTCCGTGCGCCTATGATAAGCTGCTACCTCAACGACCTGAGACAAACATGCTAAAAACATCAGCAAATAATGCCGGTGAGTTCACAGGTTTTATGTTAAACGTTTAAGTAATGAAAGTCATCATGTTATCACTATGTCAGAAATGATAGCGTTAGCTAGACGCATGAGTAATACTACTACGACCGGAAACCATTACAGACAACGATATATGATTTTTGCCCGAAACGATTATGCACTACCTCCAGTAGCGTTATGACCGAGACAATATGCACCCGCCCGGCAACCAGCCGACGGGTGGGGTCTGTCAGTCCCAATAGATCTATCCACATTTCCCCCGTTATGCTATCCATCATATTCATGGTTTCCCCGGGACATTACGCATCGTATAGTATGTAAATGAATCAACACTAGTATAACATGATAATTTATGAAATAAGTATGAGCATGTGTCTCCCCCGAAATGTAAAACGTAAAGTGGGGCCGTGAAACTCACCTGATGCTGCTTCCCACACTAAGACAAGTAAACCTGCTCAATAGAGGGCACCAAATACCAGTGACCTATCATGACGAGCGTATAAGGTGTTAGACTAACAACCCGCAGGTTGATTAGTCCCTAACAGTCCAGACCATAACCGTGTACATATGAAATGATGCTTAAACGTTTAACCGACCACACCAGACAAGGCCCGACATCCCATGTGTTAGTCACATACAAGATATCATGCAACTTATGCAATTAAACACTTAGCATGCGCAAACATTCACCCTATCTAGCATGACGACCAATTAACGCATAAACAAGTCCGGACACGTGTTACTATGTTACTAGGCATGTCACGGGGTTCCTAGCATGTTCCTAGGTGTCGAATCGGGTTTCGGAATGTCAAAATACACTTATAACAGCAGCACACGCGATTAGGAACTTAGCATGCAATTAGGAAAGGTTAACTAGTGATTAGGAGTCATAAGACATGCTATTCTGAAGTTAACTAGCGATTAGGATCACAATTGCATGGTGGGTAGGCGATTAGGCTCCCTAATCGCCTATAGGGTACGTGATTAGGGGCTAATCGCCTACAGCATAGGCGATTGGGAAATCCTAATTGCCTACGCTGTTCTGTTCAGCCTTTTTCACGCGTTTAACCCTCCAAATCAGATCCGAAACATGTGTAAACACCCAATATCAATCATGACACATTAACAAACATATTTCAAGCAAAACCCCTAAGTTTTCATCATTCTAACAGTCCTGAATGCGAGCGTTTTCCCAAAATAGTAAACTTAACATGTAAACATCACATGAACATGCAATAACTTGCCCTAAATAGCAAATATCCAGATTTCACCACATAACCACGTTGTCCGGTAGTATCCTACTACTCTAGCATCATCCTAAAGCAAACCCTAACATCATACAATCAACAACACACCTCATAGCATCCTTAATAATTCAAAATCATTCAAATGGGTCAAAACATCAAACATCAACAACACACAACCAAAACCATCCAAACTCCTAGGACATCATCATACTAACTCATAACAGCCATGAATACCTAAATAACACAAGATCAATCATGTTTCAATCCTAAAAATCCTACCTTTAATCACATATAACACATATAAAGGTTTGGGTTTGTTTAAAAACGGTTTTTAATGGATTTGCAAAGACAAAAACTTTTAGAAATCAGGTCTGGACTTTTAGGGAACAAAACATAATCATATAAAGGTTTGGGTTTGAAGAACACACCTTGGATTTAAGAGGAAATGATGGAATAAGCTTGGAAATGGTTGTTTTGATGTAAAAACGAGTTCCAGAGGGTGTTTGTGTGTTGGGATAGGTTATGGGACGGCTAGGGTTGCACAAATGGTGTTTTAGAGGTCAAGGGTGGTATTTATAGGCGTTTCTAGTCGTTTAAGACACGTCAGGCGATTGTGCAGCAGGTCCATGCGATTAGGGCTGCTAATCGCCTACCCTATTGGCGATTAGGGCTCTAATCGCCTACCCAAACCTCCTAATCGCCTACCCTGTAGGCGATTAGGGCTAATCACCCCCTATCAGTATGTAATTAGGGCTAATCACCCCCTATCAGCATGCAATTAGGGCTAATCACCTATAACATCATGCAATTAGGGCTAATCACCTATAACATCATGCAATTAGGGCTAATCACCTATAACATCATGCAATTACGTGTAATCGCTGTTTTAACATATGTAAACACGTATACACATACCGACAAGTCACATAAAGATTATAAACACATAATACATGAAAACAAACACGTTCACACTCGTTCACCAATTCCCGGGACTCGAGACTTGCGTGTGTGCGTTAAACCCGGCGATTCCACGAATCAACGATCCTTGTACACATGGTTATGGACCGACACCCAATGGTCTCTCGAACCATTGTAACAACTCCTGATGATTCCCTAATCATCGGTACGACTCAACCGACCCGGTCAAGTATGATATTAAGTAGTTGTTTTCAATGTTTTCGTTGAGGTAGACTCGTATGTATGCAAAGTATGAAACGTATGTATGTAGAGTATGAAACGTATGTATGTAAAGTATGAAACGTATTATGTATAGTATGAAACGTATTAACCTGAATATGCCGGGTGTCACAATAAACACACACCACAACCCTAAAATCGACCTGCACACTCGTTCTGACTTGGAAATCATCGAAAAATTCCTCTCTGTTCAAAATCTTTCATTCTTCTCCTCCTAAAACAATCAAGGTATGAATCCCTTCACAAATTTCACATGTTTTATGCGTTTTTAGTTTCTAGGTTAAGGATTTGGGGGTTTCTTCATAAATCTTAAACAAAACCCTCAAATCTTGTTGTTTTAGTTTAAAATTTGTTAGATTTTAATTATTTTCGTTGAATCTGTGCATAACCATACCCAAAATCATTTGTATTATAAGTTTTAAACAAAATGTATGAGATTTGGGTATTTTTGTTGAAAAATTTTCGAAATCGGGAAGTTATGCACAGTAGTGCACTGACCCGCACGGTAGTGCAGGGTCGGTCTGCACCAGATCAGGCACGGGTAGTGTAGCTCAGAATAACCGAGCTGCACTGACCCGCACGGCCGTGTGAGGGACTTGCACGACCGTGCGTGCCGAGAAAATAGGGCTGCACTGCCAGTGCGACAGGTAGTGCAGCCCAGGAACCTCGTCTGACTTGCCTGCACGACTGTGCACCCTTGTGCACGGCCGTGCAAAATCACCAGAATCAGGTCAGAAAGTTTGCGAGGCTATGTTTGACGACCGGGACCTCAATTTTTGATATTCTAACAACTTGGGATGTGTTTTTGTATGCATATGGACCACGCATATCTCACATTTGACATCCGGAAGAGCAAAGAAGCCCCGTCAATAAACTTTTCAAATTATGGGGTCGAAGGCACGCCATAGGAACTCCTATTAGGCTGAGCTGGGATTTAGTTGCCACGTTGAACCAGTACGCTAGGTTTATGGACATGGTTTCAACACACAAGGCTCACCTGCTGAACATCAACAAACCCGTTTTCCTTGAGCTCACTTTGGAGTTCCTTGCTTCCTATTCCTACCCTAAGCCAAGAGAAAGGGAAATTCGAAACTTCCATGAAAAAAAATGTTTTTTTAGGCTTAGGGGGAAATGGCATAAGTGGTCGGTGGCAAAGGTGGGGAAAAAGCTCGGGATTTACAGCTCGAAAGACATTGATTCTGATATTTTTTGTTCGGTGCACAACTACGAGGATAATGATGAATGTGCTGAGTTTTGGGCTTCGATAGTTGTAGGTCCGGTCTACAATCCGAGGTCGGCCAAGGCTTTGAAGAATCAGGACGCTCTCCTGAGGATGATGCACTTCATTTTTAGTCGCACCATTTGTGGGCGAAAGGATAGTTCGGGTAACTGTCCTACTCCTGATCTGTTATTTTTGTATCATCTATTTACAGGTAACCCCCTGAACTTGGCAGCACGAATGGCCAAGTTCTTTTACACTGCGGGAGGGAAGACTGAAGGAAATGAGATTCATGGCGACGAGTTCATTACACTACTCGCCCAGGAGACGAGTGTCCTGACTGACGCGGTGAGGCCCACATTGACTCTGGTGACACACGGGGTAGCGTGCGATCTGTGATTGCTCAGGGCCCAGGGCCTCATTGCAGACACGCCACATGGACCACGCCTTAGGAGGCGTGAGAGAGAGAGAGAGAGATTTGGGATCCCCAGCAGGCTGCAGAGGATGTGGAGATGCATGACCAGCAAGATGGAGGCGGTTAAGGTGCACTACCCTATACACCACCTCACCATGGCCCCCACCATGATCCACAGCAGCAGTTCCATTGGCCACCTGATATTCCTTCATACCCCGAGTTCTACACTCAGTTCCAAGCCATGGAGCTGAATGTGCAGAACTTGGGAAGGAAGAAGGGGATTATCCAGCAGGAGCAGCGGTACATGCGCGAGGAGATGCACAGAGGGTTTGAGTTCATTTTTGGTGGTCTGGAGCATGCTCACCCGGGTTACTTTCGTGACCCACCTACGTTCCCATTCGGAGCACCACCTGGCGACCAACCGGGCGGCTCCGGTTCTCATCACAGGGACGAGGGCAACCAGTAGCCGCTTCGACCGCATACCAGCTCCATGTTAGTTATTTTATTTGCTTTGTATTAGTACTTTATTTCGGGTGGTTGCACCCAATACATTTTGGTTTGTATTTGTACATTATTTATTTCATTTCAGTATTTTATTTTTAATTTAGTTTGTGTTATTTGGTGGATGATGATGAATGGGATTGATATGTTTGTTGTTGTCAAGAGTGTTGATTATTCAGGAAACTGGCAAGCACCATTGTCGATGCTCTATGCCGTTTATTTAGTCGGCTATTTCTTCGACACTAGGGGGTATTATTCTCCTTTTTTACACAATAGTTAGCTAATTCATAAACGCTATCTATTTTTACATTGGGGACAATGTGACGTTTAAGGGTAGGGAGAGATTATATTGTGTTCTTGTTTGTCCTCTTGTGTGTGCGTGTGTGTGTGTATATATATATATATATATATATATATATATATATATATATATATATATATATATATATATAAACATCAAGCCTACCTAATTTTTGATAAATATAACTTGAGGTGCGACAAACAGACGTGATATGAGCATGCTAAATTTGTACACTTGCACCCATTTCCTTCCGGTTACGTGAGTATTCGAACCTTAGTATAGATTTCATTTCTTTGACATGCTTATCGAGTGAGCCAGATGTTTTGTGCAATTTAGAACTTGTCATTAGCATGCTTGTTTAGATCAGATAGGTGTGAAACTATATGAATATGATTGAGGCACTTAGGATACCTACACATAAAAATTAGTGTACTTTTATTTTTGTCCGATGACCTACACATATATACATTATATGTGCACACCGCAATCTGTAGCTTTATCATACAAACATCAATGTTTTTTAAATATACGTCGTTCTAATAAAGCACTAAAGATAATAAATTTTGTATTTTTGTAGATATTTTCTGAAAATACAGATGTATATAAATATTATTCTATATTAATAGTGATGAAACTAGTTTTAAGTTAAATAGAATGGAGAATTACACGTTTTATTCTTTATGTTTAGCTTAAATTGCATTGTGTGTTCTTTATCTTTTAAAATTACACTTTGTGTCCTTTATTTGAAACTTTTGCACACCGCAAGTCCTTTACACTAACCCTATCCAATATTTTGATTATCTTCTTTAACCCCATCCAACATCTTGGTTATCATTAATTATATATAATTCATTTAATGGTTCTAGTAATTATTTAAAATATGTTTTCTATAAATTTTAAAAAATTCTTTACATGCTAAATTTCATTATTTGTATTTTTACTTTAGGAAAATATGCTTCTAAATATATTTAATATAATTTCTTTTTTAATTCATAATTAATTCATTATAAATCTGATTTGAGCGATTCAAAAACCCAAATTTTTTATATAAAAAATTCTATCAAATTTAGCTCCTGTAAAAATTATTATTATGGAAAATAAAATATTTTAATATTTAAGCATTTTAAATCAAGTTACTCATTATTAATAAAAATAAACCAATTTTATATTAAATGAAAGCAGAAAATACTTTACAAAATTAATTTCCAACTATATGCATCGTTGTATAGGTATATGGTAATACTTTTTATTTTGTTAGTATAAAAATTATAAAAACATAAGTTTAATAGAAAATAATTGTTACTGTGCATAAATTATATTTTTATAACTTTTATACTAATTAAATCAAAATTATTAGCATAAAGTTGGAAAATAATTTTGTAAAGTATTTTCTATTTTTATTTAATATACAACAAATTTATTTTCCTTAATAACGCATAAATTGATATAAAATGCTTAAAAATATTAAAATATCGTATTTTCTGAAATTTTTTACATAGACAACATGTTACACCCCAACCTGGACAGGTTGAAATGTCACTATTACAGATATCAAAACCAAACACAATCCATTTTAAAAAAATAATAATCCAAAAGACAACCGAGAGTCTCAAATCAAACCGTACAAAATCCTAAGTCTTAATTTATTTAAAACGGAAATAAATGAAAATTAAAGTCTTATTCATTCATGAACATCATTTCTCTCTCACTCATCCCTAATTCCCCAGGTTACCTGCGAACACATGAGACAAACACAAAAAAAAAAATACGGCTGAGCCAAAAATTGCCCAGTAACGGAGAAATCAACAGTTTATGAAAGAACGGACAAAGGGAAGTAAATACGAAACCCCAACAGCTATATTTTAAACTCGAACCCAAACCCATACTGAAACAAATGTTTAACACAACCTATGAAGTAAGCCGAAACCCATTCGGGAGAATTTCAAACGTAACGGAGCATATCAAAACGAAATCCAAAACATTTCAGAACATATACGAATACCAAACTGCGTGACTATACATGACAATAAATTAAGTCATGTCAAACGGAAACCACCCATGAGCCAAAACAAACTGACAAACTGGTACACAGATAGCTAGTCTATGCACCTATGAGATGGTGAGTGTGGCGTACACCCATTATTCCAATCTCCACAAAACAAACTCAAACTCAAAGCTAAGATCGATCTATACGCCTCTAGGGGCCAAGTGTTACTAACACAATCTAGAAACGCCGTGAACTTTTATTACGCACTGTCACAATAAGTGCCATGTCGTTGACGCCCAAACGACAAGTCAAAACAAACTGCTCAGGTGATCGAGTACAAAGGATAAGGTCATGCAAATAACTTAAAGATAACAAAAATAATATTAACGGGAACATGCAACAATGATCACAAATTAATAGGTATATTGCATGCTACAACGAATCTGACAAACTTATAATACGAATCTAAGACAACGAAGGAACAGATAAAATCCGCACTACAAAGTGACGGACATGATAAAAGAAATACTATGATGTCAAGAAAGAGAATCCGTACCTTAGTTGAGCTAAGCACAAGTTAAACAAATAGCCTTCAACGAGTACGCGAACCTAAAGCCCGTTATTTTCCAAATTAGTTTTACGATTATTCCATCACGTTAGTGACTTGTTCAGGGTAAAATTTCCCTCCGGCGACTAAGAACTCCACTCTAACCCCTTTATATTAACAATTAACAAAGAATCCATTTGGGTTTTTGATATGTAAATAAGTTGCCAAACCTTTATTTTATATACGAAATTTGTAAAAGTTTTAAGAGAGGTAAAATAAACTAAAATATCAACATTCGAACTATATTTGTTTATTTTAGGTAGAACCCAAAAAAAATGTGTGAGCTTAAGATATAGGTTTAGACCTTCGAATTTATAAAAATCATATTAGTTTTTAATTTACCAAGATTTATTTAGTACCTATTACCATACAATAACTCCAAACATTTGTTGACCCACTAAATTAAAACACCCACACACAATCATACAAAACACAGATGCAAACCTTATCATGTAAACATGCACACACATAACCTCATGTATATGTATACACACAACATTAAACAAACAGAAGCTCACACAATGCAGTTCATTACACACACACGAACAAAAGACGCGCACACACACCTGCAACTTAATTGGATACATACACACAACGATTCGCACACATATTACACACAATCAATTATTATAACAACTCGACCGAATCTTTATCCTAGTTGCCGGAGTCAACCCAAAGTCCGAAAAGTTTCGAAACAAATAAGAACATATTTATAGAATAGTTCGTGGCAATGGTCGAGAGTTTCATACCTCAAAGACTGAATGATTCAGAGAGCGGAAGCGGCAATTGTGTAACGGTAACGGTGGCTATATGGATCGAAATCAGATCGAAACTTCGAAGGTGGTGCAGCGACGGTCTCAACAGGTGACCGGTCGACTTGATGGTGGCGGTGGGCGGTAGTGAACTGGTATGGTGGTGGCGTTGCCGTTTGAATATAAAGTTCAATGGGTTTTATAAAAAGAAAATAGGTTGGATTAACGAATGTTACGCCCGATCTTCGGTCGGTGCGTTCAAATTTTGAAGTGAATTATTTGATAAGGTTTATAACGGAAAGGATACGTATTAGTGTATTACGAACAAAAACGTGCGGTAGTTTGGCAACTGATCATCCAAAAATCATTCATTCTATTAACTCTATTCTCATTAAGTGCTAATAATTATACACATAATTAGTTTTGTTTTTATTCTTGAAGGAAACGTGCCACAAAAGTTGTAAACTCAAAAATGTCATAGCATTAATATGTAGACTAATATGTGGGTGTTCTATTAGTTTAATTAAAAATATTTTTTTTTCTGTTTATATTATTTTATAAAATTTCGAACTATTACAATTCTACCTTCTTAAAAAAAAGTTTTTGTCCTCAAAATTGTAGATACTAATTGCGAGCAAATTTTTAGACAAAGCACAAACACAAATCATATACAAATGGAAGTATGATCAAGTGACTAACATGTCAGATAATAAGCACTTGTATGAATTATAATTCGTACTAGATTAGACAAAATAAACAAAAATATCGAATATCATACTAGTAAGACTTAAATGGATTCAGCTAGTGTAAACAAATGACATGTCCAATTGAAATATAGGAAACGGATAATGGACTTTCTTAAAGGGCAAGTTAACTAGCGGGTACTCTAAGGTAATCAAGGACTTCAAATGCTTAGCAAACAAAAGTGTTATCACATAATGGGTGCACAAGTATCAAATAGAGCACATATATTATGTTTATCAAAATATGCACTTAACCAAAACCATACCTGGGGCATTAGTGGCGTTTCCCCCTGTATTAGCTCTAGGGTTGACATGAGGGCACTCCCTAACCATATGTCCTGCATCTCCACAATTGAAATAAAGTCCTGCAGCTCGACGACAAACCCCTTTATGAGGTTTCCCACAAGTGGCACAAGGAGGGTTACGGTTTGGCGGCGGGTTATGAGGCTGAGCTTGATTTGTAACTTGATTTTGTTGCCCTGGCCTCTGATTCTGATTATTGTAATTCCTGTCCAAACGGTGCCTACGGCCTCGGAACTGATCATCGCTATCACGAGTAGAAGAACTACCCTGGTTGTTTTCCCTTGGCCGTTTGCGACTATCATCAAAAGCCTTCTCCCGATGTTTCTTATCATTATCAAAATTCTTGACCGCATCCACAATCTCATTAATGTCAGCAAAACGAAGGTTCAGAATAAATTTCCTATCCCGATCACACACAGCCCACTTGAAACGATTAGTTTGCTGCTCATGAGTACCGGCGGTTGGGCCTAGAAAACTCACCAAACGACAGAAACGAGCTTTAAATTCCATGATTGGTTCGTCGTCATCCTGCATGATCGTAGAATACTCCCTCAAATACTCGCTGCGGTCAGCATCAGTAAAGTATTGCTGATAGAACAGTGTACGAAAGTCATTCCAAGGTAATGTAGCAGCATAGTTATCACCTCCCCGAGCATTCTTCAGAGTCTTCCACCAACGATGAGAATCATCCTCCAACTTATAGCTAGCAAACCTAACTTTGAAAACATCGTCAACTCCCAAAACCTCAAACAACTTCTCAATATGGGCAATCCAATTCTCCGCTTCCATCGGAGTATCAGCAGTACTGAAAGACTTCGGCTTTTGCTTTTGAAAACGCTCTAGCCAGACATGAATGCCATCAGGAGGATTGGCATTAACATTAGCATTGGCATTAGCATTCGCATTAGCGTTGGCGTTAGCATTAGCATTAGCATTAGCATTAGCATTAGCGTTGGCGTTAGCCTGCTGCAACTGTTGGATCAAATTAGGAACCAAACCCGCAATCGCCGCGTTTACAGCGTCAGCGACGAGGGTATCAAGGGGAACGTCGCCAGAAGTCTCAGCATCATCGTTAGAGTTGTTCGTACGTCTAGGAGCCATTCTGAAAGGAAGTTATACGTGTGAGCAAAGAAAAGCATTTATACAATGCGGAAAATGACAAGGATTAATCCTAACCCAACGTCTACCCATTACCTCACAGGTTTATTTATTTAAGTTTATGTTTTCTACAGGAAAGAGCCTGGGCTCTGATACCATAACTGTTACACCCCAACCTGGACAGGTTGAAATGTCACTATTACAGATATCAAAACCAAACACAATCCATTTTAAAAAAATAATAATCCAAAAGACAACCGAGAGTCTCAAATCAAACCGTACAAAATCCTAAGTCTTAATTTATTTAAAACGGAAATAAACGAAAATTAAAGTCTTATTCATTCATGAACATCATTTCTCTCTCACTCATCCCTGATTCCCCAGGTTACCTGCGAACACATAAGACAAACACAACAAAAAAAATACGGCTGAGCCAAAAATTGCCCAGTAACGGAGAAATCAACAGTTTATGAAAGAACGGACAAAGGGAAGTAAATACGAAACCCCAACAGCTATATTTTAAACTCGAACCCAAACCCATACTGAAACAAATGTTTAACACAACCTATGAAGTAAGCCGAAACCCATTCGGGAGAATTTCAAACGTAACGGAGCATATCAAAACGAAATCCAAAATATTTCAGAACATATACGAATACCAAACTGTGTGACTATACATGACAATAAATTAAGTCATGTCAAACGGAAACCACCCATGAGCCAAAACAAACTGACAAACTGGTACACAGATAGCTAGTCTATGCACCTATGAGATGGTGAGTGTGGCGTACACCCATTATTCCAATCTCCACAAAACAAACTCAAACTCAAAGCTAAGATCGATCTATACGCCTCTAGGGGCCAAGTGTTACTAACACAATCTAGAAACGCCGTGAACTTTTATTACGCACTGTCACAATAAGTGCCATGTCGTTGACGCCCAAACGACAAGTCAAAACAAACTGCTCAGGTGATCGAGTACAAAGGATAAGGTCATGCAAATAACTTAAAGATAACGAAAATAATATTAACGGGAACATGCAACAATGATCACAAATTAATAGGTATATTGCATGCTACAACGAATCTGAAATACTTATAATACGAATCCAAGACAACGAACGAACAGATAAAATCCGCACTACAAAGTGACGGACATGATAAAAGAAATACTATGATGTCAAGAAAGAGAATCCGTACCTTAGTTGAGCTAAGCACAAGTTAAACAAATAGCCTTCAACGAGTACGCGAA
This sequence comes from Ambrosia trifida, assembly GCA_028751855.1. Classification (NCBI taxonomy): domain Eukaryota; kingdom Viridiplantae; phylum Streptophyta; class Magnoliopsida; order Asterales; family Asteraceae; genus Ambrosia; species Ambrosia trifida. Next base: position 63,544,633 of record CM054126.1, on the reverse strand, counting down.
CCTAAAGCCCGTTATTTTTCAAATTAGTTTTACGATTATTCCATCACGTTAGTGACTTGTTCAGGGTAAAATTTCCCTCCGGCGACTAAGAACTCCACTCTAACCCCTTTATATTAACAATTAACAAAGAATCCATTTGGGTTTTTGATATGTAAATAAGTTGCCAAACCTTTATTTTATATACGAAATTTGTAAAAGTTTTAAGAAAGGTAAAATAAACTAAAATATCAACATTCGAACTATAATTGTTTATTTTAGGTAGAACCCAAAAAAAATGTGTGAGCTTAAGATATAGGTTTAGACCTTCGAATTTATAAAAATCATATTAGTTTTTAATTTACCAAGATTTATTTAGTACCTATTACCATACAATAACTCCAAACATTTGTTGACCCACTAAATTAAAACACCCACACACAATCATACAAAACACAGATGCAAACCTTATCATGTAAACATGCACACACATAACCTCATGTATATGTATACACACAACATTAAACAAACAGAAGCTCACACAATGCAGTTCATTACACACACACGAACAAAAGACGCGCACACACACCTGCAACTTAATTGGATACATACACACAACGATTCGCACACATATTACACACAATCAATTATTATAACAACTCGACCGAATCTTTATCCTAGTCGCCGGAGTCAACCCAAAGTCCGAAAAGTTTCGAAACAAATAAGAACATATTTATAGAATAGTTCGTGGCAATAGTCGAGAGTTTCATACCTCAAAGACTGAATGATTCAGAGAGCGGAAGCGGCAATTGTGTAACGGTAACGGTGGCTATATGGATCGAAATCAGATCGAAACTTCGAAGGTGGTGCAGCGACGGTCTCAACAGGTGACCGGTCGACTTGATGGTGGCGGTGGGCGGTAGTGAACTGGTATGGTGGTGGCGTTGCCGTTTGAATATAAAGTTCAATGGGTTTTATAAAAAGAAAATAGGTTGGATTAAGGAATGTTACGCCCGATCTTCGGTCGGTGCGTTCAAATTTTGAAGTGAATTATTTGATAAGGTTTATAACGGAAAGGATACGTATTAGTGTATTACCAACAAAAACGTGCGGTAGTTTGGCAACTGATCATCCAAAAATCATTCATTCTATTAACTTTATTCTCATTAAGTGCTAATAATTATACACATAATTAGTTTTGTTTTTATTCTTGAAGGAAACGTGCCACAAAAGTTGTAAACTCAAAAATGTCATAACATTAATATGTAGGCAAATATGTGGGTGTTCTATTAGTTTAATTAAAAATATTTTTTTTTCTGTTTATATTATTTTATAAAATTTCGAACTATTACACAACATATAATAGAAAAATTTTTATAAAAATTTTGGGCTTTTGAATCACTCAAATTGGATTTATAATGAATTAAAAATAAAATATATTTAAAACATATTTTCTAAAAGTAAAAATACAAATAATAAAATTTGGGAAGTAAATAAACTTCTATAAAATTTATAGAATTTTTAGAGTTGTAAACATATTTTAAATAATTATTAGAACCACTAAATGAAATAATATATAGTTTAAGATAACCAAGATATTGGATGGGTTAGAGAATATAACAAGATATTGGACTAGGTTAGTGTAAAGGACTTGCGGTGTGCAAAAGTTTCAAATAAAGGACACATTGTGTAAGTTTTAAAGATATAGGACACACGGTGGAATTTGATATATAAAGAACCAAACGTGTTAATTCTCCCTAAATAGAATCACCATTTGCGTTCGATTCCTTTTTAACTCTGTCGGCCATTTTTAATTTTCTTTTATTTATAATCTTGTCACAAACTCTATATTAACTAATCGGAAAATCAATATTAAGGTCGTTTCCCATGCATTCACCGGGAGAGAAAAAAAAAGACATTTTCTTTTATCCAACTCTATACAAGATAACACTAGTGAATGTATAAGTATCACGGACTGATGATTCCAAATATGTTCGTGTATATTTTAGTTTTCAGTAGATTATCTAAGAGATTAATCCATCGATGACACAATATTTGTCTAATATAAATTATATTTAAAAGTTTGTCCATTAACTCATCTTTAAAATTTGAGGAAAAATTTATGGATTATATCTAGTTCTTCAGTCCAACTCATTCATCAAAATTGGGGTGCGACGGGGGCTTACTTTCATTCTCTATTTTTGAGATTTTTGTACATTCTCTATCCATTAAAACTCATATTTTGTGAGTGAAAAAAAATAATTACAAATATTACTTAATTAATTAGAGGTAAATATAAGAGATAAGATATTGAATGCCTTTAGAAATTAACAATATTTGAAAATTAAACTATAATAATAGACCTTGGGATTTGAATAGTAACTTAAATTTTGATTATTTTTTTTGTTATGTTAAATACATATGATTTCAAATCTGTTTAACAAATTTGGTGTGGCACAGATGGTGGAGCTGGTTTGGGTTGGATTGTGACCGGTAGCTTGCTCAGGTTCGAATCCTCTCACTGCCATATTTTTTTCCTGAAATTTTGTTTAGCATTTTTTTTATTTAAAAAACAAACCATAGTGGTGTACAGGTGTTTTCTTATATTAAGTACTTGTCTTCATCTTACTTAACTTCACAACACGTGTTTCATTACCCTCTACAAACACACTCCTCCACCTGCCACACCTTATTCCCTTCTTGGTGCAGGTTGTAGCTGATCAGCGGTCATACATTTGATGAGAGAGGGGGAGAGACAGATGCGATAAAGAGAGAGAGAGAGAGAGAATAGAGGGGTGGTGACGGAGGTTCTCCACCGTCACTACACCGCGTCATGTTTCTATTTTTTGCATAATCTGTTGGGGTTTTTCTTTTAATTTGGGGGCAATTTCTTCCAGCTTTTGCATCATCTTTCTTGATTTTAGGTAACATTAACTTCTTTCAATCAGTTATCGTATCATAATGAACTGTGATTGTTGTGTTGTATACTGATTCATAGGTTTTGGGTTTCAATTTTGATTTGGCTATCAGCATATATGATTTAATTACTTTTTAGGTGAATGCTCCTTTTAAACTAGCTTGATTTAAAAAAAAAATATTGCAGGATGAAGTTGCAAGTACCCCTTTAACACACATGGTATGCCAAATGATCACTCTCTGGACAGTTTTTAATCTATATTAATATTAACTGTCTTTGATCACTTTTGTTATCTTTGTATAGCTTTATGCAAATGGGGATGAAACTGCAGGCCTTGCGAGCGAATTTCAGGTAACTTGTCATATGCTTTACTAAAAAAATTAGCATTGGGTGCTTCATTTATTTTATCGAACTATAATTAATTAATTAATTTTGTGAGGTAATATAACTATTTTATAAATTCAGTGCTTTAGAGATAAGTTTTTCATTAACCGGGCAAGTTCATGTTATGGTTTCTGTGCTTTCTTGATCATATTTTTAGAGTTTTGTGTTGGATCAGGGAGTTATTAGAGGGTCGCAGTGGAGCCTAGAGTGAATAGGGCTTAGTAGCCGTAGAATGGGCGAACAAGGAAGCTCATGAGATAGCATATGTTGAAGATCGTTTAAAGTCTGAACATGGGACCGAAATGGGCTGCCATGGAAACCAGTGAGAAGGCTGAAAATGACCGTTTAATGTCGCGACTTTACCAAGTAGAACCCTCCACATCAAATAATTGTCTTTATTTGGCGCCCAGTAGTTCCATTTGTAAATGAAGGCGTCCTGGTCCAGAGCCCCTTGCTGCTGATGCCAGGTCCTTCTGAACCATTTAGCTGAGAACCCGATGTCCGGATTAGAATCCCAAACCTACCGGTCAACATCCGGTCTTCTACAGAAACCTTGTAACACACACACAGCAGCGAATCAGACGCTGCAGAGGGCATGGGATGGGCCGAATCAGTAAGCCAATGTAAACTCCAGTCCCGCGACCCATCAATGATAACAGTGTGGTCAGCGACAAATCCGTCTTTAGGCAGCGCCAATCTAGATGGGATGGGCCGAATCAGTAAGCCAATGTAAACTCCAGTCCCGCGACCCCTCATCATTCCTGTCACATGCCTGAGTGGCCGGCACCGGAGCCTTCTCTCTTTGTCCTTCTATGAAGGCCGCGATTGTGGGATCACGATGGGATAGGATCAGGTAGCACGGGCGACGTCTCCGGTCGGGGAAGAGGCTGCCCTTATGACTAAGCGGTTGATGTTGTTGGTGTCTACAATAATGAGAACTGAGAAGCAGAGGTGAGAATGAGAGGTGGAGCTCTTATGTAAAACTGTGGTGAGACACGTGTAGATGAGGTGGCCTTACAGAAACGTAGCCACTGTTGACAGGTCCGTCTTTAGGCAACGCCAATCTATATTTTTTTTTTAAAACTCTATTATGTATCTACCTAAACCTGTTCGCTTTTGCAGGTTCAATGCAGTGGGCTATTAAGGCGATTTCGCTGGCGGACTCATATATCTTTTTGCTTCACATTTATCTTTCGCAGGCTGCACATATATTGGTTCAGACTCAGCGGAACAAATAAAACGCCGGTTGCACATATGTCTTTTCGCTGTACTGCAGCGCACAGCAGGGTGGCGCCTTAGTGTCAGAAGCATTACAGGTTCGTGGACAATTTGCGCATTTAATTCATTTATATAATTTTCTAATATATATTTGATTTTTGGTATTGATGGCAGTTTAATGGAATCAAAGTTAATTTGGAGTTGAAAATGGATGGCTGTATACATGTCATTTGTCAACAGAGTGTTCAAAATAACGAAATTTTCAGCCGTGATGCATAAGGCTAGAACAACAATGCTGCCACCTACAACGCCTTTCGCAAAACAGATAAAAAGGCAACTACAAGAGTAATCCGGTATGCTAAACTACTCTATTGAAAATCATTGATCATTTATATCTATTAGATTAAACTTCTTGCTATTTTGTGGAAATCAACCGGTTATTGACTGTCTTTAGGTATGTATTTACCTGAGAACCTAATGTAAATCTGGCATCAAGATACTATAAAATGGATTTGAATAAATGTAGGTTTTATAAGACACCTAGAGTCGTTCATTTGACTGTGAAATGTTGGAATGCCGGTAGTTGCAATATTTCCGTCGTTTCAAAATAGAAGTTCAACACTCAGTTGTTTATTATGGTTGGATGGCCTTTGCAACGAAAGTGAAAAATTAAGAGCGTCATTGGTTTTAGTTTGGATTATAAAAATACAGTTTGCCTTTTTTCATGTTGGTTTAAACTAATATGTTTCCTAGAATGTCGCGTGTGCTCAACGAGGCTTGCTTGAAAGTAACAGATTACATATATTGCCTGCCAGTCTCTCTCATCAGTTGCTTCAGTATGTTTCTCTTTGGCTTTAATGTTCATGTTATTTGGTGTGTTCATTATATTTGTGAACTTCTTGCAGCGACAAGATGCGTTGAGTATCAATCTTTCTGTTCAATTAAACAAACCGTTTAGCACTGCTCCTAACCGATTTAATCTACTTACCTGCAATTGTTCACTTAATCCAGTCCAAGATTTTGCAACTTCTGTTGTGAAAAATGTTGCTCTTGCCTTATCAAGGTGATCATTGATCAGTGATAAATATTATTTCAAAAACATTTTTCGTGAATCGACTAAAAATATACTAAAAATGATATCTTGATAGTTAATAACTGTGTTAAAACTTACTGCAGTGGTTTTAACGGTAGACCGATTATACTCAAGCTACTGCCAGCAGTGGGTATTGTTGTGTTTGCTGTGTGGGCCCTTGGGCTGCTACTGCGTCGAACCAGAAGCATTTTTCTTCATGTTTGTGCCTTTCCCCGTCTCCGTTTAAATCTTTCGGGTTATTCAGTTCAGTTATAGTTTTTAATACTTATGCTTAAAAGTTTATTTCACATGTTGTAGAAGAGTGATGTGAGTTAGGGAAAGAGTAACACGCATTATGTCATGACTAATTATCCTCAACCTTTGCTGCTATGGACAGGAATTGGCTAAGAAAGATCAGTTATGCATCGTTATCACGTTACCGGCTCTGATGACTACAAGATGTGAGAACCTTTAATATGTTATACGTTTATAACATGTAAAAATGTTTAATTTCCAATAGTTGTCTATAAATTATGATATCAGATTTGTGTTAGAGTGTATGGGTTTGAACAATGATTTGGGGCACTTCGGCATAAACCGTTGTGTAGAGTGCCAAAATCATGAAGCTACGACAATCTGGTTGTCCAACATGAGCCGGGATGCTTAACCCAGGTGCAACGCGCTGCATTGAATACCACTAAGCGCTCTAAGACGTTCCACTTATTCAAAAGTTACAAAACCATGGTGCAAGGTGTGCAAGGCGCGCAACGCGCGTCACTTAACAATCCTAGTTAAAGATAAATTTAGTTAAATCACATAGGTGAGGAATCTTAGGTCATAATTATGGTTTATAAATATATATATATTTGAGACCTTTCAATATATATATATATATACATATATATACACTAGATTATACCCCGGGAACGTTCCGGGGTTGAGAAATCTAATATGACATATCAACTTTACATATGAAATAGAATGATACGCTTTACAGTTACATGCAAGAAAGCTTCGGGTAGGACCTAACCTAAAACAATTAACAATGTATCTCCAATGTTAACGCCTAATTCTAAATATTGTATAACGCTAATATTTATACCTAACCTAAAACAATGTATATGAAATAGAATGATGCGCTTTATAGTTACATGCAGGAAAGCTTCGTGTAGCACCTAACCTAAAACAATTAAAAATGTATCTCCAATGTTAACACCTAACCTTAAACAATGTATAACTCTAATATTAATACCTAACCTAAAACAATGTACAACTACATATGAAATAGAATGATGCGCTTTATAGTTACATGCAGGAAAGCTTTGGGTAGCACCTAACCTAAAACAATTAATAATGTATCTCCAATGTTAACGCCATAATTAGTGACTTCCTTATACATGATTAATGAATTACCTGAACACTTTGTGTTTTTCTTGTATGAACAAAACCCCACAAAAAAAAAAGTCGTTTTTTTCTCCGTTTTTTATATAGAACTTTGGTACTCGTTGGAAAGATAATAAAACGCTCGTTAATTTGGTGTAATTTTTTTCTTTGAAAAATCTCATATATAAAAGATACTAACGTTTAAAAATTATGGGAGGAAACATGAGAGAGAAAAATCGATTTTTTTATTTTTTTTTCTAAAACCAATTAATGCCACATGGCACATTCAAATGGGAGGATGACCTCTTTGAATGTCATTTAGGATTTGATGCTTTTAATTATATATATATATATATATATATATATATATATATATATATATATATATGGTTGGGTTCAATGGGGAACCACAAAAAAGTGGGGAACTGGGGAACCAGGGGTATTTTTGTCCAAATGTTAAAAATATCAATTTTCACTTTCTACTCCCCCTTATCTCTCTCTCTCTCTCTCTCTCTCTAGATACAATCTACACATCTGTCTCTCTCTCTAACATACGCTTGCTCTCCCCCCTCTCTCTCTAGATACAATCTCCACATCTGTCTCTCTTTCTAACATACGCTTTCTCTCTCTCTCTCTCTCTCTCTCTCTAGATACGTTCTCTGGCTTTCTCTCTCTAGATACATCAAACATCAGTTCGTCTCTCTCTAGATACAATCGTAGTACAGCAAGAATTATGACTCTCTTTCTTTCAAGGTATGTCTTTCTCTCAGATCTCTCTCTCTGTAGATACTTTTACAGCAGCAAACTCTTTGATTTATTGATTTTTTTCTCAAATTTGTGTTAAATTGATTTGTGATTTGATATTTAGTTGAATTTCTCATTTTTTTTTGATTTGTTATTTAGTTAAATTTCTCTGATTTGTGTTAAATTGATTTGTGATGTGTTATTTAGTTGAATTTCTCATATTTGTGTGATTTGTTATTTAGTTGAATTTCTCAGATTTGTGTCAATTGTTATTTAGTTGAATTTGTCAGATTTGTGTTAAATTGATTTGTTGTATTGTTGAATAAGTAATTAGGGTTTGATTTGCAGTTAGATTGTTACCATTTAGGGTTTCATGAAACAAAATTTTGATTTAACATGTTAAACTGTTGTGTATCAGCTTTAGTTTAAACAGCTTTAGTCTCTGCTGGAAGCGCCTCCGGTTTCTAAGTTGACGCAGAGGAATGTATTGTAGTTAATGTGTTTTTTCCCTTTTACTGCCCAAGAAGATGTTGCTTTTTAGGTTTTAGTAGCCTTATTGCGAGATGCTTAGGTTCATTTCCTGCTGTTTGCCTGTTAAAACAAATCTGGATAAAATAAACTGTTAAAACTGAGTGAATTATTATGTTTTCAGTGATAAATTTGTTTAGTTTAAACAAATTTGAACAGATAACATGTTAGTTAAACAACTTTAGCCTCTGCTAAATACGCCACCGGTTTCTGAGTTGACGCAGAGGAATGTATTGTAGTTAATGTGGTCCTGAATACTAATATGCAGAAGGTTTAGGAGTTTGCAAAATTTGGTGAGATTGGTGATGGGTTGATAGGGTTGAATAAACATACTGGGAAACTAAAAGTGTTTGCATTGGCATGTATATGCGTCCCTTTTTTTCCTTTTACCGCCTAAAAAGATGTGGCTTTTTAGGTTCTAGTCGACTTGTTGAGAGATTTTTATGTTCATTTCCTGCAGTTTGCATGTTAAAATAAATCTGGATAAAATAAACTGTTAAAATTGTGTCAATTATTATGTTTTCAATGAAAATTTTTTTAGTTTAAACAATTTTGAACAGATAACATGTTAGTTAAACAGCTTTAGTGTCTGCTGAATGCACCTCTGGATTCTGAGTTGACACAGAGGAATGTATTGTAGTTAATGTGTTTGTGAATACTAATCTGCAGAAGGTTTAGGAATTCGCAAAATTTGGTGAGATTGGTGATGGGTTGTTAGGGTTGAATAAACATACTGGGAAACTGAAAGTGTGTGCGTTGGCATGTATATGCGGTTCGTTTATTTTTCCCTTTTACTGCCCAGGATGATGTGGCTATTTAGGTTCTAGTCGCCTTATTGCGAGATGTTTAAGTTCATTTCCTACAGTTTTCCTATTAAAACATATATGGATAAAATAAACTGTTAAAACTGAGTCAATTATTATGTTTTCAGTGATAAATTTGTTTCAGAACCTGTCTATATTTGTAGATTTTTGGTCTTTAGTTATATCAAAGCCTAGAAACGCCATGAGATGTGCAAGTAATTTTAATGTAGATATTAGTTATATATCTCATGGCATTTCTATGTGTGTTGGATCTGATCCTGCAACTTTGCTGAATGCGCCTCTTGTTGACACAGAGCAACATATTGAATGTAATGACATAAGACATTTTGAACTTTTGACACATTTTGCTGTAGTTTTTAACACATTTTAGCACTTTCTTGGCTGTAGTTTTTAACACATTTTAGATTATTTTTGCTGCAATACTTGGGTCATTTTGTCTTGTATTTCCCGCAGTTTATGACCCAAAAACAGAAGATAATTTCAAACTTATATTGTTAGGAAAGTTTTAGTCAAATTATTATAAAACACATTGAAATCTTGAAAATTCTTTATTATCAAGGCAATTTAACATGCTAAATAATTTTAATATAACATGTTAAATCTTTTAAATCTTAACTTTTAAAACAAAATCCCGGTTCATGACTAGAGATTTTGGATGCAGTTTATGACTCATGTTGTTTTCAGTTTCAGTATATTTTGGCATGTTTTTGCAGCAGTTGTTGGATGCACTTTGTGACCCAACACAAAGATAAATTTAAAATAATTTTCAGTGATGTTTTAGTCAAATTGTTATAAAAACACATTGAAATCTGAAAAATTCTTTAATAGAAAGGCTATTTAACATGTTAAATAATTTTAATTTAACATGTTAAATATTTTAAATGTTAATTTTTAAAACAAGTTAGGAAACTCAACAAGAAAAAAAACTTAACATGTTAAAAAATATTAATTTAACATGTTAAATATTTTAAATGTTAATTTTTAAAACAAGTTAGGAAACTCAACAAGAAAAAAAATTATCATGTTAAATAATTTTAATTTAACATGTTAAATATTTTAACTGTTATATTCTAAAACAAGTTAGGAAAGTCAAAAAGAAATAAAATAATTTAACATTTTAGTGTTTTTTAAGCCAAAAAGTATTATGAACATGGGTGGAAAGTTATCACAACGCCAGTTGGAATTTTTTGTTGTAGTTTTTTTTTATCCAATTAAGCACAGTTTTGCTGAAGTTTATCAACCATTTCGGTTGCAGTTTTGGCACATTTTACTACAGTTTTAAAGACATTTTGTAAATAATTTGGTTGTATATCACCTTTGCATTAAAATGGCGAAAAGTAGTTTGAAAATCTGAAACTCTTTACTAACTAGACTATTTAACATGCTAAAAAATTTTAATTAACATGTTAAATATTTTTACTGTTAAGTTTACAAGAAGGTAGGAAACTCAAACACAAATAAAATTATTTAACATGTTAAATTGAAACTTCCTGGTATCTTTCCAGTAAGCAAATTAAAACTCAAATCAAGCGAAACTAGTTGGGAACAATAGGCAAAACTTATAGGAACAAAACCAGTAAAACTAAAATTCTACAGTATTTGACCCATTTCAGGACATTTTTTCTGCATCTTTGGCTGCAGTTTATGACCTATAAACACGACATGATTTCAGATTGATATTGTTTGAAAAGATGAAACTATCTATTAACTAGACTATTTAACATGTTAAAAAATTTTAATTAACATGTTAAATCTTTTAACTGTTAAGTTTACAACAAGGTAGGAAACTCAAACACAAATAAAATAATTTAAAATGTTAAATTGAAACTTCCTGGTATGTTTCTAGTAAACAAATTATAACTCAAATCAAGCAAAACTAGTTGGGAACAATAGGCAAAACTTATAGGAACAAAACTAGTAAAACTAAAATTTTGCAGTATTTAACCCATTTCAGGACATTTATTTTGTCTGGCACTTTTGCAACGGTTTTTTTCTGAAATTTGACAAGATAGTTACCAAAATAAGTTTATTTTTCGTCTTCAATAGAAAGTAACTTGTTAGTTGTTATTCATCAACAGGTTTAATGATATTGTTAATATTTTCATGTATCTTATTATCCTTTTTAACCATGCAGAAGTGTTTTATAAAAATTAAGCAATGGATGGAGAAAACTATATTTAAGCAACAACGAACAATCAACTTGAAGGAGAAGGTAATTTAAAAATATGCTTAATACTTGTTGCATTATTATTTTAGGTTTATGAAAAATGTATTATAAATTTTTTATATGAAATGTTTTTTGCAGCATCAAATGATACATCAACAACTGATTCATATTATAGTTTTGCAAGTAATACACCTCAAGGTTCTTTAGTTTGGATACCACAAGTGCCAAAAGATGAAAAACCCTTTATCAGCCAAGAGTTCGCAACAATAGAAAGTGCAACATTAATACCTCCCATTTGGGAATTTGGTTTTGATATTTTCCCTTGTTTTAAATTTGTTTAAGTATAAAGAACACAACATTGGGACTGCTCAACATTCATACCTCCCACCATAAACCTTAATTCCCAAATTGGTCATGACCCATTTGACCCAAATACAAGCGACCTATTTGACTCAATTTTTGGTTTTGTTGATTTGTACACATGCAAGTGACCCATTACATGTTCGACAAACCGAGGTGAAATCGACAACCACTGAAGCTTATATTTGACAGCAACAAAGACGAAATCGACAGCTGCTGCGAGTTTTATCGACATCAGCATAGGCGAAATCAACAGCTTCTTTATGTTGTATTTGACAACCACAGAAGCGAAAATGAAATCTTCTGTAGGTTATATTTGCCTGCATATGTAGGCGAAATTGACAGCTGCTATAGGTTGTAAAGTGCTACAATTATTTTGCCTCTTACTCATCAACTATACTTTATACACCTTTTCAACAGGCGTAAGGCTAGTACGCACAGTGTTAATAAATTACTTATTAAAATTATTTGAAAAACAATTTATCATATATATATGTAAGAATATAAACAACGAGACAACACTATGCTAACATTCAGCAACAACTAACGCAACTAACTTTTTTTTTATTTGTGGTGGTGTCTGTAATCATTGGTAACTAAGGTTTAGGAAAATATAATTTTGCATTATTATTATTAATCGTTTAAGAAATTTGGCAACCTTTGATAAAATGTACATATAAAAATTATATGTGTTGAGTTGATTATGTGCTAATTGTGAAATCGAGTCATTTGTGAGGCATGTGATGGCAACTAATCTTGGTTGATGATTGGTATTTAACTTCAACAAAATCTTGGTTTCCTTACTTTTAAAACAGTATTTAAATATACAAAACTTAAAATTGGCTTTTCAATAGCAAGTTTACAAAAAAAGGTAGTTATGTCATTTGCATTTATATTACATTTCAATTTATATAATAGTTTTAGAAATCAAACATTAATAAAAGCATGCTCCAATGTGATAGTTTTAATTCTGGAAACTTCTTTAATAGAAAGGATATTTAACATGTTAAATAATTTTAATTTAACATGATATGAACATGGGTGGAAAGTTACCATAACAATAGTTTGTGACTGCGTTTTTTTGTTATGCCAATTTTTATTTTAACATGTTAAATCTATTAAATAATTTTCCTGAAGCCAGCTTTTTTGCTTAACATTAACATGTTAAATAATTTTAATTTAACATGTTAAATTAATTAAATGTTGAAACTTAGAAAACAAGATAGGAAACTAAAAAAGAAATAAAAAAATTTAACATGTTAAGTTCATTTTTTCTAAGCCAAAAAATATTATGAACATGGGTTGAAAGTTATCAAAATGCCAATTTATGACTAGAATTTTTGTCTGCTGTTTCTGACCCATTTTAGCACAATTTTACTGTAGTTGATCACCCATTTTGGTTGCAATTTTAGCATATTTTACTGCAGTTTTTAACACATTTCGGGAATAACTTGGTTGTATATCACCTTTGCATTTAGTTGGGTAAGTAGGATGAAAATCCGATAAACACTCTAATAACAAGACTCTTTTACATGTTAAACAATTATATTAAACATGTAAAATCTTTTAAATGAAATAATTTAACATGTTAAATTGAAACTTCCGAGTATTTTTCCAGTATGCAAAAAACTCAAACTAAGTGAAACTAGTTAGGAACAATACACAAAACTTATAGGAACAAAACCAGGAAAAATAAAATTCTGCAGTATTTGACCCATTTCACGACATAATTTGAGTAATTTGAGATTGATATTGTTAAGAATGTTTTAGTCAAATTATTACAAAAATCTTTAATCAACATCAGGGGAAGTGAAAATTGATAGTTGTTTCAAGTTGTATTCCACAACAGTAGAGGCGAAAATGACAGCCCATTTCGGTTACAATTTTTGCACATCTTGTTGCAGTATTGAACACATTTCGAGACCAACTTTGCTACAATTTTAACATATTTTGTCTGCAGTTTATGACCCATTTCAGCTGCAGTTTGGAATACTTTGTTGCAATTTTTGACCCATTTCAGTTACAGTTGTGGCACAATGTACTACAGTTTTTAACGCATTTCGGAAATTACTTGGCTGTATATCACCTTTGCATCAAGTTGATATAATTAGGTTGAAAATCTAATAAACTCTATAATAACAAGACTATTTAACATGTTAAAAAATTTTAGATAAACATGTAAAATTTTTTAACTGTTAAGTTTTACAAGAAGTTAGAAAACTCAAAACAGAAATAAAATAATTTAACATGTTAAATTGAAATTTCTCAGTATGTTTCCGGTAAGCTTTGGGAGGGCTTCTTAATTCTAACAGAGTAGACGTTGTAACAAGACCACAGATAGCTTTGTTGAATAACAACATTAGCAACAGAAGGCAGTAACCTGTAAGTCACTAAATGAATGAGTGAATAAACATATATAGAAGAGTAGAAATAAATAAAATTACTACTTTTTATACAATGGCATTAGGGTTGATGTAGAGGCTTCTGGAGCGGCAGATACAAAAGCATCAGCAATCCAAAATTTAAATAATTTGGTCTTTTTTATTGATAAATCCGTCATACCAAATGCGAGTGACCCATTTGACCCATTTAGTGGCTTTGTTGATTTATACAAACGCAAGTGACACATTTGGTAGCTTTGTTCATGACTGTCGTCTAAGACACTGCAACAGTTGTTAACAGAACATGTTAAACATTATGCTATAGGTTGTTTGGCAACAATAAATTTACATGTTTTACAGCTGTGGTGAAATAGACAGCTGCATCAAGTTATTCAACAGCAGTAGAGGCGAAATCGAAAACCCATTTTGGTTACAATTTTTGCACATCTTACATCAGTTTTGAACACATTTTGGCACTAAATTGACTGTAGTTTCTAACACATTTTTGTTGCAATTTATGACATATTTTTGCTGCACTTTTTTTTATGAAATTTATCATAAACACAAAATAATTTGAAAATAATATTGTAAGGAATGTTTTACTAAAATTATTACATAAATTTACATGTTTTACAGCTTTGGCAAAATCGACAGCCGCCGCAGGTTATAATCAATAGCAGCGGAAGAGAAAATCGACAGCTGCAGCAGGTTATATTCCACAGCAGCAGAGGCGAAATCGACAGCCCATTTCGGTTACAGTTTTTGCATATCTTACTACAGTTTTGAACACATTTCGGCACTAAATTGGCTGTAGTTTTTAACACATTTTTGTTGCAGCGTGTGACCCATTTCGGCTGCAGTTTGGCACACTTTGTTGTAGTTTTTTTTTTATCCATTTCAGTTTTGAAAACTACAGCGAATTATTCCACAAATGCAACTGAAACGGGTCAAATACAGTTTTCATCACATTTCATCACTTACTTGGCTGTAAATCACATTTGAATTGAATTGCCCTAATTAGGTTGAAAATCTGATAAACTCTACAATAACAAGACTATTTAACATGTTAAACAATTTTAATTTAACATGTTAAATATTTTAACAGTTAAGTTTTACAAGAAGGTAGGAAACTCAAACATAAATAAAATAATTAAACATGTTAAAGTTGAACTTACAGGTATCTTCAAATAAACAAATTAAGTGAAACTAGTTGGGAATAATAGCCAAGGCTTATCTAGAATCAGATCTGTAACATAATTATAAAGAACTAATTAAAAGTTTGGAATTGAAAAAGAACAAATCGCAACAAGCAATGTGGAACAATTAATAATACCCTAAAATGGTAGCTAAAACAATTTAACATGTTAAAGGTGTTAATTAGCATGTTATAACTGAAACTAAACCTGATACAAAACAATTTAACATGATTGATTCAATATTTGTTTCATAAAAACCTAATTATACAGATTCTGACAAATCAAACCCTAATTAACAGTCTAACTATACAGATTCTTACAAATCAAATCCTAATTATTAATTCAAACAATATAAGAGGTAATTTAATACAAATATGAGAAATTCAGCTAAACAGATCAGATCTATCAACCTACTGAGATTTACTGAACATCAATAGATCCGAATAAAGCTAAACCAAAAAAACAACTTGTTTTATGCAAAAACATAGATAAATTGTTTTAGTTGTAAACAAAATTGTTTCTCAGCAAAATTCAACTAAACATATCAGATCTATAAACCTATTACAACCAGAAAATCAATATTAACAGATCAAAATAGTATACAAATACCTAGATTAATCTAAAAGGGTAGCTAAAACAATTTGACATGTTATAGGTGTTAATTAGCATGTTATAACTGAAACTAAACCTGATACAAAACAATTTAAATGTTTGATTCAATATTTGTTTCATAAAAACCTAATTATACAAGTTCTTACAAATCAAACCCTAATTAATAGTATAACTATACAGATTCTAACAAATCAAATCCTAATTACTGATTTAACAATATAAGAGGTAATTTAATACAAATCTGAGAAATTAAGCTAAACAGATCAGATTTATCAACCTACTATGATTTACTGCACATCAACAGATCTGAAAAAAGCTAAACCAAAAAACAACCTGTTTTACGCAAAACATAGATAAATCATTTTAGTTGTAAACAAAATTATTTCTCAGCAAAATTCAACTAAATAGATCAGATTTATAAACCTACTGCAACAAGAAAATCGATATTAACAAATCAAAATAGTATACAATACCTAGATTAATCTCCATCAGTTGTTGTTTGTAGATCGGTCAAAGCAAAACACAAGTGAATGTAGCAATCAAGCTTTGATCTAGATTTGTTTGTTACTGATAATAATAATATTAGAGAAAGTTAGAAGAAGAAATCGAAGAAGACAAATAAAGAGAGAGAGAGAGAGAGAGAGAGAGAGAGAGAGAGCAGAAAACAGAGAAAGATAGAAAAAGCAGAAGAGATAGAGAGAGAAGGGGGAAGATCGCAGGTGATAAAGAGAGGGAGTAGAGAGAGAAAGTAAAGTGAAAAGAATGTTTTTTAAATTCCAATTATACCCTTGCCTAAAAATTAAGCTTATGATTAATTGGTTTGATCTTCTCCATTGATTTTCATAATACAATGGTTCTAAGAGGGGTTCCCTAGTTCCCCACTTTTTTGTGGTTCCTCATTGAACCTTTCACTATATATATATTGAAGAAACAAATAGTCTCACCTCCGATTAGGGATGGTAAGATTATGAGTTACTACAGAGTTGATCCTTCACTAACAGCTACGGCTTGGGGATACCTGCAAATAAGAGTGAAAGTATGGGTGTGGAGACGACTACTCGAGGTAGTTGTATATAACAAAAACGGGGTGAATGGGGATACTATCTAGTATGATAGCTCTCCAGGTCAGTAGAAAGTGTCCTCTCCAATTGGGGGTGTGACCCCTTTTATAGGAGAGTCCGTATGCCACCATTACCCAAGTCCTAACCGTGGTTAGGTTGTCTCCATCACCCTTAATTATGTTAATACGGTGATATATGGAAAGCTAGATTAAAGGAAACAGTGGAATCGAATACTGCCTTAACTGGTGTCGTTACGTGATTCATGCATGGCTATTGACCATGCATGATATTCGCCTTGACCGGTCCTTGACTATTGACTGTGCATTTAATGAGCTTTGACCAGATTCTGCGCATGGCTTTCTTCCGCGCGCCAGCGTTGTGCCGGGTTTGGGTATGCGGAATTGTATATTCAGTACCCAATCCCATCAAGTCCCCCCAGTCCAGTGTGTCTCTCATCTTAGATGTGAGGGATGCTGGACTAATTTGTAGTGGGTTAATTCCTATGGTCTTTCTGCTGTCTACCAACTTTGCGTTGCGTGCTGGCGTGAACATTGTGCGGAGAACGGGTTTTGAAATTTACGTCGTCTGTCCGCATTGATGGGACACGTCAGTTTGCATGTGTGGACAGGTGTCCTTTACCCCTTGTGTTTGAAAATTTGTGGTCCATATGGCGAGTGGTATTGACAAGACCTCTGTCAATTGGGACGTGTGCAGAGACGTGTGAGCGGCGGTTGTCAGGCGAGTGGGCGCGTGAGGCGCGTGTGACGTCGGTTTGTTTTCCATTAAACACGTGTCATCATCTCATTGGACTCATCTGCGAAAAGCTTGTCCATGACGTCAGGCACATTAATTGCAAAGCCTATATATTAAATTTTGAATGTGGCTCTTCCATCTCAACTGTTTCAAAGTTTGAATTTCTTTCTCTTCAACGTCTCTATTCTCTCAAAATTATCATATCCTTCAACAATGTTGCAAGATTCCCAAGATGTGCAAGAGTCGAGTAAAACATCTGACACTGTTAAAGATCTGGGGAAGGAATCATCAAAAAGCATAGAGGCCACCACTATTAAGTGGGATGAAGCCTCATATTTGAGCTTTATTGACCAGTACGGCATATTGCCGAAATGGGAGCCTGAACTTCCTGCTGAGGGAAAAACTGCTTTAAAGGCTCCTCCTGGTAAAATTACCTTGTATGCCGCTGCTTTTACTAAATGCTGTTTTCGTTTGCCAGCCTCCAAATTTGTGGTGGATGTGTTGTTGAAATATGGAGTGCATCCTACACAATTGACTCTTTATGGGTGGTGCCGGATACTGCATTTTGAAGCCACATGTCGTGCATTGGAGATTGAACCTACATGGGAAAGATTAAATGTTTTCTATGTCCTTGAAGCAGCGCGTGGCGGAAGCAGCTGGTTTAGCTTGGGTATTCGCCGGAAAGTTAAACAGCTTGTCTCGGAAAAAGTGAAATCCATGTATGAATGGAAAGACAAATTCTTTTATATCAAACATGGCGTTATTCCTGCACCCTTTCAATGGATGGTGCTTGGTCAGAGAGAGAAGATTGCCGAATTCCCCCCTATGGTGGGGTATAAAGATCAGGATTGGTACAAAACACTCTGTGATCATGCTACTCCCTTGATGATGGATGAATGTCCCGAGAGTCTTTTGAATTTTTTGGGGATTAGCCTTATCTGCCCTGAGGGTCAAGACCCAAATCCTCCCAAAGGTATTGAAATTATATTTGTATTTTTGTCTTATGGGCTCGCTTTGTGTTATTGCTCAAACGTTTCTTTATTCATGCAGATGTCTCTCTATTCCAATTGTTTGCTAAGCGTGGCGAGGCACAGGTGCTGTATACTCCAGTTGCCGCCGGTGTTCCACGCTTGTCTGAGAAAACTAGTGTCAATTTTCTGCATCCCAATTTTGTGGATCCTCCAAAGCAGTATGTCCGAACAGGTTTGTGGTTTCTTATCCACTTGTTGTTTATGATTATTTTCTCTTTTATGTATGCGAAGGAAGCGCACTTGGTACGTGTTCTGCGTACTGATTCAGCGCATTCTTCGTGTTAGGCGCGGGTATACAACTCCGCAGGAAAGCTAAGAATGATGTTAAGGAAGTTACTTCGGAGCGCAAGGAGTCCTTTGGTTAGTCTTTATAATTTCGTAACTCATTTCTTACGCATATTTTAACTTGATACAGATGTGGTTACCGCGCCAGGCACAAGTACTTCTTGGAAGCGTGCTGTGGCTAGTAAGAGGACCAAACCACCCGCCGTGCCTATCATTGTTGAAGAAGTTGATGAAGACTTGACTGAGTCTGATACGGAACTGGAGCACAAGCGCGCCAGGCGTTCTTCTCCTATCCGAGAGTCGGGTGGTGTTGCTGAGGATCTATATCAGCAGAGGGTTGCTGAGCTGGATCAGAAACAAGTGCAAATTCCGCAATCCTCAGTTGAGAGCCTGGATGTTACTTCACCGGAACCCATTCCCGCGGTTCCGGTAAATGTATTCAAGCCGTTGACATGGCCGTCTACGGACAAGCTGGATATCCCAGTGAAGCCTCCGCCTGTGCGCGAGAACTTGCCCATGAAGACTCTGAGGCATTTATCTGGTACGCATGCTTTCCTTCTCTTTTTACCACGGTTGTGATATATGTGTTAAAATACTGTGAGTAGCATTTTATGTAGGGCAACATCCTTTTGCAGAGTCTCGGAAGAAGCATTCCTCCGTGTTGTTGAAGGAAGTGTCTTCCTCTACGCAGCCAACTGATACTACCGCGCAAATGTCGCTCGTTACTGCTCAAGCAACCGTTGACGAAAGCTTGTTGTCTCAACCTACACCCATCCCTGAGGATTTGGTTATGGAGGTGGAGAAGGACGTCATGCTGCAGGAAGAACCTGCACAAGTTGAGTTGGTGGTTGATGTTGAGAAAGATACCGGTAAGCGGGTTGATGAGTCTGCGACACCAAATTTAGGGACAGGTTGTGTTGATCTGACGGAGCAAGTGCATGAGCCGAGCCCGTCAGAAGGATTTGAGGCAGCGCTTGATAGTCAAAAGAAAGATGAACTTGTGACTGAGAATCCATCCAACTTCCAGCGTACAGTTGTTGACGCTACCATCTTCTATACTGATACTTCCGCCAGTGTTGGTGGGAGCTCTGGTCGTCGGCGGAGAACGTTTTCCTCGCGCCCATCGGATTCTTCTCGGCCATACCAGCCGCGTTGGGATATCCTGGACACTACTCGCTTTACAAATGCGCTTGATGCGCAGGAGTTTGTCCTGATGTCCGTTCCTCCCGCGGAACGTGATTATCAGGATAGTGTAGACCGTCGCTCGTTATTTATTGATATGGCCATGAACCTCTCTCTTGGTGTCAGCGGTCTTGGCTCCCTTATCAGGCGTGAAAACGAGTTTCAAAGGGATTATCAGAACTTAAAGGATTCTGAAGCTGCGCTATTGAGGTGAGAGGAGGAGTTTCAGCGCGCTCGTCATGACATTCATGCTGAGATTGAGCATCATCAGAAAGTTGCTCGTGATGCTGTTGAGGAGTTGGAGAGAGTGAAGAAGGAGAAGGCTGATGCTTCTCATGCTTGGTCAGTAGCTTGCAAGAGGACGAATATCGAGACTGAACAGCTACGGTCCTCCATTAAGGAATTAAAACTCGAGAATTCTAATTTGAAGAAAGATGTGGAGCAGACCCAAGCAGCGTTCGAAGGGAAGCAAACTGAACTTGCTGATGTCATTCAAAAATACAATTCTCAGCACGATGAGCTTATTCGCGCTACCGCTTCCTTATCTGATGTGGAAGCCAAGATGAAAGCATTGACTTTGGAGAACACCCAGATCCAGGAAGAGAAGGCATTGGCAGAATCCTCGTGTACACAGGCAAAAGTGGAGCTAGACAAGGTGCAAGCTTTGTTCCAGCAAGCCACTGATCTGGCCGTTGCTGCCAACGAGAGGATTGCCTGGTTAATGGGCGATGGGGTTGCTGGGGTGAGTCAAAAGATTTTCCTTTTGTATTCTATCCTTTTTTGCTTTTAGATTGGGCTTATATGCTATCTTATTCTGTGCCGGTATTCAAGCGTGTCTGGAACGATCCTGCGCTGACAGAAGTGATTGCGCGCATCTCCAGTTCTTCCGTGAAGCATGGCATCAAGATTGGTTTCTCCGAAGGCTTCAATCACCATGCTGAGGGTAAAGAAAAGGAATCCGGACCATATGAGAATGAAGCATACGATGATGAGCTGCTCAAAGCCTATGATGACTACGAGCATCTGAAGTTCGAAGTCTTTGGTTTGTTAGAAGCCTGTGCGAAGACTGATGATCCTGCTGGAGAGCTGCGCAACTATTTTATCAAGTCTGATCGCCTTGGTGCGGAGCTTGCTGAGAGGGCACAGATGGAAGAGAAGGGTAAGACTGTGGCCACTGATGCGGAAGCAGGAACATCTTCCACTACTGAAGGGAAACGCGCAGAGGGCGCTGGGAGTGATGATATTTCCCAATATTTGAACCTTTAATTCTCCCCCTTTTTTTTTATGTATGATGAAAACTATTGATGCACCATGGTTGCATGTCTTGTCTTGAACACTTTGATTTTTCACGTATGCTGAACAATGTAACTTTCTTTTACTTTCCACGTATGCATGGTAATCATTAGGTGATGTCATCTTATGTGCATCTGACACAGGTGACTGTCAGTCTGCTCTTGACGTGACTTTTGTGACGGCTGTGGCACGGTGTCTGTCAGTCTTCCCTAGGGTAATCGAGTGGTTTGCCATTAATGGTAATTAATGGCGGTAACCTCTCTCCTCTATATACAGTAAGTAAATCTTACATTGCAGTTTATACTTAAAAAGTTTTTTACCATTCTCTCTGGAAAAAATGACGTCCAACACTTCAAGCAATGTTCTTAGTACCAAGGAGATTTTGGCAGTGCAGGGTATCATCAGCTTGTCTTGTCATCCTGATCATGATTGTATTTTCACCGAAGCTCTTGATCGTTTGGCAGAACATTGTTCATTTCTGCTATCACAGGAGGACATGCGTCCTGATTATCTAGATGATCAAGGTACCATTGATGGAAAGCCCTTGAAGATGAAGAAGCTGTCTGAACTGGGAGATGTGAAGAAGAAGACTACCAAGAAGGTTAGGGGTTAGGATGTATATCTCCTGTGCATGAGTCTTTATGTATAAAGTTGTTTCTTTTTTGAGTGATTGTTGGATCACTGTGTCATGGGGATTTGGTTGTTTATGTTTTGTAGTTCCCCCTTGTTTGGTGATAATCATCTAAGATTTTGGTATGTAATCTATATTTGCTGACCACCAGTTTGTATAAAAATGCTTTTTGTAATATAAATGAACTTTGGAAATTAATTCCTTATTACAAAATCATTGTAGCATGTTACATGTAGCATATACGTAACTGAGCTGCGTTCCAGGTGCGTGGAAATGGTGAACCATCTAATCGTTCTAAGGCATATGCCCCTTTTCCAAATACTTCTTGAACTTTGTAAGGCCCTTCCCAAGTTGGGGCCAGCTTCCCTGGTTTTTCCGCGTTTGAGGCTTCATTGTTGCGGAAGACAAAGTCACCAACGCGAAAAGTTTGTTCTTTGACCCGCGCGTTATAGTATTTCTCTAACTGTCTCTTGTATGCGGCTTCTCGGACATAAGCTGAATCTCTCCGTTCATCTAAGAAATCTAGATTCATACGCAACTCTTTGTCGTTGTCAATTGATTGCGCAAGCAAAATTCTTGGGGAGGGATTTGTAACTTCCGTTGGGATAACCGCTTCAGTTCCGTAAGTTAGGCTGAATGGTGTCTCCCCATTACTTGTCTTGGGATGTGTGCGGTGGGCCCAAAGAACATGTGGTAATTCATCTACCCAACCGCTGCGCTTTGTTCGCAAGCGTGTTTTGATTCCCTCTACAATACTTCTGTTTGCTCTTTCAACCTGTCCGTTGCCCTGGGGGTGCGCCACAGAAGTAAAGATTTGCTTGATCTTCATATATTGAAGCCATTCTTGTAAGTGTTGGTCCGCAAATTGCGTTCCGTTGTCACTTACAATCTCCATGGGCAGTCCAAATCTACAGATGATGAACTCCCATATGAATTTCTTGATATTGCGCCCATCAATTGTGGCTAATGTCTTTGCTTCTACCCACTTGGTGAAATAGTCAATGGCGACCAATAGGTATTTGACATTGCCTGGCGCGGTGGGAAAGGGTCCCACTAGATCTATGGCCCATTTCTGAAATGGCCATTCTGCGGTGACCGGTACCAAGTTATTTTTTGGCCTGAGTGTTCCTGGTGCATGTCTTTGGCATGCATCGCATTTCCGCAATTCTTTAACTGCATCAAGGTGCATTCCGGGCCAAAACTATCCAGCATTCATAAGTTTCGCCACGACCATGCGAGGTCCTGCATGCAGTCCGCATGTACCCTCATAAATGTCTTTAATCAGGTATGTTGCTTCTGCGGAATCGACGCATCTGAGTAATGGCCCAAGGTAGGACCGTCGATATAAGATGCCGTTGTTTACTTCATAATGCAAGGACTTGTGTTGCAGCTTTCTTGCTTCCGCTTTGTCGTCCGGGAGAACACCCTTGGTTAAGAAAGCCATTATTGGAGTGGTCCAGGATTCTTTTCCTGTTTGGACCACATTCACCTGTTTCGACGGAACAGATGGTTTGGCTAGTGTCTCGACTCAGATGTCTTTTGCCATGTGGTCGAATGCGGTTGATGCCATTTTGCTCAACGCGTCCGCTGGCTTGTTCTGGCTTCTGCGAACATGGATTACTTTGCAGTAATGGAAATCATTCATTAATTCTTTGGTATGCTGTAAGTACAGGACCATGGTCGGTTCCCTTGCTTCGTATGTGCCATCAATGTGGTTTGCAACTAGCATTGAATCAACGTGCGCTTCGATGTGCTGTGCGCCCATCTTTTTGGCAATCCGCAGACCAGCGAGCAGAGCTTCATACTCTGCCTCATTGTTTGTTGTTTGGAACTCGAGCCGGATTGCATACGTGTATTCTTTTCCCTCTGGTGTTATTAGACGTAGGCCTGCGCCAGCGCCTTCATCATTACAGGCTCCATCGGTGTACAATTTCCATACTTGGGTTTCATCGGGCATGATCGAATTGGATGATGCTTCCTTGGTACACTCTTCAATTTTATCTGTTGGGACTTCTGTTATGAAGTCCGCGAGAACTTGTCCATTGAAGGAGGGTCTTGTTTTGTACGTAATTGAGTGCTCTCCCAATTCAATTGCCCACTTTGCCAAACGCCCGGAGAGTTCTGGTTTGCGCAAGATATCATTGATGCGGAAATCTGTGAGGACGTTGATTGGGTGTCCTTGAAAATATCTTCGCAGCCTTCTCGACGCATGAACTAATGCCAGGACCAGCTTTTCCATTGTTGAATAACGTGTTTCCGCATCTAGAAGCATGCGGCTGACATAGTAGATTGGGGTTTGGAACCCTTTCCGGTCAACCATGAGAACTGCCTCGATTGCCTTGTCTGTCACAGACAAGTATAATGTGAGTGGTTCTTTTGGTAGCGGGGCTGTGAGTGTTGGCAAGTTGCCCAAACACGTCTTCATATCTTGGAATGCAGTTTCTGCTTCTTTCGTCCAGTTGAAATTGGACTTTTTTAAACAATTCTTTAATGTGTCCACGAAAGGAAAAGATTTGGACGCGTAGTTTGACAGGAACCTGTTCAAAGCTACGAGACGTCCCATGAGCGTTTGTACCTCCTTGATCGATGATGGTGATGGCATTCGCTCAATTGCTTGAACTTTCTCTGGATTTGGACGGAATCCATCTTTTGTCACCACCACGCCGAGAAACTTTCCTTCCTCCATCCCGAAGGAACATTTCCCCGGGTTTAGCTTCATCCGCACACTTCGTAACTGATCAAATGTTTTCTGTATGTCGAGTAACATTTGATCCTCCTCTCTACTTTTGATCACCAGGTCGTCAACATATACTTCTAGGTTTACACCGATTTGCTTGACAAAAGCGGCGTCCATTAGTCTTTGATACGTTGCCCCTGCGTTTTTCAGCCCGAACGGCATTTTGGTGTAACAAAAGGTACCCATGTCTGTGCGGAAGGCGGTTTTGTCCTCGTCTTCTTTGGCCATTTGTATCTGATGGTAGCCCTTGTAAGCGTCGAGGAAGCATTTAAATCTGTATGGTGCCAAAGAATCGACTTTTAGGTCAATCTCAGGCAGTGGGTAACAGTCTTTTGGGCATGCCTTGTTTAAATCTTTATAATCAACGAACATGCGCCATGTGCCATTAGACTTCCCCACCATAACCGGATTTGCTACCCATGTTTGGTATTTGCTTTTGCGCAATATACCGGCCTTCAATAGTTCTTCTACTTGCTCGTTCATCGCCTTTGTTTTTTCTGGCCCCATGCTTCGTTTCTTCTGAACAATAGGTTCTGCATTCTTGTAAACATTAAGCCTGTGTTCCGCAACGTGTCGCGGAACCCAGACCATGTCTGATGGTTTGAATGCGAAAATGTCCATATTTTTTGTCAGCAGTTGTTTCAAGTGAGTGCGGATGGGGTCAGAAATTGCATGGCCGATGACAACTGTTTGTTCCGGGAATAGAGGGTTAATAACCCATTTTTCCGGTTCGATCCGAACAGTTGGTTTTGCTTGTTTTGAAGGCCTGGATGTTTCTGCTGCATGACACGTTTTATTTCCCCTGATGAACGCGACTCCTGTTCGCGTTGGAAAACCCATCATCTGGTGCGGTGTAGAAGCATTGCAATTGAACTTTGCCAATCCTTCTCGTCCTAGTAGGATGTCATGCGAGGAATTGACAGGGAGCACGGTGAAGTTGCACGTTTCGGTGCGTGAGTGTTTCCCGTCGGAGAGTGTTACCGGGAAAGTGAGCGTGCCCAATGGGTAAATGGATTCATGAATGAAACCGGAGATCGGCTCCGTTGTTGGTACTATTCTCTTCTTGTCTTCATCATCCAGCTGGTCAAAACACTGCTGGTACATGATATCATTGCTGCTGCCATTATCTAGGAACATGTATCGTGTTCGATAATGGCCAACAACCCTTGTTATGATTAATGGAGTTGTGGAGCATGCTCCACCTTTTACCCTTGGCATAATCACCTGTTCCTCTTTCCAGGAATCGTTCTTCGCCTCGATGAAGGTACGCTTATGACTTGCACTCCTGTGAATCATGCTGCATGTATTGCGGGAGGCGCTGTATACATGATGCGCGTTGAGATTGCGTATCTTCTTTTGGGAGGGTTCTCCTGTTTCTGTGTTGTCCCTCTGCTTTCTTCTCATGTTTTTAACAAGATGCGTCAGTTGACCAGATTTGATTGCGTTTTCGATTTCCATCTTCAAGCTATAACAATTGTCTGTCATGTGATCGTGGTCCTCGTGGTATTCACAGTACTTTGACCTGTCCACGTTTTTCGTGTCACTGCGAAGCTCTTGCGGCTTTGGAAATTGGATCTGTTCTGTTTTTAACACCTCGGATAGTGTTTTGGACAGTGGTGTCCAATCATAGTTCTTCTTTGAGTGTCCCTTATGATCGCGGGATCCTCTGGAGCTCAGCATGTTTCTTGCATCTTGTGAGGAAGAATATTTTCCTTCCTCTGCCGCGCCTGAAATTCTTGACCAAACGGACTGCTTGCCCTTTCCTTTGTTATTTGACGGTCCATGATGACCGTTACCTTGCTGTGCGTTTTTGTTGCGTTGGAAAGAGCGCTCTGAAGACGCGTAAACTTTGGCGGCTTCAATTACTTCATCCCAAGCTTCTGACACACCGTCTTTGCCGGTTAAGCATCTCTTTAGATCATCATTTCTTACCCCATGTATAAAGGCTGTGCGGGTAAGCTCTTCTCCGCATCCCAGTTGGAGTGCTTCCTTGTTGTATCTGACTATGTAGTCTTCCAAAGACTCATTATCGTTGCGCGAACACAAGAGGATATGGGCTTTGTCCTTTTTATGCTTGCGCAAATGAGAGAAATGATTTTTGAACTTCCTTATTAGGTCATCGAAGTCAACGAGACTTCCAACCGGAAAACTCTCGTACCAAACTCTAGCTGCCCCCGTTAGGGTTTGTACAAATAGGTGACACCAGGCTTCCACTGGCCATAATTTGGAGCTGCCAGCGCAATCGAATGCGTGCAGGTGATCATCAGGATCACGCAGGCCATCATATCTTCCAATGGTACTTGGTAACTTACATTCTTGCGGCATTGGTGCCTCTGCAATTCTTGCGCAGAACTTCGAACGTTCTGCGAAAGTTTTTGGTCTGTATGGCTTGTACAGATCATCATCTTTAGGGGCCAAGCTGCTGGCAGCAGTTTTGGAATGCTGCTTCTTACTTGTGTCATGATATACTTCGTCCTCAGATTCGTAGCCATCTGGTTCACCGTTCAGGTTGACGGGGTCCTGGCCGTGAGTATTTCTACCACGGCCTCCACCACGTACCGCTTGACGGTGTCCCTTTGCATGACGGCCACTGTTGTTCTTCTGTGGGGATTCTGAATCATCCCCACTTAAGTCAAAACTTAACACCTTCTGAGTCTTGAGTTTTGCTTGTTTCATTACCATCTTCTGGTACTCAGCAATCGTCTTTGAATTTTGTTGGGCCAACCATTCATCCGGGTCAACCGAAGAAAGGTTGTCCTATGCCTTTTTTCCTCCATTTATTCCCCCTTTTGTTGAGGTTTGTTGCCTCTGGGCCACATTCTTGGTAATTGTGTTTGGTGTTACGTCTTGAATTTCTTCGTTGACTGTGGCCTCGACATCAATGTTGTTGTTTCCATCCTTTGAGAAAGCCATTGTGCTAGTTTGAAAGATTGGTTTAACCGTATGGGATGGCGCCAATGAAGAAACAAATAGTCTCACCTCCGATTAGGGATGGTAAGATTATGAGTTACTACAGAGTTGATCCTTCACTAACAGCTACGGCTTGGGGATACCTGCAAATAAGAGTGAAAGTATGGGTGTGGAGACGACTACTCGAGGTAGTTGTTTATAACAAAAACGGGGTGAATGGGGATACTATCTAGTATGATAGCTCTCCAGGTCAGTAGAAAGTGTCCTCTCCAATTGGGGGTGTGACCCCTTTTATAGGAGAGTCCGTATGCCACCATTACCCAAGTCCTAACCGTGGTTAGGTTGTCTCCATCACCCTTAATTATGTTAATACGGTGATATATGGAAAGCTAGATTAAAGGAAATAGTGGAATCAATACCGCCTTAACTAGTGTCGTTACGTGATTCATGCATGGCTATTGACCATGCTTGATATTCGCCTTGACCGGTCCTTGACTATTGACTGTGCATTTAATGAGCTTTGACCAGATTCTGCGCATGGCTTTCTTCCGCGCGCCAGCGTTGTGCCGGGTTTGGGTATGCGGAATTGTATATTCAGTACCCAATCCCATCATATATATATATATATATATATATATATATATTTGAGGATAAGCTCTTTCTACGATAATATGCTAGATTATATCCCTTGAGCTTCTCAGGATAGACAAATGTAATATGAATTGACAAAATGTGTGTTACGGTGAAACATATAAATTAATGTACTATAATATGAGAAAACAATAATTTTAATCGCGTGAATAAGAATACAAATTTATATTAATGGGAGAATATATGTTTGGATGAGCAATAGAGCATGAAGCAACCATTGCAAAGTACTAGGTGGTGGTTTTTAAAGTGTAGTTTTTTTAGAAACGACTGATTAACTTATTCCGCCTTATATGAAAACAAAAAAAATCTTATTTACAGTTTCATTTAGTGTAAATAATTCGTTAAAAGGTGCACATCACATGGGTTATAACATTTTTTTTGTTATTTTTGTTATTATTAGGTTGGGAAATTTAATATTTATGAGGTAGGATAAAAAAAATAAGTTGGTTTTTAATAAATGAAAATATAAAAAGAATTAATTAAAAAATAAATATTAAATAAATAAGAGTTAAACGTGATATTATGATTTAATAATATTATTATATATAATAGAGAATTAGGATAATCATAAGATTTTTATTTATTATATAGTAAATAAATAATAAAGATAGAGATAAAGATTAAAATTATAAATTGCTAAATATTGGTTTAATTTGGGTTATTAACAAAAATCCACTAAAAATTATTGTTTTTTTTTTCATTTTTCGTATAGCACTATGGTGCTCGTTGAAAAGATGATAAAATGCTCATTAATTTGGTGTTATTTTTTTAAATGTCGTATATAAAAGCTATTAAAATTTAAATATTGTGGGGGAACATAATAGAGAAAAAAAACTTTTAGAGGGAAATAAGTAGGAGGAAGACCCCACATGGTGTAATGTATCACTGAAATGGTGTGAGAGTCTAATCTAATGTCATATATTACACCATACTTTCATTTATTGTATATATATATAGATATATAGGTTAACTCAAATACTCACCACCGTTCTTATTTAATACTTAACTCGTGACAAGTTACTTGATGAAAAATTTTAGATACTCTATTGTCAATAAACAAGGCCGGCTTAACCTTTGTGGAGGTTTAAAACGAATACAAAAATGGAGTCTTTTAAAAAACATAAAATAATAACATAAAAGGTGAAGATAAAAGTAGTTACAGGATTAAAACTAGTTACATAATTTATAAAATAAAAAAGACTTGCAGACCATAGATATATTATGTTAAAGGTTAGTCATCTTGATTAAAATTTAGGGGTCATATTAGATTGCGAGCTTAAATCCATAGCTTAAAATACTCCCCTTTGACCGGCATGGTCAATTGGTATCATTGAGGCTCGGGCTAACATATCGTGTCAAACATGATCTGCTAAGACACATACATGATACGACATGAGCACGAAATAACGAACACGACATGATAACATATTGTGTCATTTTTATAAATATTAACTACGAAATCGTATCCACAAACCTGTAAATGAGAGATTAAGCGGCGCCGATGTTGAGAAGGAGGATAGGTGACGGCCAGTCTTTAGTGGCGCCTCTATTTCTAACTTTAGGCTGTAGCAGTTGTCCGTCAGGTTACCATAATCGTTATAGTATTCGCAATATTTGGTGTGGTCAACGTTCTTTCGTTTGCCCAACACTTTAGGTTCCCTGAAAGTGACCTGCTCTGTCTTGAGCACTTGTGACGGAGTTTTGGTTAGTGGCGTCCAGTCGGTGGTCTTCTTGGATTGGCTTCTTTGATCCCTGGATTGCTTGTTGGTAATCGTCTGTCGAGCGTCGTTGGCGGGTGAGTATTTGCCTTCGTCCGTTGGTCCTAAGATGCGTGACCAGACGGATTGCTTGCCTTTGTTCCTGTTGGAGTTGTTTGTTTAGTTGTAGCCGCGCTGCTATTTGATTGAGCGTTCCGAGGATGCGTAAATTTTTGAGGCTTTGATGACTTCCTCCCAAGAGTCTGGGACCCCTATTTTTCCGGATAGTGTTTTCATCAGATCCTCGCTTCGTACTCCATGAATGAAGCCTGCGCGCGTCAGCTCTTCTCCGCAACCGATCTGCAGTGCCTCTTTGTTGTAGCGCACAATATAGTCATCTATTGATTCGTTGTCTATGCGCTGGCATAAGAGGATATGGGCCTTGTCCCGTTTGTGCCGCCTGAGATGGGAGAAGTGATCCTTGAATTTCTGGATGAGGTCATCGAAGTCTAGGATGCCTCCTATTGGAAGGTTGTCAAACCAAACTCTGGCTGCGCCTGTAAGGGTTTGAGCGAACAGGTGGCACCAGACTTGTACAGGCCAGAGGACTCTGGTTCCCGCACACTCGAAGTCGTGTAAATGGTCAGTGGGGTCTCGCAGGCCATCGTACCTGCCGATGCTGTTGGGGAGTTTAGGTTGTTTTTCTATAGGGGCGGTGGCTATGCGCTGATAGAACTTTGAACTTAGAGCGAACGACTTAGGTCTGTATGGCTTGTTCAAGTCGTCGTCGTCCTTCTTGTGTGATGACGCTGATTGTGTTTTTGTCAGCTTCCGCCTTTTGGCTTTTGAGGTTGTTGTTGCGTCTGAATCACTAGTTGGCTGGTAGCCGTCAGATTCTGACGCGGAGTCTACTAGGTCCTGGTCGCGTGTGTTCTTACTGCGACCTCCACCATGAGACTATGGACGCGTGGTTTGCTTTTCCTTCCCCTTTCGACTGTGTTTGGCGGAAGGGGAGGCCTTGCTTTTAGACTTGTTGGTTTGAAGTTTTGCCAACATATTTTGGTAGATTTTGGTGTTTTTAAGCTGTTTGCAAAACAGCCACTCGTCAGGATCCATTGGTGCGTCGGGTGCGTCGGATTTAGACGAGTCTGAGGCAGAAACCGCTCGTGGTGGTGTTTCTTCCCTTGTGGTTGCTTGTGGCGTGCCCTTGTCTGGAGTTTGGAGCGTTCCCGCTCTGGCGGTCTGTACGATTGTAGAGGTGGTTGCTCCTTTGGTTCCAACAGGGGTTAGATTAGCCATTTTGTGAGTTTGAAAGATATGGTTTTGAAAGTTTTGTGGGTCTTTCAGCCGGTACGGATGGCGCCAATGAAGAAACAACGAGTATAACTAGGGGAGATATGATGGGATAATATATGGAATAACGACTCGTGTTCGCTGCAGGGTATAATCCTTGGCTCACAAAGATGGTTGATCTGTGGTTATATGCACGGATAGTAAGCAAAGAGACACAATAGGCAAAAGGTATAAGTGGTTCGATCACGTAGGATCTACGTCCACTGAAAAGAACAATCTTTATTGATAAAAGATACAAGTAATAGTACAAGTGGTGGAACAAGTGTCTTTGTTCTAATTGGCTGAATTCGATCCCCAAGAAAGGAGGCCAAGTCCTCCTTTTATAGGAGAGGCATGGGCCCAAGGTCATCGGGCCCATTCTGGTTATTAACGGGCTTGGGTTAGAGGGCCAAGCCGGTTGCTTGTGTAGGTCCCACTAGTTGGATTCCAATCCTTAGTTGGATAAAGTGATCCAAGTTGAGGAGGGCCTCTTCGATTGGGCCACGTGTCGCTTCGTGGTTGGTCGGTTAGGCGGTGCTTTGTCCTCCACACACGTGGCGTATCGTGGCTGGGTCTGCAGGGGAGTCAGACGTCAGGCGGCTGACCACTTGTCAGCTGACACCTGACGGGTGGTAGCAAGTTGGGCTCCAAGGGGGATGTTTCCGGGTGTTGCCAGCTGGTACCTCCGCGCAGGATATCAGCAGCACCAGGCGCTGCTGTGCATCTGTGTCCTCAGATGTGTTTCTTTAAGCGGGGGCTTTGGATAGTGGGTAGGGTGCACCTGAAAGCGCAGGAGAATAGTACCCTACCCCTTCAAGTCCCCCAAGTCCAGGGTGTCTCCTGTTCTTGCTTAGAGAGCTGGTGGGGCGCTGGACTAAACGTGTGTTTTTTGTAATGTAGTCCATTGTGTTGTTCTACAGAGGGGTAATTGTTTGCCTCTTGAAAAAAAGGGGTAATGCGAGCGACAGAGTGCGCGTTGCAGCTCTGGTGTCATGTGGAAAGATAAAAGCGTCCCCTTATCTTTGTACATGGCTCGTTTATAAAAAACCGGCGCCATGTGATGACGTGTCAATGTGGGTGTGAGTAAGATTCGACGGAGAAAACGTGTTTCCGACTTCGTGTCTACCCTGTGCCAAGTGATGACGTGGCAATCAGGGTGTTGGATAGTAAAATCCGGCGGAGAACGTCCTTTGGATTTTACGTCAACCCATCGCCAAGTGATGACGTGGCAATCTGGGAGTTGGATAGTAAAATCCGGCGGAGAACGTCTTTTGGATTTTACGTCAACCCATCGCCAAGTGATGACGTGGCGATCTAGGAGTTGGATAGTAAAATCCGGCGGAGAACGTCTTTTGGATTTTACGTCAACCCATCGCCAAGTGATGACGTGGCGATCTGGGAGTTGGATAGTAAAATCCGGCGGAGAACGTCTTTTGGATTTTACGTCAACCCATCGCCAAGTAATGACGTGGCGATCTGGGAGTTGGATAGTAAAATCCGGCGTAGAACGTCTTTTGGATTTTACGTCAACCCATCGCCCAGTGATGACGTGGCGATCTGGGAGTTGGATAGTAAAATCCGGCGGAGAACGTCTTTTGGATTTTACGTTAACCCATCGCCAAGTAATGACGTGGCGATCTGGGAGTTGGATAGTGAAATCCGGCGGAGAACGTCCTTTGGATTTAACGTCAACCCATCTCCAAGTGATGACGTGGCATTCAGGGTGATTTAAATGTGTCATCCTTGTAATTAATTTTCGAAGTTTGAAAGGTTTCCTTAATATTTAGGAAACGTGCCTGGGAAGCCGAGACGGTTGGTGGACGTGTCAGGGTGCAGAGAGGATGTCTGCACAGTTGTCAGTCATGTCAGCATGTGGGTGGGAGGTTATCCATCGTGTGTCAGGCGAGTGGCCGTTCACGCGCGCGAGTGGTGCAGTTTGTCAGGCTGACGGCTGACGTTTGGCAGGTGAGAAGTCGTCCTGTTAGTCAGACGCGTGTCCTCACGTGCTGACGAGTAACTGCTTACACAGCTGTTATGCCACGTGTAGCGTCCGGATGTCTTCCCATCTGGCAAGATGAAGAGTCTTCTGCCAGCTGTTCCCATCGCATTAAATGCGATGGGTATAAATACTCCAGGAGGTCCTTGGAGTTTCTTCTTATCTTAGCTTTTTCCAAAAATTCTCTCATCCTTTTCTTCGAAGATCTTCATCTTCTCCGGTCAACCTTCAAGTTTTCCGGCGAACTTCTGGAAAAAATTTCCTTTTCTTTTTCTTGAAACCCTCGTCACCATGTCTGAGGGCTCTGATGTTGGGGGAAACCCTAGTAAGGCTGCTGAGACCTCGAAGAAGCTGATGCATAACACCACCTGCAAGTGGGGTAAGAAGAGCTTCGCGAAATTTTTGGAGGCTATGGAGTTTGATCCTTCCTGGGAGGTTGAGTTACCAACTTCCCAGAATACTGCCTTGGCTCCTCCTCCTGGGAAGATGAGCTTATATGTGGCCCACCTTGCCTTATGTGGGTTCCGTTTACCTGCCACCAAGTTCCAGGTGGATACCTTGGTGAGGTATGGTGTTCATGTCACCCAGGTTAGTGGGTTTGGGATGCTTCGGCTTGTCCATTTTGAAGCCTGCTGCCGTGCTCTGGACATTGAGCCGTCTTTTGAGCGGTTCAATGTCTTTTATTTGCTGAACATGGAGGGTTCCTGGTTCAACTTTGTTCCTCGTCCCCATGTGCCTCCCTGTGGAACAACTGCTCCCAAGTCACTCCATGACTGGAAGGAGAAGTTCTTCTACGTCAAGAGGGGTGTGATACCTGTGGACATGCCATGGAAGGTTGTGGCTGAGCGTCAGAGAGTAGGTGATCACCCTGTTATGGAGGGTTACAGGGATGAAGCCTGGTTCAAGGAGTTGGTGGCTCATGCTTCCCCGTTTGACACGGGTATGTGTTCCGAAGCCATGTTGGCTTTGTTGGGTATGAGCCGGGCTCAGATTATGCAGGGGAAAGAGCCGGTGATTGTTAGACCTGGTAAGTTTTTTCCAAGCTCTTCAACCGTTATGTTATTTAGCGTGTGACTAACTTATGTTTTGTTTGACTTAGGGATGTCAAAATTTGATGCTTTTCTGTTGAGGGATAAAGCTCCGTTGGAGTGGAGGGATCCTGCGGAGGGTAGGGTGTCTGTGATAGATGAGATGGTTGATAGGTTCTACTTTCCCTATCTGGAGTTCAAGCCAACCGTCCTTCGTTTTTCACGTGAGCATCCTATAAACCCTGATCCTTTATCTTCTGTTCCTCATGCGGGGGTAGACCCTTGTTTTGTCGTTTCCTCTGATGAGGAATCCACTGGATCTTCTGTAGAAATGGTGGATCCAACGCCTCCGCGGTGGTCGTAAGAAGAGTGTGCCGCGCTTTCATAAACATAAGGTGTTGTCTCAAGCTAAATCTGCGCCTTTGAGTGCAGGTGGTGAAGGTCCTCTCTTTGGTCAGCGCGAGAGACGTACAGAATCTTCTTCTTCCGCCCCTGAAGATGATGCGGCGGTTAGTCCGCTGAAGAAGAAGCGGAAGTTGGGCAAAGTCTCCGGCAGGAAGGCTGGATCCTCCAAGTCTGGCGGGGCTGGTCCCGCGCCATTTTCTTTGGAGATTAGTCCTCCGCCAGAACGTCGTCCTCTCATCCAGAAGACGTTAAAGAAAGTGACCAGTAAGTGGTGTTGCGCCCCTCTTCTTTCCTTTTGTTGTATTGATATTTTCCTAAGTGTTGTCCTGCTTTTTGTTGCAGTTGTTTCTCCGCAAGCTCCGGGTTCCGCCTCCGAGCCAAGTGAGGCAGAGGTTGCCCAGAAAAGGCGGGAGGAGGAGGAGGAGGCGAAGGCTCGGGCGGAGAAAGAGGCAGCTGAGGCCGAGAAGCGGGCCAAGGAAGCTGCTGCCAAGAAGGCGGAAGAGGAGAGAGTAGCAGCTGAGAAGCTACGTCTGGAAGAAGTGGCCAGGAAGGCCGAGGCTGAGAAAGTGGCGGCTGAAAAGCTGCGTGTTGAGAAGGAGAAGGCCGAGGAGGAGACCGCCAGGGCTGCCTCTTATCAGGCGCTTTCTGGCGATTCCCCTGCAGGTGGTAGTGGCAGCATGCCTTCTGGTGGAAGGTCGAGTGTCGACCGGAGTGCCCCGGGTTACTTCGCGGGTGATGTTATCTAGCGCCCGCACTGGAGTATCCGGGAGAACTCCCGTTTTGCAAACCCTCTTATAGCTGAGGAGTTTGTTTCTCAAGTGGTTCCTCCCAAGGAAAGGGAGTATCAGGACAGCTTGTCCCGTTCGCAGCTAATAACCGATATCTGCGTTGGGCAGGCTCTTCAGGTTGCGGCGGTGGAGTCGTTAAAGCGGCGGGATGAAGAGTTTGCCCGTGATGTCGCCGAGTTTAATGCTCGGCGGTCAGCTCAGGCGCAGAGGGAGGAGAAGCTGAAATCCGAGGTGGAGAGATATAGGGACAGAGCCTATAAGTCTGAGGACAAGGTGAAGGTACTTGAGCGTGATCATGCGCTGGCTCATCAGAGGTGGATCGATGCCTGTCAGGTGACTAACCAAGATACGATGAAACTGAAGGATCAGATCCAGGCATTGAAGAATGAGAATGCCATGCTGCGGGAGACCGCGGAGGGCCATGCCAAAGTTTTAGCTGATAAGGACTCGGTGGTGGCGGGCCTGCGGTCTGAATTGCGCAGCAAAGATGATGAGCTTGTGGGTGCCTCCTCTCAGCTGTCCGAATTGGTGAGTGAGAAGGAAGCATGGGTGAAGGAGAAGGCCACGTTGACTGAGGAGAGGGCTTCTTTAGAGGAGTCTTTGACCGTGTCGCAAACGGAGGCCGAAAATCCCAAGGCTCTCTTGGATGAGGCCAACGTTGCGCAGGAGAAGGCCCAGCAGTCTGTCCGTTGGGTGATGTCCGAGGGTATCGCTGGGGTAAGTATCTTCGTATTTTTTCCATGTCATTGCGTATTCTCCTACTGATCTTTGTATTTGTGCAGATTTTCAAGCGGTTCTGGAATGAACCCAATCTTGGCGATCAGGTTGCTGCTATTGCCGCCGCTGCGCGCGCTGCTGGGGAGGCTGAGGGATTTGACAGTGGGTTCTACCATGCGCTGAACGGAGGGCATATAACCAAGGGCGCGCATTATGGTAAACCCCGGGAGAAAGAGTATGAAGCCGAACTTCTCAAGTTTGAGCAAGTCGAATTCCCCATACTGAAGATAGTGGCAGACTGTAATCAGTATGCTGATCCAGCCGGCGCTCTCCGTTACTTTATTGAAGAATCTGACCGTTTGGGTGCGGAGGCGCAAGAGAAAGGGAAGCAGGCAGCAACTGGCGGAGGGGAGACATCTGGGACGGTACCAGGGGATACAGAAGAGCAACTTGTGGACTTTGAGGAGTCGGAAGAAGAATAGGTTCTGTTTAGGATGGTGTTTGTGTTTATCGTTGTAAAGCTTGGGGCCGCTTGAACGCCCCTTTTTGGTGGAATGTTTTGAAGTAATAATATTATTAACTTTTTTAATGATGTTTATTTGGATTTGGTTAGAGTCCGGCGATAGTTATGTTTAATATCTACGCCTTGAAGACCCAAGGTTCCAGTAGTGCACATCATAAGTTAAATAGTAAAACTTCTTAGAATTCCAAAAGGGGACTTAGGCATGTGTAGCCTAAGTGTTTACAAAAAATTACATGTAACAAAAATGTAGCTGTGCCGCGTTCCAAGAACGTGGGACAGGCGTGCCATCTAACTTTTCTAGCGCATAGGCGCCTTTGCCCAAGATCTCTTGAACTCTGTAAGGTCCTTCCCATGTTGGAGCATGTTTTCCTTGCTTTTCTGTG
This sequence comes from Ambrosia trifida, assembly GCA_028751855.1. NCBI lineage: Eukaryota > Viridiplantae > Streptophyta > Magnoliopsida > Asterales > Asteraceae > Ambrosia > Ambrosia trifida. The sequence continues at coordinate 63,507,468 of CM054126.1, read as the reverse complement.
TTTGAGGCGCTGTTATTTCTTAGAACGTAATTTCCAATGTTATACTTGTGTAGCTTAACTTTTTGGTTGTAGTAGCGCTCTAACTGATTTTTGTATCTGGCTTCTTTGATGGCGGCGAGTTCCCGCCGCTCTTCGAGTAAGTCTAAGTTCAATCGTAGCTCTTTGTCGTTTTGCCCTTGTTCCGCCATGAGTACTCTTGTGGAGGGGCATCCGATTTCTGCGGGGATGACGGCCTCGGAACCGTAGGTTAGGCTGAACGGAGTTTCACCATTGCTAGTTTTGGCGAGTATGCGGTTTGCCCATAGGACGTGTGGAACTTCGTCCACCCATCCTGTTCTTTTGGTTCCCATCCGCTTTTTGATGCCTTCGATGAGGCTTCGATTTGCTCTTTCGACTTGACCGTTCCCTTGGGGATGAGCTACTGATGTGAAGATTTGTTGGATGCCCATTTGCGCCAGCCATTGCTGTAGGTGTTGGTCGGTGAATTGGGTTCCGTTGTCGCTTATGATCTGATATGGCAAACCGAACCTGCATATGATGAACTCCCATATGAATTTCTTGGTGTGTGCGCTGTCTATTTTTGCTAGTGGCTTCGCTTCAATCCACTTTGTGAAGTAGTCGATTGCCACTATTAAGAATTTGACGTTTCCTGGTGCTGTGGGGAATGGACTGACAAGGTCTATTGCCCATTTCTGAAATGGCCACGCTGCCGTGACGGGAACCAAGTCATTTTTGGGGCGCAAGGTGTACGGCGTCGGGGTGCATACCCGGCCAGTAGTAGACTGCGCTCATTAACTTGGCCACCACCATTCTGGGTCCTGCGTGTAGTCCGCAAGTACCTTCGTGAATATCTTTGATGAGGAAGGAGGCGTCCTCCTTGTCAACGCACCGTAGTAGGGGGCCCAAATATGATCGTCGGTAGAGGATTCCATCTGTTAACTGATAGTGCAAGGCTTTGTGTTGAATTTTTCGTGCTTCCGCCTTGTTATCGGGTAGCGTTCCAGATGTTAGGTATGCTTTGAGTGGCGCCATCCAAGAGGTGGTACCTGTTTGGATGACGTTTACCTGTCTTGTCGGGACAGATGGTGCCTCTTGTAATTCGACCCATACATTTTTGGCCATGTGATCAAAAACTGTGGAGGCCATTTTGCTTAATGCGTCAGCGGGTTTGTTCTCGCTCCGGTTAATGTGGGTGACCGTGCAAGAAGTGAATTTGCGCATAAGTAGCTTGGCCTGCTGTAGGTATAGGGCCATTGTGGCGTCTCTTGCGTCATAGGTGCCATTGATGTGTCCAGCTACTAGCAGTGAATCAACGTGTGCTTCGATGTGGGAAGCTCCCATTCGGTGCGCTATACGCAGTCCTGCTAGTAGTGCTTCGTACTCCGCTTCATTGTTTGTTGCGGTAAAGTCTAGCCGAATGGCGCATGTGTGTTCTTTCTTGTTTGGGCTAATTAGTCGCAAGCCCGCTCCTGCGCCATCTGAATTTGATGCGCCGTCAGTGTAGAGTTTCCAGCTTTCATTGTCGGGCGTTGGCTGTGCGGGGTCTTGCTCGGCTAGACATTCAGCGATTTTGTCTGTTGGTATTTCAGAGGTGAAGTCAGCGAGTACTTGTCCCTTGACTGCGGGTCTAGGTTTATAGTTGATGGTGTGTTCACCTAGCTCGATTGCCCATTTTGCCAGACGTCCTGAGGTTTCGGGCTTGCGTAGCACGTCGCTGATTCTGTAGTCTGTTAGGACGTTTATTGGGTGGCCGTGGAAATACCTGCGCAACCGGCGCGATGCATGGATGAGAGCTAGGACCAGTTTTTCCATTGTGGAGTACCTAGTCTCCGCGTCTAGCAGGGTTTTGCTGATGTAGTAGATGGGTGTTTGGACGGTTTTCCTGTCTACTAGGAGTACTGCGCCGATTGCCCGCTCTGTTACAGAGAGGTATAAGGTTAATGGTTCTTTGGGTAATGGTGCAGTGAGAGTAGGTAAATTCATAAGACATTCTTTCATTTCTTGAAAAGCCTTTTCCGCCTCAGTGGTCCAGCGGAAATGACTTTTTTTAAGACAATTTTTTAGAGTGTCTACAAATGGAAAAGACTTGGAAGCATAATTCGAAAGGAAGCGATTGAGGGCGACGAGGCGTCCCATAAGGGTTTGGACTTCCTTTATGGATGTTGGTGAAGACATTCTTTCTATGGCGAGGGCCTTGTCAGGGTTTGCGTGGAAGCCATCCCTTGTGACAATGACTCCCAGGAATTTCCCTTCTTCCATACCGAAGGAACATTTGCTGGGGTTAAGCTTCATGCGCACCTTTCGGAGTTGGTTGAATATCTTTTGGATGTCTTCCAGCATGCAGTCTTCATCTTTGCTTTTGATGATGAGATCATCAACGTATACTTCCAAGCGTACGCCTATCTCGTGGATGAAGGCGCTGTCCATGAGTCGCTGATATGTGGCTCCCGTATTTTTCAGGCCGAAGGGCATTTTGGTGTTGCAAAAGATTCCTGTGTCCGTGCGGAAGGTCGTTTTGTCTTCGTCTTCCTTTGCCATTTGGATTTGGTGAAGCGGAATGGCGCGAGGGAGTCCACCTTTAAGTCGATTTCTGGAAGAGGATAACAATCCTTTGGACAGGCCTTGTTCAAGTCTTTGTAGTCGACACACATGCGCCATCCGCCCGTTGCTTTTCCTACCATGACTGGGTTGGCCACCCAGGTTTGATAGCGTATTGGGCGGATAATGCCTGCGTGGAGCAGTTCATTGACTTCTTCGTTCATCGCCTTTGTTTTCTCTGGCCTCATTTTGCGCATCTTTTGAGCGACTGGCTCGACCGATCTGTAAGTGTTGAGTTTGTGTTCTGCGATTTCTCTTGGAACACCGATCATGTCGGATGGTTGCCAGGCGAATATATCTATGTTCTTTACTAAGAGTTGTTTGAGGTGCGCTCTTGTGGTGTTGGAGATTTCATGGCCGATGATGACCGTTTGGTCCGGGAATTTGGGGTTGAGGATCCAGTTTTCCGGCTCCAATCGGGTTTGTGTTTTTTGTGGTGTTGCCACCTCGATTGCGTGGCACTGTTTGTTTTCGCGGATTATTGCGACGCCGGTTCGGGTCGGGAAGCCTACCATTTGGTGTGGGGTGGAGGCGTTGGCGTTGAACTTTGCCAGGCCTTCCCGCCCTAGTAGGACATCGTGGCGAGATGTTGCTGGTAGGACCAAGAAGTCACATATTTCTGTGCGTTCATGGGCGCCATCTGTCAAAGTGACTAGGAAGCTGATTATGCCGCGCGGCATGATGACTTCGTCAATAAAGCCCGAGATTGGTGCATTGACTGGAACGAGGCGGGCTTTGTCATCCTCGTCCAGTTGTTGAAAACACTGATCGTAGATGATGTCAGTGCTGCTTCCGCCGTCTAGAAACATAGATTGAGTTCTATAGTGTCCTACGACGCCGGTGACGATTAATGGCGCAGTTGCGGAGGGTCCGCCTCATACCCGGGGGAGGAGGACGTCCACCTCCTTCCAGGAGTCATTTATTTCTCTCGGGCGCTTTCCTTTATTTTGGCGTTTTCCCGCGTCGGAGATCATGTTGCAATGATGATGCGGGGTATGCCTGAGGTAACTTGTTTGTAGATTCCGGATTGGTTTCTTTCCGGGCTCTTCATGTTTGTCGTCTTGGTTGTTGCGCCCGCCTTTGTTAACGTTTTTGACCAGATGACCGAGCTGGCCCGTCTTTAGTGCCGCCTCTATTTCTAACTTTAGGCTGTAGCAGTTGTCCGTCAGGTGACCATAATCGTTATGGTATTCGCAATATTTGGTGTGGTCAACGTTCTTTCGTTTGCCCAACACTTTAGGTTCCCTGAAAGTGACCTGCTCTGTCTTGAGCACTTGTGACGGAGTTTTGGTTAGTGGCATCCTGTCGGTGATCTTCTTGGATTGGCTTCTTTGATCCCTGGATTGCTTGTTGGTAATTGTCTGTCGAGCGTCGTTGGCGGGTGAGTATTTGCCTTCGTCCGTTGGTCCTAAGATGCGTGACCAGACGGATTTCTTGCCTTTGTTCCTGTTGGAGTTTTTTGTTTGGTTGTAGTCGCGCTGCTGTTTGATTGAGCATTCCGAGGATGCGTAAATTTTTGAGGCTTTGATGACTTCCTCCCAAGAGTCTGGGACCCCTGTTTTTCCGGATAGTGTTTTCATCAGATCCTCGCTTTGTAGTCCATGAATGAAGCCTGCGCGCGTCAGCTCTTCTCCGTAACCGATCTGCAGTGCCTCTTTGTAGTAGCGCACAATATAGTCATCTATTGAGTCGTTGTCTGTGCGCTGGCATAAGAGGATATGGGCCTTGTCCCGTTTGTGCCGCCTGAGATGGGAGAAGTGATCCTTGAACTTCTGGATGAGGTCATCGAAGTCTAGGATGCCTCCTATTGGAAGGTTGTCAAACCAAACTCTGGCTGCGCCTGTAAGGGTTTGAGCGAACAGGTGGCACCAGACTTGTACAAGCCAGAGGACTGTGGTTCCCGCACACTCGTAGTCGTGTAAATGGTCAGTGGGGTCTCGCAGGCCATCGTACCTGCCGATGCTGCTGGGGAGTTTAGCTTGTTTTTCTATAGGGGCGGTGGCTATGCACTGACAGAACTTTGAACTTAGAGTGAATGACTTAGGTCTGTATGGCTTGTTCAAGTCGTCGTCGTCCTTCTTGTGTGATGGCGCTGATTGTGTTTTTGTCAGCTTCCGCCTTTTGGCTTTTGAGGTTGTTGTTGCGTCTGAATCACTAGTTGGCTGGTAGCCGTCAGATTCTGACGCGGAGTCTACTAGGTCCTGGTCGCGTGTGTTCTTACTGTGACCTCCACCATGAGACTTTGGACGCGTGGTTTGCTTTTCCTTCCCCTTTCGACTGTGTTTGGCTGAAGGGGAGGCCTTGCTTTTAGACTTGTTGGTTTGAAGTTTTGCCAACATATTTTGGTAGATTTTGGTGTTTTTAAGTTGTTTGCGAAACAGCCACTCGTCAGGATCCATTGGTGCGTCGGGTGCGTCGGATTTAGACGAGTCAGAGGCAGAAACCGCCCGTGGTGGTGTTTCTTCCCTTGTGGTTGCTTGTGGCGTGCCCTTGTCTGGAGTTTGGAGCGTTCCCGCTCTGGCGGTCTGTACGACTGTAGAGGGGGTTGCTCCTTTGGTTCCAACAGGGGTTAGATCAGCCATTTTGTGAGTTTGAAATATGTGGTTTTGAAAGTTTTGTGGGTCTTTCAGCCGGTACGGATGGCGCCAATGAAGAAACAACGAGTATAACTAGGGGAGATATGATGGGATAATATATGGAATAACGACTCGTGTTCGCTACAGGGTATAATCCTTGGCTTACAACGATGGTTGATCTGTGGTTATATGCACGGATAGTAAGCAAAGAGACACAATAGGCAAAAGGTATAAGTGGTTCGATCACGTAGGATCTACGTCCACTGAAAAGAACAATCTTTATTGATAAAAGATACAAGTAATAGTACAAGTGGTGGAACAAGTGTCTTTGTTCTAATTGGCTGAATTCGATCCCCAAGAAAGGAGGCCAAGTCCTCCTTTTATAGGAGAGGCATGGGCCCAAGGTCATCGGGCCCATTCTGGTTATTAACGGGCTTGGGTTAGAGGCCCAAGCCGGTTGCTTGTGTAGGTCCCACTAGTTGGATTCCAATCCTTAGTTGGATAAAGTGATCCAGGTTGAGGAGGGCCTCTTCGATTGGGCCACGTGTCGCTTCGTGGTAGGTCGGCTGGGCGGTGCTTTGTCCTCCACACACGTGGCGTATCGTGGCTGGGTCTGCAGGGGAGTCAGACGTCAGGCGGCTGACCACTTGTCAGCTGACACCTGACGGGTGGTAGCAAGTTGGGCTCCAAGGGGGATGTTTCCGGGTGTTGGCAGCGGGTACCTCCGCGCAGGCTATTAGCAGCGCCAGGCGCTGCTGTGCATCTGTGTCCTCAGATGTGTTTCTTTATGCGGGGGCTTTGGATAGTGGGTAGGGTGCGCCTGAAAGCGCAGGAGAATAGTACCCTACCCCTTCACATATTGTGTCATTTTTATAAATATTAACTACGAAATCGTATCCACAAACCTGTAAATGAGAGATTAAGCGGCGCCGATGTTGAGAAGGAGGATAGGTGACGGCGAACGGGTGATGGGTGACGATGGACTAGTGACAACGACGATGTACGGGGACAGTGGAGTTGGGGAGGGGGAGTGAGCAGTGTGTATCTCTGTACTCTATGATTTGGAAATTGAAAATTAGGATTCCTTTGTCTTCAGTTTGCAAATGTATATGGTATACTCCCCACCCCATATATAACTTTTTCGAATAAAATTATCAACACGTCTTAACGAGTGCTTAACATGTTAAGGTCTTATTGTATAGATTGCTTTAAAATACAAAACCTGTTAAGGTCGAACACGAAACATCTTAAGGTCATGTAGGTTAATGTCGTGTTAACGTGTGTGCGCCCGAAATTATAAACCCTTAATTGAGGCTTAATGGTGGTGTGTGGTTATGTTGACCATTGATAATTGTCAGCAAATGGGTCCTAACACTAATACCAAGGTCTAGCGTTAAAGTAGAACTAGACAATAGGCAATAAATGTGTGATTTAATATATTTAGTAATTATTAACATAGTATCTAGAAAAGGGCTTGGTAGTTGGGGCATGACATGTTTTTCGGTACATAAATCTTGGTAATTATCCATTACCTCTTGGTCTAGTGGTATGACGCCCCCTTTATAAATGTGAAGTTGTGGGTTTAAATCCTTGCAAATATAAAGTTAGGGGCTGTTTGGTAGCATCTGAATGGTCATTAAGAGGCTACATCTGAATGGTTCATAGTCTCTTAATGGTTAAGATGTAATCTTAAATATGAATGGTTAAGAGTTAACATCTTAATGGTTGCTTATTAACCATTCAGACATAAGGTTACCTCTTAATCATTCATAAGTTATAAACAATTACGAGGTAGTCTCTGAATGGTCATTAAGAGGCTATCAAACAGCCTCTTAGATGAAATTAAGGTGGTATAAAATTTGGCTTTCAAAAAAAAACTCCCTTGGTAATTGATCGTTGAAAGTATGCTGTAACACCCCAGCCCGTTAAGACTCCACGTGAAAGATAGAAAACCAGCTTACATAGTGGAAAAAATATTAAATATAAATAAGACAATAGTCAATTTCGAAGTCAGCTAACAACCCCAAAGTCAAAGTTAAATTTGCGAGATCACAACACAATGTGCAGCTACGGCCCAACCAAAACATTCACCCATGTCCGGGTCAACTAAAGCTCAACTGAAGTCTTCTAGGAAAGGTTTGTCTATCACCAAGCCAACTAGTGACCCAATGTTAGTTTCTTGTCTCTTAAAGAAACTAACCTGAAACATGCTCAAAATAAAAGTCAGCTATATACATTATATTATCAAGCCTATAATGTTAGATACGAAATGTGATTGAAGTACCGAATGTCATGCATATACACATGTATGAAATTCATAGAATCAAGCCCTAAGCATGAATTGATGTAGTCCACAAGGGCATGGGAATCGAAAACCAATACAAACATCCGAAACCCGTTGCAACAATTTCATATTATAATTAATCAAATTAGACATTTGGACCTATCCTGGTTTTTTTGCTAGCTATTAGTTATTAGTAGAATAAAATTTATCCCATCATATATGCAAATTTGGGTTTCTTATCTGAATTTATAGTTGTTTATGTAGGATCGTGTTCCCGAACAAGAAACGATGTATCGTGCACGTTTAGGATTAAAGGTGGAATCAATAATCCGATTAGTTGTTATAGGTGAGGGTTTATGGATAAGATAATAATAATAATATTTGAGAGCACACACAAAGGGTTGCATTTGTATTAGAATATGGCAAAAGTTACAAAATGACTAAGGCATGGGCTTTTTATACTAGCTTGCCATACACCTCCCTACATGCACATGTATGGCTCTCATACATGTGCACAGTGCACATGTATGAGCCTGTAATAGGAGTATGCATCTAAACAATTCTCAAAATACCCCTAAGCCTATATAATCAACTAAAATGCAACCCAACTGTCCAAAACGCTATATAATCATGCCTACGACGATTATCGGCCTATCACTAGCTGGGGACATACACGAAGTGCACTAACAGTCTCCTCTTTGGACCTAGCTAGTGATCTGCAGACTTAACCTCTCACTAAGCTGGGGATGTCTTGAAAGACGTTCACAGACTCCCCCACTGCACAGTCTCCATAAGGTCCGTATTTATTCATTATAGTACATTGTGGCTAACTTAGCAGACTTGGCTTAGCGGGTGTGTTCAATCCAGGTCACCATCCCAGTGTGCAGGCACCATAAGCTTCAGAATTATATATAGTATGCTCCACAATGCACAATGGCTTACTGGTGTGAGTAGCTGAAGACGAAAGATGCTCAAGCTTCGCACCTAAAATTCTCTTATTTGTTTGTGCGAGAATTAGGGTTTGGCTATTGATGTATCTTTTTAGGACAATTAAGAGCGCCTGATCAACTCAATCGGATCTGTGGTAGATCCAAGATTTGACCATTTGTTCCCGGATGCATCACAGGTTAAAGGCCCATAATTCTCTTATTTTTGGCAACCCATCAATCGAGATGTCGGTACCAAGACCATATGCTAATGAGGAGGGAAATCACTCAACTTTAAGTCGTTAATGTTTATATCACCGTGCCAACTTTGAAATGATTTTTAGGCCTACCAATATATCACTTGTAAGACTGATTATCATTTGCAATTTTAGTGTTTTGGGAAATCAGACGATCCACTGATGTACTATCATTTTCTCTTTGTTTCAGCAAAAACTCATTTTTGATTTTTTTTATGTTTATGGGTTTTTCTGGAACTTTCTTCCCCTAAAATTCAAAATGTTTAAAGAAATCGAAATCTTTTTGGATTTTCCGATAGAAAAATGGTTAAACAAAAACAGATCTTCCGATGTAGTTTACTCAGATTTTCTCAAAATGCCTTTTACTTTTCAAAGATAGTCAAGTTTAGATTTGGTCAAATGATTCGGTAAAATTGTTGGCAATTTGGTAGTCAGTGTGGACTATAGTAATCACTAGATCCTTAGTGATTGCTATGGAAGTTACACTATCAATAAGAAAAATGAAAGTGATAAGAAAACACAAAGCGTAGTCACGCATGTGTGTTGATGGATCCTATTCAAGAACCCGAAAACAATAGCTCGATGCAGCTACCTGATTCAGCTTCGCAGGTTGCAGGAAACACATGTGACGACCTCCCAAGAACTGATATCCACCTATTGTGGATCCAGCTTCAACACTGTAACCACCATTGACAAAATCAGCATACTCAACGAGATCCAGCTTATCGCCATTAGGGTACCATAGACCTTCGGTCGGTAACCCTTTAGATAATGAAAGAACCGTCGTACAGCAATCACTCAGTTCACTTTTATTCATTACTGACACCCGTTCTTAAGTCGAAACACTGGGTCATGATTTTAATCTCATCAGACATTTCTCTTCTTTCTTCTTTCACAACAAACACCCTCCTTTGATTGGCTAAGGTTACATATCCTCCAAGGATGTTCTGATCAATGGAGCTATATGTAACCTATTTTGTTCTAGGATGCCCCACCGTCAACAATCAAATGACTACTGATAGTTCCGCCTAGAACACCCTGCACACTTGTTCAAAGATTAGTTCTGGAGGGGGACCTAGGCCTTGATGGTCGTTGGTCGGCCTAGGTCATCAATGATTTGTAGATCCATCCACCTACCATGAGGAGTTGGAGTAGGATCACCTGATGATGAACCCTCAGATGAATTTACTGATTTAGGTCTCCAAACCTGCTGAATTTTATCTTTGAAAAATTTTGTTTTTGCAGGTTTGGGTTTGGCCTTAGGTTGTGCCTTTGATTTGCCCTTAGAACTTGCCTTAGGGTTTGCCTTGGGCCTTGAGACCTTAGGTTTTACATCCTTCTCAGTTTTTGGCTTTGGAGTTTCAACAAACAATTCTTTGTTTTCTTTTAAATGGGTTTGGTCTCTCAGTTGGATAATAATTATCATAAAAATTTTGTTTTGGAGAGCCAAAATGATTTTTGTTGTTATTTCTTAGGGGTTCGCAAGTTCTAGCCTTCGTCTCTCTCAGATAAGGATAATGATGTCTAATGTGCCCTACCTTGTTGCATTCAAAGCATGACCTCTACTCTTCATAATATTGAGGTTCATACTGAGAATAACCCAAGCTATAATGAGAAGATCTCGGGCTAGAACTTCCAAATCTAGTGGTCATGAGATCTAGGTGCACCATATCTTTGATCTTTTTGTTTAAAATACTCAAAATTTGAGTGGTGTTCAAATTGTTGCACCTGATCCGTACCCTTAGATTTGACAAACTTAACTTCTTTAGTATTGGGAACTGACTTGTTCTTCCTAGACTTTTTCTTTGGAACCCAATTGATTTTCTTTGATTGATTCTGTTGGTTTTGCTGATTCTAATGAGTTTTCTGAGAAGCAACTTGTGGTTTTACCTGCTGAGGTTTACCATGCTTCTTTTTTACTCTAGGTTTAGGATCACATTCGATGTGATTTTCATGTAAGTTAACTGGTTTTAATCATAAACCCCGTCTCTCATATTCCTCATCAGGATCATACTCAATGTGATTCTAAAGCGGGATCCTGTTCCTATGACCAAGACCTGGTATGTTTTCCTCCTCATCACTTACCCCGTCATTAGTTTCAACTAAGCAGTAGTTGTCATCTTTAACAACTTCTGTTTTCTTGATTTCAGCTGGGTCAGCAACAAGAGGTGTTGTGACCTGAAACTAAGTGATTTCGGTCTCATTCTGTGCTTTGGTGTAATTTGCTTGCATGGGAAGAGGAACAACTTCGTATTCTCTACCACTCACACTCTTTTCAGTTATCTGACTCTCGATTATGTAATCTAGCATGTATTATGAGTTGGAGTAACTGTCAAGCTTCTTCTTTATGGCCTCATAATCACATTGTGCCACTGCCAATGCCTTTTTGGTTTGGGTTAATTCAGCAATGTAGTTGTTGATTGCGTCTTGTTTGTTAAGAATGGTTCTTTTCATCTTACTAACATTCTTTTTCAACAACATTACTATTTCTTTAAACTCTTTTTCATTTGATTTTAAGGCAGTGTTTGCATCAGTGCATGATCGAAGATCACATACCAAGCTGGTATTGTGTTCTTTGATTAACTCTAACCTAGATTCATATTCTAAGAATGTATCACAAATAAGCTTAGAAGGGTTGGAACTTACCTGAGTATGTTGTTCAGTCTGATCTCCAGTTGACTGAATTGAAATGTCAGCATCTCTAACTTCTATCCTTTCTTCCTTTGAAACATCATTTTCCAGATGTTGAACTCTCTGCATCTGTGCTGATGGTTAAACCAGGACATCTTTCATCAGTCGATGATTCACTTTCTTCACCCAACACGTCTGCATATGTCATTGAGCTTGAACCGGAGCTCTGACTTTCCTCACTTAAGCTCTCATTTGCTCCACTACTTTATTTCTCTGAACTTCGAGCAGTGCTTGAGGATTCTTCATCATCCTAAATTCTTGTCATCCCTTCACACCCTTTATCTGCATGTTCATCCAATGCTTTGACAAAAACTACATTCACTGGATCCTTGTTACTTCTTCCTGATTCCCTCTCGCTCATATGGATCCTTTGGATGCTTTGCGACTGACTCGCGCATGCGACGAGTACCCATGGATCTGTCATGTTGACTGTTTGTTGATGTGGAGGTGAAGAAAACGAACTATAAGGAGCAACATATGAACGTGTGACTTGGGGTTGTTGTCGTGGTGAGATTCCACAGATTGACTTCAAGTGTTCATCTATATCTGGGTTCACCATTTTAGAGGTTTTAAAAAAAAAATTCACCTTAATTTTTCACATGTATGGAGGATAACTGTGTTCGAGAATGGAAAACTGATGAAGTCAAACTGATCAATAGCTATGAAACACACCTATGAAACTGAAAACCACACGTATGTGAGATTAATGACACGTATAAACTGGACCAATACACGTATGAGGGCTAGTAGTATACTTACTAATGAATTGCAGACGTATGGGGTTAAATGAACACGTATGAGTTGGTATAAGTGCAAACACACACATAGGAGATGACTCTGGACACGTATAGGAACAGAACACAAGGCAGGTAAGTGCACACGTACGGGACCAGGAGTGCCACTTAGTAGTGGACACGTATCAAGGAACCGGAGAACTACACGTCAATGGAATGTGATAACAAACATATGAACTGGTCAGATGAACTTCAAAAGATCAGATTATTGTTATAAAGGATCTGACAAACATCAAAATGATAAGACAAAAGTCAGACGTTGTCAGATAGACGTCAGAGCAAGATCAAATGAATGAGATCAGGTTATATTCACGTATGGGATGAAGCTTTCTTATATACGTATAAACAGAAGGGATCAGAACTAAAAACACGTATGAAACAGCAGATGAACAAAGCTGAAAGGACACGTATGGGATCAACAAAACAAACGTATAGCAGGACAGAATAACAGAACGCGTATGGGAATAGAAGAGCAAAAGTATGAGATTTCAAAAAACACACGTATGAGCACATACGCGTGCCTCATACGCGTACACTCTGCAGCAACAGAACTTATGAACAAACATGCAGATTCAATCGGATTTTAATAGTATGTGTGAGTTTCGATGATCTGATTGTGGGGTTTTTTTGTAGGGAATGATTCCTAACAAGTTTGCAATACCCAAAACACACCAAAAACACGAATTATAATCCAAAATTCACAAGAACATGAAGAACACAAAACTTATGGGGTTTTCATCAAAAATCTAGATCTGATCCAATTTAACGTTGTTTAACACCTCAAATTGATTCAATTAGTTTACAAGACACTTATAAATGATGATTAAATGACAAGATCTCAATAATCATTCCATGATCATGATTTTGCATCAAAAACTCATAATATCCATGAACATGAAAAATTTTCATAAAAATCTCAGATCTGATCTGTTTTTGCTCAAATTTGATTTGGTTTTTGATAAAATCAATTTCTAAACATAAAACCATAATCAAATCTCAGATCCAATCATCAAGCACACCCCAAAATCATTGAAACCCATTTTTTAAGTTATAAACAGCTCAAAATCGATTTTCAATCACAATTGCCTTAAAACTTTCAGATCTGATGCAAACCCCTATAACAACATGCATGATATGAGCCTTGGCTCTAATAACACTTGTAGGATCGTGTTCCCGAACAAGTGGTTGCATTTTGTATTAGAATATGGCAAAAGTTACAAAATGACTAAGGCATGGGGTATTTATACTAGCTTGCCATACATCTCCCTATATGCACATGTATGGCTCTCATACATGTGCACAATGCATATGTATGAGCCTGTAATAGGCGTATGACATCCAAACAATTCCTAAAATACCCATAAGCCTGTATAATCAACTAAAATACAACCCAACTGTCTAAAACGCTATACAATCATGCCGACTATTATTGACCTATCACTAGTTGGGGACATACACAAAGTGACTAACAGTTTACGTAGTACCACCGTTCGCAAAATAAAGAAATACCAATTTTTATTAAATATATTCGGATTACAATACAATAAAGAAAACCAAACATAATACAAAGACAGAAATTAAAATTACAACTGAAAGAAAAGGTACAAAACATGTAAAAGGAAACTCGATGTGACCGAGGCACGTGCAAAACACGCTTCCCTTAAATTAGATTTCAGGGAACCCAGATGAACTCGTCTGTTTCTCAGGATACAACAGCCTAAGCAGATTGCACTGCCGGGGAAAACCGTCTGAAAGAAGATGGTGGTTCGTGAACATGGATTGAAGAGATTTGTTTTCTATATCTCAAACGGAGCACAAAGCTCTGTATTTGTAACACAACTAAACTATGTGGAGAGTTTCTCATTGAATACGAAATTCAATGAAAAATTAAGTTTGTATTTAATTGCAGTACCTACTTTTAATTTGACAATTAGGAACCCGAAAAGACTTTACCGCACCGGTTAACCAATCCTAGCCACAAGCTCAAGCCACACCAGTCCAAGCTCACTTACAAATGTAAAGGAAGCTCTTAAGAGTGTTGCGGCGATGCGGGCCTGTGACATGCAAAGTGCGCCATAAAAACGCCACATCACGCCATCGCCCTCGTCACGGTCCCGAGCGCGGGCGCGTCAGGTGCTTCACACCCTCCTAGCTGCACTAGGTGTGTACTGTTATATAGGAATATACATAATTCTTGTGACAACCGTCACCCTCGTCTTTTAGCAAGTTGTCAATTTTAGTCCTTTGTCTATTTTGAAACTTCACCTCTAGTCCTCTTCAAATATTATTTTATTTTATTTTTAAATTTTTCTTTAAAGTGGTGTACGTATACATTTTGTATACGCATGTGTTGACATATAAAACGTACTATAATCATCATGTTATCTTATAAAAGTTCTATTTTAATTTAAAAAGTTTAGTTTAAAAGTTTTATAGTTAGTATAGCTAACTTGGTTAAGTTTTTGTAAAGAAAAGTTAACCAAAAACATATATATTTAACCAAGTTAACAAGGAGGGACCAACCTTGCCAAACTTGAAAAGTTTCAAAACTAAAACTCCTCTTCCCCCCTTAACTCGGTTTTCCGGCGGGTACTATTCCGGCCATCGGAATCCATCTCCGGTGAATTGAAAATCTAATATTTAAACCCTTTTAAATTGTTTTAATTAATTCTGTACGTTTCTCCTTCATTTTCCAACAAATTCCAATAATTGATTAATGGTTTTAACTCATTTTATGTGAGTTTTAATTCGGTTTCATGAAGGTAACCGACCGGAAACTTTACTCGCATCAAGCATCCGTTTCCTTTAGTGTGTTTATAAATTGACCATTGCTTAATGTTTTTACACTGATTTCCTTTGCAAACCCACAAAAAAAATCATCAAATCGTGTCCCATAAGCATCCAATCGACCATACTCTAGTTCGGTTCTTACACTTGCTTTTCGAGCATCTTTAACACATTGTAAGTCCTATTTCTTATTGCCGTTTTGATCTTTTGTCTATCATCTTCGAAAGCCCTATGAAAACAGAGGCTATTGTTAGGATTTGAGTTTGATTGTTTAAGTAATGTGAGTAAAGAATGAAATAAACTATAAGTGGAAAGTGCAGCGAAATGATAAACTATAAATCAAAACAAGAGAATAATTATTTTAGAATCGAAAGCTTTCATATAATGGAATGATTACAGATGATTACGATTACTCCCCCTTAGCCTGATCACTTGAGTAAGTTTGTCTAAGAGAATGTTTTTGAGTGATGAATAGAACAGTACATGCACTGTTCTATTTAGACCTGGCAATTTCAACCCATCTAGTTGAGTTTGGGTTGTTTTGGGTTTGAAATTTGACCTTGTCGGTTAAAATGGGTTTAGTATAATTTTCAAGGGGATAGGATGGGTAATTTTAATTATAGGAAATAAGTATGTGGGTCAGGATGGGTATGTCAAAAAAAACAAATGGGTCAGGATGGGTATTTTTAGTTAACCATATACAAATCTTAATTAAAACTAACCCAACACCAAAAGAGTAGATGTCTCATAGAATTCAATGTCAATAAAAACAAAAAAATTATATCTTTTGCATTTGTTGATAACTCAAGTCGGGTCGAAACAGTACAAGTCACTACGGGACGGGTTAGGCTGCAACGGCCTGGGTCGTTACCGGGCCCGGTCGGGTCGAAACGGTCCGGTTCGCTACGGGACGAGTCAGGTTGAAACGGTCTGGGTCGTTACCGGGCCCGGCCGGGTCAAAATGTTCCGGGTCGCTACCTGGTCAGGCCGGGTCAAAACAGTCCAGGTCGCTACGTGACGGGTCAGGTTGAAACGGTCTGGGTCGGTACCGGGCCCGGTCGGGTCGAAACTGTCCGGGTCGCTACCGGGCCCGTCCGGGTCAAAAGAGTCCGGGTCGCTACGGGACGGGTCGGGTTGAAACGGTCTGGGTCGTTACCTGGCCTGACCGGATCGAAACGTTCCAGATCGCTACCGGGCCAGGCTTGGTCAAAACAGCCCGGGTCGTTACGGGACGGGTCAGGTTGAAACGGTCTAGGTCGTTACCGGGCCCGGCCGGGTCGAAACGTTCCGGGTCGCTACCGGGCCAGGCCATGTCAGGTTGAAACGGTCTGGGTCGTTACCGGGCCCGGTCGGGTTGAAACTGTCCGGGTCGCTACCGGGCCCGTCCGGTTCGAAATAGTCCGGGTCGCTACGAGACGGGTCAGGTTGAAACGGTCTGGGTCGTTACCTGGCCCGACCGGATCGAAACGTTCCGGGTCGCTACCGGGCCAGGCCGGGTCAAAACAGTCTGTTTCGCTACGGGACGGGTCAGGTTGAAACGGTCAGGGTCGTTACCGGGCCCGACTGGATCGAATCGTTCCGGGTCGCTACCGAGCCAGGCCGGGTCAAAACAGTCTAGGTCGCTACGGGACGGGTTAGGTTGAAACTGTCTAGGTCGTTACCGGACCCGGTCGGGTCGAAACTGTCCGGGTCTCTACCGGGCCCGTCCGGGTCGAAACAGTCCGGGTCGCTACCGGACAGGTCGGGTTGAAACGGTCTGGGTCGTTACCGGGCCCGCTCGAAATTGTCCGGGTCGCTACCGGGCCCGTCCGGTTCGTAGCAGTCCGGGTCGCTACGGGACGGGTCAGGTTGAAACGGTCCGGGTTGATAACCATCTTGATAGGGTCGAACCGGTCCGGGTCAGGTTGAAACGGTCTGGGTAGTTACCGGGCCCGGTCGGGTCGAAACTGTCCGGGTCGCTACCGAGCCCATCTGGTTCGAAACAGTCCGGGTCGCTACGGGACGGGTCAGGTTGAAACGGTCTGGGTCGTTACCGGGTCCGGCCGGGTCGAAATGTTCCGGGTCGCTACTGGTCCAGGCCGGGTCGTAACGGTCCGGGTTGATTACCAGCCTGATAGGGTCGAACCGGTCTGGGTCGGGTTGAAACGGTCTGGGTCGTTACGGGTCCGGTCTGATCGAAACTGTCCGGGTCGCTACCGAGCCCGTCCGGTTCGAAATAGTCTGGGTCGCTACGGGACGGGACAGGTTGAAACGGTCTGGGTCGTTACCGGGCCCGGCCGAGTCAAAATGTTCCGGGTCGCTACCGGGCCAGGCCGGGTCGAAACGGTCCGGTTCGAAATGAAATATTTTGGATCCCTTAAAATTTTATTTTTTAAGTTTATTTTTGTTTTTTTTTAATTTTAAATTTGTTTTTTTTTTTTTTTACTTTTTTATTTACTTTTTAAATTTTTTATTGTTATTTTAATTTTTTTTTTGTTTTAGTCTATTTTGATTTGACCTATCCAAATCAAACCATCTAGACCCAAACCCATCCTGACCCAACCCATCCTAACCCATGTTTTTAATCTACCCATCTTGACCTATACCCATTCTAACCCCTACCCATCCTGACCCAACAACCAAACCCACCCAACCTACCCATTTTGCCACCCATAGTTCTATTTATAGACAATCTAAACTACTGATGACCTAAGCTGACGTCACCTAAGACAGTGACCTCTAACAGAATAACAACATAAAACATCTGATAATACAAATAACTGTTATATTGGAAAACTCTGAAAGGCAAACAACTGATAGGAAACCTCTGATGGTCTTGAATCATCTGTTGGAGCCTAAGTGTTGTTGGCTCCAACAGACCTTTAGTCTTCAATACTTTGATCAACAGTTTTTCTTCATCAGACCTTTGATCAGCAGTTGTTCTCTATCAGACCTTTGTAAGCAGCAGTTGTTCCAACAGTTGTTAGGGTACAGTAGATGTTAGGGTCAACAGTCTTTTGAGAGAAGTAACTTGTAAATGCTGTTATTATTAAGGATCAATTGTGTAGTATATTTTGGCTTTCCAATCATCTGTTCTTCTCCAGGTCATCAGACCCAACAATCTCCCCCCTAGAACAGATGATGCCAAAACTAAGCTTTATTGTGATATTTATTCCTCATCAGACTTTCTCTGATTTGCCCTTTGAACTGTAATTCAAAGCTCAATGAGAAGAAGTCTTCTACATCTCTTTCAAGATCTAACTTTAGCAATGTTTGGAGATCATCTACACATAGGCCATATGCATCATCCATACTTAACTTTTAGGCTTATCCATCTAATCTGAGCAGAGTCAATTTATGGTTGTCTTTGTTGACCTTCCATTTCAGAAAAATAATGTACTTGGTTGAAGAGACCCTCTTTTACAAATGTATCAGCAAACATCTTCTGGTCTTCTCCAAACATTCCCTTCTGCTTCTTGAATTGTCTCTCTCCAGCAACAGATAGGTCAGAAGTATCAAGCATGTTGTCAAGTGTAAAGGCCTGTTGAGGTCTCTTAACCATGGGAGCATCTGAGTAAATTGGTTTTCTGGGCAGTGTAGGATCTTTCTTTCTATTTTCTTTCAACTTCTTGTATGTTTCAACCAGCCTTAGCTTAGCCCATCTTGCAACTGACTTCATCTCCCCATATTTGACAGCCACAATTTCTTCTCTCATTCTTTTGAACTTCAAAGCTCTGACTGGATCTCTGCCTTTCCTAAAATCAGTGGCAGAGATTTTTCACTTGGGGATTCTTAGCCATTTCTTCAATTCTCATAAATTCTTCTTGAAGAGCATGAGTGGTCCAGCCTGCAAACTGTTTCTTGTTTGCATTGTAGGGCATGGTTGCCAAGATTTGTTCAAGAATAGACTCCCTAACCACCCTTTCCAAATCACTGCTGAGAGGCATTGTGGACATGGAGTTGCTCAGGGTCTTAGCAAAATCTTCAATCCTTCTCAGTTTGCTAAGCTCTGCTGAATGGATGCCCTGAGCAGTCCTGTCATCTTTCCCTTTGTATCTCTCCTTGATGATCAAATCAGCCTGTTCAGTTTTGAATTTAATATATTGATCTATGTTTCTAGGAGCAGGAAAATTTGGAAGAGATGGGAAAGATCTTTCTGATGGATCCTTAGTATTGTAGAAGGATTGCATTTCCCCCTTGAGTAGATCAAGCTCAAAAGGATATTGAGAAGCCAATGGTGTGATGGATGGTGGTGGTCTTTGAGATGTGAATTGAGAGGTGTGTGGTGAGTATGATGTAAGTGGGATGGCTGATATAGGTGTAGGTCTGGTGGTTGAAGTGGAAGGTGGTTATGTTTGTATATTTTCATCTTGTACCACAAAGGTTGATTTTCTCTTCCTTTTGTACAAGATGAGTGGTGATGGTGGTGTTGCAGCAGTGGTTGTGTTAACATCTGTTGGCACTTGTGTAGGACCAGCAGATGATTGGGATTTAGGTGGTGAAGTGGTTGTTGGTGGTATATTGGTGGTTGTGATGGCTTGTTTGGTGGTTGTGGTTGTGGGTTCAGTTGTTTTGGTGGTAGTAGTGGTTTTGATGGCAGCAGTGGTTCTGGCAGCATATGTTTTAGCAACAGCAGTTTTATCAGCAGTTTTGGATGGTGGTTGCCTTGTGTGTTTTGCAGGCATTTTCTTCCTTTTAGAGGAGCCAACATCCTTAACTTCTTGTTGCTGCTCTATCTTCCTTTGCACTAGAGCCTCTCTTTGCATTTCAATGTGTCAAGCCTCTTTTGCTTATCTTCAGCAGCCTTTTCAGCAATGACATTAGCAGTTTGATCAATTTCTTTTGCTTTGCCTGTATTGACTGCTTTAGCATCAGCAGTGGATTGAACATTTGGTTGTTGTGCTGGTTCAGACCCTGGTTTTGTTCCAAATGACTTTAGCTTTGGTAGTCTATCTCTGTCACTCTCCCCCTTTTTGGCATCATCAGTTGTGAACTCATCATCATCATCATCTTCATCTCTTCTGATGTTTGTAGAGGCAGAGAGAGTGGTCTTCAGCAGATGGTTTTTGATGGCTTTAATATCTACTTGGGTATCTGTGTACCTAGCATCTACCATAGTTCTGATCTGAGCCATGTAGGTTTCATGAGTTTGATCTGCTAGTTTTCTATGAGCTATGATGATGGGGGGAAACTGATTTACATAACTCACTAGCAAGTAGCAATCTCTTCTTTGGATGGTTGACTTTTGGTTAGAGCAGCCAAAGATCCCATGATTGTCTTGAGATCTGTCTTGATGTCAGCAACAGAGGTTTCAATGGATTGAACTCTAGCCGTCAATTCTTGGTATTTTAACCCATCACCTAAATTAATAGGATCATCTGGATTCCTACCAATGGTAGTTGTATCTGGTTCAGTTCTAGGAGGTGAGTCCATAGAAAGAGAACCAGATGCCCCTTTGTCTTGGTTTTGGGGACTTCCAACTGATTTTGTGGTCACTATAGTGGCCTCATCAGTTGTTGCCTTCAAGGAAGTCTTAGCTATGTAATCACTGTCCTGTTGTGAGACAATGGTCTCTACATCAGTAGTGGCTGCTTCACTTGAAAACTCACCTAGAGTTTCATGGAACTCCAGGGGTGTAACCTCCTCTGTTCGTGGGTTAGCTAATTGATTTTCCTCAGTCTCAGTCACATTTTGGTGTGTACTCTCATTGATGGGTGAAGGAGAGGAACTGGGAATGTCATGAGTTTTATCAATAGCTTCGAACAATGGTTTCATTGTTGGAAGGACATGTGATGGTGAGGGTGGAGGAGTGAAAAGAGAAGTAGCCCTGGGATAAGGGCTTATGATCATATGGTCAAGTGACTCATATGCCTCATGATGTGTTTCCCTTTGGCTTACAACATGATCCTTTTGTGAGGATTCATGAGGAGTATGTTCAGGTTGAGATATATCCAACTGTTGTGAGGAAGTAACATAAGTAGTTTCTTGTTGCTTTTGTGCTGCAACGGGGTTTTCCTCTGGTATCTCATCTTCCAGAGGCCCCTTTTTGGTTTTCTTGGTGGTTTTTGTGGATGGACGTTTTCTTTTAGAGGTGGCTGGTATGGGTTTCACAGCACTGGATAGTGCCATGATAACCAGGAGTAGTGGGCTCAACAACAGAGGTTTGGACAACAGTTGTTGTCTTAATCCTCTTTGTTTATGTTTTTGAAACTTTAACTTTTGACACTTTTTCTTAGGTGTTTGAACCCAGCATTCTTGTAAAAGTTTCATCAGTTAGACTCTTCATTTGAAATGATTTACCCTTTTTAAAATCTTTTTCAGGTAAAACCTTTTGTAGGATTACACTTAAGAGTCTTGGGTATATCAGAAAAGCATTGATTGTCCCAGACTTTATACCCTTCATATTTGATACCAAATCCAAGAACAGGCCCTGAGATAGATTGTAGTCAGAGTCTGACAACATAGCATATCCCAAGTACTAAATTCTCAATGGGATTTCATTAAAACAAGTGGATTTAGCAGAGACACAGAGAAGGAGTGTATGAAAGAAAAATTTCATGACTGGTGGGAAACTTTTTGAAAAGAGTTGAACCAGTCTTTTGTGAATCATAACCCCTTTCCTGGAACTCAGTGTGAAGTTCAGCCTTAGGGAAAAAGTCGTTACCTGACAAGTCATTCAATGAGAAGGTTGTGAATATCAGTTGGGGGGTAATGGCGATATTTGTCTCTCTAATTTTTGAGATAATGGTTGTGGGCTTTTTGTCTTGTAGAAGAACCTCAGCATTTAACCAGAATTCTTGCAGAGTATCGATGTAGATGGGAGCATCAGCGGTTAGTATTGTCAGGTATTTAGATTTGAGAATGATGTCGATGGTGGTATGGAACGGGACGTTTTCATCTGTTTTGACCAGATAGGGAAGGTAATTGTGGGTGGCTTTAGCTTGAAGATCCATTGTAATGGATTTCAAGTGTGAGATTGAAAGGAATTAGAGTGAGGGTTTGAGGTTGAAGAAGGCGGTTTCAGTATTTTGAAAACAATGAGACAGTGTA
Source organism: Ambrosia trifida (assembly GCA_028751855.1). Lineage (NCBI taxonomy): Eukaryota > Viridiplantae > Streptophyta > Magnoliopsida > Asterales > Asteraceae > Ambrosia > Ambrosia trifida. The sequence continues at coordinate 63,485,526 of CM054126.1, read as the reverse complement.
ACATCTGTTGTGGTAAAACAGGGTTTTTATAGCCTCTGGTGAAACCGCTGATGTGGCCAAAACTCTGCTTTTGAGAGAAAACGTGGCAAACATCTGGTCGCATACAGCTGTTGCCAAAGGACTGATGCAAACAGATGTTCTACCAAAGTGCTGATGCTAACAGCACTTGGTTTTTTTTTTAATATATATATATATATATATATATATATATATATGTAGAGTGGAAATAGTTGTTTTATCTGATCAGACGTTTGAAAACAGATTTTTCAACCAAACAATGGTTGTTTTATCTGAACAGATGTTTGAAACGGATTTTTCAACTAACAGTGGATAGAATGAATGAAACAGGGGTTGTTTTATCCTTAGCAGATTTTTCAACCAAAATGCTATTTTTTAAGGATGAATTTTGATTTTCTGAAACATTTTAATGTTTTTATTTAAAACATTTTTGTTGTTTAGTCCATATTTAGCATAGCAATCCTAGAAATCAGATTTTCAAAGGTAAATGTGTCTATAGCTTTTGTCAACCCATCTGACAACTGATCCTCTGTTGGAACATGGTGCAGAGAAATCAAACCTTTTTCATAGCTATCTCTGACAAAGTGATGTCTGATGTCAATGTGCTTTGTGGTTGAATGAGAGACTGGATTTTTGAGATATTTTCAGCAGCTTGACTGTCCAGCATGAGTGGAGTCTTTAGTGCAATTATACCAAAATCCAGCAGTTGATTTTGAAGCCACATGAGTTGGGCTGTACAGCTTGTAGCAGCAATGTATTCAGCCTCTGCTGTTGAAGTTGAAACCGCTGCATGCTTTTTGCTTTGCCATGAGACTAAGGCATTCCCTAGAAACTGGCACCCTCCTGATGTAGACTTCCTTGTGGTGTGGCAGCCAGCAAAATCACTCTCTGAATAACCTGAAAGCTCAATGTTTCCATTAGCAGGATACCAGATACCAAGTGTGGGAGCACCTTTTAAGTATCTGAATATCCTTTTAACAGCAATAAGGTTTGACTTTCTAGGTGTAGCCTGGGATCTTGCACAAACACAAGTGGCAAACCTAATTTCTGGCCTAGATGCAGTTAAGTACAATAAAGACCCAATCATGCATCTGTAATGTGTCTGGTCAACCAGTTCATCCTTGTCATCAATAGTAAGTAGCTTGGTTGTGCTCATGGGTGTACTACATGGCTTACAATCATTCATCTCAAATATGGTTAACAAGTTTTTCACATATTTGTTTTGATGAATGAATGTGCCATTTTGCAGCTGCTTCACTTGGAGACCAAGGAAGCGCTGAAGGTCACCCATAGCACTCATCTTAAACCCTGCTGTCATGAGTTCCTTAAACTCTTCACACATTTTGTTACATGTGGATCCAAAAATGATGTCATCCACATATATTTGAACAATCATTAAATCTTTTCCTCTCCATTTTAGAAATAAAGTTTTATCAATTTTACCTCTTGTGAAACCAATGGATAAGAGAAAGTGGAAAGAGTTTCATACCAGGCCCTAGGTGCTTGTTTGAGTCCATACAAAGCTTTGTTGAGCTTGTATACATAATCACGATGGAATGTGTCTTCAAAACCAGGTGGTTGACATACATAGACCTCCTCCTGAATTTTGCCATAAAGGAATGCACATTTAATGTCCATCTAATACACCTTGATGTTGTGGTTGACAGCAAAGGCTAGAAAGAGTCTGATAGCTTCTAGCCTAGCTACAGGAGCAAAGGTTTCATCATAGTTTATCCCTTCTTCTTGTCTAAAGCCTTGAACCACAAGCATGACTTTATTCTTGACAACTATACCCCTTTCATCAGTTTTGTTTTTGAAGACCCACTTTGTGCCAATTGGACAGACATCCTTTGGTAGTGGTACAAGTTCCCATACTTGTTGTCTTTTAAACTGAAGGAGCTCTTCCTGCATGGCTTCTACCCAACTGTTGTCTTTTAGTACCTCTTGGTACTTGACAGGTTGTGTGAGAGATAGAAAGCCTACAAAAAGACAGATGTTTGAGGATTGGCTTCTTGTGAGCGCACCCTCTCTGATGTTGCCAATGATTTGGTCTGGTGGATGAGCTCTTAGGTAGATTATATCTCCCTGATATGATATGATGGCATTTTGAGGTGAATGACAGAGGTTTGGTGACTCTGTTGATGTAACATCTATTTGCACTTCTGTAATACCAATAGATGTTTGAAATGGAGGTGGGGAATGGGTCCAAGTGGTGTGAAATTGGACTGACTTTTGTCAACAGAGGTTGGACTTTTGTCGACAGATGATTGAATAGTGGATGAGGTTGGTGAGGCAGTGGTTTAAGGGTAAGAGTGGCCAATAGTGGCTGACTCAGCTGTGGCAGAGTTTTGACAGGTGTTTTGAACAGCTGCTTCCCCTAATACAGAATAGACTTTGTAGTGACTTGGAATCACAACATCTGTTCTGTAGTCTTGTTGTGGAGACTGTGGAATACCTGCACTGTTAGCTTTGACAGTAATATCTTCAAATTTGAATTTATCTAAATCAAACAATTCAGCAGGATTTGCTGGGATTTTTAAGGATAAAAGTTCATTGAACTTTACATTCAGAGTTTCTTCTATTGTCATGGTCCTTGTGTTAAACACTTTGTAGGCCTTGGCAGTAGAAGAATATCCCAGAAAGAACCACAATCTACTTTGGCTGCAAATTTTGAGATGGAATCTTTAAGATTTAAAATGAAACATGGGCAGCCAAAGATTTTGAAAAATGAGATTAATGGTTTGATTTTGAACATAATTTCATAAGCAGTCTTTTGATGTCTTGGGTTGATTAAAACTCTGTTTTGAACATAGCAAGCTGTGTTTACAGCTTCTACCCAGAAGGACAGTGGCAAACCAGAATCTGCTAGCATGGTTCTTGCAGCCTCAATGAGAGTTCTATTTTTCCTCTCAACCACCCCATTTTGTTCTGGTGTTCTTGGAATGCTGTACTGCCTCACAATTCCTTTTGACACACAGAAGTCATCCAACTCCTTATTTTTAAATTTTGTGCCATTGTCACTTCTAAAGACTTTTACTGGCAAGTCATATTGTTTTTCAACTTTGGTGACAAAGTCCTTCAAGATACCTGCAGTCTCATCCTTAGAGTGTAAAAAGTAAGTCAATGTAAACCTAGAAAAATCATCAACTATGACAAGACAAAATCCTTTTCTTCTTCGACTCATGATTTTAACTGGGCCAAACAAGTCCATGTGCAACAATTTTAGACATTGAATTGTTTTGGACTCATCAATGGATTTGTAAGAGCTTTTATGTTGTTTCCCTTTTAAGCAGGAAATATAATGCTCATCACATTTGAATTCTTTTGATGGTAGACCTCTTACAAGGCTTTGTTTGGAGAGTGAGTTGATAGTTTGAAGGTTGGTGTGACCCAGTCTCCTATGCCACAATTCTGTCTCTTTAGTGGAGGCAGCAGAAAACAGACAGACATTTGCCATAGGATTGTCCTTCAACATATCAACTACATACACATTGCCACTCCTATGAGCAACAAGTTGTGCTTTGCTATCAGCAATGATGGTATCAATCTTTTTCACCACTTTTGGCCCAATAATCTTACAAGTTTTCTTAGTGAAGAATGAGCCATACCCTTTGTCACTCATTTGTGATACACTAAGAAAATTAAATTTAAGATTATCAATAAGATTGACATTCTCAAACTTGAGTTTCCCAGCCTGAACAGTCCCTGATCCCAACACTTTACCTTTTGAATCATTACCAAAGGATATATCACCCCCTCCATGAGCTAAGAAGTTCAGAAGAAGGGCTCTACATCCTGTCATGTGCCTGGAGCCTCCACTATCTACATACCATAGACTATCTAAGCAAGCAGAAGCTCCCTGCACATCAGTAATGGATTAGTTTTGGTGGATTAGTTTTGGTGAGTGTCCAAAGCCAAGTTGGATTTGGATGGGTCCACATACTTTTCAGCCTCAAGCTTAGGAAGATGATCAGTGGTTTGAACTAGTTTTTGGACCAAGTTCAACAACTGTTGCTGACCATTTGCCAGTGCCTGGATGTCAACACTTGGGGCAACAGATGTTTGATCACTTCCTTCCAGATGATAGTAACCATAGGGATTTCTGTTCACGCTTGGTTTAAAAGGCCTCTTGGGTTCTTCATAAACATGTGACAGACTATGACAAGGTGGTTGTCCATATCCTCTTGGGTACTTGTTGGTACCAGGGTGGAGCATCTGTTATTTGGACATCCCTGGAAGCAGATGTTTCAATACTTTTGTAACAGATGTTTGGGCTGGAACATAAGTCTGTTTGGGTTTTCCTTTTGAAGTACTCACCACCTGACTTGCAAGAGTTTTATCCTTGTACTCTTGTATTTTGACATCAAAATTTTGGAGATACAGACACTCTTTGGTTTTGTTATTCTTTTTACCACATATTGAGCATGTGGTCTTAGAATCACACACACTTGTTCCTTTGTTGATATCATATGCTTTTAGAAGAAAACAGTTTTTAGTAACATGATTCTTCTTTTCACAGAAATCACAAAACAAGTGGACAGACTTTTCTTTCTTTTTCCCTTTTTCAGCCTTCTTTTTAACAGATGTTTGATCATTTGCTGGAAGGTCTGTCAAGGGAATGACCATAGCATGTGGTGCTTTCTTACCATCAGGGGTTTTGAAGTCAACTGGTTTGAAGTTCTCAAGAGTACCACACTCATCAGACCAAGTAGGTTTAAATTCATATTTTTCAAGTTCAGTGAATGATGAGTAACCTTCTAGTTTTTCAAGAACAATTTTCTTGCCATTAGGTTCAGTGATTTTAATTTCTTGACCCTCCAAATTAGTTGGTACTACCTCAACTAACTTTTGTTCCCTTTTGTCAGCGTTTTCAAAAGCTGGAGCAGTGGTTCCAAAACCAAAACTAAACTTCACATGACTTTTGGTTTGTTTGTTGAGGAGCATCTCAAAACCTTTACATGATTCCACCCATTTTTCACATTCAACTTGGGTGGCCTCAAGCTCCTTTTTACAACTATGATATTTAGTTATCATAGTTTGGAGTTGTTCTTTGGTTATAGTTGCTTCATGTTTTAAGCTGCTGATTTCAGATTCTTTTTCAGTCAATTTTGATTTTAACTCTTTTGAAAGTTTTTCAAATTGAACTTCATCATCTAAAATTTTCTTGCTAAGGTTTTCATTCACCTCTTTAATGTTAGCAAATGCTATTACACATTTGTCTGAACACATATCTTTTAGAATTTGAGGAGATACCTTAGCAGCAACCATCAATGCACAATCACACTTGCACTCACAGTCACCAGATGCACCCCAGGGATCTGAGATATTAACAACCTCTTCTTCAGGTTTTTCACCTGCAACTACTTCATCAACAATATCATCAGTCACAATATCAGATTCAGTTACCACATTCACATATTCAACTTCTTCAACCATAGCCATGAAACATAAATTTTCTGGTTCATTTTCAGTTTTGGCTACAAGAGCAAAATTTTCATCAGTTAACTCATCTGGTAGACTGCTCCAATCAACAAAGCCTTGTGTGAAGAAACTTTGTTGACTGGTCTCTACAGGAGCAGATGGTGGAGCAGCAGTCATTGGCACTTGTGCCTGAGCAACAGGGGTTTGCACATAGTGAATCTGAGGAACAGTGGATTGGACATACTGGACAGGAACAGTGTTTGAGGACTGTGCAAAATGAGCAGTGTTTTGCACATTTGGTCCAGGGTATTATGAGAAACCTGATAAGTGTTGGTCCGTGGCCTTTAATTTGGATAGATAATCATAGGTGTACCATGTTGACTCCTACATTCCCTAGCAAAATGTCCAAGTCTATGACATTTATAACACTTAATCTTTGATTTATCCAACCCCACCTTTGACCTGCCAGTCAACCCTGGAAATCTTCTGCCAGTTTTCTTGTAAAAATTATTAGTTCTTACACTAAGCAGAGCCAATTGGTGCATAATGTCCATTTCTTCCAAATCATCAGGGTCAAAGTACTTTAGGTCTTCATACTCAAAGGATATGTTATCAGATGCCTGGATGTCACCACCACTTGCTGTAAAAGCAAAGTTTGGTGAATAAGAATCGGAGTTAAAACCTGAGTTAAAACCTGAAGTTATGTCAATGAAATGATCATAACTCTGATCCTTATTGTTACCAGGCACCTCATCGTGACCCAAAAGTGTTGTATTACCAAATACATAATCATCAGACACTTTTCCAGAATCCTGGAGCTTCTTTTTCTGGTTAAGCTCTCTCTCATAGGTCAAGAGCTTACCATGAAGTTGGGTCAGTGATAGGTCCTTAAATCCAATTGAGTTTCTCATAACTATATCAATAGTGTCCCATTTGTCTGGTAATGATCTTAAAAACCTATGGTTTAAAGTTGAATTAGGATAAGTTAGACCAACCAGTTTTAGTTCACTAATGAGACAGTTAAACCTCTCAAATTGTTGAGTTAATGACTCTCCTTTTACATGACTGAATGTTTCATATTGTTGGTTAAGTATTTCACGGTTGTTTTCAATAACCTCTTCAGTCCCACCAAATTGTTCTTTCAATGAATCCCACAACTCCTTTGCAGTGTTACAGTGTAACAGCCTACCATAGATATCATTGGGTAGAGCCATGGCCACAATACTGAAGGCCTTAGCATCTAACTCAATTTTCTAAAAATCCTGGTCGAAGTAGTTTTCAAGTTTCTTAGACTCTTGAACCTTGGGATCTTTGGTACTCAGCATCATCGGAACATGTGGTCCGAAGATAACCGACTTCCAGCACCCAGTGTTTTGTTGAGCTAGAACATGGCTCATCCGACATTGCCAGATATTGTATTCAGATCTGACAAGCATTGGTGGCTTGTTGTTCGTGCCAGTGTTATGTGGATCGTGATTGATTGAAGCCATTCTCTGATTGTTTCTAAAACAAAGTCTGTTTAAAAATGGATGAAACGAAAATAAACTATTACTCTGTTTTCAATCCGACAAACAAACGATATCAATCATTATGAGTTGATCTATTTATATTAAATTGATTGGTTAGATCAAATTTAATTGACCAAACTCTGATACCAATTGTTAGGATCTGAGTTTGATTATTTTGATTGTTTAAGTAATATGAGTAAAGAATGAAATAAACTATAAATGGAAAGTGCAGCGGAATGATAAACTATAAATCAAAACAAGAGAATAATTATTTTAGAATAGAAAGCTTTCATATAATAGAATGATTACAGACGATTACAATTACTCCCCCTCAGCCTGATCACTCGAGTAAGTTTGTCTAAGAGAATGTTTTTGAGTGATGAATAGAACAGTACATGCACTGTTCTATTTATAGACAATCTAAACTACTGATGACCTAAGCTGACGTTACATAAGACAGTGACCTCTAACAGAATAACAACATAAAACATCTGATGATACAAATAACTGTTACATTGGAAAACTCTGAAAGGCAAACAGCTGATAGGAAACCTCTGATGGTCTTGAATCATCTGTTGGAGCCTAAGTGTTGTTGGCTCCAACAGACCTTTAGTCTTCAGTACTTTGATCAGCAGTTTTTCTTCATCAGACCTTTGATCAGCAGTTGTTCTCTAGCAGTTGTTCTCTATCAGACCTTTGTAAGCAGCAGTTGTTCCAACAGTTGTTAGGGTACAACAGATGTTAGGGTCAACAGTCTTTTGGGAGAAGTAACTTGTAAATGTTGTTATTATTAAGGATCAATTGTGTAGTATATTTTGGCTTTCCAATCATCTGTTCTTCCCTAGGTCAGAAGACCAAACAACTATTGTTTAACGAATTAGAGCTATCATAATTATACGGTTAGGGTTAGGGTTTAGGGAAGAAGATGAAGTTAGGATATTGCTGTTATATTTTAGTTCCTAAATAAATTCACAAATACATGTATGGTGTAGTGGTTGGTTTAACTTAAGATGGAACAAACGACCAGGGTTCGAGTTCCTTGGTCTGCTCCCTATTTCTTTTTGAAAACTTCATTCAGAATTCTACTTTATATATTTTTTTATCATTTATAAAATGCATATAAACTTAGAATATTCATATTAAATTCATTTTTGATCCAAAAATTATGAAAATTTATGTGTAACATTTTGACACCCTAAAGAAAATTATCACATTTTTATTTTCTAGAAAATACTTTATTTTTGTATTTTTCTTGATTTAAATTGTTTTAATCAAAATTAATTGATTAAAAATTTGTTTTAAATGATTTAATCTCAAACTTTTTGGGAAATTATTTCTAATCATCGTGAACTGAAATAAAAACTATTGGTTTCGAAAACATTTATTTTTATTGATTTTCCTATTTTTAATCATTTAAACATGATTTAAATTCATTAAATCAGTTTTAAATGCAAATAATTGAGAAAATTTATGAGAAAACTATTTACATTGATTTACATCAGAAAGCATTCATATTCTATAAAAATAATATTTTTGGATCATGTCTTGTATTTTTAGTCTTATTTATGTTTAATTAGACATAATTAATCGTTTATTTATTTAAACTATTTAACATCTATTTTATAAATACTTTTCCTATAAAATAGAAATATTCTTATGTTTGAAAGTCTTAATTCTCATTTGTTGGATCATTGTATAACTCATAATTATTTGTTCAAATATTATGATTATTGTATTTATTTACAGTAATTTAGTTAAGGTAATTAACTAAATTATTTTGTCTTAATTATTCAAACATATTTTTATCTAAATATTCAATTGGTAATAATTATATTACCTAAACCATATTTACAAACTTTGGCATATTATTTTTGATATACAACTTTTATATGAATTCGATTTATCATAAAAACTCTAATTCCCCAAATCGACATAGCAAACCCTAATGCCTTAGAACCCTAGATACCTTAGACTCTTAGACTTTTCCCTCATTGGTATTATTAAACTTAATAGGTTGAATTCCTCAGAATTCCCATTACTTAGCTCACGACCGCTTAAATTGAATTTTGATCGCTTTCGCATACTATGAGTATATCTTTCCCCTTTTTCATGTTTTACTCTTTTGGGCTATTCATGTTCACTATGACTAAATGTTATTCTTTCACTAAATGCAATTCTCATGTGTGTTTGCTTTGTGTTAATTTGCGTGTCTATGACTTGTCAAATCATTAACCTTTGAGGGCCTAGCATTTCAATGAATAGTACTATGGTATATACCCCTTGTGACTCTGTTGAGAGACCTTGGTCATTGCTATGTGTTTCATTACTACTGTCAATAGCGCATACTATATATAAATTTCATTTCACTTTCATAGGGTTGATTTTGACCCGAATACTACTTAAATACATAATTGCAAACAGTATACAACACGTGAATTGGGAAACTCTTTTTCTACTAATGTATTCAAAATAGGGTATGCTCACCAATCTTCTAGGATAGGTTTTCCATTGTACAAACTTACTCCAAGGGATTTAGTCTCATTCCTTTCGACGACTTGTGCACTGCCTCTCTACTTAAGCCTTTTGTAAGCGGATCTGTAAAGTTATCCTTTGACTTCACGTAGTCAATAATGATAACCCATATTGAGAGAATTTTCGTATTGTATGCCATTATACATGGCACTTTGAGCTCTATCAATTGCTGAATAGTAGTGCTGTAAGTGAACTGAATTTTCAGCGAACGTTCATGAACCGTTCGGCGGGAAGTTCATTTGTATTCGTTCGTTTAATAAAGCAACGAACACGAACAAAAAATTCCGTTCATTTAGTTAAACGAACGAACATGAACAGAGGCCGCGATCGTTCGTTTGTGTTCATGAACGTGTTCGTTTTTGTTCGTTTGTGTTCAATAGTTTAATGGTGTTTTTAATTTTTATAATTTTATTTAATTTTGATTTACTTTACTAAATAAATAAATAATTTATGTGAAGTAAGTATATAAGACTTCAAGTTTAAATAAATGAAGACTTCAATATTATGTTATGTACTAAGTATGTTTGTATAGTTAGGTTATATGTTGGGTGTTCTACTTATTTTCTTAGTATATGTGAATTTGATCTTATTCAAAAATTAATATGTCCGTTTGTGTTTGTTTTCGCTCATGAAAAATAATTTGTGTTTATGAACACTTGTTTGTGTTCATTAATGTTCGTTTATATTCGTGTGCGTTCATGAACAAACTTAACACACGAACACGCGTGTTTTCTTAACAAACGAGCACGAACAAAAATTCTCATTCGGTAAGTGTTCATGAACTATTCGTGAACGCATAATTTTCTTAGCAAACAAACTCGAACAAGGCCTTGTTCGTGTTCGTTTGGTTCGTTTGCAACCCCACTGAATAGCAATCACAATGTATGCGAATAGCCGTCATAGGCTTAGGCCATCTTGGAATATATTCCAAAAATTGACGTATCCCCCTGCCTCTTCACCAACTTTATCTAAAGCAATAAACTCAGATTCCATTGTGGACCTTGCTATAAGAGTTTGCTTGCAAGATTTCCATGTTATGGCTGCTCCTCAAAGGGTAAACACATAACCACTTGTGGATTTAGAATCTTTCATATTGGATATCCAGTTGGCATCACTATATCCTTCCACAACAACTGGATCTTGGCCATAATGCAGTCAATAATTCCTCGTGTATCTCACATACCTTAACAATCTCGTCATTCTCTTCCAATGTTCAGCACTAGGATTACTAGTATATCTACTTAGCCTGCTCACAACATATGCTAAGTCTGGCATGGTACATGACATGAGATGCATCAAACTGCCAATGATTCTTGAATACTCCGATTGAGCAACACCCTTTCCTCTATTCTTTGACAAATGTTGAGAAGTATGAATCGGAGTTTGAGCCACACTTGTGTCCTCCAAATTGAACTTCTCAAGGATCTTATCCACATAATGACATTGACTTAACACAAGACCAGTTTGGGTTCTAACCATCTTCACTCCATGAATTATATCAGCTAGACCCGTGTCTTTCATGCCAAATCTCGCTTTCAACATGCCTTTAGTAGATCTGATCATCTTGTCGTCACTCCTAATGATAAGCATATCATCTACGTAAAGGCATAAGATTACATAACCTTTAGAAGTGTCCTTCACATAGGCACACTTGTCACATTCGTTTACTTTGAAACCACTGTAAAGCAAAACTTTGTAATTTTTTTGGAGCTTGCTTTAAGCCATACAGTGATTTGACGAGTTTACATAGTTTTCCTTCTTGGCCAGGTGGAGAGAAACCATCAGGTTGCTCCATGTATATCTCTTCCTCTTATTCCCCATTTAGAAATGCAGTTTTTACATCCATTTGATGTATTTTCAAATTTCTCAAAGCTGCAATTTCAAGCACCAATCTAATAGAGGTTATTCTAGTAATAGGCGAGTATGTGTCAAAGTAGTCAAGACCTTCATTTTATCTATACCCTTTGATTATGATCCTTGCCTTGTACTTATCAATAGAGCCATCATATTTCATCTTTCTCTTAAATATCCATTGATATCCAAGTGGTTTACACCTGGTGGAAGATCAACTAACTCCCAAGTATGATTCTACAAGATAGAATCAATCTCACTTTTAATGTCATCTTTCCATTGAGGTCCATCTGAAGAGGTGACTGCTTCTCGATTGGTTTGAAGCTCACTCTCAAGCATGTAGGTAAAAAAATAAGGCCCAAAAGGTTTTTCAATCCTTTGCCTATTGCTTCTACTTGGCTCAACCTCTTCAGCCTTTGATTGTTCATGGGTTTCATCTTGAACAACCTTATCAACCGTTATTGATGAACTCGCATGAGTTTGTTCTAACTTGGAAACTCCTCTTCAAAATAAGTTGCATTTCCTGGCCTTGTTTCTATTATGGAGTTCTTGTGAACATCAGGATTCTTGGACTCATGTACAAGAAAATGATGTGAAGTCCCATTGTGGACATATCCAATGAAAATTCAATCAACAGTTTTGGGCCCAATTCTAAGAACCTTGAGAGGTATAACAAGTACCTTAGCCAGGCATCCCCACACTTTAAAATATTTGTAGGATGATTTTTATCCCCACCATAACTCATATGGTGTTACACCCTTATTCTTGAAAGGAACTTTATTCAACAAAAATGGCCGACAAAATGGCCTCCCCCACATGTCCTGGCTCATCCTAGAACTTATCAACATGGTATTCATCAATTCCTTTAGTGTACGATTCTTTCGTTCTGCAATACCATTTGATTGGGGTGTCTCGGGAGGGGTACAGTCGTGTATTATGCCACTTTTGCCACTTCATCCCCAATTGGCGAAACATATTCACCTCCTCTATCACTTCTCACACGTGATATTTTTATTAAGTTGATTTTCAACTTCAGCTTTATTCAAGATAAGCTTGTCAATTGCTTCATCTTTACTCTTAAGTAAATACACATAACAATACCTCGTAAGTCTAAGTTTGATGGCGGCGAGTTCCCGCCGCTCTTCGAGTAAGTCTAAGTTTAATCGTAGCTCTTTGTCGTTTTGCCCTTGTTCCGCCATGAGTACTCTTGCGGAGGGGAATCCGATTTCTGCGGGGATGACGGCCTCGAAACCGTAGGTTAGGCTGAACGGAGTTTCGCCATTGCTAGTTTTGGCGAGTATGCGGTTTGCCCATAGGACGTGTGGAACTTCGTCCACCCATCCTGTTCTTTTGGTTCCCAGCCGCTTTTTGATGCCTTCGATGAGGCTTCGATTTGCTCTTTCGACTTGACCGTTCCCTTGGGGATGAGCTACTGATGTGAAGATTTGTTGGACGCCCATTTGCGCCAGCCATTGCTGTAGGTGTTGGTCGGTGAATTGGGTTCCGTTGTCGCTTATGATCTGATATGGCAAACCGAACCTGCATATGATGAACTCCCATATGAATTTCTTGGTGTGTGCGCCGTCTATTTTTGCTAGTGGCTTCGCTTCAATCCACTTTGTGAAGTAGTCAATTGCCACTATTAAGAATTTGACGTTTCCTGGTGCTGTGGGGAATGGACCGACAAGGTCTATTGCCCATTTCTAAAATGGCCACGCTGCCGTGACGGGAACCAAGTCATTTTTGGGGCGCAAGGTGTTTGGCGCGTGGCGCTGGCAAGAGTCACATTTGCGTAATTCTGCTACAGCGTCGGGGTGCATACCCGGCCAGTAGTAGCCTGCGATCATTAACTTGGCCACCACCATTCTGGGTCCTGCGTGTAGTCCGCAAGTACCTTCGTGAATATCTTTGATGAGGAAGGAGGCGTCCTCCTTGTCGACGCACCGCAGTAGGGGGCCCAAATATGATCGTCGGTAGAGGATTCCATCTGTTAACTGATAGTGCAAGGCTTTGTGTTGAATTTTTCGTGCTTCCGCCTTGTTATCGGGTAGCGTTCCAGATGTTAGGTATGCTTTGAGTGGCGCCATCCAAGAGGTGGTACCTGTTTGGATGACGTTTACCTGTCTTGTCGGGACAGATGGTGCCTCTTGTAATTCGACCCGTACATTTTTGGCCATGTGATCAAAAACTGTGGAGGCCATTTTGCTTAATGCGTCAGCGGGTTTGTTCTCGCTCCGGTTAATGTGGGTGACCGTGCAAGAAGTGAATTTGCGCATAAGTAGCTTGGCCTGCTGTAGGTATAGGGCCATTGTGGCGTCTCTTGCGTCATAGGTGCCATTGATGTGTCCAGCTACTAGAAGTGAATCAACGTGTGCTTCGAGGTGGGAAGCTCCCATTCGGTGCGCTATACGCAGTCCTGCTAGTAGTTCTTCGTACTCCGCTTCATTGATTGTTGCGGTAAAGTCTAGCCGAATGGCGTATGTGTGTTCTTTCTTGTTTGGGCTAATTAGTCGCAAGCCCGCTCCTGCGCCATCTGAATTTGATGCGCCGTCAGTGTAGAGTTTCCAGCTTTCATTGTCGGGCGTTGGCTGTGCGGGGTCTTGCTCGGCTAGACATTCAGCGATTTTGTCTGTTGGTATTTCAGTGGTGAAGTCAGCAAGTACTTGTCCCTTGACTGCGGGTCTAGGTTTATAGTTGATGGTGTGTTCACCTAGCTCGATTGCCCATTTTGCCAGACGTCCTGAGGTTTCGGGCTTGCGTAGCACGTCGCTGATTCTGTAGTCTGTTAGGACGTTTATTGGGTGGCCGTGGAAATACCTGCGCAGCCGGTGCGATGCATGGATGAGAGCTAGGACCAGTTTTTCCATTGTGGAGTACCTAGTCTCTGCGTCTAGCAGGGTTCTGCTGATGTAGTAGATGGGTGTTTGGACGGTTTTCCTGTCTACTAGGAGTACTGCGCCGATTGCCCGCTCTGTTACAGAGAGGTATAAGGTTAATGGCTCTTTGGGTAATGGTGCAGTGAGAGTAGGCAAATTCATAAGACATTCTTTCATTTCTTGAAAAGCCTTTTCCGCCTCAGTGGTCCAGCGGAAATGACTTTTCTTAAGACAATTTTTTAGAGTGTCTACAAATGGAAAAGACTTGGAAGCATAATTCGAAAGGAAGCGATTGAGGGCGACGAGGCGTCCCATAAGGGTTTGGACTTCCTTTATGGATGTTGGTGAAGACATTCTTTCTATGGCGAGGACCTTGTCAGGGTTTGCGCGGAAGCCATCCCTTGTGACAATGACTCCCAGGATTTTCCCTTCTTCCATACCGAAGGAACATTTGCTGGGGTTAAGCTTCAAGCGCACCTTTTGGAGTTGGTTGAATGTCTTTTGGATGTCTTCCAGCATGCAGTCTTCGTCTTTGCTTTTGATGACAAGATCATCAACGTATACTTCCAAGCGTATGCCTATCTCGTGGATGAAGGCGCTGTCCATGAGTCGCTGATATGTGGCTCCCGCATTTTTCAGGCCGAAGGGCATTTTGGTGTAGCAAAAGATTCCTGTGTCCGTGCGGAAGGCCGTTTTGTCTTCGTCTTCCTTTGCCATTTGGATTTAGTGATAGCCTTTGTAGGCGTCGAGGAAGCATTTGAAGCGGAATGGCGCGAGGGAGTCCACCTTTAAGTCGATTTCTGGAAGAGGATAACAATCCTTTGGACAGGCCTTGTTCAAATCTTTGTAGTCGACACACATGCGCCATCCGCCCGTTGCTTTTCCTACCATGACTGGGTTGGCCACCCAGGTTTGATAGCGTATTGGGCGGATGATGCCTGCGTGGAGCAGTTCATTGACTTGTTCGTTCATCGCCTTTGTTTTCTCTGGCCCCATTTTGCGCATCTTTTGAGCGACTAGCTCCACCGATCTGTAAGTTTTGATTTTGTGTTCCGCGATTTCTCTTGGAATGCCGATCATGTCGGATGGATGCCAGGAGAATATATCTATGTTCTTTACTAAGAGTTGTTTGAGGTGCGCTCTTGTGGTGTTGGAGATTTCATGGCCGATGATGACCGTTTGGTTCGGGAATTTGGGGTTGAGGATCCAGTTTTCCGGCTCCAATCGGGTTTGTGTTTTTTGTGGTGTTGCAACCTCGATTGCGTGGCACTGTTTGTTTCCGCGGATTATTGCGACGCCGGTTCGGGTCGGGAAGCCTACCATTTGGTGTGGGGTGGAGGCTGATGTGTGTAAATGTATATATAAAAATAACACAAGCTTTAATTAAAACGACTCACCTAAAAACTACACACGCACGGCAAGTGTACCGGTCGCAAAGCAGTAAACAGATAAGACCGAGTATCGAACCCAAAGACGCGAATGCAACTCTAGATCACAACCTATACCGAATACTAGCCTAAATAAATATATACTTAAATGGGGGGTATTTTAAACTACTAATTACAAACTTAAAAGAAACTAAATTAAAATAACCTCAACTTCGTATACGAACCTAGGAGCTTGGAGAAATCGGATAGGAAGAAGGCTGGTTACTTAGGTAAAATCCCTAGACACTAGCAATAAATCCTGAATCTGGTAATTAACTTGAGACCCTATTCTTACCTAATAAACCTCCTGTCAAGGATGGCTCACTAGACTCAAGGCGGGACAAGTGTAGAAATGCTAAAATGGATCCGGATCGCCCTAGCGTACCAAAATCCCATAGAAATCAGATTAAAACCTCTCCTGGATTAAAACCCTCAAACTATGAAGCAGACTTAAACTCTACTGAAGAAAACCTAGGAAAACTCTAAACACGGACAAGTAGCGACTCCCGCCCTAGCGCTTGCCGACTACCGAACAATGCCTAGTTAGTTACCTAGCAAACTCGAGTTAGATTTCTCACCCTCAAGAATGGACTGCACGTCTTAGTTAATTTTATTATATTAGTTTGTTATACTTGTGTCGTATTCCAACTCCAAATACTAGCACGCTAACCTAAGTTGACGAACTAGATTGATTTCAAGACCTAGGGGGTATCTCTACATGCCTAGCTCCACAAAACCAATAAACAAACTTCAAATAAAATTAACACCAACACACATATATCAAATCCAACAATAAACTTAAAATCATGTAATCCTACACATCAAAATTAAAAACCAAGAATCATTAAATACCGCATAAAACGTGTCTAGTTCATAAACCTAAGCAACCATAAAAGTCTAGTTCATAATATTTATAAACATAAATTCAAAGTTTATAAAAAACAATTTCATCATGTCTATAAAAATATATAGCGAAAACCAAACCTAACCCAAGGCTCGTTGGCTCTTGATCTTTACCGTGCCCGTGGCCTTTTCTCCTTCCGTGCCCTTCTGCTCGTCACCGCTTTTTGCTTCTTCTATTGGTTCTGTGCGACGTGGAATTGTGAATGAATGATATGTCAAATAAATTATCCGCCGTCCTCTCGCAGTTGTTCAATGAATGAATATTATATTCTTCCTCGGCTGCTGAATGAATTCTATGTCCCCCTTTAATTTTTGGGCTTTGGAGTCAAAACCTATATTCATCTTTTCTTTTGTTTGGGCCGTAGCCCTTTTGAGAAGTCACAAAGTCATTTTTGACTTGATATTATTATTATTATTATTATTATTATTATTATTATTATTATTATTATATAGTGGTATAACTCCGTGCTCTTGTCTCGGGTGTTCTTGACTTGACCAAAGTTGCTCGTTTACGCTCCAACGTCCATGAACACCTACAAAAATATAAAATAAATAAATAAGTACTAAAAATTAATAAAAATCTATACAATGACAAAAATAGGCCAACAGACGAATACACGCCTAAAACTACTAAAAACTATATACAAAAGGCTCAATTATAACTCAAAATACATATGAGAATAGATGTGTTTTACGACACATCAAACATCCCCACACTTAAACCTTTTTCGTCCCTGAAAAAGAATTATGCTATGGAATCACAGTTAGGTTTACATCCAGTTTCAAAACATAGGTTACTTTTTTAATAATCTACTAACGTATTGATTGCGATTCCAGGTATATTGGTCCTCTTAAACCCACACCGGTTTCCAAGCCCCTTTTTATTTATGTTAAGTTCATGTTGATTAGTCTATCTAGGGTCTCACTCGAAGGAAGCCACGGTTCCTCCTAATCCCGCCTCAAGCTTATGAAGCTAATGGAACGACCAATTGACTATTTCCCAACCGTCTTATGTAGAAAACCAAGAGAATTTAAAATCACTTTTTTTTTTGTTTTTTTGCATACTTAACTCAGAGGGTGTGACCAATCCAAGTCGCTATCCCAGTGGCCAGGCACCTTAAGCTTCAGCATTTTTTTTTTTCATCTCAGCATACTTAACTCAGAGGGTGTGACCAATCCAAGTCGCTATCCCAGTGGCCAGGCACCTTAAGCTTCAGCATTTTTGCTTTGATTACTAATTTTTTTTAATTGATTAGAAATTCTAACGGTTTTCTACTTATAACGGTGCTTCTTATACTATTTTTGGCGGTTTCGGTCTCCCCGTTTCTCCTACATGAGAACCCACAAAATAGCCTAACATAATTAATTTATTACTTTTCAAAGGAAACCTTTCTACCGGCCGAGCCTACCTACATATCCCAAATCAGACACGTTTTTAATCAATTTTAATCTCTTATTATACATACTATTTGAAAACTGGACACCTAACTTTACCTATCATTTTCCATATTTTATATAATGCAAACTTCAAAATCAGGGACTTTTTTTTCAGTTTTTTATTTAGTTTTTTTGTTTTTTTTTTTCAGGTTTTTCAATTTTTTTTTTTTTTTTTTTGACTCAAACGACTTAATATACAAACTAAACGACAGTTTCTCATCCCCACACTTAAACTCTACATTGCCCTCAATGTAGGAATAGAAAACGACTCAAAACAAAAGAAAAAATAAATTCCGAATACAAAAATAAAAAGACAAGGGCAAATTGGAAAGGACTTAGCTGGTTTATTAACGCGTAAGCTCCAAAAACTCTAGTCCAATCCAGCTCGATCGTATAGCATTTTGGTCGCGATCGGCTCTGACACAATGGTAAACTCTCGGGTTGCTTCAATATAACGTACAGCTCCAGAATCACCCGAATGGAGATTGAGTACGGGCGGTGCAATCCAAACCTGCGCAAAACGAAACAAACAAAACCCGAGCATAATACCGAACCACACAAAAATAAAAAGACTCAAACTACTAACTTAGACTCAAAATATAACAACAAACAAGAAGACGTACCTGCTTGGCAAAATGGCGGTGAATTTTGGTAGAACCAAATGGGTAGAAAAAAAATCTGGTTCTCGCTCAACGTGAAGGACACTGGTGATCACAACACGCGTTGCAAGAAAAAAATATAACTTTCCGGGGTAATAGCTGGTCGCATAAGGCGAACAGGTCAGCCCAGACTCCTCACATTACGTGAAAAATCTTTTTTCACAGAAAGTTAATTAATTTTTTTTTTTTAGAAAAAAAATCTCTTTTATTACCCAAACCTTTACCAAAACTCCCACTCATAAAATATATATAAAGATAATACATGGGATCCGCTCATGGTGAAATTTCCTCTACCCGAGCAAACACGCAAACCTGCAAACAGACTCAAAGACACAAAAAAAAAAACAATAAAAAATAAAAACCTATGAACCACTACCGATTGACGGACCACAAATAAAAAAAAATGAAAAGCTAGAAAAAAAAATACATAGGTATAAATATAAATTTACAAACTCTACAGAGCCTCCCCACACTTAAACTTAATCAGGGGGCTTCTCTTTTATCTGGACCCGATCCAATCCGTTTAATTCCACCCGGTCCATATTATTTAGCAAAATTAAATTAGTGGAATTGAAAAATATTTTATCGAATTTAAATGGGTCGGGCCACCAATATTTAAATTTACCTGGACTAAACCTGATTCTTGGCATGTAATGTGGGGATTTATTGTCTCTACAACTCCTGACCCTCACCCTGTGTCGGTCCAGGTGCCTCTTCGCCTTCTCCCGTGGTGGTGGCCATGGTGGTGGCACTACTAGCAGTGTAATATCCAATGCCTGCACGGGCCGACCGAGGTGTTCTTCTTCTTCCACCATTACTTCTTTCTCATCTTCCTTGTTTGGTGACACTTGTTCAAAATCTTTGTCCACTTCTGGAGCTGACATATCAACTAACTTGTCACCAAACTCTGCTTCCTTATCAGCTGCTTCTTCATGCAGGTCAGTGGTGTCTTCCTCTTCTACCACTTCTTCCTCAAACAGCCAGCCTGTGGATCCTGAAAAATCCATATCTTCCTCAGCCTCCTCTATCTTCTCCGTCATGGCTTTCCTATGCGCGTCCCAGGCTATCCTTTCTATCTCCTCATCATCACTCCAGACATCTGCCTCCCAAGGGTATGCTGTTGAACTAGAGATTTGGCAAGGCTGCTCATCCTGCTGAACCAAAGGTGGGACTAAGGCGTCCATTATGGTCTCTGGCTCTAACCCTGAATCCTACAAAATATCATCCTCACAAGACAAGTGTAAAGAATCATGTGGGTCAGTTAAATCATGCACAGAATCAGATGAGTAAGGACAAACAGTTTCAGCAACGGGACTAATACAATCAGGTAATCTAAGTGTTACCATCTCGTCTGGGTCATCATATGTGAAATTAACCTGCTGAACTGGAGGTGGGACTTCAACGTCCATGATGGTCTTCAGTTCATCCACCCGAGCCTCTAGCCTTTTAAGTGCCGCATCTTGTTCCCTCAAAGAGTCGGTGCGCTTGGATAGCAAAGAATCGATATCCTCGAGCATGAGCTGTTGTTTAGCAACTAAGGCGGCAAAATCGGGTCTAGTGTGAGACGAGACATCCCGATAATCGGGATGTGGATACAAATGTTGGCTAGGTGGATACTCTGACGAGCTACCACCATGCCTATCCTCATACATCTCAGCTTGTAGATAATCATGCCGACTTTTTCTTCTATCTAGTGACTCAGATGTTGCAGGGTTAAACCACCGGTTTGCCTGTGGGTATGAAGGCTGGTATGACTGATATGGCTGCGGCTGCAAATACTCGTTAGCATAATAATCCGTGGAATACCCCGATGAATATGAATGAGGGCATCTTATGGTAAAATGGGGTCCTCCGCATATCTCGCACATGATTAAAAAAAATTATATATTAAGAATAAAAACAAATAAAAAATAAAAAATAATAAGTACAGGAAAAAAAACAAAAACTATTTACAAATTAAAAGACCAGACAAACGGTTTGGGAAGTTCTCAAGAGTGCGAATTGCGTCCCCGGCAGCGGCGCCAAAAACTTGATGTGTGTAAATGTATATATAAAAATAACACAAGCTTTAATTAAAACGACTCACCTAAAAACTACACACGCACGGCAAGTGTACCGGTCGCAAAGCAGTAAACAGATAAGACCGAGTATCGAACCCAAAGACGCGAATGCAACTCTAGATCACAACCTATACCGAATACTAGCCTAAATAAATATATACTTAAATGGGGGGTATTTTAAACTACTAATTACAAACTTAGAAGAAACTAAATTAAAATAACCTCAACTTCGTATACGAACCTAGGAGCTTGGAGAAATCGGATAGGAAGAAGGCTGGTTACTTAGGTAAAATCCCTAGACACTAGCAATAAATCCTGAATCTGGTAATTAACTTGAGACCCTATTCTTACCTAATAAACCTCCTGTCAAGGATGGCTCACTAGACTCAAGGCGGGACAAGTGTAGAAATGCTAAAATGGATCCGGATCGCCCTAGCGTACCAAAATCCCATAGAAATCAGATTAAAACCTCTCCTGGATTAAAACCCTCAAACTATGAAGCAGACTTAAACTCTACTGAAGAAAACCTAGGAAAACTCTAAACACGGACAAGTAGCGACTCCCGCCCTAGCGCTTGCCGACTACCGAACAATGCCTAGTTAGTTACCTAGCAAACTCGAGTTAGATTTCTCACCCTCAAGAATGGACTGCACGTCTTAGTTAATTTTATTATATTAGTTTGTTATACTTGTGTCGTATTCCAACTCCAAATACTAGCACGCTAACCTAAGTTGACGAACTAGATTGATTTCAAGACCTAGGGGGTATCTCTACATGCCTAGCTCCACAAAACCAATAAACAAACTTCAAATAAAATTAACACCAACACACATATATCAAATCCAACAATAAACTTAAAATCATGTAATCCTACACATCAAAATTAAAAACCAAGAATCATTAAATACCGCATAAAACGTGTCTAGTTCATAAACCTAAGCAACCATAAAAGTCTAGTTCATAATATTTATAAACATAAATTCAAAGTTTATAAAAAACAATTTCATCATGTCTATAAAAATATATAGCGAAAACCAAACCTAACCCAAGGCTCGTTGGCTCTTGATCTTTACCGTGCCCGTGGCCTTTTCTCCTTCCGTGCCCTTCTGCTCGTCACCGCTTTTTGCTTCTTCTATTGGTTCTGTGCGACGTGGAATTGTGAATGAATGATATGTCAAATAAATTATCCGCCGTCCTCTCGCAGTTGTTCAATGAATGAATATTATATTCTTCCTCGGCTGCTGAATGAATTCTATGTCCCCCTTTAATTTTTGGGCTTTGGAGTCAAAACCTATATTCATCTTTTCTTTTGTTTGGGTCGTAGCCCTTTTGAGAAGTCACAAAGTCATTTTTGACTTGATATTATTATTATTATTATTATTATTATTATTATTATTATTATTATTATTATTATTATTATTATTATTATTATATAGTGGTATAACTCCGTGCTCTTGTCTCGGGTGTTCTTGACTTGACCAAAGTTGCTCGTTTACGCTCCAACGTCCATAAACACCTACAAAAATATAAAATAAATAAATAAGTACTAAAAATTAATAAAAATCTATACAATGACAAAAATAGGCCAACAGACGAATACACGCCTAAAACTACTAAAAACTATATACAAAAGGCTCAATTATAACTCAAAATACATATGAGAATAGATGTGTTTTACGACACATCAGAGGCGTTGGCGTTGAACTTTGCCAGGCCTTCCCGCCCTAGTAGGACATCGTGGCGAGATGTTGCTGGTAGGACCATGAAGTCACATATTTCTGTGCGTTCATGGGCGCCGTCTGTCAAAGTGACTGGGAAGCTGATTATGCCGCGCGGCATGATGACTTCGTCAATAAAGCCCGAGATTGGTGCATTGACTGGAACGAGGCGGGCTTTGTCATCCTCGTCCAGTTGTTGAAAACACTGATCGTAGATGATGTCAGTGCTGCTTCCGCCGTCTAGAAACATAGATTGAGTTCTATAGTGTCCTACCGCCGGTGACGATAAATGGCGCAATTGCGGAGGGTCCGCCTCATACCCGGGGGAGGAGGACGTCCACCTCCTTCCAGGAGTCATTTATTTCTCTCGGGCGCTTTCCTTTATTTTGGCGTTTTCCCGCGTCGGAGATCATGTTGCAATGATGATGCGGGGTATGCCTGATGTAACTTGTTTGTAGATTCCGGATTGGTTTCTTTCCGGGCTCTTCATGTTTGTCGTCTTGGTTGTTGCGCCCGCCTTTGTTAACGTTTTTGACCAGATGACCGAGCTGGCCCGTCTTTAGTGCCGCCTCTATTTCTAACTTTAGGATGTAGCAGTTGTCCGTCACGTGACCATAATCGTTATGGTATTCGCAATATTTGGTGTGGTCAACGTTCTTTCGTTTGCCCAACACTTTAGGTTCCCTGAAAGTGACCTGCTCTGTCTTGAGCACTTGTGACGGAGTTTTGGTTAGTGGCATCCTGTCGGTGGTCTTCTTGGATTGGCTTCTTTGATCCCTGGATTGCTTGTTGGTAATCGTCTGTCGAGCGTCGTTGGCGGGTGAGTATTTGCCTTCGTCCGTTGGTCCTAAGATGCGTGACCAGACGTATTTCTTGCCTTTGTTCCTGTTGGAGTTGTTTGTTTGGTTGTAGCCGCGCTGCTGTTTGATTGAGCGTTCCGAGGATGCGTAAATTTTTGAGGCTTTGATGACTTCCTCCCAAGAGTATGGGACCCCTGTTTTTCCGGATAGTGTTTTCATCAGATCCTCGCTTCGTACTCCATGAATGAAGCCTGCGCGCGTCAGCTCTTCTCCGCAACCGATCTGCAGTGCCTCTTTGTTGTAGCGCACAATATAGTCATCTATTGATCCGTTGTCTGTGCGCTGGCATAAGAGGATATGGGCCTTGTCCCGTTTGTGCCGCCTGAGATGGGAGAAGTGATCCTTGAACTTCTGGATGAGGTCATCGAAGTCTAGGATGCCTCCTATTGGAAGGTTGTCAAACCAAACTCTGGCTGCGCCTGTAAGGGTTTGAGCGAACAGGTGGCACCAGACTTGTACAGGCCAGAGGACTGTGGTTCCCGCATACTCGAAGTCGTGTAAATGGTCAGTGGGGTCTTGCAGGCCATCGTACCTGCCGATGCTGCTAGGGAGTTTAGCTTGTTTTTCTATAGGGGCGGTGGCTATGCGCTGACAGAACTTTGAACTTAGAGCGAATGAATTAGGTCTGTATGGCTTGTTCAAGTCGTCGTCGTCCTTCTTGTGTGATGACACTGATTGTGTTTTTGTCAGCTTCCGCCTTTTGGCTTTTGAGGTTGTTGTTGCGTCTGAATCACTAGTTGACTGGTAGCCGTCAGATTCTGACGCGGAGTCTACTAGGTCCTGGTCGCGTGTGTTCTTACTGCGACCTCCACCATGAGACTTTGGACGCGTGGTTTGCTTTTCCTTCCCCTTTCGACTGTGTTTGGCGGAAGGGGAGGCCTTGCTTTTAGACTTGTTGGTTTGAAGTTTTGCCAACATATTTTGGTAGATTTTGGTGTTTTTAAGCTGTTTGCGAAACAGCCACTCGTCAGGATCCATTGGTGCTTCGGGTGCGTCGGATTTAGACGAGTCTGAGGCAGAAACCGCCCGTGGTGGTGTTTCTTCCCTTGTGGTTGCTTGTGGCGTGCCCTTGTCTGGAGTTTGGAGCGTTCCCGCTCTGGCGGTCTGTACGACTGTAGAGGGGGTTGCTCCTTTGGTTCCAACAGGGGTTAGATCAGCCATTTTGTGTGTTTGAAAGATGTGGTTTTGAAAGTTTTGTGGGTCTTTCAGCCGGTACGGATGGCGCCAATGAAGAAACAACGATTATAACTAGGGAGATATGATGGGATAATATATGGAATAACGACTCGTGTTCGCTGCAGGGTATAATCCTTGGCTCACAACGATGGTTGATCTGTGGTTATATGCACGGATAGTAAGCAAAGAGACACAATAGGCAATAGGCAAAAGGTATAAGTGGTTCGATCACGTAGGATCTACGTCCACTGAAAAGAACAATCTTTATTGATAAAAGATACAAGTAATAGTACAAGTGGTGGAACAAGTGTCTTTGTTCTAATTGGCTGAATTCGATCCCCAAGAAAGGAGGCCAAGTCCTCCTTTTATAGGAGAGGCATGGGCCCAAGGTCATCGGGCCCATTCTGGTTATTAACGGGCTTGGGTTAGAGGGCCAAGCCGGTTGCTTGTGTAGGTCCCACTAGTTGGATTCCAATCCTTAGTTGGATAAAGTGATCCAAGTTGAGGAGGGCCTCTTCGATTGGGCCACGTGTCGCTTCGTGGTTGGTCGGCTGGGCGGTGCTTTGTCCTCCACACACGTGGCGTATCGTGGCTGGGTCTGCAGGGGAGTCAGACGTCAGGCGGCTGACCACTTGTCAGCTGACACCTGACGGGTGGTAGCAAGTTGGGCTCCAAGGGGGATGTTTCCGGGTGTTGGCAGCTGGTACCTCCGCGCAGGCTATCAGCAGCGCCAGGCGCTGCTGTGCATCTGTGTCCTCAGATTTGTTTCTTTAAGCGGGGGCTTTGGATAGTGGGTAGGGTGCGCCTGAAAGCGCAGGAGAATAGTACCCTACCCCTTCACATATTGTGTCATTTTTATAAATATTAACCACGAAATCGTATCCACAAGCAGTGTGTATCTCTGTACTCTATGATTTGGAAATTGAAAATTAGGATTCCTTTGTCTTCTGTTTGCAAATGTATATGGTATACTCCCCACCCCATATATAACTTTTTTGAATAAAATTATCAACACGTCTTAACGAGTGCTTAACATGTTAAGGTCTTATCGTATAGATTGCTTTAAAATACAAAACCTGTTAAGGTCGAACACGAAACATCTTAAGGTCATGTAGGTTAATGTCGTGTTAACATGTGTGCGCCCGAAATTATAAACCCTTAACTGAGGCTTAATGGTGGTGTGTGGTTATGTTGACCATTGATAATTGTCAGCAAATGGGTCCTAACACTAATACCAAGGTCTAGCGTTAAAGTAGAACTAGACAATAGGCAATAAATGTGTGATTTAATATATTTAGTAATTATTAACATAGTATCTAGAAAAGGGCTTGGTAGTTGGGGCATGACATGTTTTTCGGTACATAAATCTTGGTAATTATCCATTACCTCTTGGTCTAGTGGTATGACGCCCCCTTTATAAATGTGAAGTTGTGGGTTTAAATCCTTGCAAATATAAAGTTAGGGGCTGTTTGGTAGCATCTGAATGGTCATTAAGTGGCTACATCTGAATGGTTCATAGTCTCTTAATGGTTAAGATGTAATCTTAAATATGAATGGTTAAGAGTTAACATCTTAATGGTTGCTTATTAACCATTCAGACATAAGGTTACCTCTTAATCATTCAGAAGTTATAAACAATTAAGAGGTAGTCTCTGAATGGTCATTAAGAGGCTATCAAACAGCCTCTTAGATGAAATTAAGGTGGTATAAAATTTGGCTTTCAAAAAAAACTCCCTTGGTAATTGATCGTTGAAAGTATGCTGTAACACCCCAGCCCGTTAAGACTCCACGTGAAAGATAGAAAACCAGCTTACATAGTGGAAAAAATATTAAATAAAAATAAGACAATAGTCAATTTCGAAGTCAGCTAACAACCCCAAAGTCAAAGTTAAATTTGCGAGATCACAACACAATGTGCAGCTACGGCCCAACCAAAACATTCACCCATGTCCGGGTCAACTAAAGCTCAACTGAAGTCTTCTAGGAAAGGTTTGTCTATCACCAAGCCAACTAGTGACCCAATGTTAGTTTCTTGTCTCTTAAAGAAACTAACCTGAAACATGCTCAAAATAAAAGTCAGCTATATACATTATATTATCAAGCCTATAATGTTAGATACGAAATGTGATTGAAGTACCGAATGTCATGCATATACACATGTATGAAATTCATAGAATCAAGCCCTAAGCATGAATTGATGTAGTCCACAAGGGCATGGGAATCGAAAACCAATACAAACATCCGAAACCCGTTGCAACAATTTCATATTATAATTAATCAAATTAGACATTTGGACCTATCCTGGTTTTTTTGCTAGCTATTAGTTATTAGTAGAATAAAATTTATCCCATCATATATGCAAATTTGGGTTTCTTATCTGAATTTATAGTTGTTTATGTAGGATCGTGTTTCCGAACAAGAAACGATGTATCGTGCACGTTTAGGATTAAAGGTGGAATCAATAATCCGATTAGTTGTTATAGGTGAGGGTTTATGGATAAGATAATAATAATAATATTTGAGAGCACACACACAAAGGGTTTCACTTGTATTAGAATATGGCAAAAGTTACAAAATGACTAAGGCATGGGCTTTTTATACTAGCTTGCCATACACCTCCCTACATGCACATGTATGAGCCTGTAATAGGAGTATGCATCTAAACAATTCTCAAAATACCCCTAAGCCTATATAATCAACTAAAATGCAACCCAACTGTCCAAAACGCTATATAATCATGCCTACGACGATTATCGGCCTATCACTAGCTGGGGACATACACGAAGTGCACTAACAGTCTCCTCTTTGGACCTAGCTAGTGATCTGCAGACTTAACCACTCACTAAGCTGGGGATGTCTTGAAAGACGTTCACAGACTCCCCCACTGCACAGTCTCCATAAGGTCCGTATTTATTCATTATAGTACATTGTGGCTAACTTAGCAGACTTGGCTTAGCGGGTGTGTTCAATCCAGGTCACCATCCTAGTGTACAGGCACCATAAGCTTCAGAATTATATATAGTATGCTCCACAATGCACAATGGCTTACCGGTGTGAGTAGCTGAAGACGAAAGATGCTCAAGCTTCGCACCTAAAATTCTCTTATTTGTTTGTGCGAGAATTAGGGTTTGGCTATTGATGTATCTTTTTAGGACAATTAAGAACGCCTGATCAACTCAATCGGATCTGTGGTAGATCCAAGATTTGACCATTTGTTCCCGGATGCATCATAGGTTAAAGATCCATAATTCTCTTATTTTTGGCAACCCATCAATCGAGATGTCGGTACCAAGACCATATGCTAATGAGGAGGGAAATCACTCAACTTTAAGTCGTTAATGTTTATATCACCGTGCCAACTTTGAAATGATTTTTAGGCCTACCAATATATCACTTGTAAGACTGATTATCATTTGCAATTTTAGTGTTTTGGGAAATCAGACGATCCACTGATGTACTATCATTTTCTCTTTGTTTCAGCAAAAACTCATTTTTGATTTTTTTTTTTTTTATGTTTATGGGTTTTTCTGGAACTTTCTTCCCCTAAAATTCAAAAGGTTTAAAGAAATCGAAATCTTTTTGGATTTTCCGATAGAAAAATGGTTAAACAAAAACAGATCTTCCGATGTAGTTTACTCAGATTTTCTCAAAATGCCTTTTACTTTTCAAAGATAGTCAAGTTTAGATTTGGTCAAATGATTCGGTAAAATTGTTGGCAATTTGGTAGTCAGTGTGGACTATAGTAATCATTAGATCCTTAGTGATTGTTATGGAAGTTACACTATCAATAAGAAAAATGAAGGTGATAAGAAAACACAAAGCGTAGTCACGCATGTGTGTTGATGGATCCTATTGAAGAACCCGAAAACATTAGCTCGATGCAGCTACCCGATTCAGCTTCGCAGGTTGCAGGAAACACATGTGACGACCTCCCAAGAACTGATATCCACCTGTTGTGGATCCAGCTTCAACACTGTAACCACCATTGACAAAATCAGCATACCCAACAAGATCCAGCTTATCGCCATTAGGGTACCATAGACCTTCGGTCGATAACCCTTTAGATAATGAAAGAACCGTCGTACAGCAATCACCCAGTTCACTCTTATTCATTACTGACACCCGTTCTTAAGTCGAAACACTGGGTCATGATTTTAATCTCATCAGACATTTCTCTTCTTTCTTCTTTCACAACAAACACCCTCCTTTGATTGGCTAGGGTTACATATCCTCCTAGGATGTTCTGATCAATGGAGCGATATGTAACCTATTTTGTTCTAGGATGCCCCACCGTCAACAATCAAATGACTACTGATAGTTCCGCCTAGAACACCCTGCACACTTGTTCAAAGATTAGTTCTGGAGGGGGACCTAGGCCTTGATGGTCGTTGGTCGGCCTAGGTCATCAATGATTTGTAGATCCATCCACCTACCATGAGGAGTTGGAGTAGGATCACCTGATGATGAACCCTCGGATGAATTTACTGATTTAGGTCTCCAAACCTGCTGAATTTTATCTTTGAAAAATTTTGTTTTTGCAGGTTTGGGTTTGGCCTTAGGTTGTGCCTTTGATTTGCCCTTAGAACTTGCCTTAGGGTTTGCCTTGGGCCTTGAGACCTTAGGTTTTACATCCTTCTCAGTTTTTGGCTTTGGAGTTTCAACAACAATTCTTTGTTTTCTTTTAAATGAGTTTGGTCTCTCAGTTGGATAATAATTATCATAAAAATTTTGTTTTGGAGAGCCAAAATGATTTTTGTTGTTATTTCTTAGGGGTTCGCAAGTTCTAGCCTTCGTCTCTCTCAGATAAGGATAATGATGTCTAATGTGTCCTACCTCGTTGCATTCAAAGCATGACCTCTACTCTTCATAATATTGAGGTTCATACTGAGAATACCCCAAGCTATAATGAGAAGATCTCGGGCTAGAACTTCCAAATCTAGTGGTCATGAGATCTAGGTGCACCATATCTTTGATCTTTTTGTTTAAAATACTCAAAATTTGAGTGGTGTTTAAATTGTTGCACCTGATCCGTACCCTTAGATTTGACAAACTTAACTTCTTTAGTATTGGGAACTGACTTGTTCTTCCTAGACTTTTTCTTTGGAACCCAATTGATTTTCTTTGATTAATTCTGTTGGTTTTGCTGATTCTAATGAGTTTTCTGAGAAGCAACTTGTGGTTTTACCTGCTGAGGTCTACCATGCTTCTTTTTTACTCTAGGTTTAGGATCACATTCGATGTGATTTTCATGTAAGTTAACTTGTTTTAATCCTAAACCCCGTCTCTCATACTCCTCATCAGGATCATACTCAATGTGATTCTAAAGCGGGATCCTGTTCCTATGACCAAGACCTGGTATGTTTTCCTCCTCATCACTTACCCCGTCATTAGTTTCAACTAAGCAGTAGTTGTCATCTTTAACAACTTCTGTTTTCTTGATTTCAGCTGGGTCAACAACAAGAGGTGTTGTGACCTGAAACTAAGTGATTTCGGTCTCATCCGGTGCTTTGGTGTAATTTGCTTTCATGGGAAGAGGAAAAACTTCGTATTCTCTACCACTCACACTCTTTTCAGTTATCTGACTCTCGATTATGTAATCTAGCATGTATTATGAGTTGGAGTAACTGTCAAGCTTCTTCTTTATGGCCTCATAACCACATTGTGCCACTGCCAATGCGTTTTTGGTTTGGGTTAATTCAGCAATGTAGTTGTTGATTGCGTCTTGTTTGTTAAGAATGGTTCTTTTCATCTTACTAACATTCTTTTTCAACAACATTACTATTTCTTTAAACTCTTTTTCATTTGATTTTAAGGCAGTGTTTGCATCAGTGCATGATCGAAGATCACATACCAAGCTGGTATTGTGTTCTTTGATTAACTCTAACCTAGATTCATATTCTAAGAATGTATCACAAATAAGCTTAGAAGGGTTGGAACTTACCTGAGTATGTTGTTCAGTCTGATCTCCAATTGACTGAATTGAAATGTCAGCATCACTAACTTCTATCCTTTCTTCCTTTGAAACATCATTTTCCAGATGTTGAACCCTCTGCATCTGTGCTGATGGTTAAACCAGGACTTCTTTCATCAGTCGATGATTCACTTTCTTCACCCAACACGTCTGCATATGTCATTGAGCTTGAACCGGAGCTCTGACTTTCCTCACTTAAGCTCTCATTTGCTCCACTGCTTTATTTCTCTGAACTTCGAGTAGTGCCTGAGGATTCTTCATCATCCTAAATTCTTGTCATCCCTTCACACCCTTTATCTGCATGTTCATCCAATGCTTTGACAAAAACTACATTCACTGGATCCTTGTTACTTCTTCCTGATTCCCTCTCGCTCATATGGATCCTTTGGATGCTTTGCGACTGACTCGCGGATGCGACGAGTACCCATGGATCTGTCATGTTGACTGTTTGTTGATGTGGAGGTGAAGAAAACGAACTATAAGGAGCAACATATGAACGTGTGACTTGGGGTTGTTGTCGTGGTGAGATTCCACAGATTGACTTCAAGTGTTCATCTATATCTGGGTTCACCATTTTAGAGGTTTTCAAAAAAAAAATTCACCTTAATTTTTCACATGTATGGAGGATAACTGTGTTCGAGAATGGAAAACTGATGAAGTCAAACTGATCAACAGCTATGAAGCACACCTATGAAACTGAAAACCACACGTATGTGAGATTAATGACACGTATAAACTGGACCAATACACGTATGAGGGCTAGTAGTATACTTACTGATGAATTGCAGACGTATGGGGTTAAATGAACACGTATGAGTTGGTATAAGTGCAAACACACACGTAGGAGATGACTCTGGACACGTATAGGAACAGAACACAAGGCAGGTAAGTGCACACGTACGGGACCAGGAGTGCCACTTAGTAGTGGACACGTATCAAGGAACCGAAGAACTACACGTCAATGGAATGTGATAACAAACATATGAACTGGTCAGATGAACTTCAAAAGATCAAATTATTGTTATAAAGGATCTGACAAACGTCAAAATGATAAGACAAAAGTCAGACGTTGTCAGATAGACGTCAAAGCAAGATCAGATGAATGAGATCAGGTTATATTCACGTATGGGATGAAGCTTTCTTATATACGTATAAACAGAAGGGATCAGAACTAAAAACACGTATGAAACAGCAGATGAACAAAGCTGAAAGGACACGTATGGGATCAACAAAACAAACGTATAGCAGGACAGAATAACAGAACGCGTATGGGAATAGAAGAGCAAAAGTATGAGATTTCAAAAAACACACGTATGAGCACATACGCGTGCCTCATACGCGTACACTCTGCAGCAACAGAACTTATGAACAAACATGCAGATTCAATCGGATTTTAATAGTATGTGTGAATTTTGATGATCTGATTGTGGGGTTTTGTGTAGGGAATGATTCCTAACAAGTTTGCAATACCCAAAACACACCAAAAACACGAATTATAATCCAAAATTCACAAGAACATGAAGAACACAAAACTTATGGGGTTTTCATCAAAAATCTAGATCTGATCCAATTTAACGTTGTTTAACACCTCAAATTGATTCAATAAGTTTACAAGACACTTATAAATGATGATTAAATGACGAGATCTCAATAATCATTCCATGATCATGATTTTGCATCAAAAACTAATAATATCCATGAACATGAAAAATTTTCATAAAAATCTCAGATCTGATCTGTTTTTGCTCAAATTTGATTTGGTTTTTGATAAAATCAATTTCTAAACATAAAACCATAATCAAATCTCAGATCCAATCATCAAACACACCCCAAAATCATTGAAACCCATGTTTTAAGTTATAAACAGCTCAAAATCGATTTTCAATCACAATTGCCTTAAAACTTTCAGATCTGATGCAAACCCCTATAACAACATGCATGATATGAGCCTTGGCTCTAATACCACTTGTAGGATCGTGTTCCCGAACAAGTGGTTGCATTTCATATTAGAATATGGCAAAAGTTACAAAATGACTAAGGCATGGGGTATTTATACTAGCTTGCCATACATCTCCCTATATGCACATGTATGGCTCTCATACATGTGCACAATGCATATGTATGAGCCTGTAATAGGCGTATGACATCCAAACAATTCCTAAAATACCCATAAGCCTGTATAATCAACTAAAATACAACCCAACAGTCTAAAACGCTATACAATCATGCCGACTATTATTGACCTATCACTAGTTAGGGACATACACGAAGTGACTAACAGTTTACGTAGTACCACCGTTCACAAAATAAAGAAATACCAATTTTTATTAAATATATTCGGATTACAATACAATAAAGAAAACCAAACATAATACAAAGACAGAAATTAAAATTACAACTGAAAGAAAAGGTACAAAACATGTAAAAGGAAACTCGATGTGACTGAGGCACGTGCAAAATACGCTTCCCTTAAATTAGATTTCAGGGAACCCAGATGAACTCGTCTGTTTCTCAGGATACAACAGCCTAAGCAGATTGCACTGCCGGGGAAAACCTAGCAGCTGAAACAAGAGCGTGGATGGCAGAAACGTGAGGAAAATCGTCTGAATGAAGATGGTGGTTCGTGAACATGGATTGAAGAGATTTGTTTTCTATATCTCAAACGGAGTACAAAGCTCTGTATTTGTAACATAACTAAACTATGTGGAGAGTTTCTCATTGAATACGAAATTCAATGAAAAATTAAGTTTGTATTTAATTGCAGTACCTACTTCTAATTTGACAATTAGGAACCCGAAAAGACTTTACCGCACCGGTTAACCAATCCTAGCCACAAGCTCAAGCCACACCAGTCCAAGCTCACTTACAAATGTAAAGGAAGCTCTTAAGAGTGTTGCGGCGATGCGGGCTTGTGACATGCAAAGTGCGCCATAAAAACGCCACATCACGCCATCGCCCTCGTCACGGTCCCGAGCGCGGGCGCGTCAGGTGCTTCGCACCCTCCTAGCTGCACTAGGTGTGTACTGTTATATAGGAATATACATAATTCTTGTGACAACCGTCACCCTCGTCTTTTAGCAAGTTGTCAACTTTAGTCCTTTGTCTATTTTGAAACTTCACCTCTAGTCCTCTTCAAATATTATTTTATTTTATTTTTAAATTTTTCTTTAAAGTGGTGCATGTATGCATTTTGTATACGCATGTGTTGACATATAAAACGTACTATAATCATCATGTTATCTTATAAAAGTTCTATTTTAATTTAAAAAGTTTAGTTTAAAAGTTTTATAGTTAGTATAGCTAACTTGGTTAAGTTTTTGTAAAGAAAAGTTAACCAAAAACATATATATTTAACCAAGTTAACAAGGAGGGACCAACCTTGCCAAACTTGAAAAGTTTCAAAACTAAAACTCCTCTTTCCCCCTTAACTCGGTTTTCCGGCGGGTACTATTCCGGCCACCGGAATCCATCTCCGGTGAACTGAAAATCTAATATTTAAACCCTTTTAAATTGTTTTAATTAATTCTGTACGTTTCTCCTTCATTTTCCAACAAATTCCAATAATTGATTAATGGTTTTAACTAATTTTATGTGAGTTTTAATTCGGTTTCATGAAGGTAACCGACCGGAAACTTTACTCGCATCAAGCATCCGTTTCCTTTAGTGTGTTTATAAATTGACCATTGCTTAATGTTTTTACACTGATTTCCTTTGCAAACCCACAAAAAAAATCATCAAATCGTGTCCCATAAGCATCCAATCGACCATACTCTAGTTCGGTTCTTACACTTCCTTTTCAAGCATCTTTAACACATTGTAAGTCCTATTTCTTATTGCCGTTTTGATCTTTTGTCTATCATCTTCGAAAGCCCTATGAAAACAGAGGCTATTGTTAGGATTTGAGTTTGATTGTTTAAGTAATATGAGTAAAGAATGAAATAAACTATAAATGGAAAGTGCAGCGAAATGATAAACTATAAATCAAAACAATAGAATAATTATTTTAGAATCGAAAGCTTTCATATAATGGAATGATTACAGATGATTACGATTACTCCCCCTCAGCCTGATCACTTGAGTAAGTTTGTCTAAGAGAATGTTTTTGAGTGATGAATAGAACAGTACATGCACTGTTCTATTTAGACCTGGCAATTTCAACCCATCTAGTTGAGTTTGGGTTGTTTTGGGTTTGAAATTTGACTTTGTGGGTTAAAATGGGTTTAGTATAATTTTCAAGGGGATAGGATGGGTAATTTTAATTATAGGAAATAAGTAAGTGGGTCAGGATGGGTATGTCAAAAAAAAAACAAATGGGTCAGGATGGGTATTTTTAGATAACCATATACAAATCTTAATTAAAACTAACCCAACACCAAAAGAGTAGATGTCTCAATGAATTCAATGTCAATAAAAACAAAAAAATTACATCTTTTGCATTTGTTGATAACTCAAGTCGGGTCGAAACAGTACAAGTCACTACGGGACGGGTTAGGCTGCAACGGTCTGGGTCATTACCGGGCCCGGTCGGGTCGAAACGGTCCGGTTCGCTACGGGACGAGTCAGGTTGAAACGGTCTGGGTCGTTACCGGGCCTGGCCGGGTCAAAATGTTCCGGGTCGCTACCTGGTCAGGCCGGGTCAAAACAGTCCGGGTCGCTACGTGACGGGTCAGGTTGAAACGGTCTGGGTCGGTACCGGGCCCGGTCGGGTCGAAACTGTCCGGGTCGCTATCGGGCCCGTCCGGGTGAAAAGAGTCCGGGTCGCTACGGGACGGGTCGGGTTGAAACGGTCTGGGTCGTTACCTGGTCTGACCGGAATGAAACGTTCCGGATCGCTACCGGGCCAGGCTTGGTCAAAACAGTCCGGGTCATTACGGGACGGGTCAGGTTGAAACGGTCTAGGTCGTTACCAGGCCCGGCCGGGTCGAAACGTTCTGGGTCGCTACCGGGCCAGGCCAGGTCAGGTTGAAACGGTCTGGGTCGTTACCGGGCCCGGTCGGGTTGAAACTGTCCGGGTCGCTACCGGGCCCGTCCGGTTCGAAATAGTCCGGGTCGCTACGGGATGGGTCAGGTTGAAACGGTCTGGGTCGTTACCTGGCCCGACCGGATCGAAACGTTCCGGGTCGCTACCGGGTCAAAACAGTCTGTGTCGCTACGGGACGGGTCAGGTTGAAACGGTCAGGGTCGTTACCGGGCCCGACTGGATCGAAACGTTCCGGGTCGCTACCGAGCCAGGCCGGGTCAAAACAGTCTAGGTCGCTACGGGACGGGTTAGGTTGAAACTGTCTCGGTCGTTTCCGGACCCGGTCGGGTCGAAACTGTCCGGGTCTCTTCCGGGCCCGTCCGGGTCGAAACAGTCCGGGTCGCTACCAGACAGGTCGGGTTGAAACGGTCTGGGTCGTTACCGGGCCTGCTCGAAACTGTCCGGGTCGCTACCGGGCCCGTCCGGTTCGTAGCAGTCCGGGTCGCTACGGGACGGGTCAGGTTGAAACGGTCTGGGTCGTTACTAGGCCCGACCGGGTCGAAATGTTCCGGGTCGCTACAGGGCCCGGCCGGGTCGTAACGGTCCGGGTTGATAACCATCTTGATAGGGTCGAACCGGTCCGGGTCAGGTTGAAACAGTCTGGGTCGTTACCGGGCCCGGTCGGGTCGAAACTGTCCGGGTCGCTACCGAGCCCGTCCGGTTCGAAACAGTCCGGGTTGCTACGGGACGTGTCAGGTTGAAACGGTCTGGGTCGTTACCGGGTCCGGCCGTGTCGAAATGTTCCGGGTCGCTACCGGTCCAGGCCGGGTCGTAACGGTCCGGGTTGATTACCAGCCTGATAGGGTCGAACCGGTCTAGGTCGGGTTGAAACGGTCTGGGTCGTTACGGGCCGGTCTGGTCGAAACTGTCCGGGTCGCTACCGAGCCCGTCCGGTTCGAAACAGTCCGGGTCGCTACCGGGCAAGGCCGGGTCGAAACGGTCAGGTTCGAAATGAAATATTTTGGATCCCTTAAAATTTTATTTTTTAAGTTTATTTTTGTTTTTTTTTTTTAATTCTAAATTTGTTTTTTTTTTTTTTTTTTACTTTTTTATTTACTTTTTAAATTTTTTATTGTTATTTTAATTTTTTTTTATTTTAGTCTATTTTGATTTGACCTATCCAAATCAAACCATCTAGACCCAAACCCATCCTGACCCAACCCATCCTAACCCATGTTTTTAATCTACCCATCTTGACCTATACCCATTCTAACCCCTACCCATCCTGACCCAACAACCAAACCCACCCAACCTACCCATTTTGCCACCCATAGTTCTATTTATAGACAATCTAAACTACTGATGACCTAAGCTGACGTCACCTAAGACAGTGACCACTAACAGAATAACAACATAAAACATCTGATGATACAAATAACTGTTATATTGGAAAACTCTGAAAGACAAACAACTGATAGGAAACCTCTGATGGTCTTGAATCATCTGTTGGAGCCTAAGTGTTGTTGGCTCCAACAGACCTTTAGTCTTCAGTACTTCGATCAGCAGTTTTTCTTCATCAGACCTTTGATCAGCAGTTGTTCTCTATCAGACCTTTGTAAGCAGCAGTTGTTCCAACAGTTGTTAGGGTACAGCAGATGTTAGGGTCAACAGTCTTTTGGGAGAAGTAACTTGTAAATGCTGTTATTATTAAGGATCAATTGTGTAGTATATTTTGGCTTTCCAATCATCTGTTCTTCTCCAGGTCATCAGACCCAACAATCTCCCCCCTAGAACAGATGATGCCAAAACTAAGCTTTATTGTGATATTTATTCCTCATCAGACTTTCTCTGATTTGCCCTTTGAACTGTAATTCAAAGCTCAATCAGAAGAAGTCTTCTACATCTCTCTCAAGATCTAACTTTAGCAATGTTTGGAGATCATCTGCACATAGGCCATGTGCATCATCCATACTTAACTTTTAGGCTTATCCATCTGATCTGAGCAGAGTCAATTCATGGTTGTCTTTGTTGACCTTCCATTTCAGAAAAATAATGTACTTGGTTGAAGAGACCCTGTTTTACAAATGTATTAGCAAACTTCTTCTGGTCTTCTCCAAACATTCCCTTCTGCTTCTTGAACTGTCTCTTGCCAGCAACAGATAGGTCAGAAGTATCAAGCATGTTGTCAAGTGTAAAGGCCTGTTGAGGTCTCTTAACCATGGGAGCATCTGAGTAAATTGGTTTTCTGGGCAGTGTAGGATCTTTCTTTCTATTCTCTTCCAACTTCTTGTATGTTTCAACCAGCCTTAGCTCAGCCCATCTTGCAACTGACTTCATCTCCCCATATTTGACAGCCACAATTTCTTCTCTCATTCTTTTGAACTTCAAAGCTCTGACTGGATCTCTGCCTTTCCTAAAATCAGTGGCAGAGATTTTTCACTTGGGGATTCTTAGCCATTTCTTCAATTCTCATAAATTCTTCTTGAAGAGCATGAGTGGTCCAGCCTGCAAACTGTTTCTTGTTTGCATTGTAGGGCATGGTTGCCAAGATTTGTTCAAGAATAGACCCCTAACCACCCTTTCCAAATCACTGCTGAGAGGCATTGTGGACATGGAGTTGCTCAGGGTCTTAGCAAAATCTTCAATCCTTCTCAGTTTGCTAAGCTCTACTGAATGGATGCCCTGAGCAGTCCTGTCATCTTTCCCTTTGTATCTCTCCTTGATGATCAAATCAGCATGTTCAGTTTTGAATTTAATATATTGATCAATGTTTCTAGGAGCAGGAAAATTTGGAAGAGATGGGAAAGATCTTTCTGATGGATCCTCAGTATTGTAGAAGGATTGCATTTCACCCTTGAGTAGATCAAGCTCAAAAGGATACTGAGAAGCCAATGGTGTGATGGATGGTGGTGGTCTGTGAGATGTGAATTGAGAGGTGTGTGGTGAGTATGATGTAAGTGGGATGGCTGATATAGGTGTAGGTCTGGTGGTTGAAGTGGAAGGTGGTTATGTTTGTATATTTTCATCTTGTACCACAAAGGTTGATTTTCTCTTCCTTTTGTACAAGATGAGTGATGATGGTGGTGTTGCAGCAGTGGTTGTGTTAACATCTGTTGGCACTTGTGTAGACCAGCAGATGTTTGGGATTTAGGTGGTGAAGTGGTTGTTGGTGGTATATTGGTGGTTGTGATGGCTTGTTTGGTGGTTGTGGCTGTGGGTTCAGTTGTTTTGGTGGTAGTAGTGGTTTTGATGGCAGCAGTGGTTCTGGCAGCATATGTTTTAGCAACAGCAGTTTTATCAGCAGTTTTGGATGGTGGTTGCCTTGTGTGTTTTGCAGGCATTTTCTTCCTTTTAGAGGAGCCAACATCCTTAACTTCTTGTTGCTGCTCTATCTTCCTTTGCACTAGAGCCTCTCTTTGCATTTCAATGTGTCAAGCCTCTTTTGCTTATCTTCAGCAGCCTTTTCAGTAATGACATTAGCAGTTTGATCAATTTCTTTTGCTTTGCCTGCATTGACTGCTTCAGCATCAGCAGTGGATTGAACATTTGGTTGTTGTGCTGGTTCAGACCCTGGTTTTGTTCCAAATGACTTTAGCTTTGGTAGTCTATCTCTGTCACTCTCCCCCTTTTTGGCATCATCAATTGTGAACTCATCATCATCATCATCTTCATCTCTTCTGATGTTTGTAGGGGCAGAGAGAGTGGTCTTCAGCAGATGGTTTTTGATGGCTTTAATATCTACTTGGGTATCCGTGTACCTAGCATCTACCATAGTTCTGATCTGAGCCATGTAGGTTTCATGAGTTTGATCTGCTAGTTTTCTATGAGCTATGATGATGGGGGGAAACTGATTTACATAACTCACTAGCAAGTAGCAATCTCTTCTTTGGATGGTTGACTTTTGGTTAGAGCAGCCAAAGATCCCATGATTGTCTTGAGATCTGTCTTGATGTCAGCAACAGAGGTTTCAATGGATTGAACTCTAGCCGTCAATTCTTGGTATTTTAACCCATCACCTAAATTAATAGGATCATCCGGATTCCTACCAATGGTAGTTGTATCTGGTTCAGTTCTAGGAGGTGAGTCCATAGAAAGAGAACCAGATGCCCCTTTGTCTTGGTTTTGGGGACTTCCAACTGATTTTGGGGTCACTATAGTGGCCTCATCAGTTGTTGCCTTCAAGGAAGTCTTAGCTATGTAACCACTGTCACTGTTGTGAGACAATGGTCTCTACATCAGTAGTGGCTGCTTCACTTGAAAACTCAACTAGAGTTTCATGGAACTCCAGGGGTGTAACCTCTTCTGTTCGTGGGTTAGCTAATTGATTTTCCTCAGTCTCAGTCACATTTTGGTGTGTACTCTCATTGATGGGTGAAGGAGAGGAACTGGGAATGTCCTGAGTTTTATCAATAGCTTCGAACAATGGTTTCATTGTTGGAACGACATGTGATGGTGAGGGTGGAAGAGTGAAAAGGGAAGTAGCCCTGGGAGAAGGGCTTATGATCATATGGTCAAGTGACTCATATGCCTCATGATGTGTTTCCCTTTGGCTTACAACATGATCCTTTTGTGAGGATTCATGAGGAGTTTGTTCAGGTTGAGATATATCTAACTGTTGTGAGGAAGTAACATAAGTAGTTTCTTGTTGCTTTTGTGCTGCAACGGGGTTTTCCTCTGGTATCTCATCTTCCAGAGGCCCCTTTTTGGTTTTCTTGGTGGTTTTTGTGGATGGACGTTTTCTTTTAGAGGTGGCTGGTGTGGGTTTCACAGCACTGGATAGTGCCATGATAACCAGGAGTAGTGGGCTCAACAACAGAGGTTTGGACAACAGTTGTTGTCTTAATCCTCTTTGTTTGTGTTTTAGAAACTTTAACTTTTGACACTTTTTCTTAGGTGTTTGAACCCAGCATTCTTGTAAAAGTTTCATCAGTTAGACTCTTCATTTGAAATGATTTACCCTTTTTAAAATCTTTTTCAGGTAAAACCTTTTGTAGGATTACACTTAAGAGTCTTGGGTATATCAGAAAAGCATTGATTGTCCCAGACTTTATACCCTTCACATTTGATACCAAATCCAAGAACAAGCCCTGAGATAGATTGTAGTCAGAGTCTGACAACATAGCATATCCCAAGTACTAAATTCTCAATGGGATTTCATTAAAACAAGTGGATTTAGCAGAGACACAGAGAAGGAGTGTATGAAAGAAAAATTTCATGACTGGTGGGAAACTTTTTGAAAAGAGTTGAACCAGTCATTTGTGAATCATAACCCCTTTCCTGGAACTCAGTGTGAAGTTCAGCCTTAGGGAAAAAGTCATTACCTGACAAGTCATTCAATGAGAAGGTTGTGAATATCAGTTGGGGGGTAATGGCGATATTTGTCTCTCTAATTTTTGAGATAATGGTTGTGGGCTTTTTGTCTTGTAGAAGAACCTCAGCATTTAACCAGAATTCTTGCAGAGTATCGATGTAGATGTGAGCATCAGCGGTTAGTATTGTCAGGTATTTAGATTTGAGAATGATGTCGATGGTGGTATGGAACGGGACGTTTTCATCTGTTTTGACCAGATAGGGAAGTTAATTGTGGGTGGCTTTAGCTTGAAGATCCATTGTAATGGATTTCGAGTGTGAGATTGAAAGGAATTAGAGTGAGGGTTTGAGGTTGAAGAAGGCGGTTTCAGTATTTTGAATACAATGAGACAGTGTAACATCTGTTGTGGTAAAACAGGGTTTTTATAGCCTTTGGTGAAACCGCTGATGTGGCCAAAACTCTGCTTTTGAGAGAAAACGTGGCAAATCTGGTCGCATACAGCTGTTGCCAGAGGACAGATGCAAACAGATGTTCTACAAAAGTGCTGATGCTAACAGCACTTGGTTTTTTTTTAATATATATATATATATATATATATATATATATATATATATATGTGTGTGTGTGTGTGTGTGTGTGTGTAGAGTGGAAATAGTTGTTTTATCTTATCAGACGTTTGAAAACAGATTTTTCAACCAAACAATGGTTGTTTTATCTGAACAGATGTTTGAAACGGATTTTTCAACTAACAGTGGATAGAATGAATGAAACAAGGGTTGTTTTATCCTTAGCAGATTTTTCAACCAAAATGCTATTTTTTAAGGATGAATTTTGATTTTCTGAAACATTTTAATGTTTTTATTTAAAACATTTTTGTTGTTTAGTCCATGTTTAGCATACCAATCCTAGAAATCAGATTTTCAAAGGTAAATGTGTCTATAGCTTTTGTCAACCCATCTGACAACTGATCCTCTGTTGGAACATGGTGCAGAGAAATCAAACCTTTTTCATAGTTATCTCTGACAAAGTGATGTCTGATGTCAATGTGCTTTGTGGTTGAATGAGAGACTGGATTTTTGAGATATTTTCAGCAGCTTGACTGTCCAGCATGAGTGGAGTCTTTAGTGCAATTATACCAAAATCCAGCAGTTGATTTTGAAGCCACATGAGTTGGGCTGTACAGCTTGTAGCAGCAATGTATTCAGCCTCTACTGTTGAAGTTGAAACAGCTGCATGCTTTTTGCTTTGCCATGAGACTAAGGCATTCCCTAGAAACTGGCACCCTCCTGATGTAGACTTCCTTGTGGTGTGGCAGCCAGCAAAATCACTCTCTGAATAACCTGAAAGCTCAATGTTTCCATTAGCAGGATACCAGATACCAAGTGTGGGAGCACCTTTTAAGTATCTGAATATCCTTTTAACAGCAATAAGGTTTGACTTTCTAGGTGAAGCCTGGGATCTTGCACAAACACAAGTGGCAAACCTAATTTCTGGCCTAGATGCAGTTAAGTACAATAAAGACCCAATCATGCATCTATAATGTGTCTGGTCAACCAGTTCATCCTTGTCATCAATAGTAAGTAGCTTGGTTGTGCTCATGGGTGTACTACATGGCTTACAATCATTCATCTCAAATATGGTTAACAAGTTTTTCACATATTTGTTTTGATGAATGAATGTGCCATTTTGCAGCTGCTTCACTTGGAGACCAAGGAAGCGCTGAAGGTCACCCATAGCACTCATCTTAAACCCTGCTGTCATGAGTTCCCTAAACTCTTCACACATTTTGTTACATGTGGATCCAAAAATGATGTCATCCACATATATTTGAACAATCATTAAATCTTTCCCTCTCCATTTTAGAAATAAAGTTTTATCAATTTTACCTCTTGTGAAACCAATGGATAAGAGAAAAGTGGAAAGAGTTTCATAGCAGGCCCTAGGTGCTTGTTTGAGTCCATACAAAGCTTTGTTGAGCTTGTATACATAATCACGATGGAATGTGTCTTCAAAACCAGGTGGTTGACATACATAGACCTCCTCCTGAATTTTGCCATAAAGGAATGCACATTTAATGTCCATCTGATACACCTTGATGTTGTGGTTGACAGCAAAGGCTAGAAAGAGTCTGATAGCTTCTAGCCTAGCTACAGGAGCAAAGGTTTAATCATAGTTTATCCCTTCTTCTTGTCTAAAGCCTTGAACCACAAGCATGGCTTTATTCTTGACAACTATACCCCTTTCATCAGTTTTGTTTTTGAAGACCCACTTTGTTATAATTGGACAGACATCCTTTGGTAGTGGTACAAGTTCCCATACTTGTTGTCTTTTAAACTGAAGGAGCTCTTCCTGCATGGCTTCTACCCAACTGTTGTCTTTTAGTACCTCTTGGTACTTGACAGGTTGTGTGAGAGATAGAAAGCCTACAAAAAGACAGATGTTTGAGGATTGGCTTCTTGTGAGCGCACCCTCTCTGATGTTGCCAATGATTTGGTCTGGTGGATGAGCTCTTAGGTAGATTAAATCTCCCTGATATGATATGATGGCATTTT
This sequence comes from Ambrosia trifida, assembly GCA_028751855.1. Classification (NCBI taxonomy): domain Eukaryota; kingdom Viridiplantae; phylum Streptophyta; class Magnoliopsida; order Asterales; family Asteraceae; genus Ambrosia; species Ambrosia trifida. The sequence continues at coordinate 63,442,286 of CM054126.1, read as the reverse complement.
GAGGTGAATGACAAAGGTTTGGTGACTCTGTTGATGTAACATCTGTTTGCAATTCTGTAATACCAATAGATGTTTGAAATGGAGGTGGGGGAATGGGTCCAAGTGGTGTGAAATTGAACTGACTTTTGTCAACAGAGTTTGGACTTTTGTCGACAGATGATTGAATAGTGGATGAGGTTAGTGAGGCAGTGGTTTAAGGGTAAGAGTGGCCAATAGTGGCTGACTCAGCTGTGGCAGAGTTTTGACAGGTGTTTTGAACAGCTGCTTCCCCTAATACAGAATAGACTTTGTAGTGACTTGGAATCACAACATCTGTTCTGTAGTCTTGTTGTGGAGACTGTGGAATACCTGCACTGTTAGCTTTGACAGTAATATCTTCAAATTTAAATTTATCTAAATCAAACAATTCAGCAAGATTTGCTAGGATTTTTAAGGATGAAAGTTTATTGAACTTTACATTCAGAGTTTCTTCTATTGTCCTGGTCCTTGTGTTAAACACTTTGTAGGCCTTGGCAGTAGAAGAATATCCCAGAAAGAACCACAATCTACTTTGACTGCAAATTTTGAGATGGAATCTTTAAGATTTAAAATGAAACATGGGCAGCCAAAGATTTTGAAAAATGAGATTAATGGTTTGATTTTGAACATAATTTCATAAGCAGTCTTTTGATGTCTTGGGTTGATTAAAACTCTGTTTTGAACATAGCAAGCTGTGTTTACAGCTTCTGCCCAGAAGGACAGTGGCAAACCAGAATCTGCTAGCATGGTTCTTGCAGCCTCAATGAGAGTTCTATTTTTCCTCTCAACCACACCATTTTGTTCTGGTGTTCTTGGAATGCTGCCTCACAATTCCTTTTGACACACAGAAGTCATCCAACTCCTTATTTTTCAATTTTGTGCCATTGTCACTTCTAAAGACTTTTACTGGCAAGTCATATTGTTTTTCAACTTTGGTGACAAAGTCCTTCAAGATACCTGCAGTCTCATCCTTAGAGTGTAAAAAGTAAGTCAATGTAAACCTAGAAAAATCATCAACTATGACAAGACAAAATCTTTTTCTTCTTCGACTCATGATTTTAACTGGGCCAAACAAGTCCATGTGCAACAATTTTAGACATTGACTTGTTTTGGACTCATCAATGGATTTGTAAGAGCTTTTATGTTGTTTCCCTTTTAAGCAGGAAACACAATGCTCATCACATTTGAATTCTTTTGATGGTAGACCTCTTACAAGGCTTTGTTTGGAGAGTGAGTTGATAGTTTGAAGGTTGGTGTGACCCAGTCTCCTATGCCACAATTCTGTCTCTTTAGTGGAGGCAGCAGAAAACAGACAGACATTTGCCATAGGATTGTCCTTCAACATATCAACTACATACGCATTGCCACTCCTATGAGCAACAAGTTGTGCTTTGCTATCAGCAATGATGGTATCAATCTTTTTCACCACTTTTGGCCCAATAATCTTACAAGTTTTCTTAGTGAAGATTGAGCCATACCCTTTGTCACTCATTTGTGATACACTAAGAAGATTAAATTTAAGATTATCAATAAGATTAACATTCTCAAACTTGAGTTTCCCAGCCTGAACAGTCCCTGATCCCAACACTTTACCTTTTGAATCATTACCAAAGGATATATCACCCCCTCCATGAGCTAAGAAGTTCAGAAGAAGGGCTCTACATCCTGTCATGTGCCTGGAGCCTCCACTATCTACATACCATAGACTATCTAAGCAAGTAGAAGCTCCCTGCACATCAGTAATGGATTAGTTTTGGTGGATTAGTTTTGGTGAGTGTCCAAAGCCAAGTTGGATTTGGATGGGTCCACATACCTTTCTGCCTCAAGCTTAGGAAGATGATCAGTGGTTTGAACTAGTTTTTGGACCAAGTTCAACAACTGTTGCTGACCATTTGCCAGTGCCTGGATGTCAACACTTGGTGCAACAGATGTTTGATCACTTCCTTCCAGATGATAGTAACCGTAGGGATTTCTGTTCACGCTTGGTTTAGAAGGCCTCTTGGGTTCTTCATAAACATGTGACAGACTATGACAAGGTGGTTGTCCATATCCTCTTGGGTACTTGTTGGTACCAGGGTGGAGCATCTGTTATTTGGACATCCCTAGAAGCAGATGTTTCAATACTTTTGTAACAGATGTTTGGGCTGGAACATAAGTCTGTTTGGGTTTTCCTTTTGAAGTACTCACCACCTGACTTGCAAGAGTTTTATCCTTGTACTCTTGTATTTTGACATCAAAATTTTTGAGATACAGACACTCTTTGGTTTTGTTATTCTTTTTACCACATATTGAGCATGTGGTCTTAGAATCACACACACTTGTTCCTTTGTTGATATCATATGCTTTTAGAAGAAAACAGTTTTTAGTAACATGATTCTTCTTTTGACAGAAATCACAAAACAAGTGGACAGACTTTTCTTTCTTTTTCCCTTTTTCAGCCTTCTTTTTAACAGATGTTTGATCATTTGCTGGAAGGTCTGTTAAGGGAATGACCATAGCATGTGGTGCTTTCTTACCATCAAGGGTTTTGAAGTCAACTGGTTTGAAGTTCTCAAGAGTACCACACTCATCAGACCAAGTAGGTTTAAATTCATATTTTTCAAGTTTAGTGAATGATGAGTAACCTTCTAGTATTTCAAGAACAATTTTCTTGCCATTAGGTTCAGTGATTTTAATTTCTTGACCCTCCAAATTAGTTGGTACTACCTCAACTAACTTTTGTTCCCTTTTGTCAGCGTTTTCAAAAGCTGGAGCAGTGGTTCCAAAACCAAAACCAAACTTCACATGACTTTTGGTTTGTTTGTTGAGGAGCATCTCAAAACCTTTACATGATTCCACCCATTTTTCACATTCAACTTGGGTGGCCTCAAGCTCCTTTTTACAACTATGATATTTAGTTATCATAGTTTGGAGTTGTTCTTTGGTTATAGTTGCTTCATGTTTTAAGCTGCTGATTTCAGATTCTTTTTCAGTCAATTTTGATTTTAACTCTTTTGAAAGTTTTTCAAATTGAACTTCATCATCTAAAATTTTCTTCCTAAGGTTTTCATTCACCTCTTTAATGTTAGCAAATGCTATTACACATTTGTCTGAACACATATCTTTTAGAATTTGAGGAGATACCTTAGCAGCAACCATCAATGCACAATCACACTTGCACTCACAGTCACCAGATGCACCCCAGGGATCTGAGATATTAACAACCTCTTCTTCAGGTTTTTCACCTGCAACTACTTCATCAACAATATCATCAGTCACAATATCAGATTCAGTTACCACATCCACATATTCAACTTCTTCAACCATAGCCATGAAACATAAATTTTCTGGTTCAGTTTCAGTTTTGGCTACAAGAGCAAAATTTTCATCAGTGAACTCATCTGGTAGACTGCTCCAATCAACAAAGCCTTGTGTGAAGAAACTTTGTTGACTGGTCTCTACAGGAGCAGATGGTGGAGCAGCAGTCATTGGCACTTGTGCCTGAGCAACAGGGGTTTGCACATAGTGAATTTGAGGAACAGTGGTTTGGACATACTGGACAGGAACAGTGTTTGAGGACTGTGCAAAATGAGCAGTGTTTTGCACATTTGGTCCAGGGTATTATGAGAAACCTGATAAGTGTTGGTCTGTGGCCTTTAATTTGGATAGATAATCATAGGTGTACCATGTTGACTCCTACATTCCCTAGAAAAATGACCAAGTCTATGACATTTATAATACTTAATCTTTGATTTATCCAACCCCACCTTTGACCTGCCAGTCAACCCTGGAAATCTTCTGCCAGTTTTCTTGTAAAAATTATTAGTTCTTACACTAAGCAGAGCCAATTGGTGCATAATGTCCATTTCTTCCAAATCATCAGGGTCAAAGTACTTTAGGTCTTCATACTCAAAGGATATGTTATCAGATGCCTGGATATCACCACCACTTGCTGTAAAAGTAAAGTTTGGTGAATAAGAATCAGAGTTAAAACCTGAGTTAAAACCTGAAGTTATGTCAATGAAATGATCATAACTCTGATCCTTATTGTTACCAGGCACCTCATCGTGACCTAAAAGTGTTGTATTACCAAATACATAATCATCAGACACTTTTCCAGAATCCTGGAGCTTCTTTTTCTGGTTAAGCTCTCTCTCATAGGTCAAGAGCTTACCATGAAGTTGGGTCAGTGATAGGTCCTTAAATCCAATTGAGTTTCTCATAACTATATCAATAGTGTCCCATTTGTCTGGTAATGATCTTAAAAACCTATGGTTTAAAGTTGAATTAGGATAAGTTAGACCAACCAGTTTTAGTTCACTAATGAGACAGTTAAACCTCTCAAATTGTTGAGTTAATGACTGTCCCTTTACGTGACTGAATGTTTCATATTGTTGGTTAAGTATTTCACGGTTGTTTTCAATAACCTCTTCAGTCCCACCAAATTGTTCTTTCAATGAATCCCACAACTCCTTTGCAGTGTTACAGTGTAACAGCCTACCATAGATATCATTGGCTAGAGCCATGGCCACAATACTGAAGGCCTTAGCATCTAACTCAATTTTCTGAAAATCCTGGTCGAAGTAGTTTTCAAGTTTCTTAGACTCTTGAACCTTGGGATCTTTGGTACTCAGCATCATCGGAACATGTGGTTCGAAGATAACCGACTTCCAGCACCCAGTGGCTTGTCAATAGTGTATTTAGAAGGCCTTAGCATGGCTCATCCGACATTGCCAGATATTGTATTTAGATCTGACAAGCATCGGTGGCTTGTTGTTCGTGCTAGTGTTATGTGGATCGTGATTGATTGAAGCCATTCTCTGATTGTTTCTAAAACAAAGTCTGTTTAAAAATGGTTGAAACGAAAATAAACTATTACTCGGTTTTCAATCCGACAAACAAGCGATATCAATCATTGTGAGTTGATCTATTTATATTAAATTGATTGGTTAGATCAAATTTAATTGACCAAACTCTGATACCAATTGTTAGGATCCGAGTTTGATTATTTTGATTGTTTAAGTAATATGAGTAAAGAATGAAATAAACTATAAATGGAAAGTGCAGCGGAATGATAAACTATAAATCAAAACAAGAGAATAATTATTTTAGAATAGAAAGCTTTCATATAATGGAATGATTACAGACGATTACAATTACTCCCCCTCAGCCTGATCACTCGAGTAAGTTTGCCTAAGGGAATGTTTTTGAGTGATGAATAGAACAGTACATGCACTGTTCTATTTATAGACAATCTAAACTACTGATGACCTAAGCTGACGTTACCTAAGACAGTGACCTCTAACAGAATAACAACATAAAACATCTGATGATACAAATAACTGTTACATTGGAAAACTCTGAAAGGCAAACAGCTGATAGGAAACCTCTGATGGTCTTGAATCATCTGTTGGAGCCTAAGTGTTGTTGGCTCCAACAGACCTTTAGTCTTCAGTACTTTGATCAGCAGTTTTTCTTCATCAAACCTTTGATCAGCAGTTGTTCTCTATCAGACCTTTGTAAGCAGCAGTTGTTCCAACAGTTGTTAGGGTACAACAGATGTTAGGGTCAACAGTCTTTTGGGAGAAGTAACTTGTAAATGTTGTTATTATTAAGGATCAATTGTGTAGTATATTTTGGCTTTCCAATCATCTATTCTTTCCTAGGTCAGAAGACCAAACAGCTATTGTTAACGAATTAGAGGTATCATAATTATACGGTTAGGGTTAGGGTTTGGGGAAGAAGATGAAGTTAGGATATTGCTGTTATATTTTAGTTCCTAAATAAATTCACAAATACATGTATGGTGTAGTGGTTGGTTTAACTTAAGATGGAACAAACGACCAGGGTTCGAGTTCCTTGGTCTACTCCCTATTTCTTTTTGAAAACTTCATTCAGAATTCTACTTTATATATTTTTTTATCATTTATAAAATGCATATAAACTTAGAATATTCATATTAAATTCATTTTTGATCCAAAAATTATGAAAATTTATGTGTAACATTTTGACACCCTAAAGAAAATTATCACATTTTTATTTTCTAGAAAATACTTTATTTTTGTATTTTTCTTGATTTAAATTGTTTTAATCAAAATTAATTGATTAAAAATTTGTTTTTAATGATTTAATCTCAAACTTTTTGGGAAATTATTTCTAATCATCGTGAACTGAAATAAAAACTATTGGTTTTGAAAACATTTATTTTTATTGATTTTCCTATTTTTAATCATTTAAACATGATTTAAATTCATTAAATCAGTTTTAAATGCAAATATTTGAGAAAATTTATGAGAAAACTATTTACATTGATTTACATCAGAAAGCATTCATATTCTATAAAAATAATATTTTTGGATCATGTCTTGTATTTTTAGTCTTATTTATGTTTAATTAGACATAATTAATCGTTTATTTATTTATACTATTTAACATCTATTTTATAAATACTTTTCCTATAAAATAGAAATATTCTTATGTTTGAAAGTCTTAATTCTCATTTGTTGGATCATTGTATAACTCATAATTATTTGTTCAAATATTATGATTATTGTATTTATTTACAGTAATTTAGTTAAGGTAATTAACTAAATTATTTTGTCTTAATTATTCAAACATATTTTTATCTAAATATTCAATTGGTAATAATTATATTACCTAAACCATATTTACAAACTTTGGCATATTATTTTTGATATACAACTTTTATATGAATTCGATTTATCATAAAAACTCTAATTCCCCAAATCGACATAGCAAACCCTAATGCCTTAGAACCCTAGATACCTTAGACTCTTAGACTTTTCCCTCATTGGTATTATTAAACTTTATAGGTTGAATTCCTTAGAATTCCCATTACTTAGCTCACGACCGCTTAAATTGGATTTTGATCGCTTTCGCATACTATGAGTATATCTTTCCCCTTTTTCATGTTTTACTCTTTTGGGCTATTCATGTTCACTATGACTAAATGTTATTCTTTCACTAAATGCAATTCTCATGTGTGTTTGCTTTGTGTTAATTTGCGTGTCTATGACTTGTCAAATCATTAACCTTTGAGGGCCTAGCATTTCAATGAATAGTACTATGGTATATACCCCTTGTGACTCTGTTGAGAGACCTTGGTCATTGCTATGTGTTTCATTACTACTGTCAATAGCGCATACTATATATAAATTTCATTTCACTTTCATAGGGTTGATCTTGACCCGAATACTACTTAAATACATAATTGCAAACAGTATACAACACGTGAATTGGGAAACTCTTTTTCTACTGATGTATTCAAAATAGGGTATGCTCACCAATACATTTTGTATTGACATATACTATTTTCGTACATGTTTCAGGTTATTTATGAGATGACTTTTAAGCTTTTAGAATTTTTCTTAGATTTTGGATTCATTGTATTTAAGTTAGTTGGCATTTATAATCGTTGTATTTCATTTCAATGTAATAAACTATTTAATCAATGTATTAATATTTACACTTTTAGTCCATCAGCTATTGAACAATCGTCACTACGTGACACCTCGATGTTTCCGCCATCGGTTGGGGTGTTACAATTCTACATATAAACCAACACATGATTTATTTCTCTACCAATGAGGGACAAGCACAAATTCTCGCAACACTAAAGTTTCACCACACACACTTAGAGCTTAGATCTATAATTCATCTAGCTTTATAATTAAATACTTATATTAAACATTAATATAATAATTATTTAATTTATAAATTTCTAAAAATCCCCAACATGAATGGAGTTCGACCCACACACTCAAGTATCATAATAAAATTTCAGCGTTTAAGCAATGCAGGATAGGTAGGTTGCCCCTTTTAACCCTCTTTTGTGATATGCACTTTGTCTCCTTGCGGTTAGTAGACGCGATGTCCTTGAACCAACCCCTTTTTACGTAGACATTGTTTCACATCACACATTACTCTTCCTGGTCTGGTTACCTTTCATTCTCATGTCCGTTTATGGTCATGGAGCACTATCCTGGTTCTACGAGAGCTCTAGGAATTGCGACCCCCACAATTCCATATGAAGCGACCCCACTTCTCTCTAACACAGGTGATTTTACCAAAATCATTAAAAGTCATATGCTTAACCTCCTTTGGCATCACTGGTTTATTTTAAGCATGGACTAGGAAGTATGCAACTCCCTTTGTGTTTTGGGGTACTACCCCACAATGACCTTAGTTCGTACAGTTAGGTGGTCCAATTGAGCTAGATGATGGGATCTCCAATCTTCTAGGATAGGTTTTCCATTGTACAAACTTACTCCAAGGGATTTAGTCTCATTCCTTTCGACGACTTGTGCACTGCCTCTCTACTTAAGCCTTTTGTAAGCGGATCTGTAAAGTTATCCTTTGACTTCACGTAGTCAATAATGATAACCCATATTGAGAGAATTTTCGTATTGTATGCCATTATACATGGCACTTTGAGCTCTATCAATTGCTGAATAGTAGTGCTATAAGTGAACTAAATTTTCAGCGAACGTTCATGAACCGTTCGGCGGGAAGTTCGTTTGTATTCGTTCGTTTAATAAAGCAACGAACACGAACAAAAAATTCCGTTCATTTAGTTAAACGAACGAACATGAACAGAGGCCGCGATCGTTCGTTTGTGTTCATGAACGTGTTCGTTTTTGTTCGTTTGTGTTCAATAGTTTAATGGTGTTTTTAATTTTTATAATTTTATTTAATTTTGATTTATTTTCATAAATAAATAAATAATTTATGTGAAGTAAGTATATAAGACTTCAAGTTTAAATAAATGAAGACTTCAATATTATGTTATTTACTAAGTATGTTTGTATAGTTAGGTTATATGTTGGGTGTTCTACTTATTTTCTTAGTATATGTGAATTTGATCTTATTCGAAAATTAATATGTCCGTTCGTGTTTGTTTTCGCTCATGAAAAATAATTTGTGTTTATGAACACTTGTTTTTGTTCATTAATGTTCGTTTATATTCGTGTGCGTTCATGAACAAACTTAACACACGAACACGTGTGTTTTCTTAACAAACGAGCACGAACAAAAATTCTCATTCTGTAAGTGTTCATGAACTGTTCGTGAACGCATAATTTTCTTAGCAAACAAACTCGAACAAGGCCTTGTTCGTGTTCGTTTGATTCGTTTGCAACCCCACTGAATAGCAATCACAATGTATGCGAATAGCCGTCATAGGCTTAGGCCATCTTGGAATATATTCCAAAAATTGACGTATCCCCCTGCCTTTTCACCAACTTTATCTAAAGCAATAAACTCAGATTCCATTGTGGACCTTGCTATAAGAGTTTGCTTGCAAGATTTCCATGTTATGGCTGCTCCTCAAAGGGTAAACACATAACCACTTGTGGATTTAGAATCTTTCATATTGGATATCCAGTTGGCATCACTATATCCTTCCACAACAACTGGATCTTGGCCATAATGCAGTCAATAATTCCTCGTGTATCTCACATACCTTAACAATCTTGTCATTCTCTTCCAATGTTCAGCACTAGGATTACTAGTATATCTACTTAGCCTGCTCACAACATATGCTAAGTCTGGCATGGTACATGACATGAGATGCATCAAACTGCCAATGATTCTTGAATACTCCGATTGAGCAACACCCTTTCCTCTATTCTTTGACAAATGTTGAGAAGTATGAATCGGAGTTTGAGCCACACTTGTGTCCTCCAAATTGAACTTCTCAAGGATCTTATCCACATAATGACATTGACTTAACACAAGACCAGTTTGGGTTCTAACCATCTTCACTCCAAGAATTACATCAGCTAGACCCGTGTCTTTCATGCCAAATCTCGCTTTCAACATGCCTTTAGTAGATCTGATCATCTTGTCGTCACTCCTAATGATAAGCATATCATCTACGTAAAGGCATAAGATTACATAACCTTTAGAAGTGTCCTTCACATAGGCACACTTGTCACATTCATTTACTTTGAAACCACTGTAAAGCAAAACTTTGTAATTTTTTTGGAGCTTGCTTTAAGCCATACAGTGATTTGACGAGTTTACATAGTTTTCCTTCTTGGCCAGGTGGAGAGAAACCCTCAGGTTGCTCCATGTATATCTCTTCCTCTTATTCCCCATTTAGAAATGCAGTTTTTACATCCATTTGATGTATTTTCAAATTTCTCAAAGCTGCAATTTCAAGCACCAATCTAATAGAGGTTATTCTAGTAATAGGCGAGTATGTGTCAAAGTAGTCAAGACCTTCATTTTATCTATACCCTTTGATTATGATCCTTGCCTTGTACTTATCAATAGAGCCATCATATTTCATCATTCTCTTAAATATCCATTGATATCCAAGTGGTTTACACCTGGTGGAAGATCAACTAACTCCCAAGTATGATTCTACAAGATAGAATCAATCTCACTTTTAATGTCATCTTTCCATTGAGGTCCATCTGAAGAGGTGACTGCTTCTCGATTGGTTTGAAGCTCACTCTCAAGCATGTAGGTAAAAAAATAAGGCCCAAAAGGTTTTTCAATCCTTTGCCTATTGCTTCTACTTGGCTCAACCTCTTCAGCCTTTGATTGTTCATGGGTTTCATCTTGAACAACCTTATCAACCGTTATTGATGAACTCGCATGAGTTTGTTCTAACTTGGAAACTCCTCTTCAAAATAAGTTGCATTTCCTGGCCTTGTTTCTATAATGGAGTTCTTGTGAACATCAGGATTCTTGGACTCATGTACAAGAAAACGATGTGAAGTCCCATTGTGGACATATCCAATGAAAATTCAATCAACAGTTTTGGGCCCAATTCTAAGAACCTTGAGAGGTATAACAAGTACCTTAGCCAGGCATCCCCACACTTTAAAATATTTGTAGGATGATTTTTATTCCCACCATAACTCATATGGTGTTACACCCTTATTCTTGAAAGGAACTTTATTCAACAAAAAAATGGCCGATAAAATGGCCTCCCCCACATGTCCTGGCTCATCCTAGAACTTATCAACATGGTATTCATCAATTCCTTTAGTGTACGGTTCTTTCGTTCTGCAATACCATTTGATTGGGGTGTCTAGGGAGGGGTACAGTCGTGTATTATGCTACTTTTGCCACTTCATCCCCAAATGGCGAAACATATTCACCTCCTCTATCACTTCTCACACGTGATATTTTTATTAAGTTGATTTTCAACTTCAGCTTTATACAAGATAAGCTTGTCAATTGCTTCATCTTTACTCTTAAGTAAATACACATAACAATACCTCGTACTATCATCCATAAAAGTAATTACATACTTATCACCACCTCTAGTGGGAATCAATTTCAAATCACACACATCAATGTGAATCAAGTCAAGGGACTCAGTTATTCGATTAACTGATTTAAATGATGATCTTGTTTGTTTAGCTTCAACACATGTTTTACATTTTGATTTAGAGTCAATGGCAAAAGTTGGTATGCAATCTAATTTAATCAAACGACGCGTCGAATTAAAACTAACATAACCAAGACGACCATGCCAAATATTAGGAGACTCAACCAAGTAAGCAGAAGTAGTAGCATTCTTATTCATGTTCGTAGTAACAGCCATTACATGGAGTTTGAACATACCGTTTTGGGCATAGCTCTTACGAACAAACATACAACGTTTTCTTAGAACAAACTTGTCACTCTCAAAGTGTAGACGAAAACCAAACTTATTAAGCAACCATCTGACACAAGACTTTTACACAAGCCGGGAACATAAAGCACATTGCTTAAAGTGAACTGTTTTCCAGAAGTCCACTTCAAGATCACATCACCCTCACCCTTGATATCTGATGTAGCAACATTCCCCATGTACAACTTCTCATCTCCTACCCACCTCTGTAATCGAACTAAAAAGGGTCTTGTCTGGGCAAACATGGTGAGTAGCCCTAGTGTCCACCCACCACCTTTTTGGATTGTTAGACACCACATTAACCTCCTCCATTGTAATAGTGAGGTTTGAAATCATGGCCACCAAAGGTATAATCATCAAAAACCATTAGCGCCTATTCACATGTAGGTACTTTGCATTGCGGTTTCATCGCAATTGAGTTATATATCCGTTTATCACTTCGCTGCTTTGATATTATTATTTATCGTCCATTTTTATTATTAAATTGAATCAACAATAACAAAATAAGTGTTGCATCGGTTACACGAATTATCACACAAAACGGTATGGCGGTTAATAAAATGAACCATTATTATTGCCTTTCAAAAAAAAACCAAAAACCATTATTATAAACAAATAATGTGTATATTCAAGGTTTTGTGAAGTTCCAATGTTCGGATTATCATTACTAGTAGAATACTCGTATCAGTTCGGGTAGTGATGTAAATTTATACATAATAAAATACATGCATATTATTGTATTATAATACAACTGATCAGAACTAAGTTCTTAGTCATAAATTAAGAGATAATATATAAAGTTCATATATATATATATATATATATATATAGGGCAATTATAAATAGAAAACCCATTTGAGTTGAGGAAACTTTTAAAACCTTATTTTGTGGCTCCTATAGCTCCACATCACAATCTTTATCATAAGAACAAAGGGTATTTTTGGTAGTTAATAGTTAACATCCATCATCCTCTCTCTCTCTCTCTGCTTTTGTACTTCCTGTCATAATCTCTTTCCTTTCTCAATTTAATCTTTATCTCTCTTTGAAGAATCAGATTACTCTTCATCTCTCTATCATCTCTCTCTTCTAAATAATAAAAATAAAGAATCCAAGAGAAACATCATCCTCCCACGCTAAGAAAATTGAATAATCGAAGGAAGAATTAGAAGAGAGAGGACATAGATCTAATGGATCTGTCGTTTGAATCTCACTGTTCGTTAATGCGAAGAGAAAATCTCAGGATTTGTGTAGGTGGCAGTGGTTAGTCGTTTCGGCTTGCAGCAGTGGAGTATACGATGGCGGTGTCTGGCCGTTGTCAGAACAGGGGGTGGTCCGGTGGTTTTCGTTTCAAATCTGATCGGAACAGGGTCGATACTGAGAGTAGTATGGTGGTGCGAAGGTAACTGGTGTCAAAATGAAGAAGAAAAGTGATAACATGAAGTAGTGAAGAGTAATATTCCTTGATTTTTACATTTTTTTCCAGAGAGTGATGAGATGGATTACATAATTAATTTGGCATTTTCGTTATTTTTTTTTCTATTTCAAGAATTGTGAAGTTGTTGTAAATAATTTTGAAACAAAAGTTACTTTGACCAAAAGAAAAGTATTCTCTTCCAAGAACTCGTTATGTTTTCATAACACAAACTTTTTACGTTATGATTTATCGTTTTAGTTAGATAAGTCGTGAAAACATATGTTTTTTTGTTGTTTTGTGTTATAATTCTACATGTTTTTGTTGTTGGGTTGTAATTTATCACATGTTTTTAGTGAGATAAGTCGTAAAAACATATGTTTTTGTTGCTGGTTTATATTTTTTTACATGTTTTTAGTGAGATAAGTTTTAAAAACATATGTTTTTTGTTGTTGGTTTATATTTTTTCACATTTTTTCATATGTTTTTGTGAATAAGTTGCAAAAACATACGTAATTTGTTAAAAAAAAAAAAAAAAAACTTATGTTTTGCTCTGGTAAATGAATGGTTTTAGAGAGATGAGAGAGAAGAGATGAAAGAGGAGAGAGAGAAAAGATGAAAGAGGATGAAAGAGGAGAGAGAGAGAAGAGATGAAAAAGGAGAGAAGAAAGTAATTTTTTGACATTCTTGCCCTTTTGTACTTGTTGGTATTAACTTTTTTATTAAAATAATCAAAAACAAATACAACCATAGATCAAAGAGAATGGAGGGTTAAGATGAGGGTTTTCAAGGTTTTCTTAAGTGAAAGGGGTTTCTAAAATATCATTCCCCTATATATATATATATATATATATATATATATATATATATATATATATATATATATATATATATATATATAACCAAAACTTACTTAAAATCAATTATACTAATGACAACTGAGATGGCGAATATATGTATATTAATGTAACAAAGATCTATAAAATTGATAGAAATATGTAAAAAGATATATTCGCAACACTATGTTAACATGAATCTATCATAAAACATAGACATAACCCATTAAAAAAAAAAAGTGTCCAGCATTATCTGCTCATGCTAATGTTCCATCTATATTAGTAGCATGAGTTGCAACACTCAATTCTATGTTTCGATATATGAACCGACTTAGCAATCTTTGGTAGTGTTTATTTTATGCCACATGTATAAACTAAAGTGTTAGAAATAGAATACTGAATAATATTATTGAAAGGTTAGGTTACAATATATAGAGATCACAAGGAACTCTAGAAACCTAACTGAGCCCATGGGCTTATCCTAATTATCCCTAATAATAATAGGGTCCAATACTCCCCCGCAGTCAAAGCGGTAGAAAATCGGACGCTTAGTCTGAAAAAAAAACATAAATAAAAACAAAAAAAGAAAATAAATAAATAAACTAGTCTTGATCTCGGCTCTTGACTTGACTTGTAAGTCCAAAATTTTGCCATAAATCCACAACCTTCAGGTCAGTCCCGTATTCCTGCAAACTTCTTAGCCAAAAAAAACTTACCCGTACTCTTCAATAATTTCTTTTCTTCGAACCACAAATTCCCTATGTTTAGTTTCCTTTCTTATTTCTCATAATGACAAACAAGATTCACTAGATCCCAATAAAATCGTAATGTCATCTTTATTGACCATGACAATACAAAAGATAAAAGAAAGGTTGTGGGAAAGAAAGAAAAAAAAAGATAAAAAGAAGAACAAATAGACACCCTACGACTCTTGTCGTGAGGCGGGCTGTCAAAGAGATAAAAGAGTTGGTGAAAGCTCGGTGACCGTTGTCAGGTGGCAGTTTTGAGAAGAAGTGAGATGCTTAGATCAAAGAAAGATGTCCGACTAAACCGTCGTTTAATCTGCTGAGATTGGTGGTAGCGAACTGTGATCCGGCTAGAAAATAACGATAAGAAAAGAAATAGAATGGAATAGAGATAAAGCAAAAGAAAGCAACTAAAGATCGATGGATGGAACTCAAATAAGAGAAAGGTAAAAAAATAAATAAAATAAAATAAAAAGAAACAGAGGATGTTTGTGGTGAGTGATTGAATCGGTGTTTGCTTTTTGAAAAAAAATAGAAGAAACAAAGGGATGTTGGTGGTGGGAAGAAAAGACAAACATAGGCGGCGACAAAGGGATTTTTTTTTTTTTTTTTTTTTTGTGGTATGGAGAGGTACGATGGATCAGAGGAGATAAATAATGTAGCGAATATAAGAATAATGGTTGGGATCTATAACCGAAACCGAGGCTTTATTTGTGTCTAGGGTTTTTTTTCTCAAAGTGGTGACGGCTAGAGTTTGATTATTTGTGTATGGCGTGGTGGAGACGGTAGAGAGTCTTGGTTAGCTCTGATACCATGTATGATAATAGAATGTTGAATAATATTATTGAAAGGTTATGTTACAATATATAGAGATCACAAGGAACCCTTGAAACCTAACTGAGCCCGTAGGCTTATCTTAATTATCCCTAATAATAATAGGGTCCAATATAAAGTAATATGTTAACTAGTCCATATGTACAAAGCGTTAGAGTTGACGGGTGGGTTTGGTTCGGCATTTTAACTAAAAATACGGTTGTGGTACCTCACAGGTGAATATATATAGTTATTCTTTAAATGAAGTGAATAATAACTTGACAAAGAAATATGACCCAAGTAATCTGTTAAAAGTAGCTAATTAAACTCTTCGTGTAATATGATGGCATAAACCGCCCCATGATATACCGTGATAAACAGTTGTACACTATACAACTGAAGGGGTAGGGTACCGCTTTTAGGCGCACCCTACTCTCCGCCGGAAATATTACTTCCAAAGGCACATCAGCGCCAAAGGCGCAGAGGCACCAGTTGGCGGCACCCGAGAACATCACCCCTTGGAAACCAACTTGCTTCCTCCCGTCAGGTGTCAGCTGCCAAGTGGTCAGCCGCCTGACAACTGACGCCCCTGCCGACCATCCACAACACGCCACGTGTGTGGAGGACAAAGCACCTCCCGGCCAACCAACCACGAGGCGACACGTGGTCCAATCGAAAGAAGCCCTCCTCAACTTGGATCACTTTATCTAACTAAGGGTTAGAATCCAACTAGGTGGGCC